>JAGKPW010002541.1:7552089-8891679 GCA_019926035.1 Melaleuca alternifolia | reverse complement strand
AGAGGCGACGAACTCGCTTAGATTGGACCAAGAGGAGACCAACTCCTTAGATTGGTACAAAAGGAGACGAACTCCTTAGATTGGACCAAGAGGAAACGAACTCCTTAGATTGCACCAAAAGGCGACGAACTCACATAGATTGGACAAAGAGGAGACGAACTCCTTAGATTGTAGCAAGACGGGAAGAACTCTGTTAGATTGGACAAAGACGCTTACCAAAAAAAAAAAACTCCTTAGATTTGACCAAGAGGAGACGAACTCCCTCATATAGGACAAAGAGGAGACGAACTCCCTCATATAGGACAAAGAGGAGACGAATTCCTTCGATTAGACCAAGACGAGACGAACTCCCTTAGATTGGATAAACGGGAGACGAACTCCTTAGATTGGACCAAGAGGAGACGAAGTCACTTAGATAGGAGAAGGAGGAGACGAAGTCTTTAGATTGGACCAAAAGGCGATGAACTCCCTTTGATTGGACCAAGAGGAGATGAACTCACTTCGATTGGACAAAGAGGAGATGAACTCCTTAGATTGGACAAAGGGGAGTCGAACCCAAGAGAGGACAAGAGAAGACGAATAGTAGATGGAACGAAGAGGCTACCGATTACCTGAGATTGGAGCAAAGCAGAGGGGGACGAACTCACTCGATTTGGACCAAAGCGGGGTGACGAACTCTTAGATTGGTCCACGAGGGAGGCGCACTCTTAGATTGGACAAAGAGGAGACGAACTCCTTAGATTGGTCCACGAGGAGACGAACTCATTAGATTGGACCAAGAGGAGATGAACTCCTCAGATTGGTCCAAGACGAGACTAACTCCTTAGATTGGACCATGAGGAGACTAACTCCTTAGATTGGACCAAGAGGCAACGAACTCCCTTAGATTTGACCAAGAGGAGACGAACTCACTTCGATTGGACAAAGAGGAGACTAACTCCTTAGATTGGACAAGGAGGAGTCGAACTGCTTAGATTGGTCCAAGAGGAGACGAACTCTCTCAAATAGGACAAAGAGAAGACGAACTCCTTAGATTGGACCAAGAGGAGACGAACTCACTTAGATTGGAGAAGGAGGAGACGAATAATTTAGATTGGACCAAGAGGAGACGAACTCACTTCGATTGGACAACGAGGCGACGACCTCATTAGATTGGACCAAGAGGGGACTAACTCCCTTAGATTGGAGAAAGAGGAGACGAACTCATTAGATTGGACCAAGAGGCGACGAACTCCCTTAGATTGGACCAAGAGGAGACGAACTCATTAGATTTGACCAAGAGGCGACGAACTCGCTTAGATTGGACCAAGAGGAGACCAACTCCTTAGATTGGTACAAAAGGAGACGAACTCCTTAGATTGGACCAAGAGGAAACGAACTCCTTAGATTGCACCAAAAGGCGACGAACTCACATAGATTGGACAAAGAGGAGACGAACTCCTTAGATTGTAGCAAGACGGGAAGAACTCTCTTAGATTGGACAAAGACGCTTACCAAAAAAAAAAACTCCTTAGATTTGACCAAGAGGAGACGAACTCCCTCATATAGGACAAAGAGGAGACGAACTCCCTCATATAGGACAAAGAGGAGACGAATTCCTTCGATTAGACCATGACGAGACGAACTCCCTTAGATTGGACAAACGGGAGACGAACTCCTTAGATTGGACCAAGAGGAGACGAAGTCACTTAGATAGGAGAAGGAGGAAACGAAGTCTTTAGATTGGACCAAAAGGCGACGAACTCCCTTTGATTGGACCAAGAGGAGATGAACTCACTTCGATTGGACAAAGAGGAGATGAACTCATTAGATTGGACCAAGAGGCGACGAACTCCCTTAGATTAGACAAAGAGAAGACGAACTCAGTAGATTGGACGAAGAGGCTACGAATTCCCTTAGATTGGAGCAAGAGGGGACGAACTCACTTAGATTGGACAAAGAGGTGACGAACTCCTTAGATTGGTCCAAGAGGGGACGAACTCCTTAGATTGGACAAAGAGGAGACGAACTCCTTAGATTGGTCCACGAGGAGACGAACTCATTAGATTGGACCAAGAGGAGATGAACTCCTCAGATTGGTCCAAGACGAGACTAACTCCTTAGATTGGACCATGAGGAGACTAACTCCTTAGATTGGACCAAGAGGCAACGAACTCCCTTAGATTTGACCAAGAGGAGACGAACTCACTTCGATTGGACAAAGAGGAGACTAACTCCTTAGATTGGACAAGGAGGAGTCAAACTGCTTAGATTGGTCCAAGAGGAGACGAACTCTCTCAAATAGGACAAAGAGAAGACGAACTCCTTAGATTGGACCAAGAGGAGACGAACTCACTTAGATTGGAGAAGGAGGAGACGAATAATTTAGATTGGACCAAGAGGAGACGAACTCACTTCGATTGGACAACGAGGCGACGACCTCATTAGATTGGACCAAGAGGGGACTAACTCCCTTAGATTGGAGAAAGAGGAGACGAACTCATTAGATTGGTCCAAGAGGCGACGAACTCCCTTAGATTGGACCAAGAGGAGACGAACTCATTAGATTTGACCAAGAGGCGACGAACTCGCTTAGATTGGACCAAGAGGAGACCAACTCCTTAGATTGGTACAAAAGGAGACGAACTCCTTAGATTGGACCAAGAGGAAACGAACTCCTTAGATTGCACCAAAAGGCGACGAACTCACATAGATTGGACAAAGAGGAGATGAACTCCTTAGATTGTAGCAAGACGGGAACAACTCTCTTAGATTGGACAAAGACGCTTACCAAAAAAAAAAAAAACTCCTTAGATTGGACCAAGAGGAGACGAACTCCCTCATATAAGGACAAAGGGGAGACGAAAACTTCCCTCATATAGGGACAAAGAGGAGAGAATTCCTTCGATTAGACCAAGCCGAGACGAACTCCCTTAGATTGGATATAAATAAAGGGAGGCACGAACTCCTTAGAATGGACCAAGAGGAGCGACGTCATAGATAGGAAGGGGAGGACGAAGTCCTTTAGAGTGGACCAAAAGGCGAGGAATCCCTTGATTGGACCAAGAGGAGATGAACTCATTCGAGGACAAGAGGAGAATGAACTCATTAGATGGACCAAGAGGCGGACGAACTCCCTTAGATTAGACAAAGAGAAGACGAACTAGTAGATTGGCCGAAACGAGGCTAGGAATTCCCTTAGATTGGAGCAAGAGGGGACGAAATAACTGAGATTGGACAAAGAGGGGTGACGAACTCCTTAGATTGGTCAAGAGGGGACGAACTCCTTAGATTAGGACCAAGGGAGGGTGAAGAACTCCTTAGATTGGTCCATGAGGAGACGAACTCATTAGATTGGACCAAGAGGAGACGAACTCCTCAGATTGGTCCAAGACGAGATAAACTCCTTAGATTGGACGAAGAGGAGACGAACTCCCTTATATTGAACGAAGAGGAGACGAACTCCTTAGATTGGACCAAGAGGAGATGAACTCACATAGATTAGACAAAGAGGAGACGAACTCCTTATATTGGACCAAGAGGAGACGAACTCACTTTGATTTGAGAAGGAGGAGACGAAGTCTTTAGATTGGACCAAGCGGCAACGAACTCCCTTAGATTGGACCAAAAGGAGACGAACTCACTTCGATTGGACAAAGAGAAGACGAACTCCTTAGATTGGACAAGAAGGAGTCGAACTCCTTAGATTGGTCCAAGAGAAGACGAACTCTCTCAGATAGGACAAAGAGAAGATGAACTCCTTAGATTGGACCAAGATGAGACGAACTCACTTAGATTGGAGAAGGAGGAGAGGAATACTTTAGATTGGACGAAGAGACGACGAACTCCCTTAGATTGGACCAGGAGGAGACGAACTCACTTCGATTGGACAACGAGGAGACGAACTCATTAGATTGGACCAAGAGGCGACTAACTCCCTTAGATTGGACCAAGAGGAGACAAACTCATTATATTGGACCAAGAGGCGACGAACTCCCTTAGATTGGACCAAGAGGAGACGAACTCATTAGATTTGACCAAGAGGAGACGAACTCCCTTAGATTGGACCAAAAGGAGACCAACTCCTTAGATTGGCACAAGAGGAGACGAACTCCTTAGATTGGACCAAGAGGAGACGAACTCCCTTATATAAATCAAAGAGGAGACGAACTCCTTAGATTGCACCAAGAGGAGACGAACTCACCTAGATTGGACAAAGAGGAGATGACCTCCTTAGAATGGTGCATGACGGGACGAACTCTCTAAGATTTGACAAAGAGGCTTACCAAAAAAAAAAACTCCTTAGATTGAACCAAGACGAGATGAACTCCCTCATATAGGGCAAAGAGGAGACAAACTCCTTCGATTAGACCAAGACGAGACGAACTCCCTTAGATTGGACAAACAGGAGACGAACTCCTTAGATTGGACCTAGAGGAGACGAACTCACTTAGATTTGACAAGGAGGAGAAGAAGTCTTTAGATTGGACCAAGAGGCGACGAACTCCCTTAGATTGGACCAGGAGGAGGCGAACTCACATAGATTGGACAAATAGGAGACGAACTCCTTAGATTGGACTAAGACGGGACGAACACCCTTAGATTGGACAAACAGGAGACGAACTCCTTAGATTGGACAAATAGTAGACGAACTCCTTAGATTGAACCAAGAGGAGACAAACTCACTTAGATTGGAGAAGGAGGAGACGAAGTCTTTAGATTGGACCAAGAGGCGACGAACTCCCTTTGATTGGACCAAGAGGAGATGAACTCACTTCGATTTGACAAAGAGGAGATGAACTCACTTCGATTGGACAAAGACGAAAATGAACTCATTAGATTGGACCAAGAGGAGACGAACTCGGTTAGATTGGACCAAGAGGAGACGAACTCAGTAGATTGGACCAAGAGGCGACGAACTCCCTTAGATTGAAGCAAGAGGGGACGAACTCACTTAGATTGGACAAAGAGGTGACGAACTCCATAGATTGGTCCAAGAGGGGGCGAACTCCTTAGATTGGACCAAGAGGACATGAACGCCCTTATATAGGACAAAGTGGAGACGAACTCCTTAGATTGGACCAAGAGGAGACGAACTCACATAGATTCGACAAAGAGGAGACGAACTCCTTAGATTGGAGCAAGAGGGGACGAACTCTCTTAGATTAGACAAAGAGGAGACGAACTCCTTAGATTGGTTCACGAGGAGACGAACTCATTAGATTGGACCAAGAGGAGACGAACTCCTCAGATTGGTCCAAAACGAGACAAACTCCTTAGATTGGACGAAGAGGAGTCGAACTTCCTTATATTGGACGAAGAGGAAACGAACTCCGTAGATTGGACCAAGAGGAGACGAACTCACATAGATTCGACAAAGAAGAGAAGAACTCGTTATATTGGACCAAGAGGAGACGAACTCACTTAGATTTGAGAAGGAAGAGACGAAGTCTTTAGATTGGACCAAGAGGCAACGAACTCCCTTAGATTGGACCAAGAGGGGACGAACTCACTTCGATTGGACCAAGAGGAGATGAACGCCCTTATATTGGACAAAGAGGAGACGAACTCCTTAGATAGGACCAAGAGGAGACGAACTCACATAGATTGGACAAAAAGGAGACAAACTCCTTAGATTGGAGCAAGAGGGGACGAACTCTCTTAGATTGGACAAAGAGGAGACGAACTCCTTAGATTGGACCAAGAGGAAGCGAACTCACTTAGATTGGAGAAGGAGGAGAGGAATACTTTAGATTGGACGAAGAGGCGACGAACTCCCTTAGATTGGACCAAGAGGAGACGAACTCACTTCGATTGGACAAAGAGGAGACGAACTCATTAGATTGGACCAAGAGGCAACGAACTCCCTTAGATCGGACCAAGAGGAGATGAACTCAATAGATTTGACCAAGAGGCAACGAACTCCCTTAGATTGGACCAAGTGGACACCAACTCCTAAGATTGGTACAAGAGGAGACGAACTCCTTAGATTGGACCAAGAGGAGACGAACTCCCTTATATAGGACAAAGAGGAGACGAATTCCTTAGATTGCACCAAGAGGAGACGAACTCACATAGATTGGACAAAGAGGAGACGAACTCCTTAGATTGGAGCAAGACGGGACGAACTCTCTTAGATTGGACAAAGAGGCTTACCATAAAAAAAAACTCGTTAGATTGGACCAAGAGGAGACAAACTCCCTCAGGACAAAGAGTAGACGAACTCCTTCGATTAGACCAAGACGAGACGAATTCCCTTAGATTGGACAAACAGGAGACAATCTCCTTAGATAGGTCCTAGAGGAGACGAACTCCTTAGATAGGTCCTAGAGGAGACGAACTCCTTAGATTGGACCAAGAGGAGAGGAACTCACTTAGAATGGACAAACAGGAGACGAACTCGTTAGAGTGGACCAAGAGGAGACGAACTCCTTAGATTGTTCCAAGAGGACACGAACTCACATAGATTGGACAAAGAGGAGACGAACTCCTTAGTTTGGACGAAGAGTGGATGAACTCCTTAGATTGGACGAAGAGGAGACAAACTCCGTCATATAGGACAAAGAGGAGACGAACTCCTTAGATTGGACGAAGAGGAGACGAACTCCTTAGATTGGACCAACAGGTGACGATCTCACTTACATTGGCCAAGAAGGAGACGAAGTCTTTAGATTGGACCAATAGGTGGCGAACTCCCTTAGATTGGACCAAGAGGAGATGAACTCACTTTGATTGGTCAAAGAGGAGACGAACTTATTAGATTGGACCAAGAGGCGACGAACTCCCTTAGATTGGACCAAGAGGAGACGAACTCACTTAGATTGGACAAGGAGGACACGAAGTCTTTAGATTGGACCAAGAGACGACGACCTCCCTTAGATTGGACCAAGAGGAGATAAACTCACTTCGATTGGAGAAAGAGGAGACGAACTCATTAGATTGGACCAAGAGGCGAGGAACTCCCTTAGATTGGACCAAGAGGAGACGAACTCATTAGATTGGACCAAGAGGCGACGAACTCCGTTTGATTGGACCAAGAGTAGACGAACTCACATAGATTGGACAAAGAGGAGACGAACTCCTTAGATTGGACCTAGAGGAGACGAACTCACTTAGATTGGATAATGACGAGACGAAGTCCTTAGATTGGAGCAAGACGGGATGAACTCCTTAGATTGGACAAAGAGGAGACGAACTCCTTAGATTGGTCCACGAGGAGACGAACTCCTTAGATTGGTCAAAGAGGAGACGAACTCCTTAGATTAGACCAAGAGGTGACGAACTCACTTAGATTTAACCAAGAGGAGAAGAACTCATTAGATTGGACCAAGAGGTGACGAACTCCCTTAGATTGGACCAAGAGGGGACAAACTCACTTAGAATGGACAAAGAGGAGACGAACACCCTAGATTGGTCAAAGAGGAGACGAACTCCTTAGATTGGACCATGAGGAGACGAACTCCCTTATATAGGACAAAGAGGAAACGAACTCAGATAGATTGGACAAAGAGGAGACGAACTCCTTAGATTGGAGCAAGAGGGGATGAACTCCTTAGATTGGACCAAGAGATGACGAACTCACTTAGATTGGACAGGGAGGAGTCGAAGTCTTTAGATAGGACCAAGAGGTGACGAACTCCCTTAGATTGGACCAAGAGGGGACGAACTCACTTAGAATGGACAAAGAGGAGACGAACTCCTTAGATTGGAGCAAGAGGGGACAAACTCCTTGATTGGTCAAAGAGGAGACGAACTCACATAGATTGGACAAAGAGGAGATGAACTCCTTAGATTGGAGCAAGAGGGGATGAACTCTTTAGATTGGACGAAGAGGAGACGAACTCCCTCATATAGGACAAAGAGGAGACGAACTCCCTCATATAGGACAAAGAGGAGACGAACTCCTTCGATTAGACCAAGATGAGACGAACTCCCTTAGATTGGACAAACAGATGACGAACTCCTTAGATTGGACTAATAGGAGAATAACTCACTTAGATTGCACCAAGAGGCGACGAACTCCCTTAGATTGGAGCAAGAGGGGACGAACTCAATTAGATTGGACAAAGAGGTGACGAACTCCTTAGATTGGTCCAAGAGGGGACAATCTCCTTAGATTGGACCAAGAGGAGATGAACGCCCTTATATTGGACAAAAAGGAGACGAACTCCTTAGATTGGACCAAGAGGAGACGAACTCACATAGATTGGACAAAAAGGAGACAAACTCCTTAGATTGGAGCAAGAGGGGACGAACTCTCTTAGATTGGACAAAGAGGAGACGAACTCCTCATATAGATCCAAGAGGGGACAAACTCCTTAGATTGGACCAAGAGGAGATGGACGCCCTTATATTGGACAAAGAGGAGACGAACTCCTTAGATTGGATCAAGAGGAGACGAACTCACATGGATTGGACAAAAAGGAGACAAACTCCTTAGATTGGAGCAAGAGGGGACGAACTCTCTTAGATTGGACAAAGAGGAGACGAACTCCTTAGATTGGTCCACGAGGAGACGAACACCTTAGATTGGACCAAGAGGAGACGAACTCCTCAGATTGGTCCAAGACGAGACAAACTCCTTAGATTGGACGAAGAGGAGACGAACTCCCTTATATTGGACGAAGAGGAGACGAACTCCTTAGATTGGACCAAGAGGAGACGAACTCCCTTATATAGGACAAAGAGGAGCGAACTCCTTAGATTGCACCAAGAGGAGACGAACTCACATAGATTGGACAAAGAGGAGACGAACTCCTTAGATTGGAGCAAGAGGGGACGAACTCTCTTAGATTGGACAAAGAGGCTTACCAAAAAAAAAAAAAACTTCTTAGATTGGACCAAGAGGAGACGAACTCCCTCATATAGGGCAAAGAGGAGACGAACTCCTTCGAGTAGACCAAGACGAGATGAACTCCCTTAGATTGGACAAACAGATGACGAACTCCTTAGATTGGACCAAGAGGAGAAGAACTCACTTAGATTGGACCAAGAGACAACGAACTCCCTTAGATTGGAGCAAGAGGGGACGAACTCACTTAGATTGGACAAAGAGGTGACAAACACCATAGATTGGTCCAAAAGGGGGCGAATTCCTTAGATTGGACCAAGAGGACATGAACGCCCTTATATAGGACAAAGTGGAGACGAACTCGTTAGATTGGACCAAGAGGAGACGAACTCACATAGATTGGACAAAGAGGAGACGAACTCCTTAGATTGGAGCAAGAGGGGACGAACTATCTTAGATTGGACAAAGAGGAGACAAACTCCTTAGATTGGTCCATGAGGAGACGAACTCATTAGATTGGACCAAGAGGAGACGAACTCCTCAGATTGGTCCAAGACGAGAGAAACTCCTTAGATTGGACGAAGAGGAGACGAACTCCCTTATATTGGACGAAGAGGAGACGAACTCCTTAGGTTAGACCTAGAGGATACGAACTCACATAGATTACACAAAAAGGAGACGAACTCCTTATATTGGACCAAGAGGAGACGACCTCACTTAGATTTGAGAAGGAGAAGACGAAGTCTTTAGATTGGACCAAGAGGCAACGAACTCCATTAGATTGGACCAAGAGGAGACGAACTCACTTCGATTGGACAAAGAGAAGACGAACTCATTAGATTGGACCGAGAGGTGACGAACTCCCTTAGATTGGACCAAGAGGAGAAGAACTCATTAGATTGGACCAAGAGGTGACGAACTCCCTGAGATTGGACCATGAGGGGACGAACTCACTTGGAATGGACATAGAGGAGACGAACTCCTTAGATTGTTCCAAGAGGACACGAACTCACATAGATTGGACAAAGAGGAGACGAACTCCTTAGTTTGGAGGAAGAGGGGATGAACTCCTTAGATTGGACGAAGAGGAGACAAACTCGCTCATATAGGACAAAGCGGAGACGAACTCCTTAGATTGGACGAAGAGGAGACGAACTCCTTAGATTGGACCAACAGGTGACGAACTCGCTTACATTGGACAAGGAGGAGACGAAGTCTTTAGATTGGACCAATAGGCGGCGAACTCCCTTAGATTGGACAAAGAGGAGATGAACTCACTTTGATTGGACAAAGAGGAGACGAACTCATTAGATTGGACCAAGAGGCGACGAACTCCCTTAGATTGGACCAAGAGGAGACGAACTCAGTTAGAATGGACCAAGAGGAGACGAACTCACTTAGATTGGACAAGGAGGACACGAAGTCTTTAGATTGGACCAAGAGGCGACGAACTCCCTTAGATTGGGCCAAGAGGAGACGAACTCACTTCGATTGGACAGAGAGGAGACGAACTCATTAGATTGGACCAAGAGGCGAGGAACTCCCTTAGATTGGACCAAGAGGAGACGAACTCATTAGATTGGACCAAGAGGCGACGAACTCACATAGATTGGACAAAGAGGAGACGAACTCATTAGATTGGACCTAGAGGAGACGAACTCACTTAGATTGGATAATGAGGAGACGAATTCCTTAGATTGGAGCAAGATGGGATGAACTCCTTAGATTGGACAAAGAGGAGACGAACTCCTTAGATTGGTCCAAGAGGAGACGAACTCACTTAGATTGGACAAGGAGGACACGAAGTCTTTAGATTGGACCAAGAGGCGACGAACTCCCTTAGATTGGACCAAGAGGAGACGAACTCACTTCGATTGGAGAAAGAGGAGACGAACTCATTAGATTGGACCAAGAGGCGAGGAACTCCCTTAGATTGGACCAAGAGGAGACGAACTCATTAGATTGGACCAAGAGGCGACGAACTCCGTTTGATTGGACCAAGAGTAGACGAACTCACATAGATTGGACAAAGAGGAGACGAACTCCTTAGATTGGACCTAGAGGAGACGAACTCACTTAGATTGGATAATGAGGAGACGAAGTCCTTAGATTGGAGCAAGACGGGATGAACTCCTTAGATTGGACAAAGAGGAGACGAACTCCTTAGATTGGTCCACGAGGAGACGAACTCCTTAGATTGGTCAAAGAGGAGACGAACTCCTTAGATTAGACCAAGAGGTGACGAACTCACTTAGATTTAACCAAGAGGAGAAGAACTCATTAGATTGGACCAAGAGGTGACAAACTCCCTTAGATTGGACCAAGAGGGGACAAACTCACTTAGAATGGACAAAGAGGAGACGAACACCCTAGATTGGTCAAAGAGGAGACGAACTCCTTAGATTGGACCATGAGGAGACGAACTCCCTTATATAGGACAAAGAGGAAACGAACTCAGATAGATTGGACAAAGAGGAGACGAACTCCTTAGATTGGAGCAAGAGGGGATGAACTCCTTAGATTGGACCAAGAGATGACGAACTCACTTAGATTGGACAGGGAGGAGTCGAAGTCTTTAGATAGGACCAAGAGGTGACGAACTCCCTTAGATTGGACCAAGAGGGGACGAACTCACTTAGAATGGACAAAGAGGAGACGAACTCCTTAGATTGGAGCAAGAGGGGACGAACTCCTTGATTGGTCAAAGAGGAGACGAACTCACATAGATTGGACAAAGAGGAGACGAACTCCTTAGATTGGAGCAAGAGGGGATGAACTCTTTAGATTGGACGAAGAGGAGACGAACTCCTTCATATAGGACAAAGAGGAGACGAACTCCTTCGATTAGACCGAGACGAGACTAACTCCCTTAGATTGGACAAACGGATGACGAACTCCTTAGCTTGGGCCAATAGGAGAATAACTCACTTAGATTGCACCAAGAGGCGACGAACTCCCTTAGATTGGAGCAAGAGGGGACGAACTCACTTAGATTGGACAAAGAGGTGACGAAGTCCTTAGATTGGTCCAAGAGGGGACAAACTCCTTAGATTGGACCAAGAGGAGATGAACGCCCTTATATTGGACAAAGAGGAGACGAACTCCTTAGATTGGACCAAGAGGAGACGAACTCACATAGATTGGACAAAAAGGAGACGAACTCCTTTAGATTGGACCAAGAGGGGACGAACTCCTTAGATTGGACCAAGAGGAGACGAACTTCCTTAAATTGGACCAAGAGGGGACAACCCTTAATATTGGACCAAAGGATATTGCACGCCCTTATATGTGGACAAAGAGCAAACGACTCCTTAGATAGGACAAGAGGAACGAACTCCCATAGATTGTACAAAAAGGGAGACAAATCTTAGATTGGAGCAAGAGGGACGAAACTCTTTAGATGGACAAGAGAGAACAAACCTCCTTAGATTGGTCCACAGGAGCTAAACTACTCCTTAATGGACCAGGGAGACGAACTCCTCAGATTGTCGAAGACGAGCAAACTCCTCGGATTGGACAAGAGGAGACGAACTCCCTTATATGGGACTAAGAGGAGACGAACTCCACAGATTGACCAAGAGGGACAACTGACTCCCTTCTATAGGACACAGAGGAGACGAACTCACATAGATTGGACAAAGAGGAGACGAACTCCTTAGATTGGAGCAAGAGGGGACGAACTCTCTTAGATTGGACAAAGAGGCTTACCAAAAAAAAAACTGCTTAGATTGGACCAAGAGGAGACGAACTCCCTCATATAGGACAAAGAGGAGACGAACTCCTTCGATTAGACCAAGACGAGATGAACTCCCTTAGATTGGACAAACAGATGACGAACTCCTTAGATTGGACCAAGAGGAGAAGAACTCACCTAGATTGGACCAAGAGACGACGAACTCCCTTAGATTGGAGCAAGAGGGGACGAACTCACTTAGATTGGACAAAGAGGTGACAAACACCATAGATTGGTCCAAGAGGGGGCGAACTCCTTGGATTGGACCAAGAGGACATGAACGCCCTTATATAGGACAAAGTGGAGACGAACTCGTTAGATTGGACCAAGAGGAGACGAACTCACATAGATTGGACAAAGAGGAGACGAACTCCTTAGATTGGAGCAAGAGGGGACGAACTATCTTAGATTGGACAAAGAGGAGATGAACTCCTTAGATTGGTCCACGAGGAGACGAACTCATTAGATTGGACCAAGAGGAGACGAACTCCTCAGATTGGTCCAAGATGAGAGAAACTCCTTAGATTGGACGAAGAGGAGACGAACTCCCTTATATTGGACGAAGAGCAGACGAACTCCTTAGATTGGACCAAGAGGATACGAACTCACATAGATTACACAAAAAGGAGACGAACTCCTTATATTGGACCAAGAGGAGACGACCTCACTTAGATTTGAGAAGGAGAAGACGAAGTCTTTAGATTGGACCAAGAGGGGACGAACTCACTTCGATTGGACAAAGAGAAGACGAACTCATTAGATTGGACCGAGAGGTGACGAACTCCCTTAGATTGGACCAAGAGGAGAAGAACTCATTAGATTGGACAAAGAGGTGACGAACTCCCTGAGATTGGACCAAGAGGGGACGAACTCACTTGGAATGGACAAAGAGGAGACAAACTCCTTAGATAGGTCCTAGAGGGGACGAACTCCTTAGATTGGACCAAGAGGAGACGAACTCACTTAGATTGGACAAACAGGAGACCAACTCGTTAGAGTGGACCAAGAGGAGACGAACTCCTTAGATTGTTCCAAGAGGACACGAACTTACATAGATTGGACAAAGAGGAGATGAACTCCTTAGTTTGGAGGAAGAGGGGATGAACTCCTTAGATTGGACGAAGAGGAGACAAACTCCCTCATATAGGACAAAGAGGAGACGAACTCCTTAGATTGGACGAAGAGGAGACGAACTCCTTAGATTGGACCAACAGGTGACGAACTCGCTTACATTGGACAAGGAGGAGACTAAGTCATCTGTAGATTGTACAAAAGGCGGCGCACTCTTAGGTTGGACCAGAGTAGATGAACCTCCTTTTGATTGGCAAAGTGAGAGACGCACTCTTATATTGACCAAGAGGCACGAACTCCCTTAGATTGGACAAAGAGGAGACGAACTCCTTAGATTGGACCAAGAGGCGACGATCTCACTTAGATTGGACAAGGAGGACACGAAGTCTTTAGATTGGACCAAGAGGCGACGAACTACCTTAGATTGGACCAAGAGGAGACGAACTCACTTCGATTGGAGAAAGAGGAGATGAACTCATTAGATTGTACCAAGAGGCGAGGAACTCCCTTAGATTGGACCAAGAGGAGACGAACTCATTAGATTGGACCAAGAGGCGACGAACTCCGTTTGATTGGATCCAGAGGAGACGAACTCACATAGATTGGACAAAAAGGAGACGAACTCCTTAGATTGGACCTAGAGGAGACGAACTCACTTAGATTGAATAATGAGGAGACAAAGTCTTTAGAATGAACCAAGAGGCGACGAACTCCCTTAGATTGGACCAAGAGGAGACGAACTCACTTAGATTGGAGAATGAGGAGACGAAGTCATTAGATTGGACCAAGAGGCGACGAACTCCCTTAGATTGGACCAAGAGGAGAGAACTCATTAAGTATTGGCCCAGGGCCGACGAACTCCCTTAGATTGGACCAAGAGGGGATGAAGTCACTTAGATGGATAAAGAGGAGACGAACTCCTTAGCTTGGACCAAGGACTTGACCAACTAACTGCTTAGATTCGACAAACGTGAGATGAACTCTTTCAGATTGGAGCAAGTAGGAGACGAACGCACTAGATTGGACCTAGAGGAGAACAAATCCTTACAGTGAGCAAGCAGGGGAACGAACTCCTTAGATTGGACCAAGAGGAGATGCACTCCCTCATATTGGACAAAGAGGAGACGAACTCCTTAGATTGGAGCAAAGGGGAGACGAACTCCTTAGATTGGAGCAAAAGGGGACGAACTCTCTTAGATTGGACAAAGAGGAGACAAACCCCTTAGATTGGTCCAAGAGGAGACGAACTCCTAAGATTGGACCAAGAGGAGACGAACTCACTTAGATTGGACAAACAGGAGACCAACTCCTTAGATTGGACCAGGAGGAGACGCACTCCCTCATATTGGACAAAGATGTGGCGAACTCCATAGATTGGACCAAGAGGGGACGAACTCTCTTAGATAGGACAAAGAGGAGACGAACTCCTTAGATTGGTCCAAGAGGCGACGAACTCCTTAGATTGGACCAAGAGGACACGAACTCACTTAGATTGGACAAACAGGAGACGAACTCCTTAGATTGGTCCAAGAGGAGATGAACTCCCTTATATAGGACAAAGAGGAAACGAACTCATATAGATTGGACAAAGAGGAGATGAACTCCTTAGATTGGAGCAAGAGGGGACGAACTCTTTAGATTGGACCAAGAGGAGACGAACTCGCTCATATAGGACAAAGAGGAGACGAACTCCTTAGATTGGACCAAGAGGGGACGAACTCTCTTAGATTGGACCAAGAGAGGACGAACTCCCTTAGATTCTACAAAGAGGAGACGAACTCCTTAGATTGGACCACGAGGAGACGAACTCCCTTATATAGGACAAAGAGGAAACGAACTCATATAGATTGGACAAAGAGGAGACGAACTCCTTAGATTGGAGCAAGAGGGGACGAACTCTTTAGATTGGACCAAGAGGAGACGAACTCACATAGATTGGACAAAGAGGGGATGAACTCCTTAGATTGGTCCAAGAAGAGGCGAACTCCCTCATATAGGACAAAGATGAGACGAACTCCTTTGATTGGGGCAAGAGAGGATGAACTCTCTTAAATTGGACAAAGAGGACACGAACTCCTTAGATTGGTCCAAGAGGAGACGAACTCCTTAGATTGGACCAAGAAGAGATGAACTCACTGAGATTGGACAAACAGGAGACCAACTACTTAGAGTGGACCAAGAGGAAATGAACTCCTTAGATTGGACCAAGAGGAGACGAAGTCCCTTATATCGGACAAAGAGGAGACGAACTCCTTGGATTGGACCAAGAGGAGACGAACTCACTTAGATTGGACAAGGAGGAGACAAGGTCCTTAGATTGGACCAAGAGGCGACGAACTCCCTTAGATTGGACCAAGAGGAGACGAACTCACTTTGATTGGACAAAGAGCAGACGAACTCCTTAGATTGGTCCAAGAGAAGACGAACTCCTTAGAATGGTCCAAGAGGAGACGAACTCCCATAGATTGGACAAAGAGGAGACGAACTCTTTAGATTGGACCAAAAGGAGACGAACTCCCCTAAATTGGACCAAGAAGAGACGAACTCCCTCATATAGGACAAAGAGGAGACGAACTCCTTAAATTGGAGCAAGATGTGACGTAGTCTCTTAGATTGGACAAAGAGGAGACGAACTCCTTAGATTGGACCAAGAGGAGACAAACTCACTTAGATTGGACAAAGAGGAGACGAACTCCTTAGATTAGTCCAAGAGAAGACGAACTCACTTAGATTGGAGAATGAGGAGACGAAGTCTTTAGATTGAACCAAGAGGCAACGAACTCCCTTAGATTGGACCAAGAGGAGACGAACTCACTTAGATTGGAGAATCAGGAGACAAAGTCATTAGATTGGACCAAGAGGTGACGAACTCCCTTAGATTGGACCAAGAGGAGACGAACTCATTAGATTGGACCAAGAGGCGACAAAGTCCCTTAGATTGGACCAAGAGGGGATGAAGTCACTTAGATTGGATAAAGAAGGGACGAACTCCTTAGATTGGACCAAGACTGGACCAACTGCCTTAGATTCGGCAAAGAGGAGACGAAATCTTTAGATTGGACCAAGAGGAGACGAACTCACTTAGATTGGACCTAGAGGAGACAAACTCCTTACATTGGAGCAAGAGGGGACGAACTCCTTAGATTGGACCAAGAGGAGATGCACTCCCTCATATTGGACAAAGAGGAGACGAACTCCTTAGATTGGAGCAAAGGGGAGACGAACTCCTTAGATTGGAGCAAAAGGGGACGAACTCTCTTAGATTGGACAAAGAGGAGACAAACCCCTTAGATTGGTCCAAGAGGAGACGAACTCCTAAGATTGGACCAAGAGGAGACGAACTCACTTAGATTGGACAAACAGGAGACCAACTCCTTAGATTGGACCAGGAGGAGACGAACTCCCTCATATTGGACCTACCCATAGGTAGCCTAGCTGGTTAGGGCGAACTCGGACTTCGCTGAGGTCTTCGGTTCGATTCCCCGGGGAAGCGCCTGTGATTCAAGTGAGGGGCCATGGCAGTAGGTTGCTGTGCTAGTCTCCCCCGAGAAATAGTCGAGGTGTGCGCAAGCTGCCCCGGACATCTCGGTTATCAAAAAAAAAAAAAAACTCCCTCATATTGGACAAAGATGTGGCGAACTCCTTAGATTGGACCAAGAGGGGACGAACTCTCTTAGATAGGACAAAGAGGAGACGAACTCCTTAGATTGGTCCAAGAGGCGACGAACTCCTTAGATTGGACCAAGAGGAGACGAACTCACTTAGATTCGACAAACAGGAGACGAACTCCTTAGATTGGTCCAAGAGAAGACGAACTCCTTAGAATGGTCCAAGAGGAGACGAACTCCCATAGATTGGACAAAGAGGAGACGAACTCTTTAGATTGGACTAGGAGGCGACAAACTCCCATAGATTGGACCAAAAGGAGACGAACTCCCCTAAATTGGACCAAGAAGAGACGAACTCCCTCATATAGGACAAAGAGGAGACGAACTCCTTAAATTGGAGCAAGATGTGACGAAGTCTCTTAGATTGGACAAAGAGGAGACGAACTCCTTAGATTGGATCAAGAGGAGACGAACTCACTTAGATTGCACAAAGAGGAGACGAACTCCTTAGATTGGTCCAAGAGAAGACGAACTCCATTAGATTGGACAAAGAAGCGACGAACTCTTTAGATTGGATTACCCTACCAAAAAAAAACTCTTTAGATTGGACCAGGAGGCGACGAACTCCCATAGATTGGACAAACAGTAGACGAACTACTTAGAATGGACCAAGAGGAGAAGAACTCACTTAGCTTGGACAAACAGGAGACCAACTCCTTAGATTGGACCAAGAGGAGACGAACTACCTCGTATAGGACAAAGAGGTCACGAACTCCATAGATTGGACCAAGAAGAGAAGAACTCCTTAGATTGGACCAAGAGGAGATGAACTCTTTAGATTGGACCAAGAGGCGACGAAATCCCACAGATTGGACCAAGAGGAAACGAACTCACTAGATTGGACCAAGAGAAGACGAACTCCCTTAGATTGGACCAAGACGAGACGAACTCACATAGATTGGACAAAGAGGATAGGAACTCCTTCGATTAGACCAAGAGGAGACGAACTCCCTTATATAGGACAAAGAGGAGACGAACTAATTAGATTGGACCAAGAGGAGACGAAATCCTTAGATTGGACCAAGAGGAGACGAACTCCCTAATATTGGACAAAGAGGAGACGAACTCCTTAGATTGGACCATGACGAGACGTACTCACTTAGATTGGACAAGAGGAGACGAACTCCCTAGATTGGAGCATGTGGAGACGAACTCCTTTAGATTGGACCAAGAGAGGACAAACTCCCTTAGATTGGACAAAGAGGAGACGAACTCTTTAGATTGGACCAAGAGGCGACGAACTCCCTTAGATTGGGCCAAGAGGAGACGAACTCCCTAGATTGGACCGAGAGAGGAGACGAACTCCCTTAGATTGGACAAAGAGGAGACGAAGTCCTTAGATTGGCCAAAGAGGTGATGAACTCCTAAGAATTGACCAAGAAGAGACGAACTCCTTTAGATTGGACCAAGAGGGGACGAACTCCCTTAGATTGGACCAAGAGGAGACGAACTCCTTAGATTGGACCACGAGGAGACGAACTCCCTTATATAGGACAAAGAGGAAACGAACTAATTAGATTGGACCAAGGGGAGACGAACTCCCTTAGATTGGACCAAGACGAGACGAACTCACATAGATTGGACAAAGAGGAGAGGAACTCCTTCGATTAGACCAAGAGGAGACGAACACACTTAGATTGGACAAAGAGGAGACGAACTCCTTAGATTGGACCAAGAGGAGACGAACTCCTTAGATTGGACCAAGAGGAGATGAACTCACTTAGATTGTGCAAAGAGGAGACGAACTCACTTAGATTGGACCAAGAGGAGATGAACTCACTTAGATTGTGCAAAGAGGAGACAAACTCACTTAGATTGGACCAAGAGAGGACGAACACCCTTAGATTGTGCAAAGAGGAGACGAACTCCCTTATATAGGAACTCACCAAAAAAAAAAACTCCCTTATATAGGACAAAGAGGGGACAAACTACTTAGATTGGACCAATAGGAGACGTACTCACTTAGATTGGACAAAGAGGTGACGAACTCCTTAGAATGGACCAAGAGGAGACGAAGTCCTTTAGATTGGACTAAGAGGGGACGAACTCCCTTAGATTGGACCAAGAGGCGACGAACTCCTTAAATTGGACCAAGATGAGACCAACTCCCTTATATTGGACAAGAAGGAGATGAACTCTTTAGATTCAACCAAGAGGAGACGAACTCCCTTATATCTGACAAAGAGGAGACGAACTCCTTAGATTTGACCAAGAGGAGATGTAGTCACTTAGATTAGACAAAGAGGAGACGAACTCTTTAGATTGGACCAGGAGAGGACAAACTAGCTTAGATTGGTCTAAGTGGAGAAGCACTGTTTAGATTGGATCGTTACCAAAAAAAAAAAAAAAACTCTTTAGATTTGACCAAGAGGGGACGAACTCGCTTAGATTGGACAAAGGGGAGAGGAACTCCTAAGAATAAACCAAGAGGAGACGAACTCCCTTAGATTGGACAAGAAGGAGACGAACTCCTTAGATTCGACCAAGAGGAGACGACCTCACTTAGAATGGACAAAAAGGAGACGAACTCCTTAGATTGGACCAAGAGAGGACGAACTCCCTTAGATTGGACAAAGAGGAGACGAACTCCCTTAGATTGGACCTAGAGGAAACGAACTCCCTTATATTGGACAACGAGGAGACGACGTCCTTAGATTGGACCAAGAGGTGACGAACTCGGTTAGATTGGACAAAGTGGAGACGAACTCCCTTAGATTGGACCAAGAGGAGACGAACTCCTTAGATTGGACCAAGAGGTGACGTACTCACCTAGATTGGACAAAGAGGTGACGAACTCCTTAGAATGGACCAAGAGGAGACGAAGTCCTTTAGATTGGACCAAGAGGGGACGAACTCCCTTAGATTGGACAGAGAGGAGACGAAGTCCTTAGAATGGACCAAGATGAGACCAACTCCCTTAGATTGGACAAGAAGGAGACGAACTCCTTAGATTGGATCAAGAGGAGACGAACTCCCTTAGGTAGGACAAAGAGCAGACAAACTCCTTGGATTGGACCAAGGGGAGACGTACTCACTTAGATTGGACAAAACGGTGCCGAACTCCTTTAGATTGGTCCGTGTGGAGACGAACTCCTTTAGATTGGACCAAGAGAGGACAAACTCCCTTAGATTGGACAAAGAGGAGACGAACTCTTTAGATTGGACCAAGAGGCGACGAACTCCCTTAGATTGGACCAAGAGGAGACGAACCCCCCTAGATTGGACCGAGAGTAGACGAACTCCCTTAGATTGGACAAATAGGAGACGAAGTCCTTAGATTGGACGAAGAGGTGACGAACTCCTAAGAATGGACCAAGAAGAGACGAACTCCTTTACATTGGACCAAGAGGGGACGAACTCCCTTAGATTGGTCCAAGAGGAGACGAACTTCTTAGATTGGACAACGAGGAGACGAACTCCCTTATATAGGGCAAAGAGGAAACAAACTAATTAGATTGGACCAAGGGGAGACGAACTCCTTAGATTGGACCACGAGGAGACAAACTCCCTTATTTGGGAAAAAAGAGGAGACGAACTCCTTAAATTGGACCAAGAGGAGACGTACTCACTTAGATTGGACTAAGATTAGACGAACTCCATAGATTGGACCATGAGGAGACGAACTCCTTAAATTGGACCAAGTAAGGACAAACTCCCTTAGATTGGACAAAGAGGAGACGAACTCTTTAGATTGGACCAAGAGGAGACGAACTCCTTAGATTGGACCAAGAGGAGACGAACTCCCTTAGATTGGACCATGAGGAGACGAACTCCTTAAATTGGACCAAGAGAGGAGACGAACTCCTTAGATTGGACCAAGAGAGGATGAACTTCTTTAGATTGGACAAAGAGGAGACAAACTCATTAGATTGGACCAAGAGGCGACGAACTCCCATAGATTGGACCAAGAGGAGGCGAACTCCTTAGATTGGACCAAGATGAGACCAACCCTCTTAGATTGGACAAGAATGAGACGAACTCCTTAGATTCGACCAAGACGAGACAAACTCCCTTATATAGGACAAAGAGGAGACGAATTAATTAGATTGGACCAAGAGGAGACGAACTCCTCAGATTGGACCACGTGGAGACGAACTCCCTCATATAGGAGAAAGGGGAGACGAACTCCTTAGATTGGAGCAAGAGGAGACGTACTCACTTAGATTGGACAAAGATGAGACGAACTCCTTAGATTGGTTCATGAGGAGGCCAACTCCTTAAATTGGACCAAGTGAGGACGAACTCCCTTAGATTGGACAAAGAGGAGACGAACTCTTTAGATTGGACAAAGAGGAGACGAACTCTTTAGATTGGACCAAGAGGCGACGAACTCCCTTAGATGGGACAAAGAGGAGACGAACTCATTAGATTGGACCACGAGGAGATGAACTCCCTTAGATTGGAGCAAGAGGAGACGAACTCCTTAGAATGGACAAAGTGGAGACGAACTCCTTAGATTGGACCAAGAGAGGACGAACTCCTTTAAATTGGACAAAGTGGAGACAAACTTATTTGATTGGACGAAGACCCGACGAACTCCCATAGATTGGACCAAGTGGAGACGAACTCCTTAGATTGGACCAAGATGAGACAAACTCCCTTAGATTGGACAAGAATGAGACGAACTCCTTAGATTCGACCAAGAGGAGACAAACTCCCCTATATAGGACAAAGAGGAGACGAATTAATTAGATTGGACCAAGAGGAGACGAACTCCTTAGATTGGACCACGAGGAGACGAACTCCCTTATATAGGACAAAGAGGAGTTGAACTGCTTAGATTGGACAAAGAGGAGACGAACTCCTTAGATTGGACGAAGAGTAGACCAACTGCTTAGATTAAACCAAGAAGATAGAACACCTTAGTTTGGATCAAGAGTAGACGAACACCTTTAGATTGGACAAGAATGAGACGAACTCCTTACATTGGACCAAGAGGAGACGAACTCCTTAATTTGGATCAAGAGGTGACGAAGACCCTTAGATTGGACAAGAAGGAGACGAACTCCTTAGATTGGACCAAGAGGAGACGCACTCCAATAGATTGGACCAAGAGGAGAAGAACTCCTTAGTTTGGACCAAGAGGAGACGAACTCCCTAAGATTGGACATAGTGGAGACGAAATCCTTAGATTGGACCAAGAGGAGACCAACTCTCTTAGATTGGACCAAGATGAAAAGAACTAATTAGTTTGGACCATGGGGAGACAAACTCCCTATATTGCACCAAGAGGAGATGAACTCCATAAATTGGACCAAGAGGTGACGAACTCACTAAGATTGGACCAAGAGGAGACTAACTCCCATAGATTGGACCAAGAGGAGAAGAACTCCTTAATTTGGACCAAGAGGAGACGAACTCCCTTAGATTGGATCAAGTGGTGACGAACTCACTTAGATAGGACAAAGAGGTGACCAACTCCCTTAAATTGGACAAAAAGGAGATGAACTCCCTAGATTGGACCATGAGGTGATGTACTCCCTTAGATTGGACCAAGAGAAGACGAACTCCCTTAGATTGGACCAAGATGAGACAAACTAACTTAGATTGGACAAAGATGGGACGAACTCCTTAGATTGGACAAAGAGGGGACAAACTCCTTTAGATTGTATCAAGAGGTGTCGAACTCTTTAGATTGGACCAAGAGCAGACGAACTCCCTTACATTGGACCAAGAGGAGATGAAAAACCTTAGATTGCACAAAGAGAAGGCGAACTCCTTTAGAATGGACCAAGAGCAGACGAACTCCCTTAGATTGGACAAAGAGAAGACAAACTCTTTGGATTGGATCAAGTGGCGATGAACTCCCTTAGATATGACAAAGAGGAGACGAACTCCTTAGATTGGACCAAGAGGAGACGAACTCCTTAGATTGGACCAAGAGGTGACGAACTCCCATAGATTGGACCAAGAGGAGAAGAACTCCTTAGTTTGGACCAAGAGGAGACGAACTCCCTTAGATTGGACGAAGTGGTGACGAACACACTTAGATTGGACAAAGAGGTGACCAACTCCCTTAAATTGGACAAAAAGGAGATGAACTCCCTAGATTGGACCAAGAGGTGACGTACTCCCTTGGATTGGACCAAGAGAAGACGAACTCCCTTAGATTGGACCAAGATGAGACAAACTAACTTAGATTGGACAAAGATGGGACGAACTCCTTAGATTGGATAAAGAGGGGACAAACTCCTTTAGATTGTATCAAGAGGTGTCGAACTCTTTAGATTGGACCAAGAGCAGACGAACTCCCTTACATTGGACCAAGAGGAGATGAAAACCCTTAGATTGGACAAAGAGAAGGCGAACTCCTTTAGAATGGACCAAGAGCAGACGAACTCCCTTAGATTGGACAAAGAGAAGACAAACTCTTTGGATTGGATCAAGTGGCGATGATCTACCTTAGATATGACAAAGAGGAGACGAATTCCTTAGATTGGACCAAGAGGAGACGAACTCCTTAGATTGGACCAAGAGGAGATGAACTCCTAGGTTGGACCAAGAAGAGATGAACTCCCATAGATTGGACCAAGAAGAGAAGAACTCCTTAGTTTGGACCAAGAGGAGACGAACTCCCTAAGATAGGACATAGTGGAGACGAGATCCTTAGACTGGACCAAGAGGAGACCAACTCCCTTAGATTGGACCAACATGAAAAGAACTCCTTAGTTTGGACCATGAGGAAACGAACTCCCTAGATTGGACCAATAGGAGACGAACTCCCTTAGATTGGACCAAGAGGGGACCAACTCCCTTAGATTGGACAAGGAGGAGACGAATTCCTTAAGGTTGGACCAAGATGGGACGAACTCCCTTAGATTAGACCAAGAGGACACGAACTCACTTAGATTGGCCAAAGAGTAAACAAACTCCATAGATTGGACCAAGAGGAGACAAACTCCTTAGATTGGACCAAGAGGAGACGAACACCAATAGATTGGACCAAGAGGAGAAGAACTCCTTAGTTCTGACCAAGAGGAGACGAAATCCTTGGACCAAGAGGAGACCAAATCCGTTAGATTGAACCAAGATGCGAAGAACTCCTTAGTTTGGACCATGAGGAAACGAACTCCCTAGATTGGACCAAGAGGAGACGAACTCATTAGTTTGGACCAAGAGGAGTCGAACTCCGTTAGATTGGAAAAAGAGGAGACCAACTCCCTTATATTGGACAAAAAGGAGACGAACTCCCTAGATTGGACTACCTACCCATGGGTAGCCCAACTAGTTAGGGCGAACTCGGGCTTCGTTGAGGTCTTGGGTTCGATTCCCCGGGGAAGCGCCTGTGATTTAAGTGGGGGGCCATGGCGGTAGGTTGCTGTGCTAGTCTCCCCCGAGAAATAGTCGAGGTGCGCGCAAGCTAGCCCGGACATCTCGGTTATCAAAAAAAAAAAAAAACTCCCTAGATTGGACTAAGAGGAGACGAACTCCCTTAGATTAGACAAAGAGAAGACAAACTCTTTAGATTGGATCAAGTGGCGATGAGCTCCCTTTAGTTTGGACAAAGATGGGAAGAACTCTTTAGTTTGGACCACGAGGAAACGAACTCCCTAGATTGGACAAAGAGGGGACGAACTCCTTAGATTGGACAAAGAGGAGACGAACTCCTTTAGATTGGATCAGGAGGGGACGAACTCACTTAGATTGGACAAAGAATAGACGAACACCTTAGATTGGACCAAGAGGACATGAACTCCTTAGATTAGACCAAGAGGAGACGAACTCCCATAGATTGGACAAAGAGGGGACGAACTCCTTAGATTGGGCCAAGAGGTGACGAACTCCTTTAGATTGGACCAAGAGGGGACGAACTCCTTTAGATTTTACAAAGTGGAGTCGAACTCTTTAGATTGGCCCAAGTGGCGACAAACTCCCTTAGATTGGACCGAGAGCAGACAAACTCCCTTACATTGGACCAAGAGGAGACGAAATCCCTTAGATTGGACAAAGTGAAAACGAACTCCTTTGGATTAGACCAAGAGCAGACGAACTCCCTTAGATTGGACAAAGAAGGGACGAGCTCCTTAGATTGGACAAAGAGGAGACGGACTCCTTTAGATTGGATCAAAAGGGGACAAACTCACTTAGATTGGACAAAGAGGAGACGAACTCCTTAGATTGGGCCATGAGGAGATGAACTCCTTAGATTACACCAAGAGGAGACGAACTCCCATAGATTTGACCTAGAGGAGAAGAACTCCTTAGTTTGGACCAAGAGGAGACGAACTCCCTAAGATTAGACATAGAGGAGACGAAATACTTAGATTGGACCAAGAGGAGACCAACTCCCTTAGATTTGACCGAGATGCAAAGAACTCCTTAGTTTGGACCATGAGGAAACGAACTCCCTAGATGGGACCAAGAGGAGACGAACTCCCTTAGATTGTACCAAGAGGTGACGAACACACTTAGATATAAACCAAGAGGAGACGAAATCCCATAGATTGGACCAAGAGGAGAAGAACTCCTTTGTTTGGTCTAAGAGGAGACGAACTCCCTTAGATTGGACCAAGAGGTGACGAACTCACTTAGATTGGGCAAAGAGGAGACCAACTCCCTTAAATTGGACAAAGAGGAAACCAACTCGCTAGATTGGACCAAGAGAAGACGAACTCCCGAGATTGGACCGAGAGGAGACGAACTCCCTTAGATTGGACATAGAGGGGATGAACTCCTTAGATTGGACCAAGAGGTGACGAATTCCTTTAGATTGGACCAAGAGGGGACAAACACGTATAGATTTTACAAAGAGGAGTCGAACTCTTTAGATTGGCCCAAGTGGCGACAAACTCCCTTAGATTGGACCAAGAGCAGATGAACTCCCTTACATAGGACCAAGAGCAGACGAACTCCATTAGATTGGACAAAGAGGGCGCGAACTCCTTAGATTGGACAAAGAGGAGACGAAATCCTTTAGATTGGATGAAGAGGGGTCGAACTCCTTAGATTGGACCAAGAGGAGATGAACTCCTTAGATTAGACCAAGAGGAGACGAACTCCCATAGATTGGACCTAGAGGAGAAGAACTCCTTAGTTTGGTCCAAGAGGAGACGAACTCCCTTAGATTGGACCAAGAGGTGACGAACTCACTTAGATTGGACAAAGAGGAGACCAACTCCCTTAAATTGGACAAAGAGGAGACCAACTCCCTAGATTGGACCAAGAGGAGACGAACTCCCTTAGATTGGACAAAGATGAGACAAACTCCCTTAGATTGGACAAAGAGGGGACGAACTCCTTAGATTGGACCAAGAGGTGCGAACTCCTTTAGATTGGACCAAGATGTGACGAACTACTTTAGATTGTATAAAGAGGAGTCGAACTCTTTAGATTAGACCAAGTGGCGACAAAATCCTTTAGATTGGACCAAGAGCAGACGAACTCCCTTACAATAGACCAAGAGGGGACGAAATCCCTTAGATTGGACAAAGAGAAGACGAACTCCTTTAGATTTGACCAAGACCAGACGAACTCCCTTAGATTGGACAAAGAGGGGACGAACTCCTTAGATTGGACAAAGAGGAGACAAACTCCTCTAGATTGAAACAAGAGGGGACGAAATCCCTTAGATTGGACAAAGTGAAGACGAACTCCTTTAGATTGGACCAAGAGCAGACGAACTCCCTTAGATTGGACAAAGAGGGCACGAACTCCTTAGATTGGACCAAGAGGAGATGAACTCCTTAAATTAGACCAAGAGGAGACGAACTCCCATAGATTGGACCTAGAGGAGAAGAACTCTTTAATTTGGACCAAGAGGAGACGAACTCCCTTAGATTGGACTAAGAGGTGACGAACTCACTTAGATTGGACAAAGAGGAGACCAACTCCCTTAAATTGGATAAAGAGGAGACAAACTCCCTAGATTGGACCAATAGGAGACAAACTCCCTTAGATTGGACCAAGATGAGACAAACTCTCTTAGATTGGACAAAGAGCGGACGAACTCCTTAGATTGGACCAAGAGGTGACGAACTCCTTCAAATTTGACCAAGAGCAGATGAACTCCCTTAGATTGGACAAAGAGGGGACGAACTCCTTAGATTGAACAAAGAGGAGACAAAGTCCTCTAGATTGAAATAAGAGGGGACGAAATCTCTTAGATTGGACAAAGTGAAGACGAACTCCTTTAGATTGGACTAAGAGGAGACGAACTCCCTTAGATTAAAGAGGGGACGAACTCCTTAGATTGAACAAATAGGAGACAAACTCCTTTAGATTGGATCAAGAGGGGACGAACTCACTTAGATAGGACAAAGAGTAGACAAACTCCTTAGATTGGACCAAGAGGAGATGAACTCCTTAGATTAGACCAAGAGGAGACGAACTCCCATAGATTGGACCTAGAGGAGAAGAACTCCTTAGTTTGGACAAAGAGGAGACGAAGTCCCTAAGATTGGACATAGAGGAGACGAAATCCTTAGATTGGACCAAGAGGAGACCAACTCTCTAGATTGGACCAAGAGAAGACGAAATCCCGAGATTGGACCAAGAGGAGACGAACTCCCTTAGATTGGACCAATAGGAGACGAACTCCCTTAGATTGGACAAAGAGGGGATGAACTCCTTAGATTGGACCAAGAGGTGACGAACTCCTTTAGATTGGACCAAAAGGGGACGAACTCCTTTAGATTTTACAAAGAGGAGTCGAACTCTTTAGATTGGCCCAAGTGGCGACAAACTCCCTTAGATTGGACCATGAGCAGATGAACTCCCTTACATTGGTTTCACTCTTTAAACATGCATAGTCAATTTCAAAAGGAGTCGCCACTAATCTGTTCATGGTGGGTCGATTAGAAACCCATGTAAAATACTGGGAGCAGTACTTTACCTCTACGAACCAGAGATTTTGAATTCGAAGACTTGAGAACCTATTTCTTATATTTCAAAAATAATTTACAGGCAGCTTGAATTGATTTTTTATTTCATTCCCTAACATGTACGGTGATCACGCGGGTGCGCAAATAGTTATTTAAAAGCTCAAAGTAACAGAACAATAAGCAAAGCAATAAACAAAGATGAAGTAAATCAACAAAAAGATATTTTTTTGGTTTTTTTTATGTATATGTAATGCATGTAAGGAAAAATTAATCCTATATGCAACTATCTTTATGCAACCCTAAATGCAATTTTTATGAGTTATTAAATGAGTCTAATTGCCTATAGTTAAATAACATCTAATCTAAATTAAGAACTAAATTATGTTAATTCCTAATTCAAACCAAATCTTATCTTAACTACGGATAATAGATTACGAAAACTAAACTAATATGCAAATGCATGAAAGTCTAAACCTAATGACATGACCTAACATGACTTATAACGTGCAACTCTTAAATTAACTTGGGCTAAATGACATGTCATTTAACTAAATGAATTAAATGACATGTAAAAAGGTATTTTAAAGCATTTTTTATTTATTTAATGAAATTCGGAATTAATTAAACTAATTAAAATATGAAAACCTAATCTAACATGACTCCTAAGTTCCTAAATGTAATGTTCTACCTTGCTATGAATTTTCATGCAATTCCTAAGTGACATGAGATTTAGTATGCTTAATTTAAATGTTATGCAATGACTAATGATGCAAACTAATAAGAAAAGATTCATGTCATGACATGCATACGATTTTTTTATTTTCATTGAACTTGAAATAAAACGTGAAAACCTAATTTAAACATGCAATCTAATCATGCTATACAATACTACCTAAAATGCAATTTAATCTAAACATGATACTATCTAATGTGAATCTAACATAGTATATTATGTGATTCTAAGTTAAATAACTAATCGTGACAAGTGACTCAACTAAACTATTCGAAAACATGCAATTATCTAAATGACATTCGAATGACATTTTTTGATATTTTTCCATTCATTAACAAAAATTCGAAATTAAATAAATATCTAAATTAAACATGCTACTCACTTAATGCAAGAACATTTAAAACTAAAAGATCTAATATGAATATGAATTCTAACTTAATATGACATGCATTGAATAATCCTAGACTTCTATATGATTTATTCTAACATTATATGAAGCTTTTACAGCCTAAACATGCAATTTCTAGATGACGTGGCATGAGATATATGCGCCTAATCTTTATATGACACACTTTCTAACGCGGACATGACATGACCTACATGAAATGCATGATCTTTATATTTTCCAGAAAAATTTGAAATTAAGAATAATATCCTAAATCAAATTTGTGATCCTAAGAAAAAACTATCGAATCCTATTTTTTGTGTTTTCAGATTTAAAAAAATCTCAAACAGAATAAAATTCACTCAAAAGACTCGAAGAGATTGCGATATCCAAAAAATAATCCGTCGTCTCGCGTCATAAATTAACGGATATCGCAAGTCTCGAATAATTGCAATCTAAATAAATAAAACTTACCCAACTAGATTTCAAACAATCTAAAGAAATCTAAAATAATTAAACAAAATAGTCCGTCATCTCACGGACCAAATTGATAATTATTTTAAATTTCAAACAATAAAATCTTACTGAATATGCCTAAAACAACCAAAAAGATACGTCAATCCGAATTAAAAAAAACGATATCGAATTTAAAGTTGAAATTGATGCTTACCTAATTCGTGGACGCTCCCAAATTTGAATCGACGGACGCGAATCACGAACGGCAAACAACGATGGCAATTTTGAATGATCCTCGGACGTTTGCAAAAAAATCGGCTCGGCAGGGAATCCACGACGGTGCTGGGACTTTGCTTGTGGTGTGTAGCCGAATGCCCACACAAGTCGTAGTCTTGGTTGCTGATTTCTCCACACAAATTTGACCGCGCAAAGAAAATATAAGCAAGAGAGATGCACGGCAAATTGCTTTGGTGAGGGTTTGAAAACCTCGGTGGACTGGACCAGGGACAAACTTCACTTTTGGATCACCATCTCCGACGTTTGGAAAGTCCTCTAACCCTTTTTTTGCTTAATGAATTGTTGGTCGCTCTCCCTGGGAACTACACCTCCTTTTTGACAAAAAATTCTCTTTCTCTTTTGCCGGTCTCTCTTTTGCTCATGCAAGACCTTTTCTGCTGTGACTTTTCTCAACTCTCTCTCACATTCCCATCATCACTCTCACTTTCTCGTACAAGAACTCCCCTCCCAAAAAGAAAACAACCTTTTCTCCTGCACCAAACTAGACTTCTCCCTCTTTTGTGCCTAGCCCCCTTTTTTTGACTTTTCAACTCTCTCACCTTCCCCACACTTTATTTTCTCTCTTTTGTTTCTATTGAGCACAAATTTTCTCTCTTCCCTCACCCACGATTTTTCTCTCTCTCTCAGCAACTCAGGTTCTCAGATTTTTTTCACTCTTCGATTTTTTTGAGCCCACAATTTTTCTCTCTAGCCTCCCCCTTGCTCTCTCGTCCACCTTTATTTATAGGAGGAGGACTCGGCCAAATTTTTTTTTTTGAAAACAGCACCGGTTGGAGGGGATAATATTCTTCCGGATGAGATTTTTCTGATTTAACAATTTTAACAAACAAAATCTTAAACAAACTCAATGTCCAAGCGGATGTCTAGCCATTTGTTATCCATAGCACAACCACTCTTATCTCTCTATCAAAATTTGAATCTCGCACCTTCTAGAAGCTCTTTAAATCACACGTGCGATGGTACGTAATAAGATTATGCCGAGATCATGTGATGCAAATACTAATTTAATTTAATTTAATGTTTTTAGGTGTCGGACTAAACCCCTGATTTTCTTATGCACTTAATTTAGGCCAAATTTAGACCATGAGGAAACGAACTCCCTAGATGGGACCAAGAGGAGACGAACTCCCTTAGATTGTACCAAGAGGTGACGAACTCACTTAGATTAGACCAAGAGGAGACGAACTCCCATAGATTGGACCAAGAGGAGAAGAACTCCTTAGTTTGGTCCAAGAGGAGACAAACTCCCTTAGATTGGACCAAGAGGTGACGAACTCACTTAGATTGGACAAAGAGAAGACCAACTCCCTTAAATTGGACAAAGTGGAGACCAACTCCCTAGATTGGACCAAGAGAAGATGAACTCCCTTAGATTGGACCAAGAAGAGCCGAACTCCCTAAGATAGGACAAAGAGGGGACGAACTCCTTAGATTGGACCAAGAGGTTACGAACTCCTTTAGATTGGACCAAGAGGCGACGAACTCATTTAGATTTTACAAAGAGGAGTCGAACTCTTTAGATTGGCCCAAGTGGCGACAAACTCCCTTAGATTGGACCAAGAGCATACGAACTCCCTTACATTGGACCAAGAGGAGACGAAATCCCTTAGATTGGACAAAGTGAAGATGAACTCCTTTAGATTGGACCAAGAGCAGACGAACTCCCTTAGATTGGACAAAGAGGGCATGAACTCCTTAGATTGGACAAAGAGGAGACGAACTCCTTTAGATTGGATCAAAAAGGGACGAACTCACTTAGATTGGACAAAGCATATACGAACTCCTTAGATTGGACCAATAGGAGATGAACTCCTTAGATTAGACCAAGAGGAGACGAACTCCCATAGATTAGACCTATAGGAGAAGAACTCCTTAGATTGGACCAAGAGGAGACGAACTCCCTTAGATTGGACCAAGAGGTGACGAACTCACTTAGATTGGACAAAGAGGAGACCAACTCCCTTAAATTGGACAAAGAGGAGATAAACTCCCTAGATTGGACCAAGAGGAGACGAACTCCCTTAGATTGGATCAAGATGAGACAAACTCCCTTAGATTGGACAAAGAGTGGACAAACTCCTTAGATTGGACCAAGAGGTGACGAACTCCTTTAGATTGGACCAAGAGGGGACGAACTCCTTAGATTGTATAAAGAGGAGTCGAACTCTTTAGATTGGACCAAGTGGCGACAAACTCCTTTAGATTGGACCAAGAGCAGACGAACTCCCTTACAATGGACCAAGAGGAGACGAAATCCCTTAGATTGGACAAAGAGAAGACGAACTCCTTTAGATTTGACCAAGAGCAGACGAACTCCCTTAGATTGGACAAAGAGGGGACGAACTCCTTAAATTGGACAAAGAGGAGACCAACTCCTCTAGATTGGAACAAGATGGGACGAAATCACTTAGATTGGACAAAGAGGAGACTGTGACATCCTGAATTTCCGCAAGACTCATATGATACACGTGACACGCAAGGTTGGAGGAATTGATCAGTTTGAGCAAGCCATAAACAAGACAGTTGGAACAAACTGAGAAAATGCATTGGGAAGAATTGTGATTATGGAAGAACCCGTCGTGATCTACCTTCGCCCTGAGCTCTGTCCATCCATCTCCTAAGGAATTAAATTCCCAAGTCGCGGTGAAGTCTTTCTAAATTATAATTTATTGGGTGAGTCTGATATTTTAATAGCTACGTGTTTAGTTTGAATTACTTAGAATTGATTTCTCCTTAATTCCTTAGAAGTCTGAGTATGCACGCGTTGACCCCGAGACCACTTAATTGAATTTTTAACTGATAGAATGAGACGAGTTGAGACGACCCCGAGACCGACTTGACCGACCCCGCGACCCCTAGTTGTGCGCCTATTATTTGGTTTTGTCTTGTATATTATCTAATGAGATATAGATAAGGCTTAGAAGTAATCATAGCTTGTGGAATCATTAGTTTGATTTTAAATCTTAGTTATTATGTTATTTCGTCCTTTTCCTTTTGTCTTTTGTGCCTTGTATTATATAATAGGAATCACATCATTGCACCTTATCCTAAACCTCATCATTAGATTCCTTCTTTGTATAATGTTAATTCCTTTTGGCTTTTGTTTCTTTCCTTACTTCTTCTCCACGGCCGAACGTCCACTTCTCTTCCTCCTTGTAATTTTCCGCCACCTCACCTCATTAGGTTAGAAATTCTTGGGAATTCTATGCAAGTGACAAAAGAAAGAAAATCTATTACTAAGTCCTAGTCATCCTTGACCTTATCCTTAAGACTATTATTTCAATACTCTTATTTTATTTTTGACACATGTCACACATGCAAGCCCACACCTCATCTATTCTATTTGGCCGAAATACATATACCCCTTCCTCATCATTCTCTTTCGTCTTCATTTCTTTGTTTTGTTTAGATTCCATTTTGTCATCATGAAGTTGAGTAATGATTTCATTCCTTGGGAAATTAGAAACTTGGAGAGCACTCCCCCTTAGCTGAACCATCGTACGCCCCTCCATCTTATCCACTCTTTTCTATTTTCCTTATTCACATCATTATCCACAAACTCATGATTTCATTCGTTGAAGAATGAGAAACTTGGCCAAAACTCTTCCTTCTTTTCGTCCTCTTCCTCTTGTTTCTTTGCAATTTCTATTCCATGTTATCATTACAAAAGCCATGATTATACTCTTGCAAGTTGGATCAAGCTTGGTTCGTGCACCTCCCTTGCACTCTTATCTTCCCTTAGTTCTTTTATTCTAAATGCAAACTATTATTCATAAGTCATGATTGAAGCCTTGGAGAGCTCCCTTCGCCGTTCGTTCCTCCTCAAGACCGAACGCACCTCCTCCTCCCTTCCTTCTCTCATCTTATCTCTTCTCTTTTCTATTTATCTTGGTTAATGCATTATCCTCAAGAGCATGATTACATGCCTTGAGAAATGGAGAAGTCTTGCATGCTTATTTCCCCCAAATGGCTGAACCAACCTCTCCCTCTCTTCTCTTCATCTCTTCCTCTTGTCCTTTTCCTCTTAGAATCTCATGATTACAATGCCTTGGGAAGACACTTCCTTCTTCCCCAAGCCCTCATGGTCGAATCCCCCTTCTTCCTTTCTATTTGTCTCTTCCTCTTGTTCTCTTTGTCTTGGCATCTCATCATCACAAAGTCTTGGAAATTGAAGATTGAAGCATGCCTATCTCTTCTCTTCTTCCTTGCTCACGCCGAACACCCCCCTCTCTCCTTCATTCTTCTCCTCATCTTGTTTAGAAGAACCAAGACACTTGTCATCCATGCACATAAGAGAAGACATGATTTCATCTTGGAAGCTCAACCTCTCTTCTTCCCCAAGCCAAGCTGTACGCCTCCCTCTCCTCCCCTCATTGTCTTCATCTTGTTGTTCTTCATCTTGCCTCACAAACTCACCAATGGAGGATCATCTAGAGTCATCATTCCTCCTTGGAGCTTGAACACCTATAATGGCCGAAACACACATACCTACACCACTCTCTCTTGCCTTCATCGTCCTCCAATCAAAACACATGCAAGAAACTCTTGCTCCGCTACTTGTCATCAGCATTCAGTTAACCATGGAGACTATAAGATCACCCTTCTCTTCTCTTCTTCCTTTGCTCTTGTCCACTAAATCACCAAGATTGAGAGAGTTTGAGAGAGCTTAGTCGAGAGAACGCCGTGCCGTCGCCGTCGCCATCGTCCACCGTCGCAGTCGTCGTTGTCCACACCGTCGCCGTATGCCGTCGTCCTCCTCCTCCTCCGTCGCTTGTCGTCATTCGTGAGCCGAGTCATCGACATCTATCTCTCTTTTAATCAACTTCCTTAAGCATTTGACTAACTCATAGTTTGTGGTTTGCTAGGAATTATTGGACCGAGACCTTATCGTTGAGCCGAATCATCTTGTGTTGGTACCGGTTTAGGCAAGTGACTTGTAGTTCATAAGTTGGGAGAGTCCTTGTCTCCTAGGATTTTTCTTTGCTTTGAAAATGTGAAGAACAGACTGTGTTTTATCTAGTCTTGCATGCATTCTATGTGATGTGATATCATGCATATCTAGGCCGTGTAGAACTTTTGAAAAGCCTAAGTGTTGCATATGTCCATATGCATGCCTCGATCATACATGGTATGGGACGTGTATGGTTTAGTCATGAATATGCACTAGATTTCAAAATATCTAGGTTGCATTGATCTTATGTTTAGCCGCGTTGGCATGGTATGGGACGTGTGCAGCAAGGCCGGAGATTTGATCTCGCTAGTGTTCCTGAGAATGTGAGTGATGCATGTGGATGTGATGTTGATGATGATACCCTTGGGAGTTGGGATGCTTCGAATGATGGTAGGTTGGGATCTGAGGAGTCGCCAACGCTAGCCGAACGGATTGCCGTGCAAAGTAAGCCACGATGCCTTCGGAGTGAAGATGCCTGGATAATGGGGTCCAGTAGCTCCCTCGTGACAGGTCGGACCGATTGCCGTTGCCTAAACACGAAAGGAACGGGTCAGATTTATCTGATAGCAAGACGCTAGACGATGTGGAGAGTTTCCTCCTTAGAGTAGGGGATGCCTCGGATGAACGAGGGTCGGACCTCTTGAATGAGTGTGCGCGATGCCTCTAGATGAGTAGCCTAGATTTTGATCTGGAAGACTTCGGAGTGAAGTGGTTATGTGATGATCATGGTTGTTTTGGAAAAATGTGATTTTGACACATGACATGACTTGTGCAGGTTTTGGTTTAAACTTGCATCCGTGTGCTGATGATGTTACATGTCATGTTGCTTGCATTGCATAGGTCGTGTGATAATGTTGATTTGTGTGCTGGAGTGTTACTTGGCTAAGTAGTGGCTTACTCTCTGGATTAACAATTTTTTCCAGATTAGCTATGGCACCCACTTATCTACCCCCGGCCCGCTATGGTGTGCTTCAGGACATCAGCACTAACGAGGACGAGTTCACACACTATCGTTTCCCGGATAAACGTTTTAAGAGAGTGGAGACACATATTAGAATTAATACGGGCTTGTTCATGGGTCATCTCTTGCTTAGATACTTCTCCTACTTTATTCTTGAAGGAGATAAATGGTCTGATTTAGCAAGCAATATGGATAGTAATTCATCAAGTGACATGGAGGTTGACAGTGAGTCTGAGATGGGTTGTGTTATGTTTGTAGAAGGGAAGTTTTGTAAGCTTGACATGTATATCTTTTAAATCCTTCTACGGAGAATAATAAGAAACCCTTCTTGTGTTTTCGTTTAATTGTTCTCGTGTACAGCTCCAAGGGTAAAGTACGGGTTGGGTTCATGTTATGTTAATGTGTTAAATGTTACTATCTTCCGCTACTCTGATTTGAGCGAGATCTTTGACGTTAAAATGTTGTTTGTGGTAAATGTGGGAGTTGATCACCTTATTAGGTTGTAACGACCCGTGTGCATGTTAAGCCCGGTCTAAAGGAATGTCACTTTACGTTAACGTTAACATGAATTAAATTTATGATAGTTGGGGGTGTTACAGAGACAAACTCCTTAGATTGGACAAAGAGGAGATGAACTCCTTAGATTGGACCAAGAGGAGACGAACTCCCATAGATTGGACCAAGAGGTGACGAACTTACTTAGATTGGACAAAGAGGAGACCAACTTCCTTAAATTGGACAAAGAGGAGACAAACTCCCTAGATTGGACCAAGAGAAGACGAACACCCTAGATTGGACCAAGAGGCGACGAACTCCTTGATTGGACCAAGAGGAGACGAACTCCCTTAGATTGGATCAAGAGGAGACGAGCTCCATAGATTGGACCAAGAGGTGACGAACTCACTTAGATTGGACAAAGATGAGACCAACTCCCTTAAATTGGACAAAGAGGAGACGAACTCCCTAGATTTGACCAAGAGAAGACAAGATCCCTAGATTGGACCAAGAGGCGACGAACTCCCTTTGATTGGACCAAAAGGAGACGAACTCACTTAGATTGGACCAAGAGGTGACGAACTCCCATAGCTTGGACCAAGAAGAGAAGAACTCTTTAGTTTGGTCCAAGGGGAGACGAACTCCCTTAGATTGGACCAAGAGGTGACGAACTCACTTAGATTGGACAAAGAGGAGACCAACTCCCTAGATTGGACCAAGAGAAGACAAACTCCCGAGATTGGACCAAGAGGAGACGAACTCCCTTAGATTGGACAAAGAGGGGACGAACTCCTTAGATTGGACCAAGAGGTGACGAACTCCTTTAGATTGGACCAAGAGGGGACAAACTCCTTTAGATTTTACAAAGAGGAGTCGAACTCTTTAGATTGGCCCAAGTGGCGACAAATTCCCTTAGATTGGACAAAGAGCAAACGAACTCCCTTACATTGGACCAAGAAGAGACGAAATCCCTTAGATTGGACAAAGTGAAGACGAAATCCTTTAAATTGGACCAAGAGCAGAGAACTCCCTGAGATTGGACAAAGAGGGGACGAACTCCTTAGATTGGACAAAGAGTAGACGAACTCCCTTAGATTGTACCAATAGGTGACGAACTCACTTAGTTTGGACCAAGAGGAGACGAACTCCCATAGATTGGACCAAGACGAGAAGAACTCCTTAGTTTGGACCAAGAGGAGACGAACTCCCTTAGATTGGACCAAGAGGTGAGGAACTCACTTAGATTGGACAAAGAGGAGACCAACTCCGTTAAATTGGACAAAGAGGAGACGAACTCCTTTGATTGGACCAAGAGGTGACGAATCCCTTAGATTGGACCAAGATGAGACAAACTCCCTGAGATTGGACAAAGAGCGGACGAACTCGTTAGCTTGGACCAAGAGGTGACGAACTCCTATAGATTGGACCAAGAGGGGACTAACTCCTTTAGATTGTATAAAGAGGAGTCGAACTCTTTAGATTGGACCAAGTGGCGACAAACTCCTTTAGATTGGACCAAGAGTAGACGAACTCCCATACAATGGACCAACAGGAGACGGAATCCCTTAGATTGGACAAAGAGAAGACGAACTCCTTTAGATTTAACCAAGAGCAGACGAACTCCCTTAGATTGGACAAAGAGGGGACGAACTCCTTAGCTTGGACAAAGAGGAGACGAACTCCTCTAGATTAGAATAAGAGGGAACGAAATCACTTAGATTGGACAAAGAGGAGAGAAACTCCTTAGATTGGACCAAGAGGAGATGAACTCCTTAGAATGTACCAAGAGAGGATGAACTCCCACAGATTGGACCAAGAGGTGACCAACTCACTTAAATTGGACAAAGAGGAGACCAACTCCCTTAAATTGGACAAAGAGGAGATGAACTCCCTAGATTGAACCAAGAGAAGACGAACTCCCTAGATTGGACCAAGAGGTGACGAACTCCCTTTGATTGGACCAAGAGGAGACGAACTCACTTAGATTGGACCAAAAGGAGACGAACTCCCATAGATTGGACCAGGAGGAGAAGAACTCCTTAGCTTGGTCCAAGAGGAGACGAACTCCCTTAGATTGGACCAAGAGGTGACGAACTCACTTAGATTGGACAAAGAGGAGAACAACTGCCTTAGATTGGACTAAGAGCAGACGAATTCCCTTACATTGGACCAAGAGGAGATGAAATCCCTTAGATTGGACAAAGTGAAGACAAAATCCTTTAGATTGGACCAAGAGCAGAGAACTCCCTTAGATTGGATCAAGAGGGGACGAACTCACTTAGATTGGACAAAGAGTAGACGAACTCCGTAGATTGGACCAAGAGGAGACGAACTCCTTAGATTTGACCAAGACGAGAGGAACTCCCATAGATTGGACCTAAAGGAGAAGAACTTCTTAGTTTGGACCAAGAGGAGACGAACTCCCTAAGATTGGACATAGACGAGAGGAAATCCTTAGATTGGACCAAGAGGAGACCAACTCCCTTAGATAGGACCAAGATGCAAAGAACTCCTTAGTTTGGACCATGAGGAAATGAAATCCCTAGAAGGGACCAAGAGGAGACGAACTGCCTTAGATTGTACCAAGAGGTGAGGAACTCACTTAGATTGGACTAAGAGGAGACGAACTCCCACAGATTGGACCAAGACGAGAAGAACTCCTTAGTTTGGACCAAGAGGAGACGAACTCCCTTAGATTGGACCAATAGGTGAGGAACTCGCTTAGATTGGACAAAGAGGAGACCAACTCCCTCAAATTGGAGGTTATCAAAAAAAAAAAAAAAAACTCCCTTAAATTAGACAAAGAGGAGACGAACTCCCTTGATTGCACCAAGAGGAGTCCAACTCCCTTAGATTGGACCAAGATGAAACAAACTCCCTTAGATTGGACAAAGAGGGGACGAACTCCTTTATATTTTGCAAAGAGGAGTCGAACTCTTTATATTGGCCCAAGTGGGGACAAACTCCCTTAGATTGGACTAAGTGCAGATGAACTCCCTTACATTGGACCAAGAGGAGACGAAATCCCTGAGATTGGACAAAGGGAAGACGAAATCCTTTAGATTGGACCAAGAGGTGACGAACTCACTTAGATTGGACAAAGAGGAGACCAACTGCCTTAGCTTGAACAAAGAGGAGACCAACTGCCTTAGATTGGACTAAGAGCAGACGAATTCCCTTACATTGGACCAAGAGGAGACGAAATCCCTTAGATTGGACAAAGTGAAGTCGAAATCCTTTAGATTGGACCAAGAGCAGAGAACTCCCTTAGATTGGAGAAAGAGGGGACGAACTCTTTAGATTGGACAAAGAGGAGACGAACTCCCTTAGATTGTACCAATAGGTGATGAACTCACTTAGTTTGGACCAAGAGGAGACGAACTCCCATAGATTGGACCAAGACGAGAAGAACTACTTAGTTTGGACCAAGAGGAGACGAACTCCCTTAGATTAGACCAAGAGGTGAGGAACTCACTTAGATTGGACAAAGAGGAGACCAACTCTGTTAAATTGGACAAAGAGGAGACGAACTCCTTAGATTGGACCAAGAGGGGACGAACTCCCTTAGATAGGACAAAGAGCAGACGAACTCCTTAAATTGGACCAAGTGGAGAGGAACTCACTTAGACCGGACATAGAGGAGACGCACTCCTTAGATTGGACCAAGAGGAGACCAACTCCCTTAGATTGGACAAAGAGGGGAAGAACTTCATAGATTAGACCAAGAGGTGAAGAACTTCTTAGTTTGTACCAAGGGGAGACGAACTCCCTAAGATTGGACAAGAAGGAGACGAACCCGTTAGATTGGACAAAGAAGAAACAAACTCCTTAGTTTCGACCAAGAGGGGACGAACTACCTTAGATTGGACCAAGAAGAAACCAACTCCCTTAGATTGGACGAAAAGGAGATGAAGTCCCTAGATTGGACCGAGAGGCGACGAACTCCCTTAGATTAGAGCAAGAGGAGACGAAGCGCCTTAGATTGGACAAAGAGGGGATGAACTTTTTAGAATAGACCAAGAGGTGACGAACTCCCTTAGATTGGACAAAGAGCAATTGAACTCTTTAGGTAGGAGCAAGAGGCGAGGATCTTCCTTAGATAGGATGAAGAGGAGACGAACTCCTTAGATTGGGCCAAGAGGAGACGAACTCCTTAGATTGGACCAGGAGGTGACGAACTCCTTAGTTTGGACCAAGAGGAGAAGAACTCCTTAGACTGGACCAAGAGGAGACCAACTCCCTAGCTTGGACCAAGAGGAGACCAACTCCTTAGATAGGACAAAGAGGAGACCAACTCCCTTAGACTGGACCAAGAGGAGAACAACTCCTTAGTTTGGACCAAGAGGAAACTCCCTAGACTGGACCAAGAGGAGACCAACTTCCTAGATTGGACCAAGAGGACATGAACTCCCTTCGATTGGACCAAGTGGAGCCAAACTCCCTTTGATTGGACAAAGAGGAGACGAACTCCTTAGATTGGACCAAGAGGGGACGAACTCCCTTAGATAGGACAAAGAGTAGACGAACTCCTTAAATTGGACCAAGTGGAGAGGAACTCACTTAGACTGGACATAGAGGGGACGAACTACCTTAGATTGAACCAAGAGGAGACCAATTCCCTTAGATTGGACGAAATGGAGTTGAACTCCCTAGATTGGACAGAGAGGAGACGAACTCCCTAGATTGGACCAAGAGGCGACAGACTTCCTTAGATTGGACCAAGAGGGGAACAACCCCTTAGTTTGGACCAAGCGGAGAAGAACTCCTCAGACTGGACCAAGAGGAGATCAACTCCCTAGATTGGACCAAGAAGACATGAACTCCCTTCGATTGGACCAAGTGGAGCCAAATTCCCTTAGTTTGGACAAAGAGGAGATGAACTCCTTATATTAGACCAAGAGGGGAGAACTCCCTTGATAGGACAAAGAGGAGGCGAACTCCTTAAATTAGACCAAATGGAGAGGAACTCACTTTGACTGGACATAGAGGAGACGAACTCCTTAGATTGGAGCAAGAGAAGACCAACTCCCTTAGATTGGACAAAGAGGAGAAGAACTTCATAGATTAGACCAAGAGGTGAAGAACTTCTTAGTTTGTACCAAGAGGAGACGAACTCCCTAAGATTGGACAAGAAGGAGACGAACCCGTTAGATTGGACAAAGAGGAAACAAACTCCTTAGTTTTGACCAAGAGGGGACGAATTACCTTAGATTGGACCAAGAGGAAACCAACTCCCTTAGATTGGACGAAAAGGAGATGAATTCCCTAGATTGGACCGAGAGGAGACGAAGTCCCTAGATTGGACCAAGAGGCGACGAACTCCCTTAGATTAGACCAAGAGGAGACGAAGCACCTTAGATTGGACAAAGAGGGCATGAACTTTTTAGAATAGACCAAGAGGTGACGAACTCCCTTATATTGGACCAAGAGGAGAACAACTCCTTAGTTTGGACCAAGAGGAGAACAACTCCTCAGACTAGACCAAGAGGAGACCAACTCCCAAGATTGGACTAAGAGGAGCCGAACTTCTTAGTTTGGACCAAGAGGAAAAGAACTCCCTTAGATTGGACAAGAAGGAGACGAACTCCTAAGATTGGAGCAAGAGGAAACAAACTCCTTAATTTCGACCAAGAGGAGACGAACTCCTTTAGATTGGATGAAGAGGAGATGAACTCCTTAGATTGGACCAAGAGGAGACGAACTCTCATGATTGGACCAAGAGGCGTCGAACTCCCTTAGAATGGACCAAGAGGAGACGAACCCCCTTAGATTGGACAAAGAGGAGACGAACTCCTTAGAATAGACCAATAGGTGACGAACTCCTTTAGATTGGACCAAGAGGGGATGAACTCCCTTAGATTGGATAAAGAGCAAACGAACTCCCTCAAATTGGACAAAGAGGAAACGAATTCCTTAGATTGGACCAAGAGGAGACGAACTCCCTTAGATAGGACAAAGAGGAGACGAACTCTTTAGATTGGATGAAGAGCCGATGAACTCCTAAAAATGGACCAAGAGAGGATGAACTCCCTTGGAATGGACCAAGAGGGGTTGAAGTCCCTTAGATTGGACAAAGAGGAGACGAACTCTTTACATTGGACCAAGAGGCGATGAACTCCCTTGGATAGGACAAAGAGGGGATGAACTCCTTAGATTGGACCAAGTGGAGAGGAACTCACATAGACTGGACAAAGAGCAGACGAACTCCTTAGATTAGACCAACAGGTGAAAAACTTCTTAGTTTGTACCAAGAGGCGACGAACTCACTTAGATTGGACCAAGAGGAGAACAACTCCTTAGTTTGGACCAAGAGGAGAAGAACTCCTCAGATAGGACCAAGAGGAGACCAACTCCTAAGATTGGACCAAGAGGACAAGAACTCCCATCGATTGGACCAAGAGGAGCCGAACTTCTTAGTTTGGACCAAGAGGAAAAGAACTCCCTTAGATTGGATAAGAACGAGACGAACTCCTAAGATTGGAGCAAAAGGAGACAAACTCCTTAATTTCGATCAAGAGGAGACGAACTCCTTTAGATTGGATGAAGAGGAGACTAACTCCCTTAGATTGGACGAAGAGGAGATGAACTCCCTAGATTGGACCAAGAGGAGACGAACTCTCATGATTGGACCAAGAGGCGTCGAACTCCCTTAGAATGGACCAAGAGGAGACGAACCCCCTTAGATTGGACAAAGAGGAGACAAACTCCTTAGAATAGACCAATAGGAGACGAACTCCTTTAGATTGGACCAAGAGGGGATGAACTCCCTTAGATTGGACAAAGAGCAGACGAACTCCCTCAGATTGGACAAAGAGGTGACAAATTCCTTAGATTGGACCAAGGGGAGACGAACGCCTTTAGATAGGACAAAGAGGAGACAAACTCTTTAGATTGGACGAAGAGCCGATGAACTCCTAAAATGGACCAAAAGAAGACGAACTCCCTTGGAATGGACCAAGAGGGGTTGAACTCCCTTAGATTGGACAAAGAGGAGACGAACTCTTTACATTGGACCAAGAGGCGATGAACTCCCTTAGATAGGACAAAGAGGGGACGAACTCCTTAGATTGGACCAAGTGGAGAGTAACTCACTTAGACTGGACAAAGAGCAGGCGAACTCCTTAGATTGGACCAAGAGCAGACCAGCTCCCTTAGATTGCACAAAGAGGAGAAGAACTTCATAGATTGGACCAAGAGGAGAAGAACTCCATAGTTTGTACCAAGAGGAGACGAACACCTTAAGATTGGACTAAGAGGAGACGAACTCCTTAAGTTGGACCACGGGGAGACAAACTCTTTAGTTTCGACCAAGAGGAGACGAACTCCCTTAGATTGGGCCAAGAGTAGGCCAACTCCCTTAGATTGGACGAAGATGAGACGAACTCCCTTAGATTGGACAAGGAGGAGAGAAACTCCTGAGATTGGAGCAAGAGGAGACGAACTCCTTAGTTTGGACCAAGCGGAGACGAACTCCCTTAGATTGGACAAAGAGGAGGCGAACTCCTTAGTTTGGACCAAGTGGAGACGAACTCCCTTAGATTGGACAAAGAGGATACGAAGTCCATAGATTGGACCAAGATGTGAGGAACTGCTAAGAATGGACCAAGAGGAGTAGAACTCCTTTAGATTCGAACAAGAGGGGACGAACTCCCTAAGATTGGATGAACCCCTTAGGTTGGACCAAGTGGAGACGAACAATTTAGATTGGACCAAGAGGCGAGGAACTCCCTTGATAGGACAAAGAGGAGACGAACTCTTTAGATTGGACGAAGAGGTGACGAACTTCTAAAAATGGATCAAGACGGGACGAACTCCTTTGGAATGGACCAAGAGGGGTGGAACTCCCTTAGATTGGACAGAGGAGATGAACTCTTTGGATTGGACCAAGAGGGGAAGAACTCCCTTAGATAGGACAAAGAGGAGACGAACTCATTAGATTGGACCAAGTGGAGAGAAACTCAGTTAGACTGGAGAAAGAGCAGACGAACTCCTTAGATTGGACCAAGAGGAGACCAACTCCCTTAGATTGCACAAATAGGAGAAGAACTTCATAGATTGGACCAAGAGGAGAAGGACTTCTTAGTTTGTACCAAGAGGAAACGAACTCCTTATATTGGACCAAGAGGAGACGAACTCCTTAGTTTGGACCAAGTGAAGACGAACTCACTTAGATTGGACCAAGATGAGACGAACTCCCCTAGATTGGACAAAGAGGAGACGAAGCCCTTAGATTGGACCAAGAGTTGATGAACTCCAAATAATGTACCAAGATAAGACGAACTCTTTTAGATTGGACCAAGAGGGTAGGAACTCCCTTAGATAGGACAAAGAGGAGACGAACTCATTAGATTGGATGAAGAGGCGAAGAACCACTGAAAATGGTCCAAGAGGGGACGAACTCCTTAAGAATGGACCAAGAAGGTTGGAACTCCCTTAGATTGGACAAAGACAAGACGAACTCTTTAGATTGGACCAAGAGGCGACGAACTCCCTTAGATTGGACCAAGAGGAGACGAACTCAGTAGATTGGACGAAGAGGCGATGAATTCCCTTAGATTGGAGCAAGAGGGGACGAACTCACTTAGATTGGACAAAGAGGAGACGAGCTCCTTAGATTGGACCAAAAGAAAACCAACTCCCTTAGATTGAACAAAGAGGAGAAGAATTTCATGATTGGGCTAGAGGAGAGTAACTTCTTAGTTTGTACCAAGAGGAGACGGACTCCCTAAGATTGGACAAGAAGGAGACGAACTCGTTAGATTGGACCAAGAGGAGACAAACTCCTTAGTTTCGACCAAGAGGTGACGAACTCCCTTAGATTGGACCAAGAGGAGACCAACTCCCTTAGATTGGACGAAGAAGAGATGAATTCCCTAGATTGGATGAAGAGGAGACGAACTCCTTAGATTGGACAAAGAGGAGACGAACTCCCTTAGATTGGACCAAGAGGAGACGAAGCACCTTAGATTGGACAAAGAGGGAACGAACTTTTTAGAATAGACCAAGAGAAGACGAAATTCCTTAGATTGGACCAAGAGTTGACCAAGTCCCTTAGATTGGAAGAAGATGAGACGAACTCCCTTATATTGGACAAGGAGGAGACAAACTCCTCACATTGGAGCAAGAGGAGAGGAACTCCTTAGGTTGGACCATGTGGAGACGAACTCCCTTAGATTGGACAAAGAGGAGACGAAGTCCATAGATTGGACCATGAGGTGAAGAACTGCTAAGAATGGACCAAAAGGAGTAGAACTCCTTTAGATTCGAACAAGAGGGGACAAACTCCCTAAGATTGGATCAACTCCTTAGATTGGACCAAGAGGAGACAAACTCTTTAGATTGGACCAAGAGGCGATGAACTCCCTTGATAGGATAAATAGGAGACGAACTCTTTAGATTGGACGAAGAGGCGACGAACTCCATTAGATTGGACCAGGAGGAGACGAACTCCCTTAGATAGGGCAAAGAGGAGACAAACTCTTTAGATTGGACGAAGAGGCGACGACCTTCTAAAGATGGATCAAGAAGGGATGAACTCCTTCGGAATGAACCAAGAGGGGTGGAACTCCCTTAGATTGGACAAAGAGGAGACGAACACTTTAGATTGGACCAATAGGGGACGAACTCCCTTAGATAGGACAAAGAGGAGACGAACTTATTAGATTGGACCAAGTGAAGAGGAACTCACTTAGACTGGACAAAGAGCAGACGAACTCCTTAGATTGGACCAAGAGGAGGCCAACTCCCTTAGATTGCACAAAGAGGAGAAGAACTTCATAGATTGGACCAAGAGGAGAAGAACCTCTTAGTTTGTACCAAGAGGAAACGAATTCCTTATATTGGACCAAGAGGAGACGAACTCCTTTGTTTGGACCAAGTGAAGACGAAGTCCCTTAGATTGGACAAAGAGGAGAAGAACTTCATAGATTGGACCAAGAGGAGAAGAACTTCTTAGTTTGTACCAAGAGGAGACGAACTCCCTAAGATTGGACTGAGGGGAGACGAACTCGTTAGAATGGACCAAGAGGAGACAAACTCCTTAGTTTCGACCAAGAGGAGACGAACTCCATTAGATTGGACCAAGAGTAGACCAAGTCCCTTAGATTAGACGAAGATGAGACGAATTCCCTTAGATTGGACAAGGAGGAGACGAACTCCATAGTTTTTTGACCAAGTGGAGACGAACTCCCTTAGTTTGGACAAAGAGGAGACGAGCTCTTTAGATTGGACGAAGAGGCGACGAACTCGCTTAGATTGGACCAAGAGGAGACGAACTCCCTTAGATTGGACAAAGAGGAGACGAAGCCCTTAGATTGGACCAAGAGTTGACGAACTCCAAAGAATGTAACAAGATGAGACGAACTCTTTTAGATTGGACCAAGAGGGTAGGAACTCTTTTAGATTGGACAAAGAGGAAACGAACTCTTTAGATTGGACCAAGAGGCGACGAACTCCCTTAGATAGGACAAAGAGGAGTCGAACTCATTAGATTGGATGAAAAGGAGAAGAACTCCTAAAAATGGACCAAGAGGGGACGAACTCCTTTAGAATAGACCAAGAAGGGTGGAACTCCCTTAGATTGGACAAAGACAAGACGAACTCCTTAGATTGGACCAAGAGGCGTCGAACTCCATTAGATAGGACAAAGAGGAGACGAACTCCTTATATTGGACCAAATGGAAAGGAACTCACTTAAACTGGACATAGAGGAGACGAGCTCCTTAGATTGGACCAAAAGGAGACCAACTCCCTTAGATTGGACAAAGAGGAGAAGAATTTCATAGATTGGGGCAGAGGAGAAGAACTTCTTAGTTTGTACCAATAGGAGACGAACTCCCTAAGATTGGACAAGAAGGAGACGAACTAGTTAGATTGAACCAAGAGGAGACAAACTCCTTAGTTTCGACCAAGAGGAGATGAACTCCCGTAGATTGGACCAAGAGGAGACCAACTCCCTTAGATTAGACGAAGAGGAGATGAATTCCCTAGATTGGAACTGTTCACGGGTGCTCTCTCTCGGCTACTGTTCATGGAGAAAGCTGCTCGGTGATCTTTGTCCCCTGATTTCAGTTTTCTGCTTGGATTTGGAGTTGGATGGGAGTTTCCCTCCTTCGTTCCTCCCCCCTACGTTCCTCCCCTTACTTCTTGAGCTCGCAATCTCTCGAACGATGGATGTACTGATCGGCATTAGGGTTTTCCGTCAGACTTTGACTTGATCGTGTTGGTGTTTGAAGAGGCACCCTACTGCCCACACGATGGGTGTATCACGTATTGAGGTATCTTGGACCCCCCTCTCTTCTCCTCTTTGATTGCTAGCTCTCGTGGGTTCGGACCCTTGCAGTCACTGTTGATCGAAGACTCGCGACCACTGTTGTTGGAAGATCTTTGCTATGTCAGCTCGATTTTTGGATGATGATGGGAAGATGTTGTCTTGTTGACAAAATGTACTTTGATTTGGCTCTGGTGATAGCTTCGGGTTGTTGATTTTCCTTGTTGGAATGCTTGTGGGATTCTCGGATTCTGGTTTTCTGGGTTGTGATCACTGTTCATTGAAGATCTTCAAAAACACTGTTCGCACCTTTTGAAGACTGGTTGCAAACTCAATGGCTAGGGCCTCGTTGGTTCGGTTTCAGTCTTGCGGTTGAGTTTTGGCTGTTCCACGACCTTTCCATGTGCGGGTATGATCTATTCTTATGTGATTCGTGACCTGGGTTGTGCCAAGCTCTTTCGTTTCTGGGTTGACTCGCACTGTTCCACGTATTGGCTTGTTTGTGGCTTTAACTGGATCTTGGCTGGTTCATGATCCGTCTTGGCTTGATCATAGATTTTCCTGGCTGGTTTATGATCTGGTTTTTCTCGGTTGGTCGGTCTCTTGTGATTCCAAGCATTAATCTATTGCTATGCTGCTGTCTCGAAGCCACGCTGGCCTTGTGTCCTAGGATCGTAATCTCGGTGTTTTCTCTCGGTGCCTATTATGTTAAAGGAAGCAGAAGTGATTGAGATGCAGGCTATTTCGCCAGTGGCCTTGGAGGAGGCTGGAACTTCAAATCGTGTTGCCTTTACAAACTCGGTGGCTCCCACTAGAGGCAGAGAATCCAGGGGGAGGAGTAGAATGTCCAGAGCTGGTTTATCTGATCTTCCTCCCTTGAATAACAATGGGAAGGGTGCAGCTGATGAGAATCCAAAGTTTCCTAAGGGGGCTGCCGGTAATGCCCCAAGACAGAACTCCAGATCCAGGAGCCGTGCCCGACGTTCTAAGAGTAAGAGTAGGGCTGGTCCTGCTGGTGGTCCGGCTCCTCAGCCTTTGGTCCCATCAGTAGATACTGGGCGAACTCAAAATAAGAGTTTAATACAACCCAGATCTTGGGTGAATGTGGCCCGTGCAAGTGCGGCAATAGGTTATGACCTCTCTTTCATCCCTCCGTCTTTTGTTGATGGCAGACCATGCGTGCGCATATCTGAGGAAATACTTGAGGCTACGGACAAAGTGTGGCATGAATCCATTGTGGGATATTTCATTGGTAAGAAATTACCTTTTAAGCTGATTGAGGCGGCTCTGAGACACCTTTGGGGCAACTTCCTTGTGGACATGAAGGCAAATGACGATGGTTTCTTCTTCTTCCATATTCCGGATGGGGAGTTCCGGAGGAAAATATTGGAGAAAGGTCCAATCATAGTGGCTAGGATTCCCTTAATCCTGCAGGAATGGCGTCCATCGCTTATTCTAAAAAAGGAGAAGCATGACAAAGTCCCAGTTTGGGTAAAACTTAGAAATCTACCCTATTCCGCTTGGTCCTCTAAAGGTATCAGTGCTATTGCTAGCTCTCTCGGGAAGCCGCTCTATGTGGACCAGCATACGGAACACAGAAGGGTAATCTCTTTTGCTCGGGTTTGTGTTGAGATCAATGCAGCTAATCCTATTTACGACTCCGTTACGGTTTTTCAAGATGATGAAGCAATCAATGTTGAAGTAGAGTATGAGTGGAAACCCATTATCTGCTCAAAATGCAAAATTTTCGGACATAGATGCCCTGAACCGACTCCGGATACTCCCAAGGTTCCTGATCCACCGCGCCCAGCGTCGCCGAGTGAACACCCACCTCGGGTTGTGACTGACCAGGCTGTGCCTTTGAATCAAACTCAAAATCCTCCTGATGATTGGACCACGGTGCAGTCCAAGCAATCCAGAAAGCTGGATAAGGCTACTGGCGGGTCGAAATATCCAGTCCAGGAAGGCATTCCTCGCTCCCTTGTGATCTCTAAGTTGGATCATCCTTGCTCAGGTCGGGTGGAAGGGACAGCTACTTCACCCCAGGCGCTCTGTCCGGCCCCTAGCTCATTCCTCCCTGGTTCAAATGTTGGCTTGGAAGAGGCTTCAAAAGAGAACTCTATACCGGATAGCTCCGATGACATCTCTTCCGTGGACTCCTCCCACGAACTCTTCCAAGTGGAGAAAACTAAACAGAAATCGGTGATTGAAGCTCGTTTGAGGAGTGATGAAGCTACTGATGATGTTATGAACCCCCTTGGGGGCTCGGCCTCTCCCCTTGAAGTCATCTCCCCCCCTTCTATTCAGGCACTTAAGAAATCTACGGCCAAAAAGAAAGGCCGCAGCACTAAAAGGAGGTAACTCCTTCCTCCTCCATTTTGCTTGTAAATATGATTTTGGGCTCTTGGAATGTTAGGGGTATTTGTGACCCCGTGAGACAGGCGGAAATCAGATTTTTTGTCCGCTCTAATAATCTTTTTTGCATTGGTATCCTTGAAACCAAAGTCACCGAGGGGAATTTTTGTGAATTATCTTCGAGTTTGATCCCAGGCTGGCTATGGGTGTCTAACTACATACATGCAGATCTTGGGCGTATTTGGATAGGATGGAATCCTAACTCGGTTTGTTTCGAACTAAGTGCCTCTTCTTCACAAGCTATGCATGGGCTCCTCCGGTCGGTTGACAATTCTATCTCCTTTGCCGTCTCCTTCATCTATGCTGGCCATTCTTTTGTTGATAGGCGGCCTCTGTGGGCTGAGTTGGTGTCCAGGAGTGGCTCCTTAGTGGATACTCCGTGGATTGTACTAGGAGATTTTAACGCCATCAGGTTCCCTTCTGACCGTGAAGGGGGAACTCGCGCCTGGCTTCCATCCTTTGATGAGCTTCACGCATGCTTGATGGAGGCTGATTTGGATGATCTAAGATACGTGGGTAGGAGATTCACTTGGGCTTCTTATGAAGGTCAAGATCGTATCCAACGCAAGATTGACCGAGTTCTTGTTAACCCAAGATGGGTTATGGACTTTAATTATTCTGAAGCATCCTTTCTACCACCCGGCATTTCTGATCATACACCTATGGTGGTAAGAGTTGTGCCTCCGGTCCAGGTTAGAAAGCCTTTCAAATTTTATAACTTCTGGATGTTGGACCCGGATTTCTTGCCTTTGGTCTGCCAAGTTTGGGAGCTTGATATTTCAGGTTCGTTGATGTTTCAGCTATGTACAAAGCTGAAATTACTAAAGGCCAGACTTAAACTCTTTAATCGGCATTCCTACTCGGATATTTCCAAACGGACCCTCTTGGCTAGACAAAATTTGCAGGCTGTTCAAGATTCCTTGATGCAGGAACCGACTAATTCCTCCCTTGCCCACGAGGAGAAACGGGCGAGGGACACCTTTTACAGCCTTCGCCTTCAGGAAGAGCTCTTCTACAAACAAAAGTCAAGAATCCGTTGGCTAAAAGAAGGGGATCGGAACACTAAGTTCTTCCACTATTCTGTGCGAAACAGGCAACTCAATAACAGAATTTTATCAATCCTGGATGATTCTGGCACCAGAATTTCTTCGGCACCTGATGTTATTGAAGCCTTCTTGGATTACTATAAACACCTATTCTAGAAGCCACCTGGATTGATATCGGGGCCTTCTTCTGAGGAAATTGCTAGCCACCTTAGAAGTAAGTTGCCCACTTCTCAGTTGGATAACCTTATTTCTCCCTATACAGAACAGGAAGTCCGTCTTACTATGTTCTCTTTGACATCGGGGAAGGCCCCGGGTCCTGATGGTTTCAATGCCGATTTTTTCAAGAAGTCGTGGGATGTTGTGGGCGGCCTGGTTACCGCTGCCATTCTGGAATTCCTTAATTCGGGTGAGTTGCTTCGCCAACTCAACACTACCATCATTGCACTTGTCCCTAAGTGCCCGAATGCTTCATCTGTAAGAGACTTCAGACCCATAGCTTGTTGCAATACAGTTTATAAGTGTATTACAAAAATATTGGCAAACCGACTTGCCAAGGTACTTCCATCTCTTATTGGAGTATCCCAAGCGGCTTTTGTGAAGGGGAGGAGAATATCTGATAATATCTTGGTGGCCCAAGAACTCTTTGCAGGGTTCCATCATGACATGTATTCCCCTAAGAGTGCGATCAAGGTTGATTTTAAGAAAGCATACGACACTGTGGATTGGGCCTTCTTAGAGGCGACTCTGAAGGCTTTCGGTTTTCCCGTGCATTTCATCAAGTTAGTGATGGTATGTGTTGAAACTCCAAAATTTTCTATCTCAATTAATGGTGAATTGCATGGTTTCTTCTCAAGTTCGAGAGGTATAAGGTAGGGTGACCCCCTTTCTCCCTATTTGTTCACTATGGTCATGGAAGTCTTCTCAGGCCTTATTTCCACAATGACTACATGTCCAGAGTTTACTTTCTATTGGCGATGTAAATCCACGAAGTTGACCCATCTTTTCTTTGCGGATGATGTATTGCTCTTTTGCCAAGCGGATATTGGATCGGTTTCTTGCTTGAAACATGCACTTGACACTTTCTCGGATTGGTCCGGTCTTTTCCCGAACACCGACAAAAGTGAGGTATACTGCTCAAGTAATTCTGTTCCTTCACAAGCTATCATTGATCTCTTCGACTTCAGGTCGGGGTCTCTCCCTTTTCGCTACCTTGGAGTGCCGGTTACAGCCTCTAGACCTGGGAAAGCCGATTGTATTTCGCTGGTGAACGCCATCACCAAGAGAGTCCAATCTTGGACTCAAAGATTCCTATCTTTTGCTGGCCGACTCCAATTGATCAAATCGGTCCTTCATGCGATCCAGGTTCATTGGTCCAATATTTTTATTTTACCTGCTTCAGTCTTGGATTCCATTGAGAAGATATTTAGACAGTTTCTATGGAAGGGCCCTTCCTTAGGCTCAGGTGGTGCCAAAGTTTCTTGGCAAGATGTCTGCCTCCCTAAGGAGGAGGGAGGACTTGGTATCAGGCGCCTCAAAGTGAGCAACAAAGCCTCCATGCTCAAACACATTTGGACTCTCTTCATGGATAAGGAGTCTCTTTGGTGTGTTTGGATTCACTCAAACTTCCTCAAGAACAGAAGCTTCTGGGAGATACGTAGACCCACCTTTTGTTCTTGGTCTTGGAAGAAGATCATCGACTTAGGGAAGGAGTTTAGGCATATGTTCTATTGGCGTATGGGAGATGGCCTTTCGATTTCATTGTGGTTTGATACATGGCATGCAAATGGCCCTCTCAGTCTTCTGTTTAGTAATAGACAGATTTATCTGTCGGGATACCCAAGAGATGCAAGTCTAGTGGATTTGCTACAGAATCGGGTCCCTGACTCGAGTCTTCTGGAGACTTTGCTATTGTGGGAGGGTGTTCCATCCCCTTCTACTCATCATGATCGGCTCTTGTGGAAAGGCTCTACCTCCGGGAATTTTTCGACCTCAATTGCCTGGGATACTATTAGGCTGAGAAAGCCAAAGGTTACTTGGGCTGATTTTATTTGGTCAAGATCACCTCTCCTAGACACCAATTCCTCCTTTGGTTGATGACTAAAAGAAGACTCCCTACCCAGGTTTTTCTCCTAACTTGTGGTAGAATCTCTAATGCTACTTGTGCTTTTTGCCATGAAAGGCCTGACTCGATTGATCATCTTTTCTTTGGATGCCCAATCACTAAAGACTTAGCTCTTTTTTGGTCGCGCAATTGTCTTCTTGATTGGCATGGGGGTGATTGGAATACCACACTTATATGGGCCATTACTCACTTATCCGACAACCAATTTTCTCAGAAAATTGCGAGGTTCGCTCTTGGAGCGATGTGCCACATTATATGGAAATCTAGGAACAATATCTTATTCAGGAATTGTGACACTTTTCTTCCGGCGATGAAGAAACGACTTCTGAAGCTTGTCAAAGATTTCTCCTATACTCAGGAAAATGTTATTGACACCACTAGGAATAGAAGAATTCAGCACAATTGGGGCTTGGATGACGCTACTTTTTTGTAATTGTGTTGTTGTTCTATTTTGCTAGTCTTTGAGATTCTTAGTACTCCTCCACTTAACCAATTCTGGGTGTAAGTGTAGGTTTGTAGTACTAGTCTCTCTAAGCTCTTGTTTCTTTATTCTCCTTTGTACATCTCCTAGCTCCGAGACTCTTGGTACTCCTTCCCTTAGCCCATTTGGGTGTAAGTGTAGGTCTGTGGTACCAGTTTCTCCTTTCTCTTGTATTTTTGGCGTTAAAGATCAATATAATTTTTACTTTACCAAAAAAAAAAAAATTACCTAGATTGGACGAAGAGGAGACGAACTCCCTAGATTGGACAAAGAAGCGACGAACTCCCTTAGATTGGACCAAGAGGAGACGAAGCACCTTAGATTGGACAAAGAGAGGATGAACTTTTTAGAATAGACCAAGAGGTGACGAACTCCTTTAGATTGGCCCAAGAGGGGATGAACTGCCGTTGATTGGAGAAAGAGCAAACGAACTCTTTAGATAGGAGCAATAGGCGATGAACTCCCTTAGATAGGATGAAGAGTAGAGGAACTCCTTAGATTGGGCCAAGAGGTGACGAACATCCTTAGATTGGTCCAAGAGGGGACGAACTCCCCTAGATTGGGCGAAGGGGTGACGAACTCTTTAGATTGGACCAAGAGCGACGAACTCCTTTAGATTAGACCAAGAGGAGACGAACTCCCTTAGATTGGACCAAGAGGAGACGAAGTCTTTAGATTGGATCAAGAGGTGACGAAGTCTTTAGATTGGATCAAGAGGTGACGAACTCCTAAGAATGGACAAAGAGCAGACGAAATCCTTTAGATTGGACCAAGAGGGGACGAACTCCGATAAATTGGACAAAGAGGAGACGAACTCTTTAGATTGGACCAAAAGGGGACGAACTCCCTCAGATAGGACAAAGAGGAGACGAACTCCTTAGATTGGACCAAGAGGATACAAACTCCCTTAGATTGGGCAAAGAGGAAACGAACTCCCTTAGATTGGACAAAGAGGACACGAAGTCCGTAGATTGGACCAAGAGGTGACGAACTCCTAAGAATGGACCAAGAGGAGACGAACATCTTTAGATTGGACCAAGAGGGGACGAACTCCCTTAGATTGGACGAAGGGGTGACGAACTCTTTAGATTGGACCATGAGGCGACGAACTCCCTTAGATTGGACAAAGTAGAGACGAAATCCTTCAGGTTGGACCAAGAGGGGACGAACTCCGATAGATTCGACAAAGAGGAGACGAACTCTTTAGATTGGACCAAGAGGCGACGAACTCCCCTAGATAGGACAAAGAGTTGACGAACTCCTTAGATTGGACCAAGAGGAGACGAACTCCTTAGATAGGACAAAGAGGACATCAACTCCCATAGATGGGACCAAGAGGAGAACAACTCCATATTTGGACCAAGAGGAGAAGAACTCCTTAGACTGGACCAAGAGGAGACCAACTCCATAGTTTGGACTAAGAGGAGACGAACTCCTTAGATAGGACAATGAGGAGACCAACTCCCTTAGATTGAACCGAGAGGAGAACAACTCCTTAGTTTGGACCAAGAGGAGAAGAATTCCTTAGACTGGACCAAGAGGAGACCAACTCCCTAAATTCGACCAAGAGGACATGAACTCCCTTCGATTGGACGAAGTGGAGCCAAACTCCCTTAGATTGGACAAATAGGAGACGAACTCCTTAGATTGGACCTAGAGGGGACGAACTACCTTAGATAGGACAAAGAGGAGACGAACTCCTTAAATTGGACCAAGTGCAGAGGAACTCACTTAGACTGGACATAGAGGAGACGAACTCCTTAGATTGGACGAAGAGGAGACCAAGTCGATTAGATTGGACAAATAGGAGAAGAACTTCATAGATTAGACCAAGAGGTGAATAACTTCTTAGTTTGTACCAAGAGGAGACGAACTCCCTAGGATTGGACATGAAAGACACGAACTCGTTAGATTGGACAAAGAGGAAACAAACTCCTTAGTTTCGACCAAGAGGGGACAAACTCCCATAGATTGGACCAAGAGGAGACCAACTCCCTTAGATTTGACGAAAAGGAGATGAATTCCCTAGATTGGACCGAGAGGAGACGAACTCCCTAGATTGGACCAAAAGGTGACGAACTCCTTTAGATTGGACCAAGAGGAGACGAAGCACCTTTGATTGGACAAAGAGGGGACGAACTTTTTAGAATAGACCAAGAGATGACGAACTCCCTTAGATTGGACCAAGAAGGAACGAACTCCCGTAGATTGGACAAAGAGCAGACGAACTCTTTAGATAGGAGGAAGAGGCGTGGAACTCCCTTAGATAGGATGAAGAGGAGACGAACTCCTTAGATTGGACCAACAGGAGACCAACTCCCTTAGATTGCATAAAGAGCAGAAGAACTTCATAGATTGGACCAAGAGGAGAAGAACTTCTTAGTTTGTACCAAGAGGAAACGAACTCCTTATATTGGACCAAGAGGAGACGAACTCCTTTGTTTGGACCAAGTGAAGACGAAGTCCCTTAGATTGGACAAAGAGGAGAAGAACTTCATAGATTGGACCAAAAGAAGAAGAACTTCTTAGTTTGTACCAAGAGGAGACGAACTCCCTAAGATTGGAGTAAGGGGAGACGAACTCCTTAGAATGGACCAAGAGGAGACAAACTCCTTAGTTTCGACCAAGATGAGATGAACTCCCTTAGATTGGACCAAGAGTACACCAAGTCCCTTAAATTGGACGAAGATGAGACGAACTCCCTTAGATTGGACAAGGAGGAGACAAACTCCTTAAGTTGGAGCAAGAGGAGACGAACAACGTAGTTTGGACCAAGTGGAGACGAACTCCCTTAGTTTGGACAAAGAGGAGACGAGCTCTTTAGATTGGACGAAGAGGCGACAAACTCGCTTAGATTGGACCAAGAGGAGACGAACTCCCTTAGTTTGGACCAAGTGAAGACGAACTCACTTAGATTGGACCAAGATGAGACGAACTCCCTTAGATTGGACAAAGAGGAGACGAAGCCCTTAGATTGGACCAAGAGTTGACGAACTCTTTAGATTGGACCGAGAGGGGACGAACTCCGATAGATTCGACAAGGAGGAGACGAACTCTTTAGATTGGACCAAGAGGCGACGAACTCCCTTAGATAGGACATAGAGTTGACGAACTCCTTAGATTGGACCAAGAGGAGACGAACTCCTTAGATAAGACAAAGAGGACATCAACTCCCATAGTTTGGACCAAGAGGACACCAACTCCCTTAGATTTGAGGAAATGGAGATGAATTCCTTAGATTGGACCGAGAGGAGACGAACTCCCTAGATTGGACCAAGAGGCGACGAACTCCCTTAGATTGGACCAAGAGGAGACGAAGCACCTTTGATTGGACAAAGAGGGGAGGAACTTTTTAGAATAGACCAAGAGATGATGAACTCCCTTAGATTGGACCAAGAGGGAACGACCTCCCGTAGATTGGATAAAGAGCAGACGAACTCTTTAGATAGGAGCAAGAGGCGTGGAACTCCTTTAGATAGGATGAAGAGGAGACGAACTCCTTAGATTGGGCCAAGAGGAGATGAACTCCTTAGATTGGACCAAGAGGAGATGAACTCCTTACTTTGGACCAAGAGGAGACGTACTACCTTAGATTGGACAGGAAGGAGACGAACTCCTTAGATTGGAGCAAGAGGAAACAAACTCCTTAATTTCGACCAAGAGGAGACGAACTCCTTTAGATTGGACCAAGAGGAGACTAACCCCCTTAGATTGGACGAAGAGGAGACGAACTCCCTAGATTGGACCAAGAGGAGACCAACTCCCTCAGATTTGACGAAAAGGAGATGAATTCCCTAGATTGGACTGAGAGGAGACGAACTCCCTAGATTGGACCAAGAGGCGACGAACTCCCTTAGATTGGACCAAGAGGAGACGAAGCACCTTTGATTGGACAAAGAGGGGACGAACTTTTTAGAATAGACCAAGAGGTGACGAACTCCCTTAGATTGGACCAAGAGGGAACGAACTCCCATAGATTGGACAAAGAGCAGACGAACTCTTTAGATAGGAGCAAGAGGCGAGGAACGCCCTTTGATTGGATGAAGAGGAAACGAACTCCTTAGATTGGGCCAAGAGGAGACGAACTCCTTAGATTGGACCAAGAGGAGACGAACTCCTTAGTTTGGACCAAGAGGAGATGTACTCCCTTAGATTGGACAAGAAGGAAACGAACTCCTTAGATTGGAGCAAGTGGAGACAAACTCCTTAATTTTGACCAAGAGGAGACGAACTCCTTTAGATTGGACCAAGAGGTTACTAACTCCTTTAGATTGGACGAAGAGGAGACGAACTCCCTAGATTGGACCAAGAGGAGACCAACTCTCATGATTGGACCAAGTGGCGTCGAACTCCCTTAGATTGGACCAAGACGAGACGAACGCCCTTAGATTGGACAAAGAAGGGACGAACTCCTTAGAATAGACCAATAGGAGACGAACTCCTTTAGATTGGACCAAGAGGGGACGAACTCCGTTAGATTGGACAAAGAGCATACAAACTCTTTAGATAGGAGCAAGAGGCGACGAACTCCCTTAGATTGGACGAAGAGGAGACGAATTCCTTAGATTGGACCAAGAGGAGACTAACTCCTTAGTTTGGACAAAGTGGGGACGAACTCACTTAGATTGGACAAGGAGGAGACGAACTCCATAGATTGGACCAGGAGGAAACGAACTTCGTAGTTTAGACCAAGAGGAGAGGAACTCCCTTATCTTGCACAAGGAGGAGACGAATTCCTTAGATTGGACCAAGTGGAGACGAACTCCTTATTTTGGACCAAGAGGATACGAACTCCCACAAATTGGACCAAGAGGAGGCCAACTCCATTAGATTGGACAAAGTGGAGACGAACTCTTTAGATTGGACGAAGAGGCGACGAACTCCCTTAGATTGGATCATGAGGAGACGAACTCCCTTAGATTGGACAAAGAGGAGATGAAGTCCTTAGATTGGACCAAGAGGTGAAAAACTGCTAAGAATGGACCAAGAGGAGTAGAACTCCTTTAGATTGGAACAAGAGGGGACGAACTCCCTAAGATTGGACGAACTCCTTAGATTGGACCAAGAGGAGACGAACTCTTTAGATTGGACCAAGAGGAGACGAACTCTTTAGATTGGACCTAGAGGCGACGAACTCCCTTAGATAGGACAAAGAGGAGACAAACTCTTTAGATTGGATGAAGAGGTGATGAACTCTCTTAGATTGGACTAGTAGGAGACGAACTCCCTTAGATTGGACCAAGAGGAGACGAACTCCCCTAGATAGGACAAAGAGGAGACGAACTCCCTTAGATTGGACCAAGAGGAGACGAAGTCTTTAGATTTGATCAAGAGGTGACGAACTCCTAAGAATGGACAAAGAGCAGATGAAATCCTTTAGATTGGACCAAGAGGGGACAAACTTCGAAAAATTGGACAAAGAGGAGACAAACTCTTTAGATTGGACCAAGAGGGGACGTACTCCGATAGATTCGACAAAGAGGAGACGAACTATTTAGATTGGACCAAAAGGCGACGAACTCCCTTAGATAGGACAAAGAGTTGACGAACTCCTTAGATTGGACCAAGAGGAGACGAACTCCTTAGATAGGACAAAGAGGACATCAACTCCCATAGATTGGACCAAGAGGAGACCAACTCCCTTAGATTTGAGGAAAAGGACATGAATTCCTTAGATTGAACCGAGAGGAGACGAACTCCCTATATTGGACCAAGAGGCGACGAACTCCCTTAGATTGGACCAAGAGGAGACAAAGCACCTTTGATTGGACAAAGAGGGGACGAACTTTTTAGAATAGACCAAGAGATGATGAACTCCCTTAGATTGGACCAAGAGGGAACGAACTCCCGTAGATTGGATAAAGAGCAGACGAACTCTTTAGATAGGAGCAAGAGGCGTGGAACTCCCTTAGATAGGATGAAGATGAGACGAACTCCTTAGATTGGGCCAAGAGGAGATGAACTCCTTAGGTTGGACCAAGAGGAGACGAACTCCTTACTTTGGACCAAGAGGAGACGTACTACCTTAGATTGGACAGGAAGGAGACGAACTCCTTAGATTGGAGTAAGAGGAGACAAACTCCTTAATTTCGACCAAGAGGAGACGAACTCCTTTAGATTGGACCAAGAGGAGACTAACCCCCTTAGATTGGACGAAAAGGAGACTAACTCCTTAGATTGGACCAAGAGGAGACCAACTCCCTCAGATTTGACGGAAAGGAGATGAATTCCCTAGATTGGACTGAGAGGAGACGAACTCCCTAGATTGGACCAAGAGGCGACGAACTCCCTTAGATTGGACCAAGAGGAGACGAAGCACCTTTGATTGGACAAAGAGGGGACGAACTTTTTAGAATAGACCAAGAGGTGACGAACTCCCTTAGATTGGACCAAGAGGGAACGAACTCCCGTAGATTGAACAAAGAGCAGACGAACTCTTTAGATAGGAGCAAGAGGCGAGGAACGCCCTTTGATTGGATGAAGAGGAGACGAACTCCTTAGATTGGGCCAAGAGGAGACGAACTCCTTAGATTGGACCAAGAGGAGACGAACTCCTTAGTTTGGACCAAAAGGAGACGTACTCCCTTAGATTGGACAAGAAGGAGACGAACTCCTTAGATTGGAGCAAGTGGAGACAAACTCCTTAATTTTGACCAAGAGGACACGAACTCCTTTAGATTGGACCAAGAGGATACTAACTCCCTTAGATTGGACGAAGAGGAGACGAACTCCCTAGATTGGACCAAGAGGAGACCAACTCTCATGATTGGACCAAGTGGCGTCGAACTCCCTTAGATTGGACCAAGGCGAGACGAACCCCCTTAGATTGGACAAAGAAGAGACGAACTCCTTAGAATAGACCAATAGGAGACGAACTCCTTTAGATTGGACCAAGAGGGGACGAACTCCGTTAGATTGGACAAAGAGCAGACAAACTCTTTAGATAGGAGCAAGAGGCGACGAACTCCCTTAGATTGGACAAAGAGGAGACGAATTCCTTAGATTGGACCAAGAGGAGACTAACTCCTTAGTTTGGACAAAGTGGGGACGAACTCACTTAGATTGGACAAGGAGGAGACGAACTCCATAGATTGGACCAAGAGGAAACGAACTTCGTAGTTTAGACCAAGAGGAGAGGAACTCCCTTATCTTGCACAAGGAGGAGACGAATTCCTTAGATTGGACCAAGTGGAGACGAACTCCTTATTTTGGACCAAGAGGATACGAACTCCTATAAATTGGACCAAGAGGAGGCCAACTCCATTAGATTGGACAAAGTGGAGACGAACTCTTTAGATTGGATGAAGAGGCGACGAACTCCCTTAGATTGGATCATGAGGAGACGAACTCCCTTAGATTGGACAAAGAGGAGATGAAGTCCTTAGATTGGACCAAGAGGTGAAAAACTGCTAAGAATGGACCAAGAGGAGTAGAACTCCTTTAGATTGGAACAAGAGGGGATGAACTCCCTAAGATTGGACGAACTCCTTAGATTGGACCAAGAGGAGACGAACTCTTGATTGGACCTAGAGGCGACGAATTCCCTTAGATAGGACAAAGAGGAGACGAACTCTTTAGATTGGATGAAGAGGTGACGAACTCGCTTAGATTGGACTAGTAGGAGACGAACTCCCTTAGATTGGACCAAGAGGAGACGAACTCCCCTAGATAGGACAAAGAGGAGACGAACTCTTTAGATTGGACGAAGAGGCGACGAACTCCTAAAAATGGTCCAAGAGGGGACAAACTCCTTTAGAATGGACCAAGAAGGGTGGAACTCCCTTAGATTGGACAAAGACAAGACGAACTCTTTAGATTGGACCAAGAGGCGTCGAACTCCCTTAGATAGGACAAAGAGGAGACATTTCTAAGCGCACCCTTTTGGCAAGACAAAACCTGCAAAACATCCAAGTTTCTCTTTTGCGGGACCCAAATTACTCCCTTCTTGCGGAAGAGGAGAAGTTGGCTGGTGATTCCTTTTATAGACTGCGCCTACAAGATGAACTCTTTTATAAGCAGAAGTCTAAAATCCGTTGGTTGGAGGAGGGTGACCGTAACACGAAGTTTTTTCACTACTTTGTTAAGAAGAGGCAACTTAACAACATGATCATTTCGGTCCTTGATAACTCTGGTTCTCTTCTCTCTTCGGCACCTGAAGTAATTGAGGCATTTATCAACTACTATAAGCACCTCTTTCAGAGTCCCCCCGAACTTTTGGCTCGGCCTTCCCCCCAGGATGTGGCTGTTCACCTTCGAAGTAAGTTGACTGATTCTCAAGTGTGTAGTCTGACATCTCCTTACTCTGGATAGGAAGTGTGATCTACTTTGTTTTCCTTGGCATCGGGTAGGCTTCGGGACCCGATGGTTTTAATGTTGACTTCTTCAAGGAAACTTGGGATATTGTTAGCTGTTTGGTCACCTCTACTATTTTGGACTTCCTCAATTCGGGTAACATGCTGCGCCAACTTAATACCACTGTCATTGCATTAGTCCCCAAGTGCCTAAATGCTTCTTCAGTGAGTGATTTTAGGCCTATTGCATGCTACAATACTATTTGGAAATGTATCACCAAAATCTTGGCAAATCGAGTTGCTAAGGTGCTTCACTCGCTGATCGATAGGTCTCAAGCGGCCTTTGTTAAAGGGATGAAAATTTCGGACAATATCTTACTCGCACAAGAACTCTTTGCGGGTTTCCATCACGATACCTACTCTCCAAAATGTGCGATAAAGGTTGATTTTAGGAAAGCTTATGATACCGTGGATTGGGCTTTCTTGGAGACGACACTCATTGCCTTTGGCTTCCCGACTCAACTCATTAAGTTGATCATGGTATGTGTTCAAACTCCTAAATTTTCTATATCCATCAATGGGGATTTGCATGGATTTTTCTCAAGTTCTAGGGGTCTAAGGCAAGGCAATCCTCTTTCCCCCTATTTGTTTACTTTTATCATGGAAGTGTTCTCCGGTCTAATCTTGACTGGAACTACATGTCCTAACTTCAATCACTTTTAGAGATGCAAGTCCACTAAGTTGACCCACCTTTTCTTTTCTGATGATGTGCTGCTGTTCTGCCAAGCTAATATTGCCTCCGTCTCTTGTTTGAAGTCCGCGATAAGCATGTTCTCGGAGTGGTCGAGGCTGTCCCCGAATCCTTCTAAGAGTGAAGTTTATATCTCCGGCAATCCTACTACTTCACATGATATTGTTAATCTTCTAAGCTTCAAATTGGGCTCTTTACCATTTCAATACCTTGGAGTACCCGTGGTAGCAACTAGACTGGGGAAAGTTGATTGTATCTCTTTGGTGAACTCCATTACCAAGAGAGCTCAATCCTGGACGCAACGCTTTCTATCCAGGTTTATTGGTCCAACATATTTATCTTACCTGCTTCGGTACTTGATTGCATTGAAAAAATCCTTAGGCGATTTTTGTGGAAGGGCCCGAGTCTTGGCTCTGGAGGTGCAAAAGTTTCGTGGCAGGATGTTTGCCTCCCCAAGGAGGAGGGGGGGCTTGGTATTAGGCGCCTTAAACAAAGCAATAAAGCATCCATGCTCAAACATATTTGGGCTCTCTTCTCTGACAAAGAATCTCTTTGGTGCGTTTGGATACATTCTAATTTTCTCAAGAACCGAAGTTTTTGGGAGGTACGTAGACCTACCTTCTATTCTTGGTCTTGGAAGAAGATCATTGATTTGGGTAAACAATTCAGGCATATGTTTTGTTGGCGTGTGGGAGATGGCCTATCTATTTCTTTGTGTTTTGATGTGTGGCATTCTAATGGCCCTCTAAACTTGCTATTTAGTAATCGGCCAATTTATTTGTCTAGTTACCCAAGAGATGCTTTGCTTGCTGACTTCCTACAGAATCAGGATCCTAGCTCTATCCTCGTGGAAACATTACTTCAATGGGGTGGTGATCTCCCGGTTCTCAATAATCTTCAGGATTGGCTTCTATGGATGGGTTCTCCTTCTCGGAATTTTTCATCTTCCTCGGCTTGGGAAGCTGTGAGATCGAGGAGCCCCGTGGTTCCTTGGTCCAAGTTCATTTGGGACAAATCCATCACTCCTAGACATCAATTTCTATTATGGCTTGTGACTAAAAAGTGGCTCCCTACTCGGGTTTTTCTTCTATCTTGTGGTAAAATTACCAATGCTACTAGTGCATTTTGTCAATTAAGGCCGGACTCGATAGACCATCTTTTCTTTGGGTGTTCGATCACTAATCAGCTGGCTCTTTTCTGGTCGCGAAATTGCTTACTTGATTGGCATAATGGTGACTGGCATCACACCCTTACTTGGGTGAGAAATCATATATCCAACAACCAATTCTCCCAAAGGATTGCAAGGTTTGCTCTAGGAGCGATGTGCCATATCATCTGGAAGACTAGGAATAACATATTATTTAGGAATCGTGATAGATTCCTTCCCGCAATGAAGATGTGACTCGTGAAACTTGTCAAGGATTTTGCCAAGACACAGAAGAATGTCAATGACACATCCAGAAATAGAAGACTGCAACACAATTGGGGACTAGACGATTCTATCTTCTTGTAAATGTGTTGTTCTTATCTCTATCTCTTGATGTATTTTGCTTACTTGTAAGTATTCTTGTTTATACGCTCTAGCCACTGAGAACCATGGTACTCATCTACTTAACTATTGATGGGTGTAAGGGTAGGTTTGTAGTACCAGGTTCTCATTCTTTTGTACTTTTGGCATTCAAAGATCAATATACTCCTTACCTTACCAAAAAAAAAAAAACTTCATAGATTGGACCAAGAGGAGAAGAACTTCTTAGTTTGTATCAAGAGGAGACGAAATCCCTAAGATTCGACAAGAAGGAGACGAACTCCTTAGATTGGACCAAGAGGAGACAAACTCCTTAGTTTCGACCAAGAGGAGACGAACTATCTTAGATTAGACCAAGAGGAGACCAACTCCCTTAGATTGGACGAAGAGGAGACGAACTCCCTAGATTGGACCAGGAGGACATGAACTCCCTAGATTGGACCAAGAGTGCATGAACTCCTGTATATTGGACAAAGAGCAGACGAACTCTTCAGATAGGAGTAAGAGGCGACGAACTCCCTTAGATAGGATGAAGATGAGACGAACTTCTTAGATTGGACCAAGAGGAGACGAACTCCTTAGTTTGGACCAAGACGAGATGAACTCCCTTAGATTGGACAAGGAGGAGACGAACTCCTTAGATTGGACCAAGAGGAGACGAACTCCTTAGTTTGGACCAAGTGGAGACGAACTCCCTTAGATTGGACAAAGAGGAGACGAACTCTTTAGATTGGACGAAGTGGCGACGAACTCGTTTAGATTGGACCAAGAGGAAACGAACTCCCTTAGATTGGACAAAGAGATGACAAGGCCCTTAGATTGGACCAAGAGGTGACGAACTCCAAAGAATGTACCAAGATGAGACAAACTCCTTTAGATTGGACCAAGAGGGTGAGAACTCTCTTGGATTGGACAAAGAGGAGACGAACTCTTTAGATTGGACCAAGAGGCGACGTACTGCCTTAGATAGGACAAAAAGGAGACGAAATCCATAGATTGGACCAAGAGGAGACGAGCTCACTTAGATTGGACAAGGAGGAGACGAACTCCTTAGATTGGACCAAGACGAGACGAACTTTGTAGTTTGGACCAAGAGAAGACGAACTCCCTTATATTGGACAAGGAGGAGATGAATTCCTTAGATTGGACCAAGACAAGACGAACTCCGTAGTTTGGACCACGAGGAGACGAACTCCTTTATATTGGACAAGGAGGAGACGAACTCCCTTAGATTGGACCAAGAGGAGACCAACTCCCTTAGATTGGACGAAGAGGTGATGAATTGCCTAGATTGGACCAAGAGGAGACGAAGCCCCTTAGATTGGACAAACAGGGGACGGAGTTTTTAGAATAGACCACGAGGTGACGAACTCCTTTAGATTGGACCAAGGGAGGACGAACTCCCGTAGATTGGACAAAGAGCAGACGAACTCTTTAGATAGGAGCCAGAGGCGATGAACTCCCTTGGATAGGACGAAGATGAGACGAACTCCTTACATTGGGCCAAGATGAGACGAATTCCTTAGATTGGACGAAGAGTAGACGAATTCCTCAGATTGGACCAATAGGAGACGAACTCCTTAGTTTCCCCCAAGAGAAGACGAACACCCTTAGATTTTACAGGTAGGGGACGAACGCCTTAGATTGGACCAAGAGGAGACGAACTCCTTAGTTTGGACCAAGAGGAGACGAACTCCCTTAGATTGGACAAAGAGGAGGAGAACTGTTTAGATTGGATGAAGAGGCGACGAAGCCCCTGAGATTGGACCAAGAGGAGACGAACTCTCTTAGATTGGACAATGAGAAGACGAAGTCCTTAGATTGGACCGAGAGATGAAGAACTCCTAAGAATGGACCAAGGGGAGATGAACTCCTTTAGATTGGACCAAGAGCGGACAAACTCCCTTAGATTGGATGAACTCCTTAGATTGGACCAAGAGGTGACGAACTCTTTAGATTGGACCAAGAGGCGACGAACTCCCTTAGATAGGACAAAGAGGAGATGAACTCCTTAGTTTGGACCAAGAGGAGACAAACTCACTTAGATTGGATAAAGAGTAGACAAGCTCCTTTCATTTGACCAAGAGGAAAAGAATTCCTTAGATTGGACCAAGAGGAGACCAGCTCCCTTAGATTGGACCAAAAGAGAAGAACTCCTTTGTTTGGACCAAGAGGAGACAAACTACCTAGATTTGACCGAGACGAGACGAACTCCCTTAGATTGGACCAAGAGGTTACGAACTCTTTTAGATTGGACAAAGAGGAGACGAACTCCTTATATTGGACCAAGGGGTGACGAACTCCTTTAGAATGGACCAAGAGGGGTGGAATTCCCTTGGATTGGACAAAGAGGAGACGAATTCTTTAAATTGGACCAAGAGGTGACAAATTCCCTTAGATAGGACAAAGAGGCAACGAACCCCCTTAGAATCGACAAAGTGGGGACGAACTCCGTAGATTAGACCAAGAGGGGACGAACTCCCTAGATTGGACCAACAAAAGACGAACTCCCTTAGATTGGACCAAGAGAAGACGAACTCCCTTAGATTGGACCAAGAGGAAACAAGCTTTGTTAGAATGGACCAATACGACTTAAACTCCTGCATATTGGACATAAAGAGGTCCAATTCGGATAGATTGGGCCAAGTGGAGACGAAATCTCTAAGAATGGACAAAGAGGAGACGAACTCCGTTAAATTGGACAAACAGGAGACGAACTACGATAGAATGGACCAATATGAGATGAACTCCTCAGATTGGACAAAAAAGAGACGAACTTTGTTAGAATCGAACAAAAGAAGACGAACTCTTGTAGAATCATCCATGAGCCGACGAACTCCCGTAAAATGGACCATGATGAGGCGAACTCCTTAAAATAGACCATCAAGAGGCAAACTCCTTTACATTGGACCAATAGGAGACGAACTGCGTTAGATTGGACCAAGAGGAGACGAACTCTATTAAAATGGACAAATACGAGTCAAACTACTGCATATTGGACCAAGAAGGGACGAAATCTCCAAGAAAGGACCAATGGGAGTCGAACTCCTTTAAATTGGACCAAGATGAGACGAACTACAATAGAATGGACCAACAAGAGACGAACTCCTTAGATTGGACTAAGAGGAGACGGACTTTCTAAGAATCGAATAATAAAAGACCAACTCTTGTAGAATCGACCAAGAAGCGACGAACTCTTGTAAAATGGACGATAATGCGGCGAACTCCTTAAAATAAACCATCTGGAGGCAAACTCCTTTACATTGGACCAATAGGAGACAAAATCTGTTAGTTTGGACCAAAAGAAGATGAACTATGTTACATTCGAACAATAGGAGACGAACTCCGTTAGATTGGACCAAGAGGGAACTAACTCCTTTAGAATGGACGAATACGAGTCAAACTCCTCCATATTGGACCAAGAGGGTATGAATTCGGTTAGATTGGGCTAAGAGGAGACGAATTCTCCAAGTACGGACCAAGAGGAGACGAAGCCCGTTAAATTGGACCAACAGGAGACGAACTACAATAGAATGGACCAATAGGAAACGAACTCCTTGGATCAGATTAAAAGGAGACGAACTTTGTCAGAATCGAACAATAGAAGACGAATACTTGTAGAATCGACCTAGAGCTGACGAACTCCCATAAAATAGACCATGATGAGGCGAACTCCTTATAATAGACCATCAGGTGGCAAACTCCTTTAGAATGGACGAATGGGAGACAAACTCTGTTAGTTTGGACCAACAAAAGATGAACTACGTTACATTCGAACAGTAGGAGACGAACTCCGTTAGATTAGAGCAAGAGGAAACGAGCTTTGTTAGAATGGACGAATACGACTCAAACTCCTTCACATTGGACATAGAGAGGTCGAATTCTGATAGATTAGGCCAAGTGGAGACGAAATCTCTAAGAATGGACCAAGAGGAGACGAACTTCGTTAAATTGGAGAAACATGAGATGAACTACGATAGAATGGACCAATATGAGAATAACTCCTCAAATTGGACAAAAAAAAGACGAACTTTGTTAGAATCGAACAAAAGAAGACGAACTCTTGTAGAATCATCCACAAGCCGATGCATTCCCATAAAATGGACCATGATGAGGCGAACTCCTTAGAATAGACCATCAGGAGGCAAACTCCTTTACATTGGACCAATAGGAGACAAACTCCGTTAGATTGGACAATGAGGAGACGAACTCTATTAGAATGGACAAATACTAGTCTAACTGCTGCATATTGGACCAAGAGGAGACGTATTCAATTAGATTGGAACAAGAAGGGAAGAAATCTCCAAGAAAGGACCAATCGGAGTTGAACTTTGTTAGAATGGACGAATACGACTGAAACTCCTGCATATTAGACCTAGAGGTCGAATTCGGTTAGATTGGGCCAAGAGGAGACGAAATCTCTAAGAATGGACCAAGAGGAGACGAACTCCGTTAAATAGGACAAACAGGAGACGAGCTACGATAGAAAGGACCAATATGAGACGAACTCCTCAGATTGGACAAAAAAGAGATGAACTTTGTTAGAATCGAACAAAAGAAGACGAACTCTTGTTGTATCTTCCATGAGCCGACGAACTCCGGTAAAATGGACCATGATGAGGCGAACCCCTTAGAATAGACCATCAGGAGGCAAACTCCTTTACATTGGACCAGTAGGAGATGAATTCCGTTAGATTAGACCAAGAGGAGACGAACTCTGTTAGAATGGACAAATACGAGTCGAACTGCTGTATATTGAACTAAGAGGAGACGAATTCCTTTAAATTGGACTAACAGGAGACGAACTATGATAGAATGGAGCAATAGGAGACGAACTCCTTAGACTGGACTAAGAGGAGACGAAGTTTGTTAGAATCGAGCAATAGAAGACAAACTCTTGTAGATCGACCAAGAGCTAACGTACTCACGTAAAATGGACCTTGATGAGGTGAACTCCCTCGAATAGACCATCAGGAGGCAAGCTCCTTTACATTGGACCAATAGGAGACGAACTCCGTTAGTTTGGACCAAAAGAAGATGAACTATGTTACATTCGAACAATTGGAGACGAACTCCGTTAGATTGGACCAAGAGGGGACTAACTCCTTTAGAATGGACGAATACGATGTTAGTGATCTGCCCTAGGAACCAATTAATAATGATACTCTAACAATATTTGTGGTTTAGGTTGTGTCGGTAATATCGACATTCACTATACTTAGGTAGTCATAATGTCTTGCTAGAGACCGCTTATGATTTGTGGGTTAAAAGAGTTTTTAGCACGCTGCTAATGTCTAGTGAACCTACGGGGTCGTACACAATATATCGAACTGATTTATATTATTCGATGGATAATGACTTAAGTGGGTCCCGCCCTTTTTTCTTGACAATATATATGCTCCTTTTATGGAAGAAACCCTAGAGGTTTTTTGTGAGAATCACACATCAAGGAGAAAACATACAGAAGCATCTGTGCTCATTGATCCGCGAGACAGTCTTGAGGATTATAGGTGATCAAGCAGAAGGAATTCCATAATCTGCAAGCTAGCACTTGGATTTGGAGATCTCAGTTCGTGTGTATGGATACCGGTAGAGGCGCAACACTTGGGGCGCTAATCCAGACACAACCAAGCGCGAATTTGTCTGCATGCAACAAAAAGTATGTCTGGAAAACTCACTTCGATTTTAATATACACATGGATTCTATTTGGGTTTCGTTTTTCTGTTGCGTTTAAGAAACTAAGAAACCCAACAGTGGTATCAGAGCCGATCATGTGATATATTGAAGTTGAATTCTGTAATTTAATTAGATTGAATTGAATTGCAAACCCTAATAGTTTATACGTATGATGTATATGTTAAACGATTATGTGATATCGTTCTTTGTATTGAATTGCAAACCCTAATAGTTTATACATATAATGTGTGTGTTAAACGATTATGTGATATCGTTCTTTGTCTTGAATTGCAAACCCTAATAGCTTATACATATGATGTATATGTGAAACGACTATGTGATATCGTTCTGTGTCTATAAAAAGAAAGTAGGATTAGACGAATTGAGGATATAGATTGATATGATCAATTTGTATTCTATAACGAATTTGAATTCCTGCTATAATGTGATCTGATAAGGAAACATAAATACGAATTATGTTCAAGGTTTGCTTTCTAAGCAATGACGGCCAAAGAAAGCGGAATTACGAATTCTGTCTTCTTGGCTTGATTTCTGTGAAGACCAGAATTACGAATTTATGGCAGCAACGGGCTTCGAAAAGTTAAGTTTCCTAAGAAGCATAATTATGAATTTTGTCTCGGCCCCGCAAGGGGGCGCCCCTGCATGGAATTGTTCGTTCGCTTGTTATTACTTTAAATATGTTTGATGCACATGTTGCGATAAGTTATGTTTTTGTTCATATTTATGTTATGCATATATTCATCACTTGATTAAAAAAAACATTTAAAAGTCCCGTATAAAATTAAGTAATATGTTGATGCCTTTCCAATCATGCACCTATCATGACTTGAATCGTCAAAAGATGGGTCTGTCAAAGCAGGGTGTCTTTAACTATTTGAGTAAGATGGGATTGATAACGGTTATCAATTTGTTAAGATTGGTTTACTTAACGAGACTATCAAAATAGTTTTGGGTCTTGAGGCATAGAGTTTGGAATAAGACATGAGATGTTAAACCCAATAACCAAGAGTTGTATTTGATACAATTGACAAAGAGTTGTCAACCTAAATAACTGAAACTTGAGCGATAAGCCAAAGTTTACTTGAGTTTTTGTGAAATATGGATCTTGGTCCACTATACTGATAGGGACATATTTTACATAAGTATAGTGGAAATTTATTGTAAATATCATTAATGATCAATTTATTTTGCATATCTGTTGTAGATAATGGCAGGCAATTCAGCATCGAATTTTTCACTGCGATCTGTTCTAGAGAAGGAAAGATTGAATGGTTCAAGCTTCCTGGATTGGTATAGAAGCTTGAGAAAAATTGGTATAGAAGCTTGAGAATTTTTCTCAAGCAAGAGAAAAAGGAATATGTCTTGGAGAAACCACTCCCCAAGGTGGCACCTGCTTCCAATGCTTCCCATGCTGAAAGGAATGCTTACCAGAAGCATAAAGATGATGCATTGGATGCATCTTGTTTAATGCTAGTTACAATGAACTCAGACGTTCAGAAGCAGTTTGAGAACGTGGATGCCTATGATATGATCACAAGCCTGAAAAGTTTATTTCAGGAGCAGGCACGCATTGAAAGGTAGCAGATGGTAAAGGCCTTAATTGAGTGCAGGTTAGCTAGTAGGAGCTTAGTTAGCCCTCATGTAAAAAAGATGATTGGTTTCATTGAAAATCTAGAGCGGCTGGGCTCTCCCATTAGCCAAGAGTTGGCTACTGATATTATTTTTCAATCTTTGCCTCATGATTATGACACGTTTGTTATGAACTATAACATGCATAATCTGAATAAGTGTTTGACTGAATTGCATGGGATGCTCAAAACTGCTGAGCAGAATATTAAGAAGGATCCTACCCCTAATGTCCTCATGGTTCAAAAGAGGAAAGGCTTTAAGAAGCCGGTTGGTAAGGTCAAGGAAAAAGGTAAGGCTTTTAAGCCTAAGTCTCAATCCAAGACCAAGCCGGGTCCGGCTGCTGATGCTGTCTGCTTCCATTGTGGTGGCAAAGGACATTGGAAGGGAAATTGCAAGAAATATTTGGAGGATCTAAAGAAGAAGAAGGGAAGTGAGACTTCCGCTTTAGGTATTTATGTTATAGAAGTAAATGTTACTATTAATTCTACTTCATGGGTATTAGATACCGGTTGTGGTGCTCACATTTGTATGAATATGCAGGGACTAAAACAGAGTAGAACAATTGCAAAAGGTGAAATGGAGCTACATGTTGACAATTGAGCAAAAGTTGCTGCATTAGCCGTAAGAACATATGATGTAGCTTTACCTTCTGGCATGATTTTAGAACTAAATAATTGCTACTATGTACCTGCTATACACAGGAATATTATTTTTGTTTCTTGTTTGGACAAGGATGGTTTCTGTTTTGATATAAAGAACAACAGTTGTTCAATTTATCTTAATGGATTATTTTACGGTAGCGCCCATATCGTGGATGGGATATATGTTCTGAATCTTGATGTGCCAGTTTATAACATGAATACAAAAAGGTTCAAATCTAATGATTTGAATCCAACCTACCTATGGCATTGTCGATTAGGTCATATAAACGAGAAGCAAATTCACAAGCTCCATAATGATGGGCTATTACATTCTTTTGATTTTGAATCGTTTGATACATGTGAATCTTGTTTAATTGGCAAGATGACAAAATCTCCTTTTACTAACCAAAGTGAAAGGACAAAAGAGTTATTGGCCCTTATACATACTGATGTGTGTGGACCACTAAGTTCTATTGCCAGAGGAGATTATCAATACTTCATTACATTTACTGATGATTTCAGTAGATACAGATATGTTTATTTGATGAAACACAAATCCGAATCCTTTGAAAAGTTCAAGGAATTTTAGAATGAAGTACAAAATCAGCTTGGCGAGAATATCAAGGCTCTTCGATCTGATCGAGGAGGCAAATATTTAAGCCAAGAATTTAATGACCATCTCAAAGAATGTGGAATTGTTTCACAGCTTACTCCACCTGGAACACCACAGTGGAATGGTGTTTCTGAAAGGAGAAATTGAACTTTATTAGACATGGTTCGATCAATGATGAGTCATTCAGATCTTCCATTATCTTTTTGGAGATATGCGCTTGAGACAGCTGCTTTCACACTGAATAGAAGTCCATCAAAAGCTGTGGAGAAGACACCATATGAGATGTGGACAGGAAAGGTTCCTAGTATGTCTTTTCTAAAGATTTGGGGTTGCGAAGCTTATGTAAAGCGTTTAATTTCTAATAAGCTTGGACCTAAATCTGATAAATGCTTCTTTGTAGGATATCGTAAGGTAACAAAAGGATATTACTTTTATAACCCATTAGAGACCAAAGTGTTTGTTGCTCGAAACGGTGTCTTTTTAGAGAAAGAATTTCTTACTAAAAGAACCAGTAGGAGTAAGGTAAACCTCGAAGAAGTTATTGTGCCACAAGAAGATGTTCCGGTTCACGAAGAACCTCGATTAGATCTACAAAGAGTTGTAGAGTCTACTCTAGTGGCACCTATAATTCGTAGGTCTGAAAGAACACATCGTGAGCCTATGAGATATGGTTTTCATGTGACTGAACATCGTTATCTTTTGTTTATAGAACATGACGAGCCTACGACTTATACAGAAGCTATGATGGGCCCAGACTCCGATATATGGCTTCAGGCCATGAAATCCGAAACGGACTCAATGTATCAAAACCAAGTTTGGACTTTGGTTGATCCGCCTGAAGGTGTCAAACCTATAGGGTGTAAGTGGGTTTTCAAGAAGAAAACTGATATGGATGGAAAAGTTCACATCCATAAAGCAAGGCTTGTAGCTAAAGGTTTCAAACAAACTCATGGTATTGACTATGATGAGACCTACTCGCCAGTTGCTATGCTTAAGTCCATTCGGATTATCCTAGCGTTTGCTGCATATTTTGATTATGAGATATGGCAAATGAATGTAAAGACGGCTTTCCTCAATGGAAATCTAGAGGAGGATGTGTATATGACACAACCTGAAGGCTTTACATCACCTGATAACGCTAGGAAAATATGCAAGCTTCAACATTCTATTTATGGACTAAAGCAGGCATCGCGGAGCTGGAATATACGTTTCGATGAAACTGTCAAAGAGTTTGGCTTCATCAGAAACAAAGAAGAATCTTGTGTATAGAAGAAATCTAATGTGAGCGCAATCGTGTTTCTAGTGTTGTATGTGGATGACATACTGCTTATTGGAAACGACATTCCTATGCTTCAGGCAGTTAAGACATGGCTAGGAAAGTGTTTCTCTATGAAGGACATGGGAGATGCAAACTATATCATGGGAATCAGGATCTATAGAGATAGATCAAAGAGACTTATTGGACTGAGTCAAAGTACATATATTGACAAAGTCATCAATAGGTTTAACATGCAAGATTCCAAGAAAGGTTTTCTCCCGATGACACATGGCATAAGTCTTAGCAAGACTCAGTGTCCTTCCTCACAAGATGAGCGAGACCGCATGAGTAGGATTCCTTATGCATCAGCTGTAGGATCCATCATGTATGCGATGTTGTGCACTCGTCCTGATGTTGCTTGTGCTTTAAGCATGACAAGCAGATACTAATCAGATCCAGGAGAACCTCATTGGATAGCTATTAAAAATATCCTTAAATACTTAAGAAGAACTAAGGATCTATTCTTAGTCTATGGAGGTGAAGAACAGATCACTGTAAGTGGTACACAGATTCTAGTTTCCAAACCGACAAAGATGACCTTCGATCGCAGTCATGATTTGTTTTCTGTGTAAATGGTGGAGCGGTGTGCTGGAAGAGTTCCAAACAAGAAACTGTTGCGGATTCTACAACAGAAGCTGAGTATATTGCTGCTTCAGAAGCATCAAAGGAAACTGTTTGGATTCGAAAGTTCATACAAGAACTGGGAATCATTCCTACTAATATGAATCTGGTGGATCTTTATTGTGATAGCAATGGGGCTATATCTTTGGCTAAAGAGCCTAGGTCTCACCAAAAGACCAAACACATACTCAGGAAATTTCATCTCATTCGAGAATTCATTGAGAGAGATGATATCAAGATATGTAAAGTTGCAACTGAGTTGAATGTTGCTGATCCGTTGACAAAGGCTCTTCCACAGCCTAAGCATGAGCGTCATTGTAACGCTTTAGGTCTTAGACACATTATTGAGTGGTCTTAATGTGAGTGGGAGCATATGTAATATACGCTTTTATTGTTCATTAATGAGATATATGTTATGTTTGATTTCGATTTATTTATGTTATTAAATACGAAATATTAATCCCTTGAATATTGAATATCCTTAATGGATAATCAAATGCGTGATTTGATCGTGAAATTCTATTAATAGAATGGATATTAATATTCTAAATGTCCCTAGTCAATTGTCATCGTGCATTGGGATGTCAATGTTGTTTGAGACTCGCATGTGTGTCAACTGATGACGAAGTTTCACGGGTCATGAATATAAAGATATAAAGTTGATCACATGGAATATATGTTAGAGAACACTGTATTGGACAGACCTGCTATGAGAATACTGTAGGATTGTTATATAATGTCATCAGTATTTCTCATCACAACTATAGAGTATAGTCCTTTGACTTGAGTCTGCAATGATTTCTTAGACGTGAATTGTAGTGCTTTAACATTACCAAACGTCAACTGTAACAAGTGACTATAAAGGTTTTGATTGGGCGTGTCATGAATCGTGCTGAGAGATATGTGTAGACAAGATGGAATTTGTCCCTCTCATATAACGAGAGTATGATATCCTGGGCTCCCGTAGAGTTGAGATTGTGAAAAGATGGCCATCTCAAGTAGGTTGAAGAGTCAACTACTTGGTTTGACAATCTAGCTGCGGTATCGAGAAAAAGAGTTTGAGCTATATAAGGTTGACACTTATCCTGCCTTATGTTTTACTCGGATATTTAGTGACAAAGGGACTTAGCTTGTATGATTGGTTCTAGTGCAAGTGGGAGATTGTTAGTGATCTACCCTAGGAACCAATTAATAATAATACTCTAACAATATTCGTGGTTTAGGTTGTGTCGGTAATATCGACATTCACTATACTTAGGTAGTCATAATGTCTTGTTAGAGACCGCTTATGATTTGTGGGTTAAAAGAGTTTTTAGCACGCTGCTAATCTCTAGTGAACCTATAGGGTCGCACACAATATATCGAACTGACTTATATTATTTGGTGGATAATGACCCAAAGACTTAAGTGGGTCCCACCCTTTTTTCTTGACAATATATATACTCTTTTTATGGAAGAAACCTTAGAGGTTTTTTGTGAGAATCACACATCAGGGAGAAAACATACATAGGTATCTATGCTCATTGATCCGCGAGACAGTCTCGAGGATTACAGGTGATCAAGCAGAAGGAATTCCATAATCTGCAAGCTAGCACTTGGATTTGGAGATCTCAGTTCATGTGTGTGGATACCGGTAAAAGCGCAACACTTGGGGCGCTAATCCAGACACAACCAAGCGCGAATTTGTTTGCATGAAACAAAAGGTATGTCTAGAAAACTCACTTTGATTTTAATATACACATGGATCCTATTTGGGTTTCGTTTTTCCGCTACGCTTAAGAAACTAACAAACCCAACATACGAGTCAAACTCCTGCACATTTAACCAAGAGGGTACGAATTCGGTTAGATTGGGCTAAGAGGAGACGAATTCTCCAAGTATGGACCAAGAGGAGACGAAGTCCATTAAATTGGACCAACAGGAGACGAACTACGATAGAATGGACCAATAGGAAACGAACTCCTTGGATTAGATCAAGAGGAGACGAACTTTGTTAGAATCGAACAATAGAAGACGAATACTTGTAGAATCGACCAAGAGTTGACGAACTCCCATAAAATAGACCATGATGAGGCGAACTCCTTAGAATAGACCATCAGGTGGCAAACTCCTTTACATTGGACAAATGGGAGACAAACTCTGTTAGTTTGGACCAAAAGAAGATGAACTGTGTTACATTCGAACAATAGGAGACGAACTCCTTTAGATTGGACCAAGAGGAAATGAACTTTGTTAGAATGGACGAATACGACTCAAACTCCTGCATATTGTACCTAGAGAGGTCGAATTCGGTTAGATTGGGCCAAGAGGAGACGAAATCTCTAAGAATGGACCAAGAGGAGACGAACTCCGTTAAATTGGACAAACAGGAGACGAACTTCGATAGAATGGACCAATATGAGACGAACTCCTCAAATTGGACAAAAAAGAGACGAACTTTGTTAGAATCGAACAAAAGAAGTAAAATCATCCATGAGCCAACGAACTCCCGTAAAAAGGACCATGATGAGGCGAACCCCTTAGAATAGACCATCAGGAGGCTAACTCATTTACATTTGACCAATAGGAGACGAATTCCGTTAGATTGGACCAAGAGGAGACGAACTCTATTAGAATGGACAATTACGAGTCGAACTGCTGCATATTGGACCAAGAGGGGACCAAATCTCCAAGAAAGGACCAATAGGAGTCGAACTCCGTTAAATTGGACCAACAGGAGACGAACTACGATAGAATGTACCGATAGGAAACGAACTCTTTAAATTGGACTAAGAAGAGACGGACTTTGTAAGAATCGAACAATAGAAGACCAACTCTTGTAGAATCGACCAAGAGGCGAAGAACTCCTGTAAAATGGACCATGATGAGACGAACTCCTTCAAATAGACCATCTGGAGGCAAACTCCTTTACATTGGACCAATAGGAGACAAAATATGTTAGTTTGGACCAAAAGAAGAAGAACTGTGTTACATTCGAACTAAAGGAGACGAACTCCTTTGGATTGGACCAAGAGGAAACGAACTTTGTTAGAATGGACGAATACGACTCAAACTCCTGCATATTGGACCTAGAGAGGTCGAATTTGGTTAGATTGGGCCAAGAGGAGACGAAATCTCTAAGAATGGACAAAGAGGAGATGAACTACGTCAAATTGGACAAACAGGAGACGAACTACGATAAAATGGACCAATATGAGACGAACTCCTCAGATTGGATAAAAAACAGACAAACTTTGTTAGAATCGAACAAAAGAAGACGAACTCCCGTAGAATCATCCATGAGCCGACGAACTCCTGTAAAATGGACCATGATGAGGCAAACTCCTTAGAATAGACCATCAGGAGGCAAACTCCTTTACATTGGACCAATAGGAGACGAACTCCGTTAGATTGGACGAAGAGGAGATGAAGTCTGTTATCTGTTAGAATGGACAAATATGAGTCAAACTCTTACATATTGGACCAAGAGGGTACGAATTCGGTTAGATTGGGCTAAGAGGAGACGAAATCTCCTAGTATGGACCAAGAGGAGACGAAGTCCGTTAAATTGGACCAACAGGAGATGAACTACGATAGAATGGACCAATAGGAAACGAACTCCTTGGATTAGATTAAGAGGAGATGAACTTTGTTAGAATCGAACACAAGAAGACGAACTCTTGTAGAATCAACCATGAGCCGATGAACTCCCGTAAAATGGACCATGAAGAGGCGAAATCCTCAGAATAGACCATCAGGAGGCAAACTCATTTACTTTGGACCAAAAGGAGACGAACTCCGTTAGTTTGGATCAAGAGAAGATGAACTATGTTACGTTTGAACAATAGGAGACGAACTCCGATAAATTGGACCAAGAGGAGACGATCTCTGTTAAAATGGACGAATACGAGTCAAACTCCTGTGTATTGGACCAAGACGGGACGAATTCGGTTAGATTGGACTAAGAGGAGACGAACTCCTTTAAATTGGACCAACAGGAGACGAACTATGATAGAATGGAGTAATAGGAGACGAACTCCTTAGATTGGACTAAGAGGAGACGAACTTTGTTAGAATCGAACAATAGAAGACGAACTCTTGTAGATCGACCAAGAGCTAACGTACTCACGTAAAATGGACCTTGATGAGGCGAATTCCCTAGAATAGACCATCAGGAGGCAAACTCCTTTACATTGGACCAATACGAGACGAACTCCGTTAGTTTGGACCAATAGAAGATGAACTATGTTACATTCGAACAATAGGAGACGAACTCCGTTAGATTGGACCAAGAGGAGACGAATTCCGGTAAATTAAACCAATAGGAGACAAACTACGATAGAATGGACCAATATGAGACGAACTCCTTAGATTAGACAAAAAAGAGACGAACTTTGTTAGAATCAAACAAAAGAAGATGAACTCTTGTAGAATGAACCAAGAGCCGACGAACTCTCGTAAAATGGACCATGACGAGGCAAACTCCTTGGAATAGACCATCAAAAGGTAAACTCCTTTACATTGGACCAATAGGTGACGAACTCCATTAGTTTGGACTAACATAAGATGAACTATGTTACATTCGAACAGTAGGAGACAAACTCCATTAGATTGGACCAAGAGGAGACGAACTTTGTTATAATGGACCAATACGAGTCAAACTTCTGCATATTGGACCAAGAGGGGACGAACTCGGATAGATTGGACCAAGAAGGGACAAATTCTGCTACATTGGGCCAAGAGAAGATGAAATGCCCAAAAATGGACCAAGAGGAGACGAACTCCGTTAAATTGGACCTACAGGAGATGAACTATGATAGAATGAACCAATAGGAGACGAACACCTTAGATTGGACTAAGAGGAGATGAACTTTGTTAGAATCGAACTATAGATGACGAACTCTTGTAGAATCGACCAAGAGGCGACGAACTCCTGTAACATGGACCATGATGTTGCGAACTCCTTAGAATAGACCATTATGAAGCAAACTCCTTTACATCGGACCAATAGGAGATGAACTCCGTTAAATTGGACCAAGAGGAGACGAACTCTGTTAAAATGGACGAATACGACTCAAGCTCCTGCCTATTGGACCAAGAGGGGATGAATTCAGTTAGATTGGACCAAGAGGAGACGAAATCTCTATGAATGGACCAAGAGGAGACGAACTTTGTTAGAATCGAACAATAGAAAATGAACTATTGTAGAATCAACCAAGAGCCGACGAACTCCCGTAACATTGACCATGATGAGGCAAACTCCTTAGAAAAGACCATCAGGAGGCAAACTCCTTTACATTGGTCCAATAGGAGACGGACTCTGTTAGTTTGGATCAACAGAAGATGAACTATGTTACATTCGAACAATAGGAGACGAATTTCGTTAGATTGGACCAAGAGGAAACGAACTCTTTTAGAATGGATGAATAACAGTCAAACTCCTGCATATCAGACCAAGAGGGTATGAATTAGGTTAGATTGGGTTAAGAGGAGACGAAATCTCCAAGAATGGACCAAGAGGAGACGAACTCCGTTAAATTGGACCTACAGGAGATGAACTACGATAGAATGGACCAATAGGAGACAAACTCCTTATATTGGACTAAGAGGAGACGAAATTTGTATATAGCTAGTCTAACGGAACCCATTCATTTGTGTATTGGATTACAAATCGAGAGGAATCGAGGATATCATATAAAAACACCAAAAAATTTTCAAGATGGAAGTTATCCTATAGATGTTGTATTCATGCAATACTGGAAATGGCAATCCATAAAAAAACACCAATATTGAGATCAGATAAAACAAGGTGATAACTAAAAGGAATTACTGAATAAGGCCAACTCTTGTAGAATCGACCAAGAGGCGACGAACTCCTGTAAAATGGACCATGATGAGGCGAACTCCTTAGAATAGACCATCATGAGGCAAACTCCTTTACATTGGACCAATAGGAGACAAAATCTGTTAGTTTGCACCAAAAGAGGATGAACTATGTTACATTCGAACAATAGGAGACGATCTCCGTTAGATTGGACCAAGAGGAAATGAATTCTTTGAGAATGGATGAATACGTGTCAAACTCCTGTATATTGGACCAAGAGGGTACGAATTCGGTTACATTGGGCTAAGAGGAGACGAAATCTCCAAGAATGGACCAAGAGGAGACGAAGTTCGTTAAATTGGACCAACAGGAGACGAACTACGATTGAATGGACCAATAGGAAACGAACTCCATGGATTGAATTAAGAGGAGACGAACTTTGTGAGAATCGAACAATAGAAGATGAACACTTGTAAAATCGACCAAGAGCCGACGAACTCCCATAAAATAGACCATGATGAGGTGAATTGCTCAGAATAAACCATCAGGAGGCAAACTCCTTTACATTGGATGAATAGGAGACAAACTCTGTTAGTTTGGACCAAAAGAAGATGAGCTATGTTACATTCAAACAATAGGAGATGAACTCCGTTAGATTGGACCAAGAGGAAACGAAATTTGTTAGAATGGACGAATACGACTCAAACTCCTCCATATTGGGCCTAGAGATGTTGAATTCGGTTAGATTGGACCAAGAGGAGACAAACTCCGTTAAATTGGACAAATAGGAGACGAACTACGATAGAATGGATCAATATGAGACAAACTCCTTAGATTGGACAAAAAAGAGATGAACTTTGTTAGAATCGAACAAAAGAAGACGAACTCTTGTAGAATCATCCATGAGCCGACGAACTTCCGTAAAATGGACCATTAGGAGGCAAACTCCTTAGAATAGACCATCAGGAGGCAAACTCCTTTACATTGGACCAATAGGAGACGGACTCCGTTAGTTTGGATCAACAAAAGATGAACTATGTTACGTTCGAACAATAGGAGACGAACTTCGTTAAATTGGACCAAGAGGAGACGAACTCTGTTAAAATGGACGAATACGAGTCAAACTCCTGCATATTGGAGCAAGAGGGGACAAATTCGGTTACATTGAACCAAGAGGAGACGAAATCTCCAAGAATGGACCAAGAGGAGACGAACTCCGTTAAATTGGACCAACAGGAGACAAACTACGATAGAATGGACCAATAGGAGACGAACTCCTTAGACTGGACTAGGAGGAGATGAAATTTGTTAGAATTGAACAATAGAAGACGAACTCTTGTAGATCGACCAAGAGGCGTACTCACGTAAAATGGACCTTGGTGAGGCGAACTCATTAGAATAGACCATCAGGAGGCAAACTCTTTTACATTGGACTAATAGGAGACGAACTCTGTTAGTTTGGACCAACAAAAGATGAACTATGTTACATTCGAACAATATGAGACGAACTCCGTTAGATTGGACCAAGAAGAGACGAACTCTGTTAGAATAGACGAATACGAGTCAAACTCCTACATATTGGATCAAGAGGGGACAAATTCGGTTAGATTGCACCAAGAGGAGATGAAATCTCTAAGATTGGACCAAGACGAGACAAACTCCGTCAAATTGGACCAACAAGAGATGAACTACGATAGAATGGACCAATGGGAAACGAACTCCTTAGATTGGACTAAGAGGAGACGAACTTGTTGGAATCGAACAATAGAAGACCAACTCTTGTGGAATCGACCAAGAGCCGACGAACTCCCGTAAAATGGACCATGATGAGGCGAACTCCTTAGAATAGACCATCAGGAGGCAAACAACTTTACGTTGGACCAATAGTAGATGAACTTTTGTAGATTGGATCAAGAGGAGATGAACTTGGTTAGATTAGACCAAAAGGAGACGAACTCCCCTAGAATGGACCGCGAGGAGACAAATATTGTTAGATTGGACCAACATGGGATGAATTCTGTTAGAGTGGACAAATAGTAGACGAACTCCGTTAAAATGGAGCAATATGACCCAAACTGGATTAGATTGGACCAATAGTGGATAAACTCTATTAGAATGGACCAAGAGAAGACGAACTTCGTGAGAATGGACCAATAGAAGTGTAGGTCACTTAGATTGGACGAATAAGAGATGAACTCCCTTAAATTGGACCAAGAGGACATGAACTCCATTAGATTGGACCAATATAGGACGAACTGCAATATATTGGGCCAAGTGGAGACGAACTCCATTAGATTAGATCAAGAGGAAACGAACTCCCTTTGAATTAATCAAGTGGTGACAAACTTCGTTAGATTAGACCAACAGAGGCGATCTCCGTTAAAATGGACCAATAGGAGACGAACTCCTTTAGATTGGACCAATAGGAGATGAACTATGTTAGATTCGAACAATAGGAGACGAACTCCCTTTAGATTGGATCAAGAGGAGACGAACTCTATTAAAATGCACCAATACGAGTCGAACTCTTGTAGATTGGACCAAGAGGGGATGAACTCGGTTAGATTGGACCAAGAAGAGACGAACTCTACAAGAATGGATCAAGAGCAGACGAACTCCGTTAAATTAGACCAACAGGAGAAGAACTGTGTTAGAATGGACCAATACGACACGAAGTCCTATCAATTGCACCAAGAGGAGACGAACTCCTCTAGATTAGATTAATACGAGATGAACTCCCAAACATTGGACCAAGAGGAGACAAACTCTATTGGATAGGACCAACAGGAGGCAAACTACGATAGAATAGACTAGTAGAAGATGAACTTCTTAGATTGGACTAAGAGCAAACGATCTACGTTAGAATCAAACAATAGGAGACGAACTCCCTTAGATTCAAACAAGAGAAGACGAACTCTATTAGAATGGACAAATACGTGACGAACTCCCGTAAATTGGACCAAGAGGAGATGAACTCCCGTAAAATGGACCATGATGAGGTGAACACCTTAGAATGGACCATCAGGAGACAAACTCCGTTACATTGGACCAACAGGAGATAAACTCCATTAGATTGGACCAATACGAGGCGAACTCCATTAGATTAGACCAAGAGGAGATGAACACCCCATGAAAGAATCAAGTGGAGACGAACTTCGTTAGATTAGACCAACAGGAGCTGAACTCCGTTAGTTGGACCAACAGAAGATGAACTATGTTACATTCAAACAATAGTTGACGAACTCTGTTGGAATGAATACCAGTAAAACTCCTGCATATTGGGCCAAGATGGGACGAATTCGGTTAGATTGCACCAAGAGGAGACGAAATCTCCAAGAATGGACCAAGAGGAGACGAACTCCGTTAAATTGGACCAACATGAGACGAACTACGATAGAATGGACCAATAGGAGACGAACTCCTTAAACTAGACTAAGAGGAGACGAACTTTCTTAGAATCAAACAATAGAAGTCGAACTCTTGTAGAATTGACCAAGAGCCGACGAACTCCCGTAAAATGGACCATGATGAGGCGAGAATCAAACATGGTCAAAATGGACCAATTGTAGACAAACTCTGTTAGATAGGAGAGGAACTCCCTTCGATTGGACCAATAGGAGATGAACTCAATTAGATTTCAGCACTTGTATACGAACATGGTCAAAATGGACCAATAGTAGACAAACTTCGTTAGATTGGATGAAGAGGAGACAAAGTCCGTTGGAAAGAGCCAACAGGAAAGGCACTCCATGAGAATAGACCAATGGGAGACGACCTCTATCAAAATGTATCAATAAGAGTCGAAGTCCTTTAGATTAGACCAAGAGGAGATGAACTCCATTTGATAGGACCAAGAGGAGACAATCTCCGATATAATGGACTAATAGGAGACAAACTCCGTTAGATTGGACCCATAGGAGGCGAACTCGTTAGAAAGGACAAAGAAGAGATGAACTCCATTAGAATGGACCAATAGGAGATGAACTTTGTTAGATTCGACCAAGAGGAAACGAACTCCCCTAGAATGGACCAAGAGGAGACGAAGTCCTTAGAATAGACCAACAGGAGGCGAACTCTTTTAGATTGGACCAATAGGATACGAACTCCCTTAGAATAGAACAATTGGAGTGCACTCCCTTAGATTGGACCAAGAGGAGACGAACTCTATTAGAGTGGATCAATACGAGACGAACTCGGTTAGATTGGACCAAGAGGATACGACCTCCCATAAAATGGACCATGATGAGGTGAACTCCTTAAAATGGACCATCAGGAGACAAACTCCATTTTATTGGACCAATAGCAGACAAACTCTATCAAAATGGATCAATAGTAGACGAACTCCATTAGATTGGAATAATAGGAGACAAACTCTGTTAGATTGGACCAATAGTAGACGAACTTCGTTAGAATGGACCAAGAGAAGACGAACTCTGGTAGAATGGACAAATAGGAGAGGAACTCCCTTTTAGACCAATAGGAGACGAACTTCCCTAGATTGGACAAACAAGAAAAGAACTTCTTTATATTGGACCAATAAGAGACGAACTCCTGTTGATTGGACGAAGAAGAGACGAACTCAGTTAGATTAGACCAAGAGGAGACGAATTCAGTTAGATTGGACCAAGAGGAGACAAACTCCCCTATAATGGACCAAAAGGAGATGAACTTTGTTAGATTGGACCAATAGGAGACAAATTCTGTTAGAATGGACCAATAGTAGACGAACTTCATTAGAATGGAACAATATGACTTGAACTCGGTTGGATTGGACCAATAGTAGACGAACTCCATTAGAATAGACCAAGAAAAGATGAATTCCAATAATAGATGAACTCTGTTAGAATGGACCAAGAGAAGATGAATTCCATTAGAATGGACCAATAAGAGTGTAACTCTCTTTAATTGGACCAATAGGAGAGCAACTCCCTTCGATTGGACCAATAGGAGATGAACTCAGTTAGATTTCACCACTTGTATACGAACTCAGTCAAAATGAACCAATAGTAGACAAACTTCGTTAGATAGGATCAAGAGGAGAAAAGTCCATTAGAAAGAGTCAACAGGAAAGGCACTCTATGAGAATAGACAAACAGGAGATGACCTCCATGAAAATGTACCAATAAGAGTCTAAATCCCTTATATTTGACCAAGAGGAGATGAACTCCATTTGATAGGACCAAGAGGAGATGATCTTCGATAGAATGGACTAATAGGAGACAAACTCCGTTAGATTGGACCTATAGGAGGCGAACTCCGTTAGAAAGGATGAAGAAGGGATGACCTCCATTAGAATGGACCAACAGCAAATGAACTCCGTTAGATTGGAGCAATAGGAAAGGAAATCCGTTAGATTGGACCAAGAGGAAACGAACTCCCCTAGAATGGATCAAGAGGAGACGAACTGCTTAGAATGGACTAACAGGAGACTAACACTTTTAGATTGGACCAAGAGGAGACGAACTCTGTTAGAGTGGATCAATACGAGACGAACTCTTGTAGATTGGACCAAGAGGATACGAACTCCCGTAAAATGGACCATGATGAGGCGAACTCCTTAGAATGGACCATCAGGAGACAAACTCCATTACATTGGACCAATAGCAGACGAACTCCGTTAGAATGGACCAATAGTACATGAACTCCATTAGATTGGAATAATAGGAGACAAATTCGATTAGATTGGACTAATAGGAGACGAACTCCGTTAGAATGGACCAAGAGAAGACGAACTCCGTTAGAATGGACAAATAAGAGAGGACAACCTTAGATTGGACCAATAGGAGACGAACTCCCCTACATTGGACCAAGAAGAAAAGAACTTCGTTATATTGGACCAAAAAGAGACGAACTCTTTTTTATTGGACCAAGAAGAGACGAACTTAGTTAAATTAGACCAAGAGGAGACAAACTCAGTTAGATTGGACCAAGATGAGACAAACTCCCCTATAATGGACCAAAAGGCGACGAACTTTGTTAGATTGGACCAATAGGAGACAAATTCTGTTAGAATGGACCAATCGTAGACGAACCTCATTAGAATGGAATAGTATGACTCGAACTCGGTTGGATTGGACCAATAGTACACGAACTCCATTAGAATGGACCAAGAGAAGATGAATTCCATTAGAATGGACCAATAAGAGAATAACTCCATTTAATTGGATCAATAAGAGAGTAAGTCCCTTCGATTGGACAAATAAGAGATGAACTCATTTAGATTTCACCACTTGTATACGAACTCTGTAAAAATGGACCAATGGTAGACAAACTCCGTTAGATAGGATCAAGAGGAGACAGAGTCCGTTAGAAAGAGCCAACAGGAAAGGCACTCTATGAGAATGGACCAATAGGAGACGACCTCCATCAAAATGTACCAATAAGAGTCGAAATCCCTTAGATTATACCAATAGGAGAAGAACTCCATTTGATAGGACTAGGAGGAGACGATCTCCAATAGAATGGACTAATAGGAGACAAATTTCGTTAGATTGGACCCATAGGAGGCGAACTCCTTTAGAAAGGACGAAGAAGGGATGAACTCCATTAGAATGGACCAACAGTAGATGAACTCCGTTAGATTGAAGCAATAGGAGAGGAAATATGTTAGATTCGACCAAGAGGAAACGAACTTCCCTAGAATGGACCAAGAGGAGACGAACTCCTTAGAATAGACCAGTAGGAGATGAACTCTTTTAGATTGGACCAATAGGATACGAAATCCCCTAGAACGGAACAATAGGAGATGCACTCTCTTAGATTGGACCAAGAGGAGTCGAACTCTGTTAGAGTGGATCAATACGAGACGAAATCTTGTAGAATGGACCAAGAGGATACGAACTCCCGTAAAATGGACCATGATGAGGCGAACTCCTTAGAATGGACCATCAGGAGACAAACTCCATTACATTGGACCAATAGCAGACGAACTCCGTTAGATGGACCAATAGTACATGAACTCCATTAGATTGGAATAATAGGAGACAAATTCGATTAGATTGGACTAATAGGAGACAAACTCCGTTAGAATGGACCAAGAGAAGATGAATTCCATTAGAATGGACCAATAAGAATGTAACTCCCATTAATTGGATCAATAGGAGAGCAACTCCCTTCGATTGGACCAATAGGAGATGAACTCTGTTAGATTTTGCCACTTGTATACAAACTCAGTCAAAATGGACCAATAGTAGACAAACTCCGTTAAATAGGATCAAGAGGAGAAAAAGTCCATTAGAAAGAGCCAACAAGAAAGGCACTCTATGAGAATAGACCAACAGGAGACGACCTCCATCAAAATGTACCGATAAGAGTCTAACTCCCTTATATAAGACCAAGAGGAGATGAACTTCATTTGATAGGACCAAGAGAAGACGATCTTCGATAGAATGGACTAACAGGAGACAAACTCCGTTAGATTGGACCCATTGGAGGCGAACTCCGTTAGAAAGGACGAAGAAAGGATGAACTCCATTAGAATGGACCCACAACAGATGAACTCCATTAGATCGGAGCAATAGGAGAGGAAATTCGTTAGATTGGACCAAAAGGAAACGAACTCCCTTAGAATTGACCAAGAGGAGACGAACTCCTTAGAATGGACCAACATGAGACGAACTCATTTAGATTGGACCAATAGGATACGAACTCCCTTAGAATGGAACAATAGGAGATACACTTCCTTAGATTGGACTAAGAGGAGACGAACTCTATTAGAGTGGATCAATAGGAGACGAACTCTGGTAGATTGGACCAAGAGGATACGAACTCCCGTAAAATGGACCATGATGAGGCGAACTCCTTAGAATGGACCATCAGTAGACAAACTCCATTACATTGGACCAATAGCAAACGAACTCCGTTAGAATGGACCAATAGTACACGAACTCCATTAGAATGGAATAATAGGAGACAAACTCGGTTAGATTGGACCAATAGTAGACGAACTCCGTTGGAATGGACCAAGAGAAGACGAACTCCGTTAGAATGGACCAATAGCAGAGGAACTCCCATAGATTGGATCAATAAGAGACGACCTAGATTGGACAAGGAACAAAAGGACTTCGTTATATTGGAACAATAAGAGACGAACTCCTGTTGATTGGACCAAGAAGAGACGAACTCAGTTAGATTGGACCAAGAGGAGACGAACTCCCTTATAATGGACCAAAAGGAGACGAACTTTGTTAGATTGGACCAGTAAGAGACAAATTCTGTTAGAATGGACAAATAGTAGACGAACTTCATTAGAATGGAACAATATGCCTCGAACTCGGTTGGATTGGACCAATAGTAGACGAACTCCGTTAGAATGGACAAGAGAAGATGAATTCCATTAGAATGGTACAATAAGAGAGTAACTCCCTTTAATTAGACCAATACGAGAGGAACTCCCTTCGATTGGACCAATAAGAGATGAACTCAGTTAGATTTCACCACTTATATACGAAGTCGGTCAAAATGGACCAATCGTAGACAAAATCCATTAGATAGGATCAGCATGAGACAAAGTTCGTTAGAAAGAGCCAACAGGAAAGGCGCTCTATGAGAATAGACCAACAGGAGACGACCTCCGTCAAAATGTACCAAGAAGAGTCGAAATCCCTTGGATTAGACCAAGAGGAGATTAACTTCATTTGATAGGACCAAGAGGAGATGATCTTAGATAGAATGGACTAATTGGAGACAAATTCCATTAGATTGGATCCATAGGAGGCGAACTCTGCTAAAAAGGACAAAGAAGGGATGAACTTCATTAGAATGGACGAATAGTAGATGAACTCCGTTAGATTGGAGCAATAGGAGAGGAAATCTGTTAGATTGGACCAAGAGGAAACAAACTCCCTTATAATGGACCAAGAGGAGACGAACTCCTTAGAATGGACCAACAGGAGATGAACTCTTGTAGATTGGACCAATTGGATGCCAACTCCCTTAGAATGGAACAATAGGAGATGAACTCCCTTAGATTGGGCCAAGAGGAGACGAATTCCGTTAGAGTGGATCAATACGAGACGAACTCTTGTAGATTGGTCCAAGAGGAGACGAACTCCCGTAAAATGGACCATGATGAGGCGAACTCCTTAGAATGGACCATCAAGAGACAAACTCCATTACATTGGACCAATAGCAGCCAAACTCCGTCGGAATGGACCAATTGTACACGAACTCCATTAGAATGGAATAATAGGAGACAAACTCGGTTAAAGCGGACCAATAGTAGACGAACTCCATTGGAATGGACCAAGAGAAGACGAACTACGTTAGAATGGACAAATAGGAGAGGAACTCCCTTAGATTGGACCAATAGGAGATGACCTAGATTGGACCAAAAGGATACGAACTCCCGTAAAATGGACCATGCTGAGGTGAACTCCTTAGAATGGACCATCAGGAGATAAACTCCATTACATTGGACCAATAGTAGATGAACTCCATCAGAATGGATCAATAGTAGACGAATTCCATTAGATTGGAATAATTTAAGACAAACTCTGTTAGATTGGACCAATAGTAGACAAACTCCGTAAGTCATGGCCAAACAGTGTGTTGACTAGAGATGCCAGATATCGTATTTTCTGGAGATGCCAGACATTGTATTGTCTGGAGATACCAAACAGAGTAACATCTACCAAACAGAGTAATGTCTGGAGATGTCATACAGAGTAACATCTGGAGATGTCAGACAGAGTATCGTCTGGAGTGGCTGACTCAGTGAAGTCTAGGAAGTCGGTTTGTGATGACTGTTTGAGTAAGATGTTGTTCTTACGATTTTGATACTCGTGAATTTCAGACATCATATTGGTTGATTTACAGGATTGATTATTTTCATCAAGATTATGAAGATTATTTTTGATATACTGGATTCTCTGAAAATTGGGTAAATGTGGCAAGTATTCAGTTATGGAAACCAAGATCCTAATTGTACGGGCGACCAGGATTGACCAGCTCTTATCACGATATGAAGATTGCTTGAAATCTCCCTGATTGATTCTATCGAACGGGTTGATTGGAAGAATTCTTTTGGAAAGTGCCAACGGTCAAGAAGGCATGAAGGAGTATAAAAGGGAGATGTTTCAAGTATTTCATGAGAGGTCAACGAGAGTATAATTCCAAAGTTTAGAGCTGTTCATTTACTGTGAGCTTACATTGTAAACAAAAGTATGGCACATACTTGCTTTGTGCAAGCAGAAGACTCTGTGAAGTCTTGGACCTAAACTGTAACTCTTTTGATTCACAGTGGAATCCAGCCGATAGGCTGTTTGCCCGAGAGTGTGGACGTAGGCTTGAGCTAAGTCGAACCACTATAAACTCTGTATCTTGATCTTTTCTCTTAACTCTCTGATTGTTCTTGTAGTTCTTGTTAATTTACTTGTACATCATGCTTCATACGCTTTGTATTTCATACTTCCGCAAAAGTTTTCAAAATCACCTATTCAGCCCCCTCTAGGTGATCGTACTAGATCTTTCACGCCATTGTCGTCGTTCGAGCCGTGAGTCCAAGTTGTTGTTCATCCAAGCCTTCGAGTAGCTACTTCTTTTCTTCTTCATATTATTCCCTTCATCTTCATTTCTTGTTCGTGAGCCGTTGGAAGTCACCAAGCCGAGCTACTCTTCGAGTTCAAGTTCTAACCGATTTAGGCAAGTAATCTGCAGTTCATAAGTTGGGAGAGTCCTCGTCTCTTAGGGTTTTTGTTTGGTTTGAAACATGACCAATGGACCTTGCTTTGATTTAGATGTGCATTCATCTATTGTGGTGTCATATCATGCATTTTAGGACCGTGTATACTTTTTGAAAAGCCTAAGTGTTACATATGTCCATATGCATGCCTCGATCGTACATGGTATGTGACATGTATGATTTAGACATAAATATGCACTAGATTTAAAAATATCTAGCTTGCATTGATCTTATGTTTAGCCACGTTGGCATGGTATGGGACTTGTGCAACAAGGCCGGACATTTGATCTCGCTAGTGTTTTTGAGAATGTGTATGTGATGCATGTGATTGATATTGCCCCTAAGGTTGGGATGCTTCGGATGATGATAGGTTGGGACAGTGAGGTGTCGTCAATGCTAGCTGGACGAATTATCGTGGTGAGACACGATGCCTTTAGAGTGAAGATGCCTAGACAGGGTTCCGGTAACTCCATTGTGACAGGTCGGACTGCTTTCTGTTGCCTAGAGATGAAAGGAATCGGTTAGCCTTCGATATCATACGTTAGACGATGTGGAGAGTTCCTCCTTGGAGTTAAGGGATGTCTCAAATGAATGAATGTCGGATCTCTTGGAGAGAATATGCGCGATGCCTTTCGACGGGTTGCCTAGACTTGAGATCCGGAAGCCTTCGGAGTGAAGGAGAGTTATGATGAGCATGATTTTAGGAAATGTGTCTTCCTAATGACATGATTTTTGCAGGTTTTTGATGATAAACTTGCATGCGTGTGGCGTTGTGATGATTCATGACATGATGCTTGCATTGCATAAGCCATGTGATCATCTTGATTTATGTGCTGGAGTGTTGCTTCCCTAAGCTATTGCTTACTCCGTAGATTAACATTTTCCAGATTAAGCATGTCACTTCGACCACCCTTGTACTATGGCAAGTTCGTTGAGTTGTACATCAAAGAGTCCGAGTTTCTTCATTCAAGATATCTAGGTACTAGGTTTGAACGTGTGAAGACCATGCTTAGCTTTTATTCAGGAGCCTTCCATGGCCTTTCGCGTTATCACTATTGGGCCGTTTATCTTTGGACGATAGTGGAATAGTTTGGACCATTAGCCCCCATCGTTTTTTATGACTTAGGGAGTGACTAGAGTGTTATCACCAAGAGCTAAGTACGGGTTGTGGTCTAGTCCGGGAGGGTTGTCATATTGATCGTAATATGATGTTGTTGTTTAATCCTTTAAGTGTTTAAGTGTTGTTGTACGGTACAAGAAGGAAAGTTTTGTAGTTGACTCTTATGTCTTTTAATCCTTCTTGTGGTGAATAATAAAAGCCCTCATCGTGTTCTTGTTTTCATGTTTTCGTGTACAACTCCATTCTAGGTGTTTTTGTACGGGTTAGGGAATAGCATGAGATGAAACTAAAGAAACCGCTTCCGCCACTCTGAATGAAACTAATGAAACTAAAGAACTTGATGAGATCCTGAACATGGTGTTTATTCGTACTTAGGTGGTGACGGCCCGTGTGTACATGCGTCCGGCCTCAACGCATTTCTCTTATCCTTGTATTGTATGATCATTTAGAATTCCTAGGTCACGAGGCGTTACAGTCTTGGCTAACTACAAAATTCCATCAATCTAGGGGTGTTCCGGGGATTTTCTCTAGAACTTAACTAGCTTCGAGTTGTTCTTCTAGTATTCATAGTGTTGGGATCACTCATAGTTCAAAACTTATGCTACAATTTCCAACACAACAAGTTATAGACTAAGAGCACACATGAGAGAATCAATCAACAATCAAGTGTCTTTCCCTCTAGTTGCTATTTCTATCACTCCAAGCCATAACCTATGCTCTAATACCAAAAGTTGTGGCGATCGTGACACGTCCATCAGCTACTTTTAGTTGCCACACCTCGATTCCAGTTGAGCACGTGACAATACCAAGTGCGGTTGATGGAGTTCGCATAATAATTATATACTTTTGTGACACCAATCTAGGATCCTTGTGTCGACTTTATCTTCAAAAAGTGAAAGCAACTCAACAAAACATCAAACATTTCATAGGAAAGACACAATCACACAAGAAACATAATTCACTAAAAGAGAAGGAAGCATATCATTTAATCCCTCATACAACGCGATGCGTACATAATATTTAACATATAGTCGCTTTAGTTACAAAAGGGTCAGGAGGGTTATGCCTAGAGCTACTCTAAAAGTAGTGAAAGCCAAAGGTTGTCATCCATAATCCTCCGACTCAAGGTCCAACTTCTCATCAGTGTCGAAGTCCGATATTACGACAAGACCTTTCGGATCCCCTTTCTAGCATGTAACGTACTTGATTATATCAAATAAGCGCAAGGGTCTGCCACATCGGATTTATCACACCCCAGTCTGTTAGGCACGTGACAAGTCCTAATATGCACGTTTACTTGTAACAATATTAACCCAAGACCCATTGTCAATTTAATCATCATTTGGAATTAATCTCGTACATCATATGGTAATTACATAGGCAAGTCATATAACACAAACATGTATTTCACAGACTCATGGAGGTTAGCCTTACATAATATCATAGATAACCACAAGTAACATAGCAACACCCACAAACAACCACCAAACATCACCTCATTAAAAATGCGATTATACTAAGTGAGACGCGTTTAATCACTTTGAAGCAAAATTAGGGGTTCGTTATCCTAACTCCGCCTACCCTAACTTCTAAACCAAAAGGGCAACAAGGTCATGGTTTGTCGGTTTAATCCACAAAATCCACCTCTTCCTCCGGGTCCAATTTCTCCTCCTTCGAGTCCAAATCCAAAATCATGACCAGCCCTTTTGGTGAGCTTTCGACCATACGAGGTGGGACAAAATTGCTCGGGTGAGGTCTGATCACAAAGTCATTGAACTAGATGAACCATGCCTCATAAAGGTGAGGGATGGCGAAACCACGACCCTCGTCGACCGAAACGGTAATGATGTGCTTCTCGAGGGTGGCGAATGCATAATAATCGATGATTATCTCAATTTCGGTGGTGATTCCAGTGGGTACTCCAAATAAGATCACAGGGTTAGCTATGGGGAGATCCTGAAAAATGTTAAATAACCACGGGGTCAGATAGCTTAGTAAGTGGAAATTATAAACCTCGTTAAGGAGGTGGCCTCGTAATCAAGCATGCAAAGGTTTACAAATAATATATGGAAGTTGTCGCAATTGACCCGAAAACCTTTGCCAATTCTTTGAAAAGAAAACATTTCAAGGATTTCCAAAAATCACCCATGAACCCAAAAATCAACATAGACTCCCCACGTCATTGCATGCATTTATCTTTTCTAATCTTTTGGCCATCCCTAGCTGCCGGTCTGTGGTGACTAGGCCCTTTGGATTGCAGCCCAAGCATCGTCTAGCCCCATATCGACAGTATCCTCAGACTCAAAAGTCAGGCATACCCTGCATGGTGCAACTCCCTCGAAGTCCATCCGACGAGGAGGCATCCGGAATCTTCCGAATTCAGTATCATTGCCAATACGACCTCGGTCAATGGTGGTTCCAATCTTTTATCATCATGCATCTCACACACAACCCATTCCCAAAATCATATCTTCCAAAATATTATTGAGATCATAGCAAATGTTTTCTTTGCATAAGAGAGAGATTTTGACTCAAGAACAAGGTGGAAAATCATCAACAAACATACATTTTCAAGTAAGACTAGTAAGACCAAAGCATAAAATAAATTAAGAAAATCGCTTTACGAGTTAATCACGCAACACCACACTCTACTCAAGGGTTAGAATATCCACTTATAGCATATTTCGTTGCAAAAGAGAGAGATTAAACTCAATAAATGGACTAGAAAAGTACCAGCAAAACATAACATTTTCAAGAAAGATTGGTTAGACCAAAGTGGGAAATAAATTGGAAAATCACTCCACGAGTCAATCAGCTACCCAAGGGCTTGAAGATCTACTTACACATGAAGAGTACCAAAAACATGAAAGAAAAGTCAAAAAAAGGAAGAAAAAAGTTGATCAGTGCAAGTGGGTAGCAGACCGACATGGAGCACATCGGCGAGTAGGCAGCTTCCGATGGTGGGGAGGATGGTCTGGATATTAGGAGAAGAATGTTGGTGGTTTCGGTCAAAACGAAGGTCATTTGTTTAGGGAACTGAAGCCAAACAGAAATTGGACTAAGCAGTTTTCTTGATAAAGAGGTCTGCAACTTCTATGTTCCATTCATAAGCGACCAGAGCTCCGTTAGGGCTGAAAATTTGTGGGAAGAATGGTTTTGAGGTGTATAAGAGGATGGTGGTGATAGTTTGTGATACAAATGGCTATTGGTTGATGTTTGAAGGCAAATAGTGGGCTGATTTGTAGGGATTCGAACTAGACAACAAAAGAGTTCAAGAGGAAAATGGGGGATTTGGCTTGAGGAAAGGGGTGCAAATAAGGGGTGCAAATGAAGGTGGCTTCTTTCCTAATTATAGACAAGAAAATTGGGGCCCGAGGAAGAGAAGATCTTGTGCATTAATGGCAAAGATTTGGCCTATAATCTACTAGCTTAAGTCATCAAGTGTAAATCTAGAGGTCACTATTTGGCATTAATTGGGCTAGTCCTTCTCTTCTCCCTTTCTTGGCTGAACTCTTCCTCTTTCTCTCATCTATCCCTGGCCCATGAGGTGAATCTCTTAGGTACTAATCCTAGGTCTAGCTAGTTCTTCTTATTTTATTCAATAGCCCTCATGGTTATTCCCTTGACTTATGAAGGAGCTAATTCTAGCTTATTTATTAGCTCTTCCTTTAATAACCTCATTGGTGACTTCATCCTCCATCTTGGTTGCTTACTTCATCAAGATTGCATCATCCTAGTCTACTCATAACCTCTTCTTCCTTCTTGATTGTCGACTACCATTCCTTGTGCATGTGTGGCAATCATTACCTCTCACTCTCATGGCTACTTAGCAATTTCTTCTAGGCTTGTGTCATTCTTATGACACCATAACTCATTGTCTCCATGACAGCATCCTAGATAGTCCTTCCTTGATTAATTTATTCCTTGGCCAACTACTCTAGTTTCTTTGTCTTTGGATCATCATAAAGATGCAACCAAATCCCATTATTCTAGTTCCTTTCTTTATCATCCTCTCTCTCTCTCTCTCTCTCTCTCTCTCTCTCTCTCTCTCTCTCTCTCTCTATCTCTCCATCTTCTTTGGCCATGGCCCTCCTTGGGCTGAATTCTTGGCCCTTTTTTTCTTGGGCCAAACCCCATCCATTTGGGTTGGCTCATCTTTAAATCTGGGTTGGAGCCCAATCCTCCACAATTTTGATGCCCATAATTAATCTAAAATTTCATGGTTTAGCGTTGCCTTTCGGTGACCTCAAATAGTCCTTTTTAGATATGATCAATATGATGTCGCCTTGCGAGTCCCGCGGTCATTTTACATTGAGCCCCGTCAATCCTGAGAGAGTTTCTATATTATCATGTAATCGAGCGGGATGATTGTCTGGCCTAGTCACGAGGCCGTGCCGACAATTTAGGGTCGATTCGGGTTAATTAGTGCCACCTAGAATCATTCGTGAGTTGGCCATAATCATCCAAGAAATCCATTCCTAAAAGGTCGTGCATCGACTTGTGTTAGTGCAAAGTTATCTTACTTCGATCCTTATGGTCAAGCAATTGCTCTAGGGCTGAGTACTCTAGATGATCAAACTTGCTGATCCCTGATTGTCCACACCGACAGATTCAGCGGGCTAATTACGCCGCTTCGTTATTTGGGTCTTAACACCTTAAACCTCTTTTATTAATCAGGGCCTCAAATTGAAGATGTTACAACTCTCCCCCACCTAAAGGAAATTCGTCCCTGAAATTATAATCGCCCTATCACTCAAACAAATGGGGGTACTATCTTATTATTTCATCATCAATCTCCCATGTGGCTCCCTCAGTCTCGTGATGTTGTCATACTACCTTTACTAACGGTATGGTCTTGGTCCTTAACACTTGCTCTTTCCTATCCACTATTTATATTGGCTTTTCCACGAATGACACTCGTTCATCCAAGTCGAGTTCCTCATAATTCAACACATAAGTCAAGTCAAGTTCATACTTTCTAAGCATCGATTCGTGGAAAACATTATTGTACCCGAGCAAGGTTTGGCGTAATAGCGAGTCGATACACTAGGCTTTCTAACTTTTCTAGAATTTCGAAAGGGCCTATGTACTTGGGACTGAGCTTACCCTTCTTGCCGAATCGTAACGTACCTCTCACCAATGACACTTTCAAAAACACATGGTCAATAACCTAAAATTCTAATGGCCTACGTCGATGATTAGCGTAGCTTTTCTATTGGTCTTGGGCAGTCTTATGTGGGGCGCCACTTTCCCTACCCAAGCACCGCAGCCTAAGACCATCCTTGGTCAGGTGTTAGATGACTAGGTCCTTTGTCTTTGCGATGCTTGAAGTTCCTTGGATCCTCCATATAGAGCAAATGCTCTTGGTGGCCAATTCAATATTAATTTCCCTAGGATCAACTCGTGATCGCTATCAAGTAAAATTAAGTACTCTACGATTATTATCTCCCCTAACCAAATTCTAGCAACGAAAATATATATATGAGACGGAGAATACACAATCACACGAACATGAGAAACATCGACTTTTATATATATACATCGACACGAGGCCGATTTAGCAAAGTTTGTGAACCAACTATACGTACACAACTTCGCTCACAACAAACTCGGCCATATATCAAAAGGAGTCATTGTGTCAACTGCAGTCGATATCTAGTCAAAAAGTATAGTAAAAAAACCTCGTGGCCTATCAGTACTACTGTGCGCCTCCCGATGAGCCCTGTCCTAGACCATCGAAGATGTCTGCCAGAGATAGAGGGCCAGCCCAACGCTCACCGATCCAAGTATAAACAACAAAGAATCGGTATGTCAGTGTCTCGGAACCTTGACACCTACAGATCCTCACCCCTGTCTCTGCTAACAGGAACCGTATCTCAGGCCGATCGGACCAAAAGAACTCAGTATAGTCATGGAACGGATCATCCACAATACCATAATGCGGCCATGGGTCTTCTCATGCATTAGTCATATCAACTATCTGAAAACAAAGCCCAAAGAGGGTAAGCATTTTGCTTAGCAAGTAAGGGACCGATCTCTCAATGTGCCTTCTATCAAGCAATCACACTTATCAAGTTTAAGATGAAAGACACAACAGTTATGGCATAATAGCTTGCCATCTATGTCACTGATCAATTCTACAACTCAAGTTTTATACACATGCATGAACTATTTGCACAATTTATCAATTTATAGCCCTACCAATGCATAATTTATGCTCACGGGTCAATGCATATGCCAACACTCATAAAGCACGCATCTCGCAAGCATTCCTATTACCGTAAGACCAATACCAACTCAACCACAAGGCCTAAACCACCTTTGGTTTACAAGTATGTCCAGCCCGGTAATGTAAGATCAACTTGCAACATACAATGCTTGCCATGATCAATAAGATGCAGTAATCATGCATGAAATGCCATTGCATATCATGTGAGTGTTTCTATGCAGATGCAATGCAAAGTTCATGCATAACTCCGAGCATGTAGCCAAGACACCCATCCCTGTACACAAGAGTTCCCAACTCTTATTCAGTTCACAGATCGTCGGTGCTATCACTTGACTCACGTGGGCCACCAAACACCCACGGCATCCAGGCATCTCCCCTCCGGAGGCTTCACACCATCGGGAATATAGTAATCCAGCCATCCCCCCTCCTGGACTCCAACCATACTCACAGATGCGGCAACCCATCCTGGAAGCATCCCCGGCCTACCTCCCCCGCTACCATTTTAGAACAATCCAGTAAATTTTTCAGAAAACGCAGCACACAACAGGCTAGCTCCAAGTAAACCAAAAGTCATCAGCGTGAGCTGAAATTTTGACATGTTATAACCCTAGACACGACCTACAACTTTCATGAAGATCACTAGCTCAAAATCACAGAGTAAGAAGCTCAAAATAGCACAGAACTCACAAAGGTCAGTACAGTTTTCTGGAAAAACGAAGATTCTGGAACCTCCGAAGAATGAACGAACCAGGGGTCTATAAAATTCATAAAATTCCAGATTAAATATATGTTATATTTTATCAAGTTACGAACAAGTATCATGAAGACAACATAATCCAATTATTTTTCGTTAGTTCCAGAAAAAGTCGACAAACTGAGTGGTTTGCAGACCAAACCCAACTCGAAATGGGTATCCATCCTCGGTTTTCATCTATGGTCTTACTTCTTCCAATTTTTTCAAGCAAGCACAAATTCAACCAGACACATAGGTTAAACTAAGCATTCCACAGACCATAATCAACCTAAAATCAAGGCATCATGGCGAACGCAATCCCAAAACTTGCCTTACACACAGATTCGGTCGGTGAGAGCGCAAGCGATTTGCGGCTTCCCGGCTATCGACTATGCTCCGGCTGTTCTCTGTTGTAACTGAACTTCACAAAGGAAATAGAAATGGGGAAGATGATGGGCGGACAAACCTAAGAAAGATGAGGATGGTGGCTGTGTGTGGGAATGAAGAGAGTGAATGGGTAGTCTTGCTCTTATACACTTCATTCCTTGCATGAAATTTGCCACTTGTCCAATCTTGCTCCCAAGTGGCATGTAAAGAGAATGACACTTCTCTTTCATGCACTAAACACTTGTCAAGACACTCAATTCCAAATGGCGCCTAAGGGGATGAAGGAAATTACTCTTCTAGTTTGGTCGGCTCTTTTTCCCCTCCCCATTCTCTAATTCCACGTCTCTCTCTCACAGTGTAACCAACATAAGGCTGGTAATTGTATAGTCTTCAATTAAACCTTGGCAAAGTGGCCGAATTAACCAAATTGCTAATCGAATTTGTTTTAATAATAATTGGTAATTCTATGTCATCATCACAATTCATTTCAAGAATAATTTCCTTGTTTGGAATTTCTCCACGAATTTTCATTTCGCAACTCCCAAAATCTCAGACATGTCGTTACTAAGTGCGATCTCATGCCTAATAATAAGTGAATTCCAAAATCTCTAATGACACCTGACTAAATTTCAAGGTGTCCTTGTCGAAATTTCAGTCTACCACATCTTAAGTCTGATTATAATAAGCGGGATAGCCTCTACCGACATTTGGACTAACTCTAGGCTAGTGATCCTTCTTTCCTTGACTTCTTCCCAATACACTAGAGTTCCGCAAGTTCTTCCATATAAAGCTTCAAATGGAGCCATTCCGATGCTTTGTTAATAATTGTTATTGTATGCGAATTCTACCGGGTGCAACTGTTCTTCCCAACTTCCCTTGAAATCTAGCACACAAGCTTGTAGCGTGTCTTGAAGTGTTTGTGTCATCCTTTATGATTGACCGTCTGTTTGCAAATGGTACGATGTGCTATATTGCAGCTTGGTTCACATTGATGTTTGCAAACTTTTCCAAAATTTCGTTGTGAACCTTAGGTCTCGGTTCTAAGTAATGGTGATAGGAATCCCATGGAGTCTGATGATATTCTTCACATATAGATCTATGTACTTTTCCAATATGAAATCCTTTCGCGTAGCAATGAAATGGCTAACTTAGTTAGCTTATTGACTACGAGCCATATAAAGCCGTTGCCACATTGGCTTCTCAGTAGACCCATTACGAAGTCCATCATAATTTACTTGTTGGCAAGTCAAGCTATAGTATCATGTTTGGCAATGTCTACCTTCATACCGTTCCACCAATATTGCTAATGCAAAATCTAATACATCTTAGTGCCTCTGGGATGTATACTGTACTAGCTCTTGTGTGCTTTTGACAAAATTTCTTCCTTTAAATTTGCATCATCGGGGGTGCACAACCTTCATCAAAATTTAAGAACTCCATTTTTCGTTAGGTGAAATCTGGTTTCTTCTTCTCCGTGCATTCCTTGAAAATTCTTTGAATTGTTGGGTCTTCTTGCTGTGCTAGCTTTACTTTCAACAATATCTCGGGATCTTGTACTCCTTCCAATAAATTCCATTTTCGTAGCATCAGTTGTGCGATGGATGATTTCTTACTTAGCGAATCTGCCACCTTGTTTGCTTTCTTGAGTGGTATAGAATATCGCAAACATAATTTTTCAATAATTCCATCCATCTTCATTGCCACATATTCAATTCCTACCGGGAGAAAAGATATTTTAAAATTTGATGATTCATGTATATTATAATGTCTCTAAATTTTCAATGCAAAGATTACTATAGCCAATTCCAAATTGTGGGTAGGATAGTTGAGCTCATTAGGTTGCTATTGATGGGATGCATATGCGACCACCTTCCCATGTTGCATCAATACACATCCAAGTCCTTTGAGTGACGCATCACTATAAATTTTGTATCCTCCTGATCCTATTAGTATGGTCAGGATTGGCGTGGTTGTTAGCTTCCGCTTGAGTTCACACTTCTCGTCTCACTCAAATTTTACCTTCTTCTTGAGTAGCCTCATGAGTAGCAAGGCTATGATGGAGAATTTTTCCACGAATCTTCGGCAATATCTAGTCAATCCGAGAAAACTTTGGATCTTGGTCACATTCATTGTCCTTGGTCTATTTAGCACGGCTTCAATCTTTAAGGGGTCATCCAAGATTCCTTCTCCAGAGATGATGTGACCAAGAAAGGCCAATTCTATTACATTTTGACATTCAACCTTGTTTCAATATAAATGAAAGGATGTATATTTCATCAATTGTATTTCAATTAATTTTCACTTGGAATTGATCACTTTCGAGAGGACTAACCAAAAGGAAAGGCTAATTAGGAATTGTTTACGTGGACCTGAGGACTTGAACGTGGATTGGCACTTGGACCACAACGGTCATCAAGGGAATATCTTGGGCCATCATAGACCGATCTAAAATTGGTTTTAGAACGATTTGCTAGTGTTATACAATTGGTTCATGAGTGACTCAATTTGACCATAGTATAATTTGCGAGTTAATCTAAACTAGATTCCTAATGATCGTGACCTTCAGAACTAGTCATTGTACCTTACGATTACATGGCAACCAAGGTCACCATGAGTAGAGAAAACCAAACATGACATAATTTTTGAAGCAATGATGGGTTGATACACGTAACACCTAAAAAGTCGCCCATTTGAGCATATTGTCCTTTGTGAGAAGACAACCGAAATTCATTAGGCAACATTATCACGAACTCTATCGGTGGTGGGTTCAATAGGTGATCATGCACACTAATCAAGTGGTTATCTTGTTTAATTCATTTGACCATGAAAACATGCATCAACTATGTGTTTCCTTGAAAACAAGAGAAGGCTTTCCGAAAGAGCAAGAAGAATTTGTCCAAAGAAATCCAAAGATAAGAGTTTTCTCAAAACCAAAAGCTTGGACTTCACTCAATAGCAAGCAAAACAAGCAATAGAAGAAATCCAAAAGACAAAGGTTTTAGAAAAGGCAATATGCCCCAAACACGTATTGCCACATCCTAAACGAGGGATAGGAAATCTACTTACCCATTATGGAAAACTGAGAAGACAACATGAAGAAGAATAAGAAGATGAAGAAGAAATAGAAAAGGACGAAGCAGAAGCAATAGCGAGCTGTTGGTTGCTATTCCAGCTACGACGGATGGCGGACAACAACAACGGTGACCTCTGAGGTAGTGGCTTCTTGGCTTTGGTAAGGTGGGTTAGTGGTGGAGTTGGTAGTGACGGGAAAGTGAGCTATGGATGTTGGTGGAAGGTGAAGTAGTTAGTGAAAAAAGGAAGGAACAATCGAAGAAGCTAGAAGAGGAAGAGGTCGAAGGGAAAGAAGAGAAGAAAGAGAGGCAAGGGTGGAGAAATGGTTTGGAGGTCTTCTATTTATATACTTGGGCTTGGGTGATCTTGCAAGACACAATCTAGGGAGAATCCAAGCATTAATGCCAAGATTGCTCCTAAGATCTTTCTAGATTACTATTGAGATCTTATAGGATTTGATTTGATCTTGCAAATCTCATAGGCCTCTAGCTTATATCCTCTCTCCTTTGGTCGAACACTCCTCTCTCTTGCTAGCCCATGTGATCATTAGATTAGGTCTTCCTAGAGCAAGCTAGCCTTAATCAAAGCTACTCTAAACAATCCAACATTCTAGCTTCTTGAATGTCTCTTCCTCCTTCTCTTTCTTGCCTTGGTCGATCTCCTCATCATGATGATATCACTCCCAGCTCTTTCTAACCTAGTTCTAGCTCCTTTAATTCTTGTCCATCTAGTCCTCTTTCTCTCTCTCTCTTCTTTCTTCTTCCTCAAACGATCTTCTCTCTCTATCTCTCGGTGCTCTTTCTCTCTTATATGATATATCCTACATGTGCTACAAGATCATGTCAATCATGAGACAACATACTCTAGTCTTGACTCAATTTAGCTTCCTAGTCCTTTGCATGATATCACCTCCTTTTGACCGAACCAACATTCTTGTCCTTGGCCAATCTTAAGTACTAGGTAAATCTAGTCAAATATAGCCTGTCTCTTTTTTTTTTGTCACATGCTCTTGATGGAGAACCCTCCAAGACAATCATTGGTCATTCTTTCTCCTTGGTCTTGGCGTGTGATCGAACATGAGGTGGTCTTAGGCCGACTTGGGCCTAGAAGAATGGCTTGAGATTTTCTTGGGCCAAACTTCTCCACATTGGGTCGGGCTCACCATAATTCCATAATTAGGTTTTAGTTTAATTTTCTTCATTCGATCCTTATACCTAATTCAAGATTCTTGGTTAAGCGACACCTTTCAATGGCCTTAAGTAGCTTTCTCGAGAAGGCAATAAATAGGGCATCGCTTGTGAGTCCCACGGTAGTTCCTTGAATTGATTCGTATGGAGCCTCGTCAAACCTTAGAGAATTCTCGATTGTTATGTAATTGAGCAAGATGATTGTCTTGCCTAGTCAAGGGATCGTGTCGACAAGTCCAGAGTCGGTTCGAGCTTAATTATTGCCACTTGAAATTACCTATGTGTTAGAGGAAGCTCTATTGTTATTTTGAAGATGACAAAACTCAGTGACAAGACTTGAAGTCAAATATAAATGATCTATGAAGATGACAAAAGTCGTGGCCAGACAGTGTATTAACTGGAGATGCCATATATTGTATCGTCTGAAGAGGCCAGACAGAGTAACGTTTGGAGATGTCACACAAAGTATCGTCTAGAGTGACATACTCAGTGAAGTCTGGGAAGTCGAACTATAACGAATGTTTGAGTAAGATGGTATTCTTACGATTTTGATACTCGTGGATTTCAGACAGCATATTGATTAATTAACAAGATTGATTATTCTCATCAAGATTATGAAGATTATTATTGATATACTGGATTCTTTGAAGGTCGGGTAAATGTGGCAAGTATTCACTTATGGAAATTAAGATCTTGATTATATGGGCTCTTATCACGATCTGAGATTGCTCGAGATCTCCCTAATTGATTCTGTCCAACAGATTGATTGGAAGAACTCTTTTGGAAAGTGCCAACGGTTGAGTAGGCATGAAGGAGTATTTAAGGGAGATGTTTCAAGTTTTTCAAAAAGATGTGAACAAAAGTATAATTCCAAAGTTTAGAGCTATTCATATACTGTGCACTTACATTGTAAACAAAAGAGTGTGACACATACTTGCTTCGTCAGAGCAAAAGACTCTGTGAAGTCTTAGACTTGAACTATAACTCTTTTAATTCATAGTGGAATCTTGTCGATAGGCTGTCAGCCTGAGAAAGTGGACGTAGGCTTGAGCTAACCCAAACCACTATAAATACTGTGTCTTGATCTTTTCTCTTAACTATCTTATTGTACTTGTAGCTCTTGTCAATTTACTTGTATATCACGCTTCATACGTTGTGTATTTCATACTTCCGCAAAAGTTTTCAAAACTACCTGTTCACCTCCTCTTGGTGATCGCACTAGATCTTTCAATTGGTATCAGAGCCTCGGTGGTTGTTTTTGAAGTGTTTTAGTTCTAAGCTAACGATTTATGTCTAGTGCTTTTGCTTCAGGTGTGATGGAGGGACAGAGCTACGCCAGAGCACCTTACTTTGATGGAAAGGAATATATCTGGAAAAACAAAATGAGAGAATTACTGTAGAGGCTGGAGAGATGACTCAAGTTGAACTTAACAGAAGATAAAATATTGATGCTAAAGCTATTTATTCCTTATACTGTACTTTATCTCCTATAGAATATAATCATTTTTCTTCTTGTGAAACAGCTAAGGAGATATGGGAAAGGTTGAATGTCACCTTTGAAGGAACTGACCGTGTCAAAGAAACAAGAATCAATATTCTACTTGGTCAATACGAAGCCTTCAAAATGAAGCCTGAAGAAACTATTTTTGACATGTTTAGCCGATTTACAGAGATTGTCAATGGTCTTGCATATCAAGATCAACCTATTTTTGGACCCATGAAAGTCAACAAATTACCGCGTGGACTTTCAAGTGAATGGGATCAAGTGAAAATCTCTATCAGAGAAACACAAAGGATCCAACCTCTCTCTATTGATGAGCTAATTGGAACTCTCCAATCTTACGAAGTGGAAAGATCCGATGAACAATCAGACTTGAAAGGTAAGAAATATATAGCCTTAAAGTCTAACGAAGACTTTGATGATGCAGGATTGGATGAGACCTTGTATGATGAAGAAATGGCTCTTCTAATGAAAAAGTTTAAGAAATTGAACAATAAAGGAAGAAAGTTCTCAAAAAATTGACAAATTCTAGTTCTCAAAACCAAAAAAGAAAGTCAAAGCAAAACTTCCAAAGAAGACAACCAGAGCAGAACTTCCAAAGAAGACAACCAAAGCATAATTACCAGAATAGACAGTCATGGGAAAATAAAGCCAGCAATGATGTAACATGTTACAATTGTAGGAAGAAAGGACACATCAAACCCAACTGTCCTCTGTTGAAGCAGAGTAAGGGAAGAAACGAAAAATACAAGAAAGCACTCAAGGCTGTAACTTGGAGTGATACTGAAAGTGATAACGAATATGCAAATATATGCTTAATGGCACATTCTAAATCAGAATCAGAAGCAAGTTCAGATTCAGATTCAGATCAAGATGACCAGGTTAGTAATTTCGAAATTCCTATCGAAGTCTCTAAGTACATTGATGAATTATGCTCTAGTTTGGAATCATCTCTTAAAAGGATCTTTAAGTTTAAGAAGGAGAACTTGAGACTTCAAAAGCAAAAAAATGTTTGGTCAGAAAAATTTGAAAGCTTGAGTAATAGTTTAGTTACTACAAAGGAAAGTCTGATTCTCTTGAGAAGCAAGTTATTTGTCTCAAAGCTAATTTTTTAAATCTCTCTAAAAGGTTTTCAAATGGTTCTGAAAAGCTTCTTTCAGTTCAAAGATCGTATTTTAACAAAGCTGATGTAGGTATGACTCTTGAAACCGTTCCTCTGATTGATTTTCCTAAGGTAAAGGAGAGACTTAAACGAAAACCTTCAAGGCCACTTACAAAAACCATTTTCAAAGAGTTTTTGTAAAACCTATTGGAAGAAGTTCTCTGAAGTGCTCCAACTGTAATTGTTCAGAACATCTTGAAAGAGATTGTCCTTTGTTGAGGAGATCAGTAAAGAAAAACTGGTCTAACTTTTATTTCACTAACTACACTGGACCCAAGAAAGTCTGGGTACCAAAGAAAACATGAGTATTTTTCTTGTTAACAGGCTACCACCAAGAGCAAGACAAAGTGGTACCTGGATAGCGGGTGCTAAAGGCACATGACAGGTGATGCAAGCTGTTTTGTAGATCTAATAAGAACAAAAGGAGGGAAAGTCTCCTTTGGTAGAAAAAGCAAATGGAAGATAGTTGGTTGTAGAACTATGCAGATTGGAAATCTAACTATCAAGAATGTTTCCCTGGTGAAAGGTTTGAACTATAATCTACTTAGTATTAATCAGCTTTGCGATGCTGGATATAGAATTCAATTTCAAGAAGGTATATGCTACAGTTCTAGCAAGGAATCCTTACAACCTTTCTCTGGAAGACGTCATGGAAATAGTTATCTACTGGATGTAAATCCAGATAGCTCACAGTGTCTTAATTATGTTCAAAATGAAATAAATCTTTGGCACAGAAGACTTGGACATGCCAACATGAAGCAAATTGCCAAGATTTCTACCAATAAGATTGTTCGTGGTCTTCCCAACTTAACATTTCAAAAGAACAATTCTTGTACATCTTGTGTGTTGGGAAAACATGTCAGAAATTCCTACAAGTTGATAAACTAAGTATCAAATGATCATGTTTAACTACTTCCCCACATGGACTTACTCGAACTCAGAGCATTGATGGCAAAAATTACTGTCTGATAATTGTTAATGATTATTCTCATTTCACATGGGTATACTTCTTGGCAAGTAAGTCTAATGCTTTTACTTACTTCTCAAAGTTTGCCAAGAAAGTTCAAAACGTGAAAGGTTTTATTATTTCTCGAATACGTACTGACCATGGAAGGGAATTTGCGAATCAAGACTTTACCAAGTTTTGTGATGATACATGGATTCAACATGTATTCTCTTCTCCATATACACCTGAGCAGAATGGAGTAGTTGAGAGGAAGAACAGGTCTCCTCCGAAGAGAAATTCCTCTCGGACAAAAGCAAAACCCCTTTCTTCATCCATGTTTCTCTAAATTCTCTCATTTCTTCTTCTAAGCTTGGTAAAAGTCTCTACGAACGACAGCTTCTTTCAATACTGAGCACAAGGTTATTCGATTCTGTATTATTTCTATTCCCTAAAAGGCGGTCCCTTGAGGCTTAAGCATGATAGCTCGCCGTGTGGGAAAGCATACTTGGGAATTTATTATGGTATCAAAGCGGGTGCCTTGTGCGAAGTATGTGATTGATCCGTGCACCTAGCAGGTGTTCCTAGTTGGAACTGTCTAGTGCGAAGAAGGAGAAAATTTCTAGTATGAGTGATTCTCCAATTGTTCTTAATGCTCCTATTACCCTTACTCCATCGCCTTCATCCTCGTCTCTTTCTAAGTTCCGAATTTCAAATGAGTCCAAAATTGATTTCCTCTATAAAGTCACCCAGACGGAGAAAACCAAAATTTTCCAAACTCGGCTTCCTCTCATGAAACCTTACTCTGCTTTCGTCAAACCATCCACCTCATTTTCTCATATCCGCTCCATTAAATAACTCATCCGACATACCCCAGCCCAGGTTAAAGAATATATCTAGTCTTCAAAATTTGACCAGCACCCTATTCTTGCTAATGATCAGGAATATTTTGTTACTCTTTAGATACCTCATGAATTTCCACGCCAATGGACTCAACAGGGTTATAGCCATATCCATTATGGTGCAGTCTGTTTAGCCCTTACTTTCCATGGCAGAAAAGGCCTTCCTGTAGTTGCTCATATGGCTCTTTTGGATATGCAGTTCTTAGAATACCAACATGCTTGTATAGGGATAGTTCAAACTACCCTAAATGCTAGGACAATCTTTGTAACCCTCTATCCAAATTTTAACGTTGCCCTTTCTGATCCTCAGTTGCTTTCTTTTTTTTAAAGTCCAACTCCAGCTCACAGGAGCACCCTAGACTTCTGACTTAGTTGCAGCCACACTTCATTACCAAATGGTCATGCTCTTGATCTAAACTTCCATGGCAATAAAGATGCTTTGTTCATCTCTCTTGAAAATGACCAAGCCTTATGTATCCATGTTCCTCGCCAAATCCCGAAAGAAAAGTTAGCCAAGCTTCTACTCGAAACTTGGATAACTAACTATGAGCAGTTTCATCAAAGCAACAAACCTGTTCATTCCACAGATTTTGAATTTCTTTGGAAAAAAAGATGGCACAGTCCAAGTAAAGTTTGCCAAGGGAAAAGAAGAAGCCTCTTCTCCTATTGTCCCAACTCTCTTTATGTTCGAGCCTTGTGTCCCAGATCTAGTTCCTGAAGAACCTGATCCAAAGAAGCTTGTTGAGTTTTTTAAACCAAACGGACATCCAGTCCACCATTAAAAAGATCCCTCCGGTCATTCCTTTTGGGTTCCATGGTGTCAGTGTTCGTACTGCCACAACTCTCCTGATGAAGTTGATCCAACAGTGAAGCCTCGACGGAAGCCCAAAGGGAAACATCCATTTTTCCAGAGGTATCTTGACAAAGACCCTTATATCGGTCACTTGGTGACGAAAAGGGGTACCGATTTATGGTTTCTTATGCTTCCTCTTTATCTATAACCCAACCACAAACTGAACCATTTGCATCACTACCACCAACACCTCCACCTTCCAAAAAACCTTCCAATCCTGTTGTTTCACCTTTTTATAAGCATTCATACCCATTGGTACTCCTTACTACATGTTCTGTTGAAGCCACAAAAGACAAATCTTTTTCTCAGTCCTTTCCTAGTATCTGCATGTTTAATCCTAATCCTGGAGATTTTCCTCCTCTAGATACTAGAGGAAACACTTGACTCAAATTCCCTGAGCCATAGGAATTTACGGATATAAACCGTAGATACCATCACATGCCCAAAATTGTCACACCCGTTGAAGTAGATGAGTAGGAAAACCCAGAAAAACTGCTGCAGCTGAAGCAGTTTTGAACTGGCAGACTGAAACTCTTTTGGCCCAAAATGAAGCCTTTAAGACCATCGATACTAAGATCGATAGTGCCCATCATGATCTTAGACTTCACCATGACACCACTCAAAAGGTGCTTCGTGATTTCAAGAAAAAGCTTTCCGACCTTGAAGAAGGAAGACACTTATGTTCCTATTTGGAGGACCCAAGGCCAGAATTGGAGAAACTCAAATGCCAGATTGCTCTCTCCAAGAAGGAAGTACTTCTCATGCTCTTCCAAAGTCAAGCTTTCCGTTTAATTTCTCTCCTCGAGAAGCTTATGAATTGTCATAGTCACAAAGCTTTTTTCCATCACCATTTTCTATGTCTTCTGAACCTGATCGATCTGATCCCATTAGACTTAGAAATATCATTCGTGACATGGAAAAACACAGCAAATAAAAGGGCAAAGAAAAATTAGAAACATCCTCCGAAAACAGTAAGGATAATCTAGCTCCTTCATTATCTAAACAAATGATGATTTCAAATCCTTTGAAGTCATTTCTAAAAGAGTTGACCGTAGAAACTTATGTTTCCTCTTTCTCCATTCCATCCGTTCTCCCTACTCCGGTAATAACAGCCTTTGACTCTCCTCCAGAAAGTGTTGAATCCGAAAGAGATATCACTCTTGATGAATCTTCATCATCCTCTTCTTCCAGCCATTCTAGCTTTACTCCTCTTCTCACGGCTGATCCTCCTAAGCCATTGCATGAAAAAACCCCTACTGAACCTGAAGTTGTGTATCCTAATGATCTAACCCCTTCATCTTCTGTCAGCTCTGGGTCAAAGTTTTTTACTCTTGATGACATCCCATATGTCAAATGGTCTGACAGACTCAAAGAGTTCCATGCGTGGCTTATTATTGAGAAGCTCAATAGGGATATCAATTATGACATTCTCCTGGAATTTGTTTCCAAATTCACCGAAAGCTTTTAAAGCCGGTGGCAAACAATTCCTGAAGCAAATCAAGTCAAGTTCCTGGTGTCAACAAATTTCAAAGACAACATCAATGCCATTCATTTGTTCTTCTGCGGAAATCCTGCAGATATTCTAGAACTCAAGTGGTGAGAGTTGTTTGAAAGAAAATATTGTTCCCTCCGGCGAAAAGACCTGAATCGCCATTTCCAGGAAATGCTTAAGCTCTTTTATGCTTTAAGTGGAGATTCAAACCTAAAGCAAGTCTTCTTGAACTCCATACCGAAAGAGCTTAATCAAATAGCTAAGAAATCTCTTCTCAACAAAACGATCAAAATTGGAGATGTCAGTATTGGGCAACATCAGCAAGAAATCCACATGAGGCTTAAAGACTTGTGTTCTAGGAAAAATGCTTTCCAACTTCGAGAAAGCCGTTACCTAGATAAAGTCTGTTCCAGGAATTATTTGAAGATCAAGTGCCTTGGTGGAAAAGATTGTGACTGCAAGGACTGTCGATGGTCCAAAAAGAAGAAGCATTTTAAGAAATATCGTTTTCATGATGATAAGTTCCAATTCCGACGCTTCAATAAAAGGTTCCTTCGGAGAAGACCATACAAAAAATCTTCTTCTGGATCTTCTAGACAGAAAATAATCCAAACGTTGCTTCATTTGCAACAATAAGGGCCATTTCGCCAAAAATTGTCCACAGGCGAAATGGAACAATATCAACATCATCCAGCAAGTTGAACAACAAACTGGTGTTTCCCTCTAGGATGATGACCTTGAATCATTATTCTTTGTTGAAGAAAATCCTTAAGATAAGACCCTTTGTCTCATTCCATACTATCCTTCATCCAATGATAGTGACAGTGAGCAAGATTTTTTCCATTTCACACCTCAAATCTTAGCCCAGGAATCATGTCATCTTCCCCCATATTTTCCAGTCAAAATCCTCCTATCTAAATATTCCAAACCAATTTCTGTAATAGCCATGATTGACACTGGAGCTCATGCTTCTTTTCTAGACCCAAAAATCCTTCCAGAAGTATATTAGACACCTTATGTTCGATATTTTACTTCAGTATCTAGAGACACTTTTTTAGCCATTATTCGTTCAAAACCTATCTCCATCCAGTTTTTCCCCGGTGTTCTATCACCACGAAAATTCTTGGTTGTCCTTCTCCAAATAAGGACCTCATCATAGGTTAGGATATTTTATTCCAACTTCCCAAACTCAGAATCATTAGTGGTAAAGGTCTCAAGTTCAAAGATACATTCCAAGAATTCACAAGTACCCAAAGGTTATTTTTAATTCAAATGAGTATACTTGATCCCATCATGCAAAATCTTTTGAACTCTTGTGCGAACAACCACTCTAAATTCCTTCAAAAATGCCAACACCCTTTGTGGCAAAATTCTCAGTTCTTTGTTCGCCTTCCATTTAAAAAAAATGAGGATATCAACCCGACAAAAGCCAGTCATTTGGGTATGAATCTTGACCATCTTGCTTTTGCTTAAAAGGAATGCCTTAAGCTTTTACAGCAAGGACTCATTGAGCCGTCTGATTCTTAGTGGGCTTGTGAAGCCTTTTATGTAAATAAGCGTGCGGAGCAAACACGAGGAAAATTACGTTTGATAATTAATTACCAACCCCTCAACATTTTCCTCAAAAATGACAAATTCCCTGTGCCTTCTAAAAACTCCCTCTTTTGTAGCCTGACTATAGCAAAAATCTATTCCAAATTCGACCTCAAAGCAGGTTTTTGGCAACTTGGCATCCATCGTGATGACAGATCCAAAACTGGATTCTGTATTCAAAACCAGCATTACTAGTGGAAAGTCCTCCTTTTTGAACTAAAAACAGCCCTATCTCTTTTCCAGAAAACCATGTGTCAAATTTTTAACCCAATTATGGATAGCGCTGCTATCTACATTGATGACAATTTGCTCTACAACCTTGACGAGCAACCACATGGTGAACTCCTCCAGAAGTTTGTGCAAATTATTCAAAAGCATGGCATCATTCTTTCGCAAAAGAAAATGGTCAATGCTCAAACAAAAATTGAATTTCTTGGCATGCATCTTGACCAAGGAACGTATCAGCCTAGTCCACATATTGCGAAAGAATTGCTCAAGTTCCTAGAAAAGAAATTAAGTGTGAAGCAGATTCAAACATTTATCGGAATAATTAATTATCTCCGAGATTTTGTTCACAACATTGCCAAGTTCCTAATTCCTCTGCAGAAAATGCTGAAAAAAGATGTTCCTTCTTGGAGTAAGGAACAAACAGAAGCAATAGCAAAGCTTAAAGAGCTTATGCAAGACCTTCATCCTCTCTAAATTCCTTTTGCGGGAAAGGTAATTCTTCAAACATATACCAGTGATGAATATTGGGAAGCAATCCTCTTTGAAGAAACTGATGGTAAGCGACACATCTATGTTTACAAGAGTGGTAAGTTCTCCATCTAAACTTCATTATCACTCCACATTCAAAGAAATATTGGCAGTTAAGTATGGAATTAAGAAATTCGAGTTCCATCTTATTGACCATCATTTCTTAGTTGAATTGGACATGGCTTCTTTTCCTCAAATGATGAAATTCAAACATAAGCAAATCCTACACCCACAACTCCTAAGGTGGGCATAATGGTTTTCGAAATGCTCTTTTGAAACCAAAAACATTGCAGGAAAGAAAAATATTCTTGCAGATTTTCTTTCCAGAGCCAAAGCTACCATGGAGATAAATTTGTATGTGAAGAAAAACCCTCGGTCAGATACATACAGAACCCAAAACATGCCTCAGAATTAGCCTAGTATCGATTACCCTCCTGAACTTCAAGCTGCTATCCAAAAAAACAGGTTAGCAGAAAGACTTCCAGATTTTCTCTAGTCCTATGAATATAACATATTTGCCAACCATGGAGGTTTATTTCTGAAATCTAGTGGACTCCATCTTGAATATCCGTTCATTCATCCTCTCACTTGGAATCCAAATGAAGATTTTCCAAAAGATTTAAAATGGTTATTCTGGTATTTGTTCAATTTATACACCATAGCCATCCAATTTCCCATTGAACAAATACTTCAAGTCCTTGTTCAGAACCTTCTGGCATAGGATCACCATCGCCACAAGTTTAAACATTTGTTTTCACTTCTAACCTAGTTTTTACCTCTTGGTGCGTGGCATGCACTCTTCCGAACTGAGAACCAAAGTGTTCATCCAAAACCTGAAAGACATACTGTCATCATTTTTCATCGACCATAGACATTCATACTTCCCTCCAGAAATCATTCTAGGTACCCAGCACCTGTAGGTACGAGCTCATATAAACCTTAGCACCACTTGCAAAAACATAGTGTGTACAAGACTTTCTGCTAATTGAGAGTAATATTCCTTCTCGCTTTTGGGCTGAAGTAGTGTCTACTACTTGCTATATCATTATCAGAGTTTATCTCAGGCCTATTTTAGAGAAGACCTCTTATGAGATCTTCAAAGAAAAGAAACCAGTTGTTTCTTATTTTCATGTTTTCGGGTGCAATTACTTTATACTCAATAATCCTAATGACTGTGTTGGTAGGTTTGATATAAAGTCAGATGAAGGAATCTTTATGGGATACTCAATGACCAGCAAAGCTTATAGAGTTTTCAACAAGAAGACTCAAACTGTGGAAGAGTCAATGAATGTCAAGTTTCATGAAGATGCTTAACTGCAATCACATCAAACTCAGCTTGATGTACCATATTACTCTCAAGGCTTCTCAAATTTGCACTTACCTAAGGAAGCACAACAACAAGAAGCTAAGACTGTGTCACCCAAGTCTAGAAGAGTACCTCATTCAAATTGGAAACATAAGTCCAGTCATCCATCTGAACTTATTATCGACGATCTTAATGAAAGAATTCGAACAAGGTCACAAAGACATGAAGAATCCAGTGTAGTAGCACTTGTATCTGAAGTAAAGCCAAAAAGTATAGATGAAGCTCTATCTGATGAAAGCTGGATTAAGGCTATGCAAGATAAACTCGGACAATTTGCAATCAATGATGTTTGGGAGTTGATCCCAAAACTTAAAGGAAAATTTATCATTGGAGCTAAATGGGTTTTCAAGAACAAATTGGATGAGAACGGCAAAGTTGTTAGAAACAAAGCCAAACTGGTAGCAAAAGGATACTCTCAACAAGAAGGAATCGACTATGATGAAACTTATGCGCCAGTAGCAAGGTTAGAAGCTATTCGATTATTGCTTGCCTTTACTTATTATAAAAATTCCAGGTTGTGCCAAATGGACGTGAAGAGTGCATTCCTTAATGGATTCATACAAGAGGAGATATATGTGAAGTAACCTTCTGGTTTTGAAGATCTAAAGAAACCAAACCATGTATACAAACTAAAGAAGGCACTTTATGGTCTGAAGCAAGCCCCTAGAGTTTTGTATGAAAGGTTAAGTAAATTTCTACTTCAGAATGGCTTTGAGAAAGGCAAAGTAGATATAACTCTGTTTATCAAGAAAGAAGGCAAAGATTTTTTATTAGGGCAAATATATGTTGATGATATTGTCTTTGGTTCATCAAATGAAAATTTCTGCAAGAATTTTTCCAAAGCCATGCAGAATGAGATTGAGATGAGTATGATGGGGGAATTGACATTCTTTCTAGGATTACAAGTCAAACAATTAGAAGTAGGTATCTTCATTCATCAAGAAAAGTATGCAAAAGAGATTGTGACAAAGTTTGGCTTGGACAATTGCAAGAAGACAGAGACGCCTGTGTCAAGCACTTTAAAGCTTGAAAAAGATATAGACGAAAAACAAGTTGATCAGAAACTATATAGGAGTATGGTCGGATCTCTTTTATACTTAACATCATCTAGACTTGACATATTGTTTAGTGTGTGCTTATGTGCAAGATATCAATCCAATCCTAAGGAGGCACATCTCGGTGCTATTAAGTGAATCATAAAGTATGTGGCAACAACTTCAATGTTCGGATTATGTTATCCAAAGGATGAAGACTTTACACTACTTAAATACTCAGATGCTAACTTAGTAGGTTGCAAACTCAATAGAAAGAGTACTTCAGGTACTTGTCAGCTGCTTGGTGAAAGACTAATCTCTTGGTTGTCGAGGAAGCAACACACAATTGCTTTATCAACAGCAGAATCAGAGTATGTTGCTCTTGGAAGTTATTGTTCCCAAATCTTGTGAATGAAGCAACAACTACATGATTTCAAGATTCCAAATTTATGCATAGAAATCAGGTGTGATAGTACCAGTGCTATGGATTTAACAAAAAATCCAATTTTGCACTCTAGAGCCAAGCATATCGAAATTCGGCATCATCTCATAAGGGATCATGTGGAGAAAAAGGATATTAGAATTACTTTCATTGATTCCAAAAATCAGCTAGCAGACATCTTTACAAAGGCTTTGGACAAGAGTTCTTTCGAACTTATATGAAGCAAGCTGAACATTTTATCTCCTGATTACTAAAGCTCAGATCTTACAACGTCCCAGATGATACCATGTTTCAGACGTTACAAAGTCTCAGATGTCACAACGTCTTCGACCTTACAACGTTTTAAACGGTCTAAGTCTTGAAATCCTTGCGTCTTATATATCCTATGATTGAGGAGTTTATTTTGTGAAACTTTCTCGCCATCATTTCATAAGGTAACATGTATGATGGTTATATTCTGCATATTTACTTGCCTATTTGAATCGATGCTTACAATTTGAATTCTTTGATTGATTGACTGAATCGTTGCTTTTTGGAAATCTTATTTTCCATATTAGTTTCTTTTTTAATTTGGTAAGGCAACTTCTCTCTTATAACCGTTTGGGATTCTACCTCTTCGCTCCACGCCATTCTTATCTGAAACCCTAACACTTGAGCATTCTCTTCAAAAAAATTTAAACTTTCTTGCTCGAACAAACAGAGAAGATATCTTCGATTGCCACAATTTCTACTCCAAGAAAGTTCTCACGATATGCAGCATATAAAATTGGCCAAGCCAGTGTTAGGCTGACTTTTATCAAAGATGCTTCTCAATCATCAAGTAAGCCTGTTATTTTGACAACTCCGATTCAATCAGAGAAGCTTATGAGTAAAGGGAAAGCAGTCATGATTGCACCAGCCACGAAATGTCGTACAATACTTATTCAGGATGACAGTTCAGATGATGATAATCTTACTATTGCCGATTAAAAAATATATCACTCTTTCCATAAGCATAATCGATTGATTAATTATCATATGTTGTTCTTCAATGTTGTCTTCTCATATAAACAAGTGTTGACATTGACTTAATTTCATGAGAAGGACCCTTGGAGCAACACTCTAAGATGAGTGTAATCGTTGGATTAGTCTAACTTAACATTAAAGGATGTATCGTTCCTTAGTTAATTTGATTGATAATAGAAATGATTTGTTCCACTTCATATTTTGTGGATAGGGATACATGTTTTGTGTGTTCGTCTATAATGATGACAACCTCATTAACAAAGTGTCAGAAAATATCTAGTTTAACAAATTGCGATTTATTATCGGGGCAAATCTCAACAACTCCTGTCGAGGAAGCATGTCCAAAATAAATAATAAATGGAGAGTCGTGCTATGCTTGAACAACACAACACAATCCATAAAGGACATGATGATGTTAGAAGAACAAGCCTACGGGTGTCGTTGTATCGTTTCAAATTTTCATCTCTAAAAGGCTATTCATTAATAGAGTTCTTCTTCTTATTTAACAGGATCACTTAGCCATCCAAGTATAGGTAGGTAATCCTTTCCCTTGAACTCCTTTTATAAGAGTAAGTAAAAAGAATTGTTCGAAGCACTGAACAACTTCATGCCTTCCTAAGTTTTTGATAAAAAGAAAGAAAGTTCAAAGCAATGAGATTTAGGGAAAATCATCAACATTCACTACTCTCGCAGGAAGCGCCAACATGTTTGTGTCACGCTCAAGGGTGACATCGTATCGTTCTCTCAAGGGGCTATCACGTCCTGCTTCCAGTTGCACGGCAGTCCTCGATTACCTTTCTTTACTAGCCATAATACGTGAAAGCGATGTCCCAGGTAAGTCGCAGGCCAACACAAACACCCTAGTAAAACACAATAGGAGCGAAGTAATGGAATCAAATAAAATCTACAACTCTCCAAAAAATAAATTACGACTCCTTAGGGCTCTTAAATTTACAATAACTTGCAAAACTGGAACCTTTACATCCCAAGTCGCTGTTCAAGAAACTAGTTACATGCTAGGGGAGATAGACGCCCGATAACATACAAAAAAATGGCGAGAGAGGGAAAACCTAATGGCCTAAGGAAGAAGGAGTAGTTTTGAAGATCAACCTAATGGTACTACCCTAGGGATCTATCACCCTGGCTAGTCGCCAAACCTAAGGTCGGGATTCTAGTAATCGATGACTCCATCTGAAGCTTCAGGCTACCCCTGATGGAAGACCATCCAACTTCCCCTTCATAACGTTCCCAATATTGATGACGTACCCACCTCCAGAGAATGGGATTCTAATCCCATAAGATGATCTCATACTTCTCAACTACTCATCTTGAGGTGGTCTTGTACCTATCAACTATCCATCCCTCATCCTCAGGCTTAGGTGGCTGAACTTTGTCCTCTAGCTCTTCACCTAGATTCTAAAGTAAATTTAATACTACTGCTTTCGTCGCTTGCATCAATTCATGATCCTCCTATTCCTCTTCCAATGCCTCCTTCAACTCTTCCTCCGGATCCTCCTCGAACTCCTCCGGGTCTTCCTCGATCTGTTCCCCCTCCTCAAATTGCTCCTTCGAGTCCATACTCATTACTTGGAATGGGGTTTGTGGTGGGGGTGGGACATGGGGGTATCCCAGTGAGTCTCTTTGCTATACTTAAATTAGGAATGCTATTGCCCTAGGGTCCCTACTCGTGCTACTTGTACCAACCAAAGGTTCTAGACTATCAATGAACCCCTTCCTTACTCCCATAATTCTATCTCTAATGAACTCAGTAAATAGAAACAACAAGTAGATAATAATAGCAACAATAAATATATAGATAAATAAATTGCGCGACTAATTTAATAAGGTCGTCCACGATCGACCTGAGACCATAATTCGTCCATTCGGAACTTTGTCCCCCTTTTCCATCTGTCCATCATAAATTGTGACGCCGTAAACACCAATATATAATAAAACAAACTTAATTATTTTAATTAAGTTCAAGAGCTCGCCACAACTGGATTCATCACGCCCCGATCCGTTGGGCACGTGATAAACCCCCATATGGCCATTATTTTATTTGTCACTTGCGACAATATTATCCCAGGACCCATTGTCGACTTTATCATCAAGCGGAAGCAATCCCCGTACATTACTTGGTAGTTAAATAGGCAAACTAATCAACATGTGACATAAAGATCTACTTCATATATCATTCACAAACCACCAATATCAACATAGCAAGTAACCATCAAATAGAACCCCAACAAAAAGCAACGTGATTACAACAAGACGCCCCAGAAGCACTTTTAAACATGAGTGGAATAAGATCTGTGTTTTGTTATCTCTAACTCCTTTAACCTAACCTCTCAACAAAAGGGAGCGAGGAGACATTCGTCGTCAATTACTCCTACTTCGATAATCATCTCAACGGGCACACCAAAATGAATCACTGGCTAACCATGGTACGATCCTGAAAATGTTAATAACCACAGGGTGAAATAACTCAGTAAGTAGAAATTCTAAACCTCGCCTAGGAGGAGGCCTCGTAATTAACAAGCAAAGGTTTGAAAACCACAATTTAAGAGTTATCAAATCATTCTCAAAAACCTTGCCATTTCTTTAAAAGATCACATTTCCATGACTTCCAAAAATCACCCATGAATCCCAAAATCAACAAAGACTCCACACGTCATTGTATGCATTTATCGTTTATAATCTATTGGCCCTCCCCAGCCACCGGTTCCATAATGATCCGACCTTTTGCACCATAGCCCAAGCAACGCTTAGCCCCATTTAGACGACCCATCTGACTCAAAAGCCGGGCACATACCACAGAGTGTTTATCCCCTGAAGTCCATCCAACGAGGAGGGTCATCATCCGAAATTCTTCCGGGTTCATCATCACCAACACGACCTTGGTCTTGTGGCGGGTCCTGTCTTATAGCATGCATCACACACAATCTCCTATTCCCAAAGATCCTTTCTTTCATTTTATCTTTGAGATTATAACCAGCACTTTCTTTGCAACATAGATCATTTATTTCAAAAATCATTTCTTCCACATTGCTCTTGAAATTAAAGACATCATTTTGCAAAAGAGAGGAATTTCTTGACTCAAGAAAATATACAACTTCTGAGGGTAAACATAGAATCTTTTTGGACAAAATGAATAACACTAAAGTTCAAGAATAATTTTAGAAGCTCAAGAGAGATGTAACACAGCTCAATAAAAAAGCTAGAAATTCAGGAAGCAGAACAGAGAGCAAATTCAGCAAGACTGGTAAGACCAAAGCTCAAAGATAATTTAAGAAAATCACTCCACAAATTAACTATGTAACCTCACGCCCTACCCGAGGGTTAGAAAATCCACTTACCGTTTAGAAAACATTTTCTTTGCAAAAGATAAATTTTTGAACTTAAGAAATGGAGTAGAAATCATAACAAGAGCAGAAACATTTTCTGGAAGACTAGTAAGATCAAAGTGGAGAATAAATTTTCTACAGCAGTGAATACTCAATGTTTTGGAGCGTGGTCAGTGGTGTTGGAAAGCTCTGGATGTTACAAAGAGAATGGTGCTGATTTCACTCAATGCAAAAGTCTTTTGGTCAGTCAACCAGGGCCAAACAAAACGATCAACGATGTAGTATTTCGGTCCAGGGGTTTGTAATTTTCGGAGTTGGTCCAGGAGAAACTAGAGCTTCATTAGGGCTGAAATATTGCAGGAGGGACGGTATGGAAGCATATAAGAAGGTGGTGAGGGTTTTCGTGAAGCAAATGGCTGTTGCTGGGTGTTTGAGGGCAGAACAGTGGCTGGGTTTGCTGAGCTACGAATGTTTAGAAGAAGGTGGAAGAGGTTTGTGTATTCTTGGTTGTGGTGTGTGTCCAAATGAAGTGAGCTGCTCTCTATTTATAGGCAAGAAAGATTGGGGCCCAAGGCTAGTGCTATCTCACACATTAATTGCCTAAGGTCTAATTTCATAAAGTAACTATAGGACTACTATTCAACCGTTAATGTATTTGTCCTTTCTTCATTATTTTTCTCCATTCTTCCTCCTCCTCTTGCCTTGGCCGAATTTCTTCCCCTAACTAGTGCTTTCTTATTGTTTCTTTTGTCCATGTGATCATTAATTATCCTGTCTTGTCTTATAGGTACTAAGGTTAGTCATATTATTTTAAGCTAGTAGCCATATGTCTATTTCTATTTGTTATAATGGGGCTACAACTAGCTTTTTAATTGGTCAATCCTCTAATAGCTTCCTAGGATGACTTCATGCTATAACTAGGTGCATTACATCATCAAAATTACATCACCCTATGTCTAATATCTCACATGGCTATATTTAACTCTCATAATGATACTATAGTTAGGCTCTTAATTAGCTATTCTTCTAATAGCCTTTTAGGATGACTTCATCCTATAACTAGGTGCATTACATCATTAAGATTACATCACCCTAAGCTCACTAGGCGACATGCCTAATTCTAATCTCAAGATAGCCTTATTATTGACTTGTTTTATTTTGTTTTTCTTCCCCTTTTCTCCTTATTGCCGCCGACTACTCTATCTTCTTCCTCCCCACGTGTGGTCTTCTCCAAGTAGATATTAGGCACTACAATCTAGCCTTATATCATCTTAAATCATCCTACAATTGTACTCCTTAAATTAATAATTCCTTAGGTCAAAATCACTCTAGATTTTCTTGTCTCCTTTGACTCCAATAATTGTCAAGACCCCACAAAATCTCATTATTCTATTTTCCTTCTCTTTCTCTTTCTCTTTCTCCTTTTCTTTCTTTTTCTCTCCATTTCTCTATTCGGCCTTCCCTTGGCCGAATGGCCTTGGCCCACCTTGGGCCATGCTTCTTGGTCCACCTCTCTTGTCTTCTTAGGTTAGTCCACCTCTAATTCCTTAATTGGGGTTAGAGCCCATCTCTCTCAATTTAGTGCCCTAAATTAATCTAATAATTTTATGATTAAGTGTCGGCTTTTGGTGACCTCAAATAGTCCTTTCTAAATGATGATCAATAGTGTGTCGCCCGCAAGTCCCGCGGTTATTCCGCATTGAGTCTCGCTGATCCTTAGACTATTCCTCAGTTGTCATGTAATCGACAATATGTCTTTCTAACCACATAATTGTACAGACAATCTCAAGGTTGGTTCAAGATTAATTATCGCCACTCATGAATTGGCGAAAATCATCCACTGAACTCTTTTTTGAGTTGTCATGTAACAATCTGTGTTAGTACAAGACCTTCTTACTCGATCCTTATGGTTGAGTAATTACTCAAGGCCGGGTACTCTAGATGATTAGGCTTGTCGATCTCAAATTGTCCTCACCAAAGATTTCAGCAGGCCAATTACCCCACTTTACTATTTAGGTCTTGACACCTTAATCATTTTATTAATCAGGATCTCAAATTAAGGATGTTACATAAATACAGTCTCATTGACCTTCGTAACATTGTCATATTTCTCAATATGACCAAAATGATTCAATCTCAATGACCTCATACTGGGTCCTTAAAATTTTCGACCAATAATTGGGTCCTTGACCACTTATTTAGCCCATTTGATCATCACATTTCCAATACCATACACGCGAGCATAAAAAAATAATCCCAATCAGTTCTCCTTGCAAACATGCCATCCAATAACTTCTACATTCTGCTAAGGTGGTAAAACATGCCTAATTAAAGCTCCGTTCGTTTCGTGGAAAATACAACATCTCCGGAAAATATTTTCTAGGAAGTCATTTTTCATAAAAATGACAATATTTTCCAGTGTTCGCTTGAAACTTAAAAATGAATCAAAAAAATTTTCCACTATTCAGCAGACAAAATATTTTCTAGACTTCCTTTATCATCATGGCTCATCCTAGACTAAACAAAAGCCCCCCTTAGCCGACTCGGCCTCTACCGCTTCAATTTGGCCTACCAAACAAATTAGACCTAAAATCTCATAAAACCAAGACCATCCATGGTAGGACCAGGACCCCTTCAGTTGGCCCGCTCTCATTGGCTCACCTCAGCTTGGCTTCAGCTTCCATTCTTTAGCCCAATTTCAACCCCTTCTCAATGCTATCATCACCTAAGCCATTACCAGGAGCAAAGGATGTAATGACGAACTATTTTGAGGTAACTCATCATGGCCGTGGTCAATTGCTAAACAAGAATCTCCTTGCCCACTACCATTTAGGACTGTTGAAACAAGTGACAAAGAAAATCGAATCGAGATGCAAAAAAGAAAGAATCACACTTGGCAACAACATTTCATCAAACAAATGGGGAGTATAGCTAATGAGGGAAATGTAGAGGCTTATCTGGCTTAAAGAGAGTTACGGCAATCGAGCCCTCGTTAAAAGAGTTTGAGGATTGTCAAAAGTAGGAGACTACTTAGGTATGGCGCTTCAAGCATTGATTGTTTGTTTCAATATTTCGGCGAAAATGATAGGTGGCAATAAGAATGTTTAGCAATGAACAACGGCAATGAGTAACAGCTTGAGCATAAGTATGCCTTGGATAGAACTCCCTTCCTTTTTTTCCTCCAGTTTCTCTTTTCTTTCCCTTTCGATCTCCCTAAAACTCCCTCTCTATTTTGATTTCTCTATTGCTTCCCTTCCTCCACTAGTCTTTGCCCTAGCTGGTGGGCCACCATCACACGACCATAGAGAGAGAAAGAGAGGGTAAGAGTTAATGGTGGGGTCAATAAGGGAGGCGTGCGGGAGAAGTGAAAGAAAAGAAAGGGGAAGACAAAGAAATGTCAGTACATTGGGAAGGGAAAAGGGAGAGGCAAAGAGGAGTTCGGCTAGGGAGGGGAGAGAGAGGAGAGAGGAGAGAGAGAGGAGAGAGGAGAGAGAATAAGGAGGTTGTTACAATCATAGCATAACTTAAAAGAGATCTCAAGAAGTGGAAAATGTTTTCCTTCCTTTCGGGAAAGGAAAAAATTTTCTCCATTTTTAGAGTAATATTTTTCATTGATTGGAAAATATTTTTCTTGACAAATTATTTTTTGCCTCCGAACACAACAATTTCTGGAAAATATTTTCCGGAAGAATATTTTCCATGAAACGAACGGATCCTAAGATATAGAAGGTCTACTCATCTTAGAATTTTGCCAAAAGTAGCTAGCAAAGGCTAGCTAAGGTGACCCTACGAAACCAGAAATTTTCTTCCGCTTTTTTTTACTCTTTTTTTTTCTTTTTCTTTTGGAGAAAAGGGCCAAAATACTAAGGCTCACTAAGCTAGGGCTTAGTTAGTAAAAGGAGGCCCACAATTGAAACCTCTGGCGAGCGCCGGCGAGGGTTCCGACAACGACCTCGGTGAACTGGATCTTAGTCCTAGCGAGGTGGCCGAGCTGCAAGGCGAGTTAGCCGACGTGGATTAGGGACGGATCGAGCTACACTAGACCAAGATGGGACAAAGGAAGTCATCCGTGACCGAGGCTCTGGTTGCGGTTTCCACGGCCGTGGCTGCGATTTCCGGGGCCGAATCACGGGGTGAGGGTCTCATCCGTGACCGGGGAAGGAGCTGGGCGAGACGGGGGGCAAACTCGGGTCGTGGACCATGAAAAGAGAGCCACGACCTCTAGCGATTCGGATTAGGGCAAACAATTTAAATCCAAAATTGGAAAAACAAAGGAAGGCCAAGCCATGGAAGGATTTTTCGGGGGTCACCCACAGCGGACCAGCCGTAGACAACGGTGGCAGTGAGTCGGGTTTTGAAGATGAAATCACAACGAACACAACGGCACCAAAAGCGGGTAAAACGGAGGTTGGAGCTCGAAGAAATCAACGTTGATAGGAGGGCTCTCGCATGGATGGAAAACAAGGTAGGTTCTCTGAACGGCGAGAAGACAACTTTGCCGTCAACAACCAAAGACCACCCATTGGTCGAGGTGTAGCCTAGAGCATAGGGGCGAGGGAAAGCTTTTCCAAGAGAGATCGGCCATTTGGCCGACGAGTGTCCCTCTGGCAATGTGTCCTCCTACTGTTCATCGAAATGCCGAAGAGAAAGAGGAAGAAGGAGAGGGGGATTAGGCTTTGCGTGTGGGTCAGGCGAAGTTTTGAGCATTTAGGTTGGGTAAACACGGACTTGGGGCTGGGTCAACGTGGACTTGGCCCGTTCGCTCATATTATAATAAATCAATTAAATAATATTATAAAAATATTAAATAATTAATTTAAAATTACTAAAATTAGGAAAAATCCCGAAAATTCAGGAAAGTTTTTCTTAAAATAGAATTAACTATTTTTTAGCCAAACATGAAGAAAATAAATTATCGGGACCCCAAAACCATTTTTTTAAAAAAATTCAGTGCTCAAATGGAATTTATAATAATTACCGCAAAAATTTTCCAAAGCTCTAAAATCATAAATGATACATAATTTTTGTACAACACTTCCCTAGAGAAGGCTAAGATGCGGCAGTTGCAATTCTTCCCCCCTTAAGAAATTTCGTCCTCAAAATTTGTACCACCGGTCTCCTAAAATTGAAATGGGTATTAGCGTCTCATGGCCTCCTCGCTTTCCCAAGTGGCACCCTCTGCATTGTGATGCTGGCGGATACCTTAACCAATGGGATCACCTTATTTCTTAATATTTGGTCTCTTCAGTCCTCAATCCTAATTGGTCTTTCCATGTAGGAAATTCGGTCATCGACTTCGATATCCTCAAAATTCAATACATGAGAAGGATGAGGTTCATATTTTCCCAATATAGATACCTTCAAGAAAACATGATCCTCTACTTGAAACTCCAAGGGTCTACACCGTCGATCCGCAAAGCTCTTCTATCGACTTTGAGTTGTTCTCAGTCGGTTCTTGATTAATTTGACCGCGTCATGAGATTGTTATACTAGTTCAAGACCTAAGACTCTTCGTTCTCCAACTTCATTCCAGCAAACTGGAGTTCTGCAGCTACGGCCATATAATGCTTCAAAAGGAGCCATCCCAATACTCTATTGGTAACTATTATTGTAGGCGAATTCAACCAATTGAAGTCGATCCTCCCAACTACCTTTAAAATCCAATATACACGCTCGCAGCATGTCCTCCAGAGTCTGAATGGTTCTCTATGATTGTCCATCTGTTTGAGGATGGAAAGCCATACTATATTGTAACCTTGTACCTAGAGCGGTTTGTAGACTCTTCCAAAAGGACGCAATAAATCTTGGTTCGCGATCATAAGTAACCGTTATTGGTACTCCATTAAGTCTGACTAACTGAGCCATATATAATTCGGCCAATCTGTCCAAAGGTAGATCCTTACACACCGTAAGAAAGTGAGCTGACTTGGTTATCCTATCCACTATGACACAGATTGCGTCATGTCCTCGTCGGCTCCTAGGCAGACTGGTCATGAAATCCATCGTGACATGTTCCCATTTTCACTCTGAAATTTATAGTGGCTTCAATAGACCCCCAGGTTTACAGTGTTGAGCCTTTACTTGTTGACAAGTCAAACACTTAGCCACATATTTTGCCACATCATTCTTCATACCATTCCACTAATAAAGTGGCTTCAAATTATGATATATTTTTGTGCTCCCTAGATGAACAGTATAGTTACTCCTGTGCGTCCCAGCTAAAATTTCCTCCTAAGCACTAAATCATTTGGCACACAAAGACTTCCCCGAAACTTTAGGATTCCATCCTCTAAGACTTCAAACTCTGGTTTCCTCTGCCTTTCCTCTAGCTGAATGATTTTCTGAATGAAAGATCTAGGGCTTGTGACTCCTTATCAAGATTTGGGGTTCCATCCTCATAATGGCCATCAAACAGTTAAGATGACTTACTTCAGAATTAAATTCTGAGTCCCTCACCTTTTCCAACATCTGCCATTCTTTGACCATCAGTAGGGCTAATGAGGACTTACGACTAAGAGCGTCAACCACTCAATTTGCTTTGCCTGGGTGATACAAGATACCGCAATCGTAATCCTTTAGAAGCTCTATTTATCTCCTTTGTCTCGTATTCAACTCCTTCTAAAAGAATAGATATTTGAGACTTTGATGATATGTATAAATTTCAAAATTTTCCCCACATAAATAATGTCTCCAAATTAAGAGCAAAACTAACTGCGGCTAATTCCAGATCATGTGTGGGGTAATTTTGCTGGTGAGGCCTTAGTTGTCTAGATGCGTAAGCCACCACACGGCCATGTTGCATTAGAACACATCCCAAACCTTGATAAGATATGTTGTTGTAAACTTCATATCTACCAGGACCTAAGGGAATCGTCAGAATAGAAGCTGTGGTCAACCTTCGCTTTAATTCTTGAAAGTTCTCTTCACATTTGTCAATCCACTCAAACTTGACCTCTTTGTTCAATAATCTTGTTAGAGGCGTTGATATACTAGAGAACCTTTCGAAGAAATGACAATAGTAACCTGCTAGACCCAAAAAGCTACGAATCTCCGTTACTGTTGTGGGTCTCGGCCAATTCATCACTGCTTCAATCTTGGCAGGATCTACTAAAATTCCTTCTCCTAATACTACATGGCCCAAGAATGCCTCACCAACCTAACCAAAATTTGCACTTGCTAAATTTGGCATAAAGTGCATGTTTTCATAGAGTTTACAACGCTACTCTTAGATGGTGTTCATGCTCCTCAGAATTCTTCAAATACACCAGAATGTCGTCGATAAATACTATGACAAACTTGTCCAAATATTCCTTGAAAACTCTATTCATCAAATCCATGAATGCAATCGGTGAGTTTGTTAACTTGAATGACATCACCGTAAATTCATAATTTCAATACCGAGTATGAAATGCACTTTTAGGAATGTCCTCTTTCTTAATTCTCAACTGATAATATCTTGTTCTTAAATTAATCTTAGAAAACACCAATGCACTTTGTAGTTGGTCAAACAAGTCATCAATTTTAGGCAAAGAGCACTTGTTCTTAATTGACACTCGATTCAGTTGCCATTAATCGATGCACAGTCTCAAAGACCCATCTTTCTTCTTTATGAAAAGGACCGACGCATCCCATGGCGACGTACTAGGATGGATAAATCCCTTATCCAGTAATTCTTGCATTTGTACCTTTAGCTCCTTTAACTTCGAGAGCGACATTTGGTAAGGAGGTTTAAAGATTAGTTCAGTGCTAGGGATTAGTCGATCACGAACTCAATTTCCCTTTCAAGAGGCAAACCCGACAATTCATGCGGATATTCGGGAAATTCCGCACAACAGCGATCTCTTCCAACTGCGGTTCTTCAACTGACATGTTAACCATACTAGCTAATAAGCTCTAACAACCTCTTCTAACATTTGTATTGCCTTCAGAGACAAAATAAGCAATGTCGAGGATCCTCCTCGATTTCCAACAAATTCGTAACTCGGACCACTCTCTGGACAAAATTGTATTGTCTTCCTAAAACAATCCACAACATCCCTCTGTTTTCTTAGCCAATCCATATCAATGATCACATCATAGTCATACATCGCAAGTATAGCCAAATCAATCCATTCATTCTCTCCACTGATTATTATCTCACGTCCCTTACACCCGTTAATCGACAATATATTATCACGCGAAGGTGTAGAGACACTAAGAGCTACTTCTAACAGTTCAACAGTTAACCCTACTAATTTGACAAATATTTTCGCAATAAAGGAATGCGTTGCTCTAGTATCAAATAAAGCATAGGTAGGATATTGATATAAAGAAACAGTACCTGAAATAACTCCTTCAGCATTTTGGGCTTCATCTCAGGTCACAGCATAAATCCTTCTTGGAGCTAAGGGTTGATGCAATAATAGTAGAGGTGAAATTCTTGCTAGCTGTCCCACACGTTGTGGCGGCTGTGATTCGATTGGATGATGCGGGCAATCTCTAAATAAGTAGCCTTGTTGACTGCATTCGAAGCAAGCTCCAGTCCTTGTGAGGCAAGCTTCGCTCCTGTGGGGTCTCCCACAATGACTACATTTATCCTATCAACGGAAAGACGGTTTCTTAACTCTGCCGCTTCTATTAGGAGGAAAAGGGTTTATGTACCCTGTCATTGGCGTTTTCTCCTGCCGACGACTATCTCGGCTTGAAGAGAATCGTGATCCAGACGCGGCCAGTCTTTCCGTGATATCCTTCTCAACCAATAAGGCCCTGATGAGTACTTTCTTATAGTTGTGCAGATTGAAAGGCGCCAATTGAGTTTTTATTTCAGGCTTCAGTCCTTCCTGAAATCTAGTAGCTTGATCCATCAGGTTCTTTACTAACCTTTTGGCGTACTTTAATAACTCAGCAAACTTTGCCCCATATTCTTCTACCGATAAGTTCTTTTGGCGAAACCTCTGAAATTTTGCCATTTTTTGATCCCTCCCAGCCTCAGGAAAATACTGTTCCTTGAAGGCCTCCACAAAAGCACCTTATGTTGGTGCTACTCCTTTTGGGAAAATAGTTTCTTTGGTGGCCTCCCACCAATGGCTAGCATTACCTTCTAGCTGGTATACTGTAAGTGTCACCTTATCAGCGTCGGTGCACCTCATCACTGTAAGAATCCTCTCCATGCTTGGCAGCCAAGAAGTAGCGACTTCAGGTTCTCCCTTCCCAAAGAACTAGGGAGGTTTGAATTTCAAAAACTGACCAATATGTTTATGAATTCTACCCTCGTCATTCATTCCTTCTACTACAGGAGCAGGATCAGGTACCAGGTTAGGAACTGGATTTGCTATTGCATCTTCCACAACGCCCTCTACTGGCCCCTAAGCAACAGCGGCATTTTCATTCCTCATAGTAGCTACAACGACATTTGCCACAGTAGTGGCAATAGCTACAATGGCTTCCTCTTGATTTTGTGCTTGTTACCTAACTTCACCTCTCAAGTCCTCGAGGGATTTCATAAGTCCCCTAATCCGAGGATCCCCTTGAGTATCGTCCTCTATACCGAAGCGACCTATTGTCGCTCTCCTCCTTGGAGGTCTCTGACCCCTATCCATTGTCACAATCTACCAATCTTGCTTCCAATATTTTAATGATCTCATCAAATAAAAGAACCATACATTTTACTATCAATAAAATATACAATACCTGACAAATTCGCGTAGGCTAACTTCAAGCATTTTAAATCACTAACGTGCGATAACCCTTACACTTTCATGAACTAATGGCATCTAGCGTTCGATAACCCTACACACCTGTAACTGATAACCTCTAGTGCACGATTACCTTACACACTTTCGAACTAATAAAATCTGGCATGCAATGACCTTACACGCTCCCATATTGTTAATACCTAGCGCACGATAACCTTACATACTCATAAAATATTTGCCACTAACGGCAATATCATCTCTTATGCCATGATAAATTGACTAAACCGAAGTCGCCATACTTAATGGTTTCTACTAAACAACCTAAGTGGTCCTCTAGATCCTAACCTATTATCTTCTATAACCTATCTTATACTTATCACTCCAAGGTCCTTATCTTCTTTAGGTCCTAACCTCGCTCTAATACCAAATCAACCCAAGGGCTATCACGTCCTACTTCTGGTTGCACGATAGTCCCCGATTACCTTTCTCTATTGGCCACAATACGTGAAAGCGACGTCCTAGGTAGGTCACAAGCCAACACAAACACCAGAGTAAAACACAACTTGAGCGAGGTAATAGAATCAAATAAAATCTACAACCCTCTACAAAATAAATTAGGACTCCTTAGGGCTCTTAAATTTACAATAACGTGTATTACTAGAACCTTTACATCCTAAGTCACTGTTCAAGAAACTAGTTACATGGCAGGTTAGATAGATGCCCGCATAACATACAACAAAAAGGCAAGAGAGAGAAAACCTACCGACCTAAGGAAAAATGAGTGATCCTGAAGATCAACCTAATGGTTTTACCCTAGGGATCTATCACAAAACCTCTTTGCTGATCGCCAAACCCTAGGTCAAGATTCCAATAGTCGATGACTCCTTCTAGAGCTTCATGATACTCTTGATGGAAGACTAAAGGGCCTCCAGCTTCCCCTTCATAACGTTCCCATATTGATGACGCATCCATCTCTAGAGAATGGGATTCTAATCCCATAAGGTGGTCTCATGCTTCTCAACTACTCTTCCTGAGGCGGTCTCGTACCTATCAATTATCCAGCCCTCATCCTAAAGTTTAGTTGGCTAGACTCTCTCCTTTAGCTCTTCACCTAGATTCTAAAGTAAAATTAATAATACCGCTTCTGCCGCTTGCATCAATTCATCATCCTCCTATTCCTCCTCCGGTTCTTCCTCCAATGCCTCCTCCAACTCTTCCTCCGAATCCTTCTTGAACACCTCCAGGTCCTCCTCAATCTGCTCCCTCTTCTCGAATTGCTCCTCTGTATCCATATTCGTTACCTAGAATGGGGTTTATGGTAGGGGGTGAGATACGGGGGTATCCTTGTTAGTCTACCCGCTATACTAAAATTAGGAATGCTAGCGCCTTAGGGTCCCTACTCGTGCTCCTTGTACTAACCAGCAGTTCTCGACTATCAATGAACCTTCCTTACTCACGTAATTCTATATCAAGATCGAAGGATCCTCTAGAATGGGAAGTGGTTGAGCAAGGAATCAATCCTAAAGCTACACCAACTTTAGATGGCATTGTAGCTAGGGAGATGTCGCAAGCTGAACTCATGAAGAGACAAGCTCTTGATGCTAGAGTTGTGTATTCCTTATATTGTGCTTTATCTCCTACTGAGTATAATCGAATTTCTTCATGTGATACAGCAAAGGAAATTTGGGATAGACTCAATGTCAAATACGAATGAAATAATCGCGTTAAGGAGACAAGGATAAACATATTGCTCGGACAATATAAAGCTTCAAGATGAAAGCTCGTGAAACTATTCCAAATATGTTTAGTCGGTTCACAAAACTAGTAAACGATTTAGCATATCAAGGACAACCTATCTCAGAACGTATGAAGATCAATAAACTTCTGCGAGGCTTGTCAAAGGAATGGGATTATATCAAGACATCTATCATAGAAACATAAAGAATTCAACCTCTTTCTGTAGATGAACTTCTGGGAACATTGCAATCCTATGAAGTAGAGAGATTCGACGAAAATGAAGAGTTAAAAGGTAAGAAGTCCATTGCATTAAAATCTAATATTGATTCTAATGATGCAGGGTCTAATGACTACTTAGATGATAAAGAAATGGCGCTCTTCATTAAGAGATTCGAGAAATTGAACAAGAAGGGAAGAAAGTTCAAGAAATCAAACCTTCAGAAGAGACAATCTAAGGAGAATGAAACAAATAGTTATGTGATTTGTTTCAATTGTCATAAGAAAGGACACATCAAACCCATTATCCTTTACTCAAGGAAAAGAAAGGAAGAAATGAAAAGTATAAGAAATCACTCAAAGTTGAGACTTGGAGTGATACATAATGTGAAGACAGTGATAGTGAAAATGCTCAAATCTGTTCAATGGCTCATTCGGAATCAGATTTAGACTCGGATCTAGTCTCAAATTTGGACTCAGATCATGAAGATCAGGTCAATAATTTCAGAATTCCTGTTAAAGTTTCTAAATACATTAATGAGCTATGTTCTAGTCTCAAATCCTCCCAGTAGAGTTTCTGAGTTAAAGAATGAGAACTTGAGACTCAAGCAATAGGAAACTATTTCGAAAGAAAAGGTTGAAAATCTTGAGAAAACTCTGATTGACTGAAAAGAAAAATCAAATTCTCTTGAGAAAGAAAGCATTTGTTTGAAAACCGATATCTCCAGTATTTCAAAGAAATATTCTGTTGGATCTGAAATGCTAGAGAAAATTTTCAGTTCAAAGACCATATTTTAATAAAGCTGGTTTGGGCATGACTCCTGAATTTAAGTCTTTAATTGATTTTCAAAAAATCAAAGAAAGACTCAAGCATAAACTTTCCAAAATGGGTTACAAAATTCATTTTCAAAAAGTTTTTGTAAAACCTATTGGAAGAAGTGCTCTCATTTGCCCTAACTGTAATAGCTTAGAACATCTTGAGAGAGTGTGTCTTTTGGAGTGGAGACCTGTAAAAAGAAATAGGGATAGATCTATGTATTATGATAACTTTACTGGACCCAAGAAAGTCTGAGTACCAATGAAAACATGAGTGTTGAGTCTTTTCATAGGTTTCAATCAAAAACAAAGTCAAGTGGTATTTAGAGAATGGTTGTTCGAGGCATATGACTAGTGATTCTGGTTGTTTCATTAAGATAGTCAGGATGAATGGAGGAAAAGTTTCTTTTGGAGGCAAATGCAAAGGAAAGATCATCAGATGTGGTACAGTCAAAATTGGTAACTTGATCATCAACAATTTTTACCTAGTGAAAGGCCTAAATTACAATCTGTTCAGCATCAACCAATTATGTGATGCTGGTTACAAAATTAACTTTCAAGAAGGTGTTTATTCTGGAACAAGCCAAGATAGCTCTCAATCATTCACTGGGTGCCGACATGGTAATATTTATCTTATGGATGTGAATATGGATAGCTCGCAATGTCTTATTTCAATGTAAGACGAAGCAAGTCTTTGGCACAGGAGACTTGGACATGAAAACTTAAAGCAAATTGCAAAGATTTCTACTAAAGAGCTTGTTCGAGGTCTTCCCAAATTAGCATTTCAAAAGGCAGATCCTTGCACCCCTTATGTGTTAGGAAAACATGTTAGATGTTTTTTTAAACCCATTAATCAAGTGTGCACGGATCGGGTTTTACAACTTATTCATATGGATCTCTTCGGACCTACAAGAACTCAAAGTTTAGGAGGTAAGAAATTTTGCTTAATTATTGTGGATGATTACTCTCGGTTTACATGGGTGTATTTTTTGGCAAGCAAGTCAGAGGCTTTTTCGTACTTCTCTAAGTTTGCTAAGAAATTACAAAATGAAAAGGGGTATGTGGTTTCTAGAATTCGTACTAATCATGGAGGAGTATTTGAGAATCAAGACTTTACAAAGTTTTGTGATGATTCTGGAATTCAGCATATCTTTTCTTCTTTCTACACTCCTTAATAAAATGGGGTAGTAGAAAGAAAGAACAGATGTGACATCCTAAATTTTGAAAGACTCACATGATAGCCGTGACACTCAAGACCGAAGAAATTGGTCAGTTTGAGCAAGCCATGAAATAGACAGTTGGAACAAACCGAAGAGATGGATTGGAAGAAATTGTGACTATGGAAGCCTGGAAGAACCCGTCGTGATCCGCCATCGCCCTGAGCTCTATCTATCCATCTCCTAAGGAATTAGAAATTCCAAAACCATTGTGAAGTTTTTCTAAACTATTTTCTTGGAAAAAATATATTTTTATGGGTAAGTACGATATTTTATCAATAGCGTGTCTTAGCTTAAATCTCTTAGAATGAATTCTTTGATTGGTACATTGGAAGTTCGATTTTTCGCGTATTGACCCTGAGACCACCCAATTGAATTTTTAACTAATAGAAAGAGACAAGTAGAGACGACACCGAGACCGACCGACCAGCTACACATCACCAATGCCGTACACCCCTTCTCCTCCAATATATGTAATCTATAATCTTTTCCATTCATGTCATCTTGTGTCCACCAATGAGGGAAGAATAATTCTAAGAAGTAATCATTGCTTAGGAAATGATTATTTAGATTCTAAAATCCTACCAATCATGCTATTTCGTCTTTTTCCTTTGTCTTTTATTCTTGTCCTTTTGTGCTTGTTTCTTGTGAGAAAAATCTTAGCCATCATTAGATTCCTTCTTGAATAAGATAATGTTAGCTTCTACCAAGCTTTTCTCTTCTCCTCATGCGACCAAATTATCTCCCCCTCTTGTTTTATTCGGCCACTTCAAGAAACCCAAGGGAAAGAATAGAAAATCCTTAGAGATTTTATGACATTTGTCAACCATGCACAAGATAGATTCCCCATCATATTCTTTTGTCCTCATCTCCATGTCAACTATAGATAATCTTATCCCTAAGACCATCATTCAGATTCCTTCTTGGAGAAATAAAGATTGACATGCACTTGTCTTCCTCACTTGACCAAAGCTCTCACTCTCTCTCTTGTTTCATTCGGCCATTCCAAGGATTCAAGGAAAATGATTGCCTTCCATGGAGATTGATGAAACTTGGAGCTCACATCTCTTCTTCCCCAAGACCCAACGCCACTCTCCCTCTCTCCATTCTCTCTTTCATCTCTTCCTCTTGTTCTTTATGTTTGGTTTTATTCTTGCCATCATTATAAGAATAATCATGATTGCATTTCTTGGAAATTGGAAGCTTGGAGCATACACTTCTCTTTCTCTCCCCCATCACCGAAACCATCTCTTCCTCCTTCACATGACCGAACTTCTCTCTCCCTCATCTCACTTTGTATTGTCTCTTCCTTATGTCTCTTACCCATGTTATCATCACAATAATATCATGAATTCAAATCTTGGAAGTTGATCAAGCCTTCCTTGCGCCATTTCCCTTTCCCTACCGTCAACCCCTCCTACTCTCATCTTACCCTCTTCTTTCTATTATTCTTATTCTCCAATTATCCACAAGAGCATGATTACATGTCTTGAGAAATGGAAGCTTGAACCGCACACTTCCCCTCTCATCTTATCATCTTCGTCTTTTCCTCTTGTCTTCTTTGCTTAGGAATGTCATGGTTACAATTCATAGGAAAATGAAGCTTGAAGCACGCCATTCATCCTCCTCCTCTTTCCTCACGCCGAACACCTCCATCTTCCATCTTCATTCTTGAAGTCTTCATCCTCTTGTTTAGATAACCCATGACACTTGGCCTCCATGCAAGGGAGTTTACCTTCTCTAGAAAAGACATCATTGATCTTGGAAGCTCAACCCATTTTCTTCCCCAAGCCAAGCCGCACGCCTCCCTCATTTCTCTCCTCCATTTGTCCTCTTCTTCTTGTTTTCCATCTCATGTCTTCTTCTTGCCTCTCATTGAACCAATGGAAGTTCATCTTGAGCCATCATTTACAAGATAAAGCTGGAAGTTCTCTCCTTGGTGTTTGAGAAGCTACATGGCCGAATATCACTTCCACCATCACCGATCCTCTTTGCCTCTTCCACCACCAATCTCTCTTGCCTCCCTCATCCTCCAATCAATGGCCATGCATGGAGAGTTTCCTCCGTCACTTGCCAGCTCCATTTGGGTGGTACAATGGCTTACAAGAAGCCATTTCTCTCACACTTCTCTTTCTCTTCTTCACTTACTTCTTGAACTCACAAATCTTGAGAGAATTTGAGAAAGTTCTAACCGAGAAGCCTCCCTCCACGCCAAGTCGTTTGTCCACCTCTACTGTACACCGTCCAAGCTATTCGTCTACCATACACTATCATCTTTCTCCGCCGCTTGTCGTTTGTGGTTCATCTCCGTCGAGCCGTCATCTCTCTCTCTCTTCATCAACCTCTCTTGATACATTATCTAATCTTTAGCTTGTAACTTGCTAGGAACTCTTGAATTGAGACCTCACCGCCGAGCCGAGCCATTATCTCCTCGTGTTGTTCTCTTACCGATTTAGGTAAGTAGTCCATAAGTTGGGAGAAGTCCTTGTCTCTTAGGATTTTCTCTTCCATTTGATTTGAAACCTAACTAATGATCCATACTTTGATCTAGAGGTGCATGCATTCTATGTGGTGTGATATCATGCATTTTTAGGCCCGTGTAGAACTTTTGAAAAGTTTAAGTGTTGCATATGTCCATATGCACGCCTCGATCGCACATGGTATGGGACGTGTATAATTTAGACATGAATATGCACTAGATTTCAAAATATCTAGGTTGCATTGATCTTATGTTTAGTCGCGTTGGCATGGTATGAGACGTGTGCAGCAAGGCCGTACATTTGATCTTGTTAGTGTTCTTGAGATTGTGAATATGATGCATGTGATTATGATAATGCCCTTAGAGTTGGGATGCTTCGAATGATGGTAGGTTGGGATTGCGAGGTCCGCCAATGCTAGCCGAACAGATTGCCATGCAGAGTAAGTCGCGACGCCTTCGGAGTAAAGATGTCTGGATAATGAGATCCAGTAGCTCCCTCATGATAGGTCGGACTGATTGTCGTAGCCTAGAAATGAAAGGAATGGGTCAGTTGACGATAGCAGACGTCAGATGATGTGGAGAGTTCCTCCTTGGAGTTAGAGGATGCCTCGGATGAATAAAGGTCGGACCTCTTGGAGAGAGTGTGCACGATACCTCTGGACGAGTAGCCTGGATTACGATTCGGAAGCCTTAAAAGAAAAGGAGTATTATGATGAGCATGATTTTTCTAAAAATATGAGTTTTGACAGATGACACGGTTTTGCAGGTTTTTGATGATAAACATGCATGTGTGTGCCATGGTGATGATACATGACATGATGCTTGAATTGCATGGGCCGTGAGATGATCTTGATTTATATGTTGGAGTGTTGCTTTGCTAAACTTTTGCTTACTCCGTGGATTAACATTTTTTCCAAATTAAGCATGTCACTTCAACCACCCTTGTACTATGGTGAGTTCGTCGAAATGTACACCGAAGAGTACGCGTTTCTTCACACAAGAAATACTGGCGCTAGATTCAAACGTGTGAAGATCGTGTTTATCTTTTATTCAGGAGCCTTTCATGGCCTTTCTCATTATAACTTTTGAGCCAATTATCTTTGGACAAGGTTTGAATGATTTGGACCATTATCTCCCATCGTTTTTTATGACTTAAAAGGTGACGAGAGTACCGTCATGGAAAGCTAGATCGGGTTATGGTCTAAGCCAGGAGGGTGGTTATGTTGATGGTAAAATGATGTTCCTGTTTAATGTAACGACCCAAAACCCTTATAATTTACTCAAAGATAATACCAATATAAAAATATATGCACACGGGTCGTCACCGCCTAACAAAGAATAGAACTCCACATTTGAAAGATCTCGCAAGTCACATAATCAGAGTAGCAGAAGTAAGAACGTTTAGCACTTCCCATGACATTAACCCAACTCGTACTTACCCTCGGAGCTGTACACGAAAATGTTAAAAACAAGAACATAAGGAATGTTTTTTATTATTCTCCGTAGAAGGATTTAGATAACATAAGAGTCGATACAAAACTTTTATTCTCCTACCGTACTACAACACAAACACTGGAAAACGAGAAAGAAAAGCTCGTTAGTCATCACTCATCTCGGAACCGCTATCAACTTCCATGTCACTTGAAGAGTTACTATCCTCGTTACTTGCTAACTCATCGGCATAACACGAGCGCAAATGACCTATCCATCTATTTCCTTCCAATACAAAATAGGAGAAATATCTAAGTAGAAGATGACCCCTAAAGAAACTTATATTGATGGTGATGTGAGTCTCGACTCGCTTAAAATGCTTGTTTGGAAAACAAAAATGTGCAAACTCATCCGCATTAGTACTGAATCTTGAAATGCTCCATAGCGGACCGGTGGAAGATATGTAGGTGCCATAGCTAATCTGGAAAAATGTTAATCCACGGAGTAAGCAAAAGCTTAGCGAAGCAATCCTCTAGCACATAAATCAAGATTATCACATTACCCATGCAATGCAAGCATCATGTCATGTATCATCACCATGGCACACGCATGCAAGTTTATCATCAAAACCTGCAAAACTGTATCATGTGTCAAAACTCATATTTTTAGAAAATCATTCTCATCATAATACTCCTTCCCTCCGAAGGCTTCCGAATCGTAATCCAAGCCACCTGTCCATAGGCATCGCCCATACTCTCTCCAAGAGATCCGACCCTCATTCATTCGAGGCATCCCCTAACTCCAAGGAGGAACTCTCCACATCGCCTGATGTCTGCTATCGAAAACTGACCCATTCCTTTCATCTCTAGGTAACGACAATTAGTCCGGCCTGTCACGAGGGAGCTACTGGATCTCATTGTCCAGGCATCTTCACTCTAAAGGTGTCGCGACTTACTCTGCACGACAATCCGTCCAGCTAGCATTGGCAACACCTCGCTGTCCCAACCTACCATCATCCGAAGCATCCTAACTCCGGGGCATTATCACAATCACATGCATCACATCCACAATCTTAAGAACACTAACGAGATCAAATGTCCTTTTTTTGCTGCACACGTCTCATACCATGCCAACATGGCTAAACATAAGATCAATGCAACCTATATATTTTGAAATCTAGTGCATATTCATGTCTAAATCATACACGTCCCATGCCATGTACGATCGAGGCATGCATATGGACATATGCAACACTTAGGCTTTTCAAAAGTTCTACACGGGCCTAGAAATGCATGATATCACACCACATAGAATGCATGCAACTCTAGATCAAAGTATGGATCATTAGTCACGTTTCCAACCAAACGAAAAAGAAAATCCTTAGAGACGAGGACTTCTCCCAACTTATGGACTACAGGTCACTTGCCCAAACCTGTAAGAGAACAACATGAGGAGATAATGGCTCAGCTTGACGGTGAGGTCTCAATCTAAGAGTTCCTAACAAACCACGAACTAGAGATTAGATAAAGAACCAAGAGAAGTTGATGAAGAAAGAGACGATGGCTTTAGGAAGATGAACTACAAACGGCAAGCGGTGAAGGAGGTCGACGGCTCGGCTCATGAACGACGGCGAGCAGCGGCATTTGGTGTAGTGGAGGACAAACGACAGTGAACGGCGATCGTGGCTCCTTCTCTCGGCTTGAACTCTCTCAATTTTGGTGGTTTAGAAAACAAGAGCAAAGGAAGAAGAGAAATGAAGGAGATGGCGGTTTAATAGGCTTCATTGCTGCCCAATTGAAGATGAGAAGTGGCAGTGGAAGCTTTCCATGCATGGCTCTTGATTGGAGGACGTTGGAGGCAAGAAAGATTGGTGGTGTAGGTGGTTCAACCATCTAAGCTTTTCAAGCTTCAAGAAGAGATTTCAAACTTTATCTTTCAAATGATGACTCAAGAAGGACTTCCATTAATGGATTTGTGAGGCAAAAAGAAGACATGAGATGAAGAACAAGTAAGAGAAGACATGGAGAAGAGGAAGAGAAGAGGTGTGTGGCATAGAGCTCTTGGGGAAGATGAATTTGATCTCCCAAGGTGCAATCATGGCTAACTTTCCTTGCATGAAGGCCATGTGTCATTGGTGATCTTCACAAGAAGAAGAAGAATTCAAGAATGGGGATGAAGAAGTATTGTTCAGTGGTGATGAAGAAGAAGATATAAGCTTGATTTTGCTATCTCCAAGGATTTCGAAACACAAGAAGACAAGAGGGATAGTAAGAAAGGAAGAGAAGGGTTTAGGCTAGCTCTTCTCAAGGCATGCAATGATGTTGTTCTTCTGATGATAGCATGGAATAGATTAAGCATGAAGAGCAACGACAAGAGGAAGAGGACGAAGAGAAGAGAGATGGAGATGAGTTCGGTCAACTTGCTTGAGGAAGGAGTTTTATCCATTCAAATCATGACAAACCTAGGGAATGATAGATTTGGATAAGAATATCTATAGATGACAAAGAGAACAGGACAAAAGAGAATAATGGGGGAGAGACTTTTGGCTCAAGCTTGACATCTCCAAGAAATGTAATCATACTCTTGTGGATAATGGCTGGAATAGGAAAAATAAAAAGAAGAGGATAAGATGAGTAGGAGAAGTTGACGGTGGAGAAGAGATGATGGCGCATGAATCAAGTTCCATCAACTTCCAAGAATCACAATCATGTTTACTCTTGTGATGATGACATGGGTAAGAGATATGAGGAAGAGACAAAATAAAATGAGATAAGGGAGAGAGAAGTTCGGTCTTGGAGAATAAGAGAGAGGTGGAGTTGTAATGTTCGGCTTGGGGAAAAAAGAAAAGAAGTAAGCTCCAAGTTTCATCAATCTCCACGGAAGCCAATCATTTTCCTTGAATTTTTTGAAATGACCGAATGAAACAAGAGAGAGAGTGAGAGCTTCGGTCAACTAAGGAAGAGAAGTGCATGCCAATCTTTATTTTTCCAAGAAAGAATCTCAATGATGGTCTTAGGGATAAGATTATCTATAGTTGACATAGAGATGAAGACAAAAGAATATGATGGGGGTTCCATCTTGTGCATGGTTGACAAATGTCACATAATCTTTAAGGATTTTCTATTCTTTCTCTTAATTCTTGGAGTGGCCGAATAGAACAAGAGAGGGAGAGGTGGGTGTTCGGCCATAGAGGAGAAGAGAGAAAGAGACAAAAGCTAGGTGAAGAATTAACATTATCTTATCAAGAATGAATCTAATGATAACTTTAGGATAAGGTGAAATGATAGTTAAGATTTCTTGAATAAAATATGCTCATATAAGACAAAACTATAAGACAAAAAGAATAGGACAAAACATCATGATTGTAGGGACTTAAAGAATTGAATAATGATTTTCTAAGCTAAGATTATTTCTAGGAATCAAACTTCTCTCATGGGTTGATACAAATTGACAATAATCAAAGAATCTAAAGTAAGATAGTCACACGGCGTGGGTGGCGTGTGGGTGGTCAATCGGTCTAGGTGTCGTTTCAACTTGTCTCTTTCTATTAGTTGAAAAATCAATTGGGTGGTCTCGAGATCAATACACGAAAAATCGAACTTCCAATGTACCAATCAAAGAATCAATTCTAAGAGATTTAAGCTAAGACACGTTATTGATAAAATATTGTACTTACCCATGAAAATATATTTTTCCAAGAAAATAGTTTAGAAATACTTCACCATGGTTTTGGAATTTCAAATTCCTTAGGAGACACATAGATAGAGCTTAGGGCGATGGCGGATCACAACGGGTTCTTCCAGGCTTCCATAATCACAATTTCTTCCAATCCATCACTTCGGTTTGTTCCAACTGTCTATTTCATGGCTTGCTCAAACTGGCCAATTTCTTCGGTCTTGAGTGTCATGTGCATCATGTGAATCTTTCAAAATTTAGGATGTCACATTTAATCCTTTGAGTATTGCAGTAATTGTGTTATAGTACGGTAGGAGATGGAAACTTTTGTATCGACTCTTCTGTCATCTAAATCCTTCTACGGAGAATAATAAAAAGCCGTCCTTATGTTCTTGTTTTAACGTTTTCATGTACAGCTCCAAGGATAAGTACGGGTGGGGATAATGTCGTGGGATGCGCGAAATAATCTTGCTTCTGCTACTCTGATTATACAATTTACGAGATTTTCAAACGTGGAGATTTATTCTTTCTAAGGCGGTGGCGACCCGTGTGTGTACGTTAAGTCTGGCCTATAGGCTTTCCCCTTTCCTTGTATTATCATGGGTTAACTTATATGGGTTTCGGGTCATTACAACAGATACTTGCAAGAGATGGCCAGAACATTATTGATTGGAGGTAACATTTCTTCTCAATTTTGGATAGAAGCAGTTTCTACTGCTTGTTATGTTATAAACATAGTGTTTCTAAGGCCTATTTTGAAGAAGACTCCATATGAACTTTACAAAGAAAAGAAACCAAATGTTTCTTACTTTCATGTTTTTGGATGCAAATACTTTATTCTCAAAAATGCTAATGACAATGTTGGGAAGTTTGATGAGAAATTATATGAAGGTGTTTTTCTAGGATATTCATTTTCTAGCAAAGCCTATAGAGTGTACAACAAAAGGACACAGATCGTGGAAGAATCCATTAATGTTAAGTTTCACGAGATTGTACAAGGTCTAGATGATCATATCCATCTTGAAGAGACTGATATGTTCTCAGATTTTATAAGATCTTAATCCCTTGAAGAAACTCAGTTAATTTTAGATCAATCTCAAACAGAGGAAATGACCGATTCTAGAATTCAAAGGAATTGGAAGCACATATCAAGCCATTCGACAGATTAGATCATTGGAGATGTTGATGAAGGAATTCGTACCAGATCAAAACGGCTAGTACTTCCAGAAGAACATGAAAAGTCTAGTGTTATTGCATTGGTTTCAGAAATAGAGCTAAAGAAAATAGATGAAGCTTTAACTGATGATAGTTGGATTGAAGCTATGCAAGATGAGCTCAAACAATTTGCCATCAATGATGTTTGGGAACTAGTTTCAAAAGCCAAAGGAAAGTCAATCATTGGAACTAAGTGGGTCTTCAAGAACAAAATGGATGAAAAAGGAAAAGTTGTCAGAAATAAAACTAGACTGGTAGCTAAAGGTTATACTCAAGAAGAAGGAATTGACTATGATGAAACCTATGATCCCGTAGCAAGGTTAGAAGCTAGTAGGCTTTTACTTGTTTTTGCTTGTTATAATGATTTCAAGTTATTCCAAATGGACATGAAGAGTGCATTCCTCAATGGATTTAACCAAAAGGAAGTATATATGGAACAACCTCTTGGATTTGAAGATCCAAAGAATCGGAATTCTGTTAAATTAAAGAAGGCTCTGTATGGTCTGAAGCAAGCACCTTGTGCTTGGTATGAACGGATGAGTAATTTCTTAATACAAAGTGGATTTAAGAAAGTTAAAGTTGATACTACCTTATTTCTTAAGAGAGAAGGTGAAGACTTTCTATTAGTTCAAATTTATGTTGATGATATAACCTCCGGCTCCCCGAATGAGGCTTTGTGACGCCCCGAACACCAATTGATAATATAAAATGAAATTAATTATTTTTTATTAAGCTCAAGGGCTTGCCACAGCGGATTTATCATGCCCTGATTCGTTGGGCACAGGACAAATCCCCATATGGCCATTAATTCATTTATCACTTGCGACAATATTCCAAGACCCATTGTTGACTTAATCATCAAGCAAAAGCAATCCCCGTACATTACTTGGTAGTTAAATAGACAAACTAAGGAACATGTGACATAATCATCTACTTCATATATCACTAAAAGTCATTTACATATCAACATAACAAGCAACCGTCGAACATAATCTCCAACAACAAGTGACATGATTACAACAAGACGCACCAGAAGCACTTTTAAAATGAGTTGAATAAGGTCGGGGGTTGGTTATCCCTAGCTCCTCTAACAGAACCTCTTCAACAAAAGGGAGCGATGAGACATTCGCCGTCAATTGCTCCTACTTCGGTGATCATCTCGATGGCACACCAAAATGAATCACGTGGCTAACCATGGTACAATCCTGAAAATATTAATAACTATTAGAGGAAGCTCTATTGATGATTTTGAAGATGACAAAACTCTATGACAAAATGACAAAACTCCGTGATTTGATTTGAAGTCAAGTGATTAGTCGTGGCCATATCTTATATCATCTGGGGAGATGGCATATCTTGTATCATCTGGAAGTTGCTAGATCTTTAACATCTGGAGATGTTAGACGTGCATCGTCTGAAGTATCAGACACCTATCGTCTGGGAAGTCAGATTTGGTAAAATCTGGAAAGTCGAAATTATGACGACTATTTGAGTAAGAGGATATTCTTATGACTCTTATACTCGTGGATTTCAAACAGCATACAAGATTGATTATTCTCAAGAATATGAAGTTTATTATTGGCATATTGGATTCTTTGAAGATCGGGTAAATGTGGCAAGTATTCACTTATGAAAACCAAGATCCTGATTGTATGGACGACTAGGATTGACGGGCTCTTATTACTATCTGAACATTGCTTGATATATTCCTGATTCTGTCCAACGGGTTGATTGGAAGAATTCCTTTGGAAAGTGCCAACGGTCGTATTGGCATGAAGGATTATTTAAGGGAGATATTTCAAGTTGTTCAAAAAGAAGCTAACAAGCGTATAATTCCAAAGTTTAGAGCTGCTCATTTACAGTGCACTTACATTGTAAATAAAAGAGTGTTACATATACTTGCTGTGAGAGAACAAAAGACTCTATGAAGTCTTGGAACTATTTTGTAACTCTCATCAAAAGACAAAACATTGATGCTAAATCTATTTATTCATTATACTGTGCTTTATCTCCTACAGAATATAATCGTATCTCTTCTTGTGTAACAGCTAAGGAGATATAGGAAAGGTTAAATATCACTTTTGAAGGAGCTGACCATGTAAAGGAAACAAGAATTAACATTCTACTTGATCAATATGAAGCCTTCAAAATGAAGCCTGGAGAAAGCATCTTTGATATGTTCAGTTGATTCACAAAGATTGTCAATGGTGTCGCATACCAAGATCAACCCATTTCTAGACCAATGAAAGTCAACAAGTTACTACGTGGACTCTCAGGTAAATGAGATCATGTGAAAATCTCTATCAGAGAGACACAGACGATTCAGCCTCTTTCTGTTGATGAGCTAATTGGAACTCTCCAATCTTACGAAGTGGAAAGATCTGATGAACAATCAGACTTGAAAGGTAAGAAATCTATAGCTTTAAAGTCTAATAAAGACTTTCATGATGTATGATCAAACGAGACATTAGATGATGAAGAGATGGCTCATCTAATGAAGAAGTTCAAGAAATTGAACAATAGAGGAAGACGGTTCAACTCAAGGAATTCTAGCTCTCAGAATTTCCAAAGAAGACAGCTAGAGCAGAATTTCTACAGAAGGTAGCCTAAACAGAACTTTTAGAACAGGCAGTCTTGGAACAACGAATCCAATAATGATGTAACGTGTTACAACTGTAGGCAGAAGAACATATCAAACCCAATTGTCCTCTACTGAAGCAAAGCAATGGAAGGAATGAAAAATACAAGAAAGCACTCAAAGCAGAAACCTGGAGTGATGCCGATAGTGATGATGAGTTTGCAAACATCTGCTTAATGGCACATTCCAATGTAGATTCAGATTCAGATCAAGATGATGAGGTCATTAATTTTCAAATTCTTGTTAAAGTATCTAAGTATATTGATGAGTTATATTCCAGTCTGGAATCATCTCTGAAAAGAAACTCTGAGCTCAAGAAGGAGAACTTGAGACTTCAAAAGCAAGAAAATGTTTGGTCTGAAAATTTTGAAAGTTTAAACAAAAGTTTAGCTGCTACAAACTTCTTAAGAAGCAAGTTGTTTGTCTCAAAGAAGATTTTTCAAATCTCTCAAAGAAGTTTTCAAATAATTCTGAAAAGCTTGACAAACTTCTTTAAGTTCAAAGACCCTATTTTAATAAAGTTCCTTTAATCGATTTTCCTAATGTAAAGGAAAGGCTTGAACGAAAACCTTCAAAGGCAGTTTACAAAAATCATTTTCAAAGAGTTTTTGTAAAACCTGTTGGAAGAAGTTATTTGAAGTGCTCCAAATGCAATTGCTCAGAATATCTTGAAAGAGATTGGCCCTTGTTGAAAAGATCAGTGAAGAAAAACTGGTCAAATCTTGCTTATACTAACTATAAAGAACCCAAGAAAGTCTAGGTACAAAAAAAAAACGTGAGTATTTTTCTTGATAACAGTTTACCACCAAGAGCAAAACAAAGTGGTTTCTGGACAGTGGATGCTCAAGGCATATGATAGGTGATTCGAGCTATTTTTTGAGTTAGTCATAACAAAAGGAAGGAAAGTCTCCTTTGGAGGAAAAAGCAATAGGAAGATAGTTGGATGTGGAACTGTACAGATTGGAAATCTAACTCTCAAGAATGTTTCCTTGGAAAAATGTTTGAACTATAATCTTATTAGTATTAGTCAGCTGTGTGATGTTGGTTACAAAATTCAATTTCAAGAAGGCATATGCTATGGTTCTAGCAAGGTATCTTCACAATCCTTTTCGGGTAAGCATCATGGAAATATTTATCTACTTGATATAAATCCAGATAGTTTGCGGTGCTTGTTATCTGTTCAGGATGAGATAAATCTGTAGCATAGAAGACTTGGACATGCTAACATGAAGTAGATTCCCAAGATTTCTTCCAAGAAGATTGTTCGTGGCCTTCCTAGTTTAGCATATCAAAAGAACAATTCTTGCACATCCTGTATGTTGAGAAAACAGGTCAGAAGCTCTTACAAGTTGGTAAATCAAGTATCAACTGACCATATTTTACAGCTTCTTCACATGGACTTGTTTGGACCTACTCGAACTCAGAGTATTGGTGGCAAAACTTATTGTCTGGTAATTGTTGATGATTACTCTCGGTTCACCTGGGTTTACTTCTTGGCAAGAGTTCAAACAAGGGCACAGAGACATGAAGAATCAAGTGCAGTAGCATTTGTGTCTGATGTTGAACCAAAAGGTGTAGACGAAGCTCTATTGGATGAAAGCTGGATTGAGGCTATGCAAGATGAGCTCAGACAATTTGCAATCAATGATGTTTAGGTTATTCCAAATGGATTTCAAGAGTGCATTCCTAAATGGTTTCATACAAGAGGAGGTGTATGTAAAGCAACCTCCTAGCTTTGAAGATCCGAAGAAGCCAAATCATGTGTACAAGCTAAAGAAGGCACTCTATGGTCTTAAGCAAGCTCCCAAAGCTTGGTATGAAAGTGTGTGTCTATGTGCTAGATATCAATCCAATCCTAAGGAGTCACATCTCAGTGCTATTAAGAGGATTATAAAGTATGTTGCAACTACTTCAAAGTTTGGATTATGGTATCCAAAGGATGGAGACTTTACATTACTTGGATATTCAAATGCTGACTCAGCAGGCTGCAAGTTAAACAGAAATAGTACATCAGGTACTTGTCAGCTGCTTGGTGAATAGCTTATATCATGGCTATCAAGAAAATAACACATGATTGCTTTTTCAACAGTAGAATCAGAGTATGTTGCTATTAGAAGTTGTTGTTCGCAGATTTTATGGATAAAGCAACAACTGTATGACTTCAAGATTCCAAGGTCATGCATCAAAATCAGGTGTGATAGCACCAATGCTATGGACTTAACCAAGAATCCTATCTTGCACTCTAGAGTAAAGCACATTAAAATTCGACACAATTTTATTCGGGATCATGTGGAGAAAAAGGATGTTAGAGTTACTTTCATTGATTCTAAGAATCAACTAGGAGACATCTTTACAAAGGCTTTGGACAAGAATTCTTTCGAATTCATTCGAAGCAAGTTGAATATTTTATCCCCTTATGACTAAGTTTCAGATCTTACAAACGTCTCAGATGGTCCAACTCTTGAAATGCTATCATCTATGACATCTTATGACTCAGGAGCATATGATATGAATTTTCCCGCCATTTGTTCATAAGGTAACATGTATCTTTATTTTTAGTATATTAAGGTATGTTCGTTATTTGTTGCATATTTACTTGCTTATTTGAATCGTTGCGTGATATATGCATCCCTTGATTGTTGAATCGTTGTTTTGGAAATTTTATTTTCCAAAAATTCAGTTTTCTTTTTGAATTTCGAAAGGCATTCTCTCACCCTTTAAACCGGTTGGGATTATGCTTCTTCGCTTAAAAGCTTTTCTTCGTCTGAAACCTTAGCAATTTGTTTTCTTCTCTCGTTTTCTCTTCAAAAAAGTTTTCAACTTTCTGCTTGATCAAACGAAGAAAGTACCTTCGACTGCAAAAATGTCTCTTCCTAGGAAATCCTCACGACTTGCCTCCAAGAAATTTGAACAAATGAGTGTTGGGCCGATTCACTATGATCTCACAAAGGACTCTCTGTCTAGTGAAGGCCAGCAAAGATTATCAGTCACACCATCTACAGAAACCCGTGTTCATGAAGCTACTCTACTGAAGAAGAAGAATCCTAAAGTTCTATTTTCTTTCTGCAAGAGAATGATAGAGAACAGGGCCTCTATCAACATAATCCGGGACTTTTTTTTATGACAAACGGCTTCACAAATGAGCAAAACTTTCTGCGGCAAATGGAGGATGTTGGTGTTGCACCACCAGGTACGCCTGATCACATACGCAAAAACTTCCCTGTTGGTCCTAAATTTCATACCTCATCCGACTTTGAGCCTAGGGATGAGGATGAGAAAATGTTCGTTAATTTCCAACCAAGGAAAGGGATAGTTGCTGATGTACCTGGAAAGGAAAACAAACTATTTCGGTCCAAGAACCACAAGTTGGCCTACAATAGGGTGATGGAACGAGGGGTTATGAGCCATCGTGCTGTGGATTTTCAATTTCTTGATTCTATTAAGGTATTGTTGAGGCGACTTCTCCAATACAATCGCCTGGACCAACTTTGTGAGGACGCAGCCCCGGCCTATCTTGAACTTACTGCTTATTTTTACTCCAACCTCTCTTTCCTGAATCGGCACAATCTTCAGTTTACCATTGCAGATAGGACTGTGACAGTTGATGTGGATGATTTGGCGGACATTCTGGGAACCGCCAAGACCAGTTTCATTCCTATTGAGGAATCAAACCATGAAGTGTTCCAATTCCTAAGCACTGATAAGTCTTCTTCCTGGCCGATTACTTATTTGAAACTGACGGCTGCTCATGTCATTCTTCATAAGATAATCATCAACTGTCTTTGGCCAAAGGCAACTTCAAAGACAGATGTTTTGAAGTCGAAGGCCTGACTGACATTTACGATTATGAATAATCGCAAGTTTTCATCTGCCTTTATGATTTTATATTAGATCTCTAGAGCCTCTCAAAAGGATAAGGGACAGTTACCATATGCATCCTTAGTGACTCGGATTTTCCAACACTTCCACATCCAGATACCCTCTATCCTGAGGGCCAATAGGCTTGCCCCTATCTTGATGGAACATACGATAGTGGCAAAGATGAAATTGCCTGACTTGCCTCTTGGATCAAGTTCAAAATCCACTCCTGCAAGTCAAGTAAAGGCTGAATCCTCTGTTGGGAAGAGGAAAGGCAAGGAGCCAATGGCCGAGGCACCTACATCACAGCACCGGAAGTTACTGATTGATGAGGAGGAGATTGACAAAGAGTTTGAGCCCACAGTGGAAGGAGTGGAGACTACCACCCCCGGTTTGTCTTTTAGCACGTTAGATAGTTCCCGGAATGTGGAACTTGTTAAGCAGATCTCTATCACGAAGGCAGAGATGAAAGGAGCAAAGGAAGAAGAGGGGAGAGGAAATTATGAGAAAGAGAAAGAGAAGGAAGATGAGGATAAGGATGTCGAGGACAGTCCACAGGATGTTCCATCCCCAAAGACTATTGAGATAGGGGGAGCAGGAATAGTGGTTGGCCATTCTGAAGAGATGTCCACTACTTTTAAAACAGGGGGAGCCAGTAAAGACGGTCGATCTTTAGAGTTTACTCCACCTCCTGTTACTCCATCGACTGCTACACCTGCTGGACCAAGTGTTCCCAGCATTCCACTGACTCAACTGCAACCACTAATGGAAATGTTGTTTGCCTTGACCGCCAAAATCGATCATATGCATGTTCTGCAGACACAGCAGGATAGTGTCCTTCAGCAACTCTCTTAGAAGATTGGTCAGCTAGCTGCATTGGATAATCTTGAAGAGATTAAGTTGTCGATCAAGAAGCTGGAGTAGATAGTGCAATCGTTGGACAATCTTTAATTTGTTCGAGTTCCCTCTCCCTCTTGATCTTTTTTATTAAGACAAAAAAGGGAAGAAAAGTACAGATTTTGAGTTTTTAATTGTTTTGACTTGACTTTTTGGATAATTTTGATGTGGTTGACTGGATGATTGATTGAATGAATGGATGGATGATTTGCGATGTTGATTGGTTGCAATGTGGTGGCAGGGGTGTTATTTATGATATTTTACTAAAATTTTATTATGACCTGTTGAGACTAACGTTTTGTCTTGTAGATGCAGATTATAGTTTTTTATATTTGCTAGTGAGTGTTTATCTCACTTAAGAGATATTGTTTTTGTCTAATGTTTTGTGTTGCAAAATATATCTTCAAAATCTGCAGGATCGTTTTGTCATCATCAAAAAGGGGGAGATTGTTAAAGGCAGCTCTATTGATGATTTTGAAGATGACAAAACTCTATGACAAAAGGACAAAACTTCGTGATTTGACTTGAAGTCAAGTGATTAGTCGTGGCCAAATCTTATATCATCTAGGGAGATGGCAGATCTTATATCATCTGGAGAGATAGCAGATCTTGTATCATCTGGAAGTTGCTAGATCTTTAACATCTGGAGATGGCAGACGTGTATCATCTGAAGTATTAGACACCTATCATCTGGGAAGTCAGATTTGGTAAAATTTGGAAAGTAAAAAATTGTAACGACTATTTGAGTAAGAGGATATTCTTACGACTCTGATACTCGTGGATTTCAGACAGCATACAAGATTGATTATTCTCAAGAATATGAAGCTTATTATTGGCATATTGGATTCTCTAAAGATCAGGTAAATGTGGCAAGTATTCAATTATGGAAACCAAGATCCTAATTGTATGGCCGACCAAGATTGACGGGCTCATATTATTATCTGAAGATTGTTTGATATATTCCTGATTCTGTCCAACGGGTTGATTGGAAAAATTCATTTGGCAAGTGTCAACGGTCGTATTGGCATGAAGGAGTATTTAAGGGAGATATTTCAAGTTGTTCAAAAAGAAGTTGACGAGAGTATAATTCCAAAGTTTAGAGCTGCTCATTTACTGTGCACTTACATTGTAAATAAAAGAGTGTCACATATACTTGCTACGAGAGAGCGAAAGACTCTGTGAAGTCTTGGAACTGATTTGTAACTCTTTTGATTCATAGTGGAATCCAACCGATAGGCTGTCAGCCAAAGAGAGTGGACGTAGGCTTGAGCTAAGCCGAACCACCATAAGCCTTGTGTCTTGATCTCTACTCTCTTAACTCTTTATTTATGCTTATAGTTCTTCGTTTATCACTCGTATTCACGCTTCACATGCTGTGTATTTCTTACTTTTGCAAAAGTTTTTAAAATCACCTATTCACCCCCTCTAGGTGATCGCACTAGATCCTTCAATAGCCACTGGGTGAGATAACTCAGTAAATAGAAATTCTAAACCTCGCCTAGGAGGCGGCCTCGCAATCAACAAGCAAAGGTTTGAAAACCATAACTTTTAGAGTTATCAAATCATTCCCAAAAACCTGGCCCCTTTTGAAAAGATCACATTTTCAGAACTTCCAAAAATCACCCATGAATCCCAAAATCAACAAAGACTCCACACGTCATTGCATGCATTTATCTTTTATAATCTGTTGGCCTTCCCCAGCCGCTGGTTCCATAATGATCCGACCTTTTTGACCGCAACCCAAGCAACGCCTAGCCCCATCTAGACGACCCATCCAACTCAAAAGCCGGGCACACCCCACAGAGCGCTTCTCCCTCGAAATTCATCCAACGAGGAAGGTCATCATCTGGAATTCTTCCGGGTTCATCATCGCCAACGTGTTGCACGTCCTGTCTTATAGAATGCATCACACACAATCACCCATTCCCAAAGACCATTTCTTTCATTTTATCTTTGAGATTATAACCAGCACTTTCTTTGAAAAATATATCATCCATTTCAAAAATCATTTCTTTCACCTTGCTCTTGAAATTAAAGACATCATTTTGCAAAAGAAAGGAATTTCGACTCAAGAAGTAAGATGTAACTTTGAGGTCAAAACAACGATCTTTTTTAAACAAGACTGGGAAGACCAAAGCTCCATGATAATTTTAAAAGCTCAAATAAGATGTAGCCTTGTCCAAAAATAAGCAGCACAACTCAAGAAATAAGCTGAACTTGGAAAGCATAATAGAGAACAATTTTTCAGCAAGACTGGTAAGACCAAAGTGTATAGACAAATTAGGAAAATCACTTCACGGGTTAACTACGTAACGTCACGCTCTACCCGAGGGTTAGAAAATCGACTTACAACTTAGAAAACTCTTTTCAAAAGATAGATTTTTGAACTCAAGAAATGGATTAGAAACCATAGCAAGAACAGAAACATTTTTGTAGAGATTAGTAAGACCAAAGTGGGCAATAAATTTAAAAAACCACTTCACAAGTTAACTACGTAACGTCACGCCCTACCCGAGAGTTAGAAAGTCCACTTACAATTTTCTATGACGAATGTCAATTATGTTGTTGATGTGGATGATATGGATGACATTATTAGCGTTTCAAAGACTCGCTTCTTTCCTATTGTGACATCTGATAGTGAGGCTTTGGAGGCTTTATCAAAGGATCAATCTCCAGAAGGTCTTCTTGTGTACTCTAGGATGCCTGCCACTCACGTCATCCTTCACAAGATTTTCATTAATTGTCTCATGCCTAAGGCAACTTCAAAGACCAATGTGTCTAAGTCTGAAATCATAATAATGTATGGAATGCCTCATGATCGGATCATCATTATTCTTTGTCAGATTTACAGGGCATCTCAGAAGAATAAGGGGCAGTTACCATATGTTGTATTGGTAACTAAGATCTTCAAGTACTTTAACATTGACTTTCCTTCTATTCTTTGTAAGAAGGTGCTTCTACATTCTGTAATTGGCAAGACGATGATTGCCAAAATGAAGATTCCCAATTTTCTTCTTGGAAAGGCTACTCCAAGTACATCTTAGGCAAAGCCCTCAACAACCAAAAGAAAAGGGAAAGAGCCTATGGTTGAGCCATCTGCCAAGAAAAGACGTCCAACACTTCTCCAAAATGAAGATACGAGTGAGGAAGAAAATGATGATGAAGATGAGGTAGATGATCTAGATAAGGAGATCGATGAGTATGTTGATGAGACTGTTCATGAGGAAGCTGTTGGGGTTGAGGCCGGACAGGAATCTCCCAAGGGACGTGTTTCCCTTAGTTCCTCCAACAATGAGGTTGGTTTTGAGGAGAAAAGGTTTTGTTGCAGACGAGTTAACAGACAAAGAATCTACTGAGACAATTGCTGATGAAGCAAATCAATCTGAAGAACAACCCTTTGGTGTTGCTCACAATGCCTCTGTTGGCAAAGTTTTATCACTAGACGATGAGACAACATTTCATGATGCTCCTTCTTCACTAGCCAATTTAGATGCAGGAAGAGTTGGTGTTAATACATATCCCTCTTCACCTGGTGTCTTTCAGAAAGGGGGAGTCAATGATAAAAGAGAACCTTCTTCTCACGTTCTACCAACACCAACTCTGCACCCAACTAATCTTCCTGGACCCTGTGCTCCAATTAGTGCTCCAACTAATCTGTCTACATTCCTACCACAGATCCTCCAGCTTCTTTCCGAAGTCAAGGCACAGCAATCACAACTGATATTTACAGTTGAGCAACTCAAGAACTATGTAAATCAGTGTCTTGATTAGGCTGCAACAATTGGAGATGTTGCCCAAGTGAATGAGGATATCAAGCAGGACATCCTTAAGTTGGAATAGTTTGTGCAGTCTATTGATACGTTCAAGCTTGTTTGGTTTTCCCCAAATCCTTAATTATTTTTGTGGATGTCAAAAAGGGGGAGAAGAGTAGATTTTATTGTTTTAATGTCATTTTTTTGCCTGGTTTTGATTATGGGTTGCTACTATGACTTTGTCTGAATCCTGGTTGACTGATTAAATCTAGTTTGGTTAATATCTAAATTGTTTTTCTGGTTTTGATTATGGGTTGCTACTATGAATTTGTCTGAATCCTGGTTGATTGATTGAATCCAGTTTGGTTATTACCTAAATTGTTTTACTAACTCCTTCTATTTTGTAGAATTACTTGAATCCCGTTTGGCTTTTTCAAAACTGCAGGAAGGTTTTGTCATCTTCAAAAAGAGGGAGATTTTTAGAGAAAACTCTTTTGTTATTTTGAAGATTGACAAAACTCATCTTAAACTGGAAATGTTAGATCGTCTGAAGGAGTCAGAGTCTATGTAGTCTGGAGATCTTAGACTCAAGATAGTCTGAGAAGGTATACTCAGGCATAATCAGGAAGCGTTCTCATCTAGAAGACATCAAACTAAGTACAGTCTGAGACCTTGATAAAGTTTGTTGGCTATCAGATTTTAGCATTGTTCATAACATTTCTCTATTAAATCCAAGAAGAGTATCAGGATGAGAAGTAACTATTGTGGATGAGATTAACATGGATCATAGACAGGTTATTGACTTATTTGTTGGGTTGATTATCTTTATATTTATGGGATTTATTAATCAACTGAAAGACAACTATTTTGAGCAAGTATTCATCTATGGAAACTGAAGATTCTGATTGTATGGGCAATTAAAATTAACGGTCTCTTATCAAGTTTCCTAAAATGGCTCAAGATCTCCTAATTGATTTTGTCCAATGGGTAGATTGGAAAAACTCTTTTGTGCCAACGATCAAGAAGGCATGGAAGAGTGTATAAGGAAGATAACTCCAGTCCTTTGAAAGATTGGATGAGAGAAAAAATTTCCTAATCTAAAGTGGTTTATTTTCGCTTGTCATTTCTCAAGTGTTTACATTGTACTCGAAAGAGAGATCTACATTAGCTTCGTGAGAGCAGCAAACTCTTCATTGAGAAGCATCGATCTTGAAAGTTGTAACTCTTTTGAATCATAGTGAACTCCAGCTAATAGGCTGTCAGACCGAGAGTGTGGACATAAGCTTAACAAAAGCCGAACCACTATAAGCTTTGTGTTTGATTCTCTTTTCTAAACTCTCTGTTCTTATTTACTATTGTACTCGCTTTCACCAGTTTTACTAGGTACGTTTTTAATTCTGCCAAATTTGCAAGAACACCTATTCAACCCCCCTTATAGGTGTACGCACTATCCATTTCACAAGCAATTGCTTTTTGTGTAAGCCCATAACCTTGCCCACATTACAATCCTTATAAAGACCTTTCGGATTGATCAAGTGTATTAACTACAAATATTTCCAAAGACCTTTGACATAGGTTATGTGAGGTGTTGCCAACAATTAAAATGATCGCCCACATTAATGGATGGGATCAAAAGCCCTTTTGAGAGATAATGAGAGGATCTTCCTAATTAGGGTACTCCAATTCAACATCTTTAACATGCTCCTTTGAATAAATGGAAATCGCTTCATTCGAAACTATCCTCCAAAGGAATTTTGAGTAATTGATGGCAATAGGCACTAATTAATTGACAATTGCTTGAATGTAATTTCAAAGTTTTCATGTTAATCTTTGAACTGCACCTTTTACTTGGCTTGCCTATGTAGTCTTTCAAATTTTTTTTATAGCAAATGAATAATGTTTGATCATGTTAAGCACTTTCAGTACATTCCTTTCTTGAATTCTTACATTTGATAACAATGCATGGCAATGCTAGGTGCTTACAGTGCATTCTCTCAAAATTTTGGCATTTGAAGGTGACACCCGCCCTAAGCCAAATGCTTTCGATGCATCCTTCTCTTAATTGGTTGGACCCATTTTTACATGGTGAGACTTCTTTTAACCCTACTACCATCAAAGGGTAACTCTGAGGCATCGGTCAAAATCGTTGTTACACAGGGCAAGTTCTTTCAAATCAGTCAAAACTATTATAACACGGGGCGACTTCCTTCAAATTAGTTAGAACCGTTGTTACACGGGGCGACTTCTTTCAAATCAGTCAAATCATTGTTACACAGGACGACTTCTTCAAACTAGTTAAAACCATTGTTACACGAGGAAACTTTTTCAAACCAGTTAAAACCGTCGCTACACGGAGATACTCCTTCAAATCATGAAACCTTCCTCCTTGACAGAGAAACCTCATCAGACTTTCTCATAGTGTTAGGTAAGTAGTTCTTCTATCTAAAAAAATGAATGAATGATGAATGAAAAAAAAATTGAAAAATTGAAAATGAAAAAATGCTTTACCACCACTTGTCGACAAAATTTAGGTGTCTCTTATCTTTGAATGAAACCTCTTCGAGCTCTACTTCAAAGAGAAGCATCGAGCTCTACTTTAAAGAGAGGCAGTTGTTGACATCTAATTTTTGCCAATTTGGTGACTCACTTTTGGCTTAATTTTTAATTAAAAATTTTTAATTAATTTTTAATTAATTAGAAATTTTATTATTTTATTTTTAAGAAAAGAGCAAAAAAAGTTATTAACTACCAATTAACCAATTAATTAGTTAATCAAAATTTAAAAGGAAAAGGACATTGGATCGGGCCTGACGGACCCGGCTCATACTCACATAGCAGGGGAGAGAGACAAAAACCAAGGGGCAGAGAGAAAGAAGGGGAGAAATCAACAAAAGGGGGATGTCTTCATTGGTTCTAGGGAGAGCGAAGCAAGGGAAAAAGAACAACGAGAGAGTGGGCTAGGGTTTTCAAGGCACGAACAGAGGAGGAAAAGACAGAGAAACAAAAAAGAAAGAGCAAGGGGGAGTGAGCTGAGAACGAGAAGAATAAAGGAGGTTTGGGCGCTGAAAAAAAAAAAGACCGAAGAGGAGATTTGGGGGTGATGAAGAACAGAAGGGCAGAAAGAAGTCGAAAAAAAATAGAGAAGAGGGAAGAAGGTCTTCAGGCGAGAGGGCAAAGAGGGAACAGAGTTCTGGGAATTTTTTTTTTTTGGATGCAGGTCCTCATAGAAACAAAGAGGAAGCATCAACAAAAAAAAAAGCATAGACGAAGACTCGGGGTGCGCAAGAGAGGTCCTTGGTCAACACGCTAGTCTCGGTGCTTCGCCCGTGACCCTTCCTCTGCTTAATCCTCGCTTTTTCCTAGTAAGCCAATGCTTGGACTTGCTTTCTCTTTCCCTCTCGAGACTGATTTTCCTTGCCCGCCGCTTGTTTAATAAATTGCTTGAATAGGACCAAGTAAGTCTTGAGATCTTTTTGAGCCGCCGTTGGAGTTTCCAACTTGGATTGTGGTCGCAGACTATTTGTAGGCAAAACTGAGGTCGCCTTAAGGCGCAACGACCTACCTGCTCGACCTCAGTCGCCATCTCTCCTGGAGCAAAAGGGCAGAGGTCCGGCGAGGGGCGAGTTGTTCTCTCCCCCTTGCGCCAGGCTTAATCTGAACTTGCTTAGGCCTTTGTCCCTAGGCCTATTTAGGGTTTGTCTAGGTTGGGGTGCCTTTCGAGACAAGCGAGCTGAGGAGTAAAGAGGCCAAAAAGAAAAGGGCCACAAGGCCATGAAGTCGAGCCCAAAGGGACCCAGCTCAACGGACCTACGAGTCCGGCCTCGCTTTGCGTCTAAGTCGGGCCCAAACCCAACCCGGTTAGGGGGCCGACCCACGTGTCTTTCGAATATTATAATATTTTAATAATTAAAAATTAAAAATTAATATTTTAAATTGAAAAATAAAAACTTTGATAAATTATAATATTTTTATTAAAAATTTTCGAAAATAAAATATCGAAGTTTGGTTTAGTAAAGCTAGCCTTGCTTAAAAAATCAAATTTTAGCTTTAGTAGGGGCCTAGGCTAATTAATCACCACCTTTTTGGAGGAAATTAAAGAAATTGTCCTTGACGGACAACTAAAGTTTTTCATGTTCATTAGTGCTTCTTAGCTTAAATTGCATGCCTTATCAATTGTATATGATGTTTAGAAGTATGATTAGACTTTGTGCATGATTTGATGGATAACTTATAGAATGACTCGAGTAAATTAAATTGCATGATTTAATTTCATGTCAACTGTGTGATTATCTGTTTAATTTGATATGCGCATTGCTAATGATTTGTTTTATTAAATGCATCGTTGAGTGTTCAAATGTCAAAATCGACACTTTCAAATTATCACTAGAAGGTGATCCAAGAGATAGCACACATATGAGTAGGTGGCATTAGACCGATGTCCCTTTCGGTCTTATGTATGTAAATGTTTAGCCTAAGTCCATTAGGATTATGCCATGTTAGACATATTTACATTATTTAACATATGCTTAGTCTTGTGAAATTGTATTATTAATTATCCGACGAGTTACAGGTTTTACATTCTTGTCATTAAGTAATCGTATTTAATTATTTGAGTTTGTATTATCGCATCGCACTACATTACTTTGATTGTTTTCTTTTTGCATTGTCTTTCGATAAATTGCGTGTTAGTTTCCTTGCTAGATTAATTTGACATTAGTTTAGACTTGATGAAAATGACGCCACAAGAACAATTGCATGAACACTTAGTGAATATGAATGACTTTTAAGGCCTTAAATGATTAGCAAGAACACATGACCACTTTAAATTAAATAACCAACTAATTAGGTACCGAAAAAGTGTTAATATAAATATTAGCGTAAATAAGTCCCTAAACTTTAGAATCTCTTGTTCCGTAGGGATCGAATTCTAGCCGATCTCAATAGGCTAGTGGCTACTCCTAAAAGTATATTTATGTTGTTAAACAACTTTTATAAATGGAAATGCATGAACGTCATGCGAGGTATGGACTTGGAAGAGTGTGCTCGAATTTGACGAAGCGAATCGAATTGCGATTAGACGTTACTTTTAAGCTGTCTTTTAATAATATTGATTCAGATCTCTTGACAAGCGATACTTCTAAATCTACCTAGAATCGTCCCCCTCTGCGGGAGGTAAACAATGGAGTGAAAAATATAGAGGACAAGAAAGGTTTAAGGAAGACAGCCTGAAGGGAGGATCGATAATCCTCCTCAACATCCATAAATACCAATCCCTTGTACTAACACATTCGTAACAGACGATGAGAAAAAGGTCAATAAGAGTGAAAATTTAAAGAAAGAGAAATAAAAACAACACCATCTTCTTCCTTGCGTCTCTGTCACAACGCCGCTGCTCAGATCCTCAACTAAAGGCGAGATCCTAGCATCCGACAAACCATCGAGCGTCTTGGGCAAAGTGTCCAATTCCACAAGGTGAATCCTCTAGTCGAGGCTCTCACGTTCCCCAGCATCCCCACAAGTTTCTCAACGGTAGTTCAGTTGCTTCACAACACCAAGTCAATCTCTTAGTCATTATCCAGGCCCAGTATTATGCTGTGCTCTTTCTCAATGACGATTATAGTTTTTGTACAAATCTAGCATCTCTGACGGCCTTCGAGCGCAGCCGATGCACCTGAAGCCTAAACCGCAAGCTCAGAGCCGTGATCTATTACTGCTTTCCTGGTCCGTGCCAATCTCGCTCCACCAAGACCCTGCGCTTCAGTCCAACACCCAAAAATGCCCATGGCACTTCATCATATCTTGTTCTTTTCTTTTAGGCTTCACCAAGATCCACCTTCTCCATGAATTACCACACCACGGGCTGCACCACACTGCACTTCGTCGAGCCTGATCAGTGAACCACTACCAGTGCACCTCCAGCCCGTGACGATTACTAGATGCGATTTGTCTCATCCATCCTCACGATTTCATGATTATCAAATTCAAATTTGGAAATCACATCGGCATGAATTCTCAAATTAGGCAACGGATTTTCCCAATTTAAAATTTTTATTTTGTTGCCTAATTCTAAAAATTGTGATCTCGAATGCCATAACATCTCAAGTGAATTCCTTAAAATTATATGGCATGAATTTTTTTTATTTGCAAAATATTACCAATATAGATTTTTAAATTAGGAAAATTTCCTAATTAAACAACGTGTTGAGATCGCCAATTCAATCTCTATCATAAAATATGATTTGTGATAGCACGAAAAAAATCTTCCGTTCCATCCACCACCCTATGGAACAAGCCACCGATGTCCTTCATACAAATTCAAATTCTCGTGAAAATTTTATGCTAAAAACTTCATGATTGCAGATAATTGTCTTGTGGATAACGTTCATTATCTGAAATTCCGTTGATAATGGTGGAAGCTATTTTTATTCAAATTGTTTTCCTTAACATAATGATAAGATCCAAAAGAATGTGTTTTTTCTTAAATGTTATATCATTATCTTAGATTAGATTGCATGCTAGGATAGCGTAGATTTTCTAATTTTAGATAATCCACTTAGATAAGATAGACTAGATTCCATCTTTATTCCATTGCATATTTGAATTAGTATAGATTTTAATTTGAAGTTTTATAAAAAAATATCAAAAAGATAATGTTCTAGAATATATTGGTTTTCTCATTCATTTAGACTCCATTCATTTCATGAAGAATATAGCATTTCTAGCAAATATTTCTGAGGAAATCATTTTTTGGTGTTCGTTTGTCAAAGACCATTTGCTCACTGGCCCCGAGAGAGGTCGAGGCACATTATTAAAGACCGCAATATTTAAAGATAAAAAAAGAAGACAGAAAATGTTTTCCACATTTAAAAAAACCTGAAAACATTTTCTCCACTTTTGAAGATGTTTTTTCCATTGGTGGAAAATACTTTCATTGACTATTTTATTTTCTGTGAAACGAACGCCAGAAAATTCGAAAAATATTTTCTTGAAAGTTATTTTCTGTGAAACAAATAAAGCCTTAGATTGCATAGTTTAGTTAAGATATTTATTAATTCTGAATTTCAATGAAAATACCCAAAGTATGTCATTTCAAGATAGATTATATTTTGTTTTAAAACTTAGAATGCATATTTAAGTTAGGATTTTATTAATTCTGGATTTTCATGAAAAATATAAAGATATATCATGCACATGTTATATAGTTTGAACATATGTTTCATCTCATCACCCATGGCATTAAGTCATTTAATTGCATCTCATTTAGAATGGGAAATTCTTCCATTATAATGATATTATGGCCCTCAATTTTTACTCTAATCTTTCCCAAAAATAAATCACATCTAAATTAACATAACTATAACTCAACTACATGATATAGCTAAAAAAAATCACAAGATCAAGCATGTGACAAACAAGGAGCCAAACTTTCTTAGGATTGGAAGTTTTTCTTTAAAATGAACTTGTGGCCCTCAAATTTTGCTTTGATCTTTCCCAAGAACAAATAGCATCTAAATGAGCACAATCTCAATAAGTTTGCGTGGGAAAGTGAAAAACTGTAAGATTAAGCATTAGGCTTGAAAGGTGCCAAACCTTCTTAAGATAGGAAATTCTTCTGTTAAAATGATGTTATCACCATCAATTTTTTTCTAATCTTTCCAAAAGTCTAGTCACTCATAAAAGAACACAATTAAGTAAATTTGATGATTTGGCAGCTTGGAGAACCTCAAAATACACAAAAGCAAAACTTTCTAAGAACGGGAAGTTCTTCCCTTAGAGTCAACTTATGTCCCTAAACTTTTACTCTAGTGTTTCCCAAGTATTAATCACAACTAAATAAACACATTTATAGGTGATTAGATTGTTTGCGGGCAATGACACACTCGAGATCAAGCATTTAAATCAAAAACTACCAAACTTTCTCATAGTGGAAGGTTCTTTAATTAGAATGATATTACAACCCTCAACTTTTGCAATAATCTTTCCAAGTGTAAGTCACATCTAGATGAAAACAATTATAACCAAATAGTTTTTCTATGCAATGCCCTAAGGTTCTCGGCTAAATGGAGGTGGCTACAAAATTTTGATTGTCATATGATGGAGCGAATCCAACATGAAGGTGTGGGATGGAAAATTAAGTCAGATTATGTGCATGTCCGCTTACCTATGTCCATCTAATCGTTCTTCCCTTAATTTTTTTTCTCTTGCTGGCCAAGAACTAAATTCCAAAGACGCATTATGATTGAGCAACTCAAGCTGAATGGACAAAGGGAAATGGAGACTGATCTTTGCAGAAGACACGAGCTTGCCCTCTCCCCTTTTTCCAAGCAAATCTCCAAGGCCAATGCATGTTTCTCCTCCTAATCATGTCCAACTAGACTGCCTTCCTTTTGCTCCTCTAGGCAATCACCTCTTCTTCACTACATCGGTGCCAAATGATAAGAAAACCACTAGCTTTTGCAGTCCTTCAAGCATTCTTCACCATTTGTATGCATGCCTCTTCCTTGAGCCAATAATTTTTCATGCAAGGCGACCTCCCTTCTTTCTTAGTCATTGGAAGACTATTCCCTTTTTCTTTGGCCTCTGCAGTGATAACTCCTCAAGCTCACCTTGTGCTCTCTTCTTCTTCCTCATGTGGCTGGATCACTGAGCTTGTTCCATGTGAATCCTTCAAGTTTCCTCCCTAGTGGACCACGGCAAGGCTGAGGTGAGATCACCAGCTTCTCCTCGTGGCCATTGTACTTCTTCTTTTGGTTGTTTTTGTGAGTAGATTAAGGCAAGTAAAGTATATTCTAATCAATGTATTCAGTAGGGTGTTGAGAGTGAGTGAAGTCATTCCAAAATTTACTCTAGGCCAGTTCCTCTTTCATGAATTTGGAATCCAGATTGGCTATTCTTGTTGGCTTGATTGAGCTATGTCCATTTAATGTAGTTTGCGGGTCTTGCATGGGGCTACAAAATTTTGATTGTCATATGATGGAGCGAATCCAACATGAAGGTGTGGGATGGAAAATTAAGTCAGATTATGTGCATGTCCGCTTACCTATGTCCATCTAATCGTTCTTCCCTTAATTTTTTTTCTCTTGCTGGCCAAGAACTAAATTCCAAAGACGCATTATGATTGAGCAACTCAAGCTGAATGGACAAAGGGAAATGGAGACTGATCTTTGCAGAAGACACGAGCTTGCCCTCTCCCCTTTTTCCAAGCAAATCTCCAAGGCCAATGCATGTTTCTCCTCCTAATCATGTCCAACTAGACTGCCTTCCTTTTGCTCCTCTAGGCAATCACCTCTTCTTCACTACATCGGTGCCAAATGGTAAGAAAACCACTAGCTTTTGCAGTCCTTCAAGCATTCTTCACCATTTGTATGCATGCCTCTTCCTTGAGCCAATAATTTTTCATGCAAGGCGACCTCCCTTCTTTCTTAGTCATTGGAAGACTATTCCCTTTTTCTTTGGCCTCTGCAGTGATAACTCCTCAAGCTCACCTTGTGCTCTCTTCTTCTTCCTCATGTGGCTGGATCACTGAGCTTGTTCCATGTGAATCCTTCAAGTTTCCTCCCTAGTGGACCACGGCAAGGCTGAGGTGAGATCACCAGCTTCTCCTCGTGGCCATTGTACTTCTTCTTTTGGTTGTTTTTGTGAGTAGATTAAGGCAAGTAAAGTATATTCTAATCAATGTATTCAGTAGGGTGTTGAGAGTGAGTGAAGTCATTCCAAAATTTACTCTAGGCCAGTTCCTCTTTCATGAATTTGGAATCCAGATTGGCTATTCTTGTTGGCTTGATTGAGCTATGTCCATTTAATGTAGTTTGCGGGTCTTGCATGGGGGTATTTTTGAAAGATATCAACTTGTGATGTCTTGCATGTGTTGTAGGGTTCTCGACGATGATGAACAGTTGGTGTTTTAAGGACTTTTGTGTGTCCCTGGATGGAACTTTTCCCTACACTTTAAGGTTGCTCGATTGTGGGTGTTTATGTCGATCAGTTTTGTCATTTTTGTGCTGGTTTGAGTTGGGTTTGGTCACAAAAGATGTTCCTCAAACGTTGATTTAAGACATAAATTAGTTTGGGAAAATTTTCTGAGCTAAGATGATCTCTATTCATCCAAGCTTTGTCCGGCTTTTTTTTTTGGAAGAGTTGAAAAACATGAAATGATGAACATTCACCATTATTATAAATGCTGGACTACAGGTTTAGAGGTCCATTTTTTGTAAGTCATAATCTATGATTTGATGTGTTGCCCTCAATATTGAATGCTTTGATTAATGTATATGTGTGATAAGAAATGCCATCGGACAGCAAACCGATGATGCCCGTGGAGGTTCAGGATGACCGATAATGGCAACCCTTGGATCCCATCTAATGGTTAATCGGCAATGCCCCGCAGTTGGGACACCTAGAGACGACGAACCCTAGAAGATTTTAGCACTAGCCTTGGGGAATTCATGTGACTGAATAGCGAACCTGTCATGGTTTTCACAAGTGCCCTCAATAAGGAGGAACTATGTGTGTAATATAATTCGGAGTATACAAATTTTCACATTATGGCATGTAAAAATTATCGTATGGATTCTCTTGTTTGTGCTGCTCCGACTAGGTATTATTCATCTAGGAATCAGGTATATTGGTTTAGATAGATTTTATATTGCTGACTTTAAACGTTCACTCTTTCTAGTTGTGACTTTTCAAAGTAGTATGTCTACACCACCGAGTTTTGAGGTTCGCTATGGAGTGCTAGTGGATTCCACTAGAACTTTGAGGCATTTACACATCGGGATAAGAACACTAGAAGTATCATAACTTGTGCATGATACTCACTTCAGTGCCAAAACTTTTATCCGGATCACTTCAGTGTCACTCTTTCAAAAAAATCGATCACTTTAATACCAACTTCGATAATACCTGCCAAAAATCTGACGTGGCTAACCGGAAGTACAAGTGTCAGCAATTAAAATAATAATAAAATAAAATTCCAAGAATAAAATCGCCTGCCGTTGCCACCTTGAGGACGGTCGGCAGGGTCGTCAGCCCTCAGCCACACCGACCATAGGTCGACGACCCTCGCTGACGGGCTAGCCCTCGCCCAAATCTGGGCGGGCTCGCAGGCCCTCGCCTTCGCCCCTGTATCGCACCACGTTGGCGAGTCCTCCTTGTCTTCTTCTCCTTAGGGTCATCCTCATGGTTAGAGAAGCAATTGGGCATCACGCCTATGCTTCTCATTCGACTGAACAACAGAACAACCTCCCTGTTCAATTCATTTTGGAAACACCCCTTGAACATGGCGTTCCAAAGAGAAACATTTGGGTCAAGAATTTGGTCGCACACGTCGTGGGCATACACCATTTCCTTGAGCTGAGCACAAGCTGTGATGATTTTCGGAGCAAGGTAATGATTCCGTTCAAGGCCATGACAAACTACATGGGCTTGGATTTGTTAAAGTCTCTTCTTTGTCTTACATGACTGTAACAGAGTGATGATTTGTTCTTCCAACAGACGGTGGGGGAGCTTGTGAGAAAAATCTGGAAAATAGCTTCGCTATTTTTAGGGCAATGACCCTGTCTTTGGTCAATGTGAAATGAGCATCATTCGAGCTTCCTTACCGAATAGATTTGAGAACGCCATAAGCAGCTGCTTCCGATCAATGCAGCAATATTCGATTCATCGCCGAAATCGCCTTCTTTTTCTTCTAAGCCATCCTTCTGAGTTGTCTCCCTTCTGACGCAACAAGGTAAATAGCTTCCTCCATTGGATGCTACAAAGTAGGAAAACCGCTCGCCGGCCCTCGTTCTGTAGTCCGGAAGGAACCGATTCCGACTGGAAACCCAAGAAAGAAGGAAATAGGACAACTCAAGGAGGGCCACGACTGGGTGAGGGCCTACAAGGGCCGTTGGCGGGGGTTGTCGGCCCCTAGCCAACCCATGGCCAGTATGGCTGGGGGCTGGAAACCCTCACCAACCATTGCCACCTTTGATGGCGAGGGTGGTGTGCTGGTGGCGAGGTGCCCTTCCCTTTGTTTTTTTTTAATAAGTTAAAAGCCATGTGAAATTTGTTTTATTGAATAAAAATGCCACATAAAATAGATTTTCATTTTTTATTATTTTAAAATGCTGACTTGGCACTTCCGGCAAACCACATCAATTTTTGGTCGGAGTTGGCACTTAAGTCTTCGTTTTTTCTACAATTTGGCACTTAAGTGATCCGGCCGAAACTTTTGATACTAAAGTGAGTACCGAACACAACTTTTGGCACTTGTAGTGTCCTTCTCCCTTCATACACCTAGAGTTTCCAGGGGATGTGTTTATCCGGCTTGTAGCGACTATCTAGATCGATGGGCGCGTACATACTAACCATATTCCTATTTGTTTCACGTTCATCTACCTCTCGCAAAACAACACGGTTATAGGTCCTCTTCCCTATAATGGGGGCAGTGATGCGGGTGAAGACCCCTCGAAGAGGTAGCTTAATGGATGCAATCAGGAAGAAGAACACTCATCTTTTAGGTTGTCCTAAGAAGGGACTACCAAATTTTTGGGCATATGGGTCGTGGGGTTACACTATGGAAGCGTTGAATTTAGAATTGTTGAAGAAGGAAGGTTTCCACTTATTTATGCTCGGAAAGGATAGACAAGTTATGTATGTCTGGATATGGAATAACATACAGTCTAGTTTTCCTCTATATCTATCTTAAACCATCTATATCAAATGTTTACCTTATTTATTTTGGAAATCCCATATGCCATCCATGCATCTATTGAGATGTCCAATGTGACATCCTGAATTTTTGATCTCATCTCGATAAAATGAAATGGGCTTTTCGCCGACGCGCCTATGGTCCTTTTCTCGGAGCTGATCACTCACGAGTTAACTAACCTATCGGGTGAAGCCGTTAAGGGATATAATCGCATGATAAAATCTCAAAAAGCTACCCGGTAAGTTGGATTGTACTAGAATCGTGTCCAGTTTTAACCATGAAATTGAACTCGGATTCGGGAATCAAACGTTCGAGCGTGTCACAATTTATTTTTTGGATCTCGTCTCATCTTTTGGGAATATTCCATCGAGCTGGAAAATTTGCTGAAAAATTCGAATTGGACAAAAAGAAGTTTTTGGAAATTCGGAGGGGCCTCTTTAGTTGGATTTTTGGGCTACCAAATTGAGTTATTGGGTTAGTAAATGGTGGAAATTCGTAAGGGTTAGTCAAGGGATATGTTTGACCTCCAAAAAGGCTTTATTTTGTGAAGAGATGAGAAGAAAATTAGCCATTAGATGACCCTTTGACTTTAGGGGTAGAAGACCACCATTGGCCACAAGGAAAACTTGCTTGGCAAGTTGTCTTCCCTTTTTCTTTCTCCCAAACGCAGCTCCCCTTCCTCCTATTTCTTCTGCATTTTCTTCTCCCATCTTGCTACCTCACGCCCTCCCTATTTGCTGTGCAAGTTTCACCTCAGCTCAGCCTCTTCCGAGCTTCTTTTGGTGTCGCCGTAGGCTCGGGTTTTGCTCGTCTTTGCGCCGCCGTCGCCGTAAACCGATTTATTCTCTAATCAGGTGAGTCTACTTCCTAATCTTTTCTTACGTTGTGATTACACTTAGGGGATTAGAATGGTGTTGATTAGCTTGAATTGATTTAGGTTGGATTGACACAAGTGAGGATGGTTTAGTTTAGTTTAGTGGATTTATCTTGAATCTGTCCACTGGACCTTTGCTATTTACCAATTTTGTGGATTCCTTCTTTAGAAATGTTGTACACATATTCAACTATAACATATATTTTACCCAAGATTTTATGAAATTGAAAGATTAATATTTCAGCTTCGTTCTAAGCAAAACAGAACCCCTGTTTTTGCTGGAATTTGTGACCTGTTGGTGTTCAATGAATTTTTATCAACTCTTAGGGTTCTAATTTTGAAATATTTCCTTCACAAAAATTGTTTATTACATCGTTTAGTATAACATAGTCAAATTTCAGATCAAACGGGAAAGTTTGGGATCTCAAACCAAGCTGATTTTGAAAGACGTGATTTCTGAAAACTGACACAGTTTTTGTAGGAATTTGGTCGTTTTACTGCTCTCAATAAAGAAGGATTTAGGTCAAGGCTTCTCATGAAAATATTCATTTATGTGTTCGTTATAACATATTAAAATTTTATAATTTTCTGAGATCGTTTGATTATGTTTCTGGATTTAAACTTGGAGATGCGCGGGTGACCCTGTTTCTACCGGTTAGGTCGGGTTTTGGTTTTTGTGGTTGATCTTGGTGTAGTGCTTGAAGTATGGTGTACATTTGGTGATATGGCTGATTCGTGACATGCTTAGAACTCATGCGTGACAATATGAGAACATGTGATGACTGGTGAAAATGATATGTTGTGCTGAAGAAACCGAATGTGTGACAAGCAAGTACGAGACTAAGTGCCGCACGTAATGTATACTTTGTGGATGCCACCTCTAGAACCTAGTACTATTGCTTTATGTGGTAAAGAGCTAACCCTAAGGCGTGTTTACGTGGGGTTTAATTGAGTCCGATGAGGCCAACTGTCGCACACCTGAGGCAAGAACTTTTCGCAAGTTGTTGCGAGGACCTGAGGCGTGGGTCGAGAAACATCGGTAGTAAAGGCCTAAGTGCTACATGATAGGAGCCACATCTAGAGACCTTGTACCACTACTATATGTGGTCAAGAGCTAAGTGCTACTGATGGGAGCCACCTCTAGATCCTTGTACCCTCTATTGAGTGTGGATTGAACTTATGATATGGCGCGCCTGATTATGGGATGAAATTATGTGACATGGTATGAGACGTGTCATAACAATTTGGCTTCATAATCGGGACTTCTGTGAGTATTTGATGATGGATGTGCAGTGTTATAGTTGTTAAAGATGGTTGCTATTTGCACATGTATATGAGCTGTTCTAATGTGCAGGGAAGTGCTAACACGAGGTAAGGATTGCTTGATGTGCTTTAGGCTGCCTTTAGGTGAATTGCTTTCTAATTGGGGCTTAGGGGGTAGACTCGTTGAGACATTGTCTCAACGTATCGTGGTTTACAATTTTTTCAGATCCCTAGGTGGAGGTGCAACACGAACTGTTATGGGGTCTTGCAGGCGATTGATTTTTTAGCACACCTTTTGGCTAGATCCAGAGCCCTCGGCTGTAAATCCCAGAGTTTAGATAGCACAACCACCCTTTTTGCTTTAGCCTATTGTGTAAATGGACTCGAGGCTATTTATAAATATGTTTGTGTAAATTGGTTGTCCTGCTTTTCTATCCCATGTTTGATTGTTGTACGGAGATTGTTTAATTCACTTCCGCATGTGCATAATCGATTAGGTCGGCGACGCCTTCTGGGAATGTCGCAATTTAGTCGACCACGAAGGGATGTGTGCGTTCTCGAGGTTCGGGGCGTGACAACCAATGAATGAACGAAGGAAATCCTTGTTGATCTATACCGTGACATTGGAAGTTGGATGGGATGTTACAATTTAGAAGCTTGGAAAACCTCACGATCAAGCATTTGACCGAATATGAGCCTAACTTTCTTACAATGAGAAGTTCTTGTTAAAACTATCAACTTTTGCTCTAATCTTTCCCAAGTACTAATCATGTCTAAATGTACACAACTAATCAGCAATTAGAGGGTGGCCATAAATTCGGAAGGATTTTAAAATTAATAGTTGAGGACGTATAATAATAAGAGACGCGAAGTGAAACTCATATGATAATTTTGTTAAGGGTCGAACTGCATCGGTATCGATCAATCCAACTCTTAATTTTTGTGGAATGCATAGATGACTTACATGAGGTGGAAACTAGTCATCTATGTTATGATGCCTCTAAATTCTGAATCCATGAAAAGATCTACTGGTAAAAATTTATGTGTCAACAAACTTATATACATATGTGCACGGGCACACCAACATTTTATGATCAATTCTTTCAATAACGATAATATTTATATTAAAATTGTAACGACCGTGTTCCGACCCTCCTTAAGCTTTAGAAAAGGATGAATTATACATGGATCACAATTTAAGAAAATCAAAGATTTTTGGGTATTTATTGGAATTTTCGAGAAATTGTGGAAAATTTTCTATAAATTAGTTTTGGCATCTCAAAAATATATTTTATGGAGTTTTGCCCGAAAATACTTAGTTTTATTTTTGGGAAGATCTTATGAATTTTGAGAATTTTTTCTCGGATTTATTTAATTTTTATTAGTTTAAAATTATTATTTGTTATTGTCATATTAGATTTTATTAAAATAAGTTGATTCCGGCGAAATGGACCCAACCCGCGTGAAACCCGACCCATCCACTCGCTGATCCAGCCCAGCTCGCTCGGCCCAGCGCCCAAGCGCACGCACGAGAATGCTGGCCCTCTTCCTTATTTTCTCCTGTTTTTCACCCACGTGAGGAGCTCACTTTGGACGTCGATTTCTTCCAGCTCTAAGCTCCATTTGAGTTGTGGTTGGGGCCATTAGAAATGTTGCAACGCCATCTTCAAGAAGCCGCCAACCATCGCTGCTAATTTCGCCTCAACTGCCGATAAGAGGCCTCGAAAAATAGCTCCCCGGTTCAGCTAACCCCTGTTTTGTATTTGGTGCGACGCCTCATCTTTAGATGGCCATAACTTTCAGCTCCGACGCATCGTTGGTGGCGTTGGAAACTCTAAAACACCAGCTTTCATTTCCAACCAACAGCAGCCCAAAATTCCTCCCGAATTTCAGCCGGTGGCCCCCGAAATATGGGCCATAAAGCTGTTTTTCTATTTTTCCAAATTTGGCCAGTAGCTTCAAATCGTCGATCTAGAGCCTTTGTTGTTGCTTCCAATGAGTTCTTAAGTATCCCTTTACGCTAATTAAAGCTTTGGTTTGGATTGATTTGGTCTAGATTTGAGTGAGTTTCGATCGAACCCATTTTTCCCCTAAATAACGCACGTTTGATCCCTAATTCTTCAATCCATCGATCCAGCAAGACCCACCCTCTAATTTTGGTACCAATCGACTCGTATGAGTGTGAGGAGCGAGGATTGAGTAATTAATTTGATTGATTTGGTCCCAATGTCATGATTTGAAGCTCGTTTTGGCTCGCCCATCTTGCCGTCCGAACCGCCATCGTCAACGAGAGATTCCTCGTCCCTCCGACCACCTCAGCCGCCGTTCTTGGTATCAATCGACTCATATGGGAGTCCTCTTCAAAGCCCAACTAATTTGAACCAAGGAGAGAGAATCGAGCTTAAAACCGACTCGACCTCTCCCTTTTGACCCGATCAGCGACCCAAAGACCCAACCGGGTCTGTTATTGGTCTTTTTTAATAATTTAGCCTATTTTGTCGCTTGCGATCGCTAACCATAGCCTTGGCCAGCCTCTCGGAGCCAAGAGGAGTCATTGGGATCCTCACCAGAGCTTTACCGGATTTTCGTCGGACCGTCGCCGGAAAATTAAGCCGTTTTTGGACCCTCTGCAGTTAGGCCATCCAATTGTGCAATCGGATCGGAGATTGAAGGTTTATATCAAGCTCGAGCGCGATCAAAACCGCGTCGCCTTCAATCGTTGAAATGGCGCGAATAAAAAGGTGAGTAGACCGTCTATGCCTTAATTAGGGATGTTTATTATCTTAGTAGCATTTATAGGAGCAATTGTGGGGTTTCATGGGATGATGGACTGGAATCGATTGATTGAGACCGGGTGTTGAATGTTAGAAATATGGTATGATGGAGCAGGTGTGGAGTCATTGAGACTCATTTATAATTTGGACGTCGAAAAAGTTTAAATGGAAGTTGGTTGAAAAACAGTTATCATAGGTCGAATTGCGAAACGGCAATGAGGTAGGAAGGCTAGATAGAGTATTAGACCAGTCGTGGACGGTCCTGATTTATTGATTGTGCAATTTATTTAATTATTGGGTTATATGCACAATTTATTTAATTATGCAATTTATTTAATTATTGGGTTATTTGAGCAATTTATTTAATTATGTAATTTATTTAATTATTGGGTTATTTGCGCAATTTATTTAATTATATAATTTATTTAATTATTAGTAGTGCAATTAATTATTGCAATAGATTCTGACTTATGAGAAGATTGAGTTAGAGCCAAGAGGAGAATAAGGAATTAGTAGACTCATGGATAGAATGAGAGCAAGTAAGAGCGAGATTAAAGGAGTGAGTAAGTTTGACGGAAAAGGGAGAGAAGACGAAGTTCTAGGCGACAAAAGACATATGAGACGCGACTAAGGACCCTAGGGCAAGGATAGACCTAATTTTGGTATAGGGGTTGGCTCACTGAGATATTCTCGTATCTCACTCCACCACCCCAAACTCTCTTAGGTACTGAACTTGGGAAAAAAATTCCTGGAAGTCTACCGTGATCAACATGAACACCTGTGGGAAGGAAGATGGAGAGCCTATGCATGAGGAAGAGATGGTGCTAAGCATGGATCAAAGCTCAGATGAGGAGCCAAAGAGAAGGTATGATTGTAAATAAAATTTATTAATGGTGTAATGAATATTTTAGAGGGTCGTAACTTAAGTACTATTTACCTCGCTCCACTGCGTTTGTCTCTGATTATTATTATTTGGATAGAAAAGAGAAAAAGAAATTCGGGATTGTCGGAGGCTCAAAAGGTAAAGCGTGACAATCCCTGGTTTATTTGGTATCAGAGCCAGATTAGGATCTTGCTAGGTTAAGTTCCCGATTATAGCTTGGAGTGATAAGGTTGGATTAGGCTTATCGGAAGAGCAAGTTAGGGACTTGCTTTGCTAAGTGTATGTGATCAGAGGGTCAATTGAACATAATAGGCACGTTCAAATCAAAGCAAGGAACCTTTCTGGAGTGATAAGCTAAAATCTTAGGATCAGAGCGAGGTTAATGCCTAGGAGGACTAGGATTACAGAGCGACAAGGATGGATTGGATTATCGAGGACAGTAGTTAGGACATAGGTTGGAATCTTGGAAAGATTATAACTTAGGATAAATCTGGATTTGGAGTAATAAGGATGGGTTGTACTACTGAGGATGCTAGGTCATATATTGTGGATTATATCAAGTTACCATTAGTGCTTATTAGGATTTTCATATGTTTAGTTGAGTTGACACGGTATGGGACGTGTGCATTGAGGCTAAACCTTGGACTGATGATTTTTATGACTTGGTGGTCTGGTTCAACCGAGTCAGCATGGTATGGGACGTGCGCAACGAGGCAAGCTTTGGACTTCATTAGCGTGTATGTGTTATCGCACGCAGGACACTTGTAGTTGTTATCACATGTCTCAATAGTTTGTAGCTGTTATCACATGCTACCAGTAAATTGATTTATTGGTGTGTAAGTGTTATCGCATGCCTCGGTAGTTTGTATGTGTTATCACATGCTACTAATCCATCAGTTCATTGACATGCATGAGTACCACTTACTTCCTATTAATGATAGTTCATTGTGGTTCCGTGAATTTCATGATATTCGTGGATGGAGTGCTAGATATAGAGACTTGTGGCATATTGCCTACCCTTTTTGATAATGAATTGTTGTATTTCCTTTGTGCAATGAAATCATGGAAATGTTGGAAACAAGACAATTAGATCCTGAGAAGGGATAGAAATCAGAAGTCTAACACTCAAGGGAACTTGAGGATTAGAAGTATCCTGCAATCCCCTGAGGACCTCTAGGGCGTAGTCGCCTTATAGACCTAGAGTCAGAAGGTCGTTGTTACAGCTGATGTTGCTGTGACAAGTGCCACTGTGATTGCGGCGATGAGTGCTGCCATTGTTTTGGCATCCGCTGTGAGCGCCACCACAAAAGGCATTGTGGCCCCTGTCCTTAATTCTATCTTGGCAGCTAAATGCGGAAATGAGGAAAATATGGTGTAGAGTTGGATGGATTGATTTTCTAAAATTGAAACCTTAATGGACCTTTGGAAGATGTGACCTAGTAGTTGCCATCTTTTGGCTCCGGAGGTTTCATAAAGTTTGTTCCGATGATGAGGTGCATCGTCGTGATAAAGTGGTCTTGGCAGTTTATCATCTGGGAGATGACGCCAACCGCTGGTGGGAGGCCACCAAGGGAACGGTTATCCTTGAGGAAGTCGAGTAGACTTGGAAACATTTTTGTGACAGCGTTTAGTGAGAAGTATAGTACAAGAAAGTTGAAGGTGGCCAAGATTTTAAGACTCCGCCCAAGTTACCTTTCAGTGAAAGGATTTGTGGCTAGGTTCCCCCAAGTTGCCTAGGTATGGCAAGAGGATTGAGGAAGATCCTGTGGATCGAGGAGGATCCTGTGGATCGAGGAGGATCCTGTGGATAGAGCGATCAAATCTAGTGATGGACCGAAGCTCGACCTTGAAAGCAATTGCGATGAGGTGTTGTGTAAAGTTGTGATGATGAAAGGGATATGGCAAGGAAGGTTCTCACTTCTGAATCTCGATTTGTTGCGAGTGGAGAAAACTGCCGGCTATGAAAGAAAAGATCAATGTCTGGATGTTATTATGTTACCCTCCCCCTCCAGTAAAAGAAATGGTACTGCAAAGTTGATAACCTGTTTGGATGTTTAGTGTCACTATTGTGAAAGGTGTTATAGAAGTGGTACATGTCCTAAAGGGACCGAGATTTATTTCAGGTGTGGCCAAAAAGAGCCATTAGTGAAGAGATGCCCCCCATTGTCCAGCTAAGACACAACAGTTGTAATGCGCAGGCCAACTAATGGAGAGCGGGTCTTAAGGTGACGTAGATCGACCCCGGTTTGAGGAAAGGCGTACGTTGTGACCTAAACTGAGACTTCAAACTCAAGAAGAGTTATCATTGGTATCGTCACCTTACACTAGCATATTGCATATACTTAATTTGACAAAGGGGCCCCCGCTTGTTTCTCCTTTTTGCGGAGTAATTTGCTAAATGGGCTGAGTTGGGGGTAGAATCGTTGGATACGGTCCTTAGTGTTTGACTCCTAGTGATCAATAACGTGTTGTCGACCACAGAGTACAAGGGGTGTGAAATGATGATTAGTGTGATGAAGGGATTGATGGACTAGATTGTTTTGGTCATATTTGACTTGGAGGATCATTAGAATGACCTAGCTGAGGAAGTAAAGAACCATGGTCGACTGTTTCAATGAGCTAATATGACCTCAACCATGAGGCAATTGAAATTATGGAATTGTCGAGAATTAAGGAAAAACCCTAAGGCTAGGGGAGTTTCCTCGATTCGACCAGCTCACGAGGAAGAAGTTACGATGCTTGGCTGAAAAAAAAGGAGATGGACTATAGCTTTGAAAAAGATTCAAATATCAGCGACTCTAAGATATTGGACTCCATAGACAGACCTTATGATAAGTTGAAATCTGGGAAGTACAGAGTAAAGGGCCCAAATGGAAGCTTAAGATGCCCTTTATGTACAAGCAAGAAAAAGCAGGATTACATGTACGAAGAACTATATCAACATGAGGTACGGGTGGATAAAGGTTCTGCAAATAAAAGTGGCCAACAAAAGGCAAACCATCTTGCCTTGGCTAAGTACTTGGGGCAGACCTAGCAGACCAAGTTCCTCAACTAGTTGTGGTGCAACCTACTCCGCGAGCGGCTCAACAAGATGAGGTTTTTGTCTGGCCTTGGACTGGAGTCATAACCAACATTCTTGTTGACAAAAGTAGTGGGAAAGAACTTGCAGATAGTACATATTGGCTGACCAAGTTTGCCAAGTACAAACCTTTGGAAGTCCACATGTTTTGGAATGAATATGGTCACTCAGCAAAAGCTACAGTGAGGTTTAATGATGATTGGCATGGATTTATTAATGCACAGAGTTGGGAAATAATTGAAATTGAGAATCATGGAAAGATAGGGGCTGGAAGGCATAGATGACAGAGCCTGGATCGAGTACATATGGCTGATGTGTACAATCGTATGACTATGATGTATATGTGCCAGTTGGAGACTACCTTTGCTAGACTGGGAAGTTCGCGAACCGCCGCCAGTCGCTTGAAGATGCAATTTTAAGTGAGTGGACTCTAACCCTTTATTAGGCGCATTTACTGCTTTAGTAGAAATGGGTAGGATTTAGTTATATGCCTTAATATCTTACGTGATAGGGTGAACTGGATGGATCAATTTAGCAAAGAGGGCTATTAAATAGGTTTGTTAGACTGCATAATAGGTGAAGCGACATTGGTTTAATGGTATGATTAAATGTATGGGGCGAATTGCGGCCAATGTTAATGCGCTAATAAAGTGGCGATGTTGGATGGATTGAATGGGCACCTGGGGCTGCATCAAGGTTGAGTGGATGTCATTGGATAATTAGGAGGCCGGAGGGCCCTGATTAGTTGGAAGTCGACGGGACCCGTTGGGGTGTCGACAGGACCGCGATGAGCCGTTTCAATCTCACGAGTTGACCGGAGTGGTCGTGGACCCCGGTCTGTTGTGATTTTGGCTTTTAACCAAAGATATGAGGTAGTGAGCCCTGACCATTAATTGACGTCAAATAATTCCAATGGGAGGTTCATTAACAGTAGGGTTGTCGGAAAGGAATATGTTTCACTGAGATTGTGGATGAGTCGGCATGATGTGAAATGCGACATTGGCTCGATTGATATTGGTGATTGAATGAGGCCAAGTGGGGTCGTGGCTATGGTGCCACGAGGGTGCAATTGTGAGAATTGGTCAGTTGGCTTTTGAGCGACGTGACGTTGAATTGAGAAGGCTTAGCTAGGGTCTTAAGTTGGTTGTAGATAGCCTTAATTAATTAGTTACGCAATTTATTTATTTAATTATGTAATATTATCTATGCATTTAGTTACTTGTCGACTTAGGTAATATTGCTAGGTAGTCTTGACGCGTGGGTAGAAATTTAGACAATGTTGGATTTTAGTTATGAGTTAGATGACAAGTATTAGGTAGAGAGAATAATTGGTAGGTGTGACCACGCCTCAAGTTTGACACATGGCCAGGGCGTCCCATGGCGATGTGACTGTACCCTTTTGACAGAAGGGTCGTGAAAGCCACTAATGCACTGTGGTCGATGACCTAACAAGGTATCAACGGTTGACCTGTGGGAGTCGAGAGTTGTTGTGTATTATTTGGTGTTGGATTCGCACGAATAATATGTTGAGTAACACATGTGACTAATTCATTGATGAGTATGGCACACTGATAATAGCTTCACTGTATGTTGCATGTTGTTCCTTGATGATGGCTATCTCTCGACAATGATTACAATGACAGCATAGATGTGTGTCGCATGCTACTTTAAGCGTCGTTGTGTAATCGCACGCTTTGTATGTGTGGTGGTTGTGAATTGATTGCTGAAAGATGGTTGTGAAATCTTGTTATATGAAATGCTTGATTTGTACTTGTTAGAGGAAGATCCATTGATGATTTTGAAGATGACAAAACTCTATGTTAAACTCTATGACAAGAGGATAAAACTTCGTGATTTGACTTAAAGTCAAATACAAAGTTGTGGCCAGTATGTGTATCATTTGAGGAGATGTCAGTTATTATATCATCTGGAGAGATGGTAGATCTTGTATCATCAGGAGGTTACCGGATCTTTAACATCTGGGAGATGTCAGACTTGTATTGTCTGAAGGTAGCCAGATCTTTAACATCTGGAGATGTTAGACACGTATCGTCTGGAAGTCAGATTTGGTAAAATCTGGGAAGTCGGAATTATAACGAATGTTTGAATAAGAGGATATTCTTACGACTCTGATACTCGTGGATTTCATATAGCATATATGTGGATTAACAAGATTGATTATTCTCAAGTTATGAAGTTTATTATTGGCATATTTGATTCTCTGAAGATCGGGTAAATGTGGCAAGTATTCACTTATGGAAATCAAGATCCTGATTGTATGGGCGACCAGGATTAACGGGCTCTTAACACGATCTGAAATTTGTTTGAGATATTCCTGATTCTGTCCAACGAGTTGATTGGAAGAATTCATTTGGAAAGTGCCAACGATCATATTGGCATAAAGGAATATTTAAGGGAGATATTTCAAGTCTTTTAGAAAAAAAAAAGCTGACAAGAGTTTAATTCCAAAGTTTAGAGCTACTCATTTACTGCGCACTTACATTGTAAACAAAATAGTGTTACACATACTTGATGTGAGAGCAAAACACTCTGTGAAGTCTTAGAACTAATTTGTAACTCTTTTGATTCATAGTGGAATCCAGTCGATAGGCTGTCAGCCTAAGAGAGTGGATGTAGGCTTGAGCTAAGCCGAACCACTATAAACCTTGTGTCTTGTTCTATACTCTCTCAACTCTCTGGTTGTGCTTATAGTTCTTGTATATCACTCACATATCACGCTTCACAAGCTGTGTTTTACATACTTCCGCAAAAAATTTTAAAATCACTTATTCACCCCCCTCTAAGTGATCGCACTAGATCTTTCAATTGGTATCAGAGCCTCGTGCTTGTTTTTGAAGTGTTTTACTTCTAAGTTAAAGATCTATGTCTAGTGTGTTTATTTCAAGTGTGACATCCTGAATTTTCGATCCCGTCTCGATAAAATAAAATGGGCTTTTCACCGACACGCCTATGGTCCTTTTCTCGGAGCTGATCACTCACGAGTTAACTAACCTACCATGTGAAGCCGTTAAGGGATGTAATCGCGCAATAAAATCCCTAAAAGCTACCCGGTAATTTGGATTGTACTAGAATCGCATTCGGTTGATTTTAACCTTGAAATTGAACTTGGATTCGGGAACCAAACGTTCGACCGTGTCACAATTTATTTTTAGGATCTCGTCTCATCTTTTGAGAGAATTTCGTCGAGCCGGGAATTTTGCGGAAAAATTCAAATTAGACAAAAAGAATTTTAGGAAATTCGGAGGGGCTTCTTTTATTGGATTTTTGGGGTACCAAATTGAGTTATTGATGGATAAATGGTGGAAATTCGTAGGGGCTGATTAAGGGGTCTATTTGGGCTCCAAAAAGGCTTTATTTTGTGAAGAGATGAGAAGAAAATTAGCCATTGGATGACCCTTTGACTTTAGGGGTAGAAGACCTCCATTGGCCACAAGGAAAATTTGCTTGGCAAGTTGTCTTCCTTTTTCTTTCTCCCAAACGCAGCTCCCCTTCCTCTTTCTTCTTCATTTTCTTCTCCATTTTTGCTGCTCACACCCTCCCTCTTTGCTGTGCAAATTTCACCTCAGCTCAGCCTCTTCCGAGCTTCTTTTGGTGTAACCGTAGGCTCGGATTTTGGTCGCCTTCATGCCGACGTCGCCGTGAACCGAGTTATTCGCAAAACCGGTGAGTTAACTTCCTAATCCTTTCTTAGGGGTTGATTACACTTGGGGGTTAGATTTGTGTTGGTTTAGCTTGATTAAATTAGTGTTAAGTTGGATTGACTCAAGTGAAAGTGGTTTAGTTTAGTTTAGTGGATTTATCTTGAATCTGTCTACTGGATGCTTGCTGTTTGCCAATTTTGTGGATAGACATTGGATGAAATTTTGGGATCACTTCCTTCTTGAGATATGTTTTATACATATTCAGCTATAACATATATTTGACCCAAGATTTTATGGATTTAAAAGAATATTATTTCAGGTTCGTTTTAAGCAAAATAGAACCCCTGTTTTGGCTGGATTTTGTGACCTGTTGGTGTTCAATGAATTTTTATCAACTCTTAGGGTCTGCATTTCGAAATAGTTTCTTCACAAAAGTTGTTTAGCACATCTTGTAACATAACATACTACAATTTCAGATCAAACGGACAAGTTGTGGATCTCAAACCAAGCTGGTTTTGGAAGACGTGATTTCTGAAAACTGACACAGTTTTTGTAGGAATTTGGTCGATTTACTGTTCTCAATCCAAAAGGATTTAGGTCAAGGTGTCTTCATGAAAAATATTCCTTTTAAGTGTCCTTTATAACATATTAAAATTAGAGAATTTTCCAATGTCTTTTGATTATGTTTCTGGATTTAAACTTGGAGACGCGCGGGTGACCCTGTTTCTGCCGGTTAGGTCCGGTTTTGATTTTTGTGGTTGTTCTTATTGTAATGCTTGATGGATAGTGTATACTGAGTGATATGGATGATTTGTGACATGCTTAGAGCCTATGAGTGACGATATGTGATTATGTGATTATGTGATTATGTGATTATGTGATTATGTGATGATTGTTGAAAGGTGATGCATTGTGTTGAGAAAATAGAATGTGTGCAAGCAAGTCAAGGGCTAAGTGCTACACGATAATGTAACTTCATGGGAGCCACCTCTAGAGCCTTGTACTTTTGCGTTGTATGGCCAAGGACTAAGTGCTACACGATAATGAAACTTCGTGGGAGCCACCCCTAGAACCTTGTGCCATTTCTTTTTATGGTGAAGGCCTAAGTGCTACAAGATGTGAGCCACCTCTAGAAACCTTGTACCACTACTATATGTGGTCAAGAGCTAAGTGCTACATGATGGGAGCCACCTCTAGAACCTTGTACCTTCTATATTGAGTGTGGATTGAACCATTATGGGATGAAATTGTGTGACACGGTATGGGACGTGTCATAACGATCAACCTCATAATTGGGTTTTCTATGAATATTTGATAATTGATACGCAGCGTTCTAGTTGTTAAAGATGTTTGCTTTGTGCATATACATGTGAGCTGTATGATGTGCAGGGAGATGCTAAGGCAAGGTAAGGATTTGTTTGATGTGTGTTAGGATGCCTCTAGGTGAATTTCCTCCTAATCGGGGCTTAGGGGGCAGACTTGCTGAGACATTGTCTCAACCCGTCGTGGTTACAATTTTCAGGTCCCTAGGTGGAGGTGCAATATGAACCATTATGGAGTCCCGCAAGTGATGGATTTGTTTTTAGTACACCTTTTTGGCTGGACCCGGAGCCCTTGGCTATAAACCCCGAAGACTAGATAGATTAATAGTTCCTTTTTGGTTTAGTCTCTGTGTATCTGAACTCGGGGTTATTTATAAGATATGTTTTGTCTAATTCATTTGTCCTACTTTCCTATCCCATGTTTGATTGTTGTACGGAGATTGTATAATTCGCTTCCGCGTGTGCATAATCGATTGGGTCGGCGACGCCTCTTGGGAACGTCGCAATTTAGTCGACCACCGAGGGATGTGCATGTTCTCCAGTTTCAGGACGTGACACCAAGAGTGATGGAAGGACAGAACTTTCCCAAAGCACCTTACTTTGATAGAAATGACTACAACATCTGGAAAAACAAAATGAGAGCATTCCTGAGATCAAAAGATCCATTGGAATGGGATGTTGTTGAAAGAGGAGAAAATCTCAAATCTACAACAAATTCAGAAAGAAATGCTGTAAAAGCTGAGAGATGATCAAGCTGAACTCATCAGAAGACAACACATTGATGCTAAAGCTATTTATTCCTTATACTGTGCTTTATCCCGTACAGAATATAATCGTATCTCTTCTTGTGTAATAGCTAAGGAGATATGGGAAGGTTGAATATAACTTTTGAAGGAACTGACCGAGTCAGGGAAACAAGAATCAACAATCTTCTCGGTCAATACGAAGCCTTGAAAATGAAGCCTAGAGAAAACATTTCTGATATGTTCAGTCGATTCATAGAAATTGTTAATGGCCTTGCATACTAAGATCAACCCATCTCTAGACCAATGAAAGTCAACAAGCTACTACGTGGACTATCAAGTGAATGGGACCAAGTGAAAATCTCTATTAGAGAAACACATAGGATTCAGCCTCTTTATGTTGATAAGTTGATCAGAACTCTCCAATCTTACGAAGTGGAAAGATCTTATGAACAATCATACCTAAAAGGTAAGAAATCCATAGCTTTAAAATCTAATGAAAACTTTCGTGATGTAGGACCAAGTGAAATTTTAGATGATGAAGAAATGGCTCTTCTAATGAAGAAGTTCAAGAAATTGAACAATAGAGGAAGAAGATTTAACTCGAGAAACTCTAGCTCTCAAAATTTCCAAAGAAAACAGCCAAAGCAAAATTTCCAGAGAAGACAGCCTAGACAGAACTTTCAGAACAAGCAGTATTGGAACAATGAATCCAACAATGATGTAACTTGTTACAACTGTAGGTAGAAAGGACATATCAAACCTAACTATCCTTTACAAAAGCGAAGCAATGGAAGGAATGAAAAACACAAGAAAGCACTCAAAGCTGAAACTTGGAGTGATGCTTACAGTGATGATGAATTTGCAAATATTTGCTTGATGGAATGATTAAATTCAAATTCAGAAGCAAGTTATGATTCAGATTCAGATCAGGATGATGAGGTCAGTAACTTTCAAATTTGTTAGAGGAAGATCTATCAATAATTTTGAAGATGACAAAACTCTATGACAAAAGGACAAAACGTTGTGATTTGACTTGGAGTCAAGTGTTTAGTCGTGGTCAGATCTTTATCATCTGGAGAATTGGCAGATCTTGTATGATCTGGAAGTCACTAGATCTTTATCATCTGGAGAGATGTCAGACTTGGATAGTCTGAAGGTTTTCAGATCTTTAACATCTGAAGATAGTCAGATCTTTATCATTTGAAGGTATCAGACATGTATCGTCTTGAAGTCAGATTTGGCAAAATCTGAGAACTCGAAATTATGACGACTGTTTGAGTAAAAGGATATTCTTACGACTCTGATGCTCATGGATTACAGACAGCATATATGTGGATCAACAAGATTGATTATTCCCAAGAATATGAAGTTTATTATTGATATATTGGATCTCTGAAGATCTGGTAAATGTGGCAAGTATTCACTTATGGAAACTAATATCCTGATTGTATGGGCGACCAGGATTGACAGACTCTTAACATTATCTGAAGATTACTTGATATATTCCCGATTTTGTCCAACGATTTGATTGGAAGAATTCCTTTAGAAAGTGCCAACGGTTGTATTGGCATGAAGGAGTATTTAAGGGTGATATTTCAAGTTGTTCAAAGAGACGCTGAAGAGAGTATAATTCCAAAGTTTAGAGCTGCTCATTTATTGTGCACTTACATTGTAAACAAAAGAGTGTTACATATACTTGTTGTGAGAGAGCAGAAGACTCTGTGAAGTCTTAAAACTATTTTGTAACTCTTTTGATTCATAGTAGAATCCAGCCAATAGGCTGTCAGCCCGAGGGAGTGGACGTATGCTTGAGCTAAGTCGAACTACTATATTTCTTGTGTCTTGATCTCTGCACTCTTTACTCTCTATTTGTGCTTTTAGTCCTTCGTATATCACTCATATATCACGCTTCACGCGCTATGTATTTTATACTTCCGCAAAAGTTTTCTAAATCACCTATTCACCCCCCTCTAGGTGATTGCACTAGATCTTTCAATTGGTATCAGAGCCTCGTGCTTGTTTTTTGAAGTATTTTACTTCTGAGCTAAAGATCTATATCTAGTGTGTTTGTACTAGGAGTGATGGAAGGACAGAACTTTGCCAAAGCACCTTACTTTGATGGAAAGGACTACAACATCTAGAAAAACAAAATGAGAACATTTCTGAGATCAAAAGATCCACTAGAATGGGATGTTGTTGAAAGAGGAGTGAATCCCAAGTCTACAACAAATTCAAAGAGAAATGCTGTAGAAGCTGGAGAGATGAATCAAGCTGAACTCATAAGAAGACAACACATTGATGCTAAAGCTATTTATTCCTTATACTTTGCTTTATCCCCTACAGAATACAATCGTATCTCTTCTTGTGTAACAGCTAAGGAGATATGGGAAAGGCTGAATATCACTTTTGAAGGAACTAATCGAGTCAAGGAAACAAGAATCAACATTCTACTTGGTCAATACGAAGCAGTCAAAATGAAGCTTGGAGAAAGCATCTCTGATATGTTCAGTCGATTCACAGAGATCGTCAATGGTCTCGCATATCAAGATCAAATTATTTCTAGACCAATGAAAGTCAACAAGTTACTACGTGGACTCTCAAGTGAATGGGACCAAGTGAAAATCACTATCAGAGAGACACAGAGGATTCAACCTCTTTCTGTTGATGAGCTAATTAGAACTCTTCAATCTTACGAAGAACAATCAGACTTGAAAGGTAAGAAATCCATAACTTTAAAATCTAATGAAGACCTTCGTGATGCAGGACCAAGTGAAACCTTGGATTAAAGAGATGACTCTTCTAATGAAGAAGTTCAAGAAATTGAATAACAAAGGAAGAAGATTCAACTCAAGAAATTCTAACTCTTAACATTTCCAAAGAAGACAGCCTAGACAAAATTCTCAAAACAAGTAGTCTTGGAACAATGAATCCAACCACAATGTAACATATTACAACTGTAGGCATAAATGACATATCAAAACCAATTGTCCTTTACTGAAGTGAAGCAATGGAAGAAATGAAAAACACAAGAAAGCACTCAAAGCAGAATCATGGAGTGATGATGACAGTGATGATGATTTTGGGAACATCTGCTTGATGGCATGATCAAATTCGGATTCAGAAGCAAGTTCTGATTCAAAAGTTCTGATCAGGATTATGAGGTCAGTAACTTTCAAATTCCTGCTAAAGTATCCAAATACATTGATGAGTTATGCTCCAGTTTGGAATCATCTCTGAAAAGAATTTCTGAGCTCAAGAAGGAGAACTTGAGACTTCAAAAGCAGGAAAATGTTTGGTTTGAAAAGTTTGAAAGTTTGAGTGAAAAACTAACTGCGACGAAGGAGAAGTCAAATTCTCTTGAGAAGCAAGTTGTCTATTTAAAAGTAGACTTTTCCAAATCTTTCAAAGAAGTTTTCAAACGGTCCTGAAAAGCTTGACAAACTTCTCTCAATTCAAAGACCCTATATTAATAAAGCCAGTTGGGCATGACTCTTGAAACTATTCCTTTAATCAATTTTCCGAAGGTAAAGGAAAGGCTTGAACGAAAACCTTCAAAGGTTGTTTACAAAAATCATTTTCAAAATTTTTTTATAAAACCTGTTGGAAGAAGTTCTTTGAAGAGCTCCAACTTCAATTGTGTCACTCACGTATCACTCAACTCTTTAGTATCACTCACGTATCACGCTTCACAAGCTATGTTTTACATACTTTCACAAAAGTTTTAAAATCACCTATTCACCCCTTCTAGGTGATCGCACTAGATCTTTCAATACTGTTGGTATTGTGGAATCTGGTTGAGATCTCGAGAATGGGTTGGAATCAAAGATTGTCGTCGTGCGAGGAAGTTGAGGTGGAGTAGTTTCTGGGATGAAACCTCCATAGTTCTTTGAAAGTGTGACCTGGAAGCCGCCATTTCTTGGCTTTGGAGGGTTGTTTTGGATATGATTCTAAGAGAATTGCTAGGGGTATTCTGGAGAAGCTAAGATTGGAAAGTGAGGTCAAGTTTGTCCCTGGTGTACATTGGTATTGGGGATGATGGTAAGATCGGAGGAGTGTGGATTAGGCACCTACGTGGTTTTGGATAGAAAAAGGTAAAACGAACGATTGAGTGGCGTGGATTGGGAAGCGTGGATTGAGGGTTGGCGTGGATTATGAAGGAATTTGACCTTGAGAATTAAATGGAACGAATTTCGAGGACGAAATTCTTTTAAAGGAGGTAGAATTGTAACGGCCGTGTTCTAACCCTCCTTAAGCTTTAGAAAAGGATGAATTAGGCATGGATCGCAATTTAAGAAATTCAAGGATTTTTTGGGTATTTATTGGAATTTTCGAGAAATTGTGGAAAAATTTCTATAAATTAGTTTTGGCATCTCAAAAACATATTTTATGGAGTTTTGGCCCGAAAATACTTAGATTTATTTTTGGGAAGATTTTATGAATTTTGGGAATTGTTTCTAGATTTATTTAATTTTTATTAGTTTTAAATTATTATTCGTAATAGTTATATTAGATTTTATCAAAATAAGTTAATTCTGGCGAAATGGACCCAACCCGTGCGAAACCCGACCCGTCCACCCGCTGATCCAGCCCAGCCCACTCGGCCCAGTGCCCAAGCCCACGCGCGAAAAAGCTGGCCATCTTCCTCTGTTTTCCCTTATTGTTCACCCACGCGAGGAGCTCACTTTGGACATCGATTTCTCCCAACTCCGAGCTACATTTGAGTCATGGTTGGTGCTGTTGGAAACTTTGCAACGCCATCTTCAAGAAGCCACCAACCATTACCACCGATTTCTCACCACCGGTGAGAGGCCCCAAAAAACAGCTCCCAATTCAACAAACCCATGTTTTGTATCCAATGCGACACCTCATCTTTAGATGGTCATAACTTTCAGCTCCAACCTTCGTTTGATGCACCATTGATGGCATTGGAAACATTGAAACACCAACTTTCATTTCCAACCAACAACAGCTCCTGGATTTCAGCCGGTGGCCCCCGAAATATGGCCCCACGGAGTTGTTTCTCTATTTTTCCAAATTTGGTTGGTAGCTTCAAATCGTAAGTTATTCCAATCTTTCGATCTAGAGCCTTTATTATTTCTTCCAATGAGTTTCTAAGTATCCCTTTACCCTAATTTAGGCTTTAGTTTGGATTGATTTGGTCTAGATTTGAGTGGGTTTCGATCGAACCCATTTTTCCCCCAAATAACGCACGTTTGAGCCCTAATTCTTCAATTCGTTGATCCAGCAAGACCCACCCTCTAATTTTGGTGCCAATCAACACGTATGAGTGTGAGGAGTGAGGATTGAGTAATTAATTTGATTGATTTAGTCCCAATGTCACAATTTGAGGCTCATTTTGGCTTGCCCATCTTGCCGTCCAAACCGCCACCATCAACGAGAGATTCCTAGTCCCTCCGATCACCTCAGCCGCCGTTCTTGGTATCAATCGACTCATATGGGAGTCCTCTATGAAAGATCTAGTACGATCACCTAGAGGGGGTGAGTAGGTCATTTAGAAAACTTTTGCGGAAGAATGAAATACACAGCGTGTGAAGCATGATATATGAGTGATATACGAAGGACTAAAAGCACAAATAGAGAGTAAAGAGAGTAGAGATCAAGACACAAGAAATATAGTGGTTCGGCTTAGCTCAAGCCTACATCCACTCTCTCGAGCTGACAGCCTATCGGCTGGATTCCACTATGAATCAAAAGAGTTACAAAATAGTTTTAAGACTTCACAAAGTCTTCTGCTCTCTCACAGCAAGTATATGTAACACTCTTTTGTTTACAATATAAGTGCACAGTAAATGAGCAGCTCTAAACTTTGGAATTATACTCTTTTCAGCTCTCTTTGAACAACTTGAAATATCACCGTTAAATACTCCTTCATGCCAATACGACTGTTGGCACTTTCCAAAGGAATTCTTTCAATCAATCCGTTGGACAGAACCGGGAATATATCAAGCAATTTTCAGATAGTGTTAAGAGTCTGTCAGTCCTGGTCGCCCATACAATGAGGATCTTGGTTTCCATAAGTGAATACTTGCCACATTTACCAGATCTTCAGATAATCCAATATGCCAATAATAAACTTCATATTCTTGGGAATAATCAATCATGTTGATCCACATATATGTTGTCTGTAATCCACAAGCATCAGAGTCATAAGAATAACCTCTTACTCAAACAGTCTTCGTAATTCTGACTTCCCAGATTTTGTCAAATCTGACTTCCAGACGATACATGTCTGATACATTCAGATGATAAAGATCTGACTATCTTCAGATGTTAAAGATCTGAAAATCTTCAGACTATCCAAGTCTGACATCTCTCCAGATGATAAAGATCTGGCCACGACTAAACACTTGACTCCAAGTCAAATCACGACGTTTTGTCCTTCTGTCATAGAGTTTTGTCATCTTCAAAATTATCGATAGATCTTCCTCTAACAATCTCCCCCTTTTTGATGATGACAAAACGATCCTGCAGATTTTGGAAATATATTCTACAATCTAGAATGTTAGATAAAAGCAATATCTCATAAGTGAGATAAAACAGTATATTCTTCGTATAATCTGCATCCACAAGACAAAGTTAGTCTTGACAGGTTATAAAAATTTTGAGAAATAAACAATATCCCTGTACGTCCCTGTCACTCGAACAGATCATATAACCGATATTACAACCAATCAGCATCACAAATCATCCATCCATTTATTCAACCAATCAAGCAATCATCTATCTAGTCAACCACATCAAAATTATCTAAAAAGACAAATCAAACACAGTCAAAGACTGCACAGTCTGCTTTAGCTTATTGATCGTCTCAGTCCACTGATCAATATCCACTTCTTATTCAACTGTTGATAGAATTCCTGAACAATAGAGTGGAGAGACTGTATCTGCATGTTGAAGTAGTTACGATGTTGCAACAATTCAAGCTCCAAATCAGATTGACGAGATTTTAACTCAATAAGTAGTCCAAGTAATTGTTTGAACTCGTTAGAATGATTCGATTGTGAAATAGCGTTAGCAAAGACAATCTGTGGAAGATGATAGAAGGTAGGAGCATTGGCCTATTGATATGAAAGAAAGGATGTACTAACTCCCCCTGTCTTGTTGCCATTTATGTTGCTTAGATCAGTCCATTTTCTGAAGGCAAACTTTTCAACTTCAACTGGTTCCTTGTCCTTGTCATGTGGAAATGGGACAGTGATCGAATTCCCATAGTGATGAGACATAAATTCAGCAACAATGAGAGTATCATCATTGTCAGAATTGTCATCTGAAATGTTTATTGTGTTCCTCGTTGATACTGGTGCAAACACAACAGTCTTTCCTTTATCCAAGCGCTTTTCTGTTTGGATAGGAGTTACCAAAACAACAGGCTTACTTGACGATTGAGAGAAATCTAGGATACCAGGTAACCCATCATTCGCTTGATCAGGCTTTTTTTCAGCAAGACTTGAGAGTCTTCTTGAGGTAGACATTTATGCAGTTGAAGGGACTTTCTTTGTTTGATCAAGCAGAAAGTTGAAAACTTTTTGGAAGAAAGAAAATGAGAGAAGAAAACAAACTGCTAGGGTTTCAAATGAAAGAGAAGCTTTGAGCGAAGAGATAGAATCCTAATCGGTTTAAGGAGAAAGACAGTGTCTTTCGAAATTCAAAAGAAAACTATACTTTTGGAAAATAAAATTTCCAAAACAGCGATTCAACAATCAAGGGATGCATATATTATGCAACGATTCAAAGAGGCAGGTGAATATGCTCTAAGTAACGATCATACCTTAACATACTAAAAATAAAGATACGTGCTACCTTATGACCGAATGGCGAAAAAATTATACCATATGGTCCTGAGTCATAAAATACCATAGATGATAGTGTATCAAGACTTGGTCCGTCTGAGATGTATGTAAGATATGGAGCATCGTAAGATCTGGAACATCGTAAGATCTGAATGTTGTAAGATCTGAAGCGTCATAAGATCTGAATCATCATAAGATCTGAATGTTGTAAGGTCTAAAGCGTCATAAGATCTGAAACTTAATCATCATGAGATAAAATATTCAACTTGCTCCGAATGAATTCAAATGAATTTTTTTCCAAGGCTTTTGTAAAGATAACTGCCAGTTGATTCTTAGAACCAATGAAGGTGACTCTGACATCCTTTTTCTCCACATGATCCCGTATAAAGTGATGTCTAATTTCAATGTGCTTTGCTCTAGAGTGCAAGATAGGATTCTTAGTTAAATCCATAGCACCGGTGCTATCACACCTGATTTCAATACATGACCTTGGAATTTTAAAGTCACGCAGTTATTGCTTCATCCATAAAATCTGTGAACAGCAACTTTCAAGAGCAACGTATTCTAACTCTACTGTTGAAAGAGCAACAGTGTGTTGCTTTCTTGACAGCCATGAGATAAGTCGTTCACCCAGCAGCTGACAAGTACCTGAAGTACTCTTTTTGTCTAACTTACAGCCTACTAAATCAGCATTTGAATATCCAAGTAATGTGAAATCCTCATCTTTTGGATACCATAATCCATACTTTGATGTTGTTGCTACATATTTTATAATTCTCTTCACATTACTAAGATGTGACTCCTTTGGATTGGATTGATATCTAGCATATAGACACACACTAAACAAAATGTCAGGCCTAGATGCTGTTAGATATAAAAAAGATCCAATCATACTCCTGGAAAGTCTCTGATCAACTTGTTTTCCATCAATATCTTCATCAAGTTTCAAAGTACTTGACATGAGCGTCTCTGTCTTCTTGTAGTTTTCCAAGTCAAATTTTGACACAATCTCCTTGGCATACTTTTCTTGGTGAATGAAGATTCCTTCCTCTGATTGTTTCACTTGTAGTCCCAGGAAGAATGTCAATTCTTCCATCATACTCATTTCGAACTCATTTTGCATTACTTTGGAAAAATTCTTGCAAAGTGTTTCATTTGAGGAACCAAAGATGATATCATCAACATATATTTGAACTAAGAGAAAGTCTTTGCCCTCAGTCTTGACAAACAAAGTTATATCTACTTTACCTTTCTCTAAGCCATTCTCAAGTAGGAATTTACTTAACCTTTCATACCAAGCTCTGGGAGCTTGTTTCAGACCATAGAGTGTCTTCTTTAGTTTGTACACATGATCTGGCTTCTTCAGATCTTCAAAACCAGGAGCTTGCTTTACATACAACTCATCTTGTATGAATCCATTCAGGAATGCACTCTTGACATCCATTTGGAATAACCTGAAATTTTTGTAACAAGCAAAAGCCAGTAATAATCGAATAGCTTCTAACCTTGCCATTGGTGCATAAGTTTCATCATACTCAATTCCTTCTTGCTGAGAGTATCCTTTTGCAACCAGTCTAGCTTTGTTTTTGACAATTTTGCCTTCCTCGTCCAATTTGTTTCTGGACACCTATTTGGCTCCAATGATAGATTTTCCTTTTGGTTTTAGGATTAACTCCCAAACATCATTGTTGACACCTAATTTTTACCGGTCCGACAACTTCTGTTTAATTTGGTTCTATAGAAAGTTTTCAATTCATTAGAACTAGAATTGCGCTTTGTATTTGTCGTTATTATTATTGTTATCATTAAAGAAAAAAAAAACCAAAACAAACAAAACAAAAAAAGAACACCCATCTTCGCGTGGACCCATGGCCCCTATTCCTCCCCTAGGCCCGCGAACTCACTTCTTCATGGCCCACGCGCAACCCTCCCTCTCTTTCTCTCAATTGGCCCATCCCCCTCATTCTTCTTCAAGCCCATGCCCACACAAAAGGAAGTTTCTTCAGTTTTCCAAAAAAAAAAAAAAACCCCTAGAGACCTCTTGAGAGGGAGACGGCAGCCACGCGAGGGGAGGGGGGAAGAAAACCCTAACGGCCGCCACTCTCTCCCTCGGTGTTTGACCGAGATATCACACGAGACGGACCGAGGAGCACCAGAGCTCATCCCCGGCCACTGTGGATGCCGTTGCGTGGCCCTCCTCCCTGCTTCTTCCCGCATCCTCGCCAAGCTCAGCCGCTTCTAGATGAGATGTCGCCCGTTGCTTCTTTTTCTTTTGCTCCTGAGGATCACGGTCGGGAATCGTCACAGACCGACGGAGGCTTGGCCCCATTTTTACTCGGGCGCACCCATCAATCCGCGACATCCATGAACTGTGTAGGGAGCCCTTATATTTTGTCCAAATCCGAAAGAAAATCGGTCCCTTTGCCATGGTTTTCTCGTCTCTCTTTCAGTCGTCCTTCCGCCCGCGCGGGTTTCGGCCTATATTCCTAGCTCGCCTGATTTTGTGTGTTGATTTTGTCTGAGCATCATGTATCATGAGAATCCATTCACCCTCAGTCCTAAAAGCCTTTTACTTCTCCTTCGCATACCGAGTGTTCGATATAATGTATGCTTGATCTCAACTCTACTCTCCTTACTTGCCTTCGATCTATCTTTGTGTTTGTTATTGTGTTCGTTGTTTTGATCCCGTGGGTTCTTCGCGTACGTCGTTTGGGAGAAGGTTGGACTACGGCGATGGGTTCACCAATCATGGCTTCGAACGGCGACATGGAACATTGGCGAAGGAGCCCCGGCCTATTCACCCACGGCGAAGGCTGAGGTCGCTGCTTCTCTCCTTTTTCTTCCTGGGTTGCGCCGAGGTCGTCGAGCTGGACTTTCCTGCGCGCAGGGAATTGGGGTCAGGCGGATGCTGGGCTGTTTGGAGCTGCAGGGAGAAGAGGGCTAGACGAGTAGGGAATGGGCTCAGTCCAAATCCCTCGAGGCCACCGCCTGAAAAAATAAAAAGGGGGAGGAGTTCCGTCGTCTGGTCTGAACCAAATTTGGTTCGAGGCCTGGCCTGACTCCCTTCCTTATGTTTTTTTTTAAATACTTATATTAAAATGTTTTACTAATATTAACAGTAATCAAAATATATATACTTCTATTTACTTATTTATTATGTCATTTAAAAATTATTATTATAGTATAAAGCGAAAAAAAATTTAATAGAAAATAGAAAAACCAAAGTTTGTTTTGAGAATCCCTGTTTGCCCGGATTAATCAATTTCTAATTTAGAATTAGTTCACTTGTTAGCTAATTAACACCTTTATGTATAAAAAAAAAAGAAAAAGGTTGATTTCGTTGGAACCCCTCTTTTACAATTTTCCTAATTTGGCTCAAATTGCGTGTCCAATTTACCTTCGCATGTCAATAGCTAGACACATGTTTAGGCCGAACATGATTTGATGTTTATCTCGAGCCGAATAACTCTCACGTCAATTTGTCCTCATTTACGCTCGTCGGACTAGTAGGATAACAATAGTGGTGTTTGTGGCATGTATAGATTAGACGGCAGTAGACCGATGTCCATTCCGGTCTTATCCTTGTATAACTTTATCCTGAGTTCACTAAGAGTTTGTTGTGGGCCTGATTAGAACAACACATTTCTAATCAATTAAAATTAAGTTAGGCATAGGATCATCTTACCTTGTATCAGATAATTGGAGTTTTGATTTAACCTACTAGATTTTATTTTCTTTGCCTTTAAATAACCAGCTTCTGAGGGATCAGGTCTCGAGGCTTTATAACAAGGCTTTGTAATTTCCAAATACCCGATGAGTTGCGGGTTTTACTTTTCTAGTCTTTAGGTAGTTGTATTTAAATTACTTGCTATTCATAATCTCGTATTAACAATATGTTGATTTGTTTATTTCCCGCACCGTTTTTTTTATTAAATGACGTGTTAATTTCTTTTCTAGATTAAGTTAGCCTTAGTTTAGAATTGCATGAAAATGACCTTATCGAAACCATGGTGTGAACACTTAGTGAATTGGAGTAACCTTTAAGGCTTTAAGAGAAAAGCAAGAATGCACGATCATTTTAGATTAAACAACCGACTAATTAGGTACCGAAAGAGCGTTAATAGATTTGTTAGCGTAAGCAAGTCCCTGAACTTAGAATCTCTGGTTACGTAGGGATCAAGACGACACTCCTGCGTCTCGATCGGTTTCTAGCCAACCCCAATAGGCTAGTGGCGACTCCTAGAAGTATTTTAGGTTGTTAAATAACCTTAAAATTTGAAAATGCCTAAATGTCACGCGAGGTGTGGATTTGGGAGAATCCAAGCTCGAGATTGAGGAATCGAGAGCAAATACCCCTAAACCTATTTCTCTTCCCCCCTAAAGGGCGGAAAATAGGTCGCAACAATCATTGGTTGCAAATTGTTTGAGCTCATCTTGCATAGCCTCAATCCAACTTTCATCCAATAGTGCTTCGTCTATACCTTTTGGTTCAACTTCAGACACAAGTGCTACTACACTGGATTCTTCATGTCTATGTGCCCTTGTTTGAACTCTTTCATTAAGATCACCAATAATAAGTTCAGTTGGATGACTGGTCTTATGTTTCCAGTTTGATCTAAGAATTCTTCTGGACTCAGATGAAAGAGTTTCATCTTGTTGTTGAGCTTCCTCAGGTGAGTTCATGGTTGAGAAGTCTTGAGAATGATTTGGAATAACAAGATGTGGTTGAAGTGAATGTAAATAAGTGTCTTCATGAAACTTGACATTCATCGACTCTTCCGTAGTTTGAGTCCTTTTGTTAAAGACTCTGTAGGCTTTGCTTGTCATGGAGTATCCAAGAAAGATTCCTTCATCTGACTTCATATCAAACTTACCAACATTATTGTTAGGATTCTTCAGTATAAAGCAATTGCAACCAAAAATATGAAAGTAGGAAACAATAGGTTTTTTATCCTTGTAAATTTCATAAGGCGTCTTCTCCAGGATAGGTCTCAGATAAACTCTATTGATGATGTAACAAGCTGTAGATACAACTTCAGCCCAGAATTGAGAAGGCATGTAACTCTCTATCAGCAGAGTTCTGGCCATCTCTTGCAATGACCTGTTCTTCCTTTCTACAATTCCATTTTGTTCAAGCGTATATGGAGATGAAAACACATGTTGGATTCTTGTATCATCACAAAACTTGGCAAAATCTTGATTCTCAAATTCTCTTCCATGATCAGTATGAATTTGTGAAATAGTATAACCTTTCTCATTTTGAACTTTCTTGGCAAACTTGGAGAAGTAATTGATAACATCAGACTTACTTGCTAGGAAATAAACCTAAGTGAACCGAGAGTAATCGTCAACTATTACCAGACAATAAGTCTTGCCTCCAATACTCTGAGTTCGAGTAGGTCCAAACAAATCCTTGTAAAGCAGCTGTAAAACATGGTCAATTGATACTTGATTTATCAACTTATAAGAACTTCTGACCTGTTTTCCCAACACACAGGATGTGCACGAATTGCTCTTTTGAAATGGTAAACTAGGAAGGCTACGAACAATCTTCCTAGAAGAAATCTTGGCAATCTGCTTCATGTTAGCATGTCCAAGTCTTCTATGCCACAGATTTACCTCATCTTGAACAGATAACAGACATTGCGAGCTATCTGGATTTATATCAAGTAAATAGATATTTCCATGACGCTTACTCGACAAGGATTGTGAAGTTTTCTTGCTAGAACCATAACACATACCTTCTTGAAACTGAATTATGTAACCAGCATCACACAGTTGACTAATACTGACAAGATTATAGTTCAAACCTTTCACCAAAGAAACATCCTTGATAGTCAAATTCCCAATTTGCACAGTTCTACATCCAACTATCTTTCCTTTGCTTTTACCTCCAAAAGAGACTTTCCCTCCTTATGTTCTGACTAACTCAACAAAGCAGCTTGAATCACTTGTCATATGCCTTAAACATCTACTGTCCAGGTATCACTTTGTTTTGCTCTTGGTGGTAACCTGTCATCAAGAAGAATACTCACTTTTTCTTTGGTACCCAGACTTTCTTGGGTCATGTATAGATAGTATAAGCAAAGTTTGACCAGTTTTTGTTCACTGATCTTCTCAACAAAGGACAATCTCTTTCAAGATCTTCACTGATCTTCTCAACAAAGGACAATCTCTTCAAAGAACTTCTTCCAACAGGTTTTATAAAAACTTTTTGAAAATGATTTTTGGAAACAATCTTTGAAGGTTTTCGTTCAAGCCTTTCCTTTACCTTCGAAAAATTGATTAAAGGAATAGTTTCAAGAGTCATGCCCAAACCGGCTTTATTAAAATAGGGTCTTTGAATTGAGAGAAGTTTGTCAAGTTTTTCAGAACCATTTGAAAACTTCTTTGAAAGACTTAAAAAGTCTGCTTTGAGACAGACAACTTGCTTCTCAAGAGAATTTGACTTCTCCTTCGTAGCAGCTAGTTTTTCACTCAACTTTCAAACCTTTCAAACCAAACATTTTCCTGCTTTTGAAGTCTCAAGTTCTCCTTCTTGAGCTTAGAAATTCATTTCAGAGATGATTCCAAACTGGAGCATAACTCATCGATGTATTTGGATACTTTAGCAGGAATTTGAAAGTTACTGACCTCATCATCCTGATCTAAATCTAAATCAGAACTTGCTTCTGAATCCGAATTTGATCGTGCCATCAAGCAGATGTTCCCAAAATCATCATCACTGTCAACATCACTCCATGATTCTGCTTTGAGTGCTTTCTTGTGTTTTTCATTTCTTCCATTGCTTCGCTTCAGTAAAGGACAGTTGGGTTTCATATGTCCTTTTTGCCTACAGTTGTAACATGTTACACTATTGTTGGATTCATTGTTCCAAGACTGCCTATTTTGAGAGTTTTGTCTAGGCTGTCTTCTCTGGAAATTTTGCTCTGGCTGTCTTCTTTGGAAATTTTGAGAGTTAGAATTTCCTGAGTTGAATCTTCTTCCTCTGTTGTTCAATTTCTTGAACTTCTTCATTAGAAGAGTCATCTCTTAATCATCCAAGGTTTCACTTGGTCCTGCATCACGAAGGTCTTCATTAGATTTTAAAGTTATAGATTTCTTACCTTTCAAGTCTGATTGTTCATCAGATCTTTCTACTTCGTAAGATTGGACAGTTCCAATCAGCTCATCAACAGAAAGAGGTTGAATCCTTTGTGTCTCTCTGATAGTGATTTTCACTTGGTCCCATTCACTTGAGAGTCCACGTAGTAACTTGTTGACTTTCATTGGTCCAGAAATAATTTGATCTTGATATGCGAGGCCATTGACGATCTCTGTGAATCGACTGAACATATCAGAGATGCTTTCTCCAAGCTTCATTTTGAATGCTTCGTATTGACCAAGTAGAATGTTGATTCTTGTTTCCTTGACTCGGTTAGTTCCTTCAAAAGTGATATTCAGCCTTTCCCATATCTCCTTAGCTGTTACACAAGAAAAGATACGATTATACTCTATAGGAGACAAAGCACAGTATAATGAATAAATAGCTTTGGCATCAATGTGTTGTCTTATGATGAGTTCAGCTTGATTCATCTTTCCAGCTTCTATAGCATTTCTCTCTGAATTTGTTGTAGACTTATGATTCACTCCTCTTTCAACAACATCACATTCCAGTGGATCTTTTGATCTCAGAAATGCTCTCATTTTGTTTTTCCAGATGTTTTAGTCCTTTCCATCAAAGTAAGGTGCTCTGGAAAAGTTATGTCCTTCCATCACTCCTGGTACAAACACACTAGACATAGATCTTTAGCTTAGAAGTAAAACACTTCAAAAATAAGCACGAGGCTCTGATACCAATTGAAAGATCTAGTGCGGTCACCTAAAGTGGGTGAATAGGTGATTTAGAAAACTTTTGCGGAAGTATGAAATACACAGCGTGTGAAGCGTGATATATGAGTGATATACGAAGGACTAAAAGCACAAATAGAGAGTAAAGAGAATAGAGATCAAGACATAAGAAATATAGTGGTTCAGCTTAGCTCAAGCCTACATCCACTCTCTCGGGCTGACAGCCTATTGGCTGGATTCCACTATAAATCAAAAGAGTTACAAAACAGTTTTAAGATTTCACAGGGTCTTCTACTCTCTCACAGCAAGTATATGTAACACTCTTTTGTTTACAATGTAAGTGCACAGTAAATGAGTAGCTCTAAACTTTGGAATTATACTCTATTCAGCGTCTCTTTGAACAACTTGAAATATCACCCTTAAATACTCCTTCATGCTAATACGACCGTTGGCACTTTCCAAAGGAATTCTTCTAATCAACCTGTTGGACAGAATCGAGAATATATCAAGCAATCTTCAGATAGTGTTAAGAGTTTGTCAATCCCGGTCGCCCATACAATCAGGATCTTGATTTCCATAAGTGAATACTTGCCACATTTACCAGATCTTCATAGAATCCAATATGCCAATAATAAACTTCATATTCTTGGGAATAATCAATCTTGTTGATCCACATATATACTGTATGTAACCCACGAGCATCAGAGTCGTAAGAATATCTTCTTACTCAAACATTCGTCATAATTTCGACTTCCCAGATTTTGCCAAATCTGACTTCCAGACAATACATGTCTGATACCTTCAAATGATAAAGATCTGACTATCTTCAAATCTTAAAGATCTGAAAACCTTCAGACTATCCAAGTCTGACATCTCTCCAGATAATAAAGATCTGGCAACTTCCACATCATACAAGATCTGCCAATTCTCCATATGATAAAGATCTGGCTACGACTAAACACTTGACTCCAAGTCAAATCACAGCGTTTTGTCCTTTTGTCATGGAGTTTGGTCATCTTTAAAATTATCAATAGATCTTCCTTTAACACTCTTCAAAGCCCAACCAACCACAAACTCTAATTTGAACCAAGGAGAGAGAATCGAGCTTAAAACTAACTCAACCTCTCCCTTTTGACCCGATTCGCGACCCAAAGACCCAACTAGGTCTGTTATTGGGCTTTTTGAATAATTTAGCCTATTTTGTCGCTTGTGATCGCTAACCATAGCCTTGGCCAGCCTCCCAGAGCCAAGAGGAGTCATTGGGATCCTTACCGGAGGTTCGCCGAATTTTCGCCGAACCGTCACCGGAAAATTATTGAAGCTATTTTTGGACTCATCTGCAATTGGGCCATCCAATTGTGCAATTGGATCGGAGATTGAAGGTTTATATCAAGCTCGAGCGCAATCGAAGCCTTAGAAACCGCATCACCTTCAATCGTTGAAATCGCGCAAATAAAAAGGTGAGTAGACCTTCTATGCCTTAATTAGGGATGTTTATTGTCTTAGTTAGCATTTATAGGAGTAATTTTGAGGTTTCATGGAATGATGAACTGGAACCGGTTGATTGAGACCGGGTGTTGAACGTTAGAAATGTGGTATGATGAAGCAGGTGTGGAGTCATTGAGACTCATTTATGATTTGGACGTCGAAGAAGTTTAAATGGAAGTTGGTTGAAAAAATAGTTATTGTAGGTCGAATTGTGAAACGGCAATGAGGTGGGAAGGCTAGACAGAGTATTAGACCAGTCGTGGACAGTCCTGATTTATTGATTGCGTAATTTATTTAATTATTGGGTCATTTGCATAATTTATTTAATTATGCAATTTATTTAATTATTGGGTTATTTGTGCAATTTATTTAATTATTAGTAGTGCAATTAATTATTGCAATAGATTCTAACTGACGAGAAGATTGAGTTAGAGCCAAGAGGAGAATAGGGGATTAGTAGACTCATCGATAGAATGAGAGCGAGTAAGAGCGAGATTAAAGGAGTGAGTAAGTTTGATGGAAGTGCGAGAGAAGACGAAGTTCTGGGCGACAAAAGACATATGAGACGCAACTAAGGACTCTAGGATAAGGATAGACCTAATTTTGGTTTAGGGGTTGGCTCACTGAGATATTCCCGTATCTCACTCCACCACCCCCAAACCCTCTCAAGTACTAAACTCGAGAAAAAAAAATTCCTGGAAGTCTACCGTGATCAACACGAACAACTGTGGGAATGAGACGGAGAGCCTAAGCATGAGGAGGAGATGATGCTAAGCGTGGATCAAAGCTCAAATGAGGAGCCAAAGAGAAGGTGTGATTGTAAATAAAATTTATTAGTGGTGTAATGAATATTTTGGAAGGTTGTAATTTAAGTATTATTTACCTCGCTCCACTGCATTTGTATCTGATTATTATTATTTGGACAGAAAAGAGAAAAAGAAAATCGAGGATTGCTGCAGGCTCAAAAGTCGAGGCGTGACAAAAATATTTTTGTGGACAATGAAAATATTTTCTATTTATTCATTGTTATAAATGATATAAGCAATCGTTTTGAGGAAACTATTTTGCTAAACTTTCATTTCCGCATAACTATTGGGATTGATAGAGGAAAAAGAGAAGATAAAGAAGAAGAAGATTGGGAAGAATATGAAATACTATTTGTCGTCACCAGAAAATTAAATCAGTGGAGTGATAACAAAATAAAGTAGTAATTAGAGGTGAGGTACGGCTAACCAAATCTCCTTAAAATGATTAGTTCCTGCGAATGTGCTAAGCAGTTTCATAAACTTCGCCTCCCAAGATACAACATCTCTAACATGTTGATATCAGCACTATTTGAACAAGACTTTATCGAACACTTCTTGAAACCAGCACACTTAGAGAAACTTGAAGAGAGAAGGAGTAAATGTGTTTTCTTGAGTCGTTGGAATATAGAATTTCAAGTCTATTTATAGAATTCTTGTACAGCTCATAAACTAGGAATTAAATAGATATAGGAATCTAAAAATACATTAATCCAAGAAATACATGAATTCCAGAAATAAGTAGATACATGAATCCAAGAAATACATAAACTCTAGAAATTAATGAGATACGTAAACGTAAATAACGTATCATTTTTCATTGATTTATTAACCCACCATAAATACAACCAAAATAACCACGGTTAGATATGGGAAAATTCTCCGTCCGACATGTTTGGGTTTGTCTTTCTTTTTGTTATAATTAAAATCAAAAGGTTACTCGCTTTATTTAGATGACACGGTTGGTAGATGACGATGTGCAGAGAAGATAGGAATGTATTGGTCCCACCTCCCCTTGCTTCCCCCACCTACTCAGCATTATATGCCTTTGGCTGAAATTGTTAAAAGGACTCTTGTTGTCGTTTCCAGAAAAATTAATAATTCAGAAGGGAAAAAGTTAGAAAAATAGATTAACGAAACCATCTTCATAATTAATAAAAATGTTCAGGCATATTATTGTTATTGATGAAAATACTTTTTATTGGGATAAGAACTCTATAAGCACCATAATTTTTGTATGATACTCACTCGTGCATCATAATTTTTTTTCAATCACTTGAATATCATGACTTCTAAGAAATAACATTTATTTGAGTGTCATAAATTTTCAATTAATTACTTGACTGACATAACTTTTTTTTGCACCCAAGTGCCATAAATTTTTCAACAATGTGCTAAAAAGCTAACGTGAAATAACACTCATGATGAACGTTTTTAAAAAATTACAACACTCAAGTGACATACATAAAATATGACACTCGTATAATTAGGAAAAAAAAAACGTATCACTTAAGTGAATATTGCAGGAACTCATAATATTAATAAGGTCGTAGACCATGGCGCCCATGACAATGGTGCAGTTGCATCCCATTAATGTTTCCAGCCCAACAAGTTCCTATCAACACACCTTGCAACTCCCTGCTGTGCATGATGGCGACGGTTTCACTCGCCCCAGAAAGGTGATATTCAACCTCAAACTGTGCTTCTTTCCGTGACCCCAACACCTTAAATATCGCGTCCATCCTTTCTTCTTCCTTCGCCCAATCCATATTTATGTGCCATCTAACCTGTCCAGCATGAACATTGCAGTATAGCAAGTCTCGAGATCCATCGAAGGCCTCAAAAATGCCCATGGAGGTCAAATCTACCGTCGCGGCTCTCTTTCTCCTCCTCCTCCTCTCTTCGCCTCACTTTTCCACAGGTCTCTCTCTCTCTCTCTCTCTCTCACTCTCTCTCTCTCTCTCAAACATTACAAATTCATATGCATATGGTAACCATTGAAGACCGCAAAACGTGGTTACTAAGAAGGAATTTGCATTGAAACTAGGCCTGATATCCTCCTACGGCCCCATTTGAGTACTTCGTAAATCCCAACGAAAGGAAATTTCTTGCTGACCCAAGAAGAAAATGGGGGCAGGGGCAATGCCTACAATGAATCCCCGCGCAAATGTCGGCAGGAGATTTTTTCTATAAAGTTTTCCCAAGAAAAAAGAAAAACACATTTCAATTGGTTTTGAGTTCATCGGTAGAAACTTCAATTCACGGTCTTTAAGTTCTTTCCAAATTGAAAGCATACTTTTATGATGGCGTTTGATGACAATGACTTATTAAGTTTCTGGGTGCGGCCGGTGATGAAGTTCGCCTCCATCAAATAGTTCTCAGATCTGGACTAATTTACGTCTTAAGAGATCATGATATCCAACGGTGACTTTGCAATCGATTTAGCGATCGTCCTCATCAAGAATGGTAGGGTTAATCTCATTGTCATGCTGTAGGGAATTTGAATGGATCGGACGATTCGGAGGCATACGACATAGACTACAGAGGTCCCGAGACTCACTCTTCTTCGATCCCTCCGCCCACTCATTTTCGCCGGAGGCCGTGGAGCCACCAAAGAAGCACCACGCCACCACCTGAATTCAAGAACTTGAAGAGTGCCGACACAAATCAACGAGTAAGTACGCCTACGTCTGATTTCCAATGCTAATCAGCTTTTCTGCGTTTCATGAAAAAAGTCATTCTGTTAAACGAGGAATTGCGGCAATTAGAATGTCACCAAAAAATGGGATTCATGGTGTTCTTATGCTCCATTTTTTCACAGAAAATGAAATATTTTCCTAAAATTAGTTACTAGCATCACTTGAAATAATTAATCAATAAATTTTCCTCATCGACAACATTTCATGTCTGAATATTTTCGTGAACGGTAAAATTACTAGTTTTTTATTCACTTTTGAAAGCGACACAATCGATCATTCTTTTAAAAATATTTCCTAAATCACTTATTTTTCACGAAATAAATGGAGTCTAGTTTGGTTAATGTTTGTAGAGTTGAACCAGAAATTATCTTTCAATCTGTACAATTTTAGCATAATGAGTTCACTGATCTTCGGAGCATTCGCTTTTTCGTGATACCATAACTCAAGATCTTCTATGCGGAATAATGCTAGACTAACAAAGACTATTTTACAAAATTCATTTATTAAGAGATATGTCAAAATTGTTATTTGTTCTTTAATATGTCCACTTGTTTAAAGAGCATTTACAATCTGACGCATCACTTACTTTACATTCAATTTCGTAAACCAGACCTGATGACTCTAACATCCTCTAAAGAAAACTTTTGTTCCTTTTGGATCTTCTAAATGACCTTTTTTTCTTTTGCCATGTCGGCTAAACGATATTAACAAGTATATTAAAAGTTGCCTGTTTGTCTGCACGTATAGATAAATTTCGACTTCTGCTTATTATTTTCATCCAGAATATGAGATAAACCAAGTTTTAATATATATGTCAATGTTCGAATAATTTGGAAAGTTCCAATATTTGTATTAAGTTAATAATCAAGACTGTGCAAAGCATCAACTTTAGTCGGTAATGCATGCAATCAGTATCTCTTAGGATATTTATAAGGATGGTATCCACTGAAAAAGTTTCCTTTCCACATGCGGGCTTCAGATCATGATCTAATGCGCCTATGTAGTCACCTATGTTGAAAATGCACACTCGTCGTGATTACGACTCCCCTTGTGGGAAGATAATTTTTCCATTAGCAAAGAGCACTCTAAAAATTTTAATTTTCTTTATAAATCACGTCGACCAAGATGATTTGATCATCATGCCCGTTAAGAACCTTTTTTTCTTCAGGAGCATGAGGGATATAGTGAAGGTACCAAAGAAATTAAGAAAAGTATAAAGTAGTCCCTAGACTTTTCTTCACATAATGTTTTGGTCTCCCATTTTAAAACCCAATTTCAACTTAGTGTTTTGAATTACACTTCACATTGGACAAACTGTATTTTCTTCCCCAAATGCCCTATCATGTTTCTAACGCGTTCAGTTTTGTAATTGAAAGACCAGTAGTTTGTTCATTTAAGCTACTCTATGATTGTAAAGACAAAAAGCGCTAGTCAAAGATGCAAGTTTGGAGCTTAACCACGAAAGGGTATCTTAGGTTGTAAGTTATTCCTCCTCACATGAAGTTCGAAAAGCACACTTATGTATTCTCTTAAAATCACTCTTAGGATAGATAAATTTATGTCTTTAGTAATTACTTGGGAAAATGGTACAAACGGTACTAAATAAATTGCACGTTTGCCAATTCAGTCATAAACATTTAAGTTATGACAATTCGGTCTTAAATCTTTTAAAATCTTGCTAATTTAATCCTTCCAGTAAATTTGTCTTAGAAAATGCTTACGTGTTCGAGACAAATTTGCTAGAAGAACTGACTTGGCAAGGTTTTAAAAGGTTTAGGACTGAATTGGTAAAATTTAAAGATTTAGGACTAAATTGGCAAAAGTGAAATAAGTTTAAGACTTTTTGGATAATTTTCTCGTAATTACTCAATTTGTGTGAGAGAGGGGGGCTGCCACGCTCCTATCAGATCAACTGGAATTTTGAAAAGTAGTGACCAATATATCGCTATCAATAAAATAACTGGAGCTTTAAATGACCCTCCTGATTTTCAGTAGTGTCTTTAAAAATATTCAGAAATTCATTAGCTTCATTATCTACCGATTGTCGAATTCATTATTTGCCACATCGCCTACTATTGGGCTCGTTTATTAAATTCTCGCCGCATTTCCGTTGCAGCCTTAGAACAAGTTCATGGATTTTCATCATGTGACGAGTGTCAGGAAGTCTTGATTGTGGGTATGTAAAGGCAGAGGTTTGTTCGGAGACGTGGAGATCCAAAAAGTTCCCTCCCTCGAGGTCTTATTCTTAAGAGAAGTAAAGACAGACTAATATAGTACTTTAAGAATTGTTTGACGTTTAAATGAGTGACGTTTGGAGTGGTGAGCGACCTTTGGTGTGGTTATAGATTTTATACTGCGGAAGCTATAGGTTCACGGAATCATTTCCCTAAAGAAACTCTGCATTGTAATTCATGAAACTCTTCACTAGTTACCCATTGTTAACTTTTGCTATTTTCCATCCTTAATTGGTCTTTTCAAGTGCTTAATTATTGCCTAATTGATGTAGCCATCTTGCTCTATAAATCCAGACGCAAAAAAATAATAAATAATAATAGCTATTGTCATGGCTTCTTTATGGTTGCCAGAAGATTGGGTACTGGGCCAGCAAAGCTACCTCGTTTAGATTTTTAGGTGTTTTTCATTTTGCGCTTCGTGATTGGTTCAACGTACGGATGGCATAAACTAAATGAAGACGACTCTGCGCATAGCGTAATCGCCATGCTTAATTTGCCATATCGTGATGTGTGTGACCACTTATCATGTTATTAGGTAATTTGATGTGTTGTGTTACGTTGTATCTGATTATTTGTCAATCTATTTTGTCACTTATTTATGGTCAAATTGCATATGATCACTGGCGTGCTATTGTTGTCATCTGATTTTTAAACCCATTAAACTTTGTAACACTGTATATAGGATCATTTCTACAATCTTTGTGCAAACACTGAAACCGTATTTAAATGATATTGTCATCCAACCAAGCAATTTTATCCTTGGGAGGAGAACTCATGACAACATTGTTAATGTCAAAGAATTTTTTCCATAAGATGAAGACTAATAACGGTGGAAAAGGGGGATAATTGTCCAAAAAGTCATAAACTTTTTGAAACTTTGCTGATTCAGTCATAAATCTTTTTGTTTTTTGCCAATTCAATCCTAAACCTTTTGGAACATTACCATTTCAGTCCTTCCAGCAACTTTGTGTCAAAAAATACCTACGTGGATGTCCGGTCACGTCAAATACTGGAAAAGGCATATGACTGGTTGAATCGAGCTTGATTTAAAATGTCCATAAATGGTTTAACTTCCCTGATATGTTCACTTTGATCTTATTCTGGACTCTACTTGTTAGTGGTCTGCCCTAGGAACCAATCAATATTGATACTCTAACATTAGTTGTCGTTTAGGTTGTGTCGAAATTATCTACATTCACTATACTTAAGTAGTCATAATGTCTTGCTAGAGACCGCTTACGAATTGAGGGCCAAAAGAGTTCTATCGGGTCGCACAAAATAGAGAACTGATTTTATATTTCTTAGTGAGTCGTGGCCCAAGGACTTAACTAAGTCCGGCTCATTTGCTTTATCTAGTTACCTCTGTATTATCTACTCTTTTTGCCATAAAAACCCTAGAGGTTTTTCGTGAGAGTCACACATAGAGAAAAGAATACACATAGACGTTATGTATTCGTAGATCCGCGAGAGAGTCTCGAGGATTACAAGCGATCAAGCAAAAGGAACTCCAAAATCTGCATGATAGCACTTGGATTTTGGAGATTCAGTTCGTGTGTGTAGATACCAGTTGAGGCGCAACACTTGGGGCACTAATTTAGGCACAATCAATCGCCAATTTATCTCTGAGTTGATAAAGGTACATGAAACCCTGCTTCGATTTCAATATACGCATGGACCATGTCTAAGATTTCGTTTTATAATATATTTCCGCTGCGTTTGAGAAACCATGAAATCCAGCACTACTCCCATAGCTTCTAAATGTATCTTTATCAATAAGGGTACTAGTAAGTCAATTTAACTGAGTAGAAAGAGAATGCGGGAAGGGAACTTGGGCCCCCTTTTAAAACTTCTCAAGATGGCCCCCAGTTCTCATTATTCTTTTTTGTGGATGAACTGTTCCTATTTGCGGAAGTGAATGACATAAGCTATATTTTCATTTTCAATACCTTGAACCAATTATGAGATCTATGGTCAGAAGATTAACTTTTTGAAATCTAAAGTCTATTTCCCTGAGGTCTCCACTGAGGATCAGGATTATTTCTAGAAGATTCTTGGTACCAATTATACCCGGGAATATCTTGGTTATCCTATTAATAGTGGTACAGTGACTTTCTAGAGATTTTACATTTACCGTTGACAAGATGAGAATGAAACTAGTTGGTTGGAAACTACTAGAATGTCAATGTTAGGTTGAAGTATTATCATTAAATCGGTCGATGAGGCGATAACAAGCTACTATAAGCGAATTGGAGTGCTTCCTATGTCCATATGCAACCAAATGATAAATTCCGTCGTGGATTTTCTATGGGGCTCTAGTGAGCGAGGGAGAGATGCATCTCATTGGATGAAATGAAGTTAAAAGAGGAAACAGATAGCGTGGTCTAGGTCTAGGCATGGTTAGATTGGAAAATATAACATTACTTGGACAACTTAGATGTGTCGGGACCTCCTCAAGGCTCATCCAATGGCTAGGGTAGAGAATATCTCCAACTATGATCCTAAAGGTATTAAAGCCACTAAATGAGCATGCAAATATTTTTGTAGGTTTCATTATGATTCTAAACTAGTCCTAGCAATTATGGAAAAGAAATAAACAAACAATTCATTAAAGTGTGGTGCAATATATAAATACCCAAGAAATTGAAATGACGTGAAAAGTAAACATGGGAAAGGAAAACGTTATATAAGTCAGGCAAAGTGTGACAGACTCGAATCTCAAGTCTCTTAAAAAAGAAAAGTATTGGGAACACGACCTCGGTGTCAAAGTTTGGATATTTATTCCAACCCCAACGGACATGATTTCCCTTAAGATAAGTCTTTTCCTTTCGAAACGTCGCCGGTTTTTCTCTCTACCGACCCAATGGCCCGGGTAGACATTGTGCAATGCCACCAGTACTCCTCCACCTTCCGAGGTGACTACCTTGATCGACGGTGCCACTGAGCACCGCCTAGAAATAGGTGGCAAGCGGTGCCACCAAGGCAGCACCGCATAGCACCATATAGCCCCACGCAGCACTACCAATCCAAGTGGTAGCAACACTTGCCATGGTGTTGCTAGCTTGGTGGCCAAGTGGCGCCCGGCAGGCACCACCCAACACCATGTAGGTGCTACATGGCACCGTGTGGACTAGTAAAGGCGCCACACGACGCCGTGTGGGCTGTTGGCACGCTACGTAGGCGCCACCGCTTCCAACGTTTCCCCAGGTGGCCTACATGCAGGCTGAGGTAGAGACCTGACTGGAAAAAAGGGAAAGAATAAGAGCTACTATATATAGGTAAGGAAAACTTCTGGAAACTTCCTCTGATTTTTCCACATCGACTCCTAGCTCCTTGTCACCCCTCAATCGCTACCACCGCCACTTTCGCTGCTCCCACAATTCCTCCGTCGTTTTCTCGCTACCACTATAGCTCCACCTTCCCCCGATTCCACCTAGATTACCGTCGCCTTTAGCCAGCGTCGCTGCCTCTAGCTACCAACACCGGTGCCTCCTAGTCAACGTCGCTACCTCCAACTACCAGTGCCACTGCCTTCAACCATGTCGCCACTCCCAACCAGCGTCACCACCTCTAACCAGAGCACCACTACTTCAAGGGCACCACCTCCTCCAGCTAGAACATCACTAGACCGACGCCCTTTTCTAATCAAAATCCGCCTACAACTAGCCAACTCTTAGCCATAGATTCTTCAAGGAAAATATTGTATTTTAGCCCCGTAAGTTCTCTGATTTCATTGGATAAGTTCATAGAATAATTTACAAAGAAATAAGAAGTGATTTTGCAATTCATAGAAGTTTCAGTTCATCAACCTATTGAAAACCAAATGAGATTTACTGGCCTCGAGTTTTTCCATGATAATGACTTCTTTTGGAAAATATGTAAAGAGATTTAGAAGCATTTAGTTTGCATTACCGCATTGTTTGACAGATCATTATGCATGTTGTGCTTGTGATTATGGAGGGAGGCTTTTGTGCTGCGCATAGTAAGTCGCGATGCCACTAGGTCGTAGGAATGCCTCAAATGAACAGAAGGTCCCAGTAGCTAAGGTGGAGATCGCGGACACCTTTAGGACAAGATGTCGTGTTTGGGGGCATGATTGGGTAAATCTGGTGGCGGGAGAAAAAGACAAATGACATGCCTCAAGGTGAACACGATGCCTCGGTAGAGATGCATAGGCTTGGAACCTAGAAGCCCCTCGCAACAGGTTAGGATGCACCACCATAGGTACATGTGAGTTGGCAAGGCCTTCCACGCAATTCGTGGTGCGATGCTGGCGCCAAACGTCAGGCGAAAGAGGGATTTTGATTTGTGATCTTAGCTCATTAGCTACATGAATCTTTTTTAATTGATGAAACTGATTTGATTAACTAGCATGTGCTTGTGGAAATGTGTGTCCTATGTGTATGGCATGTTGCATTCCATGAAACAAGAAGTTCATGCATGTGCTAGAGTGCATTGCTTGCTAAGCATAGGCTTACTTTTGTTGTGATAAATCTTTTCAGACGATAGACTAGTATGACTAGCACTCCTGCCAATCCTTCACCACGTTACTATGACGTATTCCATAAGTTCTATGAGTTTACCTTACCACAAACCCAATCAGTATTATTTGCTAGCAGAGACCGGGATCAAAGTGAACATAGGAATATTACACAGGCAGATTACATACCGCTTCTACGTGGTATATGCCTTGTCAGGCAACAGATTGATCAACCCTCAAGCTTGACCCCTTCTAGGGAAGCCCAAATGACGAACCGAAAGAGTGAGCTCAACTGGAGCTCTAGACTTTTTGACATTGAAAGCTAGATATAAGTTAAGAACACCAGATTGTATAGAAAAAAGGTGATCAAATTGTACATAGAGAATTTTATTTTCTTGTCAAGTATGGTCCCAAAAGTCATTTTATAGTAAATAAATGTAACATCCTAGCGTCGCTAAAAGCTCTGGCAATTAATATCTTTGGTAAACCCCTTGACAAGAATTAAGAGATCAACATGCTAAGATATTTCAGAAGTGGTTTCTTAAATTTTCCCTCCTCATCTCCTACCAAACAAACATTTTAGGCCATACAAAAAACATGAATATAGTCGACTTCATTAAACTTCCAAGAGAATACACTTACATGGAGTATACAATGATGAAGGAAGGAGAAGACTCCTAAAAATGGATACAACATTTCACCGTCTACTCCAAAGAAAAAAACGCAACACCCAACAAGGCCTTCCTAAAGATATGCCTACTCTGACCTATCCTGACGACACATGGATCTATATCACATATCAAGTTATTATCATGGTCACTCCCTAGGTCGTCATTGGCAATAAGGGGCAAGGTTTTGAACCAGTGGTCCCTATCCAACACATCATAGGTGAAGAACCTAAGATGTAAGTGACCAGTGAACAACTCGGTATTGACCGTGATTTGGGTCTTCACTCTTTTGAAAAGATCTCCAGGATATCTTGGATGGGTAAACTCTACTATGTCGGTTCGGAACTTGGTAGGCACTCCATAACGTGGCGCAAGATGAAGGATTGAAGCCATAGCTAGTCTGAAATAAATGTTAGCCCACGGGTACGCTAAAGCTCGGCAAATAACACGCTAGCACTTAACTCATAATATCACACAACTTATGCAAATGATAAAATGTCATGAATCACACCCTCAAGCACACACATGCAAGTTCATCAAGTAGAAACCGACAAGATTCTCAAAATTCAGAAAACCATTTTCAAAGCATATGTGATATCATAATACCCCCTTGACTATTTGGCGTCGGCCTTTCTGACCCATCACAAGAAGGCTTCCGGGATCTCACTTCGAGCATTGTCACTCCGAAGGTATCCAAATCGTACTCCAGGCATCTCATCCGGAGGCATCGTGCGCACTCTCTTCAAGAGCTCCAATCCCCATTCATTCAAGGCATCCCTTAACTCCAAGGAGGAATATCCACATTGTATGACATCTCACATCGGGAGTTAACCCACGTCTTGCAACTTTTGGCATCGGAAAGCTATCTGACATGTCACGAGGAAGCTACTAGACATCTTGTCCAAGCATCTTTACTCCGAAGGCATCGTGACTTACCTACACGGCATTTCGTCCGATCGGCATTGAAGACCGCCTCTGATCCCAAACCACCATCCTTCGAAGCATCCCAACTCTAAGGGCAGCCGTTCACGATCATTTCAATCACAAATAATAACGAGATCAAACGTCTGGCCTTGTTGCACATGTCTCATATCATGCCAACACGGCTAAACATAAAACCAAACAATCGTATATTTTTCAACTCTAGTACGCATTCATGTCTAAATCATAATCTCATTCCATGTATGATCGAGGTATGCATGGAGACATATGCAGTTCTTAAATCATTTCAAAAGATCTAAGCAGTCCTATGATGCATGATGTTTCATCAAAGTTACCGTGGCAAAATGCATGTCATCTTAAATAAATTGGTTTCTTTGGCCACTTCCCTAACTTCATACAAGTCCTAACGAGGCGAGGACTCTTAAGTTACAAACTAGGGGTCACTTGGCTACACCGAAAGAGGAAGTTCGGAGAGGAAGAGGAAAAGGGGTGGCTTCTCAATAGCTCTCTTAGACAATGGCTCTGACGGCGGCGACGACTCACGGCGGTGAACAACTCATGATGGACAGCGGATCATAATGTACAGTGGCCCACAACAAGCAGCAGCAACGAACGGTGGACAGCAACTCTTAATGATCAGCGGCTCACGGCAATTCTCTCTATCTCTCTTAGTGGTTGTGAGAATACAAGTGAAGAAGGGGGGAGGAAGAGGTGTGAGGCCAACTTAAATAGGCCCTAGCCAGCCTTTACTGGCCTTGCCAAGTGGTCGAGCTAGCTATGCCAATTGGCACAGTTGCTGGCCGCGACAGGGCCACCGATTGGGTGGACAAGCGGTGGCTACATGGCCGCCAAGTGGTGGTCGTGCAGTTCTCCTTAGGCTGTCCAAGCCTGTGGTAATGTAATGATGAGGCTTGGGGCTATGGTTTAGGGGGTAATCATCGCCTAGGAAGATAATCATAACTTGGTGCATGGATGACAAGTGGCGGCCTAGCTTGTAAGAGTGTCTTTGGTCTCCATTGGCCATCTTAGGCGGCTGAGTAAGGGAAAGAGAGAGGAAGAAGATGGTGGTTGTGACTAGGTCAAGGATAGATGGTGGCCACAATGGGCGCCTCCCGAGTGGCTAGCTGTTCCACCGTGTTTGAACAGTAATTGGGCAGTGAAGAACGTGTCATCTTGGTGCTAATTCAATGGTCGAGTCTAGGATCATGTTCAAGTGGTATAATTCTAATATTGAGGCAAGTGTACTCACTTATTTGATAGAAATTTCTATAAGAATAAATCAGAAGTCTTACCGGAGTATCAAATTTCTATTGACTAAAAGAGATGGATGGACAGAGCGCAAGGTGAAAGCGGATACGACAGGGTCTTAGACACGTTTCTTGTCTGAACCAATTCTTTTCTAGGGTAGTTCGAGGCTGAAAGGTGGCTTTCAAAGCTCATCCAAGTCAAATACATCACAATTCATTTACAAATCCTTTGTTCCTCGGCCTCGGTTCGTTTACATGTGTTATAGGAGGCGTTCAGATTTTGAGGATGTCACAAATCTTGCCTCCTTAGGAGACTGTCATCAGTACTCGATTGCTTTGAAGAAATTGGAGTATTGTCGTCTCATTTCCTCCTTACTTTCCCACATTGCTTCTTCCATATCATGATATTTCCACAAGATCTTAACCAATGGAATAACCTATGTTCTAAGGACTTATTTTCCTCATCTATTTTTTGCATAGGCTGCCCAATGTATGTCACCCTCTTGCTTATGTCAAGTGTATTGTGCTGCAAAATATGTGCTAAATTTGGCTGATATTTCTCCAACATCAATACGTGAAATACATTGTGGATGTCAGAGAGTTTCAGAGGTAGAGCCAATCATTAAGCCAAATTTCCCACTTTATCGAGAATTTCAAAAGGTCCAACGTACCTTGGTTGAAACTTTCCTTTTGCCCCAAATTTTGATACACCTCTTTTCGGGGAAACTTTGAGGAATACATGGTCACCAACCTCAAATTCCAACAGTCTTCTCCAGTGATCAGCGTAATTCTTTTGCCTATCTTGGGTAGTCTTTAGATGTTCTCGTACATTCTTGATCTTTTTTAAGGTGATTTGGATTATCTCGGGTCTTGTTAATTACGTTCTCCCACTTCGTTCCAATAAACAGGGGTTTGACAAGGTCTCTCGTATAATACTTTGTATAGTGCCATGTCAATGCTTTGTTAAAAGCTATTATTATAAGCAAACTCAACTAAAAGTAATTTGTCATCCCAGTTACCTCCAAAGTCGACTATGCATGCCCGTAACATATCCTCCATGATCTGAGTTACTCTTTTGGATTGTCCGTCAGTTTGCGGATGGTATGCCGTGCTAAATTGTAGTTGAGTCCCAAGTGCAGCTTGCAGCATCTTCCAAAAGTTTGAAGTGAACCTTGAACCTCGATCAGACATGATGTTCAATGGAATCCCATGCAGTCTCACTATTTGTCTAACGTACAATTCAGTGTACCTTTCTACATAATAGTCTAGTCTTATGGCAAGAAAGTAAGCGGACTTGGCCAAACGATCCACTATTACCCATATGGCGTTATGGCTACTTGAAGTTCTAGGCAATCCATGCACGAAATCCATCGTGACACGTTCCCATTTCCATTTCGAAATATCCATCATGATATGTCCTTGTGTGTTAATAAAAAGGTCACCAAATGGCTTTGTCATTTTATCCATATATATTGACGATTTGAATTTAATTGGAATTCCAAAAGAACTTGAAGAAGCTCGTTCCTGCCTAAAGAAGGAATTTGAAATGAAAGACGTGGGTCAAACCAAGCATTGTCTTGGCCTACAAATCGAGGACCTCCTAGAAGGAGTTATATTGTTCCAATTTCATTATACAAAACGAATACTAGAGACATTTTATATGGATAAATCTTGTCCTCTCAACAAACCAATGGTGGTCCATTCACTTGAAGTGTATAAATACCCATTTAGACCTAAAGAGGAAAACAATGATAGGTTAAGACATGAAATTCCTTATCTTAATGCCATAAGAGCAGTGCTATATCTTGCAAACTAGACTAGGCCTAACATTATGCAATTACTTTTCTAACTAAAAACACTACCAATCCAACCGGAAGATATTGGAATGGCGTTAAAGATATCCTATGTTACCTCCAAAGAACTATGGATCTTGGTTTATTTTACCAATTAAATAGAGATTTAACATTGGTGAGATATTCAGATGCTGGTTGTATGTCTAATCCTCATAATGCTAAGTCACAAATTGGTTATGTATTCCTCTGTAGAGGCATGACAGTTTCATAGATGTTAGTAAAACAAAGTATGGTTGCTACTTTCTCAAATCATTTGGAGATTATTTGAAACTGGAACAATATATGAATGTGTTTAAAACAAAGTACTATTTGAAACTGCAAATGAATGTGTTTGGTTAACAACTTAGATACACCCCAATCAAGATTCATGTGACTTATCCTTAACTCATAATGCCCCCACTTTACTTTTAAGGACAATGTAGCTTGCATTGCACAAATCCGTGATGGATTTATCAAAAGTGGCAAAACTAAACATATTTCACCTAAGTTATTTTACTCACATGAACTCTAAGAAAAATGCGAGATAGATATCCATCAAATCCACTCTAGCAACAATCTTGCAGATTTGTTCATCAAATCCCTACCTAATTCCACATTTGAAAATATTGTATATAGAATAGGCATGTGTTGCCTTAGACAACTACTTCAATTAAGGGAGTGAATTAATCATTCTTGAAGGATGGAACTCATAAGATTTATGACTATACTCTTTTTCCCTTGGCCAAGTTCTTGTCCCATAGGATTTTTCTTAGCAAGATTTTATATGAGGCAGTCTAAATAGCATGTAATAAAAGGTGTGCACTCAAGGGGGAGGGTCGTAAATACAATGTATGATATGGATGTATTACCTTTCATCATTCCATGAATTATCTCGTAGATTCCCTCTTCCAATATACATGATCACATCATCCACTAATAGTATACATGAACGTATACATTTATGTACAATGTACCCATATTATTCATGTACCTTGTAGTCTACAAGTAGAGGCTTTGTTGAAGATAGTAAAGAGCAGCTAACATTTGCTCTCCACTTCTCTCTTAGCGCTTATCTCTTAATTTTCTTTCATTTTATATTTCAAGTAGATTTTATATATCTGAATTGATTCCAAATATCACCATTTACTATATAATATGTCCTAATTATTCAAGTCAAATTGGATCTGACCAAGTCTACCTAGTCCAAATCAAGTTAGCTCAGTCCAACTGGATCGACTTATGGCACCTCAATTTTTCCTAATTTTTTTCCAAATTGCATAATGAGATAGGTCATGATATACATTGAAGTTCAATTGGTCAAATTGGACCTTAGCCTAATGTGGTTCAAAACGAATCATATCAATCCAATTGATTTGTCTTGATTCCTTATTCTTCAATTCCCTAATTTGATCAAATAAAGCCAATTTTATGATTATGTCAAAATTGACTTTGGAATTGAGTTGTTTGGATTTATTTGCACTAAAAGTAAGCCAATTTACATTACTCATGAAACATCAATCAGGACGCCTAATTGGCACTCAAAATGGGGCAAATTCACCTCTAGCTTGGAATCTCAAATTTGGGAGCCCTTTTTTTTTTCCTTTCATTTACTTTTTATTTGTTTCCTTCTACCTTGCTCGATGGCCATGGCAATGGTTGACAGCCAATCACAGGCCTAGTACGAGCTCACCAGAGGCTGATGAACCCAAGTCTCAATAGATCAACGAGGCTCTAGCCTTACTGAGCTCAAGCTTGCCAAACCAATGAGGCTTAAGCCTTGGCCTCACCAGGCTTCTCTTGTTGCCATGGCCAATAAACCCCAAAGAGGAAGAAAAGAAAATTAAAAAACAATTATTTCTAAATTTGTTTAAATATTTTTAAAGTGATCCTGAATGTTGGGACTTGGGAAACAACATTAAGGCTTACATGCTCAAGCATAGAAATTCGAATCAAAGCACTAATACTTAATCATATTTTGGAACACATTTTTCAAATGTTTCAAGCAGAAATTATTTTACTAAATTTAAGCTTTGGCAAGACAACATTTCTCGTTGAGTAGGAAAATATTTTCGTTAACTTATTTTTCGCGAAACAAACGTGCCTTAAACTTAAGAATGTTTTCTATGGGATTGCAGGATTTTGAATGGGTAAAAGACTACCTCATTACTCATGTCCCACGGTTCAAACCTGATTTTGTCTGCACTGCTTAGTGTGTGTCTTGGCCTTTTTTGGCCGGACACCAGACAGCTCTACGATGTAGCCATCTGATATCGACTTATCGCTAGTTAAACATGTTTTTCCATAAACGGGTTACTCATTGCCTTAAGGATGTAGAGAATACCACATACACTTGCTAAAAAATCTTGCCACACTTTGCAATCAAAACGCTCGAGAGACTGAGATTGTGTGACAAATTTTTGTAAGAGAGGGCATCCTATTAATAAATGAGAGTTGTTTCCACTATAACCAACATTCGTGTGATGTTTTAAGTTCACTAGATTGGGCTTAACTTTCGAATGTTGTCAAGAAACGGAGTAGGCACCATGTTAGAGCTGATCTATTATAAACCAGTTAAGTATTTTTCAATCCCTCACCCCTTCCCCTTCCCCTCACTAATTTATAAGCATACCACGTGTTTGATAATTTGCCTATATGTTATTGGGATATATGTTCTATATATTTGAGACAACATTGTTGTCTTCTTTCGGCTTATGACCTGGTGAATGACCGGTTGTCTTGTATCGACGTGAGGCAGGAAACAGAGATGGATTTGAAAATTTAGATTCTCTCCTTCGCATTAGACATTTTATCTTGCAATTCTTGCACATGAGATGAAGCACATCTTGCCAACTTGGCGAATGAATGTTAAGCCTTCAATGCTCGGGATATCACCCGGGTAATGAAACAGTTTGTGAAAACTTTATGGAATGATCTCTGGATCCCAGCCTGAAGTGAGACCCTCCTTTGGAAGACATGTTTGGGAATGGATACGTACAAATTATCACGGTAAGAGTTGGCATCCCATGCCTTGGATTTCTCGGAATATTGCATCACCATGGATTATGAATATTCATGTCTTCATTAGTTCTTCTAACATCTCTACTTTTAGCCCCATTTTGTTTGTCAAAAGCAAGGGACTCTTATGCCACGACGATGTTTGAATTGAGAAGACGTCTAAGAACCAAGGGAGATCATAAATGGAGCAAGCCTAAACTGCGATGGATTAGACTAACACGCAATCAGTGGCTTCAACCCTGAATGGAGCCGCTGGAGGGGGTGGTATGTTAAGAAACCACCTCGACAACTGGACAATGGGGTGTGCTAAGCGAATTGGCAAGACTAATGCCTCTGTTGTAGCAGTCTAGGCTCGTAAAGATGGACCACAATCAACAGTTGATCGCAAGAGATTGCTAGAGGGCCTGCGAGAGCACCAGACGGCATGTGGTATGGGAAGCTAATTGTCGTGATGATGCATAAGCATATATAGCGAAGAGGAAATGGATCCCCTGCCTAGCGTAGTTGCTAGGCAGGGGTGACCAGCAAATACCGCCAGTCATCCGATCTGAATCAGACGGCTGGAGAAAGTCCAAAACAAAAAACAAAAACCTCTTCCCCCTATTAAAGTGGGGCCCACCCTTTTTCCTCTTAAAATCCCCTGCCCAGCCCCTGTCTTGGGCAAGGAATTCAGACCCTGGCGAAGACTAAGTATATGCTATTTCTTTTAGAAAAATACCAAAAAAAAATCTTGATTCTATATTAGTTGTAACAATTCATTTCTAAACTTTTGTTTTACCAATTCCATGCTTTAAACCTTTTGCATTTGTGTAAATTCAATTCATCCAATCAATTTTGACTGAAAACTGCTGACATTGACATTAGTCATCCTATGTTATACGAGCAATGCAGACATTGACGGTTTCTAATACTATTTTTTTTTCTTTCTCTTTCTTTTCTTTTATTCCTTCCCTTTAATGATCAGTCAAAGGAAAGGGCTAACGAGGTCGACCTCATTGTCGTTAGGAGAGGTAAGCCTCATCATTGCCGGGTAAGGCTCAACTTCATCATGAGGCTCGACCTCACCATGTTAGACGAGGTTGAGCTCGCCCAGCCACTAATGAGGCTCGACCTCACCGTTACTGGGTGAGGCTAGCCTTGGTCGGATTTCGCGAGGTCAAGCCATCGCCATTGTTGGGCAAGGCTTGGCCTTGACAAATCCAACAAGATTGAGCTTGCCTTAGTGATAGCAAGGTCAATGTTAGTTGTAGGCAAGGTCGACCTTACTAGCCCATACCTCTAGCCTATTGGTGAGGTCTAACAACCAGCCGAAGGAAGAAGGAAGGGAAGGGGGCAAAAAAGAGAAAAAGGGAAAGGAAAAGAATAAAAAAATTCAAAAATATTAAAAAAATTATGAAAAATTATTTACGATAGTGCTAGTCATGCCATTTAGGATAGTCAATATCAATGTCAATAATTTCCTATCAAAATTGACCAAATTGATTGAATCAGCACAAATGCAATAATTGGTTAGGACCGAATTGACATAATTGCAATAACTTTATGTTTTTTATATATAATTATCACCTATTTTGTTCGATACCTACTGTACGTGATAGTTTGAGGCATCTTTTGCTTAAAGACATGGTGAAAACTCTTTTTTGTGAGCTAGAGATCTAACCTAAGACATCATACCCTGATGTTCTTTGTTGATGCATTTCTTTGATTACCGTAAAAAAGAACGAAGAGTTCATTTTGGCCTCACTTTCACTCTTCCCATTTAGGGTTAATTAGAGTAAGCTTGGCCTAGAGAACGAGAGGTACTATAAGCATGGAAGGATTCCTTGTGGTGAAAGATACGAGAAATTTTGTTTGGGGGTTTCCAAGGGTAACTGTTAAGTAGGGTTTATAAGATATCAGAACTTTTTTTGGGATGAATATTTGTTATTTTTTTGTGATGATGAGAATATTTTGGGTACTAGAGAAATGCTTGATTTTGTCTTATTTGTTGTCAATACTTGTGGAAAGAAGCCAACCTTACCTAAGTGGAATGCCCATAGAAGAATTTCTGTTTGCCATAATTTATAAACCATAGTTGATATTATAGAAAGCCCTAAGTTTTTAAGATAAACTTTTAGTTTCTTTTATAGTGAAAGTTAATGTTTACATGTCTAATGATTTTCACAGAACCCATCATCATGCATAGTTAAGGTTCACAAAGTCAACATTCTGATATTCTTGGTAAGAAGTAAAGACATATATTGTGGTATTCAAATATGCATTTTGAGTACATAAATCAATTGAAAATTTGACGGTTGAATGGAAGTGCTCAACTTGAATATTTTTTATGGTCAATTTGAAAGCTAAACAAAAGTACGAAGTTTTATGAAATTCTTATTTATGCTATGTTTGGAAATACATAATAATGGAAAGAATTTACCCTTGAACTTTTAACTATTACACCGCATGCCTTGAACTTTGATAAATTAATGAAATCTCTTTTTTTTTCTTCAATTGCTGTAAAAATGAAAACTATAGGAAGATATGAAAAAAAATAACTGAAATACTATAATAAAAAAATATTAATAATTACATTAAAAATAATAAAACTTGTTAAACTTTATAGACACAAAATTAAACTAAATAAGATATTTTAAGAAGAGAATGAACACAAGTTGAATAAAATAGAAAGAGTTACTAATAATAAAAATGTCAAATTACCAAAATTTTATGGATATTTACAGGGTTCATTAATAAGAATATTAATTGATTACCAATAGTATTTGAAACTATTGTAAAAGGGAAAAATGTCATCAAAACGATTAGCCAATTAAGGTGATTTTCTTTTGAATAACTTTTTAACGATCAATTAGTTTTTACTGATCAACCATTGTAATCATTTTATGTTTCTGCGGGACAATTGTCAAATAAGTCCTAAACCTTTTGCTAATTTGTCATCTCAGTCCTAAACCTTTGTTTATGCCAAATAAGTCTTAAACATTTTGCAAGTTTGCCAATTAAGTCCTTCCAGTGGATTTTGACCGGAAAATGCCTACGTGGCGACCACGTGGCATGATGGACTCACCGGTGCTGATGTGGCGACACGTGGCGATGACCGGACCCCAATTTTTTTATTTTTTTTCCTTATTTTCTTGAAAAAAATTACTTGGCCAGTGAGCTCTGCCAACCGCCGGAGCTCGCCGGCCACTCCAGAGGGCGGCCCGGCCCTTGCTGAGGAGGCTATCGCCGCCCTTGCCTATGGCCGGCGAAGGCCGAACGAGGCTCACCTAACCCAGATTTGGGCGGGGCGAGCTCGCCCAGACCGGCGGCGTGGCGCTTAGGCATACTAGAGATGGCGTCTAGGCTTGCTGAGTCACATCGACGGCATGGAGGAATGGCGGAAGACGCGACGATGGCGAGAAGGAGCCTTAGGTTTACAGCGATTAACACGAACAGATTTGGAAATCTGAGATAAGTTGAGGTTACCCACTCCAAATTGGAAGTGGCGAGTTGCTAGACAAGAACAAGGGGGCTCTCGGGAAGCTTCCTGAGCGACGGTGGAGGCTGGAGGGACCTAAGTGGTCGGTGACAACAGCAACCAGAGATGCCGTTCAAAAATAGGGGAGATGCGTCCGACGCTGTGGCTGCGATTCCATGGCCTTTTGTTGCTGTTTCATGGCCTTGTAGCTGCGGTTTTCCGGGATATTACTGCGGTTTCTAGTCTATCATTGTGGTTTTCGGTCTATGGCTACAATTCGTGGCCAAGAGACTGAAACAGGGGAGTTCGAGTTCGCGTTGCAAACCCAGCCTCGCCGCCCTTGCCCGTGGCCGGGGAGGGCCGAGCTAGGCCTGCCTCGCCCAAATCTAGGCAGGGCGAGCTCGCCCAGATCTGCAGCAAATCTGGGCTGCCTCACCCCGCCTAGATCTAGGCGAGGCCGGCAAGGGGCGAGGGTGGTGGCGACCTCCCCCGCCCTTACCCGCGACCGACGAGGGCTTGGCCGCCCTCTAGAGTGGTCGGCGAGCTCGGCCAAGTAGTTTTTAAACAAAAACAAGAAAAAAAGAAAAAAAATTTGGGGTCCGGTTATCGCCACGTCATCACCGGCGAGGTTCGGCGTGCCACTTCGTTGCCACGTAGGTATTTTCCGCCCAAAATCTGCCGGAAGGACTCAATCGATAAAGTTACAAAAGGTTTATGACTCATTTGACATAAAAAAAAAAGGTTTAAGACTGAATCGGCAAAATAGCAAACGGTTTAAGACTTATTTGGTAATTGTCCCATGTTTTTGCTATCGCGACCTTTTACCATAAAATGTCCTATCAATTCTATTGATATTTCCATCAAAATTTAACACTTTTTTATTGGCATGAATTTATTTCTTTATTTCTTTACTCACAATCATCAAAGTTAAAAAAAAATAGATTTCTACCTTCACCAAAAAGAAAGATAGATTTCTACAAAAATAAAATAAGGTGAAGATACAAATTGAGCCCTCAAAAGTGAAGTCCTTTGTATAAGCTGATGGAAAATACAACAAGATAAAAACCGATAGGAAAAATAAGAATTCACAAATTGCGACTTGTAAAATGTCAAAAATTAAATGTGTACCGTCTTCAAAGTTTGGAAATTCTCAAAATAATTTCGGGATTCTCTTGTAATAATAGTCGAGGAGGAGGGGCCTTGACGACGTTGACGTCAAGGTCTCCGCTTTGTAACCAGCGTCGATCTGAGCTGGCTTTTTTGTCATTGTCTCGAGTAAAGTCACGCGGTTTGCTCGAAGAACAAGGAAAAACGACTTCTTAACCTCTCCTTCTCCCCTGCTCCCCCCTCGAAAGCCATCCCTTCTCTTCTCTCTCGATAATCCTTCTTCCCTCCCGCTGAAAATGGCGAGCATCGACGAAAAGAACTGCCCTTGTCACGAGGAATCCAGCCCCCTTTTGGACAAGGAGGTCGTGGACGATGCCAAGAAACCCAGCCATGCGGCCGACAAGGTCGCGGACGATGCCAAGAAGCCCAGCCAGGTGACCGACGCCGCCGCGCCATCGCCAGCTGCGAACGGTCCGCTTCTGGTCCCGGTCAGCGGCGGATTCGGCTGGACCGCTGATGGCTTGCCGCTGGCTCACGGCAGCGTGATGGGCGAGCCGATGGAGCGGACTCGGTGGAACTCGAGCCTCTTCGCTTGCCTCGGTCGCAACGACGAGTTCTGCAGCAGCGATCTCGAAGTTTGTGAGTCTCTCTCGAGATTTCTGAATAGGGGTTTTTCTGTGATCGCTGCGTTTTGGCCGCGTATTATTTTTGCGGTGTCTGTGGATGAATTTGGTCGTTAAATTATTGGTTTGGTGATTTGATTGGTCGTGCATTCTAAGCTATTAGCTTCGGCAGCGGGGATTTTTTTCTAGGTGGTGTGATTATTGCTGAAATCAGATCGATTTGGCTTTGTTAACTGGGAGGTCCATGGCTAGCAATTAGAAGGCTTTCCTAAGGTCCGTTAAGTAACAGTATCGGCAGTTGCTGCATCTGATGCAGACCGCAGTCACTGTGCTAATTATTTTCATCAGTTCATCACTGTAGCCTCTTATGTGACAGTGTCATAACTGGCTGAAAGGGTCGTAGCTCCCCTTATCGACGAAGATGCAGAGAATATCTAGACTTTTCCCAGGCATTTCACCTTGGATTCTTTCTTTAAGTGGCTAGTCTTGCTCAAACAAACTCAAGATTTAGGTAAAGAAACAAGTGAATGGAGTTCTCAAAGAGTCAGATGTCAGATCTGAGTACTTGTATTCTTCAAACCAGGTCTGGTGATATGATCAATGGGATCTTGGTCTTGGTTTGGCTGATCGAACATCACGTGGCCATGGATCTCTGTTTTCTTAGCTGTCTTCTCTCCATCAGGAACAACTAAGGAGAGAGGAGAAAGAAGCAGTGCGACTTATGTATTTTCTGTTTCTACTTTAATTAAGCTTAGATCATTAGTGTTTAATTTATCAATGACAAATGTATGTGTTTATATGTTATACAGTTAGGATTTTGCAATTTTTTAACAAACCAATAAAGTTATAATTTTTCAAACATGATGTGTAAGCATCATAAAGTTCACACCGCAATGTCTGCAAACCGTTACATAATGTCTGTCCTTCCCCACTTCCACAACAACCACTATGCGACAGCAATGCCAGCCACGTCCATGCTATAATTCCTTGCCTTTGTATGTGAAGTGTTTTGTTGATTTAATGAGTACCTATCAAGGGACACGATGCATTGTAGGTCATGTACAACCTTTTGACGAAAGAGATTTTTTACTATTTTTTTCCCTTTTCTGGGCAAGTTTTTTAGTCTGTTCTTTATTGAGGTTGTTCTGAACTTCTGAAATGGTAATCTTGTTGTGATAGATTTCATTGCTGACTTCAGGAAAACTAAAATGGAAGAAAGTGAATTTTACTATCTTTTTATAGAGAAATCAAATTTTATTATGTTAGTTTTGAAATTTTCAGTGTGTTAAGTGGTGGGGACTACGCTTGCTAAAAATGCTATTGAGTGTACTATGTTTCCTGATTTCTAGATCAAAATATATAAAATGGGACTTATCCAGTCTAATATGTTAGTAAGGGATTCCTCAGGATAACTGTGTTAGGCATTTAGATATTGCTGTCAACATTAATTTTTTTTTGTTGAATCGAAGGTCATTCTGCTTGTATGTCTTTTCTATATGCTTTTGATATCATAGATCCTTTCTGATCATATTTTCTCTATCATGACGTGATTAGGTCTTCTCGGAAGCATTGCTCCTTGTGTGCTTTATGGAAGTAATGTTGAGAGACTTGGAAACGCTACTGGAACTTTTGCGACTCACTGTTTGTCTTATGCTGGCCTTTATCTGATTGGAAATTCCTTCTATGGTGTCAACTGCATTGCACCCATGTTTTCATTTCTTAGCCGCACAGCTATTCGTCGCAAGTATAATCTAGAGGCAAGTAATTTTTTAACTGTCCATTATTGACTGGCACTCTTCTCCATTATCATGAGATAAGTTTGTTGACTGAGTAAACCAGAAGGCACACATTCTGTTATAGCTAGTGGTCAAACTTCCACCCTTTCAGAAGGCAATTGTGCCAACTTCTCATTTCTTTTCTCCAAGGAAAGATGTATAATTGATGCTTGTTTCTTTATTTTTCATTTTTAACAGCAGAGGTAATGTTAGATTCACAAGGTACTCATGTGTAGTTTAGTTGAATCAGGAAGTCTCGGCTTTATGATGTGAATTAACATCTCACTTCCTGTTTGGTTAAAGTAGTCAATCTCAACAGATTAGTCTGATGATTGCCCATGATTTTTGAAAATACAGTTGATCCATCTATGACTCTTAGGGTTAGCAATGGGTGGGCAGGGCTTAGACCATGCACTGCACCTCACCCATGCCTTCCGTCCTCCCCTTGCATGTCAAATACATTCTGTATTTGGCCCATTCTATCACTCCAACCCATTGAAAAAAAAAAGAGACTTATTTTTCTGTGCATTTTATACCATAGCAGCTAGTAAGTAGATTAAGTGAGGATCTGCGGATATCGCCATCAATAGAAATTATAGTCATCATGAGGATCTGTACACCTTTCTCTGGACCATACTGTGAGTCAATCATGGAATTTCCTGATGCTGGCCTACAGGTTCTTTACCATCCATCTCTTCACCACCCTTGCAATTGTGAGTTAATTATGCAAATAAATTATGATCCTCGTCCAACAAATAGTCTAGTGCCAATATATCCCACTTGGAATGGGCAAATGCTGGTTCATGTTAAGCCAATTTCCCCCTCATTGGCCGATAGTTACTTTCTTTTTAACATTTTTGCTTAAACTTTCTTGCCTTATTTTTTTATGATTGTCGTCCTGTAAATATGACTGCAATTGGCATTTTGGGGAACAAAGTTAAATTAGTGTAATGTTTAATAGAATAGATTTGTTTTATATGGTTTAGGTATGAGTTTAAATCTCCAACAGTAAAAAGTAATATCCTCAAGTAAATTTTCATTTAACAGTTGAAGGAAACTTTTGATTTTGAGGACTTGGGATGACAAAAATTGTAAAAATATGCCTTAGTTATTCTGTGAAAATCAGCTTTCCCTTGTTCAATATATTTAAAATGTCACAAGACGCTCCATTGGAGCTTCCATGACATTCCAAATTAACCTATTTTCTAAAAGAACTCCTAGATAACAACTTAGGAAGGTTGCTTACATCTAAGCATTTTTTATATGCATTTCTTGATGCTGCTCATACAGCAAAAGAGGGCCTGGAATAACTATAGTGGTATGGCGATGGTTATTATTTATTTTAAGCATTTTAAATATGTGAACGGATAGTATAGTGATGGTCAGGACCTAGTACTGGTGAATCGTAGAGTTTTTCTTTGTGCAAGCACCTAATTTGGAGATTTTAGAACAGTTAAAGGACTTCCTTGATCAGTTATTTGGTCTGGCTTATCGAATATGAAACTGAGAGATGAGATAGCTGTAAATTTGAATAAAATGGGATGAGTGCCTAATGTGTTTTTTCTGAAATTAGTTAAATGGGTAATTGAGGTTTATGCAGAAACATAGTGCAATAAAATTGCTTCTTCAAATCTAATTGGGGAATGGTTTGGTTTACGAGAGTAACTCGGTTCATTTTTTTTGGGGAAGTCAGAAAGAAAGCTTACCAAAGTTTTTGGCTGGGTTTGTTTATTATTCAAACCATACGGAATCAATCTATAGATTGCAGCTCCAAACATGATTGGCTTGAGGTTGAGGTAGCAAGAGCAGACCACCTTGTAATGCAGAAATGGATTTAACTCTTGGGTGCGGCTATATGGGGTCTACACATGGGAGCGTGGTTTACTTGAGATTCCTTGTTCTTATACTGAACTGTACAGAATAAAGCAATGACTGATTATACGCTTCATGGGGTCATTGCTACCTAAATAGGGTAGCTGTGAGGCACTTCACAGGTCATGTGGATGCTGTGGAAGTTGTGTGGAGGACGAGGTGCAGCGAGAGCGGTGCGAATCGGGATGCGATGTGCTAACTCATGTCCTATGCCACCCCTGTGCTCTCTGCCAGGAAGGACGTGAGCTCCGCCGTAGGCTGCCTCATCCTGGATTCAATGCAAATCCAGTCTTGGTGATGATTCCCCCTGGTGAGCAGACTATGGCTCGTGGGGCTTGAGCGTTCTACATCTTTGTGAAAACTAGCCTGCCTGTGTGCAAACTGTCCGTGTGATTTCTCCACTTGCGGACTTGACAGACCTTTTATTGTACTAAATATATGGTGATGAAATGTGGTACTTGGTCTTAACCAGGTATAAATAAATGCTCTGTGTATGATGTCTTGTTTTTGGACAGTAATACCTCTTTACTAATATACGGTTACCCAGTTAAGGTTGTTCGCTTTATCTTAGCTTCTGCTTTGCTTCTCTTTCGGTGGAAATCAAGGAGAAAATTTTAAAGTGTGCTTGGACTGCCCAAAAATGACGTGACTACTTTGAAAATGAACGAGAAAGTTCATTGAAATTCCTAAACTTCATTGCGGAACGTAATCGAGCCATGAACATCTCTTTTTATACAATCAAGTCCTTTTAAATAAATTGGATCAGGACTAGCTTATGTCAAAAAGGCCTAACGGTCACCAAGTACCCAATTGTACTTTTCAATATAGGTTTAAGACCCAATAAGTGTTTGTAATTTGACTATGCCAGTTGAAAGGTATAGGATATGATTATAATTGTTTGGGATTGCACCTATAAAAAAAATTAAAACTCAATTGCGCTCTACACGTAGTATTAGCTCATTTGGTGTAAATTTACGAAGATCAATCATGAGTGGGACTCTTTGTATGGGATAACCTAGTCTAAGAGTAGTATGAGCAAGAGTCTCTTTATCACTGACTGATAACAATCAAAAATTGCCAGGATTTATATAGCACAGGAGAGGGTATAAATATTCCAAGCTTTTATGATGGGTGCAATAAATTCCTATGCTGTTTTTATCAGACGTATCAAAATATTTGATTAGATCCAAGTACGATGTCATTTAATCAATAGTTTACTAGAACCTCATGGAGATCTTAAATAATTGAGCAATGTCAAAGATATGAAAGGTATGTTCGGTTCAATTTAGAAAATGGATTTTGGGTACAATACAAATACCGAAAACTTAGTCCCTTAGGCAAATGCAAATTGTGTTTGATAAAAACTCATTTCCAAAAGAACTTTGAGCTTAAATAAGATTTGACAAAAAAATTTGCAATGGACTTTGGCTATAGATTTTTTTATAAAAAAATCAAACCTTTTCACTAGCGATTGTTGATCGAGGTCGCACGACCTCGAGCAACCCTAGGTGAGGCCCTTAGGCAAATGCAAATTGTGTTTGGTAAAAACTCATTTCCAAAAGAACTTTGAGCTTAAATAAGATTTGACAAAAAAATTTGCAATGGACTTTGGCTATAGATTTTTTTATAAAAAAAATCAAACCTTTTCACTAGCAATTGTTGATCGAGGTCGCACGGCCTCGAGCAATCCTAGGTGAGGCCTGAGGTCGGCCAATGGTTGTTGCCAAGGGTCACACAACAAAGCCTGAGGTGGCAAGATCCCGGCAACCGTCACTAATCTATTAGGGTCAAGCAATAAAGCCTGAGATAGCGCAACCTTAGCAACCATCGCCCGTCTCATGGGATTGTCAATAAGGGTGTTGTGTGATCTCAATACTGACAACTATTAAAATCCAAAAAAAAAAACCTAGAAAAAGTAATGGAATATGGATATATAAGAAATTTAGCAAAGCTAAGATGAGAAGGAAAAAAAAAACTAAAAATAGCACTCAACTCAAGGCTGACTTTCACTTGAAAACTCTTCGAAATTTGTTATCAAACCCTTCAACATTTCCTTAAAGGATTTTCAGGCACCAAGAAACTTTCCAAATGCTGAACCAAATGTCTATTAAGACTTGTCTATCAAATTCATTTATTAAATATTATACACACTAAAAGTTATCATTTGAGTTAGTGAGTTCAAGTAAGCACGCAACTGAACTAGGTATAGTACTAAGAAAAAAATCTTACATATGAAGTTTATTATTCCTTAAATTATTCTAAAAAATTAAGGAATAATAAGCTTGGACCGCTCGACAATATTTTGGAACTTTCTTTGTAGAAGTCCCTACGAGTTGAACACATTCACTCTGCACATCTATAACGATTAAGAAGCAATGTCTGAGATAATGAGGGATGGACGTGGGATATGTTTGAGACGGGTGATCTCATCTAAATCTTAACTCACTAAAGTGGTTGGATACCTATACTTTTTAAGTAAACAAATATGCAATAGTAGAAGAATATTATATAATATGATTTACGAATACTAATATTTTTTCCAAAACTTAATGCATTGTAGTTCTTCAGTCAGAAAATTTAGATAATTGCACAACGCGAGGTTGAAGAAATATCAAGATCAAAGATCATGAGAGTCTACAATCCAAAATCCTGAAATAAGAAGCCAGGCTTGAAGTATGGTTGTAATTGAAAATGTTGAATTTTAATTGATTTTATATATGGGTCCACGAAATCATATAGTAATCTTAAGTTTTCAGACAAAGTAAGGATAGCTTGGGTAATTATCTTTTTGAGTTCAAATTTCGAGTTTCACCATCAAGTAGATAGCGTCGCAAAGTCCAGAAGGGATAGAATGATTGTGTACATTTAATAAATACAATCTGGATTACAAAGAAGACAAGGGTAGTTTAGTAATCAATACATATCAAGTTAGGACATCGGGTGTCAAATCTATAAGATCTCAAACTCGTCCCAAACATTAAATAGCAATTGACACCAACGTTCCTCAACTTGAAGTTCATTTGCAAACACTTCAGGCTTGGACAGGTCGCATTCTCCATTATTCCTGCCCCAGTTTCGTCTTGATAACAATGCTACATAAGCTTAAAAGGATACATATACCGCAAGTCCTAAATTTTATGCGTGAAAGGCAACTAGAAATCTAAAATTTCAATTTGTCTAATTAAATCCTGCACACTTTTCAAAAGGACCATGTTTTCCACAATTCCTTGTTACAAAAAAATACTTCCTCCAACCATTCCTTCGATTGGAGGATTATAAATGTACGGATATTGCCCACTTTTGTTAATAGTTAAGCTTAAATATTGATAATGGTCATAAATTATAACCCAATGACAAGAGACATGATTGAAGGAAATTTTCTCCAACTAAGGATAAGGATGGAGGAAAATATAACTCAATTTTAAAAAGTGCATCCAAATTCTTTCAATGAACAACACACACTATTATGCACGTGGCACTCAAAAATTACCTACATGGACATCCTTAAATTACACTTTCTGTACAAGTTTAGAATTTAATTAAATAATATATCCGCAACTCAGTGAAATGAAACACATTAGGGGTGAGCATGGTCCGTGTTGGGCCAGTTCCGTGTTCAACCCAAGGACCAACCCGCACAGTGTCGATCTTTAATTTTTGAGATTGTGGATTGACCCATCAAACTTAGGACCGAGAACTGAACCGACCCTATCAGTCCGGTTCGGTCCTAAGGTCAACCCAAAACCACTAAATTATTCGTACAAGAAATTCTATGAAACATGAGCAAACAAGAATAGCAAAGCATTGCACATTACTAGAGCGACGAAAGAGGGAGGCCGAATGAAGAGCTGTGAGGCGATGAGCGAGTAGCGGATGGAACCTCAAGAAATTAGGGCTTGTGAAATTGTGAGCAACTGAGCTCGACGAAAAAGAAGTGAAGAGCACTTGAGTTGGAACTTAGAAGAACTGAAGAAGACGTGACATATGTTGGGCCAATATGTTAGGCTTTTTTTCTTGGTTTGGGCTCAAGAAGAACTTAAATGACTGAGGAATTGAGGAAAGCTGAGCCGTTGTCCAATGTTCGCTGAAACTTATAAAAATGGGCTTGTGAAAAAAAATAGCATTATTTATTATTTATATATATTATATTGTCAGGCTGGGCCAGATTGAACCAACCTGACAACCTAGGAGCGAGGACCCAACCCATACAAGGGTTACAGATTTCAGGACCAAGGACCGACCCATCCAGCTTAAAAACCCGACCAGGACCAACCGAGTTGGGCCGGTCCAGGGTCGATCCTGGACCGTTGCTCACCCCTAAAACACAACAGGTAAAGAATATGATGTAATGCAGGTCAGCAAGCAGTTGGACGATGGAATGGTCGAAACTGATAACGTTAGTGGCTGTGACTATAGCTGGAAAGACAAATGATGTCTAAGTAACATTCCTTGATTAATTCTAGGGCTAAAGAACATTTCAGCAACTTATTTTACCAGCTGCACCCGACACGAACAAGGCAAAACATTCTTTAAGGCAATCCAATAGTGTCTTGAATGCCAGATAAAAGGAAAATTCTGGACCAAGGACATCGTGCCGTTAAATAGGAAGCATAAGTTCTACTCTCCTGGTGCAGAAACCCCTTGCTTCAGTTTTTCCCTCTTCATCTTCTTTTTAGAGACTGGCTTCTTTTTCTTAGGAGGAAGGGTCTTCTGCGCATACAGGTAAAGTACATAGTTCCCAACAAGAAATATCGATAGAATCCCAACTACCAGCAGCAGCACGATCAATCCTGGGTTCAAACCTCCAGCATCTGCAGCCGCATTTCCCTACACAACATAGTTTAAGCTATTTCCATATAAATAGATTAGAAGAGGGAAGATAACCACATTTCATTCATAGCATTTCCTTGTTCCCTTTAACAGGAGTACCACAATGGCATTTGTAACACAAGAAAGTTATTCCTGCTAAAACTCTGTTCTGAAGTATGGAGACAATCAATTTCATCAGGTAGATAGAGTCGCTTCAATTCAAGTGTACATGATTATGGAAAGTCTCTTTCTCCCAGATGAGCCAAGAATACTCATATATCTGAGAGGATCATCAAAAGAAAAGAAGCATATAGCTCAATATCAATTCAATATTTTTAATAATGCGAAAGTGACCGAGCTTCAAACATCCAAAGATTGCCAGTTAGATGGCCCATTTGCAATTTGGGGAAGGTCGACAGTCACTGAGCCACATACAATCATACAATCCAGAAGATCGTTAAAGATAAGAAGCAAAAGGCTACGAATTGATTAACTAGTATCAACTCATGCCAGATTTTGTAAGAACAAAATCAGGCTTCAAGCAAACAATAATTGCTAGCTAGGTGGCCTATTTGCAAGACTCCCTTGTTCTTGAAAAAGGTCTTAGAGGTCCAACCCACGAAAGTCCCAGGGGAATATCCTAGATCCAACCCATGAAAGGAATTGGCTTCAAGTTTTGGAATCATAGAATTAATATTAGAGTGCAGAATATTGTTCACAAAATTCACCTTAATAGCTCTATTGGTGATCAAGCAACATTAACATACATTTGATTTTAAAGGGGAAAAAAGAGGCAAAAGCAACCGCCAGTCTTTGCTTTTCAGATTTCAAAATTAAGCTATTGACGAAAGCTTTTGCATCTAGAGCACATCCTGACTTGAAAATTGCCTAGAGAAGAAGAATGAGTAAAGGTAGGTAAAAGATCCAAGCACATCAAAAGATCATCTGACAACAAATCAAAGGCATTTTGATTTTAACATCTGATTCTATGAGATAGCTTCTAGGTCATCCACATTGCAGGCTCCTTGTGTAAACAATATTCATGTGTCTAAGTTCTTCTCCATCTCCCTCTCTCTCTCTGGCGTCACTCACTATTTCCGTTGAGAATGCTAAGTCAAGGGAGATATCAATCTTTTGAATTAGAAACAAGCTTTCATTGCATGCGCATCAGATATCGACTTCAAGGACAAACATCTACAATTTTGTGGAAGAACCAAAGCAAAATGACGGGCGATGAGAATGCAAGTCCGACAATTCGACCTAAGCGGAAGATCACTCAGCTCGAGAACGAAAAGGTAAATTGTTTAAGTACTGCTGATCTTCCAAACCATATTGCCTGACAAAACAGCTGCTTGAGCTCTTTCTCTCTCCCTGATATGGGGTTCATTCGCTCTACTCATTCGTCTCCTCGAGAAGAGACAAACAGGACCCAAGGAAATTCACTACTCCACAAGCCATTACAAGTGCTTTTACGATGGACTACTACTCTAACTGATCCAGATTTAAGGCACGCATCGGAATATCTAAAGCCGGACGAAACAGGCAAGAAACAGAGAGCTAAGAAGCGCAACATTGAAAACCCAAACCAGCACTCGCCAATTCTCCACAGAGAACAAGCCACACACACACACGACTCGACAGGCGAGACATTTATGCTAGAGCAGCACAGATCTGCCAGATTCCATCAACGGAACCACGGAAAACTTCCGATTGTCGACACATGAGAGAGAAACGCACCGTGCGATCGAACGACGGAGGGACCTTATCGGCGAACTCGAAATCCTCGGACATGGCTGCCCGCGATCGGCAAGTCGGGGGCGAGATCGAGCTACGGTGGGAAGAGCTCGACGAACGCAGAGCACAGAAGGTTCGAGAAACGGAGGAGATCTGTGACTCTTGAGGGAGAGGCGAACGATATTTGAAAGCTCGGACCAAGGCAAAACGGGGACGCGGGTCAAGCCGTGACTCCTGGTTCTCAAGCTCTGACCCCGTCATTTGCGGGTGTGGATTGGGCCTAGGTCGGTCCAATTTGGCCCATTATTGATGGGCCCAATGTTTCCCATTCCCAAATCAGTTGGTTGGGTTGGGCCTAGTTCAAAGCTTTTCTTTCAAGTACAAATATATCTTTCGACCCAAAAAAGATAAAAACAAAAGTACGAATAAATCTAGATAGGAGTCGCTAGAGTCTACTTTATCTATCTTTAAGATTTCCCAAAAGGAGAATGGCATCCTATAGTTTCTAAAAGATTACAGATTCTATATTTATGTACCCACAATGACCTTTTGTTTCTTTCAATAAGGAAAAGAGTGGGGAGGAAATTATAGATCCACTCCATCTTTCGGATATTCCTAGAAAGGTTTTCAATCCGCTAATGATCAATTTATTTATACGAGCATGACCCCATAAGAGCACAAGTTCATCCTTGCAGCCCTATTCAAATATGGATGTTAGGAGTCTCTTCTTTAGTTATGAAACAAGTCGCTACTCTTCTTTTATAATCAAAAGTTTCTCTAATTACGTTTAATACTCGTTTAGGCCATTACAAGTTAGATTGAGCAAGCATGCAATATGTTGGTAGATCAATTGTTGGTAGGCCATTACGTTTAATACCCACAATGACGTCTAATACTCTTTTTGAATTCCTTTTACATGTTGATTTGGACTTTCCAAAAATAAAAAAGAAAATATGATGGTGGAAGTCCTAAAACTTATATCAATTCATTTTAATCCTAGAAGAGTTTTTTTAGTCATTTACGTGCTCAGACTTTGGTAATCTTTTCTAATTAGTCTTTCCATTAACTCGCAGTTGATTAGATATTTTTTTAATTTTTCGCCCAAGTGGCACTCTCCACGTCAGAAAAAAAAACTACAAAAAAATTAACAAAGACTAAAATTCCAAAAATTAAAATAAAAAGGGGTATAAAATTTGAGCGAGGCTGAGGTAGGTTGCAAGATACGATGTTACTTTATTTTCTTTATTTGCAAACCAACGCTTATTCGGCAACCCGGCTTTGATCCGAGGGTAGATGATCTTTAGTTTTTAATTGAAACAAAACAAAACCAGTGACACTGAAATGACATCTCATTTATATATTAAATGACATGATTGGGGACTTTAACAAGCTCCGTCATCTGGATAATAGCCATAGGGACCCAAAAAAGAAGATTAACAAAAGCTAGCTTGGATTTTTCAGTCACTAAAAAGATGACGGCATTAACGCAATAGCGAAATCAAAAAATCGTCAACCTAGATTAGGACTTATCTAACTCGGAAAAAAGGTTTCAAGAATGATCAATCGATCGACACCAAATTTATAACTTCCACCAAATGTTTGCCAAAATAAAATATCTTTTAAATTTGAAAAGTACGATAAATTTATACATGAATCTATGTGCCAGCATTTATGTATTTTGAAAGTTTTGAGTGCTTAAAATTGAAAAAAAAATAAAGAATAAAATGTATACACTGCAAGATTTGAAAAAAAAAAACGTAAAAATCACTGCAAACAAACTTTATTGTTTTGTGCAGTGAAAGTGTTGAAAATTGCGAGAAGTGAGACTTATCATATTAGATATCACTTGATTACTCTCTCTCTCTCTCTCTCTCTCTCTCTCTCTCTCTCTCTCTCTCTCTCTCTCTCTCTCTCTATTTTTCTATGGTAATTGAAAAGAGATTTGATATGTCGATGTTGTCCTATCGTTATACATTGATGGGCAGGACAATCATTATATTAGGAGAACAAATGTATAGGCCGTTAATTCATTTTAATGACTGTGATTCGCATAAAATGACATATTTCTTCATCATTATGTTCAACTAGCTTGGCGTGCAAGCCAAAAGTTGTATGGCCTTGATAGAAGGAAGATGATGCAGGAGACATCGATGACTATGTGGAAAATTTGAGAAGAGGGCCATTCATAGGAAGAACACCTCCCACGAACAAAAAAAAAAAAGAGTTAAGACAGCCCATTGTCTTAATCCTCATCACCAAGTCGTTAGCAAGTGCGCACGGTTGGTGATTCATTGATTAGTCGAGGCGGCCGAGCCCTTACGGGTCCACAGTAAAATAAGAATCAATAAAATCAATGAACAAAATTAAAAACATTATTTACATCAACACCGGTTACGCTACATAGACAATGAACAACTCTTGTTTGCCCACAGTGGAGAAAAGAAAAAAAATCAATAAAATTATAAATAATAAGTTAAATTCTGGTCACGTAGAATAACTGATGTCCACATCAACATTAATAACTAACACTAAAATTAATCCAAGCACTATACTATTAAATAGTCAAAAATTTTAGGGTAAAGTGACTAAATTAAAAAGTTTCACCACTGAATTGATGTCCGTATAATGAATTAAGATTTTTTTTTAGCAATTCCTCGTCCTTCTCAATATTCACAGCTCGTGCTTGCACGTATCGTTTACTTCCATATATCAAATAACGACTCTTACATGAGAAGTCTACCAATCTCGGGATCCGGCGATTTTATCTTTATATTTCACTTCCCCTAATTAAAATCACGCCCTAAGTTTGTTTTGACTGAAGCAATTTGCTTGATGATTAGGTAACCAGCCTTGTAACATGTCAACAAGGACAAGATCCTCAGTTCACCCTTGGCTCACGGATCGCACCGAATGAGGTCGGCGAGGCGCAGTTGTCCCTATTCCCTCACAAACATTAAAGCCACTGTGGCAAACCAAGAGCCTACCAAGGAAAGAGATGGCGAAGTCAAGGGCAGAGAAACACTTTATTGAGAACGTCGTTAAACTAAAACCCCAGATTCGCATAAGAGGTTGGTGGTACGTACAGTTCAATGTCTCAATTATTTGTTAGGGGGCACATGTGCATCGGGCTTCGAGAACACCTTCGCGGGAAATCGTGGGCTCCTCCTCCTCCTTCTTCTTCTTTCTTCTTCTTCTTCTTCTTCCTTATTTTGCCCTCTTTTGATGAAATCGATCGCCATTTACCTACGCGGAACAAAAGGAGATGAAGCTGCTGGTGATTGATGATTCACTGAACTGGGCCAGCGAGCCAGAGAGCCTCCATGAAGAAAGGCTCGCAAGTGGTTTGAGGAACAGCTGGCTCACTGGTCTATTCTCCATCTAGTCTGACCATTCCATTGTGGATGTGGATGAGGATGTGACGACTGTAGCTCGATTAAAGAGAGAAAAAGTAGGGTCCTTTTTATTTAGAGATTTGGAAGATGTTTTTGTAAAAATTTGTACTTTATATTCTTTACCAAAATAAATGAAGTAAAAATTTTCATCTTTAAAGAATTATTTGGTCAATGATATTTTAAATCAACTAATCATTTCAAATAATATTAAAAAAATTAGACCATTTTTTTTCATGAAACAAAATATTAAAGTTGCATAGGTTAAGCCAATTTTAGTTCCTTCGATTATAGAGGTGAATAAACGGGGGTAAAGTGTGAATAACATATATCACTTTATTTATGAATTTATGTCCTTTTGTAGTTTCTCGAGGGATGATCACTTTGCCATTCCACATCACGCATTCCAAGTTAATTTGTCGTAATTCTTATACAAATAATTGCATCAAAAAGATATCTTAAAAATGATGCGGTCCATGGTCAACAAATGCGAGGATTTACATTTTTGCCCCCAAATTTTGGGATTGTGGCAAATTGCCTTGTACATTTCAATTTTTACAATGTGCGCCCTGACCCTTTGAAACTTGTGGTAATGTGCTCCCCAACTTTGACTCTAGCCAGATTTTTGTCACATATTTGACCAGCTGATTTGTTATGGAAGGAAAATCGATAATTCATCATCTATATACATAAGGAAAAAAACATATGGACAACTCAAAAATTATTTTAGAGTTTGTATATCAGTTTGCATTTGGCGTTGACTCCAGCCAGATTCCCCCTAAAAAGCGTAGACACATGCTTTCGAATACAATACATTTATGAAATTCGAGGGACAAATTGCAAAATATAAAGGGAAAGTCACTACAAATGCCAAATTATGCCTATCATGATACATTTATTCGGAACTTTTTTTGTAACATAAAAAGAAAAATATTAAAACTATGCTCATTTGTTACACATTTACCCTAAACTTTATATTGTGACATAAAAACATCAAATTTCTACCCATGTGATAATTTTATCCTACACTAAGTTTCCATAGAATGACTTTTCAACCATAACAATATTGTTTTTATTTTACTTAAGTCATAATTCAGTCAACACCGTTCGCTTCCAACATCCATATAGATAAATTTGTAATGATGCTCATTGATGGAACATTGATAGAGAGTAAATATGCTACATAGGTTTAAGATTTTTGGTGTCATAAAAAAATTTAGGATAAATATGTAATGGTGGGTATAGTTTGAAATTTTTCGTTGTTTTTTTTTTCCAAATTAAAATGCCAAGGGGCAAGGTGCAATAATCCTTATACTAGAGGGGGAATATGTATTTCGCCTGTGGTCCTTTGAGTGAAACTCATTATTTGGAGTAGGGATGATCGGTTCTTGGGTGGTTCCCGATTCCCTTTGGAACCGGGAACCGGACCATACCAGATTGGGCGATCCGATCCAGTTCCCGCCCGGTCCGGTCCGATTCCCGAGTAGATAATTATTAATTATCGGCGATGCTTTAGCTCTACTTTTATTTTTTAATGATTTTTGTGCGGTCCGGTCCGGTTCTGATTTTATTTTCTAGAGAGTGGAGAGGAAGGTGGAGAAAAAGAAAGATGCGGACTTGTGGAGAGTTAGATTTTAGGTAAGCCGATCAATCAAAATTTATATGGTATATAATTTTTTAGATTTTTATTTTTTAATAAATAAAAAAATTTGGTTCTGTCCAAGTGGACAGTTCCACCCCAGAAATCTGGAACCGGACTAGAAATTCCGGTTCTATTTATGTAGAACCAGGAATCGGACCATTATCTATTGGAACTCCGGGCGGTTTCAGGCAATATTATATGTTCACAACTAATTTAGAGCATGAGATCGCATCTTGTTACTGTTACTTTACCCTGTGTCACCTAAAATTATTGAATCTACCCTTTTTGGCCTTTCGAGAAGAAGAAGAAGATAATTATTGAGGCGAATGAGCGCAGCACGAAGAGAAGTGGGGTTGGGCTGGTGGTTCTTGGAAAGGTTAACAGTGGACAAAATAAATGTTGAGCTAGACCTCTCTAGTACAATCGCCAGCACCATGATTGCCTGAGAAAATAGGAACCCATGTTTGAATGCTTTGAAAGATGCACGTAGGGGTATGGAACGTAATGGCCACACAAGAAAACTTTGATTTTTAAACTTTTTCTTCCTAAATAAGAGAAAGGAAGAACTCATTTTTAACTTTGCGCATACGTACACAAAGTTTATGATTACCTCTTTGTCCTTTTGCTATGATTAATCATATGGAAATAAGTCATATGTGTAGCCCTTCCTTCTCTATGTCTACTGGCTATGATGAAGATCACGTCCAAGTTTAATATTTATAATTCATGGACACGACTGCAAAGCTCTAACTTGCCCCCTTCCTATGAAGTATCCTGCTAAAACTTCCGGGCAGATGGCCCGACCGATTATGACATTTATTTAAAGGATAATTCCCACAACAGACGACTCATCCATCAGACAAAACACACATCCAAAGTGTACAAACTAAGGATAATCAAATTAGCAGCATGATAGGAAAAACTTGTCCATTCATTGACTTCATTGGTTCCTTCCTCTCTCTACCAGCCACAATATGCTCACTCAACAATTGAAATAGGAAGAAAGTTGATGATCAAGTTTTCTTTTGTCACTATGCTTTACCGGACCTCTACTCAAACTCTATCGTCCGCTTTTGACCTTATGGGGGCATCGTCTCTTGTGAAAGCAACATGTCACCTCTCCACAATAAACAAAGCCCGTCCTCTCCAATGCCCCCAAAACAAAATGCCCAAAAATAATAAGAACAAATTTAGAAATAGAAAAAGAAGAAGAAGAAAATGACTCCCACCCATTCCTATGTGCACCAACTGGACTACAGTACTTCCCTCTTACTTAAGAATTGAGTGGCAAAACATGAACCTTTCAAACACCCCTCTAAATAGATATAACTTCATGTTGCATGTTTATTATGTTCCACAACATGAACAAATGAATCGAATATATATATTATATGTACCGAGTCGAAAAATACGTGACATTGGATCGATCCCATTATGGACTTAATTCGATCTACCAAAACTCACCTCTCGTCCATCAGACGATCTCGTTGCCGGGGTAATCGAGTTCTGAGGACGATGTCGAGACCACGACCATGTCGTTACAGTCCGAGACGCTGTCTTGCAAGCTCAACAAGAGGTGCGAAGTGCTGAAGCTCATCGAAGGTTTGGATCTTGGGATGATGGGCACTTCGGCCTCGCCCACCAGCATCTGAATTGCGCTCCTCATCGAGGGCCGGGCGAACGGGTCCGGGTGCGAGCAGGCCAGCCCGACCAGCAACGCCCTCAACATTTCGCCCTCATCGAACTCTCCATCGAGCCTCGGGTCAGCTGCCGTTAGCAGCTTCCCTTCCGTGTGCAAGTTCCAAACCCACTCCACCAAATTGCTGCTCGTCCCGACCTTGCCCGCCCCATTAATGTCCTTCTCGATCGGCCTCCTCCCGCTGGCCACTTCAAGGACCACCGCCCCATAGCTGAACACGTCGGTCTTATCGCTAGCTCTCCCGGTCAAGAGATACTCCGGCGCCAAATAGCCCATTGTCCCGGCCGCCACCGTGGCATCCGGCGACTTGTCGTGCTCAATTTGCCTAGCTAGACCGAAATCCCCTAACTTGGCATTGAACCCTTCATCCAGCATTATGTTGCTAGTCTTCACATCTCTATGGATCACCTGGTTCTCGCACTCCTGATGCAAGTAGGCCAGCGCCGAGGCCACCCCTAGTAAGATCTTCCGCCGGTGTGCCCACGGCAAAGGCGTTCTCGCCTCAAACAGCGCCTTGTCTAAGCTACCGTTCGGCATTAGATCGTAAACCAATAGAATTTCGCCTTTCTCTTGGCACCATCCTTGGAGGCGGACGAGATTACGATGCCTGAGCGTGCCGATGATTGACAGTTCGGAGAAGAACTCGTTCTTTCCTTGTGTGTTGTGGCTACATCTCTTCACCGCGACAATGTCGCCGTTCCCTGGCAATACTCCCTTGTAGACCGTCCCAAACGCACCATGGCCGATGATCCGGTTAGCGTTGAAGCATTTGGTGGCGGATTTTAGCTCCCGGTAGCTGAACTCCTTCGGCATCTTAATGATATCCGCGGCGAGGGACTCCGACTTGTGTACCTGCTTGACTTTCTTGGAATACACCCATATGAGAGCCCCTGCGAATAGAGCTAGGAAGAAGGCACCGGCGGTGACCACGCCGGCGACGGCCCCTGGACCTTGCTTGCAGAGCTGATTGTGGCAGGACGAAGATGGCGGCTTATTGCTCTCCTTCTGCGGAGCATTGGACCCAGAAGGGGCCACTGAGGGCGGGGGGGACTTGACAGAATTTGCCGTTGGGTTCATCAAAGTAGCAGTGGGTGCCGGCGGAGGTGGCTGCAAGGCCGACTCGAAGGAGGAGCTGAAGCTCCACCACTCAATGCTGTGAATCTCGGTGCTCCCCTGAGTCGACCCGGAGAAGCCGACGTACATGAAGTCGTTCACGTACTGGGTGAGATCGAGATTCACTGACAGAATCGGGTCTTTCGGCTTCAGGTTCGAGTACGAAACGGACACACTGAGGACTCCACTCAAACCATCGAAGACAACCCAAGCATTGATCAAGTCGCCGCTCTTGAGATCGACGTCGATCGCTCCCAAATCGCTCACCTGCGACGACTCCATGCTGTTCAGATCCAGGCCCACGTGGTTGCCATTGATGTCCCTGAACTCGACGTCCATGAGAGTGTCAAACTCCACCGCCACGAAGGAGGCGGAGGACGAAGGGGACGCGCCGTCGAGGAGGCCGAGGAACCCGCCGCCTCCGCCTAGGGAGTCGTCATCGGGGGATATGAGGAAGGTGAGGCCGCCGCCAATGGAGGAGGGATTGAGGTTGGTGACGGAGAAGGAGAAGAAGGTGGAGAAGCTCGCCGGAGAGCTTGCCCCGGGCTGCCGGAAACGGACGGGCTTAGAGTAGAGGGCTCTGCCGGCGCCGGAGTTGGGGACGGCGAGGTCGCGCGTGAGCCGCACGCTGCCGTTGCCGAGATGCGCGTCGCCCAGGAGCTTGAGGCTGCTCAGCGTCAGCGTCCCGAAGTCGAATTCGGTACCGGCGGCGGCGGCGACGTGGGTCGTCTTCTTCACAACAACAGCCTCGACAAAACAGAGCGTGAACACAGCGAAGACGACGCGCGAGAAACGACCGCGATTTCGATCCCACATTTTCCAAGCTTCAGTGACCCGCCATTGGAGAGGATTTGGTGAGATTTTTCTTTGTCGACGGAGCCGAAATCGTGGGCGGTGGTGGGTAAGAGAATGCGAAGAAGAGACAGGACGAGAGAGAGAGAGAGAGAGAGAGAGAGAGAGAGAGAGAGATGGGGTTTGATTCTTTGCCTTGAGCTAAAACAGAACAACTTACGGAAAACAACAAGGAATCCAAAGGGGATGGATGGATGGATGGAGGTGACAGGTGGACCGACGGCGCGACACGTGTCCCCCCGCAACGGTCCTTTTTTTTTTCCTCGGGTTATAAAGGAAACTTCCCTTTTACTTCTTCTTTTCTATACTATGAACAAAAAAAGCGATGATGATGATGATGACGATCGGCAGTAAAAATTTCGTCTTTCTTTGACTTAATGCGATTCCACTTAAGATCCGTTACGCCCTTGCTCGGCTCCAACTCGTCGCCCTTAATTACCAAAATGCCCCCGCTATTTGCTTTTCCTGTGCGGTGGGCTCGACAGAAGAAGCCGTTGTACGTATCTGACGTAGCTACAACGACTCTTAACTATTACAGTTTACTCTGGTAGTACAGATACACGAACCAGCGGTTATGTCGTCGGAACCGGTCCGAACCCCCAAAGATAGATCCGTGTCGTTGGAACATCAGTCCAGCTACTTTTGAATACCGTCTTCATCATTAATTATGATGCCCCCCTTCGTAAGACCCATCTGACCAAATCTAAATAAATTTCATCTGCATGAAGTACAGGCCAGGTATTTTTTTAAAATCTTTTTTATACAAATTTGATTTCTTTTATCTATTTGATTGGAATGACTTCTATTTTTTAATTTTTCGAAAATATGATTCACACTTTTTTTTTGTTGACCAAAGATCCTCAGTTACCGTCAGTCCTTCGGACCTACGTATTCACGGGTTAACCTCGAGGGAAACTATTCCAGCAACCTACCGTCAGGGTCGCCCACTTAAATCATGGAACCATATTTAAGAGTCGAACCCTGAATCTAATTGTGGAAAATGAATGTCTTCACTAGCGCAACCATGTAGTTCACACTATTAATATCTTGTTTAACACAAAGTAATCCAAAGTGTATAGTATATACAATTATCAACTACCAGAAAAATTAATAAATATCTCTTTGCTAAAAACAAAATAACAAACGTGCCTTTACAAAACGCCCCTTTAAATTTGCATATAAAATTATCTCAATTTTCTCCAATAACATTGATAATTCATAATCTTCACTCAAAAGTATATCTTAGAGGTGGGTAATTATTAACTTTGAAGCTTCAATTGATCAATTTGCTTGTTTTTGGCATTTTAATTATTAACTTACGGGGCATCTTCATAAAGTGATGGGATAATTATGCGAATGGTCCTTGAAATTTGGCCCAATGTGCAATTCGGTTCTTGAAATTTTAAGTTATTCAATGTTATTCTTGGCTTTTCGCATAATGTCTAACATAAATCTTTGAACTTTCAATTTGTCCAAATGGTTCATGAAATTTTTGTACATATTCAAGCTAGTCCGCGAGACTATATAAAAAATTCAATAATATCCTTCCATTAATTAAAATTTAGGGACGAATATATTTACGAAGTTTAAGGACCATATTAAGTGAATAGAAAGTTAAAGGATCATATTGCACATTTGATCAAAATTCATGATCTATCTGTGTCATTTTCTTAAAATAATTTTGTGAATTTCGTGGATACAATAAGCAACTATAAATGTCAACTTTAAAGACTATATAAAGACAATAGTGTAATTGAGGCTCCATTTTCTTCATAAAACGAATGATTTGAAAATCATTTTTCTAAAAGTAATTGCTTAGATCACTTGAAATAATTAATCAACGGAAAATATTTTCATTATCAAATAACAATTCATGTCTAAACATCTTCATGGATGATAAAATTATATTTCGTTCTTCTATCTTGGTAAGTAATAAGTTTCTAAATTAGTCATCTTTCTCGAAATAAACAGAGCCTTAGTAAGTCATGTGAGGGTTGGTGTAGAGTTTGACTATTTTATAATCGCTAGTAGGTATAAGACTATATTATGTTTAATCTACTCAATCTAAGGTTAGATTTAACAAGAATGAAACAAAATGTGGACAAAAGATGTAAATACCCAAACTTTAAATGTAAAATTGAAATTACTCATAATACAGCCAGCAGGTTTCTATTTACTACAAAATGCAAGTATTGATGGCCGTGCCATCACCAATATTTTGGTTGGCAGTAAAAAATTGTCAAACACATAGAGTTTTATTAAGACAAGTAAAAGTCCCTATCTAATCTGCGTGAGGAGGCAGGGAGTTCTATCCCGTGCCGAAAAGAAGCCGAATCATAAAAAAATTGACAACTTTAAAAGAAGCAAAATCATAGAAGTTGATCAGGATATTGTTTTAATAACAGCTTTTATGTTACATTTTTAAGATTTTAGACAATTAATAGAATTTTCATGTTAAGAGCTAATCCATAATCGTCGAGGTTAATGGTTTGAAATTCATAATTGCTAGCATCTTAAGTGGTGGGTCATGATGGTAGGGCCCTGTGATAATCTCCTCCAAGGTATAAGGGTTTGGCCCTTCGGTACTGTTTAGGCACGAGGGGTCCGTGGTGGAGTCCTCGGTTACAAAAAAAAATATTTTTCATGTTCTCTATTATTCTTTCCTTTCCTTTTATTTTCCTCTTAGGCCTGGTACGGTGACATTAGCAATGTTCAATTTTCTTCACTCATTGGGTAGACTATTCTTATTTCATACTTAATTTTGAATAAAGCATTATAAAGCTGTAAAAAAAATATAACTAATAATTCCAACACGATTCATATATCACACGTGCGGTATCTGGGGAGCACTTACAAGTTAGAAGGACATTCCTTTGTTTCCAGGACTGAACAAAAATTCTTCCGTATTCTGCAGAGGAGACAATGCATCCCAAGTTTCAAAAGGACAAAATGACGTCATAAATATGTTGCTAATTTTATTGAATCATATGACTCTGATCAAAAGGAACCCAGAAATAAATGAAAAATGATATTTGATCTCTATACTGGATCTATCATAATATTCATAATTTTTTGTCCAAGACATTGCCCCAATTCTCTTTAAAAGGAGTCAAATTTCAATCGAGTTCACCTCTACTCAAAACTACTTTTGTCTTATAGAAAAGCAATATTTTTTTTATATGGGTCTAAAATGCGGCCCGGATTTTTTTTCCTCGTGAAACATCAACTTTTCCATCAACTTTCAATCAATACACAAAATCGCTTGGTAATCTATTGTCGTGGAGTAATCATAAATTTTTATCCAAGACATAAAACAGTTGCACTTCTCATGCGTAATCTATCTAGATTAATAAAAGCTCCGTTTGATAGTTACTTTAAACATATCTTGTTTGAAACAACCAATTCACTGTAAAGGAAAGATTTTCTTTACAAAGCCATTAAGCAAAATTAGAGTCTTAGCTTTTGGGTCATCTTTACATTGATAAGAGTTCCTAAAAACTTTAGTTTCCGTGACATTCCCTCAAATTTATTGCTGGGTAAGTCCTAGCAATTTAAATGTCTGGGCAAAGCATTCCCCTCGTTCCTATCTTGCCAAGAATTCCCAGCAATTTAAACGTTAGCTCGCTGCCTGGGTACTTTCTGTGTTGTATCTACAGACTGCTTAGAAGTGCTTTGCTCTCTTCATGGGAGAAAGATGGTCAGAACCCAACGATAGTTCTCAGTAGCCGGCCGCAGCTGAAGTCACGTAGAGGATTATCTGTTCCAGTTATTTGGTGACAGATGTTGAACTCTGGTGAAATTTTGGAAAATCTCAAGTTTATATTCTTTATTCGCATGTTGCTCGCATCGTTGCCGCTGACTGGCAAAATCCTTGGACACGATGATAATCAGTCAAATGTATTTACAATTTTGATCGGGCCTAGAGTGTCTAAACAAGCCAGTTTGAAGAAGGAACGTTGATTACTTGGACGCTATTTAGTCAACAATCGCCTTAATCTCAGAAGAAAATATCTTATGTTGACGGATCATTATTGCCTCGCCTTGAAGAATAAATATTAATCAATCAAACTAAACATAAGCTCCACTCAATCAAACACTCATAGTGAATCGCATTTAAAGATTTTGATTAACCTCGAGTCTTCATATCGAATGTATGACTTTTCATTGACCGTTATTATTAAGGCTGAAAACCACAAAAGCAACTAAACTATACTCACCATTACATATTTACCCTAAATCTTTAATAACATTAAAGACCCCAAATTTATATCCGTGACAAATATCTACTTTTATATTTTTTATGATACCAAAACTCACAAACTTGTACTCATAAAGCACATTTATCATAAATTATTTCTTTGTGATACAGAAAACTTCAAGTTTGTATCTAGGTAAAAATATTGAGATTTAAGTGTCACGCTATTACAAATTTGGGTTCAATTTATTATATTGGTACAAGTTTGAGGTTATTTATGTCACAAGGATAAATGTGTCACATGAATAGAAATCTGAGGTTTATGTTCATCACAAAAAAATAGTTTATGGTAAATATATCGCAGTGGAAATAGTTTTAGGATTTTCAATGGTTTTTCCCCTATTATTTACTATAGCGACAAAGGTAAAAAAAAGAAAAAAAATCTCACATACCGAACCGTTCCTTGGGTCACCGAAATCTTTTTTTTTTCAAGCTTTTATACCCAATAGTTTCAACCTTGATGGCGTAGCTTTTACAGCCTCCCACGACCTTGATGGAACATCGAACAAATCTTAGTGATAGATGGATCTTAAACATATCCCTCTGACTATTTTAGTCCAAAACCTCGAAAAGGAAAAAGAAAACCGACAATTTACAAAGTCGTAATCACTAACCTCCCAAAGCTCTGTCCATCACAAGATAAGAGAAATACGCCAAAACAAGCACTTCCGACCTTTTATATAGGGGGTGCCATGTATCACCTCAAAAACAGTCATAAACACAATTCAAAATTGCAAATAAAGAATTACAATGACAAAAAAAGTTAAAAGAGTGAAAGAGCAAAAAAGAAAGGTAACTGCATGTGTAAAAAGCCCTTTGGCGAAGCTTTATGTATCCCCTTTAGATTACCCTTAAACATCAAGTAAAGGTTGTAAACCCTCTTTAAATAAAATTATACTGTCAAAGATGCTAGAACTAGGTTAGAAAAATTCAAGCAATTGTAATTAGGATGATGTAAAGTAGTCTTTTCATGAAGCATGAATTACACTTCGAAAGATACCAAAAGAATTCTTTTTTTTTTTTTTGTAACCGAGGTGTCCGTGCCAGCTTGCACGCACTTTGACTATTTCTCGGGGGAGATTAGCACAACAACCCACCGCCATGGCCCCCACTTAAATCGCAAGTGCTTCCCTGGGGAATTGAACCTAAGATCTCAACGAAATTCAAGTTCGCCCTAATCAGTTGGGCTACCCATTGGTAGGTCCAAAAGAATCTTTTACTGTCGCTAAATATGATAAAATGAATCAAGAACCTTTTTCTTGAATAAGACTCCTCGTTTAGATTTCTCCACTTTTGTTGCCCTACCATGATAGACTCCTTGTCTTGTTACTAGATATTCTTGGCGGGCACTGCTCGGATATTTCAAATCTAGCATTCGGGCTGCTCAAAACATGGGGAACTCCATAGGCGTGACCGGGTCGTCGTTGGAGAAATCTGGAATCTGGCCAGCGACACCGATACGAGGCACGGAAGCTTCTCGGCAAAATGAATTTGACAGGTAGTGACGGGACTGAGGCGACCAGCGAGAGCAGCGTTAAAGTTGCAGGGAGCGGAGTGGAGGGGCGGGCCGACGGCGAGGCCGGGGTGTCTAAGCGGCGGGGAAGGTTGGGAGCTTTGGGGACACCTTCGGAAAGCCGCCAGGAAATTGAGGAGGGCTGAAGGGGCTGCGATCGCCGGTGGTGGGAACTCAATGAGGCGCTGGCCTCAGCGTGTGGGCAGGATGGCAACCCTGTGAGTGAGGCCACCAGCTGAACGAGGACAGCAACGTCTCAAGAGAACAAAGCATAAGCAGGTGCAAAAAAGGGCAAAGTGGGGGGAAAAAAGCCAGTGGAGAACACTTTCTTTCTTTCTTTCTTTCTCTTTTTCAAAACCGTGAAGTCCTCCTCCTCCTCCACCCTACGTGGGCCATTCCTCAACACCCGAGCATTACCCGATCTCATCACCAAGAGGCGCTTTTCAAAAAGAGAGAAAAAAAAAATGATCAGTTGGAATTGGGCGAACGGTTCTCCACAATAAATCGGAACCAGATGGGAAATTACCGACTCGATAGTTTTGGAATCAAGAATTGGACCTGTGCCTCTGAACACCGCCCAAAAACGCCCGCTCCTGCACGGCGTCGGTCCATATCCAGCGGTTTCCCGTCGAACCTATTCGTTTTGCTCACCCGACACACTTAGACCGTAGTCATAAACAAGGTAGTCAGTCCAATGGGCTCTCGTTGTCTCCCTCATGATTCAAAATTCAAGGACGTTTATCAACTCGAATCTTGCGGGCTTAGGTAGGATGGTCTCACTCGCCTAGATTGTCCATTCTGCCCAGATCTTTTCCAAATTGTTGAAAAGATTTCTGGGCAAGGGCAACATAGATAAAGGACAAAAGCCTTTTTCAAGGATTCAACTCAGGAAGCCCTTAGTGATTGCAAATGGGGAAAGCAAAATAAAACCGGGACACTACCACGACGAAATCTACAGTTTCGCCCCCACTTTGCCATTATAGAACTTTCTTCGTGTTGAAAATTTTAGTCCTCGATCCTCGATCACACGAACCACTCAAATCTCTAAAGACACCTTCATTTATCTATAGAAAACAAAACGCAATTGAGGAACTTCTACTAAGCAATAAAAAGTGATAAAAAAAAGGAATAGATACGTTATAAGTCGTAAAACTTATAATAAAAGTACGATTGAGTTCTAAAATTTTAAAAAAAATTGTAATTAAATTTTAAAACTTGTCATTAAGTACAATTGAATCATAAATTTTTACAAAAAGTATAATCAAATCATAAAACTTATCGAATTGATCAAATTAAGCCATCATTTGATTATATTTTTTGAAAACTTTAGAAATTTGGTTATATTTTTAAAAATTTTTAGGACTTCATTATACTTTTACAAGTAGTTTTTGGATTTCATTTAGGATTTAATTATATTTTCATGACGAGTTTTAAAACTTTCAGTATACTTATATAAACAAAATGTGAAATAGTATGTCTTATTGGAAAGATGGCATGAATAAATATTTTAAATATTGCAAATTCCAAACACGCATCATGTAATACTAAAGCTACGTTCATTTCACTGAAAATATAGCATTTTTGGAGAATATTTTCCAGAAAATCATTTTTCTTGGAAAATGATAATATTTTCCGGTGTTCGTTTGTCAAAGGCCGTTGGCTCGCCAGCCTCGAGCAAGGTCGAAGCACATTGATAGAGACCGCGATATTTTAAAGGTAAATGAAGACCACATAAAATATTTTTCCTGTTTCAAAAAAGTGGAAGACATTTTCCCTACTTTTGAAGGTTTTTTTATTGGTAAAAAATATTTTTCTTGACTATTTTATTTTCCATGAAACGAACGCCGAAAATTTCAAAAAATATTTTTTTAAAAGTTATTTTTCGTGAAATAAACGAAGCCTAAATGTAAGATAATTTGCGGCTGAAACGTGGCAAAAACATCGTTTCTAGTCACCTCATTTGATTGTGACGTGGACCATGCAATCAAAATGCCCATACTATCATAGGCTCATAGTTGAGCTTGGGGGTGGACTTGAATGATTGCGTTTGTAAATTCACTTTCGCCTCTCTAAAAACAACTCTCTATTGTTCTGGAACCGTGATGGTAATTCTTTTTTAGAATAATATCACCAAAAATCCTAAATTAGCATAATTTACCTGAAAATTAATTTTTGTGTAACAGAAAATCTCAAACTATCTAATACTACCACATAAATTAATTGTCATGTCATAAGAAATCTCAAATGGACAAGCCCATGTCAGATTGGACATCTTTGTAAATTTTCCAAAATTATAACAAAATCACCAAACTTCTCAATTCAGGAATTGGGCGATCTAGGATTTTTTATTAGTTTCGGAGAAATATGACACGGTGTATCAGTCTGGGGTTTTCTGTGATACAAAAATGAGTTTAACATTAATGTGTCATGAGTGTACCGATTTCAAATAGCTTGTTAGACAAAAAATTAGTTTGAAATAACTATGATACAGATGTAATAGTTTAAAAGTTTTGATAATATCAATCGTATGTTTGTTTTTTCCCCACTAGCTAACAAGATTATCCGATGACAATTTAAAAGCTTAGCCATTTCCCATTTTGTAATATCTAATGGTAATCCATATATGATCTGATATAATATATATGTAAGTAGTTAAGGACCGCTTGAATTTGTACATGGAATTCCTAATTTTCCATTTCCTAAGAAGGCATGACCCGTAAAAGACAACACTGACCTGTTTTCCAAGAGAGAGATACCAGATGATATGGAAATCTAAGCTTTGTAAGCTTTTAATCGAGTGCAAAATCTTTTTAATTAGTGCAATTAAGAATGAATCTCTTTGTAGAATTTCAATCGAGATTTTTTGTGCGGTAATTAAAGACCATCTACATGACAGCATTAAATTGCACCTATTGGTGATTTATAAAAAGATGTATACTATAAAGACAATGTTTACAGCTTATTTTCTTCAATCAAAACATGAAGAATTTGGAGTCATTTTCTCAATGAATCCATCTCATGTCAATCTAGTTCTATCCTTGCCTAAGTCTAATGATAAGGGTCGGTGACCCTTACTTTTAGCGTTATAAGTGATGCATTACGGGCTTCGCTTAACTAACATAGTAACAAAACTTGTCAAATAGTTATTTATGACTTACACCGACTATTAAGCACTGAACATTTGTGCTCCTACGATGATATCAATTAAAATAGTGATTGCCCATTCTTATTTTATTCGCTAATCAAAATTCTTATACTTTGTTTTCTTTTTCCTATTTTATTGTGAAGTAATAATGGTGGCACAAAGTGTCAAAATTTATCATGCTATCGACATTGGTTCTACATTTCGCGATGAGGTTAGTATCAATCACCAATAAAATACTTTTCACGATTAAGGCTCCGTTCGTTTCATGGAAAATATTTTCCTGAAATTGTGGTGTTCGGGGGCGGAAAACAAGATAGTCATGGAAAATATTTTCCACCAATGGAAGGAACACCTTCAAAAGTGGGAAAAATGTTTTCCTTTTTTTTGAAAGTGAAAAATATTTTCCTTCTTTTTTGCTTACCTTTAAATATCGTAGTCTCTAATTCGCTCAAAGCCGGTGAGTCAGCGACCTTTGACAAACGAACACCGGAAATTATTATCATTTTCTAAAAAAATGATTTCCTAGAAAATATTTTTCAAATTACTATATTTTTCGTGAAATGAACGGAGCCTAAGTATCGCTAATACAAAGATTCATCTCTAACTTTGGCTAGGATGAGACCCGCATGATTTGAGAATTGAGATTCGCCAAGCTCACAAACAGTGGATTTCTCGTGCTTTCCGGCTATAAGTTGCCTGGTCAGCACCATGGCGGTGGGGACGCGCGTGAGTGTGGGGGCCGATGCCTTTTTAGAAGTGCGTGGAGTGGGGACCTTTTGCCGATGAACGACTTCGATGTCTTGGGAATCATTGCAGGTATGGACCGGCCGACCTCCATGATCGATCGGATCATCGTTTGCATCTCAATTCCCCGCACGTAATGGGCCCGATAAGTGGAGCCCCCCGACTAGTTGGTCGACATGCACCGGACTTGTCATGTCCGGTTTGACAAATAAATACACGTGGCAGACGATTGAGATCGGATTTGGATGAGTTGAAAATAGATCCGATCCAAATTAAAGCTTTTACTCTATATTCATGTAATATAGATCTAAAGATCTAGAGCCAACCCAACGAAAACACCCAAAATAACCCAGATGTCGGTTCTTAACAATTTTCCACATTAAGTATAGAATATAACAGTAGTTTTTTTCAAGCCAAGTCCAAATACTTCATTTTATTGGTCCAATCAATCCAACCATATATTATTTTATAAAAATTCAATATAAATTGGAATACCCTCGCCCCAAAAGAAAAGATACAATCTCACTTGAATTTATCTCACGCTTTGTATAATAAAAAATTCCAACCAATTAAGATCAAATTAAACACGAACAATATAGTAAATAAGACATAATATAAAAATCATATGTGGCCACCGATATGATCTCATCATATACTATTTTGTGAATTTGATTTTAAATATTGGTTTTGAGTACCTTCGAAATGGCCTATGAGATTTCACGATCAGAAGCGAGTAGTACATATAATTTTAGAACTTTGATCCGATGTACACATTGTCGATGAACTTTTAATTTGTGTAATATAATCACATAAACTTTGACCATATATGTAATGTCGTCTCTAGACTTTAAATTTATTCAATATGGTTCCCGAATTATTAGTAACTGTTTAACGTAGTCCATAAATCATATAATTTTTTTTTTATAAAAGTTCAAAACCACTTTAAGCATCGAACCAAAGTTCAGTGACCGCATTGAATAAATTAAAAATTCAAAGATGACAACAAACATTAGACCAAAGTTTATGGATTATTTATGAAATTCTCCTTAGAAATTATCTCCCTTTTGTTGTATGTGGCTATTATACGAGCCAGTCTTGCGTTGGTCAAGAAAATATGGAGCACCAGATTTTAGTCGGCCTAGTTGGCTAAGCTTTCGGATGAAAGATCCCAAACGCAAGCGTGGACACTTGGCCAAGTAGAGTAAGAGTAATTGTATACAAGATGGGTCCGAGTAAAACCTACTTAGAGCCACTTTTGGTTGGTCTTTGAATTCTTACAAGTCATTATAACTCATCCATAGAATTGGAATGACCCATTTCCAGCCTAACTTAGCAAATATGAGTGGGAAAATGGATTAGTGGATCCATCGCACTACCTCTACGTACATATGTCCTGCGAGGACTTTGGAGCAGGGCCGAGCACTTTCGACATCATCCATCCATACGGCTCGAAGTTAAGTGCATTTGTATTAAGCTCAAATGGGTTTGTGCCATGATGGATCGATTTAATTATACATGAATGATACCAAACAAAACATGTTTTTGGTCATTGGATTCCATTTTGAGATTTTACCCCGAAGGACTGTTTCTTTGTTCCATCAAAGTTGACAATTCCTTTACGATGGGATGGGCTTCATCAATTTTATTGCATGTACTGGGTCAGCCCATATCACGCCTATATCTGCACATACATTGGCCCTGTTAATTCTTCTAATGGATGTGTTCCCTTGTATTTGTTTGGAGTTCGTAAGTAGAGTTTGTTCATACCTTTGTTATATATGTTGTTTGGGTTATAGAACCTGACTTAATTCCCTCCATTTCCTTTCTTTTATTTCATAAGCATCCAGTCAGCAGTCCAATCCAATCCAATCCAATCCAATCCTCTCCTTTTTTTTTTCTTGAGATCATTATCGGAATTCTTTCCATTTCCTCTTAACCGTTAAATCCAGATTGAGTATTAAAGTCGGTAATGTCCTTACGATGTCAATAACTTTATTACCTACTAGTTTCACGATCAAGTTATAGTTTTGAGTGATAAGTTTGTTAAAAAAGTCTATCACTGACCATTGGATCTAATCTCGGTAACTTGCTAATATTATTGGTAAAATACCATTAACTACTTGACCAACAAATTGTCAATCGCACGATATTACCATGTAATCATATAAGAAAATTATGACGCATGAAATTATTCTGTGTCTGCAAATGGAGAAAGGAACATAGACATACTTTCATTCTCACGCATGCCAAGTAATGCTGACTCAATCCTAGGAAAGATAAAAAAAGAAATTACTATTCTCAAGCATGCCAAGTCATGCAGACTCAATCCTAGGTAACATAAAAAAAAAAACTTGGAAACACACCGACGAACTCCTCTTTAGTCTGTATTAATATACCTGCAGTCCTTCCTGATTTCTCCATCATCTCCTGTAAGAGGATTGTTCTCGGACAACATAAGCAAGGCCCTCGCAAATTGGTCCTGAAAGTAGCCGTTGTCAGAGGCCATTTTCTCCACAAAGGGCGCAGTTGCTGGATGTGAAGCCAACTGCTGATCTACTAGCAATAGTCCCTTGTGAGCCAACAAATGCTTGTAGTACATGTTGTCCAGCACCATCGGAGTCTCTTGGTCGTTCCTCGCGTACCGTATTTTCTTTGAATTCAGGTCTGGCATCGGGCACCGCTCTTTTAAATATTCAGCATAGTTTGAGTCTAAAGTTGGATCCACGGTTGGATAGAGTCTATCGTATAAGTTAACGCAATGAACTCGACCAACCGAATGAGCTCCTGATCAATAAATCAATACTAATAAATGAAATGCACAAAAAAGTTTATAGGTGACAAGATTTATTGCCAAGAATTTGAATTTTTATGTGAAAGAAAAACATACATATATATACACACTTTGACACTACAGTTCACTTCAAGTTGCATAGAAACCATGCGTTAAAAACTATGAACAAGACAAACCATACCCCATGTACACACCATATGAGATTCTCAAATGATGCATGTAGTAGGGAACAACATTATCGTTTATATACAGGAAAAATAAGATTAACCACACACGGACAAGACATGTTCAAGGGACATGAACTTCAGGAAGCATGTCAAAAACTTACCTAGGAGAGCGACTGTTCCTACAACATCGATGCCAACAGACTCAAAACGAGACAGCACCAACGTCATGGAATCGTTATGGTCAGGAATGAGTTCTTGCACTACACTTGCATGACTTTCTCTGCTATCTCTCCTTCCACTTCTCATTTCGATGCGTGGTCCTCCTAACTGTACGAAACGATATGTATATAACACAAACATAAATATAGTAAGCTACCCTTTTGCAGACTTCATTTCACACAAGTCGTGCAGGAAAAAGATGGCATAAAAGTGCATTATCGAAACGCTTACCAAAACGATGCCATCTCTTGCCGAGAGAGCAATGATGTCGGCGCAAGAGACCGTCATGGGGCATTCCTTCTCAAGAGCCTCCTTGATTGTGGTCACGTACTTGAAGTTCCTCATCCCGAAGCTCCTCGAAGAAGCCTGCTCCGACACGATCCCATTTCCATGCTTCGATTCTAGGAGAAGCGAGGCATCGCAGGACTGGGGATTTCCCGACAAGACGTGAGAGAGAGATAGACATACATCAGTTCCATTCGATATCCAGAAGACAACAGAAAAATCAGCATGCTGCAACACTAATTTGAGGACTACATATGCACTTAAATAGGTGTTTGTGCGTGCGCGTTACGTGTCCATGTGTAGAGATATACGTACTAGGACCATGCAGTCATGAAAGAGATTGCGAATCCAGGAGATGGCGGTATTGCCATGTTCCTCATAGAGCTTTGCGACTTCCTGTTTGATGATATCTTCTGCGTTCGGACAGCTTTCCGCATAGTAATTCGACTGGAGTTCACCGTAGCCTATGCACGTAATTGAAGAGGTAAGAAAACAAAAGAGATTCTCGTTGGCGTGTGATATAAATAAATAAAACAAGAAGCCAAAACTTGCTTCAATAGTAGGAATTTGGCTCATAATTTCATGGACGGAAAATCGATCCACAAGCAACCTTTTCTCATAGGCGCTGTTAACTTTTATTATTAAGAACGTTATTTTTTTCAACAAGTCTATCTCTTTTCCTTTGGTTTGTTAGGTTACGAGCAATTCTCAATGAGGATCAAAGACCATTAACATCACCATCTTTTGTAATCCACAGGAAATAATCGGGTGATCAGCTTCTAAACTCTTGTGGGTCCTGTTTGAGACCCCTATGTTCATATGCTAAAATCGACTTGTGGAGAGATGTACGATGATAATTTCTAACGTCACGTTTTCGTCCAATCTCTTATTGGAGGAAACTTCCTCCAATCATATCTTTGATTGGTGGGCCACAAGCATGGACATCAATCCCATTTAATTTGGGTTAAATTCTTTATGTGATATATATTATGTGTAATCCACCAATTAGAAGTATTGTTAGAGGGAGATATAGCTCTACTTTCTACGCATTGATCATGAAAGAAGATAATATATTACTTGATAATATTGGTAACGTTTGATACTATTTAGGGGTCTTCCTCTCAGAATCCAATTCGTTATTGATGATATGCCAATCAATATCTCTACAAAACGAGCAATAAAATGATAAGAGCACGTACGCTTAAGTCTAGCACATGTCTAATCCACTTTAATATGAGATCGGCTTGATGTAATGGATCTTAGACTAGGAAATACTCACTCGATCCGAACAGTGATTAAACATGAACAGACCGCCGACTAAGAGAATAAGGAAAGAGGTTGGTGTGTACCTGAGAGAAGCTGGAGAAGCAATAACAGAAGGACGAAGCTTGGGCTGCAATTATGGAGGAAGCTTCTGGTGGCCATTCTTTAGCTCGGTCTTGTCTTGGTCGAAGTGCTAAAGAATCTCTAGAAGCCTTTAAATAGGAGAGCTCTTAGTGCACGATGAAGCCGAGATCTCTCTAGTCCGCTATCTTTGACCTTTCTGCTATCACCACCCACGCGCGAGGCCGCCCCACCCAGGAGAGGCAAAACTAAAAATATTGAAAGCAAAGGCAGAATTAGCACAAATCCATTATCATTGTTACTATCATCATTAGTGTTTGCATTACAAGTGAAGCTGGAATTGCTCAAACCTGATTCGAAGAGCCTCGTGGAGAAACTATGTGAGATCCATTAGACAGTGAAGCATATACAAATCAATATATACATGATCTATAACATAGGACACTTTAACTCATACTGGCCATATGAGAACCCTTATGGACAGATGTACGTTAGAGTAATTCTAGCGATGATGTACAACATGTACATCTCTGTCGATGATGTACAACATGCACATCTCTGTCTTTCTTTCAATCTATCCCTCTTTCCAACTACAATCATTCTAAAATTCCTTCTTTCCCGTCGCGCTCTTTAATATTCCAGGTGCCGAGTACGGTTCCCCCGTGCTATCCCCCACTCCAGTCCCCGTTTTTACCCCCATCGAATTTGCACCGCGTGTTGCGGAAGAACCCCATCACAGAAAAAAAAAAACCGACTAATCGTAGCCTTTGCTTTTGCTCTCCTCTCATGTTTGAAGCTCTAGCTGAAAGAAACAGAAGCCGCCGCCCCCACAAACCCGACGCCATTGGCCCCATCCCGGCACGAGGAGGGTTTGGCAGAGGATTGGATGGAGAGGGTGTGAGGAGAAAGAAAGGGAAACAAGGAGATGAACCGCTGGATTTATGCTTTTTTTCTTCTTATTATTATGTGTCCAATCGTCACATGATGCGAATTCAATAGTTGATAGATTATGATAGAAAATAATAAATACCGCGCATTCTATTATTCTTATATATCTATTCTATTAAAAAAAGTGGAGCATTTAAGTTTGGTGTGAATCTAAAAAAGATAACTACCACCTTAGAAGTAACCGCTAATTTAACACAAAGTAATCCATAATAACAGCAACTTCCAAACATACCATTGTCCGCTATCGTTATTACTAGTTTCGTCACCCAAGTTTATAAATTTAAATTGACCTCTTGTGATAAATAGATTCTCATGAGACATGAAAGTATTCCAGAAAAGGATCGAACACCCAGCATACGTTCCACCAATCTCAAATTAAGACATCCGAGAGACTTGGACCCCTAGGGCCGATTTCGATGGAAGTGGCAACATATGTTTCGGGGCCGAAACATGGAGTCGCAAGAAAAAGATAACGAAGGATGTGGAAACTTGAATTCCATGCATGCTACATGCCAAGTTTTTTTGCCCGTAGTTTTGAGACTGGGATTTTCTGTTCAATGTGGAGAACTCCGTCAGCCTTCACGATCGCAACTTAATGGAGTTTATCATGATCCCGAAGAAACTGAAACTCAGAATCTCAGCCACAAAATTGCTGCTTACCCAATTAGTCCTGTTGGTTTTTGCCCTAAAAACCCTGTCGATCTTCGACACAATCATGCAGCTCCAACAACAAAAAACTTTGGAGAGAGAGAGAGAGAGAGAGAGAGAGAGAGAGAGAGGTGAAGTTCTTGGTCACTTACATGGAGAAGGCACGTTTTTGGGAAGAAGTCTTCTTCGGTCGAGAGATTTTTGAGGAGTTCCGCGACCTTGCAGGCTTTGAATAACAGGAACTAGAAGTAACTCTATATGGAAGAAGCACATGGCGTTCTCCTACTCAAACTCCAATTCGTAGTTGTAAAGATGATGTTCGAGGACGCGGCAAATTTTAATTCCAATGTTTTGATTATTGTTTTTGTTCTAAATTAATGTGGAAAAATAATCAGGATCTTGCAATTTACATCAACACGAAAAACACAGAGAAATAACGATGAATAATAAGGACACTAGAAATTTACGTGGTTCGGTCCGAGTATAGATACCTACGTCCACGAGGAGAGCTAGCAGGATATAATCTACTATAATTGGAGAATCAAATTACAATTGATCAATACGCTTGTGTTTCCCGCACCCAGATTATACCCAAAACCCAAAGTGTTTATGAGTAAAACACTTACTTGAAAATCACCATGCGTTCAAGCTCAAAACAGAAACACTTTACGTACACCAAAATCAAGAACTCTAGTGTTCATCTTTGGTCTACGTACGTAAATCTTCACGTTCCTTCTTTAGGCTTCACGAGGCTTCAAGGACTTCAGTTTTAGAAAAACTCGCGGATTATGGATTTGTGTCAAGAAGCAAAACTTCCGTAGCCTTTTTATAATGTGTGTGCGCAAAAGCAAAGTCTTGATTTTTGGGCAGTTTCCTGAAATAAATATTAATCTTTATTTCCTCTTTTGGTTTATTTCTTCTTTTGTGAAACCTGAGTTTTGATGCACATAATATTCTATAAGGAAACTGTGGACAAGGAAACTTCCTTTATTTGTGTTTCCTCTTTTTTGTAGCTTACTCACTTTAAACTAGAGACGTAATTTAATAATTCTCCACCTTGCCTAGATGTTTAAAGCTAAGTTATAATGCTCATCATCCATGCTGCTCTCCCATCACCTCGAAGGGCGATCACTCTCTACATACGCCAATAGTGCTCAAGCAGAGCTTGAGCTTCGCCAAAGGAACAGGCTTAGTCATCATGTCCACTGGGTTCTCTGCTGTAGCAATCTTTTTCATAACAACCTTATCCTTTGCTAAGACATCTCGGATGAAGTGGTACCTGATACCGATATGCTTCATTCGCTCGTGATAAACCGGATTATTTGCCATAAATATCGCACTTTGGTTATCACAGTGTACATCGACACTCTTCTGATCTAATCCAAAGTCCAAAAGCAAACTCCTTAACCATATCGTCTCTTTCACTACAAATGTCAGTGCCATGTATTCCGCCTCAGTCGACGATAGAGTAATGTTGTCCTGTAAGGATGCCTTCCAACTAATTGCACCACCTGCTAGCGTAAACAAGTACCTTGTTAAAAACCTGTACTCATCCAAGTCACCTGCATGATTAGAATCCACATAACCTGTGGTCTCACTGCCATTACTGTTCCTCCGGTACATTATACCAACATCTGATGTCCCCTTCAAGTATCTGAGCATTCATTTCACAGCTTCCCAATGAACTTTAACATGATGCTTCATGTAGTGACTAACCACGCTAACAGCTTATGAAATATCAGGCCTAGTGCATATCATAGCATACATAATACTACCCACTGCACTAGAATACGGAACACGAGACATATGCTCCTCCCCCTCCTCAGTCTGCGGTTTGAAAGTTTAAAGTGCTTCGCTAAAGGTGTACTTATAGATTTTGTTGATTGCATATTAAAATGTGCCATGATCTTCTCAATATCTTTCTTTTGAGATAGGTGTAGTAATCCTGCATTCCTGTCACGCAAAATCTTCATCCCAAATTTTCTTCGCTGCACCTAAATCTTTCATCTCAAACTTAGTACTCAACTGCTTTTTCAGTACATCAATATCAGACATACTCCTAGCTGCTATCAACATATCATCCATATATAAGAGCGGATATATTAAAGACCCGTCATCCAGTCTCCTAAAGTAAACACAGCTATCTATCTAACTATTCGAATAGTCTTGACTAGCCATGAAAGCATCCAAACGTTTATACCACTGTCTAGGAGACTGTTTTAGCCCATACAAAGATTTCTTCAACAAGCAAACATAATCTTCCTTACTCTGAATAGCAAATCCCTCTGGTTGCCTCATGTAAATCTGCTTCTCCAACTCACCGTGAAGAAACGCAATTTTCACATCTAGCTGCTCTAACTCAAGATCATGCGAAGCAACTAAGGCAAGTAAAACAATAATAGAAGTATGTCTTACCATAGGAGAGAACACCTCATTGTAGTTAATGTCCTCACGCTGTGTATATCCCTTCGCCAAAAGTCTCGCCTTATACCTCACTGCCTCGACTCCGGGAATGCCTTCTTTCCGTTTGTAGATCCATTTGCTTTCGACGATCTTCTGGCTCTTTGGTATTTTAACTAGTTCCCTTGTCTGATTCCGATGGAGTGATTCCTCTTTCGAAGCATTGTAATCTCGTCGAAGATCACATCTCTGCTGATTATAAACCTGGGTGATTTGAGACAGTGCACCATAGCCGGTAGCCTTTCACCCCTTGTACATAACCCAGAAATATGCACTTCTTTGACCTCGGCTCAAGCTTACCATCACTCGCATGAGCATACGTAGGACATCCGAATATACGTAATTTAGAATAATCAACAGGTTTCCTCGGCCATACTTCCTCTGGAGTCTTACACTCTATAACAGATGATGTAGATCTATTTATCAAGTAACAAGCCAAGTTCACTGCTTCGGCCCAAAATTCCTTGCCAATTCTAGCATGCGAAAGCATGCTTTGAGCTCGCTCAAGTAAAGTTATGTTCTTTCGTTCTACCACGTCATTCTGCTGTGGTGTCCCAAGTATTGTGCGGTGTCTTACAATACCTTCGCTCTCGCAGAACTCAGTAAAATCTTTACTGTAGAACTTCATGCCGTTATCGGTTCTTAGGCACTCGATCTGTTTATCTGATTGCTTCTCAATCAATGCCTTAAATTTCTTGGATAGATCAAACACATCAGATTTGTGCTTTAGAAAGTACACAATACCTTCTTGGAATAGTCGTCAATAAAAGTCAGCATATAACGGGCACCTCCTTTAGAAGGAACTGGAGACGGGCCCCAGACGTCTGAATGAATATATTCCACCGACTACTTTGTCGAATGAATACCTATAGTAAAATTAATCATGCGCTGCTTCCCAAAGATACAGTGCTCACATAAGTCTAAACTTACTTGTCTTCTGACCCTTTAGCAACTTCTATCACTCAGCATTGTCATACCTGCCTCACTCATGTGCCCCAAACGCATATGCCATAATTGAGTCAAGTCAGAATCTGACTCACCTAATGAAACTGCAGCAGCTCCTGTTGCGGTCTTTCCTAGTAGACGATAGAGAGAATTCTCTTTCTTCCCTTTCATCACTGTCATGGCACCTTGAGAGATCTTCAACACTCCACCTTCAGCGGTGTATTTACACCCGATATTGTGACGCCCCGAACACCAATTTATACAATAAGAACTCAATTATTTTAATTAAGCTCGAGGGCACGTCATAGAAGAACTTACCATGCCCCGGTCCATTGAACACGTGGCAAATCCTTACTACATTTTTTTAAACAAGACATGCGACAATTTTACCGCAGGATCCCATTGTCGACTTTTACCATTTAATTATGCGGAAGCAATCCCATACAAAAGGTAGTTAATTCTAATAAGAAAAATAGTAGGCATTAACACAAATAGTTAACATCAAGCATCATATTACATTAACATATATGTTACATATCATCAAAATATTCACATAACATTAGAGGTACCTATCCATCACAATCATTAAGACACAACCATAACAACCCCAACAAAATGTGATTATATTCACAAGACGCGCCTAAGCACGTTCCATCACGACTTAGCAAAATCGGGGGTTGGTTATCCTAGCTCTGCTACCTAGAATCTACACCACGTCGAAAGGACGAGATCAAGGTTACTGGCCTTAACCCTCGGAATCCACCTCTTCCTTCGGGTCCGATTCCTTCTCGGATTCATCCGAGTCCATGATCATGATCGGCCCCTCCGGAGAGCTTCCAACCATGCGAGGCGGAATGAACTCGCTCAGATGAGGCTTGGTCACAAAATCATCGAACCCGATGAATCAAGTCTCATAGAGGTGAGGGACACAATAACCACGACCCTCGTCCACCAACACGGTGGTCAAGTGCTTCTTAAGGGTCGTGACCGGAAGGTAGTCGGTGATAATCTCAACATCGGTAGTAATGGCGGTGGGTACTCCAAGCAAGATCACGGGGTTAGCCATGAGATTATCCTGAAAATGTTAAATACCATGAGGTGAGATAAACTCAGTAAGTAGAAATTCTAAACCACGCCTAGGAGGCGGTCTCGTAGTCAACAAGTAAAGGTTTGAAAATAAGAAGAATGTCATCACGTTATTTCCAAAACCTTGCCCCATTTTGAGAAAACTCACATTGCCACACATCACTGCATGCATTACTCTTTTATAATCTTTTGGCCCTCCTCGGCCACCGGTTTCATAATGATCCGACCTTTTGGACTGCAGCCCAAGCAACGCACTAGCCAGTTTAGCACGAACCCTCCGACTCAAAAGCCGGGTATACCTCGCAAGGTCTAGTCCCCCGAAGTCCATCCGACGAGGAGGCTAACATCAACCAGACCTCTTCCGGGAACATCATCGCCTACATGACCTCGGTTGGTGGTGAGCACAGAATTTTAGCATGCATCACACTCATTTACAAAACCCATGTAAAAAAATCATTGCTTCCAATTTTATCTTGAGTTTATATTCATCAACATTCTGTGCTCAAGAAAGAATGCAGCAATTTTTAGAGTAAAACAGAATATTATGAACAAGTTTAGTAAAACCATAGCTTAATGACACCTTTAGAAGTTCAAGCAAGAAGAAGCTTTATCAAAGTTAAGCATTTTAGTTCAAGAAAGAAGCTGAACTTAAAGAGCAGAACAGAGAGCAGTTTTTCAGCAAGACTAGTAAGACCAAAGCGCATAGATAAATTAGGAAAATCGTTCTACGAGTTAACCACGTATCACAACGCCCTACCCGAGGGTTAGAAAGTTCACTTACGGTTTAGAAAACTTTTTCTTTGCAAAAGAAAGATTTTTGAACTCAAGAAACGAACTAGAAATCATAACAAGAATAGAAATATTTTCTGGAAGACTAGTAAGATCAAAGTAGAGAATCAATTTAGAAAACCACTTTACAAGTTATCTATGCAACACCACACCCTACCTGAGGGTTAGAAAGTTCACTTACAGAAAGGTGTTACTCAAAAACACATAGAGGAGTCGAAGAAATAGAAGCAGGAGCTAATCGGTGCAGGCGAACAACAGCCTGTCGTTCAGCAGGTAACCGCATGGACAGTTTCTAGGGGCCCTATAACAGCAAATACTCAACGTTTTGGAGTGTGGTCGGTGGAGCTTTGGATCTTACGAAGAGAATGGTGCTGATTTCACTCAATTCGGAGGTCATTTGGTCAGTCAATCGGGGCCAAACAAAAAGGTCGACGGTGCAATATTTCGGTCTAGGGGTCTGTAACTTCCAGAGTTGGTTTGGGAGGAACCAGAGCTCCGTTGGGGCTAAAATTTTGCAGGAGGAACGATATGGAAGTATATAAGAAGGTGGTAGGGGGTTTTGGTAAAGCAAATGGTTGCTGGTAGGTGTTTGAAGGCAGAACAATGGCTGGGTTTGCTGAGCTATGAATTTTCAGAAAAAGGCAGAAGTGGTTTGTGTGTTCTTGGCTTGAGGTGTGTGTCCAAATTAAGTGATTTGCTTTCCATTTATAAGCAAGAAAGATTGGGACCTAAGGCTAGTGCTATCTCAAGCATTAATTGCCTAAGGTCTAATTCCATAAAGTAACTATAGGACTACTATTCAATCATTAATGTCTTTGTCCTTTAAACATTATTTTTCTTCATTCTTCCCCCTCCTCTTGCCTTGGCCGAACTCCTCCCCTATTTCTTATTGTTTATTTTGTCCATGTGATCATTAATTAGCCTATCTTGTTTTATAGGTACTAAGGCTAGTCATATTATTTTAATCTAGTAGCCATATGTCTATTTCTATTTGTTATAATGAGACTACAACTAGTTTTTTAATTGCTTAATCCTCTAATAGCTTCCTAGGATGACATCATGCTATATCTAGGTGCATTACATCATCAAGATTACATCACCCTATGTCTAATAGCTAACATTGCTATATCTAATTCTCATGATAACACTATAATTTGACTCTTAATTACCTATTCTTCTAATAGCCTTTTGGGATGACTTCATCCTACTTCTAGGCACATTACATCACCCATATTGCATTAGCCTAAGCTCACTAGGCCACCTGCCTAATTCCAATCTCAAGATAGCCTTATTATTGACTAAATTATTCTATTTTTCTTCCCTTTTTCTCCTTAATTGCTGCCGGCCACACTCTCTTCTTCTTCCCCATGTGTGGCCTCCTCCAAATAGATATTAGGTACTTCAATCTAGCTTATGTCATCTTGAATCAACCTATACTTGTACCCCTTGAATTAATAATCCCTTAGGTCAAAATCACTCGAGATTTTCTTATCTCCTTTGACTCCAATAATTGTCAAGACACCACCAAATTGTTGTAAAATGTTGCGTCTCAAGTATATAATAGAGAGAAATGTGAAGTAGAATACTAAAAGTAGAAGAGAAACTCTCTTTCTAATTCTTATTGTTTTTCTCATTATAATAACCAAAACTGAGCTTCTATTTATAGGAATATGGAAATAAAAATGTCGTAATAAATAGACATTAATAACTTGTAACGTCTACCATTAATTACGTAACTTTTGACATTAATGACTTGTAATGTCTGACATTAATAACTCGTAACTTCTGATATTAATGAATATTCAGTAACGTACGTTCAATAGTACATACTTTATAACACTTCCCTTTGAATATTTATTGTATCGCGAATGTGCATATTACTGCCTCATTAAAAACCTTAGGTCGGAAAAACCCAGTTGGACAAAAAACTGGACGAAAGGGAAAAATAATACAGAGCATGAATGTCATGATCTTTTTATTTTATAAATGCATTAATTGCCTCATAAAAAAACCTTAAGCCGGAAAAACCCAGTGGGACAAAAACCAGACAAAAGGGAAAAAAAGTGCAATGCGTAGATCATAATATCTCCCCCTCAATCAATCCATATAGCTACTTCTGGAGCTAATCAATCTTGCATCTTATGAACTCGCCTCATACTAATTCCATATACTAATTTCTAAAAAATTGACGTCAGTAATGATTTGGTAAAAAGATCTCCAAGATTATTTATGGATCGAATTTGTTTAACGTCAATTTGTCGACTTTCTTGAAGTTCATAGGTATAGAAAAATTTTGGTGAGATATGCTTGGTCCTATCACCTTTGATATATCCTCCCATAACTTGTGCAACACAAGCAGCATTATTTTCATAAATTATAGTGGGATAATTTGTAACCGGTGTCAAACAACAAGAGTTGTTAATATGCGTTATAACAGATCTTAACCAAACACACTCTCTTACAGCTTCATATAAAGCCATAATTTCAGAGTGACTAGAAGATGTAGCTACGAATGGTTGCTTTGAACAGTGCCAAGAAATGGCGGTGCCGTTATAACAAAATAAATAACCAGTTTTAGAGCGAGTCTTATGTGGATCGGATCTATACCCAGCATCAGCATATCCAACAAAACCAGAGGTAGTTGAATCCTTTGAATAATATAACCCCAAATCCATGGTTCCTCGGAGATAATGGAAAATATGTTTAACTCCGTTCCAATGTCTCCGAGTTGGCTCAGAACTAAAACGAGCCAATAAATTTACCGCAAAAGCGATATCATGTCTCGTACATTGTGCCAAGTACATTAACGTCCCAATTGCATTAAGATATGATACGTCAAGACCAAGTATCTCTTCATCAAATTCTTTGAGACGAAATGGATCCTTTTGGGGATCTAGAGACCATAGGACTATAGGGGTACTCAATGGGTAAGCCTTGTCCATATTGAAGCGTTTAAGTAATCTTTCGATATATGCTGATTGATTGACGATTATTCCACTTGATTTATGCTCAAGCTCTAGACCCAGACGAAGTTTGGTTATACCCAAATTTTTAACTTCAAACTCCTTTTGTAAATAGTCAGCAATTTTGGTTAACTCTTCAGGAGTTCCAATTAAATTCATATCGTCGACATAAACTGCTGCTATAGCAAATCCGGTTTCTGATTTCTTAATAAATACGCATGGGCAGATAGGATCATTTATGTACCGTTTCTTAATCAGGTACTCACTTAGGCGTTGATACCACATGTAACCGGATTACTTTAACCCATATAAAGATCTTTGCAATTTGATTGAGAACAAAATGCGGGGAGTGTATGCTTTAGGCATCTTGAATCCCTTAGAACTTTTCATGAGCCATATAGATATGCCGTCACAACGTCCATAATACGCATTTCCAATTTTTCAGAGACGGCCAAGCTAATTAGAAAATGAAATGTAATCATATTCATCACAGGTGAATATGTTTTATCATAATCAATCCAGGTCTCTAGGAGAATTCTTAAGCAATGAGTCGGGCTTTATACTTGACAATTTTTTCTCATTTCATTTTCGGACAAATACCCATTTATATCCAACGGGCTTTATTGTCTGGGATTCGAGTTACAGGTCCAAAAACCTCTCGTTTGGCTGGGGAAGCTAATTCAGCCTTGATTGCTTCCTCCCACTTAGGCCAATCCTGTCTTTGACGACATTCAATAATAGATTGTAGCTCATAATCATAAGTTATAATATGACGAGCAACTGAGAATGCGAAAATATCATCAATGATGATTTCATTCCAATCCCAAATCTCATTATAATATTAATGGAATTCTCAGTATTCTCGGGGTTGGTAATATTTTCATGGATTTGTACCTCTTTAGGGGTAATAAGCTCTTCAGGAGCAACTTCTTTAGGGGCTCGTGCCTCTTCAGGGGCAATAAGCTCTTCGGGAGCAAGCACAACACTAGGCTCTTATGGAGCCGATTCTTGATTATTTCCCTTTCGTTTACGAGGAACAATATCTTTTGGTCCTATCGGTCTACTGCGCTTCAAGTGCGGAGGATTTTGATCCACTTTAACTTGTCCTTTAGGAACAGCTATTCGAGCTGGAGTATTTACAACTAGAATATGAGACTTCGTCACTTTAGCAGCATCATTAAATGTATCAGGAAGTCTATTGGCCATATTATGTAAATGCAGTATGCGTTGTACCTCGTTTTCACACTCAGAAGTTCTTGGGTCTAATTGAAATAAAATTTTCCCATCCCTTGATAAAGATTTGACTGGTGTCTGCTTTGCAACAATTGAAGTTGCAGGTGTCCCAATTGATGGAAACACAGTCTCATTGAAATGACAATCTGCAAATCTTGCAGTAAAAAGATCACCAATAGTTGGTTCCAAGAACTTAATAATGGATGGTAAATTAAATCCAACATAAATGCCCAAACGGCGTTGGTGACCTATTTTTGTTCTTTTTGGCGGTGCTACAGGCACCTGAACTGCACAACCAAATGTGTGTAAATGTGAAATATCAGGTACATAGCCAAGAACCATTTGAAGGGGATATTGTAATAGACTATCAGTAGGGCGCAATCTTATTAAAGCCGTAGCATGCAAAACTACATGACCCCTATGCTGTATCTTTGAGATTTGTTCTCAATAATAGAGTTCGGGCAATAATTTGAATGCATTTAATCAACAATTCTGTCAATCCATTTTGAGTATAGACATATGCAATCGGGTGCTCAACCTCAATTTCGAGTGAAGCACAATACGCATCAAAACTCATTGATGTAAATTCACCAGCATTATCCATCCTTATAGTTTTAATTGGATAATCAGGGAATTGTGCCCGAAGCTTTATAATCTGCACAAGTAATCATGCAAATGCGACATTGCGAGTTTATTATAGGCAAACATGAAACCATCTGCAAGATGCATCCACAAGTATCATAAAATATCGAAACGGTCCACTTGATGGATGTATTGGTCCACAAATATCATCTTGAATTCTTTGCAGAAATATAGGAGATTCGTGATTAACCTTTATTATAGAAGGTTTTATAATGAGTTTTCCTTGTGAACAAGCTTCACAATTATAATCCTTGGATAACAATATCTTTGTATTCTTTAGAAGGTGTCCTTTTGTATTCTGTATTATTCTACGCATTATTCAAGCACCAGGGTGCCCAAGGCGATCATGTCACAACCCAAGTTGATTAGGGTTTACCAATCTCCAGGATATGGTTGTATATGTTTCAATGGCTTTAATCTTAACAGAATACAAATTCATAGGAGAAGCTTGTAATTTCTCATGGATGATCTTCAGGCCCAACTTATAAGAGGCAATGCCAATATATTCTTTGTTTTGCTCATATATAGTCTCAATGTGGTACCCATTACGGCGTACATCTTTGAAACTAAGCAAATTCCTTTTTGATTTGCTGCTTAGAAACGCATCCTCAATATGAAGGATGGTGCAATTTGGCAAAACAATTGTGGCATTCCCGAAATCATCAATAATTGGAATAGGACCGGATATTGTATGAACATGTTCCTTACGCAATGTAATACTCGAGAAAAAATGTCTACTATGAAATATAGTATGGGTTGATGCACTGTCAAGCAGACAAGCATCTTCCATTTTCTCAGTATTTTCCATTTGCATTTATATTGACAACTTCAGGTGTCAAGTATCATAAAAGTTGTAGGTAGTTATAAAAAATTTCATAATATTATATAAAATTCATAAACATATAAAATGTAAAGGAACAACTATAAAGAAAATCATAGATTTTCAAAATCTAAAGTGTCATCCACTAGATTGATGCCTCATTAAGCCAATCAAAAGTCCTTAAAGAAATTAGAGACATCCAAAGATGCATTTGCTACTTCAAGAGCAAGAGGAGTCCCACCAATTGAGATATTATTGGCCTCAGCAGCAGTTATGGTAGTAGGGCCGATTTCAATGGCGTGAAATTCACGACGCTTGCCTGTGCTCTTTAAAGATGCTTGGTATAGGTCAATGAAGTGCTTTGGCGTACGATAGGTACGTGACCAATGCCCAATCATGCCACAACGATGACAAGCACTTTCATTAGCCACAGTCATTGGCTTCTTTTCTTTGCCATTATTCAGCCCAAAGTTAAATTGCTTAGGGCGATTAAATTTTTTGCCACCCCTTCGAGGATTGTGCTCTTGCCTGCGCTTATAGCCCTTAAAATGACCTATATTATTCTCAGAATTAGCATGTGCTTCAGGAAATACTTTTGAGCCAGCAGGTTTAAAATCATGATTTTTCAGGAGCAATTCATTACTTTGCTCAGCAGTGAGGAGCACAGAAATCAACTCAGAGTATGTGGCAAATTGTCGCTGCCAGTATTGCTGTTGCAATACAATATTTGAGGCATGGAAGGTAGAGAAAGTTTTCTCTAATAATTCTGCATCGGTGAGTTTAATACCGCATAACTCAAGCCGAGAAACTATATCAAATAAAACGGAATTATACTCAGACACTGATTTAAAATAATGTAATATGAGATTCTGCCAATCATATTGTGCTTGAGGGAGGATAACTGTTTTGGTATGATTATACCTATCCTTTAACCTCTTCCTCAGGGTCTGAGGGTCTCGCACTGATAAATATTGAGATTTCAGGCTCTCATGCAAATGACGACGAACAAAAATCAATGCATTTGCTTTATCTTTTGCATTTGACGTTCCATTATTTGTAATTGTATTAGCGAGACCTTGCCCTTGGAGGTACATTTCCATGTCAAGGCACAATGATAGATAATTATTTTCACTCACTTCTAGGATGTGGAATTTGGGCTTTTCAATATTTGCCATAAGTGAAATATTCTCTGCTACTTCAGGAGCAAAATGATACCATTATATTCGAAATTTTGGCTTCAAGCCAAGGAAATGAAAAATTGATAAAAGAAGGTAAAGCGTGAGATGATTGAAGAAAAATAAAGGGAATACTTGTGGTAGACTGAAATTTTGACAAGGACACCGTGAAATTTAGTCATGTGCCAATAGAGATTTGCTTATTATTAGGTATGAGATCGCACTTAGTAATGACATGTCCGAGATTACGGAAGTTACGGAATGAAAATTCGTGGAGAAATTTCGATCGAGGAAATTATTCTCGAAATGAATTATGATGATGACATAGAATTACTATTTATTGAAGGCCAAATTCGACTATCAATTTGGTTAATTCGGCCACCTTGCCAAGGTTAAAGTGAAGACTACATGATTATAAGCTTTATGTTGATTACAAGTTTTATGAAAGGGACGTGGAATTGGAGAATGAAGGAAAGGCCGACCAAGCTTGAAGAGTAAGTTTTCCTTCATTTCTTTAGGTGCCATTTGGAATGGAAAGAAGAGACAAGTGGTATAAGTGTTTTGACAAGTGTTTAAGAGCATGAAGAAGAAGTGTCATTCTTCTTACATGCCACTTGGGAGTAAGAATGGACAAGTGGCAAAGTGCATGCATGGAAATGAAGTGTATAAGAGTAAGATTTCTCATTCACTTTCCTCACACTACAAAAAAACTTTAATTTAGCTACAAATTTTGCGACGAAAAATGTACAAAAAGTCGTCGCTAAAAAGGTTTTGTGACGACATTAGCAACGGAATTTTTTTTGTCGCTAATACGGCATCGCTAAAATTAGCGACGGAAATTTGGATATGTCGTCGCTGATTTGCGACAAACACATCCGTCGCTAATGTTGTCGTTAAACTTTCGTCGCAAACGTCGTCACAAAAGTCGTCGCCAATTTGCGACGAAAAACAAAGTCATCGCAAAATTCGTCGATAAAATTTAGTCGCACAATTGGGAATATTAGTGACGGACGAGAATAGTCCGTCACTAATTACCGACGGAAAGGTGTATGTTGTCACAAATTAGTGACGGGCTATTCTTGTCCGTCACTAATTAGTGACAAACTATTTTCGTCCGTCCCTAATTAGCAACGGAAAGGTGTATGTTGTCACAAATTAGCGACGAACTATGCCTAGCTGTCGCTAATCAGCAACGGACTATTTCCATCCGTCACTAATTAGCGACAGCTAGGCATGGTCCGTCGCTAATTTACGACGGAACTGAGAATGTCCGTCGCTAATTAGCGATGTAAATAATTGAGTGTCGATGTCGCTAATTAGTGAGGTAGATGTATGTATGTCGTCGCTAATTGTAATTCTCGAAAAAATTTCCTCGATTTTTGTCTTTTTGGAGTGTAATTTGCAATGATTGTTGCCATTTTACCAATTTTTTTTTTTAATTCTTATTATGAACATTGTCCTGGAACGAATTTTGAGACTAATTTGAGATTAATTTTTAAGGAAATCTGTAAAGAATATTATTTAGGGCGATTTCAATGTTAAATCTAATGAACATGAAAATGTATTTCTAGAATTAACTCTGAAATACTAAATAACATCAAAATATTATAATGATATGAAAATAAAATATATATCAACAAAATTATCCAAAAAACAAGATAAATATTCATAATTAGAAGATAAATAGAACAAACGCTGAAGAGCCAGAGCAATGCTTCCAGAAGGCAAGTCATTCTCAGTTGTTGGCATATGGTATACAGCCTGAAATATACAAAACCAAGATGCATTACCATATGATCATTCACATTCAACAAAGGAGTGACGGAAGAGTTCTAACCTTTCTAAAGTATGGTATATGGTACAAAGTCTGCAACAAAGAGTTCATATAACAGGTGGCTCCTTGGTTCGTAAGTCCCACATAACCAGTCTCCTTTCTTGAATTGTATGAACAATAATCTAGAATCTTGCGCACAGCAACCTTGGCTTCCACGAAAACTGTATCATTTATCATATATCCTCTACCATGATCAGATAGCTCACCAAGAGGCATGAAGGATGTAAAACCCCAGTCACTCTCTCTCACATTGAACTGATGTTGTATGTCTGAAGAATTTACATGCATTATTTCAAAGATAACAAGAATAACTGAAGTAAAGCGAGAGTGAGGATGGAATAATGTCTAAACCAAGATGACTAGATGCAGTGAGCCAAAGTAACTGAAGACATTGACTATATAGGTGAATTCTTAACTTTGAAGAAGCTTACGTAGCCCAGACAAAACCAAGTAAGCAGAGTGGGCCCTAAGTAACAGCTTTGCAGCCCTAAGAGCACTCTTATTATTCCCATAATGGAGATGCCACATCATAATTTAGCACAGTATAAAGCGATAGGGCATGCTGTAGGATTGGTCACTTCTTATAAGTTGAACAAGTTTAAAAAATTGACTTGAGATAAGCCACAGAACAATTACAATTCTTCCTAACACCAATTGAACAGAACAGAGCAATCTAATTTACTACCAATGCTCGAGCAAGTTCCACAGCTATCAGGATGAATACTACATAATTTGCTCAAGCAAGTTCCATAGCTATCAGGATGAATACTAGATAATTTTCAACCTGTGCTTAAGTTATGGTCATTTCTTCTAACACCAGCTAAGCAATAAAAACCCATCTAATTTAGAACTGAAGCTCATGCAAGTTTCACAGAAAGTGGAAGTAATACTGCATAACCCTCAACCCCTGCCAAAAAAAAATGTACTTATGTAGACGGTACCTCGCCTCTAAGATACACAACAGCCAACTAATCATATATATGCCCGGTATTCCGTTAATCTACAAATGCTAGACCCTCAAACTTAATCTCCTTCTACAAGCTATCATAGCTCATCGGCAGCAACAAGAATCACGAATTCAAGAAAGAACAATATTCACAGGGACCAAGATTATTAAGCTAAAATTAACTCTGTTTCAACAAATCCGAACTCATGAACAAGGAATCATCGAACATTAGGATGAGAGAGAGAGAGAGAGAGAGAGAGAGAGACTAACAACTTCGAAGGCTTGTGGAGTGAGGTAGCAGAAGGCAAGCGGAGAGCAACGCGAAAGGAGGTAGTCGCGGGGGCTCCGAGGGCATGAATGAGCGACCTCCTCTTCCTTCTTCTCCGATTGCCCTCTTTTTTCTGTTTTCTTGCTCCGAGAACGCCTCCTCTTCTCCCTCTTCCTCCTCTTGATTTTTTTTTTGCTTCTCCTTCCCTGTTCTCTTCTCCGGCGAATGCCCTTCGCTCCTCTTTCTCCACGCGAACGCCCTCTATTTTTTCCACCAAACCCCCTTCTATTTTCCTCTTGCTTCGCTTTCTTTCCTGACTCCCTCTCTCTGTCTTATCTCCCCCCGAACTCCTTCCTTTCTTTCCACCAACGCGAGAGAGCTCGAGCGGAGGAGCGAGAGAGAGAGAGAGAGAGAGAGAGAGAGAGCAGGCGGAGGAGCGGAGGAGAGAGGAGAGCGCTCGACGGAGGAGCGGAGGAGAGAGGAGATCGCTCGGCGGAGGAGCGGCGGAGCCGAGTAAGAGCGGAGAGAGAGAGAGAGAGAGAGAGAGAGAGAGAGAGAGAGAGAGAGAGAGCGAAGTCTGGGGAGATAGAAGAGAGAGACTGGGTCCAATTTGAACTTAGCGAGAGAGGGAAGAGGGAAAAAGGCCGGGAAGCAAGATGGGCCAAGCGTGCGGATTGAAAAATTAGCTATGGAAATATATTTTGTCGCAAATTTCATCGGAAATTAGCTACAAACTATGCCCCTCGGTCACTAATTAGCGACGAAAACGTGCATAAGTTGTCGCTAATTAGCGACGGAAGATCCATTTCTGTCACTAAATTTAGCGATGGAAATGGAATACCATCGCTAATTAGTGACGGACAACCTTTCCGTCGCAAATTTTGTGATGGATATTTCCACTTCCGATGCTAAATTAGCGACGGAACAATACTTCCGTCACTAATTAGCAATGGAAGATCCACTTCCGTCACTAAATTTAGCGACGGAAATGGAATATTGTCTCTAATTAGTGACGGACAACCTTTCAGTCTCAAATTTAGTGACAGATATTTCCACTTCCGTCACTAAATTAGCGACGGAACAATACTTTCGTCGCTAATTAGCGGTGGAATATCCATTTTCGTCCCTAAATTTAGCGACTGAAATGGAATACCGTAGCCAATTAGCGACGGACAACATTTCCGTCGCAAATTTAGTGACGGATATTTCCACTTCCGTCGCTAAATTAGCGACAAAAATGGAATACCGTTGCTAATTAGTGAGGACAACCTTTCCGTCGCAAATTTAGCGATGGACATTTCCACATTCGTAGCTAAATTAGAGACGAAACAAAATTACCGTCGCTAATTAGTAACGGACAACCTTTCCGTTGCAAATTTAGTGACGGAAATTTCCGTTTTCGTCACTAAATTAGCGATGAAAAAAATATTCGTCACAAATTAGCAACGGAAACAATTTTGTGGAAAAAACCGTAGCTAAGTAGCGACGGAAATGAAATCCGTCACTAATTTCCGACGTATTTTGCCACGAATTTATTTTCCATCACTAATTAGCAACAAATATTTTTCATTGTCGCTAATTCCGTCACAAATAGTGACGAATTTTTTTTTGTCGAAAATTAGCGACGGTTTTCTTTTGTCTGTCGCTAATTCTGTCGCTATTAGCGACGAATAGTGTTCCGTCGCTAATTTTTCGTAGCTAAATTCCAGTTTTTTTGTAGTGTCATCTTCCACGCACAGCCACCATTTCTATTTCTCTTAGGTTAGTCCGCCCATCTTCTTCCCCATTTCTGTTTCTTCGTGAAGTTCAATTGCAAGAGGGAATCAGCCAAAGCATAGTCGACAGCTGGGAAGTCCAAATCGCTCGCGCTCTTGCCGACCGAATCCGTGCGTAAGGCAAGTTTTGGGATTGCGTTCGCCGTGATGCCTTAATTTAGGATGTTTATGGTCTGTGGAATGCTTAGTTTAAGCTATGTGTTTGGTCGAATTCGTGCTTGCTTGATAAGAAGAAGTGAGACCATAGATGAAAACCAAGGATGGATACCCATTTTGAGCTGGGTTGGTCTGGAAACCACTTGGCTTGTCGAATTTCTCTAGAACGAATGAGAAAGATTTGGATTATCTTGTCTTCATGAAAGTTGTTTGTAACTTGATAAGATATAACATATATTTATTTTGGAATTTTATGAAGTTTACAGACCCCTGGTTCGTTCATTCTTCGGTCCTTTCAGAATCTTCGTTTTTCAGAAAACTGCACTGACCTTTGTGGATTCTGTGCTAGTTTTGAGCTTCTTACTTTGCGATTTTGAATTGGTGATCTTCATGGAAGTTGTAGGTCGGGTCTAGGGCTATAACATATCAACAATTTCAGCTTAATCCGATGAGAAATTATTTGTATTTCGCTAGCCCTATTATGTGTTTTGATTCTGGAAAGTGGACCCGATTTTCTTTGAACTTCATTGATTTTATAAGCTTTGTTGCTCAACGATTTTCACATGAAGTTCTTCATGAAAAATACTTATTTGTGTCTTATTTAAGTTATAAAGGAGTTTTTGAATTTTTAAGGGACTTCGTATTTGGGTTTGAGAATCAAATGAACGATTGTACGATACCGGTTTTTCTGTAATACTCACACATTAGGAGATTAATGAGGTACATTTTGAGTCTTGGTTGTCCTTCCTTCAGCACTAATACATTTAAGCATGCATACTAAATATTTGAGCTGCTGCATATTGATTGAGCATTGCATGCGTGTGTTGGAGGGAGGAGATTATTCGCGCTTTGGGCGCGTAACCCCCAGGGAGTGGGGATGCCTCGGATGAATGGAAGGTCACGGTAGCGGGGGAGGTAGGCCGGGGATGCTTCCAGGACGGGTTGCCGCATCTGTGAGTATAGTTGGAGTCCGGTAGCGCGGGGGGGCGGGGATGGCTGGATTACTATATTCCCGATGGTGCGAAGCCTCCGGAGGGGAGATGCCTGGATACCGAGGGTATCCGGGGGCCCACGTGAGTCAAGTGATAGCACCGACGATTTGTGCACTGAATAGGAGTTGAGAACTCTTGTGTACAGGGATGGGTGTCTTGGCTACGTGCTCGGAGATTATGCATGAACTTGCATTGCATATGCATCGAAACACTTGTTTTGTGTGCTTTGGTGGTGTTTCTTGGCATATGAATGTTGATACTTACATGTGAGTGTCCTAGCATTGCCTGCTTGTGCATGTTACAAGCATCGTTAGGACTTGACCGACTTGTCTTCATAGTTCATGCATGCGTGTGATTGTGTTAAGTGCATATTAGAAGGCTCATTTGAGTGATCGGTCCCTTACTTGCAAAGCATTATGCTTACCCTTTTGGGCTTTGTTTTTAGATAGTAGATATGACTAGTGCACCGGGAGACCCACGGCCGCGCTATGGTATTGTGGATGACCTGTTCCACAACTATACTGACGTCTTTTGGTCCGATCGGCCTGAGATGTGGTTCCTGTTAGCTGAGACTGGGGTGAGGATTTGTAGGGGTCGAGGTTCCGAGACACTGACGTACTGATTCTTTGCTGTCTATGCTTGGATCGGTGAGCGTTGGGTTGGCCCTCTATCTCTGGCAGACACCTTCGACGGTCCAGGACAGGGCTCATCGGGAGGCGCACAGTAGTACTGACAGGCCACGAGGCTTTTTTATTATACTTTTTGATTAGACATCGACTGTAGTTGACACGATGACTCTTTTTGATATGTGCCGGGTTGTGTGAGCGAAGTTGTGTATGTATAGTTGGTTCACAAACTTTGCTAGTTTGGCCTCATGTCGATGTATATATATAAAAGTCGATGTTTCTCATATTCATGTGATTGTGTATTCTCCGTCTCGTTTATATATTTCCGCTGCTAAAATTTGGTTAGGGTGGATAGTGATCGTAGAGTACTTAATAATGATCACGAGTTGATCCTGGTGAAATTAATATTGAATTGGCCACCAAGAGCATTTGCTCTAAATGGAGGATCCAAGGAACTTCAAGCATCGCGAAGACAAAGGACCTAGTCATCTAACGTCTGACCTAGGATGGTCTTAGGCAGCGGTGCTTGGGTGGGGAAGGTGGCGCCTCATAATACTTACCTCGCAAAGATTACTTACTCAGTTGGTAGATCTTCGTACTGATAATGTATTGTAAAATGTTGCATCTCTAGTATATAATAGAGAGAAATGTGAAGAAGAATACTAAAAGTAGTAGAGAAACTCTCTTTCTGATTCTTATTGTTCTTCTCATTACAATAACGAAAATCGAGCTACTATTTATAGGAATATAGAAATGAAACTGTTGTAATAAATAGACATTAATAACTTGTAACGTCTGACATTAATTACGTAATGTTTGACATTAATGACTTGTAATGTCTGACATTAATAACTCGTAACGTCTGACATTAATGAATATTCAGTAACGTACGTTTGGTAGTACGTACTTTATAACACAAATCTCATTATTATATTCTTCTCTTTCTCTTTTTCTCTCTCTTTCTTCCTCATTTCCTCGTTCGGCTCTCCCTTGGGCAAATTATATCGGGCAAATTATCTTTTCCCTCCAATGCTTCTGCTAAATCTAGAGTTGTCAATAACGCCTCCATCTTGAGACTCCACAACCCAAAGTTGTTCTTTCCATTAAACTTCTCAATTTCAGCTTTCACCCTAGACATTATTGCAATCACAAGATATCCAGATAATAATCAGACAAGCAAAAGCTTCAAATCACAATCCAGAATATCTAATCCAAACTCTGATACCAATTGTTATAAATTAATGCGAAAAAATAATCAGGATCTTGCAATTTACGTCGATGTGAAAAGCATAGAGAAATAACGATGAATAATAAGGACATCAGAAATTTACGTGGTTCAGTCCGAGGTACCTGCCTTCACGGAGAGAGTCAGCAATAAATAATCCACTATAATCGGAGAATCAAATTATAATCGCTCAATACGCTTGTGTTTTCCGCACCTAGAGTATACCTAAAACCCAAAGTGTTTATGATTAAAACATTTACTTGAAAATCACCACGCGTTCAAGCTCAAAACAGAAACACTTTACGTACACCAAAATCAAGAACTCTAGCGTTCGTCTTTGGTCCATATATGTAAATCTTCACGTTCCTTCTTTAGGTTTCACAAGGTTTCAAGGACTTCAGTTTTAGAAAAACTTGCGGATTATGGACTTGCGTTAAGAAGCAAAACTTCCGTAGCCTTTTTATAATGTGTGTGGGCAAAAGCAAAGTCTTGACTTTTGGGCAGCTTCCTAAAATAAAGATTTGGATTATTTATTCTTTTGTGAAACTTGAGTTTTGATGCACATAATATTATATAAGGAAACTGTGGACAAGGAAACTTCCTTTATTTGTGTTTCATCTTTTGTGCAGCTTACCCACTTTAAACTCGAGACATAATTTAACAGTTTTTGTAATTGTTGCGGCGAGCTCACATTTTAAACACTTGATCAATTCGATAGACTCAAAATATTTCGAAACATTGAAACGTCGGCACGTAGAATCGCGGCTATATTTTTCCCATAATTTTTCAAAACTTAAAATTAGATCTTAGGTAGAGTTAAGAAGTAACTACTGAAAAAGAAATCCCCCAGATAGGAATCTCTTTGCCCAATTTTCAAATCTATGCTTCCCTCATCTCTAACTTGCTGGGAAGAAACTTAAATTTGGTAGAGCTTTTTACATAATCGCCAATAAAGGATTACAACATATTGACAGGCAGGCTCCATCGTGATTGTAGACGAACTTTCAATAGAATTTGGGCCTTTGAAGACAGTTTAATGATTGGGCCTTGGGGACCATCTCGATTAGCATAAATTTATTGGGTCCAAACAAGCGTCGAAGTATGTTAAATTGGATATCTTTTAGCACGTAAGCTTGGATCCCGAAGACACATCTAATACATATGTTAAAGACAAAACCAAAAAAATCCCTAATTTTATATTCAATCTCAATTTTAATCCAACCTATTTTTTTTAATAAAAAGAATCACCGACTTTCATTCTTCAAATTTCCCCCAAGTCCAAAAAATAGCCACCGGCTTTTATCAAAGTCACCAATAAAAGAAGGTTGTTTTTCTTTTGGTAAAAAATATTCCTTCATATATTCATTCTATAAGAAGTACTACATGAAAGATCACTTAATTTCAATACATAGTAGATCCCATAAACATGAAGGGGGATGTTGGAGTTAGTTGCTTGGAAGCAAATTCCTCCTCTGGGCTTTAGCGACCCAATCTGCTATTTGGTTTTGGATTTTGAAGCAGTGAACTATCTGCAAATTTGGTAGAGCTCGTGCATGGGCTTAGGCTTCTTTGGTAAGAGCCTAAGCCTGCCACCAAGTTTGATCTCTTCCCTCGCTTATCACTGTTGCCAGATCGAAGTAATCTGTTTTGAGAACTAAAGTCTCTTCGTGTCTCCCGTGCAAGTACTCTAAGGTTTCTTTGATGACCGTTGCTTCGGCTTGAAGCGCAGAGGAAACCCGAAGAGATCGGGCAAATCCTTCACATAGAACTCCTTTATTATCTCTCCCAACACATGCCATGGAAGCTTATCCTGATTCTGGGTCGAATGATCCATCAGTGTTGAACTTCATAACTCTGAAGGGCAGGGGAGACCATCGCTCATATAAGTCATCCTTCTTCTTCGATTCTTTTGTTGTATTCTTCGACCATCGCTGGTGATTCTCAAATTCTTCCCTTGCTGACATGATAATTTGTTCAGAGTTAATTCTGCAACTTCGGAACACCGTTTGGTTCCTCGCTTTCCATACTCGCTAGAGCAGAATAGCTAGATCTTCAAAGGAAATGGAGGTATGGAAAAAATTACTTAGCCGGTCTTCTATACAATTCACTAAAAATCTGTTTACCATAACCTTGATGGAAGAATTTAGCCATATCTGTTTAGTCCTCGGACATAATAATAGAATATGCTTTGTTGTTTTTAGTTTTCCTCGGCAAACATGACATGTATTATCATCTACTACTTTCCTCCGAAGAAGTTGTCTTTTGTTGCTAGAGCATTTTGACAAACTTGCCAAAGGAAGAATTTGATTTTCGGTGGAATGTTTGAGTTCCATGTACGCACCCATAATTCCTTCGGAGTGTTGTACGATGAAGATGCCTGTGAGGGGAAATTTTCTCCCTAATTTACTCTGAGTATGTTATATGCACTATTTATTGTGTATTGCCCATTTGTTGTATGTTCCCATATCAATGAGTCTTCTGGATTATGATTGCCGAGTTGTATAGCCAGAATATCTCGAATTATATCAACAGCGAAAATTTCTGATAGCTTTGATACATTCCATCGAAACTCCTCGGCTAGGTTTTTTTCTATTCGCAGGACCTCTCTTAGCATTGCTTGATTTTGGAAGCCATTTATCTGAAGGGATTTTGATCTGTTGTCCATTGCCAACCACCCAGCGAGAAGAATGGCCGATGACATCTCTTCCAGCAAGTAAGCTTTGCCAACCCCAAGAGGCTCTCCAACCTTTTCCAACATGTACTAGATCTGTATAAGGATGATACAATGCTTTAAATATTTTTCCCCATAGAGAATCAGGCTGTTTGATTAGTCTCCATGCTTGTTTTCCTAGCATTGCTTGATTGAATGAAGTCTACCTTTGTCTTTCCTTTATTTCAATACATGTCATTTCCTCCAATGCATTTCTTTGGTAACTCCATTAGTCTTCCACCAAAAATCTACCATTCTTTTCGATTGCCCGACAGATTGACTCAAGAATTTTAAAAATTGACATCGCATATTGAGGTAAAGTCTGAATTACTGTCTTTAAGAGGATTTCCTTCCTAGCTTTTGACAACAAGTTCTCTTTCTAGCCTTTTAGTTTTTTATTGATCCTGGTCAAAATCCAAGAGAACATCTCATTTTTTTTTATTTACCCCAATCAGAAGGAATTCCTAGGTATTTGCCCATTTTCTGAATTTCAGCAACCCTCATCTTGTAAGCCATATTTTTCCATAATTCAGCAGGACAATTCTGACTAAAGTACATACCTGGCTTGTTTGTATTAATTGTTTTCCTAGATACAAAACAATACTGATTCGGCACAGCAGATATGTTTTGGCATTCAACTACTTTTCCTTACATAAAAAAGTATCAAATCATCAGCAAACATTATATGTGATAAAGTATGGCATCTTGGGTTGAGCTTTATCCCTTTGATGCTGCCATTTTCCACTCCTTTCTTCATTAGTATTGACAACACATTTGCCAAGATGATAAAAAAAATAAGGAGATATCAGGTTACCTTGTCTAATTCCACGTGAGGGCTGAAAAGAAGGCAAACTATCACCATTCATTCGCACACTGTATGACATAGTAGAGATACACTTCATAATCCAAGACATCTATTTTCCTTGAAAACCCATTTTGAGCAGACTAGCTTCAAGAAATCCCCATTCCGCATGATCATATACCTTTTTTCATGTCAATTTTGAGCATCCCCTGGAACTTGCTTCTTCTTTTTCTGTTTTTTAGCTGATGAAGCACCTTCTGAATAATAAAAATGTTGTCTTGTATCTGCCTTCCTCTTATAAAGGCACTTTGTTCTTAAAAAATGAGCTATGGGAGCCACTGTTTTAATCTGTTAGCCGTAATCTTTGGTATTATTTTGTAGGTGAAGTTGCACAGGCTGATGGGCCAAAATTGATTTAGCTTCTCTGGATTCTGCACCTTGGGGATAAGTGTAAAGAAGGTATGATTCTACTCAGGGTTAAGGTAACCTAAATCGAAAAACTTTTTAACCTCCTAGAAAACTTCTTGTTGTATATCCTGCCAATGGTTTTGGAAAAACTTCCCGTTTAATCCATCAGGTCCTGGTGCCTTCAAGGCTCTAAGTTGGAAAATGGCTTGCTTTACTTCTTCTATTTGACCTTTTCAACTAAAGCTGTGTTGATTTCCTCTGAGATGATGCAAGGAATTTGATCTATGATTGGAGAAAAGTCCACGGGGCCAATTGTTGTATAAAGCTCTTTAAAGAAATCAATGGTCATTTGTTGTAAGACTTCGTTGTTTCTACACCATGCATCTTCTTCATTCTTCATCATTAAAATTATGTTTCTCTGTCTTCTTTAGAGCGTAGTTGCATGGAAAACTTTGTGTTTTTGTCTCCCAATTTTAACCATTGTATTCTTGATCTCATTCTTAATACATTTCCTCTGTCACCGTAGTTTTTCCATTTCTTTCTTTAACCCCTCTAATCTGCTATATTTTTCATGTATGCCCTGTTTATTGGTCATATTCCAAATTTCCTTTTTCAACCTGGAAATTTATTTTTCTTCATTGCAAAATTTTCTCTTACTTCTCTTACTCCAAGAAAATAAGCTATCAACCACTTTCTTTAGTTTCATAGAAAGGTCCATGGGTTCATTTTGGCATGATTCCCAAGAATTCGCAACCACCTGTTCGTACTCCTCATTTTCTAACTAGTAGGCTTTATATTTAAATTGCTTTTTCCTCCTTCTGTTTTCAGGAAGACATCCAGCAGAAGATGGCTATGGTCAGACCCTACAGAAGGTAGAGCATACACTATGGTTTCAGGGAAGGATACTCTCCACTAGAAGGTACACAGCATTCTATCCAGTCTTTCTTTTACTAGTTCATTCCCTGCTCAATTATTTGCCCATGTGTAAGAACAACATTTACTTTCAACATCCATTAGCTCATAATCATTTAGGAACTCCTAAAAGGCTTTTGTTCTATAATTCTCCACTCTTTTTTTCCAACTTTCTCCCATTGATACAACACTTCATTAAAATCTCTCAAACAAATCCAAGGGTATTGATTAATCGGACTAACCCGGTGGATACGTTCCCATAGTTTCAACCTATCTTGGAAACCATTAGGAGCATGAATGAAAGTGATTTGCATTGTTTTCCTAAGAGCTTCCATTACACAAATTTATCAATCACATTTGACAAGCCAACTTCAACTTGAATATTCACATGGTCATTCCATAGCAAAGCGATGCCTCCTGCCTATATAGCAATCTTGAAACTTCAATCTCCTTTGGCAGCTTCTTATTACTTCTTCTTTGTTTTTCGTTTCTAACAAACATAAAGTAGTAGACTTTTCTTGAGCCACAAGAGCTCTAAGTGATTGGAAAGTCAAGAGTGAGCCCAAAAACCTTGACAATTCCAGCAAATAATCTTCATTTATACCCCGGTGGCTTATTTGGGCAAGCCACCAAAACCCGATTATAGACTTCCTCTACAATCTGAATTTGTGTTCGAAGTAGCTGAGTTTCATCCAATCCTTCTTTGTTTAATAGCTGCAAATCATAGGGAGAATATCTCTTTCTCTGTTTGTTTGTCAGGGGTTTGGGACTTTTACCCCTCTTTGTTGTTTCTATAGCAAGTGAATTAGAGCTAGTATCTCTCCTTGCAGAATCTGCCCCACTCTGCATTTTCATATAAGAGTCCAGCAACATATGGTCCGAGGCAACTTCAGAATCAACATCAGTTACAATTGCTTTACCTTTTTGGATAGTCGTAGAGTTCCTTTGTTCCTCATACACAATCATTGTCCCGAATTTCCAAGGGTTTTAGAAATCTCCTCTTCCTCCAATAGTTCTTCTATTTTTGTTCCATATAATAATTTCCAGTAAGGGCTATATTCATTTGCCTCCACTTTCGACCATGACCCGTAGGTAAAATTCTCCACACTTTCAAATCTTTCATCATTATACAGCTTATCTTTACAGAACTGGGCATAATGGCCAATCTTTCTACATACAAAATAGTAATGGGGTAGTCGCTCATACCTGAACTCCAGCCATAAGTTCTTCTTTTTGTTGTTGAATATGGACCCTAGTAACATGGGAGCTTCTATATATATTTTCACTTTAGCCTTAACAACTTTATAAGCTGTATAGCCTTTAGATTCATTTCTAATTTTGGACACTCTACCAATTTCATTTGCCACTTTGGATATGACATTTTCCGAAATCCATTTCGTCAGTAATCTGCAAATTTGGACCCATAACTCACAGGCTTTAAAGTTATAGCAAGTAGGAGGATTGTTTGGCTCCCATTCTTTTAATAGTAACAGGTGATTTGCAAAGGACCAATGTCCTTGATCAAGAACTTTGTTTTTATCGTCTACATTCCTGAACTTAAACTAAAAAATACCAGCAGCTATTAAAGATATCCCAACATTTTCTAATTTCCACACCTTCTGCATTGTAGTTTGAAATGCTTGGATGTTTAACTTGGGATTTTGATAGAGTTGTCCTATTGGAGTTAATCTGCATTCTCTAATTTTTTCTGCTGAAATATCATCATCCAGTGCTGCTATTTGCTTCTGATTCCATAGCCTTCCCAATTTTTTGCAAAGAGCTGCCAGACGAATTGATTGCTTCCTGGGAATCCTCCATGGCCACACTTCAGAAATCGGGATGGATGACAGAAGAGACTCCCATTAGAGCTTGCAATCGCAAAGAAACAAAATGGGAATAGGGCTGAAGGGAGATTGACACTGTAAAGAGAGAATGGATATGGTTTAGTATAGTAGAGTCTATATTGGAGTGAGGAGGCTAGGGTTAGGGTTTTGGGAAATTTTAGATATGAGGGAACTGCCGATTGGCAGAGAAGAGCTCTCCTACGAGAGGGGGGTTTTCGAATGTGGTAGAAAGCGTAAAAAAAACTTGTTGTTATTCTATATAAAAGTGTACATGTTAGTAAAGATGCATGTTCGAATAATGAATTTCTAATTGGTTTTGATATTGATAATTTTGAGGAAATCAATGGTGATTTTTGGACATGGGGCGAGTTTTTTCTCTCTCTCTCTCCCTCCCTCCCTTGGGACAACTTGATAGCCACCATTTAAAAGCTTCACAACATCTACCATCCACTTGTGGCTACCTCGAAGACCACCACAATCACTAATGAGCCTCAAACGCCTCTCTCTTGGTTGCCATACCCACCACCTTGATTGCCTTTGTTTTATAGGCTGTGATCGAGTGACTTAAAGGTTGATGACCTTAAACATGCCTTGATCCCTTGGTTGTGGACCTTCGACTATCTTAGGGAGCCGATTCTTTAGCGGTGGGCCTTCGACTATCTTAAAGGCCGATTCTTTGGCGGTGGGTAGCGGCTCGTGCTGGGGCTAAGGCCATAGCGGCTACAATCTGTAGGCAATTTTATTCTTCTTAGCAGTGAATTGTTTTTGGTTGTGCACAAAGATATAGTTCATCAAGCATGGCAGTGAGTGAAAGTGGCTGTCAGGTGTCAATTGTAAGTGGCGGCAACCCTGACCGAGTTGTCGCCGTGGCGGGACTAGCTCATATTTTGTAGAGAAGAGATGAGAGGATGAAGGTTGAGTTAGTACGTGGATTTTATTTGTTGAGCAGAACTATTTAATGCTGACAATCATGGAGATGTGCAATCGTAATGACCGATAAATGAGTGACACCTAAGAAGCAGTGGTCCATCAACGGCTATTAGTGGGCCCGTTGCAGGTTTGCATCGTCGGACCTCCATGATCCATCGGATCATCGTTTGCATCACAGTCCCTTACACGTAATGAGCCCCATAAGTGGCCCCCCCGACTAGTTGGTCGACAAGCACTAGACTTGCCATGCCTGGTTTGACAAATATATACACGTGTCATACGATTGAGATCGGGTTTAAATGAGTTGGAAATCAATTCGATCCAAATTAATTCTTTAACTCTATATCCATGTAATATTAATGTAAACATCTCGACCCGATCCATCTCAAACACCCAAAATAATCCATATGCTAGTTATTAACAATTTTCCACCTTAAATATAGAATATCACAGGTTTTTTTTTCTAAACGAAGATAAATGCTTCATTTTATTGGTCCAATCAATCCAACCATAAATTATTTTATAAAATTTCTAATTTAATATAAATTGGAATACCCTCCCAAACAAGATACAATCTCACTTGAATTTATCTCACACTTTTTATAATAAAAAACACCAACCCATTAAAATCAAATTAAACTTGAACAATTTAGTAAATGAGACATAATATAAAAATCATATGTGGCCACAATATGATCTCAACATATACTATTTATTGAATCTGATTTTATATATTGGTTTTGAGTACCCTGAAATGGCCTATGAGATTTGACAATCATAAGCGAGCTTTTATAGTACATATATATTCATAACATTGATCCTTACAACATCGTTGATGAGCTTTTAATTTGTATAATATATCACATAAACTTTGACCCTATATGTAATATCGTCTCTAGACTTAAATTTATTCAATATGGTTCCTGAATTATTAGTAACTATTTAACGTAGTCCATAAGCCGTACAATTTTTTTTTTAATGTTCAAAACTACATTTAGCATCGAACCAAAGTTCAACGACCGCATTGAACAAATTAAAAATTTAGGGATAACAATAAATATTAGACCAAAATTTATGGATTATTTATGTAATTCTCCTTAGATATTATCTCCCTTTTGTTTTTCGTGGCTATTATACGGGTCAGTCTTGCGTTGGTCAAGAAAGTATGGAGGATTAGTTTAAGCTTTCCGTTGAAAGATGCCAAGAGAAAGCGTGGATACTTGGCCAAGTAGAGTAAGAGTAATTGTATAAAAGATGGGTCCGAGGCATTTAGATCCACTTTTGGTTGGTCTTTGAATTCTTACAAGTCATTTTAACTCATCCATAGAATTGGAATGACCCATTTCCAGCCTAACTTAGCAAATATGATGGGAAAATGGATTAGTGGATCCATCGCACTACCTCTACGTACATATGTCCTGCGAGGACTTTGGAGCGGGGCCGAGCACTTTCGACATGTTCATACGGCTCGTAATTAAGCACATTTGTATCAAGCTTAACGGGTTTGTGTCATAACGGGTCAATTTAATTATACATGAATGATACCAAACAAAACATGTTTTAGCTTGACCTTGTTTACTTTTTTTTCATTTTTTTTAAATATATTTAGTATTGTTTATCACCCGTGCCAACTTGCGCGTATTCATACAGAACTAACTAAAGAAGCAAGAGATATTCAAAGTGATTTACTTCTTGTGTCCTGTGCAATTGATTCTTTTTATCTGTTTGTGGTACGACCGGACAGAAGTTAACACATGTTATAAGTATCAAATTGTTAATATCCATTTATAATGTTTGTACATGACTGAACATACTCTTATACGTTTCTCATACATGGCCATATTGTCAGTCCAGAAACCAGAGAGAGAGAGAGAGAGAGAGAGAGAGACTTTCTCTTCTCGATGATGTTTTTGGTCATTGGATTCCATTTGAGATTTTACCCCGAAGGACCGTTTCTTGTTCCATCAAAGTTGACAATTCGTTTATGATGGGATGGGCTTCATCATTTTTATTTCATGGACTGGGTCAGCCCATATGACGCCCATCTGCACATACATTGGCCCTGTTAATTGTTCTAATGGATGTGTTCCCTTATTATTTGTTTGGAGTTTGTAAGTAGACTTTGTTTGTACCTTTCTTGTAGATGTTGTTTGGGTTATAGAACTTGACTTAATTCCCTTCATTTCCATTCTTATCTTTCATAAGCATCCAATCAGCAGTACAATCCAATCCAATTCAGTCCTTTCTTTTTCTTTTCTTTCTTGAGATCATTATCTCAATCTTTTCCATTTCCTCTTAACCGTTAAATCCATATTGAGTATTAAAGTAGGTAAAGTCCTTACGATATCAATAACTTTATTACCCATAGTTTCAACATCAAGTTATAGTTTTGAGTAATTAATTAGTTAAAAAAAGTCTATCACTTATCATTGGAATCTCGGTAACTTGCTAACATTGTCATTAAATTACCATCAAGTACTTGACCAACAGATTGTCAATTGCACGATATTGCCATGTAATCGTATAAGAAAATTATAATGCACTGAAATTATTCCTTGTCTGCAAATAGAAAAAGGAACATAGACATACTTTCAAAATGTGTCGTTTGTACTATTCTCAAGCATGCCAAGTCATGCAGACTCAATCCTAGGAAACATAAAAAAAAAAAAAAAAACTTGAAAACACACCCACAAACCTCTCTTTAGTCTGTATTAATATACCTGCAGTCCTTCCTGATTTCTCCATCATCTCCTGTAAGAGGATTGTTCTCGGACAACGTGAGCAAGGCCCTCGCAAATTGGTCTTGAAAGTAGCCGTTGTCAGAGGCCATTTTCTCCACAAAGTGCGCAGTTGCTGGATGTGAAGCCAACTGCTGATCTACTAGCAATAGTCCCTTGTGAGCCAACAAGTGCTTGTAATACATGTTGTCCAGCACCATCGGAGTCTCTACGTCATTCCTTGCATACCGCACTTTCTTCGGATTCGGATCTGGCATCGGGCACCGCTCTTTTAAATATTCGGCATAGTCTGAGTCTAAAGTTGGATCCACGGTTGGATAGAGTCTATTGTATAAGTTAACGCAATGAACTCGGCCAACCGAATGAGCTCCTGATTAGTAAATCACTACCAATTAATGAGATGCACAAGAAAATTTATAGATGAAAAGATTATTGCCAATAGTTTAAATTTTTATGTGAAAGAAATACATATACACACACTTTGACACTAGAGTTCACTTCAACTTGGATAGAACCATGCGATAAAAACTATGAACAAGACAAACCATAGCCCATATACATGCCATATGAGATGTCTCAAATGATGCCAAAGTAATCTTTGCTTTAGGGAACAAAAGTATTGTTTATAAGCCAGGATCCGATAAGATTAAACCACACATGAACAAGACAATGTTCAAGGCACATGAACTTGGGGAAGCATATAAAACACTTACCTAAAAGAGCGACTATTCCTTCAACATCGATGCCAACGGACTCGAAACGAGAAAGCACCAACGTCATGGAATCGTTACGGTCAGGAATGAGTTCTTCCACCACACTCGCATGACTTTCTCTGCTATCTCTCCTTCCACTTCTCATTTCGATGCGTGGTCCTCCTAACTGTACGGACCGATATGTATATAACACAAACATATATATATATATATAGTATGGAAATCAAGCTACTTTCGCAGAAATTGATGATTACCAAGTTCTGTCGGGGAACTGGGAAGCTCGCTGTGTAAGGTTTTATGATCATTTTCATGTAAAAGTTTTAAAAAGATCCTTCCCTTTTGCAGACTTCATATTTCACACAAGTCGGGCACAAAAAAAGGTGGCATAAAAGTGCATTATCGAAACGCTTACCAAAACGATGCCATCTCTTGCCGAGAGAGCGATGATGTCGGCGCAAGAGACCGTCATGGGGCATTCCTTCTCAAGAGCCTCCTTGATTTTGGTCACGTACTTGAAGTTCCTCATCCCGAAGCTCCTCGAAGAAGCCTGCTCCGACACGATCCCATTTCCATGCTTCGATTCTAGGAGAAGCGAGGCATCGCAGGACTGGGGATTTCCCCACAAGACGTGAGAGAGAGATAGACATACATCAGTTCCATTCGATATCCAGAAGACAACAGAAAAATCAGCATGCTGCAACACTAATTTGAGGACTACATATGCACTTAAATAGGTGTTTGTGCGTGCGCGTTACGTGTCCATGTGTAGAGATATACGTACTAGGACCATGCAGTCATGAAAGAGATTGCGAATCCAGGAGATGGCGGTATTGCCATGTTCCTCGTAGAGCTTTGCGACTTCCTGTTTGATGATCTCTTCTGCGTTCGGACAGCTTTCCGCATAGTAATTCGACTGGAGATCACCGTAGCCTATGCACGTAATTGAAGAGGCAAGGGAAAAACAAGAGATTCTCGTTGGCGTGTGACATAAATGAAAAAAGAAGAAGCCCGAACTTGCTTCAATAAGAGGAATTTGGCTAATTATTTCGATGTACGGAAATCGATCTTCAAGTGACCTTTTCTCATGGGCGCTGTTAACTATTTTCTTGCTATTAAGAGCGTTATTTTTTTTTCAATAAGACTATCTTTTTTCCTTTGGTTTGTTAGGTTATGACCAATTCTTAATTAGGACTCAACGACCATTAACATCACCATCTTTTGTAATCCACAGGAAACAATCGGGTGATCAGCTTCTAAAATCATGTGGGTCCTGTTTGAGACCCCTATATTCATATGTTAAAATTGACTTGTGGAGAGATGTACGGTGATAATTTCTAAGGTCATGTTTTTGTCCAATCTCTGATCGGAGAAAACTTCCTCCAATCACATCTTTGATTGGTGGGCCACAAGCATGGACATCAATCCATTTAATTTTGGTTAAATTTGTATGTGATGTCTATAATGTGTAATCCACCAATTAGAAGTATTGTTAGAGGGAGATATTGCTCTACTTTCTATGCATGGAACATGAAAGAAGATAATATATTGTTTGATAATATTGGTAACGTTTGATACTTTTTAGGGGCCTTCCTCTCTGAATCCAATTCGTTATTGATGATGTCAATCAATATCTCTACAAAACGGGCAATATAAGTTAAGATTACATACGCTTAAGTCTAAGCAAATGTCTAATCCACTTTAATAGGCGATCGAATTGATGTAATTGATCTGAGACTAGGAAATACTCACTTGATGCGAACAATGATTAAGCATGAACAGACCGCCCACTAAGAGAATAAGGAAAGAGTTTGGTGTGTACCTGAGAGAAGCTGGAGAAGCAATAACAGAAGGACGAAGCTTGGGCTGCAATTTTGGAGGAAGCTTCTGGTGGCCATTCTTTGGCTTTGTCTTGTCTTGGTCGAAGTGATAAAGAATCTCTAGAAACCTTTAAATAGGAGAGCTCTTAGTGCACGATGAAAGCCGAGATCTCTCTAATCCGCTATCTTTGACCTTTCTGCTATCACCACCCACGCGCGAGGCCGCCCCACCCAGGAGAGGCAAAACTAGAAATATTGAAAGCAAAGACGGAATTAGCACAAGTCCATTATCATTGTTACTATCATCATTATAGTTTGCATTACAAGTGGAGTTGAAATTGCTCAAACCTGATTCAAAGAGCCTCGTGGAGAAACTATGTGAGATCCGTTAGACAGTGAAGCATATACAAATCAATATATACATGATCAATAACATAGAATGCTTTAACTCGTACTGGCCACATGAGAACCCTTATGGAGAGATGTACGGAGTAATTCTAGCGATGATGTACGGCAATGAATCTCTGTCTTTCCTTCAGTCTACACTCTTTCCAACTACAATCATTCTGAAATTCTTTCTTCCCCGTCATGCTCTTTGATATTCCAGAGGATTGGATGGAGAGGGTGCGAGGAGAAAGAAAGGGAAACAAGGAGATGAACCGCTGTGTCTTTTTTTGTTTTTTGTTTTATTATGTGTTGGATCATCACATCATGTAAATTCACTAGTTGATAGATGATGGTAAACGTTATGAAGTACCGTATGCTCTAATATTTTTATATATCTATTCTATTAAAAAATTGGAACATTTAAGTATGGTGTGATATCTCAAAAGGATAACTACCACCTCAAAAGTAACAGCTAATTAACGCAAAATAATCTATAGAACAGGAACTTCCAGACATACCATCACCCACTATCATTATTACTAGTCTTTAAACTGACCTCTCGTTATAAATATACTCTAATGAGACATGAAAGTATTCCAGAAAAGGATCGAACACCCACAGCATGCGTTCCACCTATCTCAAATTAAGACATCCGAGAGACTTGGACCCCTAGGGCCGATTTCGATGGAAGTGGCAACATATGTGTCAGAGGCGAAACCACGGGTAAACATGGAGTCACACGAAAAAGATAACGAAGGATGTGGAAACTTGAATTCCATGCATGCCCACATGCCAAATATTTTTGGCCATTGAGATTTTCTGTTTCAATGTGGAGAACTGCGTCAGCCTTCATGATCACAACTTAATGGAGTTTATCATAATCCCAAAGAAACTGAAACTCAGAATCTCAGCCACAAAATTGCTGCTTACCCAATTAGTCTCGTTGGTTTCGGCCTTAAAGACCCTGTCGATCTTCGACACAATCATGCAGCTCCAACAACAAAAAACTATGGAGAGAGAGAGAGAGAGAGAGAGAGAGAGAGAGGTGAAGTTCTTGGTCACTTACATAAAGAAGGCACGTCTTTGGGAAGAAGTCTTCTTCGCTCGAGAGATTTTTGAGGAGTTCGGCGATCTTGCAGTCTTTGAATGACAGGAACTAGAAGTAACTATACATGGAAGAAGTACATGGCGTTTTCCTACTCCAACTCCAATTCGTAGTTGTAAAGATGATGTCAGAGGAGACGCGGCAACTTTTAATTCCAATGTTTTGATTATTGCTTTGATAACTGTTGCGATGAGCTCGCATTTTAAACTCTTGATTAATCTGATAGACTCAAAATATTTCAAAAGATTGAAACGTCGGCACGTAGAATTGGGACATTTTTTTCCCATAATTTTTCAAAACTTAGAATTAAATCTGATCTTTAAGTTTTAAAAAGGAATAGAATCATGTAGAGTTAAGAAGTAACTACTGAAAAAGAAATCCCTTGGATAGGATAAGAATCTCTCTAACCAATTTTCAAATCTATGCTTTCCTCATCTCTAACATGCAGGGAAGAAACTTAAATTTGTCAGAGCTTTTTACATAATTGCCTATGGAGGATAACGGTATATTGACAGGTGGGCTTTATCCGTGATCGTATAGTGTTCGTAGTTTTGTAGACCTACTTTCAACATAATTTGGGCCTTTAAGGCAGTTTAATTATTGGGCCTTGTGGACCGTTTCCATTAGCAGAAACTTATTTGGGTCCAAACAAGCGCCAAATTATGTTAAATTGACCTATCTTTTAGCACGTAAGCTTGGATCCTTGAGACACGTCTCATATATACGTTAAAGACAAAACCTAAAAAAAATATTAAACCTAAAAAATCCATAATTTTAGATTTGATCCCAATTTCATCCCGACCTACTTTAAAAATAAAAGAATCACGCACTTTCACTCTTCAAATTTTCCCCAAGTCCAAAAATAGCCATTGGCTTTTTTCAAAATTATAAACAAATGAAGGTAGTGGTTGTTCTATATAAAAGCGAACATATTAGTAAAGATGCATGTCCAAATAATGAATCTCTAATTGGTCTTTAATAATTCTGAAGAAATCAATGGTAATTTTTGGATGCGAGACGAGTTCAAAACTTGATAGCCATCACTTAAAAGCTTCACAACAACTGCCATCCGCTTGCGGCCACCTCGACGACCACCACGATCACCAATGAGCCTCAAACGCCTCTATCTCTTGGTTGCCATACCCACCACCTTGATTGCCTTTGTTTATAGGCTGTGATCGAATGACTTAGAGGTTGACGACTTCAGACGCGCCTTGATCCGAGGTCGTGGACTTTCGATGATTTTAGGGAGCCGATTCATCGCGGTGGGTAACGGGTCGTGGTGGGGCTAAGGCCATAGCGGCTACAGTTTGTAGGCAACATTCTTTCTAGCGATGAATTAGCGATGAATTGTTTTTGGTCGAGGACAAAGATAGGGATTTTGTCGAGCAAGGCGGTGAGTGAAAGTGGCCGTCAGGTGGCAAGTGTAAGTGGTGGCAACCCTGACCGAGCCATCGCCGTGGCGGGGCTAGCTTAGATTTTGTGAAGAAGAGATGAGAGGATGAGGGTTGAGTCAATATGAGGATTTTATTGTTCAGCAGAACTATTTAATGTCAGCAATCATGGAGATGTACAATCGTAATGATCGATAAATGAGTGCCACCTAAGAAGCAGTGGTCCATCGGCGGCTATTAAGACTGAAGCTAACTCAAGCCCTTTATTTCAACACATCTTGCTTAAGACAAGTTATCGCTTAATCACAGTCTTACTGCATCTTTTTTTTTTTCCCTATTGATGGTTTTTTCTTTTCAATTTATCAATTCTAAATCATTATTGTACATGCTAAATGGGGATGAATTGACGATTGTTAATAGTTCTAATGTGTGCATTTTGATGCCTGCACTTAAGATAGTGTCCTGATTGGTCCCCCTTGCCATCGCATGCTTGGTGCTTCAGAGTATTGGGGTAAATTGGTCCTAGTACTTTTGCTTCTAAAATTAGTGTTATATATATATATATATATATATATTGAATTAGATCCCTCAACTAAATGACGCTCCATTCAAATTGGTCATTGCTATAAACGAGTTCATGATATTAATTTGCGTGACCAATAAGCTACAGTTAAATGTCACACTAGCCACCTACTTTACTATGAAAAGCCTTATAAATTTTCAAAACAATGAATCAAAACTCTAAAAAATTAAGACAAAGGAATTTGAGGAAAAAGAAAATATAGAGAGAAACATTCCAAAACAGAGGTTGGAAGTGGCTGCGGTGTCACCTAGCAATCCACGAGAGTCCAAGATTCAATCTAATTCCCTTAAAATTACATAAATTTTAGGTCAAGTATCAATTCTAATCCGAACTTTTTTATTTCTTATAAAAATACCAATTTTAACTCATGTCCCATTTGCTCGATTTTTCTTTTTCTTAAGAAGGCACAAATTTTAACTTGGATCTCGAATTTGGCTCTCAACCTATGGTTATCTTAGAAAAAACACTAACTTTGTGTTGACACCCAATTTGACCCTCATAAGGTTTTATACCAGTGATGCAATTGAAGATTGGATGTGTTACTCCATGTGTGCTTGGCGAAAACTTGATGGGAACTTAGCGGGGGTCATATTTAGTTGAAAATTGATGCTTTTTCATGAGACAACAAAAAATTTAGGCTAGAATTGTTGGACGAGTTAATGTTTGGGCCATATTGGGATTTGACGTAAAATTAGTTTAATGTTATGAAAAAAACAAAAGCCTGAGCCAAAATTGAGACTCGAATGAATATTGATGGATTTTGAGGCATTTGAGCCTCTAGGGTTTATCGCCTGATTCAAGGGAGGCAGCCTTCGACTTTGGAGCTACTTTACACGTATGCAGATTAATATAAAAAACTTACAAAGATTGAATTTTTGCAATAGAGGAATAGTAAAAAAGAAAGAAAATAAATTAAATTAAACTAGAAAGACATGTTGGGAAGAGAGGCTATGGCGATAGATACACAACCCACGGCCTTCATTGCTACTCGCATGGGAGAATTCAGAAATTGTACCAAGACTACCTCTTTTGCTAATTATCTTAGTACTTCAATATCCTACTAAAATAAACTAGAAAGAGAAGGTGGGAAGGGGGCTATGGCACACCACCTGGCCTTCGATGAGGTTTGATGTCCATTGCGGGTCTTATAAAGTAGCTATTGTCATTAGGGTGTCGACGGTTTAATTCAGATTTATAGTAAATCTAAATTTAATCGAGTTCGCTTTTGTTTTTCGATTTTTTTTTTGTAATATCAAAAAGAAGTTTAGTGAAAAAGGAGAGAGGTATTGTGAATGGTCATTAAGAAAATAAACGATTTTCAGTTCGATTCGATTCGACCGAATGAAACTATTTGAATTATAATGATACTAAAGACGATGATGACGGCGATTATAAATGGTTATTTTTTTAATATTCAGACCGAACAAAGAATGCATGAAAATTAGGTTTGATATAACAGGACTTTACATAATTTCATCTCTTCTCTCTTTGGGTGTTTGATTTTCTATTTCTAATTTTTAATTCAGGTAATTATCATCACCTAAAATAATTGTCCTGATTGATTATTCTAATTATAGAAGACACGTTGTTCGCCTGGCAATCCACATAATTATTTGCATTTACACATTCCACGTAAGAATCAATATAAATTAGAAAGTAGGTCGTTTAATTAACAAGCAGATGCGACATTTGACAAAAGCTGAGGGATCAATGGTTGCTTTTATCTCAATAACTATCCACACGTCACTTCGCACTGAATTTGTCCTAATCCCCCTTTTATCCCGTGCTCCATTTTGGCAAATTTCATCGAGCAGCACTTCGAGATCTCCTTCCTACTGTCGCCGCTCGGGTTCCAGCCAATGACAAATAGATAACAAAAAGTTCATTTGCACTTCTTACATTCAAAGGGTCATCCACACGCACATGCCTACAACCCCACCATATCCTCTTTTTACAGTTCCATCTGTGGGTGCAACAAAACCTGTGAAAAACTCTCTCTCTCTCTCTCTACACTCTTTTGATAGTTGGACTTGTACTTTCATGCCAAGCTTAACGATAGTGAATAAGTGAATTGTTGGTTTTGTCTTCTTCACATCAAGACTCCTGCTGAATCTCAGAAGCAACTGTCCTTGCCCAGAACTTCAGGTGCTTCTTCATGTCGGAAGCCGCATACACCCGAGGCACCCTCAAGTTCAACAGAGGCGAATCGGGTCTCTTTATGAGCCATGCTTCTGACAGATACGGCCTCATAACCTCTCTCTTTTCCTCCTCATCGTTCTCGGCATTTGTACTGATGCTCGTGTCCTGTCCGAGCCTCTGTAAACCGGGGACGACGCTCATCATTCGCGGGCTCAAGTGCTCCTTCTTGAAGATGAAGCCCAGGTCCATGAACCCTTTCACTTCCTTCATTTCCAGCTCCTCGAAGCTCCTGCAACTCATGGATTTGAGCAGTTTCTTGACTTCGGCGGATTGGTTTCTTGGCCTCTTCTGAGTTGATGGCGACAAGGATTGTGAACGTCGTGCTCTGCTTGCGATGAGACTAGTCACCCTCGTTGGTCTGATTTCTTCCTCTGCTTCTTCACTTTCATTGGTGTCATCCTAGCAAGAGCAGCTTGAAGAGATCAATAAGTTGGTCCCCACCGCGTACATGCTTTTGGTCGCAGAGTTATTAGAAGGACAAAAATCCAAAAGTGTAATTTGTCTTAAAAATTTATTGCTCGCATATGGCTTGCACGATGTAATTAATTTAATTTTCCAGAAAATAGATGAATGTGTTTTTTCAACAAATAGGATCAACTTTTTTGGAATAATAGGTACTTCAGCATGGACACCAGCTAGACAGCTCGTTCAGATCATACTTATGAAAATGAGAGCCAAACTTGACGCTAGTGCGCTTGCTCTGATGAGCTGATCAAGAAGCGAGGGAGAGTTAGACAATAGAACTTTTGAATTTACCATTGAAGAATACGATGGATCCAATGATGAGCAACTATAGCCTGCAAGTGGTGATTCTTCAGGCAAAGAATGAAGTTCCGCGTCGGGAGGTGGCAACTCAGGCATGCTTGAAGGTTGAAGTTGAAACCCAGTCTGCGAGTTGGGTTCTTGGGGATCTAGGGTTTTGGAGCCACAGAGCAACGGGATGGGCTCAGAGAAGAAAATAATTTGGTGGAACCAAAGGCGATCCATTATAGCCACCAGACAGAGTGATGAGTAACTGGTGTCAGCCATGTCCTCTGTGTGTGTGTGTGTGTTTGAGAGAGAGAGAGAGAGAGAGAGAGATGGAGGGAGGTGGTTCGGGTGAAGTATCTTTTATGTGGGGATTGAACAGGGAAGGATGTGGTGCAGACGGAAGAAAAGGGAATAAGTGAAGGCCAAAGAACGTGAATGGTTTGGTGGGGCAGCCATGAAAGAAATATATAACGAGAGATGTGGTCACAAGACATGGATTTGTCCTCCTCCACAAGACATGGATTCGTCCTCCTCCACATCACTTGCATGTGTTACAGTGACTTCCATGTCCATGCTTGGACAGCAAACTATCTGAATTATGACTGGAACAAAAGAGTCCATGTTCTTTTTGGCGTTATTTGTCCTCGTTATCCTTTCACGCTAATTGTCGAGTAAGCACATTCATGCACCGACCGAATGAGGATTTTTGGGACCATCCTCCTCTAATTTTGCATGGCTTGTGATGAATCCACATATGATGCATTGAAGCCCAATCCGACTCCAAATCTATTTCAACACGCAAATTGTTTCAACTTGGGCTTTCGCTTTCAATTGAATAGACAAGCACATCATTGTATGATTTGCAAGCACCTAGTAACCCAGTGTAGTTTCAGGTTCAGGTAGCCGTCACCGCAACATCATCAACCCAAAAGGAATTGTGCAAAGGAGAAGAAGATTAAAACAACGGGATTAGTGGCACAGTGAGTGAATTAACCACATCCTAGACTAGGAATTCCTCCTAATATTTTAGAGACCTGGAATCCGTCCAAATATTGAGTCAAATTGAAGTTAAAGTTTAACATTATAACGTTTGACTCCCAAGCGATAATTGCCATTTAAGTCCTAAACCTTTTGTAACTTTACCGATTCAATCCTAAATCTTTTATTTTTGTCAAATAAGTCCTAAACCTTTTGCAACTTTGCCGATTAAATCCTTCCGACGGATTTTGGCCGGAAAATGCCTATATGGTGACGACGTGGCACGACCGGACCTTGCCAATGACAATGTGGCAAAAACAACGTCGTTTTGGCTAAAAATTTGTTTTCTCCTGGGCCAGCCTTGCCATGGTCTTGCTGGTCATGAGTGAAGGCGAAGAGAGTAATGCAAGTGATGAGGAGGAGAGAGATGAAGACGATGGTGGCCATGAGTCTTTCATCTGAGGACTTCAGTTTTGTTGACTCGTCAACCTAGTCAGTGTCGAGTGAGAGGAGATCAAGGGATGGATTTTAAAGGTCTTTCTCTTGGGTGAGACACTACAAAAAAACTGTTTTTTCGCTACGAATTTGGCGACGGCAAAATTCGGAAAAGTCGTCGCCAAATCACTTTTGCGACGAAATTAGCGACCACAAAAAAACCGTCGCCAACACGTCGTCGCTGAAATCAGCGACGATATTGGCGTCAGCCGTCGCCACAATGCGACGGCTGGTAGCCGTCGTAAACATCGTCGCTATATGTTCATCGCAAAAGTCGTCGCTGCCTAGCGACGAAAGGCCGTCGCTGCACGTATCGTAGCTGTGTAGCGACGGTCTATTTTAAGGTTTCGTCGCTGAATTCCACTCCACCTTGTATTGTCATGTGCATATACAATTGGCGACGGCCAATGTATTCCGTCGCTACTGTTGAAGGAAGTTTAGCTACGGTTCGGTAATATTAATTCGTGGCACACTCCGTCGCTAATTGGGGATGATTGTCATTTTCCTCACTGCTGCAAGTGGCGACGGTTTTAGAGTATTTCGTAGCCAATCTGTCACGACCTTTCTTATACCGTCGCCAATTTCCCGGGAGGAATGTATGGTACTCGACTTTAATTTTACTATGATGATTTGATTTCGTGCACTCAACGATTTCGGAATTCATATAAATTTATTCATGAGTCGAATGATTATGAAGCATCATGTTATTTACACCTACTCAATAGGACCTGTAATGAGTTGGATATATAATTTTGCAATAACTAAATAACATTAAACTTAATAAAACTATATGTACGTACATTGTTCCTTTTCTCTATACATCAAACAGCGACAGCCACAACAATGTTAAGCAAGTATTCAACATTAAACTAAAGTTCTATTGCAGGACACTATCAACAACACTAATGAAAAAATTGCAGCCCTTCATCAACAACTCCAATTTAAGAGAAAGTAAATTGGAGCCTCCAAAACCAAAAAATCATGGTAGTGTGTCTTCGAGAATCTGCATCCTCATCTTCTCGACGTCGTTGCTACCATAAGTTGAAGGACCTACCATCTTGTGCACGGAACATATCATTACAAAACGCATCAGATTTTCCTTGAATATGGTAACTTTATAATTATGACATTGATAAACATAGAATATCAATCCAGTGCATCACATAATCAGTATCTTCCATTCTTAACATGATCCATACCTGATTAACCGAATATCCACAAGCTTGGCATCATCGTACCCTGAAATTTTAAAAGGCAAAATCACCATATAATATCACAGCTTTTCGGTTTAATATACATCATGAATAACATCCAGTTTACATTTTCTTACTCTACAAAATGTCGGACTCATCCAGGTGATTTTGTCGAAGCTGGCTGACAAGTTTAAAAACCAGTTCAGCATGCACCATCTCAACATCAGAAAACCATAATCAGTCATATATATCCGTATGTCCACGTGTGAATAAGTAGTGACAAACCACAACTACTCAGCATATCCTAACAATGCGGGTACAACATACAAATCGAATCACTCAAAACATCCTATAATGCAGTGTTTTTTAAGGCATGATAAGAATGGAAGTTTCTTAGATAATTTGATACCAGGAGCCTCTACTATATTTTTAGCAAAAACAACTTATGCATAGAGGGCATCCTCAATTTTTATTGACTTTATCAAGTAAACTAGATGTCCAAATTAAAGATATACTTGTTCTGTTTACTTTCCTACACAACTAAGCTCTGTTTGGTGGACTGTTGCAAAGTTGAGAAAGACTGCCCATTGCTTGTTTTGCCCAGCTTTCTATGCCTAGCTGTTTGGAGATATTTATTCAATTAAACACATAACATGATTTCATTCATATCCTTCTGCAGAAAATGCATGCCTCATGTTCGTAAGGAGATGCATCCGAACATCGTAAGCTGAAACTCACACAATGCTGCTCACTTTTGATTGTTACTAATGAGCACGAACAAATGAAGAAGAGAGCAAAAATAAACACATTCTAAAGGAGTTCCCCTACATAAATGAGCCGATGGGACTGTTTCAGTTAAATCACCATAAGCACAAAATGGTGCAGTGAGAGATTATTTCTATCCAATAAACTCGCATGAAATTTAAGAGCATATAACAACCATGTGGAATAATAAACTTGTTTGTTAGTAGACAGACAGCTGGCAAGGTACAACAGTACACCAATAGACGGATGGTGGTGAAAGGAAAAGAGAGATGAACCATAAACTTGCAATATTACTAATCTGCACAAGAAAAACCACAACTACAAAAGCATATCCTAACAATGCGGGTACAACATACAGCCATTGTCGCAGCTTATCAGCAATTCATAATATTGATCAGAAAATATTGTACTCGAACCTCATCGTCGCAGCTTATAAGGTGCCGCCATTCCCATCATCATCTTCTGCATCTGCATCATCATCAAGCCTCTCACCACCATTGTCCTCTTCACCATTGGGGTTAGAGGAAGGTTCCTCATCATCGTCATCGTCCTTGATGTCCAGTCGTCTGCAAATACGTTCCAATTTTCTTTCTAGCTTATCGACTTTTGCATCCTTTTTTACAATTATACCTTTCAACTTATCAATTTCCATTGCCATTTGCGCAACATTTTTACCCATTTCTTTCCTAGATGCACCTGAGGAAGACCTTCCGCCGCCCACCTTTCTTACAGCTTCCCTTGACAATGACCCCAACCCAAATACCCTCCCTCTTTTCACCCCACCAGATGCCTCAACCCATAATGCGATCTGATCAACTTCTTGCGACCCTGACGCACTAGCACCATCACCAGATGGACTTCGGATAGAGCATAGTTTCTCAAATCTTTCCTACATTATCCATATTGAACAATTATCATAAAAATCTCGATATACCTTTGCATAAAATATTGTCATCCATTTAAAATGTACCCCATTAGGCTAAAAATAGAAATTTCACCAACCTTAACTTGTCGACATCGATCGCTAGTCCATGTCTTGTCTTTTTTATGGAACACCCGTTCAAATATTTGAACGGTTGTTGGTTCTCTCCCCAATTCCTTGGTCTACAAAATGTAAAAATGAATGAAATATAATCGAAGTACCTTACCTAATAATACAAACAAATGAACTTACCAATCTTTTTTGATGCTCCGCGATGTTTATTGATCCACCAGCATATGTGGCTGAGGCAGCAGTTGAACTTGAGGCTCGATTTAGTTTATTCCGTTCACTGGACATCCTATGCTTATCAGTTCCCCAAGATCTCATCATTTCTGTCCAATTTTCAGATGAAATGAAGTGTGGCTTGGCTTGTTTTTTCTTCGCTTTGTTCATCGCATCCCTCATGTGATCAGCGGATTTCTTATTAAAAATCCTTTTAACTTCATTGTCGACCGATTCATCCCACCAAAAATGCCGCTACAAAAGATCAACATAAAACTGAATATTCTAGCTTTGGCTGAATGTATTAGCTTGTTATGAAATAAAATACATTTCTATTTACCTTGAACTCATCCCACCACAAATTCTTGTCGACTTCTGGAGCGCTGCTATACGTAAGATAATCTCCAATGATCATTGATGATTTCATTAAGTTCCCTAACAACATAGGTTGGATTTGTAAAGCTGCAAATGTATAAACTCTGTGTTTAGTTGACCCCCCATATATTAAACCTAAGATGGTCAAATCTATAAACCCAATTGAAAATGAATGACTTACGAATCGCCAACTGGTTCTATGAACTTTCGTCCCTCCGAATCTTCAACCATGACTTCCGCCTCATTCCTTTGTTCCGTTGAGTCAGGTGGTACTGTCGTTTCATCCGCTGAAGAAGGCGGTTGTGCAGCCATTTCAATTCTCCTTTGGTAAACTTGCGTGGACATATTTTCTGGTGGAGCTGTATGTGAGGGTGGGACAATGTCTCCATCTTGTATTTCTGGCAGAGGTATACGAGAGGATGTACCAATATGTTGCTGTCCAACATCAAATCTTTCTGGTTGACGATCATGTGAGGGTGTGTCAATGTGAGTATTCTGTCCAGCATCATGTCTTTCACCAATTTGAGGGGTAGATGCAATTGCAGGGGATGTCCAAAGGGTCGGTGTCGACCCCGATGAAGGGGAAGGGGTCCCGGCTATTCTGACTCCACCTTGTATACGACGTCCCCCAACTACACGACGACCTCCACGTCTCTGCATTCGGTGTTTCAAAACTGTTAGGCATATTTCACTAACTTTGAAGCACAAATGTATGAATCTCCATAATGTATAAGCTTACCATTTTCAGCTTGAAAGTCAATAGAAAAAATCGTGAAGCGATCCCGGCGTCAACTTAACTGTCAAATGAACTATCAACTCTACACCAATAACAACCGGTTCAATTTTACAAACATTAAATAGACTATACAATCGGCAGTAATTGATACAAAACCAAGAGCCACAGTATGAATAAGAACACGATGATAAAAAATCAGTACATTCGACAACGAGTGACAGCCATAAAGACATTTGCTTACTATCAAATGAAAGCACCTCAAGGTGAAAAACAACATTATATATTTATCGCATGAGACCAACTTTTGACGTTTATTGTATGTTTAACCTTCTTACAGCAATATCCATCGCATGAGACCAACTTACCTTGTTGTCAACTTTAACAACAGGTTTGTTGCCCAGTCAAAGTGCACCCATCAACTGCAGAACAGGGAAATTCAGTCAGAAGTTAAACGGAGTTATAATGGCAACCTACAGGCACATTGAAAATTGCTCATAATGAATAGTCTCATAGTCAAAGTGAAGATACTGCAATATTCTTGACAAACGAACAAATACTTCATGTGCTGGAAGGGCACAAATTAGATACTTCAGCAGAACAGGACTTTCAATCCCCCACCATATTGAAAGAGCACAAACAACCAGAACCATTCAAACTCAGACTAAATGTATCACTCCCACCAACTTCCCACCAACAGAGTCCAAAAACCCCAATCGCACAACCACCTGAAATGGCACAAATCTTCCAACCGAACAAAACACAGGAAACACACTCCACCAGCAATCAATCCCAACAAGCACAGGACAGCGGGAACAAATATCATAAAAAGACAAATACAATGACTCTCGCCAAGAAAAGATCACAACCTCAAAATGGGCAGTGGCAAGACAGATGTCTGAGCTCGCAAACCTCACCAGCGGATCAAAAGACACAGACAATATCAGCCCAACTTGAGATGCATGTCCAGACAGACCCAGACAGAGAGGTGGCGGGATTGCGAAGAAGGGTGTGCTAGATTTAGGGCATGGAAGCAATCGGGAGGCTGAGGTACGAGAAAGAGAGAGAAATTATTGTGTGGGCACAAACAACGAATAAATAGAGAGAGAGAGGGGGGGAAGGGAGAGGAGGGAGGAGGACACGACCGGAGGAGGAGATGAGTTGCAGGGGGGAGAAACGATCGGAGGAGGAGATGAGTTGCGGTGGGGGGGAGAAACGATCGGAGGAGGAGAGGATCAGCGGGGGAAGAGATGAGGAGGAGAGGAACAGCGCCGGAAGAGACGAACGGAGTAGGTAGATTATCGGCGGGCACGACCGGACGAGGAGATGAGTTGCGGGGGGGGGGAGAAACGATCGGAGGAGGAGAGGATCGGGGGAAGAGACGATCGGAAAGAGGAGATAATCGTCGAACCCTAACAGCCAATTTCGAAGCATAGTGAATAGACGGAATGAAGAAGAGACAACATTATAACATGTAGTGAGATTTAGCGACACTCAAAACAAATCCGTCGCAAAATGGCGACATATTTAACATGGGCTGTCGCCAATGAGCGACGGCCAAAACAAGGCCGTCGCCAAACCGCGACAGCCACAACAATGCCATCGCCAATCGGCGACGGTAATGAAAAAGCCGTCGCCAAACAACGACGGCCTTGTTTAAGACCGCCGCCAAACAACGACGGCCTTGTTTAAGACCGTCGCCAAACAACGACGGCCATAAAAGAGGCCGTCGCCAACAGCCATGTCTTCGATAAAGCCGTCGCGATAATGTAGCGACGGTTGATAAACGACCGTCGCCCATTTGCGATAGCCAAAGCAAGCCCGTCGTACATGGTCGACGGGCTAAACCAGGCCGTAGGCCGTCTGCGACGGCCTAAATGGGCGTCGCCAACTTGCGACGATAGTAAAATGGCTGTCGCCATGGTGCGACGGTCGTGACAGTGCCGTCGCCAAGATGCGACGGTCGTGACACGGCCGTCGCCATATTGCGACGGTCTTGACAAGGCCGTCGCTATGTTGCGACGGTCGTGACACGGCCGTCGCCATGTTGCGACGGTCTTGACAAGGCCGTCGCCATGTTGCGACGGTCATGACACGGCCGTCGCCATGTTGCGACGGTCTTTACAAGGCTGTCGCAACATGCCATCGCCATGTTGCGACGGTCGTGACATGGCCGTCGCCATGTTGCGACGGTCTTTACAAGGCCATCGCCATGTTGCGACGGTCTAACAGGGCAATCGCCAAGTTGCGACACTCGTGCCACGGCCGTCGCCAGTTTAGCCACGGTCGTTTCTGGGCTGTCGGTAACTGCGACGGTTGTAAAAATGGCTGTCGCCATGGTGCGACGGTTGTGACACAGCCGTCGCCATGTTGCGACGGTTATGACACGGCCGTCGCCATGTTGCGACTGTCTGGTGTTTTGCGTCGCATATCTGCGACGTCTTTAAGTTTGCCGTCGCCATGTAGCGACGGTAGGTCGTTGACCGTCGCCCTTGAGCGACGGTCTGTGTCAGAGCCGTCGCCCTTGAGCGACGGTCGTTTCTCGGCTGTCGCCCTTGAGACATATTTGTTTGGTTACAAAATAAAACAACTTTTTTCGAATATAGGTAGAAAAAGTATATACAACCGTAGACATTTGTTAAAGAAATGTTTCATGTGTCCAAGATATATATAAATAGCATTGATACACCTGACGAGAGTCAAAAATATTGATCATCATCGACGTCTTCAGCATCCGCATCTGTCGGATCAGCGTCGTCTTCATCTCCCTCGTCTTCGCTGTCTTCATAAGCCTGCTCTTCGCTGTCATCATAAGCCTCATCATCGCTGTCTTCCCAATCGTCATCATCTAGTGCTGATGCTCGAATCTCTGTCGCGTCAACATCTACCATCGCTCCACTTGGATCTCGTAGACTTGAAATGTTATATTCCTCAGTAGAGTCAATGGTGTTACCAATTTCATCTTGTTGATATGCTGCGTCCTTCCAGTGTTCTTCGATTTTTCTTCGTGCTTTTATTTTACATACAGCCCACCAATCAACTTTGTCCCGTTTCAAACTAGGATATGATGCGTAGTATACTTGAATTGCTTGTTGTGCTAACACAAATGGTTCATACTTCATATATTTTTTCTTATGATTAATTTCAACTAAATTATACTTCGGAAGCACCCTCATTCCTTTAACAGGGTCGAACCACGTGCACTTAAATAAGACTATGCTTAATGATGGACCAGGGTACTCTATCTCTAGGATTTCGTCCAACAATCCATAAAAATCATCACTCGAACAAGAATCATTGGATGACTGCACACAGACGCCACTATTCATTGTTGCTTTTCCAATTCCGTATTCTTGAGTATGAAAATTGTACCCATTTATGAAATATGCTGGCCAACTTCGTACTCTGGATTTTGGACCCATTGACAAATAATATAGGAAGTCCGGATGTCCATGTTCATCCTTACGTTGGACCTACAGATGGTAAACGCGCCGTCATTAATTTTTCGTACCTTTGCAGTGGCCAATTTTGTAATTACACTAAATTGGCCATAATTGCAAATATAAGGGCAACTTACCATATATGATTTGAACCATGCTGCGAAATTGGCATTTATCGATGCATCAATCTCATTTGGTGGTAATCCAGAAATTGTATTTTGGAAAATCCTGTGGAGCAAGACCATAAACACGTTAGCCAAAATCTGAAGCTAAAACGACATTAATTTGTTTCATCTAAATTTGTTGGAATTTATAACTTACTCGAAGAATGGGTCCACATCTGGACAATTCAATAAAATGTATGTATGTGCTGCCTGCCATTCTTCGCAAGTTAAGTAACGATGCCGACTAACGCCCGATGGTCGACCAAGATAATTGAAAATAGAGAATGACATGATATTTTCATCAATGGGACCCTCATCGTTTCGTCCAGCTCGACGCCTCTTGCACTGCACGTGTGGCTCAAAATAATAACTTGCAAATGTAGTCACTTCTTCGACAATATAGGCATTACAAATTGATGCTTCAACGCATGCCTTGTTTTGTACTTTCTTCTTCAAATGGAATAAGAACCTAGTAATAAAAAACAGAATACAGTCAATTTTTCGTATAGGGTAATAATAAAGTAAGGATGTCATATAAATAATAGATGGAAGTGCGCTTTCACCTCTCAAATGGATACATCCATCGATATTGTACGGGACCCGCCACTATTGCCTCATACGGCAAGTGAACTAAAAGATGCTCCATTGAGTAAAAAAAAGATGGAGGAAATATCCTTTCCAAGTTGCAAAGGATTATTGGAATTCTCTTTCTAGCTTTTCCATTTGTGATGCTTTTAAGATTGTCGAAGAAATATCACGGAAGAAATTGCTTAAATCTGTAATGGCACCCCACACGAAGTTTGGCAGAAATTCCTTTACCATTATGGGGAGAAGTCGCTCCATCAATATGTGACAATCATGACTCTTCAGACCAGTCAACTTACATTCATTCAAATCGACACATCTGCCAAGCTTTGAAGCGTAGCCATCAGGGAGGAGCACAGATATCAACCATTGACAAATAACACGTATCTACTCCTTGTTCAATGTGTAAACAGCTTTTGGTTTTGGTCCTCTACTAAACGCATCGACGTCTAGTGTTGGCCGATCACAAATATCTCTCATGTCTTTCCTTGCATTCAAGTTGTCCTTTGTTTTTCCAGTGACATCCATCACCGTATTGAAGACATTATCGAAAACATTCTTCTCTATGTGCATGACGTCAAGATTATGATGAATAAGATGGTCCTTCCAATAGGGTAGATCCCAAAGTATACTGCGCTTAGTCCATTTATGCAGACTTCCATACGCATAAGTAGTGACATTAGGGTTTTCAACAACAGTTGGAAAGTAATGAATTCGCTCCCAAATTTGTTCACCGGTCAACCTCAATGGTGGAGGTGTTCGTTCGACCCTGTTCTTGACGAACTCTTTCTTGTTCCTTCGAAATGTATGATGTTGTGGCAGAAACTTTCGGTGACAATCAAAATAGCACGCCTTCTTACCATGTTTTAGCCTGAATGAATTTGATCTCTCCATACATATTGGACATCCTAAGAGACCAGCTGTACTCCACCCAGATAACATCCCATAAGCTGGGAAGTCATTTATGGTCCAAAGAAGGGCAGCCTTCAAAATAAATCTTTGATCAGTCGACACATCAAACGTTGGGATTCCTTCATTCCATAGCAGTTGCAACTCTTCAATTAATGGTTGCATATAAATATCTATCAACTTTTTTGGGTTTTGTGGTCCAGGCACGACCAATGTCAAGAACATGTAAGGTGTCTTCATGCACATACTTGGTGGAAGATTATAAGGTGTTAATATCACTGACCAACATGAATAACTTTGTCCTGTTTTCCCAAAAGGGGCAAATCCATCGGTGCAGAGCCCTAGCCTAATATTTCGACGCTCAGACGCAAACTCAGGATATGTTCTGTCAAAATGTTTCCATGCGGCTGAATCGGAAGGATGACACATTATATCCTCATCTATTTGATGATTTGCATGCCAAGTCATGTGTTCAGCGGTGGCTTCAGAGGCATAAAGCCGTTGCAGCCTTGGGATTATGGGCAGATGAAACAATTGCTTACGTGATCGACGTTTCTGATTACGGCCATCCCTCCTACTTACCTTGTACCTCGGTGTGTTGCAAAATTTGCAATACTCTGCATTTGCATCATCTCTCCAATATAACATACAACCGTTACTACATACGTCAATCCTCACTAATGGAAGGCCTAAGTTATGCACTAGCTTCTTCATATCATAAAAATCAGTAGGCATGATATTATCACGAGGCAAGGTTTCCCGCATAACATCAACAAAAGAGTTGAAGCAATTTTCAGACACATTATGCTCAGCTTTGATGTTTAACATTCTTGCTGTCAAAGATAACTTAGTATGGGTCTCACACCCAGCCCATAAAGGTTCGTCAGCTGCTGTCAACACTTCTTGAAATTGATTGTTTGGTAACCTAGCAGACCCACTATATCCATAGTCATTCAACTGTGATGCATGACTATCTTCTCCTTCTGCAAATGTTGGATTAAAACTAGAAATCGCATGGTTCGACTGCCATCCAAAATTCTGACCAGCATTGATAACCATCCTTTGGTACGGGTTCAATTGTTGCTCATATGTAGATTGATCCCTAATTAGGCCGTGGCTACTTCTTCTGTCATCCTCATCATGTATAAATGGTTCACCATGACAAGTCCAATTATAGTAGTTAGGGGTAAAACCAAATCTACAAAGATGCATCCCAACTGTATCAACGTTCTGAAACTTTCCATTGCTGCACTTTCTGCACGGATATCTTAACTTATTTCCGTCCATGAACTCAACTTTGCTACAAGCAAAGTCCAAAAACAGTCCCAAACCGGCCCGAAACTCATCGGTCAATCCAGCTCTATTAGGCAAGTTTTTATTATACATCCAAGATCTCTCTCTTTGCATTGTACCTATATAAGTTTGATTGCATGAATAAGTTTAAAGAAGAATCAATCATTTAGAAACTTCCAAACTACAATATGGCAATAAAGGGCGACCTCGGTGATCTAGGGTGGGAGAACTCGCGGCCACGACTTGGCGGGACCAAATCGCGCCCCGCATAAGAGGTTCTGAACGGAGGAGTTGAGTGAGACGACATTTTTCAACTAATTCAGCCTTAGCCACACACAATATACAAAGGAGAAACAAACCCCAAAATTAACCTAGATTCATCAACCCGCACAGTCGTCTACAAAAGGACCGCAAAAAATGAGAATGTAATACTTGTAGTTGTGTGTGGATAAAAAAACAACAAGCATTGAAAGAGAAATGAAGCATACCTTAGGGTTTGGGGTTCGTGGCGGAGGAAGGAAGGGTGAGGAGAGAGCCGAACTTGTGCGAGCGATCTGTTTTGGCAGCTTTATATGCGGGTAACAGCGACGGAATTGGCGACGACTAGGTAGACCGTAGCCAAACAGCGATCGAGTTTAGCGACGAAAACAACGCTGTTGCAAAGTTGCTACGATATCCGCGACGGTCGGAAGATGTTATGGCAAATTAGCGACAAACATCAATTTATGTCGCGAAATTTGCTTCGTCTAGGCTTTCGTCGCAATTGTGCGTCGCAACTTAGTGACGTACTTCGTAACCGTCGCCAATACCGTCGCTAATTGGCGACGGTTTGAAGTCTCGCGTGGCTGACTAGCGACGATGTCCATTGTTCCATCGCAATATCCGTGGAAAAGAGGGATAAAGAAAATGTAGTTGGTAATTAGCGATATAAATAATTGACCGTCGCAAATTAGCTACTAATAAAGTCAACTCGTCGCTGTATTCGTGGCCATTAGCGACGGTCCTTTTGTCGTGGCCGAATTTCCGTAGCAAAAGTCTAGTTTTTTTGTAGTGAGAATCGATGGTTGCTTGTTGGAGCCCATGTCACAAAATCGAAGCTTTTCCTCGTGGAGAAAGCTTCGAAGCCTTTAACTTGTCCAAGGATTGCATAAATGTGCGAAAATCATGCGAACGAAGGGGTTTGTCCATTTAGGTTTGAATAGAGGGAGAGAGACTAGAAGGTCGAGAAATGAAGTGAAAATGAAGGTGTGATTTTGGGGGACATTGATGGGTGAGAAAAGAAGTGAAAATGCAGCTGGCGAGGGCGAGGGCGTGGTGGCCCTTGCTAGTGGTTGATGAGGCCTTAACAACCCTTGCTGGCTACAGTAAAGGAAAAAAGAAAGAAAGAAGGATAAGAAAAGAAACGAAATAATAAAATAAATAAAATTCAAAATATATTTACAATTCAAATAAAATGTTCATGTCAACGCCCATCGTCCTACATGACACAACTAGTTTTCATGCTAGTGATTTCCGGTCAAAATTAGCCGAATGCACTCAATGAGTAAAAACGTAAAAATGTTTAGAACTCAATTGGCATAATTAAAAAAAAATTATGATGAAATTTACAAAAAAGCAATAAATTTAGGACCTTTTGGATCGCCTTAAATGGGTAAACAACTAACCTAGACCCAACCTACCTTTATGACTATCTCTTGCCTTCAATCAATTTTGCGCTCGCTCGCTTGGCACTCTCACCTTAGTTTTTAAGATGAGTTTTCCTTCGGCCATTTGATGCTTAAGGCATATCAGTTCACGTGAACTCAGTCAAGTACAGTTTAAAGATGGCCCCAAATGTTTCAAATCCAAATCTGTTCAGATATTAGTTATTCGAAAGTTGAGCCTATCAAGATCCGACCGGGCCCAATTCCAATTTGCTGAAGGCCCCAAAAGGATTTTGAAATTCGGAAATCCCCCAAAAGGAGTGCCAAGTTGTGCCTGAATCACACTTGCAAGAGCATTCGTTTCTAGGCCCCAAAAAGTCCAACTGTAATCCTTAGCTCAAACGCCCCGAACTGAACTCATTGTTATAAGTAGATCACTTAATAATCTTTCCAATGAAAAGATGTTGGCCGGCAGATACATGAATATTCAAAATTCATTGGCTAGAATGGTTTTGAAACATTTTCTTTTCCCACCCGAATATTTAACTTGTTTTGGAAAGGTTATAACTAAAAAGAAAAAGAACCTGTTTCGAGCACATATTGCTCTAAATCATTTTGTCATTAAATCGAAAGTAATAATAACTCGATGAATTTAAAGATTCTAAACACTTGGTTTGAGCTGAAACAAAATCCTACATTTGGAAAATCTCAAGAGATAACATGTTTCAGTAACATCAAATCAAAAGTTCAACAAAAGGTGAAACGCAAAATATAAAACCACATCAAATAGTCATTAAAGTTTCAAACTTTGCATTATAATAGGCCATATATAAAAGCACCGGAAGATTATGGAGCCAAGGCATCAATGGCAAGATTTTAGGGGTAATTTGCGAAGCACAACCAACGTGGTTTCTACGCAAAATTAAAAGTAGCAAAATTGGTGATGAATGTGCTTATTGTCACTAATAATTGTTATCTTTATTGAAACTTGAGTAATTACAAGTGTTATCACAATTCCGTTTATTTCGTAATAAATAAATTATTTGAAAGATATATTCCTGAAAATGATCGTGTGTATAATTTGAAAAAAATAATATAATGGCAACTCTTTCATTATTAATAACAATTCATTTCTTAATATTTTCTCAAATGACGGAAATATTTATAGCTCATTTTTGAGATCGACAGAAGTGATCATCTATGGAATTTTTTTTCAATTATTTATTTTTTACGAAGACGAAGCCACAAATTGTAGTCTCTTGAATTGTTCGATGATAAAGCTCCAAAGAATTCCATGAATACGGCTTGTAAGGACAAGATTGATAATTCGTAAACAAAGCTAGTGGAGTTCCATTCAAGAAAAATATTACTGTCGACAGTCAAATGTCGATCTCTCTCTCTCTCTCTACCCAGAAGTAGTTATCGACGATCTTCTCTCCCTCATGATTATCCCATCTAATGAGATTGATTTGAAAGATCTCCACTAACTCTAACACTGAAGCATCCTTCTCTCTTTTTGTCTCCAAAGTTGAAATTCAAACTATACATGTTCTCATATTCCGTCACATTCTGATGATCGACGTCCATTTAAACAACTTTTGCGACCAAATATCCCTTTCATTTCTTTTATTTTTGATGGTCGACAAATTTTTGTGCTGTCCTTAACAGACAATTAAGGTGGTTCGAAATCATGCAAAACGCAGTAATAATTTTTTTTTAAAAGTAAAGGCAACACTTTCCTTGTCGATGCAAATAAAATGAGTAAATTGTCAGAATGCGCAAAAAAGACTTATTTGAAAAGGCGATTAGATGGAATTTGAATTGAAATCCGAAAAGTTTCGAATCGGCAGCTTCTGTCAATATGGTAATATTGACAAAACATTCTCGAAACTAGCGAGAGACCTCTTCTCGGGGCAAAACTATTTTCCAAGAGTCAAGAATATTCTTGACGTGTTTTTTTTTCCCATCAAGTGCATTCATGAAACAGCGCTGTTGGAGTCAATTTGCCTGAGTCCAACAAGGAACGGTCGTTCACGTTTTGATTTCGAATCGCTGCCATTTTGTCATTTTCTCTTCCGATCGCGTGGACTAAGAGAACGTTCCAAGTCAGGTGGCGTGCGGCCGATGCCCGTTCTTACTCTTCTCTCCAATTTCTTATTCTTCTGTTTTGACTGTACGAGACGTACACCGGAATAGAAAAGGAAGGGACATCGAACCGGATTTATTGCAGATCCCTTGTACCCTCTTCAACATGTTTGACGTTAGCGCAATCGGAGACAGATTATTGGTGATTTAAAGTCTAATTTTCTCATCATTATGATGTATGGAGTTAGATAATTGATAGGACTTGGATAAATTATGGTACGTGAGTTTTGGAGTGCATCTAGAACTGGCCCCCGCATCCAGACGGAGTTTACCGGCACTTAACATCATGTAATAAATTAATTGCAAGTTGATTGTTGGAATTTAATTTTTGGGTTTCATTTCATTTGGCATTTCCTTGGTTATTTCAGTAATTTCCTTTGTTAATCGGTCAACTTGGCTCTGAATTCTTCTGAACAAGAGACTAGTTCGTGTTCGTGTGGACACATGGGCGGATAGCTACGACATATGGCGCGTCGATATATCTTTTATTGTTCTTTAATGATCAGTTGAAAGAAAAAATTTCACATGGACTAGTTCATGTGGACACATGGGCGGTTAGCAACGACATCTAGCGCAACAATATATATTTCTGATTGTTCTTTTATGATCAGTTGAAAGTGGGTTTTGATATATAATTGATTTATTGTACATCTTAGGAAATCATCCAAGTTATTCCAATTGCACCGCATACTAGTAGCTTCAATTGTCTGCGGTAAGCATTGATATCATTAAACATCTCAAATCGGTACTCAACAACGATTTATCTCAAGCTAATTATGCCGTCTCACAAACAATCCCATATTGGTATTTCATAGTATATTTCCCCTAAATTAGTTTTCGTATTTTGAAAAAATGGCAATTTGGTACTCTTAACTCGAGTCTACCCTCTGCTAGCTTTGAGATTTGATGAAAATGGTAGATTTACGTGAGATATACAGTTTTGGAATTTTTTATGAATGTGACATCAGATATCAGCTTGAGATTTTCCTAAGATGAAGATTAGTTTAGACTAAATGCATCGTGAATACTGATTTGAGATTTTTATGGTAAAGACCCTTGTGGTTAATTATCTTTTTCATTCGAAGTGGACGGAAGAAAAACTTCTTAATCGAGGGTTGAATCCGTAATTCAAATTTGTGCCTTAAGCCAAGAATATGAGAAAAAGATGATTTGCAAGAAAATTTACCTTCCCAAAAACAGAATTTATATATAAAACCATCGGACATGCATGTTCATCAAATGTTATTTCTTATTTGTACCAAGTGCCGATTATATATACGAAATATCCTTCTCGCGTCATTCACTTTATGTTTGTCATTCTCTTAAGAAATAATCACTTTATCAAATGAAAAGTATCGACAATATGTTAGACAAGCCACTTAATATAAGAAAAAAGAACATTCATTTTTCGTAAGATTCTCTAACTATGACTAGAAATAGGGGCAAAAAAAAAATCGCAATAAACACCATTTGGAAGTGCAATCGGCGAAGGTGTTCATTGATGTGGCTAATGCGTAAATATGCAATTGTGTTCATACCTTTTTCAATGTGATATCACTAATTATATTCCCAAAATGATGTTATTTCCTGTCTTTTTCTCCGCTGCCGAGTTGTTTGTATGTGGAGCTCAAGCCTCAATGGAATTCCTATATTGGTAACTTGGTGATTGTCATTTATCTACGAATAAGTAACAAGAGGGAGGTAGCTGATGCTCGCCGATGACAGATAGATGGCTAACATTCATGAAGGATCACCCTCGTGTGCAATTATCTCACTTTCTCTTGAAATCGTGACTCAAATGTTTTTTGTCAAATTTGGAGACATAATGGGATTTTGCTCGTGGTGCGAGGAGGTTGGAGACCGATGGCTCGTGCCAAAGACTGAGGCTTCCAATTGCTGGCGCGGTGCTGGGCAAGCGCTCGACCATTCAAGGCCGGGAGCCTGGTTTGGCCTGGCAAGGAACTAGTGTCGCACTAGAAAATAAGGGATTTGTTACTTTGGTTTTAGCCAATTTCTCTAAGTAAGTCGTCTTTTATGAGAGTTTGCAAGATGGCATTCCGAGTTTGCTTTGGATGTAACTTAGCGTCAAGAAATACTGGGGCAATTCTAATTCTGTAATCATTTAGATTCATAGTGAATTTCTTATGGCTAGTAGCTTTAGTGTTTATTCAGTAATGTCTTTATCTTTTATTGTGGTGGAAGAATAAACAAAAATATAGCTACGTATTCTGAAAGTGGTTTACAAAATGTTATTTTTCTCATGCGAAGAATAAATTACTACTTAAAAGCTTAAATCTTGACCAATCATCGAAATACTTGAGAGGAGTTCATGCGATCACGAGATAAATAAATTTCACTATTGTCAATGCCGCTAATAGTGGTAGTGCAAATACGTACGTGCAACAAGATGACTTTGTCGTGCTCTGATTGACAGCAATAGGACCAAGCGACAACAGTGGCATTGGTAAGACATTTGGCATTTGGTTCGGTGGGATTTTAAATAATGACCAGTTATCACCTTACCTAGGTATAAGCAGTCAAACAAATCAGCTTTATGATATTCCGAATTTGCGGAACAAAATCAAACGAGAGAGAGACAGAGAGAGACAGAGGATGGTACTCCAGAAATCAACTCTATGAGGAGATTGAAATAGAGTGGCCACCCGGCGGTCTTGATTGCTCAGTAGCGACGTTCCCCTCACGAGTCAAAGTCTTCCCTCTTCATTCCCCCACATCCTCCTCCATTCCCTTGCTATATATTGGATCCGTCTTCATGTCACTTGAACCCATTTATACAAAAGAAGAACCCCTCTCCTCTTCTCCTCTCTCTCTTCAAATTTAAGCACACTCTTGAGAGAGAGAGAGAGAGAGAGAGAGAGAGAGAGAGAGATGGCAGGAGGGACGGGAGGAAGTTCGCTTGAGGAAACGCCGACTTGGGCTGTGGCGGTTGTCTGTTTCGTGCTTGTTTTAATTTCCATTATCATCGAGTATATCATTCATTTGATTGGCAAGGTACGAAATAATATACATGTTAAGACTAGCTTGGCGATGTATCTAGTATTTCCTTTAAGCCACCCCTCTCTCTCTCTCTCTCTCTCTCTCTAGCATAGTAATATATTGGGTTTCATCAGTTCATGACAGAGACTATTGCGTACTCTTACCATTTTCTCTATTTCCGTTATTGTGCACCCTTGCAGTGGTTAACCAAGAGGCACAAGAAAGCTCTTTACGAAGCACTTGAGAAGATAAAGTCAGGTCTCCTCTACTTCTCAAAACCCTCTTCCGTATGAAAATGAGACCTTTTGGCTTAAGACTTATCGGTGCTGATTCGCCGGTTTTTAAAAGAAGGCGTTTTTCAGCAAATGTCAACAGAGAAGTCATACGTCTTGATAGCATCGTGTCACTAACCAATGATGCTTTCTCCATAAGCAGGCAGAGAATTGAGAATTTGAGCCACTATGACACGCGGACTAAATGTCATATGCAGTAGATTTAACTTTTGAGTCATGTACTCTCATAATTATTATTGGTCAATCTATTTTGTGAAAAAGTCGAGTCATGAATCGTCGGTCAAATTACTATATAAGAAAAAAGAACGTCGTCATACTGATAAATGATATTCGCTTCTTTTAAAATGAAATTATCTAAGTTAGATCAAAAGCCTGGAATATGAACCTCCTGAGATGCAGCTAAATATGTAGTGATTGGGGATGTTTAAGATCAGGTCGAATCTGCAGTTGAGTTTACGGGTATATATATCATTATTGACTTGCTCGTGTCCACTCACAACTGTCCTTTGCGCTCACAGAACTCATGTTAATGGGCTTCATATCGCTGCTACTGACAGTGGGCCAAGGGCCCATCTCAGACATATGCATATCGGAGTCGCTGGGAGCCTCTTGGCATCCATGCAAACCTAAACAGGAGTCTAAATTGAACACAGACGATCAAGAAGATGAAGACACCGATAATGGAAGAAGACGACGGCTCCTCCTGAGCCTCTCCAACACCACACAAGCGTTTGGTCATCAGAATACTCGCAGAGGTTTAGCTGCTGCCAAATATGACAAATGTAGCCCCAAGGCAATCATCTTGTTACCCTTCTAAAAGATATTGCGGATTGCCATGAATTCCTTTCCTCGGGCTTCTCTAAGGTTCATGAAGCTCAAAGCTTTTCAAAACCTTCGAACTAAACCGGTCATGATCATCATTTAGTACTGATGGAGGGTAAATTTGGATTTATATTTCAGCTGCTAAGGGGTCCACCCACACCTATATTTTCAACTCTTTAAACTACTTTCCGGTTTGACATGGTTGTTAAAGACAATTTATTTATGATAATAACTCAGGATTAATGGAGGTTTGGTTTGGTATAAATACGATGTTTCGACTGTTTTGGGGCATTTATATTTTCCAACCATCTCTATATTTTTAACTTTTTAATCTATTTTCAGGTTTGACATGGTTAAGGAATTTGGCCAGCCAAAAGAATACAATTAAAAATTGAATGGCGAACATTTATAGATGACACGTCTTATGTTTGATGATTTTTCAAGATCTAATGATGTGTATGTGCGTGATTTGCCCGCTGTTACAGGGTAAGGTGCCGTTTGTGTCCAAAGATGGGATTCACCAGCTTCACATATTTATATTTGTGTTGGCAGTCTTCCATGTGCTCTACTGTATAATTACCTTGGCCTTGGGTAGTGCCAAGGTATGTACACGAAGTAATTATAAAGTTTGATGAAGAAAACAAGATTGAATAATGATTTTGTGTTTTGGGTTATCAGATGAGAAAGTGGAAGGCGTGGGAGAAGGAAACGAAGACTGTTGACTACCAATTTTCACATGGTAGGTATATTATCCTAATTTAGCACGTGCCATTTTTTATCCTCCGTTGTCTTGAAGTTTTGACGAGAAAAAAAAAAATGGATACTCATACCAGTGTGTTGAAATTTCCGAAGAATGACTCCTAAGTCACCACAAAACTTCACATAACACAGTGAAAGGCAGGAAGAAGTGGGATCATATATATATATGTGTGTGTGTGTGATTCAGACCACAACTGCACTGAAGGACTGTAGCAAGAAGTTGACAAAGTTTCTAAATTATGCATGAGGTTGCTGGGACATGGTATTTCGTGCAAATCTAATTATGCTCATCAAATCACCTTTGTCATGTAACTGCAAAAAATGTCAAACTCGAGCCTGCAAGTTGTTTTGGGTTCTTGCATGATCAAATCGTTTTAACCTAATTCATGAATGTTAAAGGTTATCGAGATGCAACGGAGTTGATTATTGTTTGATCTATGTAATTTCGATTCTGGGGCTTGTATGTACACTTGCACAAGACATGGTGTTTCCAAGTTCTATAATCCCCCTCCATACCATACATTAAATTAGAAGGCCCTAATCCCAAATAAAGCCAGATTGCTATTTTCTGATTTTGGGGCATCATGTAATTGTTGCAGTCGTATGGATTTAACACATGGTCATCATTGACAGTTAGAAGAACTCAAGGTCTCATTTGTTACTCGTATAAGTGCCTTCTGACTTTACAATCTAACACAATAAGAATCCCTTGAACTATATACAGTAATTTAGCATATTTAGCATACAAACGTAATAGTGTCTAATCAATTTGTACACAGACCCAGAGAGATTCAGATTTGCAAGAGACACTTCGTTCGGGCGAAGGCACTTGAATTTCTGGAGCCACTCAACAATCCTGCTTTGGATAGTAAGAATTTCAAAGAAACTATTTCGTCCAAGATGCTTTGCTTTTGCCGGGGCACTGAATCTGATCATAGCTTCATGTCATGACTTGCAGGTCTGTTTCTTTAGACAGTTCGTTAGATCGGTCCCCAAGGTCGATTACTTAACACTACGCCACGGATTCATCATTGTAAGTTTCATCTAAGTACGTTACAACAGTGGATTGTGAAGTGTTTTATCATATTATTATTCGCTTGTTGTTTACTGAATTTCCCAGGCTCATCTTGCCCCTCAAAGTCATGCGCAATTCGATTTCCAAAAGTACATCAAGAGAACACTTGAAGAGGACTTCAAAGTTGTTGTCGGGATCAGGTAAGATGAAGTCTCCACATTTTTCAGCAGGTTCATTAATGAGTTTTGTGGATTTGGTTGTAACTTTAAAGCTCCAAGCTTAAGGTCCTCAAATTGCAGCTCTGTTATCGTCTGTTGACTTTGCTCTGCCAAAGTCAAAAAGAACTTATCTCATTGCTTTGGCAGATAACAGCTTATCTTCTTCCTTTTGCAGCCCAATAATCTGGTTATTTGCCATCTTCTTCCTGCTCTCCAACACCCATGGTAACTAAACTGAGTCACTTTTTATTTCCAACTTTAGCTCCTATTAAAGATCTCATCTTATGCTTACTGGGGAAAAACAGAGCCTGATTTAAGGAGCCCAGTCTAGTCATAAACTGCTCAACTGCTACCATGAATTCCAAACCCAAAAGGCAGAATTAAGTCCTTCTGGTCATTAATTCTCCAATTACCACACATGCAATTTATGGATTTTAGGGAGGCAATCATGGATAGCAAATGACCTGAGGACAATTTGCACCTTTGTACGTATGCGTGTGCCCGTGTGTGTACATATATAGAAAGTATCCGGAGGTTGGTTGCATTGAATGAAATGTTTAGAATTTGATTGTGTTCTGTGTGTAAACAATAGGGCCTCCAATAAATTTTCGCTTTAATGAAACATATATATGTATAAAGTATTCGGAGGTTGGTTGCATTGAATGAAATGTTTAAAATTTGATTGTGTTCTACATAAACATTAGGGCATTTAGCGAATTTTCGCTTTAAATAAACAGTTAATAGGTATGGTTGACTTCCTAGTTTGCAACTTGGTTCTGACAATCTTATGTCTCTTTATCAACTTTGACAGGGGCATATTCTTATCTGTGGCTACCCTTCCTTCCCCTAGTTGTAAGCCTTATTCTCACCATTTTCCTTTCAATTTGTGGAACAAATGTTTTTTCCCTTCTCTGCAAGTAGAGAATTCAAGACTTTTTTAAAGAAAATCTCAATAAACTCAATTACAAGCAATCTATTGGACAATAAGCAACCCACCTCTAAAGGGGTATGCAACAATCCACCGGTTGGCTAACATGTTTGCAGATCATTTTACTGGTGGGGACTAAACTGCAAGTTATAATAACAAAGATGGGTCTTCGTATCCAAGAGAGGGGACAAGTTGTTAAAGGAACACCAGTGGTTAAGCCTGGAGATGATCTCTTCTGGTTCAACCGGCCTCGTATCTTGCTCTACCTCATCCACTTCGTTCTCTTCCAGGTCAACTTCCCGAAACACAACGACTTGTCTGATGAATGGTCATTCTGGCATTAAAAAATCATGCTGACACTTTTGGTGCTTGACTTTTCTCTGGTTCTCACAGAATGCCTTTCAGCTTGCTTTCTTTAGTTGGACTTGGGTTAGTCACCGTGCTAATTTTGTTCTCTCTACGGAACAACTTGTTCATTCATCTTGGTGAATTCCAGGCCCGCGCCTCTGCTTACTCTTGTGTTTTCTATGTTCCATTTCAGTATGAGTTCGGCTTGAGATCATGCTTCCATGACAAGCTGGAAGACGTAATTATCAGGATATCGATGGGGTATGAACTCGTTAGCATAGTAATATTGTGCATGTTGTAAGAAAACTCACTATTGTTAATAATCGTTGCGTCATTTGAGCAGGGTCTTGATCCAAATATTATGCAGCTATGTGACTCTTCCTCTCTACGCACTAGTAACGCAGGTAAGCTTCCCATTCGAACTTGCTCATCAAGAAATCGGCTAAGCAGAAATATGTGATATTTCTCTCTTCCAAAATCAGACACTACTTTCCTGCAATGAGACTGGATGATCTAACTCGCTTCTTCTTTACAATCCAATCAGATGGGCTCGAATATGAAGCCCACCATCTTTAATGACCGAGTGGCCAATGCTCTACGCAATTGGCACCAGAGCGCGAAGAAGCACCTAAAGCAAAATCGTGAGTCAGTCACACCTTTCTCCAGTAGGCCTGGAACTCCATCGCGCGGAATGTCTCCTGTCCACCTGTTGCAGCACTACAAGTCAGAACTCGACAGCGTGCAGATGACTCCAAGGACATCCAACTTCGGAAATGAGGGTTGGGAGACCGATGGCCGGGTTTCACCTTCGCGCCAGAATGAGGAGCATGGTGATGTCGAGATGAGGGCGCAACATGAAATAGACATTTGCTCAGTGGATTTCTCTTTTGAGAAAAGAAGCAAAGCTTGAACGTCGAGTGTAGAAAAGATCACGAAGAATGTCGTACAAAAAACCAAAGAGACAAAGAAGATAGGACAGGAAGTAGTATAGGCTTAGCTGTGCCAAAACATTCCTTCTTATAAAACCATGCTCTGTAGGGAAACGCATAGTTGATCGGCAGGAGAAAACCCTTGTGAATGAAGTTGACAGAAGTGTTGAAATGACAGGACTAGTCTATTCTGTATCTGTAAAATAACTTAATCCTCAGAAAATCAGAATTTCATGAAATTTTTTGCCTTTATAGTCTTGAATGTGTAGGAACAAAAGTTAATAGATTTTTTTTTTGGTAAAGACAAAAGTTAATAGATTTCCATGTCACTTAAGTCAATTAACAGAAAGTGCTCCTAAAAACACCCATGAAATTTTATGAAGCAAATTATTGATTTACAAGCATTTCACACTCCTCATGTTTCCTCCACAAATACTAAGATCAAATTACAAGAATGCCATCTCTTGGATACTACAATATCTCTTTCTGTTTCACCGGAAAAAAGAAAAACTGTGTTCTCAGTTAGAATACTCACAGTATTGAAGTACAAAATCCATAGTCATCTGCAATGGCTCGGATTTGCTTTTGCTATCTTTGCAAACTACAGGCATAGAATACCCTATATGTTCTGTACCTTGTTGGCTATAGTCTTTCACCAGCAGTTACAAATGTAGCCAAACTTTTCTAAGTGTCCTCGTTGTATGAAGATGCAGCGCTGCTCGCTGCTCAAGCAAACAATCATGGTCACGCTCACAACTGAATACATGATCGCCGAAAAAAGTGGAACTGTGGAAGACATTAAAGAATCACCCAATTTACTCGTATCGACACAAGTTATGGGGAGCAACCACAAAAAGCAAGGAAGTGATAATATGTCTTATCAATATCAGAAGGCTCGGAAAACAATAATAACTTATCATATTAAAAAATCGATATATACTATATAACTTAGATTGAAATTTTTCAGAGTGGGAATTCAATTCCGACAAACTTCTGCTACTCCTTTGAGTATGGATCCAGAAGAAATTCATGAAGTACCCGAGGGCTCAACAATCTGAATACATACCACAATTACAATCTACATACTACAAGATTCAATACCAAGTGTTGTTTCCTTCATTTAAAGACTAATAAGGCCACTGTCGCGTTCAGCCCTCAATGATTTTCACAGTGCCAACAATCTTGTCATGCTTACCAAGACAGAAGCTTGACTGGCCCAAAAGCTTGGCGAACGGATTGCCGTGGGAAGCAAAAGCTCAGCAACTCGGAAGAGGCGTACCCCCTCGATGAAACAATAATTGAAAAGCTGCAACTGCTTGGTCGTCCAACCCTCTCTCTAAAAGAGAAATGTCCCCACAATGTCTACATAAGCTCGAGAACAACGCAAAAGAGAAGCCAAATTTCAACTGATTCCACACAGCCTTGCTTATGGAGTCACATCCTTAACAGGTATGCTGTCGGTCTCTCTACAGCATTAGAAAATTTGCGTGCATGCCAAGATAGTTTTGATATAGCATCTTTATACTGCCGAAATGAATTGAAATTCTGACGTAAAGATGAGAAAATAGCACTTCAGAAATTCACTCAAATCATTTCTTCAAAAAGAAGATAAAATATCTCCAATCAGTCATTTGATATTTTTCAGCATTTCCAAAGCCACAGATAACAAACAAAATCCTACACCAGTCGTTAACTTTTCAAAGTTTCAAAGGTGGGATCTGAATCCACCCCAAATAGGCCCACGTCAAGTGGCTGCCAGCAAGAAGGTCCTATTTAGCCAAGTCCCAAACGATACCGGGACTTTCTATGCAAGCTCAAAGGTGAAACCAGAATGCTCAAGAACTTCAGGCAGAAGACAAATTAAGAAAAAAAAACTCAAATTCAACCATTAATGTTATCAGAATATCCTCAATTCCCAGGAGGCAAATAAAGGTTTTTTACTTGGAAGTCTTTCTAAGCCAAATCAACCCACATCCGCACTGTCATCTGCAAAGCCGCATAGCACAACCAACCAATATTTTTCAAGTACAACAAGAGGAAACCGCAGAATCAAGACTTGTAAGCTTGAAAATAACACCAATGCATCTCGGGGCAATAAAAGAAACGCTGATGCATATCAAATGCCTTGCCTGCACAGACGATGCATATCCACTTAATATTTGCTGAAGACACTGCAAACTTTTGAAGTACGGGTGCATCCCTCGCTACTAGTGCTTCTCAAGTATTTCCTTACTTCACTGCGTGTGCAGCAAAGCATTTACAATTCATAAATCAGTATTCTAAACATCAAAACCAGCCCATTAAGATGTTTTTGACAAGCGGACACTATCTTTACCTTAGAACCAGCTTTAGAAGCCAAAATGAGAGCTTCGCTTCATTGGCTCCCTGTTCATTACATAATGTATAGCAAATGCAATTCAGGAAATCAGTTGCCCTGCTCCCAGCACCTTAAGGCATTTGTTCATTGTTTTTGGATCAAGTTCCATCATTGACTAGAAATTCATCATGAAAACTAAGAAACAGGTTTGAAGAAGGTGAAAGGCAATGAGTCCGTAACTGGAATAGATAGAGGATACCTTATTCAGGTTCGTAGAATATGTTGCAATACAAAGCAGTGATCCAACATTGATATATCAAGCAACTGGAGAAAGTTTTAGCCCCACAAGATTCCATGTTTTGATTAGAGGAAGCTTAGAAGATAATACCACACAACCAGGATATATTTGATATCGTCATCATATTTTCGTTCACCCCAATTTTGGTTCCTCCTCTTCTTTCCTCCTCTCTAGTCAGAGAATTTATCCAGCCCAACCGATGGAAAACTGTTCAATCGTTCAAGATACAAGTACATGAATCACTTCGCATTTCAGAGATGCATAAGATCTCCAGCATCCCATTATGACACACATTGTTCATAGCAGAGAACTTTTGTGTCCACGAGAGCAATCTCTCGTCATGGCTTAAAAAATCCTCTTGCATTCATTAGAAGCCCTCAACCACTGCAATCACCCAACCGGTGATCAAGCAGAGAAATTAATCATTTCAGCCAGGCAGAGAGAGTCCCCCCAAATTCAGAGATTCAAAGTTACTCATCTATGAATGTTAAGTTTAAGAGAATGAAAAAAAAAAAAACACACTAAATTCTAGAGAAACAAAATGAACGAGGAAGGAATTGAGCAATATAGAAATAAAGGTACCATTATTCATATAGAAGACAATATAAACTACATAAACCATCAATCTTAGACTTTTGCACTGCTAAAAGGACGGTGCTTTGAACACATAAGATCACACAAGAACAAATCTAATGCAAACCATCGAAAACATGACCATCTCATCAGAAATCGCCACCGCGGAGGCGGAGAACAAGGTGCAGGGTAGACTCCTTCTGGATATTGTAATCAGCGAGGGTGCGACCATCCTCCAGCTGCTTCCCAGCGAAGATGAGTCGCTGCTGATCCGGTGGAATCCCCTCCTTGTCCTGAATCTTCGCCTTCACATTGTCGATCGTGTCCGAGCTCTCCACCTCCAGAGTGATTGTCTTCCCAGTCAGGGTCTTCACGAAGATCTGCATACCTCCCCTCAAACGGAGCACCAGATGGAGGGTCGACTCCTTCTGAATGTTGTAATCAGCAAGGGTACGACCGTCTTCGAGCTGCTTCCCAGCGAAGATGAGCCTCTGCTGGTCCGGAGGGATGCCTTCCTTGTCCTGTATCTTGGCTTTGACATTGTCGATGGTGTCGGAGCTCTCTACCTCAAGCGTGATGGTCTTGCCAGTCAGCGTCTTGACGAAGATCTGCATGCCTCCACGAAGCCTCAGGACGAGGTGCAACGTCGACTCCTTCTGAATGTTGTAATCGGCAAGGGTCCTGCCGTCCTCGAGCTGCTTCCCAGCGAAGATGAGCCTCTGCTGATCCGGAGGGATGCCTTCCTTGTCCTGGATCTTGGCCTTGACGTTATCGATCGTATCGGAGCTCTCTACTTCGAGCGTGATCGTCTTCCCGGTTAGGGTTTTGACGAAGATCTGCATACCTCCGCGGAGCCTCAGGACGAGGTGGAGCGTAGACTCCTTCTGGATGTTGTAGTCGGCGAGGGTCCTACCGTCCTCGAGCTGCTTTCCGGCGAATATCAGACGCTGCTGATCCGGGGGAATGCCCTCCTTGTCCTGGATCTTGGCCTTGACGTTGTCGATGGTGTCGGAGCTCTCGACCTCGAGCGTGATCGTCTTCCCCGTTAGGGTTTTGACGAAGATCTGCATTTTCAGAGATGTCTGACGAGATGTGAGAACTTCGAGAAAGCGACAAACGTTCCGAGTTTTGATTTCTGAATAGGATGATGATGAGAGGAGCATCGGGGTTGGGAGCGTTTAAATAGGAGAAAAGTCACCGAGTTAAGGTCGAGTGACGTCATGCATTAAATCATCGGACGAAAAAGATCCAGAAAAATCAGGAAGGGACTCAAAGGGTGTTCTAGTCTAATAAAGAGAGATTATTAGGTGATCCGAAATCACTAATTAGCATGATCTCAGATCACTTAAAAAAAAGCACGTGGCTCTACGTATAATGGGTGGGGCTTGCTTTCTCTCTTATTTGAGAGAAATCACATGTGAGAAAAGATGTTCAATCACTACACTTTTTATTCAAAAAATTATCTCTCATGTCTCTCACTCTTCATCTTCTTCTCCTCCTTTCTTCTCCTCCACCAATATCGCCTCCTCCTTTCTCCATTTCTTCCTCTTCTCCTCCTCATTTCTTTTCCTCCATCGACCTCACCTCCTCTCCTAGCAAGTGTACATCAACAACCGATGCCGATGCTAACAATGAAGTAACCGCCTCAGTGGGACTCTACAGTTACCTGTAGGATTTACTCCATCTCCCTCTCTCTCGCTCATAAGAGTCCCGTCGATGGCAGCTACTAGGTTTGAGCTCTGAGGGAATTGCATGAGCCCACTATTCACTAGCTCTCTCCTAGGTCTTTCTTTCTTCCTCCTTTCTTCTCCCCCACCAACCTCGCCTCCACCTCTCTCAGCAAGTCTACGTCAACAACAAGCAGCTCGCCTGTGAGAACACCTCCAACAACATATTCATCGAGGGCTTCGCCTACAATGGCCTCCGCAGCTCCTGCCGCTCCTACATTACCTTCAGATCATCGATGGACACCATCCTTGCATCGCCGCTTGCTACCAAATCAATGTCGTCTCTCTCCCAACCGATCTCTACCCAAGAATCCATCGATGCCCTTAATTTTTCTATCCCCGACTATGCGAGTCCATCGGCCGAAACTCCCTCCCCATCCTCAATGCCAGTCGAGGAGAAGACCAAGATCAAGAAAAAGAAGAAATTTAAAGGCGTCTCTACGCAACATCGTCGTCTTTAGGTCATCTCATTTTTATGCGTCTTGCCGAGAAGGGCACTCGCGTTCTGTATAGATGCCGAGGCCCTTAGGTTCTACGGGGCTCGGCGCAACCCGCGAGGGAAATCGTAGAGGCAATCGTGCTTCCTCTTGGAATGTCTTTTGATGCTATTGTTGCTTAGGTTTGATCATCTCTAGGGGTGAGCAACTTGGATCGCCCAAACTGGGAATCACTAGAATTGGTCAGGAATCGAATCGGACCGGAAGAGTCGGTCCGTTACTAGGAAGGCCAGACTGGACCAGTTAAATTTTTATATTTTATTAAAAATAAAGATGCAAAAAAGTAAATATAACTCAATTTAAATCTCTAAAATTTTAATATTTACCCAATTTTACTAAATTAATTTAAAAAAAAAATTAAAGAAATTCAATTTTTTTTTAGAATTTTTTCGGTTCCCAACCGGTCCATGACTTAGGTGGTCCTTTCCACGGTCCTAGAGACCGAGGAACGATCCCATCAATCCGGTTCCCAATTTTGGGAGGAGGGAATCGGATTGTCTTGGACCATGCATACCCTTAATCATCTCTCACAAATATTCTTCTTCTTTCCTTCGTAATTTAGGTCCACGAGTATACTCGTCTTGCTCTGTATTTGATTGTTCATCGTGGATGCCCATGCATTCATTGATTAACGTTAATATGAGCGAAGCCTTCTTTACCGTGAGTAGATGTAACTTGCTTTTATCTCTGGTGTGATAATGTTGGAACAAGTCTTTAAACATTTCAAGTCTAGCATAGTTTCCTTATATATGGCCTAATATCATGTGATAGCCTCCATGAATTATAGCATATTGAACTTCATCGTCATATGGCGTTTGATTTTGGCTACTTGACAACGGTGTGTTTGACTCTAGCGTCGACACCTACTAGAATACTTGACGGTGTCTTTGCTCATCAATAATGCTCGCAATCGAGGATGAGTACCACAAAGGATGACATTTACAGTAGATATTGTTGAGGTTTTAAAGGACCAAAACTTAGGAGTAAAACTAATGACTATGCTAGAGAAGGATTGAGGACAATGGATAATGAGTGTGAAGCTTTGAAGATTCAAGGTTCATGACTTGCTGCTAGTGATTTTAAATATGTTACTTGTCATGCCCTACTCTCGAGCGTGCGGTAGTCCCCGTTACCTTAACCTCTATCCAAAGATTGCGACGTCCCAAGTAGGTCGCTAGCCTATTTAATCCTCATAATTATACGCAGATGAAAGTGAGGTAATTAAACTACAACCCTTCTTATGAATATGTACATTAATATACACAAAGGTTCAAGTACAAGCCTAGTGAAACCCAAAAAGAAGAAGCCCAAAAACCGCAACTAAATATGCGGGGTGCATATTCAGGTCATAGCGTATACCCTTCCATTATACGTCGAGGTGCATTCCCTGCTGACTGGCCAATACACGATGGCAGCGGCTACGTCTCAGTTGGACGTCATGGACAGTCCTTCAGCAAGTGGACCTACTGGCCATACCCAAAGCAAGCTCCATTTCTCATGGGACAAGCTTCGCTCCTATGGAATCTCCCGTAGTGTCTGCATTTGTCATCTTGGCAGAATGATGGTTTCCTAACTCCGTTACTTTTATTGGGAGGAAAGGGGTTCCTGTTTCTCGACATTAGCCTTTTTCCTTCCTGCGACTGTCCCTACTCGGGAAGAATCGTGATTCGGATGTGGCTGACATCTCTGCCATATCTTTCTTGACCGTTAGTGCTCTACTCGGAACATCACTATGACTGCGCAACTCCAAAGAGGCTAGTTGACTCTTAATTTCGGGCTTCAATCCATCCTAGAATCTAATAGCTCGATTGACTAGATCCTTCACCAATCTCTTGCCATACCTCGATAGTTCTGCAAATTTCGCCTCATATTGCTCGACCAATAGATGATTTTGGCGAAGCCTTAGAAACTTCGCCGTTTTCTGTACTCGAGAAGTATTTTTCATTAAAAGTGTCCACGAAAGCACCCTAGGTTGATACTACTCTCTCAGGAAAGATTGTTCCTTTAGGGGCCTCCCACCAATGGCTGGCGTTACCCTCCAGTTAGTATACTGATAGCGCCACCTTATCTGCATCGGTACATCTCATCATTGAGAAGACCTTCTCGATTCCTCGACGCCACGAAATAGTGGTCTCTAGATCTCCTTTCCTAAAGAACTACGGAGGTTTTATCTTAAGAAACTACTCCACCTATTTCTAAACTATCCTTTCTTCATTTCCATCTTCAGCGATTGGGATTGCATCAGGGGTAGGGACCTCTACATCGTCATCCACGGCTCCTTAGCAGGTCCCTGAGCAATGGTAACAATCATTACTACATTCACGGTGGCATTTGTTGTAGCCATTTGCTACAGCGGCAGCAGCAACTGCGACGACGGCTTCTTGATGCTGTGCCTGTTGGGTAATTAGACCACGAAGGTCCTCAAGAGACTGAAGGATCCCCTCGATCCTTGGGTCCCCTTGAGTGTCCTCCCTGACATCGATGCATTCAATAGTCACTCTCCTCCTCAGAGGTCTCCAATTTCTATCCATACTCAAAATCTAACAAATGTGGTTCCAATATTTCCATAATTTCATCAGACATTTGGAACCATGATATTTCATAATCTATTAGGAAAGCAAGCGATACTCAGCAAGCTTTAAATACAAATAGTAAGCAGAGCGAGCGATACACAACAAGCCACATCTAGCATGTGATGCACATCAACGCTTCTCAGGGCAGGTGATACACAACGAGCCATAACCAGCATGCGATACACAACATGCTTAATAAGGCAAGCGATACATAGCAAACCATCAAATCAAATTATCCAATCATAAAATTTACTAGTAAATGACCTAATTTAACCTCTAAATCTTGCCATACTACTCTCAATAATTTAGTCCATTCTTATCGCTCCAAAGTCTTAATTTTTCAAAGGTCATAACCTCGCTCTAACACCAAATCAACCGGAGCTGTCGTGCCTCGCTCTTGAGCGCATAGTAGTCCTCGTTACCTTAACCTCTGTCCAAAGATCGCGACATCCCAAATAGGTCGTTGGCCTATTTAATCCTTAGAATTATACGCAGACGAAAGTGAGGTAATTAAACTACAACCTTTCTTATAAATATGTACATCAATATACACAAAGGTTATATCCGGTAGAAGCCTAGTATAACCCAAAAAGGAGAAGCCCAAAAACCCACAATCTAAAATAAAAATGATGGGAGAGGGGAGTCCGAGCTATACATCAAAAGGCGAAAATAAAGTCCTACAAGTACTGACTAGACTAGACCAATTGAGGGCTCTACCACACTACCACTTGGGGGATCACCCAACCCGGGGTCAATATTCCACGGCTCATACCCACCCCAGGGCTCCTCACGATATTCCATGTGGATTATCTCTTCCTCTTCCATCGGCTCCTCCTTCACCGGTTCTTCCTCCAAGTCCATAATCAGGTCCTATAAAAAGGATTAGAACGATGAGGTGAGACATTAATCTCAGTGAATCTACCCCTTATGCCTGAACTAGGAGTGAAATCGCCTTAGGGTCCATACTTTCAATCTTAGCACTAATTATCACCACTGGCCAGCCCTAGTATCGCTTGGCTCTTACGTGGGACCAAGTTAGCCCAACACTCCTACTTTTCTAAAGAAGTTCATCTCTTTAGATCAACTACTAGCTCTAATATTTCTCCATTTCCTATTCAGGTCTACCTATAAGTTAATCGGTCCACGATTGAGACTTGGCCCTAAGTCGTTGCACCTATCAATCAAGGTTAATCGTAATAATTAAATAATCAAATAAAGCATAAACAAAACATAAATAAAGGAATTATGAGCTTTACCAAAAAAATAAAGGAATTAAGGCTATCCATAAGCAGCCTAGAACCCTAACTAATTCCCTTGGCCCATTGCCACTTTTGTAGTTTTATCCAACACCGATGATCAAGCCGGTCATCCAAGCAATTGCACGGTAAACATCAGGGTTCAGTCGACACCCTTCTAGGTTTCTTCGACCTGCAGAATTGATTAAAGCCCACTGGCCAATAAATCGGTCCAATTATTTAATATAAATCAATAATGCAGAAGGAATAAAAAGTCTACTCACATCAATTTCTCACAAATCGTCGATTGGCGACGGCGGTTCGCGGTGGCCTACAGCGAACTCTGGCGAAGTCTCCAGATTTTCTCATTTCGAGTCGCGCTTGGGCTTAATGTGACTTGCCAATCCTTGGTCCGACACCATAGATGGATGGCCCAACTTTTAAACAGCTTTGGCGGTAGCCCCGACTAACTCTGGCGAGGTCTTTGGGGACGGCCTTTGGCCATAGGAAGCTAGCCAAGGATGTGGCGAAGGTGGCAAAGGTGAACGGTAGGCCGAAACAGCTTCGGTGAAGCCCACAGACCTAGTTTGGGCTCCAATCAAGCTAGCCGGAGCTGGGAGTGGTGGCTGGACGACGATCTAGGCTCAACGATGATCGTGGATGCTCTTGGGTGGTGTTGGGTGGCCAAAGAACTCCTTGGTAGCAGCTGAGGATGGCGAATCAGCCTTGGTAATGGATGGACAGTGATGAAGATGGCTTTGGTCAAGCTCGGACAAAAACGGGTTGAAGCTCGATTTGTGAAACTTGGACCAAATCAACCTTAACCAAGGGCTGGGCTTCACTCACAAGACACCAAGGAGTTGATTGGTGGTGGTGGCGTGGGCTGGGAGTTGCCAGCACGGTGATCAGACCCAATGACAACGGCAAGGGTTTTAGGGCGAAATGGGCTTCGGGTGAGAAATCAACGATTCTAGGTCAAATCAATCACAATAAAGACCATAATTGAGCTTAGGAAACATCTAGGGAGGTGTTGGAAGCAACGATGTGATCAAGAATTGAAGGAATGGGCAAACTCCGGCGAAGGAGGTTGTTGGAAAAAGGGGGTTAGCCGAGCCATAGGGGCTTCTTCGAGCGACTCTCGGTGGCAGCAACGGTATCGACGGAGGTGAAGATTGGTCAGGGTGGAGAGCTAGCATTGCAAGGAAGACAACGAAACCAACGGTGTGTCCAACGGTGGCCGGAGCTAGGAGAAATCACGGTCGAAAGAGGGTTGGTTGCACGAGTTGCAAAACAGAGGAAACTCGTCGGTGAGAAGAAAAATTGGCATTAGTGGCAAGTGGCAGCTAGCCAGTAGCCGTGACATCCTCTAACGGGATGCTCAAGTCGGCTGGCAAGCCTTGCCAGCGACTGGTCGACAGTTGGGCATGGTAGGGCCCTCGTTCACGCACGCATGTCAAGTGCTCGACCGAATGCCTAAGAGAGAGAAAGAGCTGGGGGAGGGGGCCAGTTCACGCAAGTTGAGCCAGTCTATTCGCAATTGGACCGGTCTGACTCACGGTTGGACCAATCCATGAGTTGACTCAGCGGTCAACCCCAAAAATTAATAAAATAATAATTTAAATAAAAAATAAATAAATAAACACAAAAATCCCATAATTTCATAAAAGCCTCCCCAAAAATAAATCCCAAGATTTTTGGGCCAAAATGCCATTAATTTCGTGAATCCAAAACTAAATTTTAGAAATTCAAGCACCCAACGGAAATTACGATTTAAACTGACAAAATTCACAAGGCTCTTAGGCCATAATCCAAACATAAATATTTACATAATAAACTCCTGAGAATGCTAAAACGCGGGCCGTTACATTACTAGATTCCTCTGGTTTCCATCATCTTAGAGTGAGGGTTTGTAGTAGGATGCAATCCCACCGTGTCCATGGTTTTATTATTTTGTACAATTGAACCTTCATTTATCTTATGTCCAAAGCTAAATTTTTATCATGTACTCTTGATGCGGAATGAAAATTGTCTGTTATTTGCTGATTGTTATATCTCATTTCAAGAATGGATTCAGCAATCAATAGTATTTTAAAAATGTCAAAGGAATTATTTCAGAATTATGTCATACTTTATGGAAACTCCACATTTTGGAGAGACATGGAATGTGCTTCACATCGACAATTGATGCAGGCCATTTTGATTATATAGTTATATGTGAGCATTGTGTAGGTAAAGAATGAGTGAGAACCTGGCCTTGGTTATTGGACTGGAATTCATTCATCTTCAGAAACCCGACCTTGATTACCTAATTATTGTACAGCCTATGATGCTTATCATGAGCTTGAAACAAAAGGTGGAGCTTTTTCATGGTAAAGACTTGCTCCCTTTCTTACTTCTATGGCCATAATAAATTATGTCGTGACATCATTTGCATTAATTATTTTTTGCCAGAATTGCAAAGAACTTTTATTGTTTCTTTTCCTTCTAGTGTTTGGTTTAGATAGTCTAACGCCCATAACATAATCACATGAGTCGACCAAAAATGCCAGATCTAGTTTGGTTTTTTCACAAGGGTAATTCAAGCATCATGCAGTTGATAGGCTTTTCAGCTAGTTTAACCCTTAGAAAAGCACAAAGAGATATAAAAAGTACCTGATAGGCTTTGCTAGTGTGATTTTGTGTACTTCAAGCTTAACATATGTGCACTGAGATAAAAAAATATCATCAATTGGCCCACCATCGATGGATTAATTAGATCAACAAATCAGAGTTAGCTTCAGTTAGGGCTTCAAATTGTGTGCATGGAGTTTCATAATATAGATAGCCGTATGGTGTTGCTTAGGCATGGGGAAAGTCAATCATCTATAAACTCGAAGGTTGTTCCCTTGGTACACCTGCATATTGGACTGACGATTTGATTGACTTGTCAGATGAATGTAGAGACTCCAGAAGACCATGAATTCTAGGTAGGGAGGATGTCTTGGAAACAGACTGAGTAGTATAAAAGGAAGACAATCAATTTGATCCTTTGAAATTCAGGTACTCCTTTAATTGTTTTATCAATGCAAAGTGATTAAGGCTAGGAAGAATGTTTTAGGACATACATTATCTAACCTCCAGCTTGCTGAAAGAGAGATTATTCTTGATATGGATGACAATGTTCCTCTGCAACCTGTGTTGCAGCACATTCATATCTCAGCTTGGCCTGGTGAGTTCTATCTTGACATTAGATTTGTGAGAGTTTATCTTAGGTTGGGTTCCCTGATTGACTATTTGGATCATCATCTTTTAGCTAGCGGGAAATCAATTCCTGGAATGACGATTTGAGAGTATAGGAGTTGCTGGAATTTGATAATACGGGCCTTTTCCTTGCAAGATCACTTCTGACCGAAGATTGAATTATGCATCCTTAAAAGCTTTTGCTCAATGAAATATATGTCCCCCATGCTTTGACTTTAAAATGATCCCATCCAAATATCTTGTACTTTGTAGTAAAGTCAGAAATAGGAAATGACAGAGGTAATGAGTGGGCAATTTATTTTATCCTTATCTTAGTGGTTTTATTCCCATATAGTAGTTATGGATTTTAAAATACAGGTTAAAGAACCGCTATGCTGGCAATGTTGCTTCAAACTTTATATGGTGGATTTAAGGGGAAGGCCTATATGTTACGTTTGGTTGGACTTAATTGCCACAAGCTCCGGCTAAACATATTAGCATGTCATTTTAGAGACATGTCCAAGATGAAGAAATTGGCACTTTTCTAGGGTCGGCACTTTTACTATGGGAGCAGATGACTAAGTGATCTTAAACATCGTGGCAAGATGCAAGCCCTTGAAAAGTTAATGCTTTCCTGGATCTCTCAAGGTGACAAAGGTTCTTCTATTCAGTTACTCGATCAGGTATCTACTAAACCTTCTTTACGAAGTTCTCTAATCTGATTGCTTTTATGATTAGATGTTGCATATCCTGCCAAGTTATCTTAGTTATGAAGACTGCATGCGCATGTGTACGTGCTTATGTGTATTATATATAAATCTGCACGTAATTCTCATCATTCCTTTAGTGATAAAGAGTGATGTATAATAGTCAAGAAATGTGCATGCTTGTTCTTTTTGACATCAGCCTACCTTGTATCACTGCAAATTTGTGGCTTATTGTGGGAATGCTCATAAATCCATGAGAAGTAAATCTCTAAAGGACTACTACCATATGATCATAGATCTTTTGTAAAATGAGTCAAATTTGGTGATGACTGAACATTTTTGCTATATCTGTGGTGGATTTTCTCTATTTATCCATCGCCTATTTGAAGTTGACTACCATTTCAGGATGTTGGACATACTTGAGAAATTTCTCATACGCATTCTACTCCAGCCAATGCACGTCAAACTCTTGTTGATGACTTTAATTCTAGTCCGAGCAAACAAGTCAAGTTTTGTGCTCAAAATCATGTTGTATTATCACTGCACTAAAACTGCTATTGCACTCTTATCGTTTTGGGTTTTCCTTATATCAAGATGAGCTGGTGCACTTGGGTTGAATCTTGTCGGTACGAACCGAGTGGTAATATTTGATCCAAACTAGAATCCTACCCATATTTACAGGGCCGGTGCTAAAGATAGAAATATTAGAGGTGTGAATATTTGTGTAACTTGTAATTCCTTTCTTGCCTTTACCTTTTGCTACATATTTTTATGTAACTTTGATTTGAGAGATATACAGAGAATACGCTCTTCAAGTTTCTTACATGGTATCAGAGCCACGACTAGGGTTTGGATTTTGACGGTGGTGCTTCATTGGTGTTTAGTAGCCACACCGTCTGCCATAGTTGTTCAACCCTCCTAGCCGCACACCTCTGCTTGGGTGTCCGTTTCATTCAATTGGTTCGTTTGTTTGGGTCTTCATTTTTGCTAGGTGTTCGGCTTTTGTTGGGATCTTCGTTTTCTGTTGGATCTTTGGCTTGTTGGGGTCTTGTGGGGTCTTCAACATATACGTGTCCAATTTTGACTTTTGTTGGGGGCTTCCGAGGTCTTCAATAGATCCGTGTTCATCCAAGAGTTCGTTGAAGGCAAACAATTGTTCGGATCTCCTCAAGCAACGAAAACGAGGGCTCCTCTAGATTTCTTCGGGAGTTCTTGTTCCTTTCATGGCTTGCCTTTGATTCATCATGGTCTTGCTTGTGCTCCTTAAGAAAATTCAAATCTTGATTTTACAGAGTTTACAAAGGGTCCATCACCTTGCCCTCGGCAAATCAGAAATTGCGGGAGGTGAAGGGGGTCGATCCAAAAAAAATGAAGAAGAAAGAGATTCAAGGGAAGGTCGTTTGGGCCCCGTGACCCGACAAGAACAAACCTTGGTGATTAAACTGCTCTGCTGGATTTTGGTATCAGTATCTTTCTTTTAATGGGGACTAATCAATGAACCGGTAGTGGCAAGAATGTACAATGCCATTACTGCAAAGAGTAGGGTCACATGAAGTGGGACTGCCCAAAGCATCCTAAAGGTTCACCTCGTCCTTGTGCTCGTGGCCGATGTTGATCAGTCATCTGAGGATAGCACTTTTTCAGATGAAATGGCTACGATTGTTCAATGACTCAAGCAACTAGGCTTTTCTTGTGCTGACATGACCTCTTGGCCACAGACTCCGAGGGCTACTATAGCCCACCTAGGTATGATTTCCAACTACTTTATAGCATCAAAACCATCATGGATTGTTGATTCGGGTGCTACTGGCCACATGGCTGGTAACAAAAGTATACTGTCAGGACTTGCCACCACCTCACAACCACATGTCCAAATAGCCAATGGCTCCACCTGTAATATCAAAGGGATTGGATCTACCCAGATTTCACAAAATATGCCCTTATCATCTGTCTTATATGTTCATTCTTTTCATGAAAATGTTATGTCTGTAAGTAAAATAACAGAATAGTTACACTGCTCTGTTACCTTTACTCCAATTAAATGCGTCATTCAAGAATTGGGGATGAACGGGTTGATTGGCACTGCATATAAGGACAAAGGTGTAGTGACATAAAACCCCTTATATGTTTACTCGAGATAATGTCATCATAAATGATATGCCTTTAGGTCAGACTTGACATACACACGGGTCGTTATCGCCTTAGAAAGAAAACAACTCCACAGTTCAATAGATCTCGCATAATCAGAGTAGCAGAAGTACTTAACATTTCGTCACGACAATATCCCATCCCGTACTTACCCTTGGAGCTGTACACGAAAACATTAAACAAGAACACAAGGAGGGCTTTTATTATTCTCCGTAGAAGGATTTAAAAGACATACATGTCAAGTTTACAAAAATTTCCTTCTATCGTACTACAACCACAAACACAATAAGTTAAAATGACAACATCACATAGCCACCCTCCTTGACCATAAGCCAAACTAGCTCTCCATGACAATACCCCCATCACCTTCCAAGTCATCAAAAATGACTGGGGATAATGGTCCAAACCATTCTGTCCCCATCCAAAGGTAATCGGCTCGGAAGTTATAATGGGAAAGGCCATGGAAGGCTTCCGAATAAAAGACAATCACGGTCTTCACACACTTGAACCTAGCACCGATATATCTTGAATGAATAAACTCACGTTCTTCGGTGTACATCTCGACAAACTTGCCATAGTACATGGGTGGTCGAAGTGCCATAGCTAATCTAGAAAATTGTTAATCCATGGAGTAAGCCACTGCTTAGCGAAGTAACGCTCTAGCACATAAATCAAGACTATCACACGGCCCATGCAATGCAGGCAACATGTCATGTATCATCATCAGCATACGCATGCAAGTTTAATACCAAAACCTGCAAAACTGTGTCACGTGTCAAAAATCACATTTTCCGAAAACCATGCTCATCACAATACTCCTTCCCTCTAAAGGCTTTCGGATCAAAATCCAGGCTACTCATCCGGAGGCATCGCGCACACTCTATCAAGAGGTCTGACCCTCGTTCATCCGAGGCATCCCCTAACTCCAAGGAGGAATACTCTCTACATCATCTAACGTCTTGCTATCGGAAAATCTGACCCATTCCTTTCATGTTTAGGCAATGGCAATCAGTCCGACTTGTCACGAGGGAGCTACTAGATCTTACTATCCAGGCATCTTCACTCCGAAGGTGTCACGGCTTACTTTGCACGGCTATCTGTCCGGCTAGCATTGGCGATACCTTACTGTCCCAACCTACCATCATCCAAAGCATCCCAACTCCCACGGGTATCATCACACCCACAAGCATCACATACACAATCTCAAGAACACTAGCGAGATAAAATGTCCGGCCTTGCTACACACGTTCCTTACCATGCCAACACGGCTAAACATAAGATCAATGCAACTTATATATTTTGAAATCTAGTGCATATTCATGTCTAAATCATACACTTCCCATACCAAGTACGATCGAGGCATGCATATGGACATATGCAACACTTAGGCTTTTCAAAAGTTCTACACGGGCCTAGATATGCATGAGATCACACCACATAGAATGCATGCAAGTCTAGATCAAAACACGGTCCGTTAATCACAGTTCCAAAACAAAAGAAAATCCTAGGAGACGAGGACTCTCCCAACTTATGAACTACAAGTCACTTGCCTAAACCAGTACCAACACGAGATGACAACGGCTTGGATTGACGGTGAGGTCTCGGTCCAAGAGTTCCTAGCAAACCACAAACTAAAATTATACATACACTTAGAGAAGTTGATGAAAAAATAGAGATGATGATGAGTCGGCTCACGAATGACGACGAGTGGCAGAGGGGGACGACGGTGGATGGCAGCAACGGTGTGGAGGACGGCGACGGCCACGGCGGCGTATGGCGACAGTGACAATGGCATGGTACGGCGGTGGACTCTCGGCTAGAACTCTCTCAATCTTGGTGATTTAGTGGACAGGAACAAAGGAAGAAGAGAAATGAAGGAAATGGTGATCTTATAGACTCCATGGCAGCCTGATTGGTGGTGACAAGTGGCGGTGGAAGACTTCTTTGCATGTGTTTTGATTGGAGGAGAATGGAGGCAAGAGATATTAGTGGTTCGGCCATTTGAGGATTTTCAAGCTTCAAGAAGAGATGATGGCCCTAGATGAACTTCCATTGGTGGGTTTGTGAGGCAAGATGAACAACAACAACAAGAAGAAGACAATCGGGGGAATGGGAGGCGTGCGGCGAGCTCTTAGGGAAGATGAACTTGAGCTCCCAAGGTGCAATCATGGCTTCCCTTGTGTGCATGGATGACAAGTGTCATGGATTATCTAAACAAGATGAAGAAAAGTTGAAGAATGAAGATGGAGAGGGGTTTCGGCGTGAGGAAGAGAAGAGGAGATGGAGGCATGCGTCATCTTCATTTTCCAAGGTTTGAAATCATGACATTCCAAGGCAAGAAAACAAGAGGAAAAGACAAAGAGAAGAGATGAGAGGGGAAGAAGAGAGTTTCGGTCAAGTTGGTTTGGGGAAGGAGGAAATGTCTTCCCAAGGCATGCAATCATGATATTCTCAAACAAAGAGGACAAGAGGAAAAGACAAGAGGAAGAGATGAAGAGAGGAATAGGAGAGCTTCGGTCTTGAGGAAGGGGAGAGGAATGAACGGCGTGAAGGCTTCTCCTAGGTCTTCAATCATGATTTGTGGATAATGGCTTGCATTAGAATAAAAGAACTAAAGGAATAAGAGAGATGTGGTGGGGGAGGCGCACGAACCAAGCTAAATCAACTTGCAAGGGGTATAATCATGGCTTTCTTGTAATGATAACATGAAATAAAATCAAGTGTAAACAACAAGAGGAAAAGGATGAAAGGAGAAGGAAGAGTTTCGGCCAAGCTTTACAATCTCCAAGAGGTCTAATCATCATTCTATGGATAATGAGATGAGTAAGGAAAATCTAAAAGAGATGGATAAGGAAGCAAGTGGATGGGGGAGTATACGGTTCGGCCAAGGAAGAAAGGAGTGCTCTCCAAGTTTCAAAGTTCCAAGAAATCAAATCATTACACTTCTACATGATGACCAAGTTGGAATCTAAATGAAACAAGGAGATGAAGACGAAAGAGAATGATGAGGGGGATAAGATGAAATTCGATCAAGATGAAATAGGAAGGATGAGGTGTGTGCTTGCATGTGTGACAAGTGTCAAAGCTTTAATAAAATAGGAGAAATGCAATGATGGTCTTAGGGATAAGGTTGAATGATGACTAAGATTCATTGAATAAAATACATACATATAAGACAAGACTATAGGACAAAATATCATAATTACTAAGATAAAATAATGGTTCTTTTGAAATAATAGGTTTTCTTCCCTTTGCAAGCGATACAAAATTTTCTAAGAACCCTTAATCAATTGAAGTGGCCGAAGATCACAAAGAGAGGAGAGAGACAGGCGTTCAGCCTTGGGGAGGAATAGGAAAGAAACAAAGGCTAATGAGGAATTAACATTATCAAGAAGGAATCTAATGATGATGTTTAGGACAAGGTGAAATGATTGGATTATTCTTAGATAGAACAAACACATAAAGACAAGGGGAATAGGACGGAATAGCATGATGACTAAGGTTTTAGAATCAAAATAATGATTTCCTAAGTAATGATCACTTCTAAGGGTTATCCATTTCTCATTGGTTGTCATATGAGACAAAATAGAAGGAAGAGGTAGGAAAAGAGTGAAATAGGCGCACGGCTAGGGGTGTCGCGTGATCGATCAATTAGTCTCGGTGTCGTCTTAACTCGTCTTATTCTATCAGTTAAAAATTCAATTGAGTGGTCTCGAGGTCAATACGTGTAAAAATTGGACTTCTAAAGTACTAACCGGGAAATCAATTCTAAGAAATTCGAACTAATCACGTAAGTAATAAAATATCGCACTTACCCATAAAATTATATATTTCAAAGAAAATAGTTTAGAAAGACTTCACCATGGTTTTGGAATTTTAAATTCCTTAGGAGATGGATGGACAGAGTTCAGGGCGAAGGCGGATTACAACGGGTTCTCCGGGCTTCCATAATCACAATTTCTTCCAATCCATTCCCTTGGTTTGTTCCAACTGTCTATTTTATGGCTTGCTCAAACTGATTAATTCCTCTAGTCTCGAGTGTCACACACATCATGTGACTCTTTCAAAATTTAGGATGTCACAAAAGGTTTACGCCATGTGGGATAGCATAGATGGGAATAATTACATGGTATCAGAGCAGTTGCCTTGTGCAAAGTATGTGATTGATTCATGCACCTACTAGGTGTTCCTAGTTGGAACTATCTAGTGCGATGAAGAAGAAGAAGAAGCAAAAACCTCACAGTATGAGCAATTCTCCAGTTGTATTTAATGCCCCTGTTTTCCTCACTCCATCACCTTCGTCCTTGTCTCTTTTTGAGTTTCGAATTACTAATGCTTCCAAAATTGATTTCCTCTATGAAGTTACCTACACAGAGGAAACAAAAATTTCTGAAACCCATCTTCATGTTATGAATGCTTATTCTGCCTTTGGCAAACCATCCTCCTTATTTTTCCCTATCCATTCTACTAAACAACCTATCCGCCAACCACCACCCCAAGTTAAAGAGTATGCTTAGTCCTTAAAATTTGACCAACACCCAATTCCTGCTACTGAGCAAGAATATTTTGTTACCCTTCAAATCCCTCCAAGGTTCCACGCCAATGTATTCAACGGGGTTATACCCACATTTATTATGGTGCAATTCATCTGGCTCTTACTTTTCATGGACGAAAAGGTCTTCATGTAGTTGCTCGTATGGCTCTTTTGGATACAAGGCTCTTAGAATACAAGCATGCTTGCATAGGGACAATTCAAACTACACTAAATGTTGGGATAGTCTTTGTAACCCTCTATCCAAATTTTAATGTTGCCATTTCTAATCCCCAGTTACTTTCATTCTTGAAAGTTCAACTTTAGCTCATAGGAGCACCACAAACTTCTGACTCAGTTGCAGCTACGCTCTACTACCAAATGGTGTATCGTATTCAGAATCATGCTCTTGATTTAAACTTTCACGGCAAGGAAGATGCTTTGTTCATTTCCTTTGAAAATGACCAAGCTTCATGCATCCATGTTCCTCGGCAGATTCCGAAAGAAAAGTTAGCCAAGCTTCTATCTGAAACTTGGATAACTAACTACGAGCAGCTTCATCAAAGCAACAAGCCAGTTCATTCCACAGACTCAAGTTTATTTGGAAAAAAGATGGCACAGTTCAAATTAAGTTTGCCAAGGGAAAAGAAGAAGCCTCTTCTCTTATTTTCCCAACTCTTTTCATGATTGAGCCATGTATCTCAGATCCGGTTCTTGAAGAACCTGATCCAAAGAAGCTCATTGAATTTTTCAAACTGGATGGCCACCCAGTTCACCATTACAAAGATCCTTCCGGCCATTGTTTTTGGGATCCTTGGTGCTAGTGTTCGTAGTGCCTCAAATCTCCTAATGAAGTTGATCCGACAACAAAGCCTCGTTGGAAGCCAAAGAAGAAAGATCCTATTTTCCAGAAGTATTTTGATAAAGATCCTCATGTCAGTCCTCTTGGTGACGAAAAAGGTTACCAGTTCATGGTATCTTACACTCCTTCTCCATCCTTATCTAAATCCAAGGAACTAACTCTTATATCTTCACCTTCATCACCATCACCACCACCACCCAAAAGACCTTCCAACCCCGTCGTTTCACATTTACAAGCCGATCCAGAAGTGGGCGAAAAAACATTCATACCCATTGGTACTCCTTACTGCCTGCCCTGAAGCTATAAAAGACAAACCTCTCTCTCAACCCCTTCCTAGTATATGCATGTTTAATCCCAGAGATTTTCCTCCTCTAGATATTAGAGGAAACACTCACCTCAAATTCCCAGAACCACAAGAAATTACAAATGTAAATCGCAGATACCATCATATTCCCAAAATTGCTACACCTGTTGAGGTGGATGGACATGGAAGGCCAAGGAAAACTCGTGCTGCTGAAGCAGTTTTAAACTGGCAAAGCGAAACTCTTTTGGCCCAAAATGAAGCTTTTAAGACTATCAATACTAAGATCGATAGTGTTCATCATGATCTTAGACTTCACCATGACACTATTCAAAAAATGGTCTGTGATTTCAAGAAAAAACTTTCCGACCTTGAAGAAGGAAGATACATATCTTCTTATTTGGAGGACCCAAGGCTAGAAATGGAGAAACTCAAGCACCATATTGCTCTTCTCCAAGAAGGAAGCTCTTCTCAAATCCTTCCAAAATCAAGCTTTCCCTTTGATTTCTCTAATAGAGAAGCCCATGCACCATCACAGCCACAGAGCCTTTTTCTATCACCATTTTATATGTCTTATAAACTTGATCGATTTGATCCCATTAGACTTAGAAATATTATCCATGAAATGGAAAAACGCAACAGAGAAAAGGGTAAGTCAAAAGTTGAACCCTCTAAGAGTAGTAAGGATGATCTCAATCCTTCAAAACAGATGATGATTTCAAACCCTTTGGAGTCATTTCTAAAAGATTTGACCACAGAAACTTCTGTTCCATCCATTCCTGCTACTCCGATAATAGCAGCTTTTGACTCTCCCCCAGAAAGTGTTGTGTCTGAAGGAGATATCATTCTTGATGAGTCTTCATCTTCCTCCTCTTCCAGCCATTCAGTATTGCTCCTCTTTTTATGGCCGATCCTCCTGAACCTATGCATGAAGAAACTCATTCAAAACCTGAAGTTGTGAATCCTAATGATCCAATCCCCTCATCTTCAGTTAGTTCTGGATCAAAGTTTTTCACTCTTGATGACATTCCTTATGTCAAATGGACTGATAGACTCCAAGAGTTTCATGCATGGCTTATTACTCAGAAGCTCACCAGGGATAACACTTATGACATTTTCCTGGAATTTGTTTCCAAATTCATCGGAAGCCTTAAAAGCTAGTGGCAAACAATTCCTGAGGCAGACCAAGTCAAATTCTTGGTGTCAACAAATTTCAAAGACAACATCTATGTGATTCATTTGTTCTTCTGCGGAAACCCTACAAATATTCTAGAGCTCCAACGGCGAGAGTTCTTTGAAAAAAAATGTTGTTCCCTCCAAAAGACCTGAATCATCATTTCCAAGAAATGCTTAAGCTCTTTTATGCTTTAGGAGGAGATGCAAATTTGAAGTAAGTCTTCTTAAACTCCATACCAAAAGAACTCAACCAGTTGGTTGAGAGATCTCTTCTCAACAAAAAGACCAAGATTACAAAAGTCAGTATTGGCCAACTCTAGCAAGAAATCCACATGAGCCTTGATGACTTGTGTTCTAGAAAGAATGCTTTCCAAGAATTTCTCCGGGAAAGTCGTCACTTAAATAAAGTATGGTCCAAGAATTATTTGAAGATCAAGTGCCTTGGTGGAAAAGATTGTGACTATCATGACTGCTGATTGCCTAAGAAGAAGAACCACTTCAAGAAATATCATCTTCATGATGATAAGTTCCAGTTTCAACGTTTCACCAAGAGGAGATTCCTCCGAAGAAGTCGTAGAAACTTTCCTTCTGGATTTTCTGGGCAAAAAAATCCAAATGTTGCTTTATATGCAACAAGAAGGGACATTTTGCCAAAAATTGTTCACAGGCGAAACATAACAATATCAACATCATCCAGCAAGTTGGACAACAAACCGATATTTCTCTACAGGATGACGACCTTGAATCACTATTGTCTGTTGATGAAAACCCCTCAAATGAGAACCTTTGTCTCATTCCATATTATCCTTCATCCAGCGACAATGAAGGTGAGCAAGACCTTTTCCACTTCACTCCCCAAATCATCACACGTGATATATGTCATCTCCCTCCATATTTTCCTATTAAAATCCTCCTGTCCAAATATTCTAAACCAATTTCTATCATAGCTATGATTGACACTAGAGCTCATGCTTCTCTCCTTGACCCAAAAATTCTTCCAAAAGAATATTGGTCACCTTATGTTTGATATTTTACTTCAGCCTTTGGAGATACTTTTTTCAACCAGTGTTCGTTCGAAACCCATTACGATCCAATTTTTCCCCAGTGTTCTATCTCCACAAAGATCCTTGCTTGTCCTTTTCCAAATAAAGACTTCATCATTGGTTGCAATATTTTATCCCAGCTTCCTAAACTCATCATAAGTGGTAAAGGTCTTAAGTTCAAAGACAGCTTCCAATGATTTACCAGCATCCAAAGGTTCTTTTCCATTCAAATGAGCACACTTGATCTCATCATGCAAAATCTTTTGAACTCCTGTGCAAACAACCATTCTGAATTCCTCCAGAATGCCAACACCCTTTATGGCAAAATTTTTAGTTCTTTGTTCACCTTCCATTCAAGAAAAATGAGGATATCAAACCGACAAAAGCCAGTCATTCGGGTATGAATCCTGACCATCTTGTTCTTGCCCAAAAAGAATGTCTTGAGCTTTTACAAAAGGACTCATTGAGCCTTCTGATTCTTAGTGGGCTTGTAAAGCGTTTTATGTCAACAAGAGTGTAGAGCAAACAAGAGGAAAATTACGTCTGGTAATTAATTATCTCTCCTCAAAGATGAGCCCCAAAGCCAATATTCCTTCGACCTCAAAACAAACTTGGAATGACAGATTGGGTATCCCAAACCAGCATTTATCCTCCCTTTGGTTTGAAAAAATCATTTGTCAAATCTTCAGTCCAGCGCCATTTTGCTCTACAGCCCTGATAAGATGGTGAACTCTTCCATAAGTTTGTGCAGATTCAACCACGATATTATGCTTTCCCGTGCTCGCATACAACTTGACCAAGGAATGTATTAGTCCGCACATTGCCAATGCTCAAATTCCCAGAAAAGGAGCGTACCAGAATAAAACATTTATCAGAATAATTAATTATCTCTGAGATTTTGTCATTGTCAAGTTTCTGATTCCACTGTAGAAAATGATGCTCCTCCTTCTGAAGCAGTTGCTTGCTTATGCAAGACCTTCCTCATTCCAAATTCCTTCTATGGAAAAAAGAATCCTTCAAACAGATGCCAGTGATGAATATTGGACAGCAATTCTCTTTGAAGAAACTAATGGTAAGCGACATCTCTATGCTTACAAGAGTGGTAAGTTCTCTCTAACTGAGCCTCATTACCATTCCATATTCAAAGAAATATTGGCAGTTAAATATGGAATCAAGAAATTTGAATTTCATCTCATCGTCCATCATTTCTTAGTAGAATTGGATATGGCATCTTTTCTTCAAATGTTGAAATTCAAACAGAAGCAAGTCCCACATCCACAACTCTTGAGGTGGGTAGAATAGTTTTCGAAATACTCTTTTGAAACCAAACACATTGCAGGAAAGAAAAATGTTCTTGTAGATTTTCTTTCCAGACCATAAGCTCCCAAAGAGATTAATATGTATGTGAAGAAAAACCCCCGGTCAGACACATACAGAACCCAAAACATGCCGATGAATTGGCCCAGTCTTGACTACCCTCCTGAAATTCAAACTGCCATCCAAGAAAATAGGTTATCAAAAAGCCTTCTAGATTTTATCCAGTCCTGTGAATACAACATGTTTGCCAATTACGGAGGTTTACTTCCGAAACCTAGTAGATTCCATCATAAATATTCATTCATTCATCCTCTCACTTGGAATCCAAATGAAGACTTTCCAGAAGAATTAAAATGGTTATACTAGTATTTGTTCGATTTGTATACTATAGCCATCTAGTTTCCCATTGAACAAGTACTTCAAGCCCTTGATCAAACCTTTCGAGCACAGGATCACCGTCGCCATAGGTTTAAACATTTCTTTACACTTCTCACCCGATTTTTACCTATTGGTGTGTGGCGTGCACTTTTTCGAACTGAAAATCGAAATGCTCATTTAAAGCCTGAAAGACATACTGTCATCCTTTTTCATAGACCGTTGACATTCATTCTTCCCTTTGGAAATCATTCCAAGTACCCATCACCTGTAGGTACGAGTTCATACAAACCCCAGTCCCATCTGCAAAAGCATAATGTGTACAAAACATTTCCAAGATGTATCTCATCAGATCCCCAGTCCTATAGGAAACTTCAGCGGATCCTCTATCAAACAAACCAAGCCATACCTCCTGAAACATAGCCTCATATTCAGAAAATGTTTCATGGGATTTTATCTCTCCAAGAGAATCCATCCAAGAAGCTATAGATAATTATCGACTTGAACATTTAGAAATTTTGTTATGCTCATCTTTCAGTACTCAACAAGAGTATCTTCCCATATATTTTCAAGACTCTCAGGACCCATGGGCAGTATATGGACCATTTCTTTATCCTTTCTATGCCAGCTCTAGACGTGAACCTCTTCTTGTTGAAGAAGAAATTGAAGCTCTCATTCAAGATTTTAAAAGACAGAAAGATGGCACAATCTCTTTCTATGGTGAAACTTCAACGAAAACTTCAACGCAAATTAATGAAGCTAGCCTTTCTCTCTCTTAGAGTGGTACAGACCTCCAAATTCTAGAAACAACAAATTCTCTTGAAGACCTTGAAGATTCGCCACAAAATTCACTGGCATATCTCTCATATTAGGAACATATCTTGAGCACAGCTACCGCTGACCATGACCCAGAAACAACAAGATGTGAAGAATCGGGAGACTCTACCAATAATTCAGACGAAAACACCGAAGAGCCCATCCATCGTTAGAATTATTCAGATTAGCCCGTCTTTAGTGTCTTTTGTCTTTTATGAGTAGTACGTGTAATAAATGTATGTGTAAAGGTGAAATGGTACCTTTGTCCAAAAACCATGCCTTTGTCTAAAGAGTCTAAAAGGTTATGTGCTTGTTTCATAAATGATGTCTTGTACAAGTATGGTACGTGTCCATATTATGGCATTAGAAATGATGTCTTCGTCATAAGCTTAGAAACTAAGTAGGTAGAGTCAGAAAGTGAGTCATCAACTCACCTTAAATGTAATATGTCGTGAAGTGATGTATCTTGGCCTATAAAAAGGCATGTAACGTAACCTGAAAAAAAAAAAAAAGGAGTTTCTGAAGAAAAGTTCCTCTCGGACGAAATCCAAAACTCTCATGTCTTTCTAAATTCTCTCATTTCTTCTTCCAAGCATGGTAAAAACCTCTAGGAATGGCAACTTCTTTTAGTACTGAGCACAAGGTTATTCGATCATGTATTATGTGTGTTCCCTAAAAGGTAGTCCCTTGAGGCTAGAGCATAGTGGCATAATGGCTCGTCGTGTGGGATAGCATAGCTGGGAATAATTACATGGTCCTCAATGAGTGGCATACCTGAGTGTTGTTAATGCTAAAGGAGGTTCATAATCAATTGGAGCATCTATCTCTCCCGGTATTGAAAAAGATTCGTCCTGAATTTTAATCTATTTTGGAATTAGTTTGTGAGTCATGTATTTAGGGAGAGCATGTTCATGCTTCCCACCGCCTAAAGTCATTAGCCGATCTGACAGTCCTTTTGCTTTAGTGCACTCTAATGTCTGGGGTCCTTGTTCTATCGAATCAGTCTCTGGTTTTCGATACTTTGTTACTTTTGTGGATGATTTCTCCCTTGCAACTTTGATTTTTATAATTAAATCTATACAATAAATTTATGCAAAATTTTCAGCTTTTTGTTCTCTTGTGCAAACTCAATTCAAAACCACTGTTAAAACTCTTCACAGTGATAATGCAAAAGAATGTTTTTCAAATGAATTTGTGCAATATACAACTAATAATGGTATCAACAAAATGGTGTCGCTGAACGAAAGAACAGACACATTCTTGAGGTGGCTCGTACTATGAAAATTCATGGACATGTCCCTCATCGCTTCTAGGCAGATGCAGTTCTAAATGCATGTTACCTGATCAACCGCATGCCATCTTCTATCCTTGATGCCGCAATACTATATAATGCCTTGTATTCGTCTACATCTTTATTTACTATTCCTCTCAAGATATTTGGTTGTGTCTATTATGTGTATGATACCCGACCAGGCCGTACAAAACTTGATTCGAAGTCACTGCGTTGCATCTTTCTGGGATATTCTAGGACTTAAAAGGGTTATCGATGTTATAGTCCTACTATTATGCGGTATTTTATTTCACCTAATGTTACTTTTATGGAGTCTGTCCCGTACTATTCTGATTTTGAGTCTAGCATCTCTTCTGCTCCTGCACCAGTCCTATCTAATTTGAAATATCCTGATATTATGATTAGTTCTTCTTCAACTCCCTTGAGTGGGAGGACACCGACACCTCTGACGCCTTCTATTACTCATATATATACTCGAAGGGGTAAGCAACTCTCTGTTGATATTGATCATATTCAGAATATGCAGGATCATGAGCCTTGTGCGTCTTTTGTCCCTTCACATATACCACTAGCAACTATCAAACCTGACCCCACCACTGCATTTCCTGCACCTTCTCATCCAACATATACTGCTCCTCACCCTCTACCTCCGACCTCCGACCTTGACCTACCTATCGCTCTTTGCAAAGGACCACACAATTGTCTCAGTACTGGATATCCTCTTGATAGCTTCCATACCTACATAGCCTTATTTACCCATCACCATGCATTTAATACCTGTCTTGATAGTTACTCAAATTCCTAAGAACGTGACAGAGGCTCTGCAACATCCGGGTTGGTTTCGTGCTATGCAAGAGGAAATGTCAACTATGTGGAAAAATGAGAATTGGGATCTCTATCCTATTCCTCCTGGCAAATCGGTGGTTGGTTGCAAGTGGGTCTTCATGATTAAGGTTTATCCTTATGGGTCCCTTCACCGACTTAAAGCTCGGTTAGTTCCCAAAGGTTACTCTCAATCATATGGCATTAACTATGATGAGACATTCTTTCATGTTGCCAAGATGGCATCTGTTCACATCTGTATGGCTCTCGCTGCCACTCGTCACTGGCCATTACACCAACTTAATGTCAAGAATGCATTTCTCAATGGCATTCTTGAGGATGAGGTATATATGACTCAACCATCTGGATTTGTTGTTCAGGATGAGGCATCTAAAGTTTGTCACTTATGAAAGTCTCTGTATGGTCTCAAGCAATCTTCTCGAGCTTGGTTTGGTCGTTTATCTCAAGCTCTCAATCATTTGGCAACACCAGGAGTGTCAATGATCACTTGATTTTCTACAGACACTTGAAGAAGAAGAAGAAGACTATCATTTTGGTCGCATACGTGGATGATTGCATCATTACTGGTAATGATGATGATGGGATCCTCACACTTAAGAAGTTCTTGGGGGAGCAGTTTCATATTACTGACCTTGACAAGCTTAAGTAATTTCTTGGCATTGAGGTATCATGGTCTCATGACAACCTTCTCATCTGTCAGAGAAATATGTACTCAATATACTCTCAGAAAGCGAGTTACTTGGATGCAAACATGTTGATTTGCCTAGGTTCCTAAGACCAAGCTTATGCCAAATGATGGAGAGTTATTACATGATCCCAAGGAATATCGAAATTGGTTGGTAAACTAAATTATTTGATAGTTACTCAGCATGACATTTCGTATCCGGTGAGTGTTGTGAGTCAGTTCATGTCTGCCTCTTGCACTACCCACTAGGATGCTACTATTTGGATCCTCAAATATCTCAAGGGATCTGCAGGAAAAGGGCTAGTATACTCTGACCAGAGACATAACAGGATAGCAGGCTTCGCTAATGAAGATTGGGCAGGTTGTCCTACCAGTCGGAGGTCTACTACAGGGTTTTGTGTCTTCTTTGTTGGTAACCTCGTTTCTTGGAAGAGTAAGAAACAAATTTTTGCAGCTCGATCCATTGTGAAGTCAGAATATTGTGCAATGGCAAATACTTCATGTGAGCTAATTTGGATAAATCATTTTTTCTTAACGAACTAGGTGTTCACCACAATGGTTTGATGAGACTATACTATGACAATCAAGCCGCCATGCATATCGCTAAGAATCAGGTTTTTCATGAGCGGACAAAACACATTGAGATTGTAATGACTTGGAATCGACCCTAAACCATTATAGTTACTCAACATAACAATAATATAAGGTGATATGCCTTTAGGCCGGACTAAACATGCACACGGGTTGTTACCACCTTAGGAAGAATACAACTCCACATTTGAGAGATCTCGCAGAATCAGAGTAGAGGAAGTAAGTAACATTCAACACTTTATCACGACACCATCCCAACCTGTACATACCCTTGAAGCTGTACACGAAAACATTAAAAACAAGAAACAAGGGGGGGCTTTCCGTAGAAGGATTTAAAGGACATACATGTCAAGTTTATAAAACTTTCCTTCTACTAACATACTACAACCCAACCACTACAATACAAGAAGGAAAAACACATCATTCATCACTCATCTCAGACCCACTATCAACTTCCATGTCACTTGATGAGTTACTATCCACGTCACTTGCTAACTCATCAACGTAACATGAATGCAACGGTCCTGACCATCTATCTCCTTCAAGAATAAAATAGGAGAACTATCTAAGCAAGAGATGACCCATAAACAAGCTCGTATTAATTCTGATATGTGTCTTGACTCGCTTAAAACATTTATCCGGGAAACGAAAATGTGCTAACTCGTCTTCGTGAATGATGATGTCTTGAAGCACACCATAGCAGACCGGGGGTAGATATGTTGGTGCCATAGCTAATCTAGAAAATTGTTAATCCATGGAGTAAGCCACTGCTTAGCGAAGTAACACTCTAGCACATAAATCAAGATTATCACATGACCCATGCAATGCAAGCAACATGACATGTATCATCATCAGCAGACGCATGCAAGTTTAATACCAAAACCTGTAAAAACCATGTCACGTGTCAAAATCACATTTTTCGAAAACCATGCTCATCACAATACTCCTTCACTCCAAATGCTTTCGGATCTCAATTCAGGCTACCCGTCCGGAGGTATCGCGCACACTCATTCAAGAGGTCCGACCTCGTTCATCCGAGGCATCCCCTAACTCCAAGGAGGAACACTCTCCACATCATCTAACGTCTTGCTATCAGATAAATCTGACCCATTCCTTTCATGTTTAGGCAGCGACAATCAGTCCGACCTGTCACGAGTGAGTTAATGGAACCTTGTCCATGCATCTTCACTCCGAAGGCGTCGCGACTTACTTTGCACGGTAATCCGTCCGGCTAGCATTGACGACACCTCGCTGTCCCAACCTACCATCATCCGAAGCATCCCAACTCCTAGGGGTATCATAATCATCACAATCACATGCATCACATACACAATCTCAAGAACACTAGTGAGATCAAATGTCCTGCCTTACTGCACACGTCCCATACCATGCCAACGCGGCTAAACATAAGATCAATGCAACCTAGATATTTTGAAATCTAGTGCATATTCATGTCTAAATCATACACGTCCCATATCATGTATGATCGAGGCATGCATATGGACATATGCAACACTTAGGCTTTTCAAAAGTTCTACACGGCCTAGAAATGCATGATATCACACCACATAGAATGCATGCAAGACTAGATCAAAGCATGGTCCGTTATTCACATTTTCAAAGCAAAAGAAAAATCCTAGGAGACGAGGACTCTCCCAACTTATGAACTACATGTCACTTGCCTAAACCGGTACCAACACAAGATGACAACGACTTGCCTTGACGGTGAGGTCTCGGTCCAAGAGTTCCTAGCAAACCACAAACTAGAGATTATTAGAAGTTGATGAAAAGAGAGAGATGATGATGACTCGGCTCACGAACGATGACAAGTGACGGAGGGGGACGACAGCATTCGGCGTGGCCGACAGCTACAGCGTAGATGACGGCAACGTATGGCGACGGTGATGATGGCACGGCGTACGGCAGTGGACTCTCGGCTAGAACTCTCTCAAACTCTCTCATCTTCGTGGTTTAAAGGACAAGAACAAAGGAAGAAAAGAAATAAAGGAAATGGTGATCTTATAGACTTCATGGCCGCCCGATTGGTGATGACAAGTGGCGGTGCAAGACTCTTTTGTATGTGTTTAATTGGAGGAGAATGGAGGCAAGAGAGATAGGTGGTTCGGCCATTTGAGGGTTTTCAAGCTTCAAGAAGAGATGATGGTCCTAGATGAACTTCCATTGGTGGGTTTGTGAGGCAAGATGAAGAACAACAAGAAGAAGACAATGGGGGGAATGGGAGGCGTGCGGCAAGAGCTCTTGGGGAAGATGAACTTGAGCTCCCAAGGTGCAATCATGGCTTCCCTTGTGTGCGTGGATGACAAGTGTCATGGATTATCTAAACAAGATGAAGAGAAGTTGAAGAACGAGGGGGTTTCGACGTGAGGAAGAGGGAGGAGATGGATGCATGCTTTAAGCTCCATTTCCCAAAGGCTTGTGATGATGACATTCCAAGGAAAAGAAAACAAGAGGAAAAGACAAGAGGAAGAGATGAAGAGAAGGGTTTTCAGTCTTTGAGGGAAAATTGGCATGCAAGGCTCTCCAATTCTCAAGGCATGTAATCATGTTCTTGTGGATAATGCCTTGATCAAGATTAATAGAAAAGAGAGAAGATAAGAGTGCAAGAGGAAGGAGTACGGGTGTTCGGCCAAGGTAAATTGACGCATGAGGGCTTAACAAATTCCCAAGATTTGAAATGATGTTGCTCTTATGATGATGGCTTGGAATAAAATTCAAATACAAGACAACAAGAGGAAGAGGACGAAGGGGAAAGAAGAGTTTTGGCCAAGCTTCTCTCCAAGAGATGCAATCATGGTTTTATGGATAATCAAGTGAATAAGCTTAAATCTAAAGTAAGAAGATAAGATAGCAAGTGGATGGGGGAAGCTTGATTCGTTCGGCCAAGGGGAGAAGTAGTCTTCAAGCTTCCAATTTCCAAGAGACTTCATCATTTCACTTGAAATGATAAGCAAGATAGAATCAAAATGAAACAAGGAGATGAAGACGAAAGAGAATGATGAGGGGGATAAGATGAATTTCGGCCAAATTGAAATAGAATAGGATGAGGTGTAAGCTTGCATGTGTGACAAGTGTCAAGGCCTAATAGAATAAGAGAAATGCAATGATGGTCTTAGGGATAAGGTGAAATGATGACTAAGATCCCTTGGATAAAATACATACATATAGGACAAGACTATAGGACAAAATATCATGATTACTAAGATTAAATAATGGTTCTTTTCAAATAATAGATTTTCTTTCCTTTGCAAGTGATACAAAATTTTCTAAGAACTCTTAATCAATTGAAGTGGCTGAAGATCACAAAGAGAGGAGAGAGACGAGCGTTCGGCCATGGGGGGAAAGAATAGGAAAGAAACAAATGCTAATGAGGAATTAACATTATCAAGAAGGAATCTAATGATGATGTTTAGGATAAGGTGAAATGGTTATATTCTTCTACAAAGAACAAACACAAAAAGACAAGGGGAATAAGACGGAATAGCATGATGACTAAGGTTTTAGAATCAAAATAATAATTTCCTAAGTAATGATCACTTCTAAGAGTTATCCATTTCTCATTGGTTGGCATAAAAGACAAAATAGAAGGAAGAGATAGGAAAAGAGATAGAGATAGGTGCACAGCTAGGGGTTGCGCGTGATCGATCAATTAGTCTCGGTGTCGTCTCAACTCGTCTCATTCTATCAGTTAAAAATTCAATTGAGTGGTCTTGGGGTCAACATATGTAAAATCGAACTTCTAAAGTACTAATTGGGAAATCAATTCTAAGAAATTCGAACTAATCACGTAACTAATAAAATATTATGTCACGTCCCGATTTTCGGACTCGTAACTATACTTTCAGGATCCAATTTCCAATTCAACTCCCATCCTAACTCCGTCATTAAAATCGAATCACAGTTGCTAAAAGATGAGGAGCCAATATAGAATCCATAAAATTACCATCATTACATATCAACTTCAAGTCGTGTCCACATAATCCCTGATTACAAAAGAAATTCCAACCTGGAAGAATTTCAAAAGTCTAGGGGCGCTCCTCTGCACAGCTATACAATCAAAAGTTGCGGGGGAAAGTGAAAGGTGTACTACCCTAAGGTGTAGGGAGCGAATCTAGGTATTCGCGTATGTTAAAATAGGGTTTTGGATTAAGAACAGTCCCGTCTTCCGAGTCGTCTGCTCCATCGGGGTCATCATGTCCAGACTCGTACCCTCCCCAAGGCACTCAACACTGCTCTGAGTTGTAGCTCAACTCGCTTCCTGGAGGACCGGTGTACTCCACTGTGTGCATGTGAGGAATCCAAGTTTGCTTCAAAATGTTCCATATCCACTATGTCTGCTCTTGGGTTTCCACGATCAGTCCACTCTTCCAAATCTCCCTATTAACCACGCACCCTCTATCGACATGATGTTTAGGAACCATCCCTATCTCTTCCTCCAGGTCTTCTACCTCTTCGTTTGAGCTAAAGGGAGCCTCCGGCTCCGAGTCCTTCTCCAGATCCTCCTCCTTCAAAGGTTCCAGTGGCAGCTGATCCCAGTCCTCCTCCTCCTCGAGAGGTTCCTGCTCCAACAGCTCCTCTTCCTCGGGGTCCTCCTCCTCGAAAGGGTCCTCCAAGTTCGAGAGTTCCTCCTCCGGGTCCATAGTTGGGTCCTGGGATGGTGGGGGTGGTGGAGTGAGATACTTGGTATCTTAGTGAACAAACCCTAACCCTAGATTAGGAACAGTCTTGCCCTAGGGTCCCTATGGCGTCCCTCCCCAACTCTCGGTCTCTAAGGGGATAGTCAGTCGTAATTAACTAGGGAACGAACCCTAATTCTTGCTTCTTCTTGAGTCCTAGTAGCACTATGCAGCTGAATCAAGCTAGTCTACCCAGTAGGTTTCCCCGACTCTCAGATACTAAGGATAGCCAGTTCGAAACAATAATGCAGCTAAGGGATTCTATCGCACCTTGCTCCTCAGTCGAAGTCGCCCCGTATCATCTAACTAATTTAATTAAGCGATTAATAATAAATAACTAAGCAATAAGTAATTAAATTAAACTACTAATAATCAATGCACAATCACTAAATAATTTAATAGCTAAAGTAATTCAAATGCGAGACTAGTAATTTAAATAATCGTAATTAATAATTAAATTGCACAAGCAATAATTAAATTGCTGATTTAATTGAAACTAACTACGTAAATAAATATCGATAGGGATAATTAATCGAACTAACTCTATGTGAGGTACGTAGCCGTCCCTGACGAGCCCCCTCATTCGCACCAAAACTAGAATCACACCGAAGTTGAATTTTCTCAACTTTCACAAAATCCACACCTTTGGCAATTCAACACGCCAATTAATGGCCCCGAGATACCTCTCGCCTCACGCTAGTCCTGTCGCGGATTAAATTAACGTCAGCCAAACTAACCGTTCTATCCGACTAATCAATCAATCAAGCAATCAATCACTCAAGTCCTAAATTCTAGGAATCCTAGCCATTCTAGCCATTCTAGCTATTTTCTACTAAAGCAGTAAATGCGCCTAATAAAGGTTTAGAGCCCACTCACTTGTGAGTCTCTTGGCTACCTCCTAGCTGCTTCAGGCACCTGCTGTAGGCCAAGGAAAAATAACTTTTTTTCTCCTTTTCTTTTCTTTTTCTCCCTTTTCTTTCTTTTTCTTCCTTTTTCTTTCTTTTTCTTCCCTTTTTTTTTTCTTTTTCTCCTTGTGGGCCGGCTGCTGGGCCTCGCTATTGAGCCTGGCTCGCTGGGCCAAGCTGCCTGGCCTGGGCTAGTCTCGAGTCGAGTCGCTGGGCTGGGCCTGCCGGGCTGGCTTGTTGGGCCGAGCTGTCTGGCCCATAGACTGGTCTCTGACGACGGTGACTGCTCCGGCGAAGCTTGCACAGACCCAGTTCAAGCTATCCGGGTCGTGCGTCGGGACGTATCGGGTTTGGCCGCCGTTCTCCATCCTCCAGCCAAATCGAAGCACTAGACCGGTCTAAAATGAAAGCTGGTTCGACGACAAGTCGAACGGCGGTGACGGCGAGGGCTGAGGTGGTCGGAGTTGCGAGAAAATTGGCCGTGAAGTCGACGGTTCAACCTAGGTTTTCCGATAAAGGGGGTTAGGGTTTCGAGCTTCAATCCGTCGATTCTAGGCTAAACCGATCGAAGGAAGTTTAGGGGTTTTACTCACCGGACCAGCGTGAGTCCAACAGTGCCAACGGCGTCGCGTGGGAGTGGCTAGAACAGTGGCAGCGACGACTAGGGCTCCAGCGAGCTCGGTTTGAGCTCACCTCGAAAAGAACCAACTCCACTCCAATCTAGACCAAATCGAACGAAACAAAAGCCGTAAACAGAGTGTAGAGACGTCAAGGAATCGATTGGCGGTAACCAATCGAGCTAAGGAGCTCGGGAAGGGGAAGAACTCACCAGAGTTTGGTTACGGTTTTCGACCTATCGCTGTGGTTTTTTGGAAAATTTTCCTGAAAACCCTAACCGTGACGCCTCCTTTCGGGGGCTGCCGGCGACGACTCCGACAAAACTGAAGGCGGCGGTGGGTGGCATTGTGAAGACGGCGTTGCAGGCTTCCCAACGACACCAACAGTGAGGCAATAAGAGGTCTGAGCTAAGAGGAAAGTGAGCTGGAAGTGAGGGTGGAGCTTGATGTATACTGAGTAGGGGTAGTTGAGGGCGAGCTGAAAATCAGCTCGCCGACGCCACGTGGCAGCCTCCCGTTGGCTACTGGCTACTCCGGCCGTCCCCTCAGGTCAGGTGGTGGGTGGTAGCAACGGCGAGGCGACCGTTGAGGCTACGGTTGCAACAGTTGATTGGTGCACATCAACTATTCGCCGAAATGCCGCAGAGAAGGAGAAAGAAGGAGAGAAGGAGAGAGCCGCGCGTGTGCACGGCGCGTGCCGTCCAGTCCATCCCCGTCGGACCACCTGGCTCGCGCAGTTGGACCGGCTGGTTCGCTAGCCGGTTCGGAGATTTAATAAAATACTAATATTTTATTTTTCAAAAATTGGAAAATTGCTTTAATAATTTGTAAAAATTCAAGAAAAATGTCTAAAATTCACCAAACTTCCCCAACACAAAAATTTTAACATTTTGGGCCCGAATAAAATTTTCAACAATTCAAGAGCTTTTCACCATTTTCGCAAAATTAAAAAGGAAATTATAAAATTTCCCGAAAATTCCCCGAGGCCATAAACACGAACCCAGTCCAAAACACGGCTGTTACATATTATACTCACCCATAAAAATTATATATTTTGAAGAAAATAGTTTAGAAAGACTTCACCGCTGTTTAGGAATTTAAATTTCCTTAGGAGATCGATGGACAAAGCTCAAGGCGAAGGCAGATCACGACGGGTGCTTCCAGGCTTCCATAATCACAATTCCTTCTAATCCATTCCCTCGGTTTGTTCTGACTATCAATTTTACGGCATGCTCAAGCTGACTAATTTCTTCGATCTCGAGTGTCACATACATCATGGGAGTCTTTCAGAATTCAGGATGTCATAGAGGTTGATTGTCATTTGGTTCGAGATCTTGTCGTAGGGACATCCTCTTGTCCCCCATGTATTCAGCTCATTCATGTTCGGATAGATCTTCAGCTTGCCGACATTCTAACCAAGCCTCTTCACAAAACTCAAATTGATTGTAACAAGTTGGGCATGTTAAACATATATGCTTCAACTTGAGGAGGAGTGTCAAAGATAGAAATATTATATGTTTCAATATTTGTGTAACTTTTAGTTTCCTTTCTTGCCTTTAGCCTTTTGCTATATATTTGTATGTAACTTTGATTTGAGAGATATATAGAAAATATGTTCTTCAAGTTTCTTACACCCAGGACAAGTCCTTCCTTTTTGGGCAGAAGCGGCACGTTCTGGTCTTCTGTCTTCTCGTAGCTAGCTCTCTTGAAGAAGTTGTCGCCATTCTCGGCAAGTGTACAAGTAGCAGTTGTCCAACATTGTTGTTTCCTGAAAAATGGAAAAGATATACTTTGAAGGAGTGCAAGTAGAGTAAATCTGCTTGCTTTGATTTTCCTGATGTATTTATAGGTTATATATTGGCTTCTTATGATGTTTTGCCCCGGGTTTTCTAATGGAGTTTAGGAAGATGAACATTTCTATTGGAGGCTTTCTGTTAATTCTGTTGTCAGGGATGGCACTTCGGAAAAGAAAAAGTCTATATGGGTTCTCTGGGTAATGTTGGTTATATTGTAGGCTTGTACATAAAAATGTGGATTGTGGTCAGAACTAACTTTCCTTCCACACCATCTCAAATATGACCTGTTTGTGTTGTGAATGCTAGATTATAATCTTATTCAAACATGTGCTTCTGTCTATTATAATTATGTCTTCTTTACTATTGGAAACATTGGCCAGTCGCTTGGAACTTGTAAAATTTGATGCTCCTTGTCATGATGACTCTAGAAGTCCCTTCACAAAATAGAAGATTTTGTCCCCTGTGTCCGTTCTGACACTTAATCGACTCGGGATCACTCGAGTGCAAGGATCTTCTTAGCAAAAATAGTTAACAAAAAATTAAAAATAGAGGAACGTTGAAATCTGATCAAAATTGAATGATGTCGTGACAGGGCTCTGTATATGCAAGGATTTTTTTTTCAGCCATTGTTTGTGCGTAAACTCTGAACAACACTCTCCAGTCTGTTTATCTGAAGAGTGCATTTGCTGCCATGTCTAGACTTTTAGATTGAAAGCAAGATTATTGCTAGTCCTAGTTACTTCTCAATGTAAATCCACCATATCTATATCTATTTTGCTATCCAACGCGCCAGCCGTATCTATAAGATGACTCGAGTCACTTTTTACTTTATTCACCAAATAGACGAAGGAAGAGAAAAATGGAATAGCAACTCATATCTCAAAGAATAAGAAGACATTGCACCAGTCACAGTTGAAATGATTACTCATCGTTATTGTAATAATAGATACAACGACACAAACTCTCTAAGCTTTCTCCTATGATACAACCCTCAACGGTTCCACTTTTTCTTTTATGGCCTTTCTATCCCTCCTAGATAAAATACAACACTGGCATTACCAAAAGGTTCAATCAGAACCCCAGTGAGCCCCATAATAAATATGATTACCTACTCGAACTTCTTAGCCGCCCTCCAACCGCTTCTGCTAGCTCCAATCACTAACGCTATTATCAGACAAATGGCCTACAATGAGCTGCAAGAAATGATCCTTCCAGTCGACTAGGCTCACTAACGGAATTACACCACATAACAAAGGTAGAAAAATAAAAAAGCATCATAGAATAAAACCTGCCAAATCCAGTATGGAACCACCACCGCATTGCTCCTCATCCCTTGGGACATGGAAATGGGCCCAGGGAGAATGACAAATAATAGATGTCCACCTATTCGACTAGAAATGCAGGAAACAAAGTGTCTCCCAGAAGATGAGCCAATGATATCCGCTTCCTCCCAAAGTGATGACACAGAGCTTCCTCCCAAAAGACATCTGCCTTTGTCCATAGACCCCTATGGACTCATGTCAGATGTTGAAATTGTAACATCTTGCTAGTCGAACTTATACACTTCCTCTTGTGACAAGGATTCACTAATCAGCCTAAGAGTCCGTGATGTGCTTCTAATATACATCTCAAAGTTGCTCATAAAACTGGTAAATTTGTTGCCAAATCTCTGTTCCCACACCAATAAGATAGAATGCACAAACTTCAGTAACATCAAATCATGTGGGATTGGCCAAAACTATATGAGGAAACTCAACTTATGAGTTAGATCCAACTGATGAGACACCAGCATAAAGTCTTGTTTGCATTGGATAATGATTCTCCAACAGCAAGAGTACAAATCTGCAAATGACACAACTCTTACAGATTAACCAACCAGTACAATAAATTTAATGTATAGTACAAGGCACATACGTGGAGTAAAGAAATTGTGATACATGTTTTTAGGTGACTCGGTGAATGGAACCAATAAGTATTGTGATTTTTTTCTCGAAATATTTGATGAATAATACATATTATTATACTACAATATATTTAGTTTGCAAAAAAGAGTACATAAAATTCATATTTTACTAGAGTTGAAATGTTTAAAGACTTGTTCCAACATTATCACACCAGAGAGCAAAAGCAACTTACATCTACTCACGGTAAAGATGGCTTCAACTCATATTAACGATAATCAATGAATGCATAGACGTCAACGACGAAGAATCAAATACGGAGCAAGATGAGTATACTTGTGGACCCAAATTACGAAGGAAAAAAGAAGTATACCTGTGAGAGATGATCGAAGCTAAGCAACAACAGCAGCAAAAGACATTTCAAGAGGAAGCGCGATTGCCTCAATGTTTTCCTCAGCAAGCTGCGCCGAGCCTTGCAGAACCCAAGGGCCTTGGCGTCTGCACAGAACGCGAGTGCCCAGCTCGACAAGACGTAGAAGAGGAGGATGACCTGAAGACAACGACACTGTGTAGAGACGCCTTTAAGTTTCTTCTTTTTCTTGATCTTGGTCTTCTCCCCAATGGGCATTGAGGATGGGGATGGAATTTTGGCTGGCAGACTCGCACAGCAGGGGACAAAAGAATTGAGGACACCAATGGATTCTTGGGTAGAGTTGGGTTGAGAGAGAGACGGTGTAGATTCGGCAGCAGGCAGTGGCGCAGGGACGCTATCCATCGATGATCGAAAGGCAACGTAGGAGCGCTAGGAGCTGCAGAGGCCGTTGCAGGCAAAGCCCTCGGTGAATTTGTTGTTGGAGGTGTCTTCGCAGGCGAGCTACTTGTTGTTGATGTAGACTTGCTGAGAGAGAAGGAGGCGAGGTTGGTGGAGGAGAAGAAAGGAGGAAAAAAGGGAGACCTGAGAGAGAGCTGGCAAACAATGGGCTAATGCGACTTCCTCAGAGCTCGTACCCAGTAGCTGCCATCAGCGGGAATATATGAGCGAGAGAGAGGAAGAGAAAGTAAATCCTAAAGGTAACCGTAGAGTCCCGCCGAGGCAACTGCTTCGCTGTTGGTGCCATCGTCGATTGTTGACGTACACTTGCTAAGAGAGGAGGAGGCAAGGTCAGTGGAGGAGAAGAAAGGCAGGGGAGAAGAGGAAGAAAGGGAGAGAGGAAGAGGCGAGGTTGGTGGAGGAGAAGAAAGGAGGAGAAGAATATGAAGAGCGAGAGACATGAGAGAGAATATTTTGAACAAAAAGTGCAATGGTCGTAGGTCTTTTTTCAAGGACGGTGGAGGTCCACATTAAATGTGATTTTTCCAGGACGAGAGAGAGAGAGCCGGCCCTACTCATTACATGTGGAGCCACGTGTTCTTTTTTAATTAGTCCGGGACCACGCTGACTGATGGTACTGGATCACATAATATTTTCTCGTCTAATAAAAGTTGGTAAATGTTGCTAGGACGGCATTGGCTAGTCTGAGGCCTGATCACCATATAACCAACATGATACGACAGGCTGCGCAATATAGTAATTTCAAAAATTAACATAGATTAGTTGTCTTTGCTCCACAAAACTAGGTCCGCCATATTCTCACCAAAGACACCAAATTGCCCTAAATTATGCAATGGACAATTAAAATGGTGAACACCAAATTTATTCACTTTTATTTTGCTTTTAACTTTTTTATTTATTTATTTCTATCTTAGTTCGAGTTCACATTATTAGGTATATCACATGTTTTCCTTTTTCTTTAAGAAGTATTACCATGCAAAGTCTAGTTTTCTCCACTTTTCCAAGCAAAAATTCATGAGTTTCATTTTAGTGTGTGCATATATGACCATCAGATTTTCGTCTTATCAATTGTCTTTACACAATCATTATGGTTTATGGGATGACATGATGAAAAAGAAAAGCCTTCTTAAGATTTGACAAAATAAAAATTGCAATTAGATTCTCCAATTTCAAAATTTAAAAGATAAAATTAAGTTAAATCAGAATTAGAGCATATAACAAAAAATTCTAAATGGATAGTTATATTTCTCAATTGTGGGTGGATAACTATTAATATGATCCATGAATTAGAAAATATCAAGGCAACTCAAGCTTTGTTTGGAAACTGGTTTGCCAATTGGCAATAGGGGTGAATGAAAGTACCATTTGATAAATTTGTTGGAAATTTTAGAAAAATAAAATTACGTTTTCAAAGGTATTTAACCTGAAGTAGGATTGGAGATACTTGGAATGCAAACACAATTTTTTTTCCCTCGTTCAACTTTCATAATTTTAAAAATCTGCCCACCTCATTTCACTGGCTAGGCCAATAATTGATTTGAGAATTTCAAAAAAAGTAGCAAAACTCATTTACAAAATATAGTTTTTTAGTTAAAAATCATTTGGGTAAAAGTTATTTTCCAATTTGTTTTAAATTCACTTTACCAATCTCTATTTCCATTTTAGAAAACTCCTTTTACTTAGAATCTTTTACATTTTCCTAAAATATTTCCTCAAAATATTTCCAAATGCATCATGAATGTGAAAAACCTTTTACTTTTATTGTTTGTTGTGTACTTTTAAATATTCCAATAATTTCCTAGTACTCTATCCAAAAGTTTCATTGCCATTAGGAAAAACTTGCCAATTCTTTGATATGGAAATTAAAGAGGTTTACCAAAAATAACAATTTAAAAGTCATTAGAGTAACTTGACTTCATTAATTTGATAAGTTTAAAGGCTTAATTGCATATTTTGAATACTCAATTACTTTTTCACAATAAGTTTTACCACTTTTGGTATACTTATCCCCTATTTCTTCTTCTAACTGTTTTTTTTTTTTGGGGGGGGGGGGGGGGGGGGAATAGAAGCACGCTTTAACTTCTTGGAAATGAATAAGCTCAACAAAATTTTGAGTTTTCTTATAACTCAACAGGTATGTTTTTTTTTTTTGGAAAAGAAAAGTATTTTAAACAGGTATGTTTATTTGCATTTAAACAAAAAAAAATGTACTATTTCCTTCCCCATCAAAATTTAAAACAATACTTGAATTTCATAAAAATAAGAAAAAAGTTACGCGAGATCTACTTGTTAAAACTTCAACGTAGTGAAGTTTTATAAATTCTATGTTTCAAAAATTTAAACCGTGTGAGCAATAGACATAGAATGAGCAAAAAATAAAGTTCATTCCGAATAAACTGACACATAAATTGGGTTAACTTATAACCAAATTAAAACATGCCCTCGATCCGATCTGATGGATGGTGTATTAAGTCAACTTGCTGAACCTGAAAATCCCTTCTAGACCTTATCATAGTATAGAAAAATTTAAATTCTATTAATAATATAATTGAACCTGGACAGACTAGGACTCATTCTTGCTTGAATTGCGTTTCAAGCTCATGGGCTTGTGGACCTAGCAGGTTGCCACACCCATGATTAGATCTATTTATTGCATTGCTTTGGGAAAAAAATCAATATTTCTTCAACCGTGATAATTGGGGTGATTAATACAAGTGAGACAACATCTAGGATGACGTTATTTCCACCCTTTATTTGACTAAATCCATCAAATTTTCACCAAAAAAACAAGATTGATCTCTATCATTCGATTGCGATTTAAATTGGTGATCCCAAATTTAGCACTTCCCTTTTTTTTGTTCTTCTACATTTGTGAAGGATTTACCCGTCATTATTAAGAATTTCATATGTTTAGTTTTTATTTGTTGTATATTTTCCATGTATATTAAAGGCACCATTGCTTTTTTTTCAATGTAAATATTACCTCCATCAATTTTTTCTGAAAAGAAAACTTTCCAAAAAGTATCTACCTCTTTTCTACATTGTTGATAAAATTTATGGATAAATTATTAAGTTGATGAAATTTATTCAAATCAAAAGGTTGGATAAAGCAAGTTTTTTTCAGTAAAATATCATTTTTTAGATTTACCAAAATTAATATCATTCGCGAACTGTTTACAAAAAAAGTATCAAGATTACCTCATCACGCATAATGTCTTTAGCGTAATAGATATATATTAAACATCTTACATGCTATGTATAAAAGTATCTTGCCAATGTAGAAAGAAAAAAAATATTAATTCTTTGATATGATGAACAAAAGGACTTGATATATATTTTAGACTAATAATATCCATTAATATTTTACCAAAAAAGTGAGCTTTTGAGATCATATGGATAAAAAATAGATGAGTTGTAATGATGAAGAAGAGACTTTTCGATTTTATACTATATCAAAGAATATCTTTTTTCTTTACTATTAACAAGATAATTTCACATGAGGCACATAAAACGTTATAAGAATATTTGAAAAAGCATTTTTCTTTAATATGCTCAAAAACAAAACATATGGTATGCTTAACTATGGTAACTATCCTAAATAAGCAAAAGAAAGCTAGACAAAATTAGGGGAGGGCCATTGCTTGAACGACAATTGAAAGATCAGGGTGGTATTGTCTTTTTAGTTAAATGGGAATTGGATTTAGTTATTTAGAGGGTGGAAATAGCATCATCCTAGCAACTATTAGTTAAAACAAGCTCTTCGGTTTTCATCAACACCCTCCATCACCAAGTACATGTCTCATAGCCATACGTGCATATCGCATTGCTTTTTAGGTTCTGCTCGTTTCGCGAAAAATACAATATCTTCGGAAAATATTTTTCAGGAAGTCATTTTCTCGGAAAATGACAATATTTTTCGGTGTTCGCTTGAAACTTAAAAATGAAACAGAGAATATTTTTTGCTGTTCAATAGAGAAAATATTAGGAAGGAAAAAAAGAGAGGAAGAGAGAGCAATGTCAGTACATTGGAAAGGGAAAAGGGAGAGGGACAGAGAGGAGTTCGGCTGAGAGGGGAAAGAGAGGAGAGAGAAAAGAGAGAGAATGAGGTTGTTACAGTTTAAGGAGCATATCTCAAGGGCTGGAAAATGTTTTCCTTCCTTTCGAGAGATGAAAATATTTTCTCCGTTTTTCAAAGGATAATTTTTCTTGATTAGAAAATATTTTCCTTGGTAAGTTATTTTCCGTCCTCCGAACACCACAATTTCCGAAAAATATTTTCCGAAAGAATATTTTCCGTAAAACGAAGAGCCTTAGTCTTAGGTTCTTCAAACATAGGATTTATTAACCATATAATATTGAAAAATTAACATCTTCTATTCAACATCATAATGATAAATTTTATTTGATGATCATATTATTTTTAGTATAAAATTTACGGAAAATTACAAATAAAAGCTTAATAAAGTGGAGATGTCTTCTCTAATAGACCTTGTCTAAAATAAGTGTTTGAAGTTGCCTATTTAGGCTCGAATAAGGGCTCAAACTTGCCGATTAGCTAAATTTGCATTGGTCGAATCATTCCAGTGATAAAAGTATTGGGCAATTTCATCCAAGAATTATATTGGATAAAGAATGATAAATCCAAGGAAAGAAAGATCCCAAATTGAATTTTAAGGTTCTTCATGAATTTTCTTACTTTTCCACGTTACTCTTCAATTTTCAGTGCTTGTTTTCCTAACCAAATCAAACGGAAGCTTCGTTTTTTTTTGTTTTTTTACCTCAGGTCTCTTGCCTCGTCCTTCATTTATCTCCCTCTACCTCTCTCTTGTAGACCCAAACACAATTCCACTAATTTTCATGGGCTCGAGAAGCAGTCGAGCGGGAGGACAAAGTATGTTTAACCATACATGAGGTTGGCATGGCACACCATCTTCCTCAAGATCTCGAACATGATCTTGTTGGCAACGTGATTTCTCGTCAAAGTCCTCGTTATTCCCTCCCAAAAGATGAGCAATCATCAAAGCAAATACCAAAATCAATATAACTTCGGTTGTAATTGTATTTAAAGAAAATACCAAAAACACACACTCCTCTGAAAGTTTTTCGTTTGAGCCTCTTTTCACCTAGAGGCTTGACGAGAAGCTCAAGACAAAATGGCTTAATTTTTTGCAGGAAGATGAAAAAAAAAAGTCACTTTTCTGTTAGATCAAACCAGAAATTTTTGGACAAAATTAATTTAGGGAAAATTTCAAATAAGGGTCCGAAATAAAGTCACTTTCTCTAAAAAGGGTCCAGAGTGAATATTGTCTCAAATAAGGGTATGAAATGATCAAATTATCTCAAATAGAGGCTTAAAGTAGCCAAATTGTATTAAATAAATATTTGAGTTTGCTAGCTAGCCAAATTGTGATTATTTTAGTAAAACAAAACAAAAGTGTTACAAATTTGTGAAAAACAGCGACCACCGTCAATTTCTATGGCAAATTTCCAATTGGAAAATGCACATTAGAACAACTTCCCAATAGAAAATGCTACTCGTATTCATCAATTCACACAATAAGAGACAAAACACACCTTAAAGTCTGATCAAAATAGCTAAATCAACACCATAAAAGGATAAAAAAAATATTTATCTTACCATCATTCCCATCGGTATGGCATTTCACGACATGTCCACACTTCGTTTTCATGTTGCTTCACCAACCTCCTCTTGGATGAATGAAAAGTCGCTAAAATACAGACAAAAACGAATAAACCTATGTAAACAAAGTTGCAATGGGAAGAAATATAGCAAGCAAAGATTTTCATTTTGCAAGGATAGAGTAGTCGAAACGAAGAAACATGGCAAATAAAGAAACAAATAAAGACAAACAAAGCATATGAACCAAGGCAGAGAAGAAACGAAGTATTTGGGGATTTTTAGTTTTGGGGATTATATCTTTTGATATAAGAAGAGGATGGGGAAGGGAAATACTAATATGCTTAATTATTTTCCTTTTGTATCTAAGATATCTATTTTATACCTAGATTTTTTACTAAAATACCCCTCTTCAATGGCCAAAATAATCCCAATTTGACTAGCCAGCAAATTCAAATTTTATTTAATACAATTTGGTTACTTTAGGCCTCTATTTGAGACAATTTGATCATTTCATACCCTTATTTAAGACAATATTCACTTTGAACCCTTTTTTGAGAAAGTGGCTCTACTTCGGACCCTTATTTGAAATTTTCTCATCAATTTATAATCTTTTTAATTTGGTCGGGATAAAATTTTATAGAGAGAATTCAAAAGCAAAGAGGATTCTCTTTGATTTTGGTTAAGAACCTATAGAGAGAACTATCATTAAGAATTCATGATCTACATGAGAAAGAAAGAATATACACAAAGGACGCAAAATTCAATTTGAGATCATTTATGCTTACAGTTTACCCTTTTTTTTTACCGAATTATAATTTATGGATGAAATTGCCCATGCTCTAATCGTTGGAATAAATCGAGTGACAAAAATTTCATTAGCCAGGGAGTTAGGGCCCTTATTTAAGTATGAGTGAACAATTTTGAGACCATTGTATGAGCGAACAACTTTGAGATCATTGTTTGTGACAAATACCATTCTAGGTCTCAATTTGAAATAACAACTTTACTTCAAACTTTTATTTGAAATTTTTCCTAACATTTATTATCAGATTTGAACGTGGCAAATATACATAGTAAAAGCATAGTTTCAATAGATAAGCGAAATACTTATAACATATCACACCGAAGAAATAAGGCAGGCCAATTTCCCCTATGCATATGATTAGGTCTTTGTCTTTTTGTATGCATGGAGAGTTGGGCTAAATAATGACATCAATTGCTCCACTAAGGTGGTCAGGAGTCACTAGGCAGAAAATGGCATTTGTTCCTTGATTAAGCTTCAGGCTCCGGCAATTCAAGCTTACACATTCAACTTTGGCTATTGGAGAAACAACTCGCATTTCACTTGGTTTGCGTGGCTTGTCGGCCCAATTATGAGCACATATTAATACTCCTAGGCACTTGAATGAATGTACAATACGATGAAGAAGATCGGAAATGGATTTCCTACCATGTATTTTTTATTTTTATTTTGAGTTTGCTTTTGAATTTTTTTCTATAAAATCATTGGACGGCTAAGATAACCATGTGTGGTCCATGCCGACAGCAAGTGATCCAGATCCCAGAAGATCACCACCCACCATTAGTCACATCATCAGCTAAAGCAGACGCGTAAGGGGACGACCAATGGAGCGAATGGACATATTACATCCACAATACTATAACTGATGACTGCTGCTGGAGAGGAAAAGCAAAAATCAACGAAAAACATTATCGTAACTCAAGAGTTTAGCTCCTCGGGAAGAAAATGAAGTGCTCTAGGGCATGTCGCTTTTTCAACAAGCTACTTTTTCTGTACTAGAAAGACTGGGATTGAATTCAAATTCTTTGGGGATTGGATAACACAGAAGATCCAGTCCCACTTCATGAAGCATGACTCGTTCTTCCACAAGTTTACATGCTTACAAAATGGCAGAAGGAGGATATTCAATGACAAATTGCACCCCCCGATAGTAACACATCAGTTGCAAAAGTACAAAATGAGAAAATATAACCGAGGCATTCATTAAAATATCTTGAAGGAACACATTTCACTAATCCAACATTTCAAGCATTCTCAGAACCCAACTTTGAAGGCATCACAAATCGGGCTCAGCAAGACATCAACAGCAACAGGTCGAAGCACAAATTGACAATGCCCACATTTACACTCGAACAGATATCAGCAAAGAATAAAGATCACAGACTCATGTTTGGACAAGAAAAACAGACGACTTCACAATCCCATGAAATTTGCATCCTCTAGCCACAGGATACCCTCTAGAGATCAAAAAGTATCCCAGAGGCGCAAGACGACTTGTTCAGAAGCAGTAGAAAACTGTCACGCTGAGTACCGAGCAGAATTGTTTATGAGTGGGATTGAAGCTGAAAAAACTTAATCGTTATATCTTGCTACGGTATAAAGCATTGTCAATCAAATATTACTCTCGAGATATAAACCGCACAAGAGAAAGAAAATCAAGCTGTAAATAGTCAAAGGTTCATCAGTTCATGATTCACATAAAAGACATACTACACCAAAACCAACAATATCCAATAAGCTTATACTTCCAAGAGATGGCCACTTTCAAGTACCATGAAACCAAATGAAAACACATGAGAACTCCTAAATTACCACAAAGAGAACATGCCTCTCTTCAGAAATCGCCACTGTGGAGCACAGAACAAGGTTCAGTGTAATTCCCTCCTGGATATTGCAATCAGCGAGGGTGCAACCATCCTTCAGCTGCTTCCTGGCGAAGATAAGCCTCCTGCTGATCTGGTAGAATCCCCTCCTTGTCATGAATCTTCACCTTCACATTGTCATCATGTCCGAGCTCTCCACCTCGGGAGTGATCATCTTGCCGGTCAGGGTCTTGACCAAGATCTGCATCTTGAGGATTCAGCACAAGGTGAAGCATCAACTCCTTCCGGATATTGTAATTGGCAGCCTTACTCGAGGTGCTTTCCAGCAAAGATCAGATGTTGCTGATCCAGTGGGATGCACTCCTTGTCCTGGATTTTGGCCTTGACATCGTCAATCACATCAGAACTCTCAACCTCGAGTGTACTATACTCCTCCATTCTGTTTTTAAATGTCAACAGTAAACATCAAATGGCAACATATTAATTTCAACTGTGTTGCATCAACTCTTAACTGGAGACTTCCAAGATCTCTCAAGCAGTCATCCATATAGAGCAAATTGTTGGGAGACTTAGCAATAATTTTTCTGGTCCAATAAAGCGCATTGCAGAAGTCATCTTATCATTTAAGAAAGTGAAGGCTTCATGTGTATGCAGAGAGATCGGAAGCATGAACAAAAAGCCCTATGGAAACAACTAATAAGGCTCCTTCATCCATATACAAAACCAATAAAACTGCCCAAACTTTGAGCAAGAAATTTAGTACCGCTATGATGAAGCTTACTGCTTTCAAGCACCAATAAACCAGATGAAACAGTACGAAATATGGTAATTCTGTCTCTTTAGAAATCAGCGGCACGGAGGCAGAAGAGAACAAGGTGCAACAGCAAAAAAAAAAAGGTTTTTTCAGGGTGTCACCGTGATTGACACTCTAAACTTCAGTTCCTCGATCAATAGAACAAAAATGCATTGTCGAGCAGAGTTCAGAATCAGTAATCTGGTGATGTGCTGATCATGCCACATTTATCAGCAACTTAACTATGAATCCAACAAATCCAAGCAGACAACTTACTTACCATAAAGCAGTTTCAAGCAAAAAATCACTGTTCTGCTTCTTTGCTTACTCCTAGTGCGCATATTTATGGAAAAATCACCATGAGGCCTTGAAGAAGTGTATTTATCGTTAGAATCTAGCAACAAGATGCTCTCGTTGCATGCACAAAGCAAAAGGTAACCTATTGTGTCCATCAATTTTGACACCCTGACAACTTGAGAAATCATGGTCATTAGTTCTTTGCTCCATACAAAAGGGAGCACATAACCTAATCAGGTTGTCCAATAATTCCCCAGCAGGAGACAACCACGAATTCTCACTGTACAATTTTCATCCTCTTCTTCCCCAACCCGCCTTCTGACAATCCATTCACTCATGAACAATGACAGATCTAAAAGTATTCCAGCAAACTCAAGGTTAAAAGGAGCAGTGGAAAACTGTCACACTTGGTAAAACTGTCCCTGAGCAGGATTGAAGCCATAAAAATCAATCATTAAATCATGTGAAGGTATAAACATTGTTAACTGAAATATGATTCTCGAGATATCGAACGCAAGAGAGAAAATTAAGTTGGTACTTATTTAAAGGTTCTTTCAATCATAGTACACAAAAGAAAAACTACATCAGGACCAGCTGTTGTCGACAAGCTTATACTATTGAAATATGGCCACTTTCGAGCACCATAAAACCGGATGTAAACGCAAGATGACTGTGAGGACTTCCGACTTCACAGTTCATCACAAAGAGAACATTCCCGTCTCTTCAGAAATCGCCACCGCGAAGGCGAAGAACAAGATGCAGGGTAGACTCCTTCTGAATATTGTAATCAGCGAGGGTGCGACCATCCTCCAGCTGCTTTCCAGCGAAGATGAGCCTCTGCTGATCCGGCGGTATCCCCTCCTTGTCCTGAATCTTTGCCTTCACATTATCGATGGTGTCCGAGCTCTCCACCTCCAGCGTGATTGTCTTCCCGGTCAGGGTCTTCACGAAGATTTGCATGCCTCCCCTCAAGCGCAGCACGAGATGGAGGGTCGACTCCTTCTGAATGTTATAATCAGCAAGGGTACGACCGTCTTCGAGCTGCTTCCCGGCGAATATGAGCCTCTGCTGATCCGGAGGGATACCTTCCTTGTCCTGTATCTTGGCTTTGACGTTATCGATGGTGTCAGAGCTCTCTACCTCGAGCGTGATGGTCTTGCCGGTCAGGGTCTTGACGAAGATCTGCATACCTCCGCGCAGCCTCAGGACGAGGTGGAGCGTGGATTCTTTCTGAATATTGTAATCGGCGAGGGTCCTGCCGTCCTCGAGCTGCTTTCCAGCGAAAATCAGACGCTGCTGATCCGGCGGGATGCCCTCCTTGTCCTGGATCTTGGCCTTGACGTTGTCGATTGTGTCGGAGCTCTCCACCTCGAGAGTGATTGTTTTCCCAGTCAGGGTCTTGACGAAGATCTGCATACCTCCGCGCAGCCTCAGAACGAGGTGAAGCGTAGACTCCTTCTGGATATTGTAGTCGGCGAGGGTCCTGCCGTCCTCGAGCTGCTTTCCAGCGAAGATCAAACGCTGCTGATCCGGGGGGATGCCCTCCTTGTCCTGGATCTTGGCCTTGACGTTGTCGATGGTGTCGGAGCTCTCGACCTCAAGCGTGATCGTCTTCCCGGTTAGGGTTTTGACGAAGATCTGCATGCCTCCGCGAAGCCTGAGCACTAGGTGAAGGGTGGACTCCTTCTGGATGTTGTAGTCGGCGAGGGTACGGCCGTCCTCGAGCTGCTTGCCCGCGAAGATGAGGCGCTGCTGATCGGGAGGGATGCCTTCCTTGTCCTGGATCTTGGCCTTGACGTTGTCGATGGTGTCGGAGCTCTCGACCTCTAGAGTAATGGTCTTGCCGGTTAGGGTTTTGACGAAGATCTGCATCTTTTGGGATTGATGATGAACCAGGAGACAGAGACTTTGTAAAGAGAGAAATTTACGAGAGAGAAACAAGAAATTGATTTCAGAATCCGACGATGGGAAGAAGAAGGGGTTTGGGGGAGTTTAAATAGGGGGAAATTCACCGACTCAAGGTCGAGATGACGTCATCCATTACATCATCAGAAGGAAAAGTTCCAGAAAAATCAGGATTGGAGTCTATAGAGGCTCGCGGCCAGCTCTGCTAGCCCGCGAAGGAAGGGGGGAAGGTCCCCATTTTTGTTTTCTTCGGTGAACATCAAAAGGAAAAAGAATAGGTTAACATTTAAATGATAATTACGGAAGCTTAATAAAATATCACTAACATTTAAATGAAAAGGAAATATTTTAGCATCAAGTCATGAGAATATCAAGTAATATTGTACGAATACTATTGCTATCCATACGTAAACGGAAATAAAAAGTATCGGCTAGATCATAATTTTACAGTAAAAATTGAACTTAGAATCATGTCGTAATTATAATAAAATAAATAACAAAACATTAGGATGGGTTGTTGGTAACATTTTACTAGTTTTCATTCACGTGCTATAGGCATACATGATTATTTTTCATTGAACGGAGAAATAAACTGTGTAATATTAAGATTTTCTTTTTGGTTACTATATGGGAAATCTTAACAATTTCTTTTGATTAAAAATTTTCTTATTCTTTCAATAAATAAGACGAATAGTTATTTAAGAATTAGTAAAGCAAACTCAGTGGGGGATAAATTCGGTTATTGCACTTACAAGTAAAGAATTTCATCATCTGTAATTCTGATTGTAGATTGGATAGAACATTTTTCCTTTTGCCTTCTTATCCTTTTTCTAAGAGAATTTTCACTTTTTATTTTTGAAGCTAAATTGTACTTTTTCTTTTTGAAGTTAAATTGCTTTAAACTATGCAAAACTCTGTAGATGATTGCTAAATGGAAAATTTAACAATGATACCAAAACCCGCTTCTGACTTAAATATACAAATAAAAGATAGATGTAGATGAAACCTTAAGTGTACTCTAATAAAGTTGGCATTACTCGATGCCTACCAAACATGAAAAATGCAATTTACTTTGGATAATTTTTTAATTTAATTAATACGATAGAAAGATTTATTTACATCATCACAACTTCTGAAATTGAGCGTAATAAATTAATAACGTTTTTAAATTATATCTCTAAATAGGCCAGTGTTATTACAAAATCATACTGGTTTCTTAATGTTCCAGTCTGACAAATAGTGTTAAAATTGACATTGGCGAGCGAGAAGTCAGATTTATGCCATTGTGTAGGAAAAAGTTCCCCATGTATGCCAATGTAATAAAGGGAATAATTAACAAAGATGACAAACACAAAGTACGATTTAACTTATTTTATATTGTTAACAATGGGGATGATTAGCTTTAGTGTAAAATTTACAAATGAATATTTGATAACTTAGATTGCTAGGCGGCTAGTTTTATATTACGAATTTTTGAAATTGTGTGGTTATTATTCTTGGGACAGCAACATCTATGTCATTAACTTTTGTTAAATTAAATTTGAAGTTGCAACATCTATATCATTAGCTTTACACTATAAGTGCTTATGATTTGTATACAAACTATTGTCGGTGCACCACTATGCACATGTGCAAAAGGTTAGTGATCATCTCTGGAAAGAAAATGGGCAGTTCCATGATAGAGGGACTATAATGAAAAGTTATAAGGTATGTGCTCATTATATTTTTGTTATTATTTAATATGACGTAATGTTGAGAACGAATTTTTACATATTTGGGATCATATTGAAAGAATTGAAAAAAAAAGAGTAATAAAAAGTGGTCTTGACTTATTATAGAGAAGATGCATCTTTCTATGTAATAAGGCAAATTCATTACTCTTTCAGCCTCAAATTTTGATCCAATATCTTCACTACTACGTGTAGATGGAGAAATTACTAAAGGAGTCTTAAATATAATCAAAGTTAATCTTATACTTTATTTAATCATAACTTTTAATAATATGCTAATGTAATCTTTTTGGTTACTTTTAATTAGCAATTATTGACGCTGACATCGGTCATTCCACATGAGCTACCGTGGCCAATCCTTTTGCCTTTTTTTAATATTTTTTTGAATTTTTTGTTTTCTAATGTTTCTTTCTCAAAGAATGAAAGAAATAAAATAAAAAAGAAGGATAAAAGAACAACAACATATTAAAATATTAAAATTATTAGAAAAATTAGAAAAAATGTAAAAAGAAATTTCCCATATTAGCATCAATAGTGTTATGTTAGACAATTGAGATTCACGTCAATGATTGTCGGCCAATAGTCATATGAAGAATTGTACTAGCAAATTTTTATACGGTTTAAAATCAAATTAGCCAAAATGATAGGTTTATGATTTATTTATTTGGCAATTATACCTCTGTAGACAATATCTCTTAAATGATAAGGGCCTATAGGCAAGCTAGTACTTTTAAATGGCTCCTTATAAACAATCTTTTACAATTTTTCATGGAAACCATATTAAAAAAATTGTCTATAATTTGGTATAACAATTTGTATTCATTTTTTTGTCAAAATTTCCATTTTCTAATTTAAGCCAGTAATGAATAAGTCGTTTTTTTTCATAAAAAGAAATTGAATGTGTCGAAAAGATCATATATATTGGTGTCGTCCCATTCTGAGATGCGTAAGAACAATTGTCCATACCTTCATTTATGGAGGACATAGCAACTACAAACTTTGCTGTTGTGAAAAATTTTAACGTGGAAAGCAAATCGCGAAAATATCACAGAAATAAACGATGAGTAATAAGGATATTAGAGATTTACGTGGTTCAAACCGATTATCGACACTTATATCCACGGGGAGCACCGGCAACAAATAATCCAATATAATTGGAGAATTAAATTTTAGAAATCGCTCACACGCTCGAGTGTTTCCCGCACCTAAATTAAATCTAAACTCAAAGTATTTAGATGTAAAACTTACAATACAAAATCACCCATGTTCAAGCCCTAAAAGTAAAGACATTTCGTAAGGCACAAATAAAGAATGGCGTCTATCCTTTTTATTTTCGTATTTTGGCTCTCATTTATGTGTGGCTCTTCTTTGAGTAGTCCTCGAATAGATCATCCACTTCTTAAATATATATATATAGGCAATAATTATATCCTAAATAGGAAATATATTTTTTAAGAAAATTTCTTTAACTAGAAAACTATTCAATTAGGAAACCTATTCAAAATAGAAAACCTACTTGAATTAGACAACTGTCCATTTCTAACGTTTGTCGTCTTTGCAAGTCCCTATATGGCCTCAAACAGGCATCACGACAGTGGAGCACTAAGTTTACCAATGCCCTTATCATCACAGGATTCAAATAGTCGAGCATGATTATGCCTTATTCATAAGAGCCAAAGGTGCGTCACGTATTTATTTAATGATTTACGTGGATAACATACTTATTATGGGAAATGATAAACATGTCATCGATGATTTGAAGTCTTATCTTCATTTGACGTTCCACATCAAGGATTTGGGAGCACCTAAATATTTCCTTGGAAAAAAAATATTGCCATTCAAATTTAGGAATTTCTTTCAATCAAAGGACATTCATTTTGGAAATAATCTCAAAAGCAAGATCATCAGGTTGCAAACCTGTAATCATTCCAATTGAGTAGGATCTCAGGCTTATTACAATAGAATATGATGCAGGATTCCCCTCGCAAATAGAACATCCATTACTTGAAGATCGTTCCAGTCATCAAAGGCTAGTTGGTAAATTGATTTATCTTACCATGGCTAGACCATACATTTATTTTGTAGTGGAAACACTTAGTCAATTTATGCATTAGCCCAAACATTCACATATGATTGCTACCTTGAAAATAGTCAAATATTTGAAGAAATGCCTAGGATTGGGAATTCTACTTTTTAAATAATGCAATATGGAAATGATAGCTTATTGTGATATTGACTATGCTACATGTTAAATGAGTTGAAGATCAGTGACTGGATTTTGTATCAAGTTGGGAGAATCACTACTTTCCTGGAAGACCAAGAAGCAACCAACGGTTTCTCTATCTTCGAGTGAAGCAAAATACTAGGCCATGGCCAAGACCGCCTGTGAAGTCATTTGGTTGTGTGGACTTCTGTCGAACCTTGGTGTGCAGGTTAAGGGACCGACCACTCTATTCTGTGATAATGAAGCAGCTCTTAAGCTTGCAGATAATCCTGTTCTTAATGAAAGAACGAAGCATATTGAAATTGATTGTCATTTCACTCGAGAAAAAAATCCAGAAAGGAATCATCAAGACGAGTGGGATAAACACTTCGGAGCAACCAGTGGACATCTTCACCAAAGCCTTGTGTCAAAGGCTAACATGCATATCTTCTAAGCAAGCTAAATGTATTGGACATATACAAGCCATCAGCTTGAGGGGGAGTGTTGACAAATATGCATATTGTAAATTAAAGAAGTTAGGATATGATTTGATTGGAATTATGCAAAATTAATTCTTTCCTTTTTATTTCATAAAATTTGTCTGATATAAAGATAGCCATTACACTTGTACAAGTCTTGAAAGAAAATACAACACAGCATTCCAAAAACTCTTGCTTCCTTGACTCCATTCTTGCATTTCTTCAATTCCTTTCATGACGTAACTCCATAGTCTTAATTTGTGAGCTTCGTATTTGAGATTTGGGTTGCATTGATTCTCATGTAGAACATGACTTCAAGTTAACATGTATGCACATGTTGGATAGATAGAGAGTATTCTCATCTCTGGAATTAGTTCACAACCGGGTTAATTTGTTCCAATTCATATGTTGTTCCCGTAAAGTCTATGTAGGGTTTTTTTTATGGAGATTTCTCTTTTCCAGTGGATTGGTCGGAATAACAAGTTAAAGAATTTGTAATGTCTCTTCTTGCTTGTATTCTCAAAGGGTTGCCACTTCTCCATGTCCAAGCTGTGATCATTGCAATCTGTTCAGTGAGGATGTAGGAGTGTGCTTATGAATTATAGCTTTTGGCTGGCCAAGCAATCTGCAAAAAGGAGTGATGGTGCTTAAAACCTTTTGACGGTTTTTTTGGTGGTGTGGTTGAGCCAGAGGTTAGGTATTCTCAAGCATAGGATTTTCTATGCCAAACAAATGGTTTATTCACCTTTTGACAAACATGATAAGTACGGAATTTCTGAGCTCTCAAATGTGATGAAATGGATAGAACTCAGGATACTCGAAATACAAACTCACCAAATTGTGCAATGATTCATTTTTTTGCAACTGTGGGATTGTGCGTAGATTTCTGATGGAAACGAGCCTGAAGTAGCAAGTATGAAAAGCTAGGGCTATAGCTAGAAAGATATTGGTTCTTCAGGGCTGGTTCCTTCACTTCTCATTTTTATATAAATTTGAATGGAAGAGCAAGACGCACATTTAAGTTTCTCATATGGTTTTTTGCTCTGCATTTTGTTTCCTTTGATTTCTCATTCGGGGACCACAAGAAAAACAAGATGTCTTTGGGAATAGCTAGAAGATAATGCAACTTGGGATGGATGCCTTCAAGTACTGCAGCTTTGATGCATGAAGATGCTATCATTTAATTAAGCATGTTGCAGGAGTACCAATGCCAAATTGTTGCATGACAAAGGACTGTCGCGCTCTTGTTGCTTGTAGTATTCAAAAAATTGGTACCTTGCACTTTCTTTTTATTTTCTTTTTGCTTTTGGCTTGAAGAGATGGGGACGCGTTAGCAATGACAAAGCTAGGAATTCTTAGGAAAGTCGTCTGATTTCGCAGGTGCTCAATAGGGGCGCCAAATGGGTGGGTCGGGTCGGGAAAAGAATGGTCCAACCCATATTGACCCATTTAACCCATTTAGACCCATTTTCATACTATACAATTTTAGTGACACATACCCGACCTGACTCGACCGATACCCAACACATACTCGACCCGACCCGTGTTTTAAAACATTTCAATATTTAACCAAGCATAGGAAAATTTGTTTCATGATTTAATTTAAATGTATTGTTAAAATAATTTTATGCAATACAATTTATCTAATAATTTATCTATTTTATTTTTTTTGAAATTTTAATTATTTTATAAAAACTATTTTTTGCTTTTTTTCTCTTCCAATCGCCGGAGTTTAGTGAGCTCATTCCTCGCCTTTTGGTCAGCAGCTAACTTAGAAAGAAGAAAAAAGAAGAAATAAAACGTAAAGGAAAAAAGAAAAAAAGGGAAAACAAAAAAAATCAAAATTTTTAAATAATTAGAATATCAAAATTTTCATAGTCTGTAAATGACTTGTTAATAACATTTAGAATGATTTATTAATAACACTTAGAATTAATTAGGTAACATATTTATGACACATTTAGAACCCATTTTAGACCCATTAGGTTATTAAGTGATTCATTTGATATCCATTTAACCTTTTAAACTAACTCATTTATGACCCACATTATTAAATATGAGTTAAAATATGGGTTTTTGACCCATTTTGCTATCCCTAATGCTTGGTTGCCTCTCAATGGTTTAAGAGTTACTATTCCCACCTTCTAGCTTTGATGGTTGTCCATGCCAATGAAAGAAACTATCGCTCTATAAGGATAAGCTTTATTTCCTACTTTTGATATTTCAGCATCTGCATGAAGTCTCCTGCTTTCAACTGTAAAATTTCTTATTGTTTCTCCCAAACAATCAGTGCCATATTCAGGCCGCTAATTGAGGATGCGATCGAATGGAACCTTTATTATCTTGTCCTAATGTGATGAGCAATCGAAGTACATAAGTTGTTCACGCAAGTGGTGATTTTGGTTCTTGTACCACGAGTTAGGCGATTGGGGAAACGACTAGAGCTCTAAATTCTGGATTAGAGAGAGAGAGCAAGTTGTCCAATTTATCAGTAAATTTTGCTGTTTTAGACAAGTTAATTGTCTACCGCTTTCTCTTAAACGATTCCTGTTGCGTTTTGTTGTCGTGTTTTTCTATCATGTTTCCGTTTTGTGAGCTTAATGATCAGTATCTAGTGGAAAAGGAAGTAAAGGAGTAGTGAGTCGGGTCACTAAATTTGAGGGTTACTTTATTCAACAGAAAAGAGTACATAAGCCTGCGCAATAAATAAAAAAGCATGTGTAAGGAATTTCTACGATTTACATTATTTTACAAAAAAAAATTAAATTTAAATATTGCAAAAAATGAGAAATATTTATTTTAAATTGTAGAAATATATGAGAAATTATGGGATATGGTGAAAATAGTTTAGATTTTTGAAGACTCTATTCTGTCCATTGTTTGATGCTATTATTTTTCATTTTATAAAAAGCACCTGCTTTTTCTAAAATTTTGGGATGTTAAAAATTCTAAACTTATTATATAGCAGTCAATTCAATTCAAAACATTTCAGGTATATCAATTTAATTGCAATCTTTTTAACAGTTTGTCAGTTTAATCCTAAACTTTTCCATTATCCCTATTAATCCTAAATCTTTTGATGATTTGTTCATTTAGTTCTATTTTTTTTAACGAATCATCAATTTAATCTTTTCAGTAATTTTTTTTTTCAGAAATCGCTGACGTAACAGTTTAGTCAATGTCAATTGCTTTCTGTGGAGTATTGACATGGATACTTTTTTTATTATTTAAATTTACACAATTTTTTTTATAGTTTTGCTTTTTTTGTTCCTTCACAAGGTTAGCAGATCACAACCTCATTAGACCTAGAGCAAGGGGGAAGCAAGGGTAGTGATGCCTTGTCGGCTAGAATAAGTGCTTGTGAGCCTTGCCTCAATTCACATTGTCGGCAAAGGCTTCGCGATGCATGCTTAGGGGCCAATGGGGTCACCGTTTGCCAGCCCTCTTAAGAAGAAAAGAAAATAAAAAGAAAAAGAAAAATCAATAAAATTTTAAAAAAAAATTAAGTAGATTGAAAAAATTGTCCATGGTAGCACCACTCTTACTATATAGGATAATTAGCGCCAACTTGCTACATAGGACAGTCGGCATTAACTAGACTAACATGTTAGCGATTTCTAATCATCATTGGCGGGAAACGATCACATGATAATTTGTTACAAAGTTTGGGATTAAATTTACAAATCCTCTAAATGTTTAGGATGAAATTGGCATAACTGGAATATTTAGGATTGAATTGGTTTTTCATACACTATGCTTATGACTAGATTAACACAACTAAAAAGTTCAATACTGAATAGACCTTATACTATAAATTTGAGATTTTTTTTTGACAATATTCTCTTAAAAGTTATTATACGAAGTTTAAGTTGGGAAGATGCCTCAGCTTGCATTATATAGAGAAAGAGAGTAATCTTTACACTCCGTTACAAAACTATGAATGTTGAATTACTTTTATGATTGGATTTCTCCACATGCAACCACTGAACAGTGAATACATAGCTTATTCTTCACACTGAGGAAGCATTTTTTTTTAAAGTGAAAAAAAGGATTTTAGTCAATCAAATTTAGTCATAAATTCCTACAGTGTGCTCAGAGCCACTTCTATTTAACCCCAGAAGAGTCAACCACCGACCTTGGAGAAGTAATAAGTTCTCATTATTCTTTCGTTAATTAATATATTTGTAAATAATATTGACTACATTATTCGTTTTACAAGATAAAACAATTGACATAATACTACCATCAATACCGCCCAAATAAAAAAAAAGTGCGACAATGCTAAAAGCAAGTGCAAAAGCTTCCTCTAGCGCAATTTGATGGTGCAATCTATGTTGTTCTTATTGCTCTAGTTTTGTGTTTGCACGAACTCTTCATTCTGCGCTAAACGATAATATAAATATGGATGGAGCCTCTCGAGGTTTTTGGAGGGACCAAATTTTGTATTTAAGTCTTCTTATAGTTATAATGTCAATCAACTTTTTTGGACATCTCAGTTATTAAAAAAAAAAAAAACTTTTGTCCTTTGATATATACCCATGCACGGTTACTTTGGTAGAGATGTTCCTTTTCCACAATTGGGTTTAGGGTTAGAATCCCATGTATGGTTCCGTGATTCAAGTGAGGGATCTTGGTTGTAGGTTACTGGATCAGTCTTTCTCAAGGTTTGACGTGCAAATACGTAAGTCCGAAAGACTGGCGAAAAGTGGAGATTCTCGGTCATCAAAAAAATATTTATCCTTTGATAAATATAGAGATAGAGTCCATAAGTTACATAGTTACTCTCTTAACAAAATATGATCCAATATGATCCCCCGACAACAAAGAAATCAAACTATTGATGTCCTATCTAATACATTTAATTTACTAGTAAATCTACACATGCATTTTATCATTATCTTGACCTTGTTAAAAACATTTGAGCATACTTCAATAAACTTTTCTAGAGGTAATTAACTAATTAAAAAAATTAGGCTAAACAAAAATGATATAGAAAGAATAATCTAGTACTAGCATCATGCAAAGCGCAAGACTTGAACTAGTTTAGGAAGTGATTAGCCGAGTGGGGTTAAAATATAATTTCATTTCCAAAGGGGGCCGAAAAGTAATTAAAGAAAAAAAAAAAAAAACAGAAGAAGTCGTTTTGCTTGGCACGGTACAGGCTGGTTTCAGCTTTCCTCTTCAAAAACCGCTGATCGCAGACCGCGTGTTCTTCTCTCCCCACTCGCTCCAGCATCGTCTTCACGACGTCGAATCTCACCACCTCTCTCTCTCTCTCTCTCTCTCTCTCTCTGTGCATTATCTCGCTTCTGCTCTTTCTTCACTGAAGACCTCGCCTCTCGGGAGGACGGACAGGAGACCCACCAGTGTTCCGACCGAGCAAAATGAGCGTGATCGACATCTTAACTCGAGTGGACTCGATCTGCAAGAAGTACGACAAGTACGACGTCGAGAAGCAGAAGGACGCCAATGTCTCCGGCGAGGACGCCTTCGCTCGCCTCTACGGCGCCGTCGAGGCCGACATCGAGGCTGCCGAGCAGGTCCTTCTCCAGATCTGAGTCTCTTCCCTGCTTTTGACTTTTTGTTTGCCTGATAAATTGGAGCGAATCGAAGAAGTCGCACATTATGGTTCGACTTTCGCTGAATTCCGTTCTTTATAGGGGCCCAATTGCCCAATAGGGAAAATGTCTACTGCATATGCATCATATCTAGTCGTACGGATGGAATGGGAGAGACAATCGCCGTGTGATTTCTTTGCTCTCAAATTGCTTGGTTACCACTACTAGCTGATGGCTGTATTTTGTATTTTGTTCTTGAGAAAATGGATGTCATCCTTGTTAATCTACTGATTGCCGCCGTTTGTTATGATTATCTATTATATATGCATTATTTTGTTTGTACTAGAAAGCGGAGGCTGCTTCGAGCGAGAAGAGTAGGGCATCTGCGGTTGCTCTGAATGCGGAGATACGGCGAACCAAGGCCCGGTTACTTGAGGAAGTGCCTAAGCTGCAAAGATTGGCTATGAAGAAGGTACAATATATGGGTTTCTACAATCTGGAGATGAGATCTACTTTTTGCTCTTTCAAGCTTCTCTTTTTTGTTACATTTTGGAGCATATATTTTGCAATATACGTAAACTAACTTAAGTTTGGTTCTTACCCAAATGAGTTTTGTTACTCTTTCATGTTTATGCTTACTCTCACACTTGTTGACTTTCTTATTGTACCAAGTGACTGGTCTGTATAGGATGCATTAAATGCAATTTGGAGAAGTTTTTTAGTGCATTATGAGCTTGGAGTCTAAATGTAGATGATAGTGCATTGCCGATGGCAACTGTCAGCCTTGTGACCCCTGGAAAGCTCCCTACTTAATTGGGCTTACAACAACTAGATATATTTAAATTGTCTAGTGCTTTTACACAATGTTCAAGTTCTGTGGTTGATTGTGGTAAATGATGGAGATACACTTGTGAGTCTTGGGATTTGCAAGAGGGAGAAAGAATTATTGACCTGTATGGGTTGATCTACTTAGGAATGAAGTTTATGCATGCAACCTTTGGTGCATAACTGTGAACCTTTTTTAGATTTTGAACTTGTACTTCTTGCCCAGGATCGTATCAGTTTCCTCTGTAGACTCTTTGATTAAGAATTTCTCTGTATAAATTCTAAGTAGTTGTTGATTATATTGGTATTTCTCATATAGGTTTTAGGAGGGTGGCATATCTTCTATGCCTGTATATCTCTTAATGATGAACTTCAATAATGATACGTTAAGAAATTTTTTAATTCCTATTATTCTTTCTGGTCCATGATCCCTTCGTCAAAAGGGGAAGTTTCTGGTGTGGGAAATCATTATTTGTGAATCCAATAGACTATTGCATACTCTTGCGAGGAGAGGAGCGGCAGTTTTAGCTTGATGGTATAGGAGTGGCGAAGTATCCTTTATGTTGTTGGGGATGTAAAAGACAGCAACAGAACAAAAATCAAGGGCTAAATTGAGAAGAGTTCGAGCTGCAATAGAAAATAGATCTTCTTGAATTTAGATAAATGAATATTGAGTATCAAGAAGCCAAAATAATGAAACAGTGACTAAAGTGACTTAAAGACATATTTATACTAGCGTTTATTCATCTAGCTAGATCTCAACCTTTGATTAGACTCCGATAACTTCAAATCTCAACCTTCCAACCTCACTTAAAGCGGCATGACTAGCAGATGTGACTCGCTAGTAATAAAGACATAAGAAATGACTAATGAAGAAGAAAAACACTTAAAGATGCTCAGAATAATAATATTACTCTCCTACATCATTGTTCTGAGGTTAGAAAGAATCAAGCATGGTGGTGAAGACTTCAGCATACATTTAACCTCCTTGGTTCATCTTCTGCTATCCAAATGCTTCCACTTGCTGGTTTGCTTAGACTATTTACAAATACCTTGCGATAGTGGCTGCCTTGGGTGACTATCATGTCTTTGACATCTAAGTCTTCTTGAATGACATCTTTTTTGCACTTTTAATGTATAGCTAACCTGATCTTGAACTGGAGGGACGTCTTTGTCAAACCCCCCAAAAGCATATAAGTCAAAGACACTGAGAATTGGGCTGATCTATAGTTCGTATGGTAGCTTTGTAACATAAGCATTAGAGTTGATATCTTGAACACCCTGCAATGCATAAACTTTCGCAACTTGAACCTTTATCACCTCAATTGGACAAGTTTGAGGTCTTCCTCCTAAAAATCCTTCACCTCGCGATGTTGACTTGTTGTAGCGTAATATGCTTCATTGCTATCCTCCGATGTTGTTCTTACCTTTTCCTGACCTAATTGGCACATGTTTTCCAGACACGTTGCCATTTTCATTGCTTAATCTAGTGGTGACACTTTAGAAGTGAAACCTAGATGAAGCACATGCGATGGTTCAACACTTATTGCAGCATGTAGTGGGGTCTTCTTTATGCTTCTATTCACATAATTGTAGGAAGTCTCAGCTTGAGCTCTCACAAGATCCTTGTTTGTTATGTATTTTGGCAAGTGAACCACTTTATGTCTGACATTCTAACTAGGGATGGTAGGTACTGTGGTAATCCAATTGAGTGTCGAATCTCCTATACGATGTTCTCCAAAAATGGCTCATTGGCTTGACATCTGTATCAGATATCATAGAAATTGGAATATCATTAACCTTACCTTTCCAAAGAACAACTCAACAATATGTGTTGTAAACTGTGCTAGATGATTTGAATAGGGAATAAGAGGGGCTATTTTTCAGAGTTGGTCAACAACTACAAGAATGGAATAATATCTTCTGTTGTTTCGGAAGTCCTAGGACAAAACACATGCTCAAATGAACCCAAAATGCTTCTCACAGTGCTAGAGGCATGTATAAATCTGTGTTCAGTGAATTCATCTTGCCAAATTGACAATACAAACACCTAGCCAATTTGCTAATGTCATTGTAGACTAAATAGTCACCATTGCCAGTCTTAAAATAAATGATGTTTCAAGTCACTACCTTGAAGCTCTTCAATAACTTGTTTATGTAAAGAACCTTCCAGAATGCACTGTTGGGTCTCTTCAAATAAGTAACCATCATGCAACTTGCAAGGCAGAGGTTCTACATTTTCTTCTTCCTATAACTCAGTTAGCATATGGCTGAAGTAAGGATCAGTTTGATACTGATTTTTTTGGTTCTCGAAGCTTGTAAATTGGCTTCTTAACACCCTTAAAAATAGGAATCTCATTTATAATGCATCAACCTCTACCTTAAATTTTTCAAACTTGTATAGTTGTGCTTCAACCAAATGATTGAATTGAATTATTCCCTTTTAGTTAAAAATCCTAGCCTAGCCTATTTGGGCCAATTTGGGATTGATAGTAATCACCTCTACAGTGAACAATTAATTTATTTCCATTTTATTTCTTAATGAAATGGTTCAATCCCGTTAGATTACAAGAGGTCATACATTCATGAGTCTCTGAGAAACCTAATGTAGTGGCAATGTGGGTGAACTCTAATTCAAATCCTTTAGCGACAAATGTTGCTTTAGCTAGTGGAATTACTTTCACAACTTATTCTTCATGTGCTTCCAGATGCTGATTTCTTATCTCGCCTTGTTGTGCACATTGCTTCTGAAATCTCTTTTACCATTGAAGTTCAATGCCTGTCAATTGAAGCTTGATAAGTTATACCTTTCACTGATTTACCATATGCTCCAAGCTTGCTTCCACATGCAGAATCTAATGTCAAATCACCATGAAAATTAGTATCTTTTACTTTGGTTCAACCACCATTGAGCAAAAGCAAAATAGCTTGTCCGACCCATCTCCTTTTGCATTATTTCATAGGCCCAGCATCATGAAAGGGATTTTTATCTAATCCATTTCTATCATCCTGGACCACCTTCTTGCATGTCCAAAGGGATAGTGGTTGCCTTTTGAAATCTCCATTTGAGCATTAACATGCTTCTGCCGCTGCAAATGTTGAATAGATAATGGTGAATCTACAGTTTATCTTTGTTGCTTGTGCTAATTTTCTCTTTTTTACAGCTTCAGCCACACTCAACCCTTTTGTCAAAAGACAAAGTCCTAAATGCGTATGCGACCTTTTCCGCTCTAATACCAGTTGACGCCATTGAAGATATAAATGACAGTGAAAGGAGCCAATACAAGAGCTAAACTTGAGAAGAACTGAAACAGGGACAGAAACTGGATATATTGGGTTTTGGAGAATTCAATTATGTTCATTGTGAAGTTAATTAAGTCACAAAACAACTTTCTATACTATGGTTATAGACGTATCTGAATCTCAACCCTTGATTAGACTTAGGGTCCATCCGATTTACCTTTTTTTTTTTTTTTTTTGTAAATCTAAATTTTGCACCTCACACATTTTTTTTAATTCAAAACTCATGAAACTTTATGAACTCTCAGATGTTGACACATAGATTCATATAAATTTTTTTCATAATCTATTGAAGTTTGAAATGTATTTTATATTTTGGCGGGAAAGCAAAAGAGTACCTTTTACTTTTGCTTATCTGTAAACAACCGGGCCCTTAATGAAATTCTAATTTCAACTGTCAAACCTCATTTGAAGCACATGATTATCACATGACCACTTTGTCTTAGTAACATAATAAATGGCTAATTAAGGAAGAAAAAACCTAAAATAGTAAAACTAGTATAATGCTCCTCCAAATCAATCTTCTAGATCAGTCTTTCTGTGTTTATCTTGGCAACTCTTTTTCTATGATGGTTACTTTGTTATGATGTATTCCAACTGAAGGTGGAACTTTGAAAAACTTTTGGGTTCTTTTGTCTTCTATATGGTCATCTTTTTGGCCCTGGCAACATGGTTCTGAAGTTAATCTGGATATCTATGGGGTGAATGATGGACATACGGTCGCATTTACAGCCTATCTCATTATCATCTTCTGTGGACAAGTAATTAACTTGACGCCCATCCAGCTTTTGGGTCCTTTTAATCTCAGACGAACTGGCTTGCTAAACTCTGCAGACATAGGAGAGATCCTCACTTGTTTCAATTCTACCCGTATCATGCTCAGCTGAAAATCTTCATCAGAATTGAAGTGAAATCCATACTTACAGGAACATGGCACTAAATTAGTTGAGGAAGTTCCATTTCATCCCTTTGTGGCCCCATGATCCCTGTCTAGAGGATATAAGCATAAAGTGCTGGATTGAGTTGGGAATTCTGGTCTTTGAGTTGTCTATGTTCACTTGTTATTTGGGCATGAATGGCAGGCTTGCTGTAAGATAATAGTATTTCTTGATAACCTACCATCATTTGGAGCCTATTGGATGATTTCTGCCTTGCCATCCTGGCAATTTGCTCCCAATTGAATAAAGCTAATTCTATAGATCTTCAAATGAAGTTGTTGCACTTGGGCATGCTGTTTCCCTTCTTCACTCCAAGGCTTGGTAGAGAAACGAGCCTTCTAGTCATGTAATCAGTCTCATACTCTTAACTCAATTGCAGGTTAAAGGACTTTCATCTGAAGAATTTGCTGCTCGTAATGATTTAGTCCTTGCACTACCGGATAGAATTCAGAGCATACCGGATGGAACTGCACCTGCACCTAAAAAGGCTGGAGGTTGGATGACTTCTGCAGCACGCGCGGAAATAAAGTTTGATTCAGGTTGCTGGTCAGATCTAGCTGTTTGTTCTTATATATTTCATCTTTCTGAAAATGATTTCAGTTGGTGGAATGGTGGCGGTTCATCTGTTTACTTAATACAAGTTGATAGGTTTTGTTTGTGTTCAGATGGAAGAATGGACAGTGACTATTTCCAACAAACCGAAGAGTCAAGCCAATACAGGCAAGAGTACGAAATGCGGAAACTGAAGCAGGCAAGTAACATTCTCGGATTGGCTTTTGGCGGGTTTGCTGATCTTTGTACTTGAGGAGTCCTCTTCATGCCTCAAAATGTTTGGGCCAACATTTCTTTGTGGTTCTAACTTGATGTCCTTACAGGATCAAGGTCTGGATGTGATAGCTGAGGGTTTGGATACATTGAAAAATATGGCTCATGATATGAATGAGGTTTGTGCTGTTCTTGTGATCTTTTCTCTGGTGTTTCCATATGATGACTTAACTTTCTGTACCATGCATGTAGGAAATGGACAGGCAGGTTCCTTTGATGGATGAGATTGACTCCAAGGTGACAAAATAGGACTTTTAATTTATTTTCTTCCTGGCATCACTTACCCAACTCATTTATTGACTTCTCCTTCCCACAATTTACTAGGTGGACAAAGCAGCTTCAGACTTAAAAAATACAAATGTCAGGCTTAAAGATACTGTTAATCAGGTGATTTGAAGTACAGCAAGACCAATATTAAGTTCTGCTAGAGCACTTACATTTATTAACGGTCTTTTCTCATTGATGGTGAATTGTCTGATGAATTATTGTTTTTCTTCCAGCTGAGGTCTAGCCGGAATTTCTGTATCGATATAGTTCTTTTGTGTATAATTCTGGGTATTGCTGCCTATTTGTACAAGTAAGCTCTATCTCTTTGTATTACTTTTCACGATTTCTTATTTTGTATCTCCAGTCAAATGTTTTAATCTTCCATCTGATCTGTGGATGTGTGTTGGCTGTGTATACTGTGTATTCTGTGTTACAAGTTGTCTACTTTTTATATTCTTTTTCATTTGTGGGATATTTATCGTTATTTATTCGTGGTTTTTTAGTTATCATTATCTCCCATCTTAGCTCGATGCTGAGGCTGTACAATTTTTTTAAATCCTACTGAAATGCATGGCCTTGGACTGAAGTTTGATCCTCAGCTTCTTATATGAAATCATTATATTCTGTTTTGAAATGGCTCATACCCACCCTTCTCTCTCTCTCTCTCTCTCTCTCTCTCTCACACACACACACACACACACACCCCCACCCACACACCCACACACACTCTATTGGGCTAAACTAATCATAGAAAAAGCTACTAGGCTAATTTATTACCTCGTGTAGCCACATTATCTTTTACTGTTTCCCTTTCTAGAATGTCTAGTGACCTCATTGGCTTCCGTTGGTGTAGATCTATCGTGAACATTAATATTTTAGATAGCAATGTGCAATTACCTTGCTCTTAACTTTATCTAGATTTAGTTGTTGATTGACTATTTGCGTCTTGTCAAATATTTGAGGTTCACTCTGTCCTCTTCGTGTATCCAAATGACTGTCTAGTAGAGAGCTTGGATATAAATCACAATGAATGATGCCTCAAAATGAGCCAAGTTTGTTTCAGCATCTCACCTAAAGCTTCCTAAGCACCACCCTGGGATTTCTTAAAAATCACTATTAAGAGAAGAATTGCATCACTCAATTTTGAAACAAGCAATTGCTAGAACTCATAATCCCATGGACTCTATCGAAAAAAAAGGTTACAATCATATATAAAGACTTCTGAGATCCTACTCCAACCTAAATAAGAAACATAATCGAGATAGGAAATCTCTAAACAAGAATCTAATGTCCCAATAACGAGAGATGAAATTGAATTCCTATCAGTACTCAAATTCTAATAAATAGAATCCTTTTCCGATTAGAAGCTTTTGAGCTGAGAGAATTGATGGAACAACCCATCTTTCACCAAATCTTCATGCATCAGTTCAAAAATTATTAACTCATTTGATCTCAGGCCACATCGAGGGGAATTTCTATTGCAATTAGTGTGAATATTTAAACTCACCAGTATTTCCTCCAGCAACTGATTTCTTAGTTATTCCATGGCATAGGAACCACCTAATTGTGGATGTTTTATTGGGAACTGCATGACTCATGGTCTAACCCTATTTTGTTTGCAATCCTAAGTAAAGAGTGGTTAACTTTTACTCCATTGTATCATTTGGGACCTAGATAATATCTTGTTTAACTCTGACTATCGTACTTTTGAGGATCAAGTGAATGGGCTACTGTGGAAAAACATTAGTTTAAAACATATATTATGTTGAATATTTTGTGTACCTCTTAGATTCTCTCTTTTTCCTCTTTCTAATGGACTTAATCGTCTAGAATCGGTTACTACTCTGGAATCATGTAAAATAAAACAGTTTGACAGCATGTTGATTGAAACTTCTGTTAAGTGGGGAGGTCAAAGTAATATATCGTCAGACACTTTCACTTTAACTCAAAGTTAATTAATTGTTCTATGCCATAAACATTATGGTTGTCATCTCATCATGGTTAATTTTTTATGACTAGCTCTGATACTTCTGTCCTTATCTTGTTTGGTTTGGTTAAACTGCAGCAAAGTTCACTTAGATTTCTGCGCTTACTTATCTATGACTCCACATCTGCGCCTTCTGCTCATATTGTGCTTTCCTTGCAGTGTATTGAAAAAGTGAAGTGGCCACTTCCTACAGAGTTGGGTTTTCTGCTTGTTTCGTACTTTGAGGACTACCTGTGGTGCTTGTATTGATTCTTTTCTCATTGTATATCTGTGGTGCTCTCCCCCCGACTCAGCAAAGGAATTACTATTTCTGGGGACGAGTTTGTTGGAGATATCGAAATTATTTTCTGTCGTGTATACCCTTTATTTAATGGCTCTCTGATATTTTATCAGTTTCCTGGAACGTTCATGAGTAACATGCATCTACTCGACAAGTAAATCTGTTGCATGTGAATCCATGGCAGTCATCTTCAGAGTATGAAATATGAATAGCGGTGCGGCTTTGATGGTTTGTTTTCTCATTTGGTTGTCTAAGTGTAACATAAGAGTCCATTTGTTTGAAGGAAAACTATTTTGGAAAACTGTATTTCGACTTTGTAGTATTTGGATGATGGAAAATCAATCGGAGCACAGTTTTCATGGACTGAAAGCAAGAAAACTTAAATTGGGGTAAGGTAACTTTTCCTTCTTTTTAGAGGGGATCTACTGTCCTTGATTTATAAAAGAAAATAAATCATTTGCTCTTTATCCTGAAGTTTTCAGTGAAGTAATTTGAATTTGCTTGTGAATATGGATGTCATGTTGCTGGAGCTCGGAGATCACATAGATTTCAAGCAAACATTATATCTGATGATTTTAACAACATTTCACCAGATCCATTTAGAAGAGTGTTGATAGAAGAAGAATTTTGAAATATTAATTCCTTTGAAGGGGAAATGGAAGCTCAAATATTGACCCTATGTTGTGGCCGAATAAGGAAACAACTTATCACCTATATTTTCCAGAGATTTTTGCGTTGCTCTTCGGCGATAACACAGCTTCGTCTTCTTTTTCACCTTTATCTCCATCTCATAAGATAGAAAAGAGGAAATAAAGAAGCTGGATCACATGCCTCTCGTTGCATTTTGCTTAGATCTATTTGCGATGTTGGTTGTTGAATTAGTGTACGTTGTTGAATTAGTGTACCTGATGATTGTACTTAATATCGACCTTATTGAATGACTTGACTCAATTATTGTTCTTGAAATTGACATGGTCTCAAATCTCGTGAACCACGACCATGACAAGTTGCACCCTTGTAGAGCTTCCTAAGTAAAGGGCTCTTAGGCCAATTCATTTGGAACAGATTGAGTCGTCAATTCACTAGAGTCCAAGAATATGGAACATGACAGGAACTGCGAGGGGGACGCAACAAAGCCAAGTTGATGTCTAAAGATTCGATCGGCATGTTGTTTTCTCCTTGGAATCTCACCCTTATCTAACCATCAAATGTTCCATACAATTCTAATGTGGTGCTTTACTGGTTTATGCTTTTGTCCCCATCGTCTGTAATTGATCCTATCAAACAATTATGCATATATCTCATTTCATTTCACTTCCAAGATGCATTTTCTAGTGTATGCTTTTTCTCCCTTTTCTTCATGTTTTAGCGTCATTTCCCAATCTTATACCAAATTAAAGCTTGACAGTTATGACTCACGAGAGCAAAAAACTAACGTGGAGTTGCATAAGTGGTCGAATATTCAAACTTTTCAAATCCTGAAAGCTGACTCTAGGTGACTGGAGGGGTTTCTTCTCACCATCCGATCCGATGTCCAATACAGAAAATGTCATGAATTAGCTCCACTTACTACCACCTCAATGAATTTAGCATTAATTCGACCTAACAATTATCCATTCTTTCGGCCATAAATTATAAGCTAAACTAACGAGCGTTATTTTTGTGATGCCACCATATAGCCAACAAAATGTGGTATGAAGAGATTCTTTGCTCCCACACAGGAAAATACAGGACATGTCTCGTTCAATATGAGATGTTACATAAAGACAACATATTTCGATAGTTGGATGATTGTACAAAGACAGTAACTTATGCACATTTAAGGAAAACTGTCGATTATAAGATTGTCAATGTCACTATTGATCAAGGGAAATTACGACATTTTACAATCATTGAGGTAAGTTATCGAGAATAGGGGAAAAAGAATCTCCTATAATGTTGCCCATAGAAATTCATGGAGGCTAGAAAGTTCAACCTTTCAAAATTTTAAGATAAACTGCCATACATAAAGGATAATTGTCAATTTGTCATTTATAAAGACTTAAAAGGAAAATTACACTTGTTGAGGACAATTACTGAGTATCCGTTCCACCACCTAGGGGAATTTGTGTTATCTAGCTATTCTATCGGTCAATTATGAAGTGTTAAAATTTTCATTTTACAAACTCTACGTCGAATTAACATTTATGAAGGCAAACTACTACTTATAGGTGAAAACGAGTTATGGATGGCACTACATATTAATTATGACCCACAAAGTTAAATTATAAATGTAGGTGTGACTATATAAAGATTTCACTTGAGCCTAATTTTACAAATATTTCAGTTGAATGACGATAACTTTTAGGAAAATCACAACATTGTTCGGCTGGTCCCTGGTTTAAATGTCTAATGGATGCTAGTATATAACTTTCAATGACAATGTTTATCATTTTATCACCTTTACTATGTTGTAAGACTTGAGAAACTCCAAAGTTTCATAAATTCCGGGGCAATCACCATAAACAGGTTTTCTTTGTTTTCTTAAATCGAGAACACTATCTCAAATGACAATGATCAAATGCATGCAAAGAGTCAAATACTGAACATAAAAAAAGGGAAAGTGAACTCTGTCTACGAAAAATAAGTGAAGTATTTTTATCATTTCAACAGCTCCAAGCCTAATTGTAGGTTCAACTAACATGCCAATGAATATTAAAAAAATAATTATTAGAGAATAAAAAAGTAATAATAGAAGAAATTTTAAATAAGGTTCAAATAATTATACGAGCTCCTGCTGAAACAGAGACTCTAACTCTAATTTGTGAACATTCCTGCGATATGTTTGGGTTTTATATACGTTCGAAAGCCAAGTTAAATTCTAATTGAATGATAATTATATTGTTTAGAGTTTGCAGCAGCACAATAAACAAGGAAAACAAGAACAACTGAACTTGAGCTGCTTGCGCTGACTCTCTGTTGCCAAGAATTTTTGGACGAAATTGAATCTAAAAGTTCCAACCTAGTCCTTTTCTTGATACCCTTTATTCCAGTTCAAACTAACGGATACCCGCATCCTGTTGCAGGGCAACAATTTACCACATAGGTTTTACATACCAAAAAATCAATTCAATAATCAAGTTTGTTATCATTAAAAATTCCCAAAAAAATTATCCCTAATAATAATTATTGGTGATTAAGGGAATGTATAAGGTACCTATGTGGTGACTCTCTAAAGACAGAAATAATTTCTCATGAGTACCAATAGTCTTCCGTCGACTGTGTAACTACATTGGTCTATGCAAATTATTAGAGAATAATGGTAGAGATATATTAGGTAGAAGGGGTATTATCTAATGCTTTCTTATTTCGTAAGAGGGTAATTTTACTTTAGAGAGTAGATTATTTCATTTCATGCACACATTGTTCAGTATGAATACCCCTTGCCTACATCTGGGTGAGGATCATCGACCCATGGCCGACGACCCCCGCCAGCCGTCCCCACCCTCACCAGCCCATCTTGATGGTGGGCGGTGGCGGCAAGGACTTGCCGCCTTTTTACCTTTGACCCCCTTGTTCTTTTTAAATTTTTAATCTAGTTAATTTTATGTTTTTTATTTTAATTTATTATTATCATTTTAAGCGCCGATTAGACTTTCTGGTGAGTCACGTAAGCTCAAAATATAAACAAAAAAGTGCCACGTCGGATTTCTGACCAAAGAAATTAAAATTTGGCATTGAAGTGATCGTTCTTTTTTAAAATTGATACTTAAGTGATCCAGATGAAACTTAACGTTTGTTATGAAATCGTAGGCATTTTCAAGTGAGTGGTGCCATCTCTTCTTTGTGTTTGCAAACCCATATCTTGAAAAGCAATATGAACTATGTATATCGTTTTTTTAGGTAAACAGTAAGATGAACTGTGCATATTGTGAGTCATAAATTGCATAAAAATATGGATCAAGCAGTTACTACCTTTTGGTATTTGTGAATGATTTGATAATAGTTTTATGAAAGGTTTTGTGAAATGATTTATTCGAATTATGGAATGGTTTTGAAAAAGATTTGAGAAAATTTACTTCTAGTGGATGAGCCACATTGTGAAGAGTTATATGTTTTGACTTGTAAAACTATTTAGTGATTGGATTTCGAATTGATTGGTGAATAGTGAATAATTCTATTTTGTGTTTTATTGGTGCTTGATGTAGCTGTAAGCCTATTATGAGGCTTTGTGAATATGCACATATTATTTTAAGATATCCTTATGGGCCGAGCCAAAGGAGGGAATTTTGGTCACTTAGTCATGAGGCATTATTCATGACCATGGTTAGACACTTCAGCATGAGTTTGGTCAAAGGGATGGATTAGCATTGAAATGATCATTTTTTTAAAAGAAATTGACACTTAAGTGATCCAGATGAAACTTTTAGCCCTAAAGTGATTAATGTATACAAGTTTTGGCACTTCTAATGTACTTCTCCATTATAAAATCAGCTTAAAATTACAATATTCCGTCAATTGGGTCCTTGAATGGATCTATGTTTCTAAGCAAATTTCGCCCAAGCTCAGCACATGGGCCAATTGAAATTTAGCCCATTCATGGACTGAATTAGGCCTAAAAAAATTAATGAATTTAAGCTCTAATTAAATAGGCATAATCTAATTCAATTTAAGGACCAGAGGTGTTATTTTTGGGCTGGTTTTTCCTTAATGATTTAAGGCCTCACCCTCCTCGCATGCTAGCTAAGGGCGCGCATGGCAATGTTTCTGTTCTAGGGAACAATTTTTGAACAAAAACACTTTTTTGTGTTTCTACTCCCCGGAACAATTTTTGAACAAAAGAACGCGTTTGGTAACTGCGCAAAATTTTTGTTCCTGAAATAGAAAAAGAACAGAAACACGTTTAGTAACTGCACAAAATTTATGTTCCTGAAATATAATAAGAATAGAAACGCGTTTGGTAATTGTGAAAAAATTTCTAGTCCAAATTTTTCTGCACAATTTTTTTTTTATGAATTGTAAATTTGGTATTGAATTCTCATTATCATGAAATACTCAGCAATTTAATTTTTTCCATGTTGAGTGAAGAAAAACTTATGAACATGGTCATATATGCATACTTGGAAAAAAATTAAGTAAAGTTTGTACAATAAGAGATAGCAAAAAGATGAGTATCTTATAGATCTCTACGTGGACCCTTTCATACATGACATTACAATAATGAAGTAATATAGTTCATTGTTCAACTTCATCACATTAACATTGATAAGTGATTACTTAAAAATAATATTACAAAAGTCGGAAACACAATCATGAAATCTCAGGCATATTATGATCCCTTGCCATTTTATTTGCAATACTTATCCTAAGCATGTTTGTCCCAGCTTCCTCCTTATGCGATATATCATCTGCAACTTCCCCTTCTATGGGTCCGAATGGATACTCCGAATCTCCATATGTGGAAAAGTTTTTGTCCAACCTATCTTGATCACGAATGTAATTATGGAGAGCACAACATGCAATTACAATAAGTGATTGCTTCTTAATTGTAAATGGAGGCATATGTCTCAAAATGGTGAAGCGATTCTTCAATGCCCCAAATGACCTCTCAATAACATTTCTTAGTGAAGAATGCTTATGGTTGAACTATTCTCTTGCTGTTCTTGGCCTTCTCCCAGTCCCTCTATACTCGCTAAGATGATACCGATCACCTTTAAATGTAGTTAAAAATCCCGAAAGTGCTGCATAACCAGAATTTACCACGTAGTATTTCCCTATAACATAATATATATATATATATGTTGTGACATTCAACCATAATATAATCATAAAGAAAGTTTGAGTAAATACCTGGGGGTGGTCGGGGAAATTGCAGTTGAGGAGTTTCGAGTGCTGCTGAAAGCACTCGACAATCGTTGGCAGATCCTTCCCATCCTGCATACACGAAAGTAAATTTCATATCAAATGAGCAAACACACAGCACGTTCTGGGTGGTAATCTCTTTCCTACCTCTATATGGAATCTGCCGATCCACAGGGACGACATCATTTATATGGGTGCCATCTATAGCACCTACACAGCCCTGTTAATTTATTACCAATCTAATGTTATATAATATTATCGACTTTATGTATTTGACGGTATAAAATCGATATAAAAATCATACCTTGAAGTAGCGTTTATGACTAGGGTTCACAAGAATTTCTTGTGGGATGACATCAAAAGAAGGTGGTTTGATTATCTCTTTTGAAAGTTTGATAATTGCTTTCAACACTTTGTTGAAATACTTGCTGATTGTTTCTCCCAAATGTTGAAATCTCTCACATAAATCTCTATTTGAGTTATTGTGACTAACCAAAGATAAGAATATCCCAACTTGTTTATCTATTCGAACAAATCGACTATCTTTCAACCAACCTCTTACCTTCATTAAATCACATAAGTTCCTAAATACATGTCTTTCCATCCTAAAGGCTTCGTATATCCTATCTGCATGTCCATGAAGAATCTCCATCTTCCATTCGGGTCCTGATAGTCTACTGTCTCTAATAGGTTCTCTCGTATGCACAGACGTGTCCATCGCAACTATGCAAAACCACGACATCAGTATGTCAACATCACTATCATCCAAGAATTGTTCAACTGGTTCTACCTGCTCAATAGACACATAATTTGATCCCCCGTCCATAGTACCTAATAACAATCACAAAAATATAATAACATCAATATTGACTTTGAAAATATATCCAATAACAATCAATAACATAAGTCATAGGGTCTCAATATAAGATGCCATTACATATAAAGTACAAAAGACTTAACACTAATATCTTTAAAAACTGAATATTATCCCATAACATAAGTTATACAGTTTAATGAAACCCAATGCAATTCATAATATATTTCCAAACTGTGACTAAAGAGATTGAAGAAGTCCATATCGCCATTCAGGTGGGGTTTTAATGAAAGCCTCCCTCCATGAGGCACTAACGCATGCTCGTTCCACTGCTTTAATGTAAAGATCTTGCTCAATCTCCTGCATACTAACTAGAACATCATTCACATCAGATATAGAGAAAGGGTCGACGGGTTGCGGTGTAACCCCCGAGGTCGCAGAGGCACTACAAGATTGACTTGCCCTAACTTTTAAAAGATCTTGTATGGCTTTGCAAGTGTCAGCAATACTTAATTGGTTACTCGTTCTTCTCCTCTTAGTATTTGGAGTCCTATCCAACATGTGCTTTCCATAAACTGAAGTTGGAGCACTGTCTGATGTGAAGACTCTCTCATCAATGTGGTGTTCACTAAAGTCCTCTGTATTGCCACCACCATTATCACCATTTGCATTGCCACCACCATTGTCACCATCTGTATTGCCATGGCCGTTGTCACCACCTACATTGCCATCACCATTGTCATCTTCCTCTGGCACTATCAAATCTTCAGCATTTCCTATGGCGTGCTCCCCAGTAGCATATGTACCACCAAATACAATACATAGCTCGGGATACTGAGGAAATCCATCCTTCTTGAATTTTGCCCACTCGAAATTATCCTACATTTTTCACAGTAATGACATTTCAGCAATATAAAGATTTACATAAGTTAATGACATTTTATATTTACATCTATAATGATATCAAAATTACCAAAAAGTAAAAAAAGTTACCTTGATGTGAGATTCCCATATACTTGGATCATCGACAACAACTCTTTTATTCACATTATCCCAACCAAATCCGGACTGAGAAATGAGTTTCTGAAAACTGCCATACTGCTTTCTCAGTTTGTTTACCTGTTCCTCAACTGTTCTGTGCTATATTGGAATCCTGTCTGTTTAATGAATTCAGTCTGTATATTCTTCCACCCCGCTTTGTTGTAAGTAGAAGAGGTCCGATTTCCCTTTTTGACCTCATCCACCAACAAACCAATCAATAGGTTGGTTACAGACTCGGTCCACCTTGCATTGAATGCCTGTCTCTTAGATGCCATTTAATCTTTGACCGGTTGAGCATCACATGAGTTATGAGTTAAATTAATAACATAATACTATAAGAACTACACGCCAGACACAAAATCTACCAATGATTATCAATGGTTAATGAAATATAATGCTCAAAATGAAATAAAGAGCATTGTGAGAAACCTACCAAATTTTGGAGATGCGCAATATTTTGGGAACACCAACGTCAATGGAACTGCGCAAGTAGCAAAAAGAATGTCAAGCAAGCAAGTAGAAACCGGTCGAGTGAGAATGAAAAACATGACGAAAATAACCGAAAACCAAATCAAGCTAAAAAATTGTTCCCTAGAACAATTATTCTAAGGAGGCAATAAAATTGGATGAACACATACTTGTTATCCTACATATAACACTTTCCAACAAAATGGGGAGACTTGATATTGTAAGGCCAACCAGCAAATAAATGTAGATACTGAGAAAATGAAACTTAAAGAACAAAGTGAAGGTCACAAAAAAGGGAAATTACGGGATTGGAAAAATAAAAAAAAATCAAGCTAGATTAGTTAGATAAGAGAAATTGTGTATAGCCAGAACAACCATTCATACAGTTATATCTTGACTCATGACCGACAAATTGTCGTTCTTATCCATCAAGATGCATATGCAAGCCAATCACGATGGGACAAAAGGTAAGCAAATTAAGACAGAAAAAGAGGAAGATCTGGATAAGTGAAACAACTAAACTGAAATGAAATGAAATATAAACTATTTGGTGATTGAATTAATATGTTATGTAATTCATGAGCATGCATGAAGGTAAATGGGTCAATTAACAAAGCTTAAAGACCTGAGTCTAACACAACTTTTGTTCAAAGCTGACGCTCAGCTGACCAAAGCATCAGATCTTCCAATGAAAATCAGGGAACTCCCATTCATATTGGCAGAGAACCAACAACAAAAAATCAAATCCAACTAATGCTATCTACCCATAAATCTCAAAACATTAACGATAGCAACAGCAGATATGGGAGAAGAAGAGAAAGAGATTTTGATAATAGCTACTTACAACAATTATTGGTGGGATCAAAGACAATTTACCAGAAATACACATCAACTTTAACAACTGCATTAGCCTCAAATTACAGATGGAAAAGCTTTTCTGTGATATAAAACATGCCTACTTCGGTATTGCCTTCTACTAGACCTCTCCTATTGTAATGGAAATATACAGAACTAGCTAAGTAAGAGCTGTAACTTGAATTAGCTACAGGAATAGTAACAAAAAATAAACATGGCTGCATTCATGTCCTAATTAGCTCAGAAAACATCTCTCAAAACAAGTGCTATTGCTTGACTAGACACCAATTTCTCCATACCACAAATGGAGTAAAAAATGATATATGTGTGTAAAAAATGATATCGTTGATGGACCTGTCTTCTCCCATAGACAACAAGCACATCTCAGCCCAATCTCTTCAACTCAACTCTGCAACTACTACTATCACGATGATAGCAGAGTTAGTGCAACTCATCTCAAATCTCGCAAACAAATCATCTCTTGCGCATTACCATTGCCCCGCCTCCCGAACATATGCAAACGCAAAAAAAGAAGAAAAAACACAAACTCAATTTCCCAATTTTCTCTCACTAGTCAACGACTAAAGTAAATCCACTTGGAAGTAAATCCACCACGAGACTGACCCCAACTCTCTGAAGCTACTCAACCAATAGTAGAGCGCGGCGGAACAGATTCGCAGGAGATAGCGAATTTGAAGTCGGCAACGACCAAAGCAACGCAGAACCTTCAGCGCGATTGGGTAATTACTCAGATTCGCAAAGACAGTATGTTGACCAAAGGAGCGAAGCGATCGGGCAAAAGAGAGGAAATGAAGTTCGGAGTTCGGATGGAGGAACGAGCTTACCTGCCTTAAATCAGATTGTGAAGCGGAACGCAGAACCTCTGGCGCGATTGAGCTCTAACTCAGACTCGCCAAGAGAGTACCTTCAGCGACGGAGTGAAGCGATCGATCAAGCGAGAAGAAACGAAGTTCGGAGTTTGGACGGATGAGCGAGCTTGGATTGTGAAGCGTAGAGAAGGAAAATGGAGGCAGAGAGCGTGTCTAGGGCTTGGTAATGGAGACAGAGAGCGTGTCCAGGGTTAGTCTTTTGTTTCTAAGCAGAAACAAGTTTTTGTTTTTTCTTTCTTTAAAAAGTGTTTCAGGAAACAAAAAACAAGTTTTTCTTGTTTCTTGTATTTGTTCCAAATGTGTTCCCAAGAACAAAAAAAAACATATTTTTTGTTCCTAGGAACAATAATGTAAACAAACACGTTTCTGTTCTTTTGTCGTTTCCTGGAACAAAAAAATAGAAACACCCTTGTTTATGAACACAAACAAATAGGCCCTAAATGTCCTATTGTGTGGGCCAAGCCTGCTCTATTGATTTGGGTCCATTTACCACCATTAGTCTGATGCAAATGTATGAATTAAAACTATATGGCAAACATTTCACATACTATATGATATGCAAATTAACTATAACATTTTTGTGTAGTGACTAAATATTAATCTCTAATTTTCTATGCAATTAAACCTAAATGATTAGCCAAAATTTAGGTATCAATAACTAACTTTATTTGAAGATGAGCTCGTAAAAGTTGCATTTGAAATTTAATTGATGCCCAAATTTTGTCCATCCAAATGCAATGAATGATATTTTGTTGGGGGGAACTCCCATTTTCAAATTTAATATACTTTGATGCGTGTTGAAGCAAATAAAAACATACCTAAAGTAACTTACATTGTGGGATCGATAGAGTAATTTGAGGCATGAATTGTGAGTCATTTGACAAATATTTGAACATCACTTTGTCAGATGACTTGGGAAAGACTTTGAACTACCCGAATATCATTTGAGGCACTTGAAAACAATTGTTAAATGAGTGCCTATCCAATATTGAACCTTTCTTCGAACACTTGGCAGTGTGCAGTGACTACTTGCTTATACTCAAACTTTTCTTTGGTCATATAATAAGGCAATAAAAAAATGCACGTCTAGGACCATGACCTGTTATCCATTGCTTGTCAGAGCATTCGAAAATCGCCTAAGATAATTAGGATGAGATACTTGTGCAACTCCACATACACCTGGGATGAGATAGTTGTACATTGTCACAAGCACTCAAGATGAGATACTTTGGGAACTAGTGCAGCCTATGACATTCCACACCAACATAGCACAAGTATTCTCAACTTTGGAATAATTCAACTTCGAGGTGGTAACCTTCTTAGACAAGCAGTAATGGCGCGCTACCTTTTATTGCTAGGTCTTTTATGAGACAATATGGCACCCAAAGACTCAATGTGGATCATTAGGTAAAGAATCATAGGTTGCCTTGATATTGATGGAACATGCACTAGGGAGCTCATCAAGTATTGTTTCCATTCATTGAATACCTTTCGATAATCATTGCCCCATTCGACAGTCATGTTCTTCTTCATGAGTTTGAAGAATGGCTTAGCCATCTCGGATGGCTTGGAGATAAGCTAAGCTATGTAATTTAGCCTATCCAATAAGCTCTGGACTTTTTTCATCGTTGTTAGAGGTCATGATTCACATATGGCCTTCACTTTTAAGGGGTCCATATTTATGCCCTCACTTCTCATCATGAACCCAAGTAATTTGCCCGAGGTCACTTTGAATGTACACTTCACAGGGTTCAGTCAAAGTTTGAACTCAAGGAGTCAGTCGAACAAATTCCTCCTAGCATTAACATGGTTTTTTTTTTATCTAGACTATGCAACCATGTCATCAACGTAGACTTCAATCTCCTTATACATCATATCATGGAAAAAAACCATCATTGCTTTTTGGTTTGTGTATCGCCATTTTTTAGGCCAAAGGGCATAGCCTTGTAGTTAAAAGTGTGGCGTACTTAGCTCCACCTCATCGAGCTCTCTACTAGCTCTCACATCAAGTCGTTCCTACTCATTCTGCTCCGATTTGTAACTTGGTTTCTTTTCATTTATATTGCACCGTAGAAGCATTCTAAACCATGGATGGGGTTAAACACATAAGAACACTTGAATATACAAATGATAAATGATACTTTACTATGAAATTCACAAAGATATATACAATGACAACAATAGGAGCCAAGGAGAGTAAAAGATCTATACACCCTCCTTATATACGGGAGCTCTACATTGATGTCATCCCAAAAATCTATTAATATAACCTACCCAATAAGTGACATGGCTACCTAAAAAAGTGTCCTTATATCCTAGGGATTTGGATCATGCATCTCTATCAGAACTATCAGTATTGTTGTTACTACAGCTACTGTTATAAGGGTTCATAGGTGGTAGAACATATCCTATTCAACCATATCAATGCCTTGCATAAAACGGCATAGAAGCAAAATCGAATATGCCCCATGAATAGCATGATAGTGCCATTAGAATGGTCTTGACACATAAAATCCTTGGAAGTTAGGTGAAGTAAACTCCAAAAAATCATAAGCAAACTCGCATGAGACTACATAGCGAGGGAAAGGATTTATAGGAAATACTGCCATAACCTAATTATCTAAAAAACGTATCACATAACTAGTAAGCTAAACACTTAATGAGCAATGTGATCCGGCCTTGTATTAGTCCACACACAATCCACGAAATGCATCAAGAGCCAAATCATGATCATGCAAACAATGAGCTCATAGGCATGATGACAAAATCATTTTCACTCATCCATATGAACTCATATATGTTACCATGATAATACAAATACCATCACATGTTGTTCTCCTACTTGTTTGACATATGATATTGAGGATACATCTTGACCTGTCACAAGAGGCTTTCAAGCCTCTTTCTCAAGTATCTTCACTCTAAATGTATTCGGTGGTCCTCTACCCAGGCATCCTATCCTAGAGGCATTGTGACACTCAAACCTAACCCTTCATTCATTTGAAGCATCCTTGTACTCTCGAGGGGGCATCGTACTCATTTTATGTCTAACATCAAAAATCCATCCCAATTTGTCACAATATGTTTATGGACCTTTTGCCTAGGCATTCTTACTCCTGAAGGCATCCGTGACTCCTCTACTCAGGCATCCCATCTTAAAGGCATTTGCAACACTCTAGCCCCAACCCTTCGATCATCCAAGGTTTTCCTCTTGTACTCTTGAGTGGTATCCTACTCATTTGACATTTGATATATGGAACTCATCCCTACCCGTCATGAGAGGCGACCGGTTATTCTCATACTTATTAGACACATACAATTTATGCAACATGCGATACATGCAATGAATAATGTGTTAAATTAAATATGCCAATTTCACTAACTCAAGTACCAATGCAACTTCAACCATGTATGCATTATCACAAGGGTAATCAAGCCGAATTCTAATTGTCATCATCCATTAGCCACGTAGTCATTGAATTTCCAAGGTCATAATCAATCATAGTCCCACGTCAATACCATTCAATTCTAAGTCTAGTGATAATGCATATAAATCTAAATCTCATCTAGGCTAATACGAGTCTAATGTTTCATCTATCCTTAGACCGAACTGAGAATTGCATGAATAACGAAGTTAGAACATACTACTTGCCTCTAACACTATGAAAATTTGGATGGCAAGGCGGCACAACCATGGACAACAATTTCTTGCGCAAATAAGAGTAAAACAACAAGAGTTAGAGGGAGTGAGTTTTTTTAGCCAGCAAGAATGGAAAAGGTGAGGGAGGTGGCTTATATAACCTTGCTTTCACCTCTAACGATGGACAAATGGTGATCACACACTCACTTGGCATGCACTTATACCGCTTATCATGGCCAAAATGCCAAGTGGAGCAACGGAAGGTAAGCGATAGAATGGCTTGAATATGGCATGACAAGTGGTGAGCAAGAGTGGCCAAGTGCATATGGCTTGCTTGGCAAGTTGAGGTGACAAATGAGGATGGCTTGCAAAGCAAGTTGAAGGAGACAAGTAGTAATGGCTTGCATGGCAAGCTTGGAGAAGGAAAATGGTGGAGAGAAGGGTGGAGGTGGACGGAGACTTAAGACGTAGATGGAGAGGCCGAACGAGTGGAGACAAATAGGCTAGTAAAGGGCAGAATGGATGAAGATAGGTTGGTGCTCTCGGGTTGTGGGTAAAATGTCAAGTGGTCGTAGAGTCTTTTGTGACTTGGTGCCATTACAAGACAATTTCAACCTCGTGTGGATCTTTCTTGGTGTCGATCTTCAAAGATCTTCTATTAATTGTCATTGGGCTTGTTGTATCAAATTGAGTCTTCTATCTTCTATTATCTTCTATTGGGGATTATGAGTTTGAGGTTGTAAGAGAACAACTTGAACATCGCTTTGCTATCAATGAGGGCATCTATGTGCAATAGTAGGAAGTCATCCTTCGAACTAGCTTTATTCAAGTCACGGTAAACGATGTAGACCAAAACTTGACACTAACACTATGTTGGCCATCTAGTCAAGGTATTTAGGGACTTTAATAAATCTAATTTTTGAGAGTTTCATCACTTCCTCCTCTGTCTTCATCGAGGGGTCATAATTAGTTCTTCACAGTCTTTTCTTTTGAGGAGTTATATCCAGATTAATCAACAAACAATGCTTCATGATTGATAGGTCTAGGCTAGGCATATCAGCCCACATCAGGCAAAGATATTATATTCTTTCAACAGCTGGATTAGGTGCTTGGCCTTGCCTTTGGGGAAATCTGCCTCAATTATTATCTCCTTGGCTTATCCCTTATCACTTAAGTTGATGATGATTGGTTCATTCAAAAGCGAGGAGTTTAGGCTTCTCATAATCTACCAAACTATGTTGTATGTCCGTGGAATCATCAATTAGATCCTTAGAATCATTGAGACTATCATTAATGGCATATAATTCATTGGGTTGGACCATTTCCATACCATGACATGCCTCATGGTTGTGCCTAAAACATCAAGTAAGTGTGTCAGAAGGAAGCATTTCAGGTTTCTTTCATAAAGTTTCCTCTCTTTTTTTAATTAAAGAATTCAAAATGAGAAAGCATGAAAATGTCTAATCCTTGGATTCTCCTTGGATGATATCCATATCTTTTCACTATTACTAGGCTAGTTTGATACACCTCAACATGCTTTCAAATTTAATTTCATAATTTATTGAATAATTTTAGATAAGTTACATTTTATTTGAATTGAAATCATAAAATTCAGATCTTAGAAAAGCATTAGATTTGTTCACTCCACTCTTTGACTTCTCCTTGGCTTGCTTGGAGAATCAAATAGTTTTCTTTTTAATGACAATGGATTGTTTACATCAGTTATTGTTTGTGAATGTGTTGAGGTATCACTTGAATCTTTAAGAAACTCGTGTTTGAAAAATTCAACATCTCTTGATTCCACAGTGATATTAAATTCAATATTTATTAAGCAATAAGCTTTAGAATTTTCAGCACATCACACTTTTTAATGCCTTCGGTCCTAATTTGGTTTGCTTAAGATAAGGAATTCTTTAATATGCAGGCCATCCCCATACTTTGGATTATATGATATTTTGTACCGTTCCTTTCCATAATTCATTTGAAGATATCTTAAATTTCAATGAAGAAATTTATTGTGAACATAACATGCAGCAAGAAGTGCTTTTCCCCACAAATTGATTGTCAATTTTACTTGTCAAATCATAATTAACCATATCTTCTAAAAGTCAATTATTTCTTGTAATCAGTCTGTTTTATTGTAGTGTATAAGGTGCACTTGTTTGATGCACCATACCATTTTCTTCATAAATATCGAAATGCACCAATACAAATACTTTATAGAATTTTCTACCTTTAAGAATGATTTCTTAGTCATTTTTCCTTGTAAACGTATTTCACGATCCTTCTTATTTAGATTATCACATAGTATGATACTCAAAGAACTATAACAATATGAGATAATCTATCATGCCACAAAGAAGATGATTCAAGCATATAAACTAACACAAAAGTTTCATTAATACTTTTCTATCAAGATTGTGAGCACTTGATGCATCCCACTGCCTCCATCTCCATGATAAATAGTTATACCTTAAGATTGTTGGGGAAATTTGATTGCTGATGATGATAAAGCAATAATTTACAGTTCTTTGATGCTTTAATTCATGATGATGATCAACCGTCCCTAAGATATTATTTTCCCCACCTATTATTGCTGCCGGGTTTAATACAAATGTATCTCCAGGTGTATACCAAAACCACATAGCAATGACTTTAGCAATTACTCAATTTGTCTCTTGAAATTTCACCTTGAATGTATTGTCAAACCTGTATGTGAAAAGAGAAGAAGATATAATTTTGGAAAGCAGTTGTTGTTATGAAGAAATGTAACGACCAACACATGATTTGGTGCTATTTACAAATAACCAATCAACACATCCCTTGAAAATAAGTACTTTATCCCTACCATCACCACTCTTCATAATCAACTATCATTTCTCTTCATATCAACAATTGCTTCTTTTCATATCTAAGAATCACCTCTTTTCATTTCCAACAATCACTTCTTTTAATTATAATTTAAATGTTTCAACAATTATTTGATATTTCGTTATTTCCTAGGATAACTCGTTTTCGTGTTAAATTAGATCATTTCATTTCATGTACACAATTTCTGGCTATAAATATCCTTTTATTTTGACATGTTACAAGATGGGGTAATTCCCAATTGAGTCCTAAACCTTTACCTATTTTGCCGATTTAGTCATAAACCTTGGCGATGACCGGATAAAAAAAAATTATCTTTTTTTTTTCTCTTCTTTTTCTTTAAAAAAATACATGGCCGACGAGCTTCAGCGGCCACTCTAGAAGGCGGCGAAGCCCTCGCCCCTTGCCATTGAGGGCCTGGCGAGGGCTCGCCTCACCCAGATGTGGGTGGGGCGAGCTTACCTAGATCTGCACAGTTGCAGATCTGAGCTCACCCAGCCCACATCTGGGCGAGGCGAGCCCTCGCCGGTGAGGGCCTGGTGAGTTGCTGCAGATCTGTAGCAGCTTGCCTCGCCCAGATCTGGGCGAGGTGAGCCCTCGCCGGGCGCGGGCGAGGATGGCGGCACCCTCTCCATCCGCCGCCTTCTACAGTGGCCGGCAAGCTCCGGCGGCCGGCCAAGTATTTTTTTGAAGAAAAAGAAGAGAAAAAAAAACATAATTTTTTTTGTCCAATCATCGCCACGTCGCCACCACGTCATTGCCGGTGAACTCCTTCACGCCATGTCATTGTCACGTAGGCATTTTCCGGCCAAAATCCACCGGAATGACTTAATTGGCAAAGTTGCAAAAGGTTTATGACTCATTTGGCATAAAAAAAGGTTTAGGACTAAATCGGCAAAGTAAATAGAGGTTTAGGACTTAATCGGCAATTGTCCCGTTACAGGATCAAGTGCTATATTTATCATTTTATTATCTTCATTACTATCTCAAAAGTAGATACTTAACTTTCGTGATTAGTAATGTTTATGGTAGACTCATTAATGTTTCTTTTTTGGCTTGCAGAGTTTCCGAATGGAATTGTAAATGTTAATGGAAACATATGTGTTGTAATATATGCAATGTCCAATTGACAAATGCATAATCTTATTACGGTTTAAGGTTTGAGCAAAATGTTCCTGTCCATTGTGTATTTTTTTTAACAACTTAGAAGAAACATGAGGTATGCTGATGTGCCTAATCATCCCTCAGGATAATGACATATGTTTACAGAAAAAATGGTCAATTTTGAACGGCTCGTTTATTATTATTATGTTTGGCATGTGGATAATTGTTTATTTCATTCTCCAATCCTATGTGCATTCATATGTTTCGCATGAGAGAACGGGCTGTTTTAAAACTTTATCCCATGTCGCTTGTTTTTGAATGGTGACGAAGGCAAGGCAATATGGTCTTGCTAGTCTATATCGGAGGCATGTGGCCACAGTTAATGGTGATGGATCTTTTTGGACTGATTTCAACATATGAGTTGTCCTTTTGGTAAATTACGCGGCTTCCACTTTTTTATTTTTTTTGCCAAGTGACTCTAAGGCTCGTTTCATTGTATGAATATTGGTTCGTGGAAACAAATAAATTTTTTTAAATAACTTTATAAGGTTCAAATAGATATACATTTCTCATGTCTAAAATTATAAAGGGTCAAATATAAGCTTAAATCAAAAGTACTGTATTATCTCAATCTTTGTCGGGTCAATACATTTCTTTGGCTTTGGTAAGCCCTAGTTTCTTTCGGGTAAGGTCCAAAGAAGGGAGCTCGCCTTTAAAGAAAGACTGCACTGAAAAAGGGGACTGGCATATCGGTAACAAGAAAGCATACGGTTGATTTGTGACATCCCATAAAGGGGAGTAAGCCAAAACTGACATGCAATATCTCCCCTAAATTTATTTTGCGTTTCATTTTGCCCTTGCACTTTCAAACCTGCATCAATATACCCGAATCCTCACCAACAATAATTTTATTGAGGGAAGTCAATCACTTCTATAGGATGTGACAAATCAAATGGCTGTAAATAATGCATAATGGCCATAGACTAATTTTTTAACGTTGTGGCTCATTTTTTGTTTGAGTCGGTTCAAAGTTCACTTATTTTCACTCTTAAAATGCACCCAAAAGATAATCAGTTTTAAGATGGCGCTATGACAAAGATTTTTATTCAACAATTTATTATGCATTTTCTATTGAGAGATTTCCCTTTGCACGAAGGTAATCAAGACGATAAAGTCGATCAATGTGCCAATCCAATATATGTGAACAAAAGAATTTGGTAGAAGACAAAATGTATGAAGAAAGGAAACTGATAAATGGGCGAAAGTGCGTGATGAGAAATCAAATTGCTTGATGCCCTTCAAATGCTAAAAGAGTATTATTCAAACAGTCTTAGTTAGCGAAATACTTCCAGTTCATTTTTTTTCAAATTTAATACTCACCAAATTTACTTACCACATTGATATTTCACTTAAAATAAAATAAAAAGCTAAATTTTGTGAGAGGTTATTTTAGATCTATAGCAAGTTCCGATTACCAATCATCTTTAGATGATGGACAGTACAAACTACAAAGGGTGGGCGCGGTGACTGAAAAAAGCACACAACCACCCAAAGCAAGTTGTATCGAATTGTCAGCAGAAGAATACATACTGCATTCTTAATTTCAAAGTGAGCTTAGATTAGCTTGCTTTCGTGATTGAGGAAGTTTTTAAGGGTTAATTCCTTAGAAAAAATTAACTTTAGGTCCAATTTCAATTATACTTTCAACTTTTTTCTGTTAAAAAAAATCCCAAACTTTCACTCTTGTCCTCAATTTGCCCACACGACCAAAAATCGGTCACCTGTTTCTTCAAGATTATCAATATCGTGAGGTTGCTAATGTTCCATACTGTTAAATTATGTCTCAAGTTTGAATTCGGATAACGATTTGTTAAATCAAATTTTGTTAATAAAGATTTCCCAAGAAGATTCCTAATTTGGATGAAGAAGTCTATCATTTCTTGCTGATGTTTCAAGACTTTACTTTTGTGCACACACATTATAAAAAGGTTACAAAAGTTTTGCTTCTTGACGCAAGCCCATAATCCGCGAGTTTTTCTGAAACCGAAGCCCTTGAAGCCTCGCGAAACCTAAAGAAGAAACGTGAAGATTTACGTACGTGGACCAAGGACGAATGCTGAAGTTCTTGATTTTGGTGTACGTAAAGTGTTTCTGTTTTGAGTTTGAACACGTGGTGATTTTCAAGTAAGTGGTTTATTCATAAACACTTTGGGTTTTGGGTTAAATCTAGGTGTGAGAAACACTCAAGCATGTGAGTAATTGTAAACTATGATTCTCCGATTATAGTGGATTTTTCTTGCTGGCTCTTCCCGTGGATGTAGGTAACAGCATTTGGACCGAACCACATAAATTTCTGGTGTCCTTATTATTCAATTTTATTTCTCTATGCTTTACGCGTTGACGTATTTGCAAGATCCTGGTTAGTTTTTGCATTAATTTCAACACATACGAATGTAAAATTGTCAATAAAAATAGACGTTCTGATAATTAATCTCTAACTGGCCATACAACATGCTATGACTTTTTGGATAATATTCCTTTCATAGTACCCCTTTTACAGAGCCATATTTGTATCCATCTTCAGTTTAAGGATATATATGGATTCGTCAGTGTTTCGTTTTCAGAATTGGGTGTATTGAATTGAGAAACACTTGAAAGTGATTGAGCGCCTCAAACGTTGTCCTCTCGACCATTGTTTATAGTGGAACTGTTCCACAGAGGCACAATTGGCCCAACCACGCATATTGTTTTCCAAATTCAATTCTCCATTTCTTTGTCGTGTTGCAAAAAAAAAATAGTTTGATTATATTTTAGCAAGCAAGCACAGAAAAAAGAGACGCTATTAATATGGCCATGCTTCATTCTGAATTTGAGCAGCTGAATATCTTCAACTGCATTCCAAGTTCACTGAATCTAAATTATCCAAATAAAGCCTAAGACATAAGCATCAAGAAATACATCTATGCGTATGTCTTATAATAATCAACTTTGTCGTTCTTACAAATTCGGGTCATTGCACAAATGTCTTCGCGACAAGCTCATCAGGTGTAGAATATATTGGATTAGAAATTTCAACCCTAAATCAATCCGAAACCGGTTCGTTCTAGACCCTATCTTTTTCTCGCTTAGAGATGAAGACAGCATTCTTTTCCCTCACAATCATGATAGAACTTCAAGCACCCATTAGCAAAAATATACAAATAAATCACAAGTAGAATTAAAGTACATTGGAAAAACAACGCATAACCAAGCTGCTTCGCACAATAAAACAACAGGTCATGTGCACGTTCACCCAAGATCGAATTCCCCAATCCTAGAGTTCTAGACAGGCCCTTTGAAAACCCCACACAAACCACGCGTTTTCTGGTGCAAACTTCTCCCCCATTAAACAAATAATCTCGTAGTTAATTATAATAATGATATAATAAACTATTCTCGCCCCCTTTTATATATTAAACACATACGTCTTCTGCCCAACATGACCCGGCAGTGAAGAAACTTCAAAGAACATGGAATTAAGAAAGTGGAAACCACTCGGGTCTATTGCCTACTTTTGCATTGGAATGCAGATAGGAGAATCTGTCTTCATTGATTGGTATGAAAGATGTCTATTTATGGTCGGACTTCTGATTAATATTAATTATTTTACATGGTCATTGATTAATTCCCCTCTTTATTTGCCCAACCTGGGAATTAGAGTTTTCAACGTATGAAGCTGATGTATAGGCTTTTTGGGTGTGTTCACTCGTACACGTGTGCATGTGTTAGAGAGAGAGAGAGAGAGAGAGAGAGAGAGAGAGAGAGAGAGAGAGAGAGAGCTTTGGATGCTGAGTGAAAACAGGAGAGGGAAGGAAGAATCAGTTGTTAGAAAGTGTTGCCAAACGCAAGCGGCCAAGAGCAGTTGAAGTAACTTATGCATTCATGCAATATATAATTTTCTCCCCTTCATTTGTTTTATTTATCCTTTGCATGAATGAAAATTCTCTCAGAATGTGACCCGTGGGTCCCGCTCAAGCCTTCAAAGTCAGTTTGATGTGGACGATGGTATAATAATTTGAGACATGGTATGTCGTTCAATCAATCTGTAGTCATCTATGATTGCCTGATCTTTCTGATGGAAACATGCAATTGAGTAGAGGATTCACGCAATTTTTCTTCCTTTGGAATTCGATTATAGAAACCATACTCAGCTTTTATTTATCTTTTTGAAATGAATGCGTCAAAACAAGAAAAACGAAGAGCTAAGAGATCCGACCAAGTTACCTAAAACACATTTATTCAAATTTGAACTGTGAAATTACTACCATCAACCACTCCTAATGCTCCTTTCCTGATTCAATGAGGGGTTCTTCAAAAGAGCTCACAGGACTACGTTTTTCCCCTTTTGTCGGATCCACCTACACCGCCAAAAGAATTTTTTTCCTGGAAATAAAATGACATTTCTATCGATGTGTATAAGAGGTGAGCTTAGGCTTATTCATGAAGACTTCAATTAATGAGTATCTCTACAGTACTTGTTAAGCACACCTACAAAAATAAAATACTTCAATTTTCAATGCATTAACATTATACAGCACGAGAGAGATGGTGCATTAGAAATAACAAACTGTCCTTGTTTGAGAATTTGACAAATACCTAATCGTACTCTGTAACAAATCCATTCCAATTGTGGAATAGACAATTTCCGTGAATAGCTCAGATTGTTAATGGAAATTGTTTTTCTGAATGGTATGGACAGAAGAATAGGAGTTTTATTCCCCTTGTAACTCAATGAAAGGAAAAGATTAAGAGCAAATGTCTCGATCAAAAACCTTTTTGAGAAGAATTATTGTCGACACATAGTTTGAACCCCCCCAATAAGAGGTGGCGGCTGAGCCTTGAAGAATGAAGTTGACATAGGCATGATATCCGATTTTCCGATTTCCGAAAGGATTTGCCAGATCGCAAATCAAGTGGGAGTGGTTGCGTGGTCGAAATCTCCGGTCTAGTTGGCAAATGGGACAACGAATTTTCAATACATACATGGACTAAATAGAAAAGACCCATTTGCGTAGATATTACTGAATAAGTCATGCCGCAAATCCTACATCCGTTTGTTTCTCTCAAAGCAAAATTAAACAGCCAAACCTGAGCTGTAACATGCAAGAAATGCCGGGTGTAGCTGTAGATGAAAATTGAACTTTACGGGAATATATTTTCAAGAGCACTTATTAATAATGAAAGTGATTCAATTTTCTTATATTTGGTTTATTTTGCAAATAATTTGGAAGTCATTTTCTGATGTTTGTGAGAAGCAAAATTAAGAACTAAAGTCTCGAGTACAACCCTTTGTAACGTTTCTGTTCCAAGAAACAGTTTTTTTATAGAAGTACTTCTTTTGAGAAACACTCCCTGAAACAATTTCTAAGTAAATAAAGTGTTTGGTAACTACACAAAATTTCTGTTCTTGGAATAGAAAAAGAATAGAAATGCGTTTGGTATGATTTCTAAATTTTTTATTGAGACACTAAATTTAAATATATTTTTTAAGAAACGGAGGCGCCACCGTCAACAGAAAAAATGAAAAATATAAACTAAATTACATTTTAATAATAAAAAATTAAAATTTTTAAAAAAGGAGATAATGTTTAAATTTTAATTTTAATTTTTAAAATTTTATTTTTTTTGAAATTTTGAAATTTAAATTAACTTAAATTTGAAAATTAAATAAAATTTAATTAATTTAGAATTTAATTTGTTATTAAAAAATTAAATTTTAATTTTTTTAAAAGAACTAAAAACTAAAAATTTAATTTTTTAACTTTTAAAATTTAAAAATACATCTTAAAGGATATATTAAAAAATGGATTAGGTAAAATTTTTAAAATGTAAATATAAAATTAAAATGTAATTTAATTTATTGTTTAAATTTTAATTAAAAAATTAATTTAAAATTTTAAAAAATAGAATGTTAAAATTTCTAAAAATTTCAAAATTAAATTTATTTAAATTATTTTTAAAAAATTCAATTAAATTAAAATTTTAAGAAATTTCTTATTAAAGTATTTTAAAAATTTTAAATTTAGTTTTTATAAAAAAGTTTAATTTAAAACAATATTTTTAATTTAAGAGTGGTCACAGGAGGTGGCTGCGGCAAGAATTTTCTTTTAAGAGTTTTTGTTTCTCAAAAGTGTTCCGAAAATAGAAAAACAAGTTTTTTTTACTTCTTGTTTCTGTTCCAAATCTGTTCCCGAGAACAAAAAAACAGATTTGAAACAAAAATGTAACCAAACACGTTTCTGTTCTTTTTTTGTTCCCTGGAACAAAAAAACAGAAATTTCTGTTCTAGGGAACAGAAACAAGTTTTACCAAACAGGCCTTTAGTTGCCGAGGTCATAGGCTCAGCCTTTGGAGACCTAGGCTCGACTGTTATGGAATAAGCTTGACTGGCAAGTCCTTGGCCTAGCTATTGAGGTCCCAAAATTGACATTTGAGAACTAGGCAAGATTGTGGGGTATTGTGGCATGAGCACTAGAGTCCTAGGCATGGCCTTTAAGAACTAGGAAGCCTAGGGATCGAGGGCTCGGCCACTAGGGACTTGAGCACAAAGAGCTAGATCTCAATGTCGACCTTGTCAGACCCTAACTTGAGCAATAGCGACAAGGCTCCATTGGCACAATCCCTAGAAAGGTTAGTAAGGTCTTGGACTCTGGTATTGATACTTGAGCCAATTGTGGGGGACTATAGCATGAACAACGAGGTCCCAAGCATGAAAGCTAGAGACTAAAGCTCGGCCTCAGGGACTTGGGACTTGGGCACAAGCGCTAGGATCTTAGTCCCAGTCTCAAGAGATTTCGATCTTGGCTATTGAGGTCTTGAGCCCAATCTCAAGGACCTAAGCATCGGTGTCAAGGTCCTGAGCCTGGCCACTTGGGTCCAAAGGTTGATCCCGTGATTTTGGATATCTAGTTGTATTCTGAAAATAATTTTTAATTTTTCAAAAGAGGAAATTGTTTTCATGAATTTCAGATTTATGGATAAATTTTTCATTGATTGTGATTTTTTTTCATTTACTTGTATTCCTTAAGCAAATTTCCACAAAATAAATGAACCAAATTTAAAAGGTAAATTCTATAAAATCCATCTGGAGGCCGCATGTAAAAGTTGGCATTCGGCCTGATAGAGAACTTTCGACCTTGGATAAAACTTGGAAAGCATGTTAAGGGTTTAAAAGAGAACTGAGAATTGGACTTGCTGCTCCAGTCATATTAAAGCTTTAAGATCACTGCTCACTTATGACATGAAAAAGCCCTTTTTGATGTCTTTCATGGGTTCGCAATTCATCTAATTGCAGATCTTTTTTTTTGTCACAAAAAGGGACATTTTTTCCCCAAAAAATTAAATTATCAAGGGAACGAGTCAAGGCATAGTTTCAACACAAATACTCTAAAATTGGTATGATAGATGCCATATAGTAGACTGACGCTAGCTCACTGAACCTAGCTTGGGGCCACGAGGGCTTGCTACCAAAATTAAAATAAGACTAGTTAGCCTTAGGAGATGTCGGACAATTGTAGTATGAAACGTCTCACTTCCTACAACCACACCAGCATCATTATTTAATGTTCACTAGATGACTTGTAAGCTTCTATCGGGTTGAAATGATGTTATGTTAAGCTTGCAAGAGTAGAGTCATGGAAACGATGAGTCACCAACCGATATTTATCTGTCTTAGATTGTTGGGCGCAAGTAAAATGATCTTAATTGTGTTTTGCCTTTTTAAGAGTTATGCTTCTTGGGGAAAGATGTGTCTCCTTCGATGGCTCTCTTAATGCATTCCATATGAGATTATCTTCATGGTGATATATATTGTTCGGACTTCAGTATAAAGAAGTCCAAAATGAAAGGAAACGATGTACATTATACGGACAAGGAAAATGCTAGATGAACTAAGAAATGTTATCAAAATTTAACTTACAAAGTGACGTCGCTCGTGGATTGAATAATTTACTTATTTAATGACCCAACAATAAATTGCCGCCCTGTTTAGAAGGTTGGGTAAGACAATGAAGAGAGAAGACAGAAATTGGAGAGAACAAGGAAATTTTAATTTCTTTTCTCTTGTTTGTGTATGAAGAGAGATGATGTGGAGGGAAAGGGAGTCAGTGATTGACAAAACGGTCCTTTTGTCCTATCCCATTATATAAATCAGAGTAAAGGGTAAAACAGGAAAAACCATTGCCGAAAGGAGGGACAATTGCCAAAGAAGTCCTAAACCTTTTGCTATTTTGCCAATTCAGTCTTAAACCTTTTTTTTTTGTGCCAAATCATACTAAACCTTTTGCAACTTTGCCATTTAAGTCCTTCCGGCGGACTTTGGGCGGAAAATGCATACGTGGCGGACCGGACCTTGCCGGAGACTCACCGGCGACGACGTGGTGGCGAAAAAATTAAAAAAATTCCAAAAATTCCAAAAAAAGGGAGGTGCCGCGGCCACATTTTCCCTTTTTTTTTGGAATTTTTGGATTTTTTTTAATTTTTTCGCCGCCACGTCGTCGCCGGCGAGTCTCCGGCGAGGTCCGGTCCGCCACGTCGTCGCCACGTATGCATTTTCCGGCCAAAGTCCGCCGGAATGACTTAAATGGCAAAGTTGCAAAAGGTTTAGGACTAATTTGGCAAAAAAAAAAAAGGTTTAGGACTGAATTGGCAAAGTAGCAAAAGGTTTAGAACTTCTTTGGCAATTGTCCCCCGAAAGGATATTGCTCCACTTCCTTCCACTATTGGAGAGAAATTAGAAGAGCGACAAAAGGAAAAAGGGAAATGCTACCAAAAATCCTAAACTATACCATATGTGATATATTTATGCTAGATTTTTTTTGTGACACAAAAAATTCCTAACTTATTTTTGTGACACACTTACCTTAAACTTTTTTTGTGAACTTATATCTTATGAGACATTTACCCCATAAGTTTTTCTTCTTTTTGGTAAATTTACCCCATAAGTTTTCTTTCTTTGTTCTTTGGGATAAATTCACTAGAAGTCATATAACTTGGAAGTGAGTCCTACAACTTACAAAAATTACAATTGAGTCCTAAAACTTGTTAAGTTAATCCAATCAAGTCCCTCCGTTATATCCGTCTAATTTGACAGACGGTAGGACTCACTTGCATTTTGTGCTAAGTTGTAAGACTTCCGGTGCACTCATCCCTTATTTTTTAAACCAACTTTGGCTGGTGAGCTAAGGCCGGCGAGGACCACTGGAGCTCATTGGCCACTAGGCGAGGGCCACGTAGCCCTCGTCAGCCTTAGCTTACCGGCCAAAGTAGATGAACAAAAATAAAATAATAAAATAATTTTGGGGTAATTATGTCACAATCATACAAGTTCAAGACTTTTGATATCACAAAAAATAATTATGGTAAATGTGTCACAAGGAGCTGTATCTCAGGGGATGAGAGTAGAGCAATTAACCTGCGAGGTTTTTCGTGTTACAAAAAAAGTTTGAAGTATATGTTTCATATAAGTATAAGTTTGGAGGTTCTTATGTAAAAACAAATTAAGATAAATGTATCACTGAGGGTATAATTTAGGGTTTTTGGTAGTATTTTTTTAAAAAGAAAAATGTTTCCTTTTGAAGTCCAAACAAGGGAAATGATTCTCTAGGTAATTGCTTCCTCTCACTTCCTCTCATTTTCCTTAAACCAATCAAGTATGCTTGACATTGCTCTTGGGACAATCATATTTATCTTCACGCTTAGCTTTTGACTCATGATATATCTATCATGCTCTTCAAGAACTTTCACCGATCTTGTTATATTTTCCGAGGCACTGGCCATACATGTATACAAGCTAGACAAAACCAAATGTTTTTCCACTTGGGTAGAGATCCTCTTCGATTAACCTATTGACATTGATTTGCCAAGATGATCACACTACTATGAGAATTTACACAAAAGTTCCAAGAATCCTAATTTTCTCCTATGCTCTCTCCCCTCTCATGCCTTTGACTCTGTTGCCTCACTCCTTGTCGCCACGCCTCACATCATTGTCGTTGGTTATCACATCATTATCATTGTCATAATAATCACAACAATTACTTCTAGATCAAAATTCTCGATAGACGAAGATCACATGTTTGAGCTAATAAGGCAGCAATGACATGCGATGGCAATGATAGAGGAACTGACAGGCAACAAGCATGATGGTGGGCGATAATCAAGAGATATTAATTACTTCTACCTTTAAATTGATATGTTTATTTGAACTTAGGACTTGGGTTGACATTGTTCACACTCGCAAGGAGCAAGGGAAAATGTTGTACTAGTTTTAATCGAATCTCCTTCATCAACCTTAATTACCCGTAGGCATATCAAGAAAACACCTAAAACCATACCAGTGAAAAGACAGTAGCGGGTGATGACCGCAGCACTCTGATCATGTGGCTCACAGTATCTCTGCAACCACTCAAAACATTTTAGGTTGATGGACGGTGGGGAATGACTGTCCAAGCCGGGCCCCACCCACTCCAAATTCACTGATGAGTGAGACGGGGGTATCACGGACGGTCCTATCACTTGCATTGGGCAGCGCAAGTTTTAGTTTGAATTTTCATATGAATTCTGCCTTGCTCCTGCTTGCTGAAAAAAAGGGGTCAATTCTACACTCATAATGACTCAATCATTCTCTATACCCGATGGAAGGGCCACCAAAGGAAGTGACCTTTTTTCATCACCTTTTTGATTTCGAAACCCAACATCTTCCACATTTCAAAACAATCCCATCGCTTTGCCTTTTACGAAGAGAAGTCTTAAAAAATTGAAACAACTTTTCACCTTTTTAGATACTTTCGTTAATTCCCAGTTTCTACATAAAAGTTTTAGTTCTTTTGATTATTATTATGCTACGTCCTTAAACTTATCGAGGTTCGCCACTTTTCTATTTCTAAGTATTGGAAATGATCAATGTTAAAAGCACTGTTGCATTAGTGGGAATAAATCCGTAGACCTAGAACGAATGTGCTATACCTTCTAAGGTCAATTAGACAGAATATTTGTACATTGCTTTCCAAAAGTAGATATTGCTAAGTAGAAAATGTCAACCAATATGATAAGAGGTTATTTGATTGAATGGAACATAGTTTTCTATGGTACATCTCCACGTATTTGTAGTCAACTCATGACGAGATACTTCTGACAAATAAAGAATCAACTCCTCTTATTGGATAGATGTCATAATAAACAAAAATGGTGATCTTCAATTCAAGTGACGGGATGCGATGTGCAAAATAGTGTAGTTCAGTTTATTAATCATGGACCCAGAAAATATTGTGATTTGGTTGTACTTATGTAGTCAATAAGCAAGAATTATTTATGGAACCAGTTAACTTTAAGCATGTGCCACATGTGTAATTGTAGATTAGTCAAATAATTCAACCATACTATATTTTGATGAGCGAAAGAAAAAAAAAGGCTACAAAATGCACCCAGTAGTAATGATCTCAAATGTAATGAACCGGTAACCACATCACAAATATTAGAACATTTCTCTCTGCAGATTGTTTGTAAAGCAAGAGTAGAGACACTCCAAAGACTAGAGACACAGGTACTCTACAATAACTAGTAGACACAGCAGCTCACAGCTCTTCAGAGAGTGACAGCCAAATAGTTTTGTGCGTGGTGGTGGCCCATCAAGGACTGTGGCTGAAGTTGAGAGAGAGAGAGAGAGAGAGAGAGAGAGAGAGAGAGAGAGAGAGAGAGAGAGATCGGGTAAGACCAAAAGATTGTAGAAAGAGCTCAGTGGCTACAGAACAAAGAGAAAATTATTCTCTTCCTCTGCACCTTATTGCTAGTTTTTTTGGGTCTTTGCTCTCTTTTGAAACCAAACAAGGATCACCCAGATCTCTGTAAACAAACAAGAGATCACTCCAACATCAGTAGAGTTACATATTTTCTTGGTGTGCTGCTAAGCTCCAAGCTTAAGTTTTGGGCTTTTCCTGTCTTTTGGCAGGAGCTGAGGGAGTTTGCGATTTTCTTGAATATTACAAGACACTTTTTATCTGCTTGTTTTGCAGTGTCTCCCTCTGAGCCAAAAGATCTTGCTGTGTTTTGGTGATATTAGAAATATGCAAATGATGTCTGGTGATCCTTTTTGCATACCAACCTTAGGAGGCGTTTTCGATGAAGCTCACAACCCAAACCCTAACCCTAATAAACCTGCCACCAACCCAGGAGCCAAGAAGAAGAGAAATTTACCGGGAACACCAGGCAAGCAAAAATTTCACCTCAATTGATGCTGGCTAGAAGTACCCATAATTTTTCTTTCCTTTCGTGTTTTCTTTTTCTCTTAATTTAACTCTTCTTTGGTTTCCATAGCTTTCAATGTTTTCTTTTCATCACGTATATGTATGTGCTGTTTCCTTGGTGAATTAATTCATATGTTATACGGATACGACAGATCCAGATGCAGAGGTCATTGCGCTATCGCCAAAGACGCTCATGGCAACAAACAGGTTCATCTGCGAGATATGCAACAAGGGCTTCCAGAGAGACCAGAACCTGCAGCTCCACCGGAGGGGCCACAACCTGCCATGGAAGCTCCGGCAGAGGAGCAACAAGGAGGTCGTCAAGAAGAAGGTGTACATATGCCCTGAGAAGACGTGCGTGCACCACGACCGGTCGAGGGCGCTCGGTGACCTCACTGGAATCAAGAAGCACTTCAGCCGGAAGCATGGCGAGAAGAAGTGGAAGTGTGAGAAGTGCTCGAAGAAGTACGCAGTCCAGTCAGATTGGAAGGCCCACTCCAAAACCTGCGGAACTCGGGAGTACAAGTGCGATTGTGGAACCCTCTTTTCCAGGTACCAATTTATAAATATATCCACCATGATTAGAGTAAAATTTCACAGGAGACGATCTCAATTCTTGGTCGTGTTTTTACACCTTATAGAAGAACTTAGTAAATTTTTTTATGGGGAAGGAAGTTTGTAATAACTATTTATGGGTATGAGGCCTGAATTGAATGCCTTGAAGATGCATGCATAATTAGGTCATTAATATATGCCTTTGTATTGATTGATTGTCTCATGGTTTTTCCTTTTTTGTTTTCTTTTTTGTGTGCATCAGGAAAGACAGTTTCATCACCCACAGGGCTTTCTGTGACGCCTTAGCGGAAGAGAGTGCAAGATTCTCTTCAGTTTCATCCACAAATCTGAGCTTCGCGAACAACACTCTGAACGAGACGACCATCAATGCTCACTCTAACTTACCACTGCATGGTTTCGGCAACAGCCTAGGAGTTCAAGATATCACCGGAGTTTCTCTCACTGCACTTCAACAGAAATCAAGAATGTCTCAGTGGATCAATCCATCGAATCCCCTGCTAAACCCCAGCGACATCTTATCGACTAATCCCAATCTCACATGTCTGAGTGAGATGGTGCAAATCGGGAATGCGAGTGGTAATAACCTCTTCAGCTCGTCGCCCATGGCCAACTTCGGAAGCAACAAGCAATTCTCAGCTTTCGAAAAGACCAACTTGACCCTATCGGCTTTTCGGCAAGGACTGAAAGATCAAGCTGGAAGCAACAAGGGGAACTTATTTGAGGCACCACCGTCGCTCTACTCCGATTCCCAGACAAAAACCTCAGCCGCGCTTATGTCCGCCACAGCACTCCTACAGAAGGCGGCCCAAATGGGGTCCACTCGGAGCGACCCCGGGTCGCTCTTTAAGGAGAGTTTTGGCGTGATGAGCTCATCGTCGCCGAACACGACCGCGTTCGACGTACTTGGTCAGAGCCGAAACGACTTGTCGTCTCAGTTCACTAACCAGAGCATGATGAGTAAGCAGCAGGAGAGTTTTGGCTTGTCGATTAGTGGGATGAATAATCTGAGCGACTCCATTTCCAATTTGAGCTCGTCGATGACGAGGTCAACAACAACCACAACGAACAGCTTAGAGCTCAACGCGACAAGGGATTTTCTCGGGATGAGCGGAGGAGCGGCCGGCCCTCCGTTTTCGCCGCAAGAGCTTGCCAAGTTCGCGTCGATGAGCTCGGCCATGGGCTTCAGCCAATTCGTGGGGAACAACTGAAATCACTTGGTTGACCTTTGATTTTGGGAAGGGCCATACAGTCCATCCGGGTGGCGCTGAGGCAAGGCCAGGCGTCCGACTAGAAATTTCCGAGGGTCATGCAAATTCAGAGGTCACGTGACCGATCCTTCTAATAATACGAGACAGATAATCTTTGAGAAAGATAATGGAGGGAGACAAGGAGAGCTCGTGAGTGGCCAGTGTATGCGGGCGGGGTCCAGTGCATTTCTGAAATGACGACAAGTGTTTCTCTCTCAACCTTTCTCTCGTTGCATGTTCTCGTTGTTTTATGTGGTGTCTTGACTCCTTTTATCTCTTTCTGTTCGTTTTGATCCTCCTTTTTCCTCTTTTTTTCTCTTTCATTTTCCTCTCCTATTTTCCCCTTATATTTGATGGAGAGCGGCACGGAAAAATACGTGCGGCCATTGACCGGCCGTGAAAGAAGTCGTCATCGGCGTAACTTTTTTCAAAATCGTCAACGATCGTGCAGGAGATGTGTTGCTAAGATATGAATAACTTGTTGCCGTGTGTTTCGGGGTGTATGATTAATTTGTTTAATTATATGCGGAGGGAGCAGATCAAGAGCTATGTAGCTAGGAGATACCAAGTGGAGTAGAGGGGTTGATTATTTAGGTAGGCAGAATCTAGGTTCTTGTTGGACTCCAATGCCGATCCATAAGGATGATTATAGGGTTTTGGTACATTGAGGCCGAAAGAAGCGTTAATATCAGATACATAACCCCGGCTTGTACGTGGTCTAAGTGTATGGCAAAGGTTGCCAGTTCAATTCTTCACTTGAGATATGCATAGGCATTCACATAAATCGTGCGAGAAGAGTTTATGTCTTCACGCGTCTTGGTCCTAAGACTGAGGGAAGTTTAGGAGAGATAGGGAAAGATAGCAACTGCTGGTGAGGGCGGGGAAAAGCTTGCTCCTTCACTAGCTTAAAAAGACCTAAGAACCTACCTTCCTATGAAAGGAAGTGAAGATTCAGTCTTTTTGGCTACTTTCTCTACCTGCATTTTTATAGTGAAGCTGATCTTTTCGTCGCTCTCTTTCTCTCCATTGGCCTGGGAGATGTGTAAACAAATCAAGATGGGATCTCATTAAACTCCCTCTTATATAGCATTAACAGCTCGACAAAGGTATTGGGATTTTGAGATTTTCTTAGATAATAAAGCATAAATCTTATGACTTTCACAAACATCGTATAGGCATATCTAATTATCTTTCAAAGCGCTTGAAAACATACTACAATTTTTGAATGTCAAAATGTGGAGGAATAAGTTGTATATAGAAGTTATAAATAGTTTTGAATCTGCCCTAGATGGGCCTTTAATATTTATTCCATGCAAATGACAAGAGAACAATGATAAGGTTGATTTTCAATCACAGCCGAAGGCTCCAATCACTCGAGCTAACGGAGCCATGGACTAGGTCGGAAGCATGACTAAATTGGAATCGGAGCGATGAACGGTGACATCAAGATCAATAGTAAGGTATATGGGTGGCACTTCCATTAACAACTATGGATATCATGTGCAGAAGTTATACAAGAAGAGACCCCAGCAGTCAACGCCCGTGTATGGTAGTGAATAATTTTGACAAAAGATGATTCAATTACTGGTGCCTTTCTGATTTATCTTGGCCACGTGCATTTCTGCTTCAGTGGCTCAAAAGAACTAGGGTGATATATAACTTAAAAATAAGTTATGCTTCCATAGAATATTTCGGGAGTTACCATAGGATGCGTCCTAAAGTTCACACTTCTCCACGAAAGTATCATCACAAGCATAGAACCTTTGAAAACTCTAGCCTTTTTACAGCTGCCCTTTTTTCTGTTCCGCGTAAAGCAGGAAGTTGACTTTTCAGTGGACTTCGTTAGGTATTGGAGCCCCTATATTGTGGCTATAATAAGGTGGAAGGTACAGCAAGCTTTTACATTTTTTTTCCCTTTTGAAGTTAAGGTAATTTGTTTTAAATTGTTTATTGAGTGTAAATGGAGTAGAAGGCATTGAGAAGTTCAATCAGTATTGCCAAGAGACACTGCATTGGATGCTCGGCCTAGCAAGCTACATTAAAATGCTCAATGGGAGGAAACAACATCGATCCTAATGACTGTTTGCCTTTTTCATTGGGACTTGTCTGTTGGGCCAACATTTCGAGACTTTGATAGCTTGAAGTTCGAACCTCCTCCTTTTCTTCCTTCAAGATATTGAAAAACCGTCTTTACTAATAATTTGATCGTGACCTGGGTAAAAAAGGTAGAAGTACAAACACTTTCGTCAACGATTTTGTTAAAATATATTCCCAAAGTACTTGTTAAACAACAAAATTAAAGAAATATTTCAATTCACATTGTATTGATTCTCCTCGTGATAGTACAACAATTGCTTTTTTTCTTATCATGTATATTAAACAAGAATTCGAGAGCACTTGCTAACATAGTAATTTGGAGATTCTAGAATAGAACATGACTGAAGTACAAAACGGGTCTCTTAACCCAATTGCTTAATTGTTCTACTCTCATAGCCCATCTCACTTGGTGTATATGAATGTTAATCGACAGCTCAGAAGCTTTAAGTGGGGCCATGAAAATGGTAAATGTGGATTTAATTTCTTCAAATCCGATAGGATTGGGCAATAATAAAAAACAAAAGGGGATGGAGACCTCTTGAAAATTCAAATTCGGGTTTTCTTTTGAACTATTTTAGAGTTACTTAACATGAGTCATGGGGATAATTACGATCCTTTTAGTAAAGAAAAAAGTAAAATTTAAAAAGTCTTGAAGCAAAATAAAATCGGTCTCTAGAAATATCAAATTTTGAAAAAGATTTGTTTATTATGCTAGCAAAAGAGCGCACGCTTTGGTGTGTGAAGGGCAAAAAAATAAAAAGAAACAACATAGAAGTGCTCAGAAAAAAAAATGTTTTTTTTTAAGATTTGGTCTAGTTTTTCAAATATAATCATCAATTACAAGTAAGATGCAAACTTAAGTTCCAAAGAACTATTGGAAATTTAGCTTACTTTTAGTTTACCACGTTTGTCCCTTCTCTAATACTACACTTTAAAAAATCAACACGGGCTTTTCATGAAAAGTACAACGCTGAAATCATCTCATGGGTTTGATTTGATATTGACTAGCTAAAAGGGCATAAACACATTTAGGGGCAATAATGTAGATGGAAAGAATTACAAATAAAAGTGTGATTTAGCCCAATTTAGGAAATAAATTACATTGTCGCTTAGATCATAGAATTAATTTAAATTCGAAATTTGACTTTTTCGCTAATGAGATTGCTATTGGACACTTTTAGATGACCTTTTCGTCTGTAGTACACAAAATATAAGGGTAATAATTAATATGGACAGTGTTTGAGGTTCAAAGGAGTGTTGTGTTTGCACTCAGACCCAAAGGCTTAGACAAAGATCTTTTAGGGGACTACTTTGAGCTTAGGATTGGCTTTGAAAATCTCCAAGTCTTGATAATGGGACTCTGAGGCTGGATTGAGCCTGGATCCAGAAGAGTCAGACCCTTGCAAGTTCATCGCGTCAAAACCCCTAAAGAAATCCAGATCCTGCATGAAAGTGATGGGCTTAGGTGGTTTAGGTCGGGCCTTAAAACCACTTAAGAATTACAGGCCCAGAAGAGAAGTTTTTTCCTATTTGGTCCAAACCCGCTTGGTGGCCAAAAGCTTGTCCAAACCTTATCAAATAATGCAACTAGTATGAAAGAGTCGTGGAGTCGCATCTGTCGTGAAGAGTCTCACTTCCACTAATTCTGGTTTATGTCAATTGTCGTCGAGAGGGTCCTGAGGCCGGGAGTGTAGATCAAATCAATTGAATCTTCGCTGCTCTCGATTTTATTTGTTGCTTTGATGTTAGACTTTAATTCTGAGCATGTGGGGATTGACTGTAAGTGCTTGGACCTTCTCTTAAGAAAGGGGCAAATGACACAAACAAATGGTACTTGCACTTTAAGTACATGTGCAATGTGATTCATGATTTTTCAACTTATTCGATGCGATCCATTAATTATAACCCAATCTGTACTGTGATTCTTGAATATTCAATTTATTTAATGTGAACCACTAACTTTTGAAATTTGTTCAAACTAGTCTCAAAATTATATGAAAATGTTTAATATGATCCTTGAACTTGTATAGGTGGGAGAGACCGCATTGAACATTTTCATATAGTCCGGGGACTAGTATTTATGTATTCATTGAATAAATTGAAAAGTTAGGGACCACATTGTCCATTAAGTTAAAGTCGAAAGACCATATTGAACAAATTGAAAATTCGAAGATTACATCGCACATTAAGTTAAAGTTCATAGATCATCTATGCATTATTCCCTTGAGAAGGTCAAACATGATTTAGCAAACATTGCATCTGGTTTACATTGAATAAATTGAAAAGTTAGGGACCACATTGTCCATTAAGTTAAAGTCGAAAGACCATATTGAACAAATTGAAAATTCGAAGATTACATCGCACATTAAGTTAAAGTTCATAGATCATCTATGCATTATTCCCTTGAGAAGGTCAAACATGATTTAGCAAACATTGCATCTGGTTGCCCTTGTTGCATCACCACGTTCATTTTGTTTCATCTGCATGGAATGAATAGGAAAATGGTTCCTTTTGAAAATATGATTTTCATTAGGAACGAACTTAATGAATGACATAACTCATTGTAATAGACACTGAGACGCAAAATGCACCACCCTCCCCTCTCTCTTCCCCCCTTCCCCCCCAAAACAAAAACAAAACAAAACAAAAATCATAAGACTGACCATTCTCATGTATCATACAAAAATTTGGTTTTAAAACAACAGCAGTCCACCCAAAGTAGCAGCAACAACATACGAAGCCAATGTACTGGAATCAAAGCTATTGGCAACTGCATCGGAGGAATCCACAGAGTCACTGTCCGATCCAGACGGAGCATGTGATGGAACTGGCACTTCCTTCTTGGCTATCTCTGGTGCTGGAGCTGGTGCCGGCGACCCAAACATGGCCAACGGAAGAAGCACCTGATCGACCTGATAAATCGCCAATTTGCTGTTACTAGTTATTGTATTGTCGACTTGTGCAGCGACAACGCCCGTTGTTACATTTACTTGATTCCCTGATGTGGTCACGTTGAGCGGATACTGGCCATTGTCACTGTTGCCGGCTTGGGTCCGTAGTGGGTTGCTGATGGTCTGGAACTGCGTGAGTGAGATGACGGAAGGGATTACGTGGAATTGCACCAGTTGGATCTTCTCTTGATCGGAGAGCATATTCAGCGTGCCTGATTTGAGGCTAGCGAAGGCATTGTCAGTCGGGGCGAATAGAGTGAAGCCCTGGTTCGACTTCTGATTGCTCAACTGAGCGCTGAGTTGGTCTCCCACCAGAGTGCTCTTGAGCAGCCTAATGAAGGTGGTGAACTGACCCGCCTTCTCGAGGATTGAGGTGATGTTGGTCGGGCCGGCGGAAGCAGACGGGGCCCCTGCCGGAGCTTGCCCAGTGATGGGGGCAAGATGGAGGAGGAATATAATGACAATGCAAGAACATGAAAGTAGGAGTTGATGCTTCATCATAGGAAAAGGATGACTTCGAATTAGCTTCGAAAAGTTGTGGAAGAAAAAGAATAACAGAAGAAATTCTGGTCTAGATAATTCGGTGAGCGTTGCTTCAGTTAAAGAGGAGGAAAGATTTTGGGTTGTAGCTCTGAGTATATTGTAATGGAGGGAGGTTGGGGGTTATATATTCATGTGGATCGACAGTACACTGTACATAAAAATTAGGTGAAGGGTTTCATTGTTTATAGTTAGGAGAGGATTTTCATTGAACCAACTTGTTTGGCAAAGGTCGAAGAGTCAAGAACTAGAGGTTGCTTGGCGGGGCAGGAATACAGCTGGGGTGTGGGACTGAGTGAGAGAGAACGGAGTGTGGAAATGAGAGGGAATGATTACTGGGTCAAGCGCACACAAGTTAGCTAACCTTTTGAGGAAGCTTGCAGCTCAAGTTCTGACCACGATCTTTTACTTCAAATTGATGATGACAGTGACCACCAGCTGCGAAGTCACTGGGGTTCCTTTGAACAGCATTTCTTGCTTCTTCTCCAATGGCGTTTATCACTAGTCGCATTAAGGAAATCAAGTTGGAAGATGTACCGATCGGCGGTAGGTGCGAGTGTGTTAAAAGAAACTTTTTTAGCGTATTGATATCCTCGGTTAATAGGTGAAGTCTAGAGGTTGGAATCTGTAATGGAAAAGATGATGGACGGAACCGGAAGCAATCCCCTTTTGTAGCATAATATAGGGAAAATGAGAAAAATGACTATTGAACTTTGGTTCAATATACAATGTCGTTTCTGTATTTTTAATTGTATTCGATATATTGTTTAATGTAGTTCAAGAGTTATATTGAACAAATTACAATTCTAGAGATTGTTTTGAATATTAATTTAAAATTCATGAACCATTCTTATAATTTGTCCTATAATATCGACTATTATCAAATTAGCAAAAGTGCCATGATGTGATCTATACCTTGCATCTCATGTCCAAATGGCTAACACTATGAGAACATATGGTTTTATGCGTGAGTTATAATCCAAGTAATATGTAAGTCATTTTGGATGGCCAGGTGTAGGCATCAACGGGCGGACCCTCTCTACGGCTGGCTTCACATATAACTTATTTCCCGAAAAGACTGTCCGATTGATGACGTTTTTGGGTGGGTCACCGCTTTCGAATTCTACGTATCAATCAAGAAATAAGTCTCTTCTCTTCCATTCGATGCCGCACCCATACTCCCGCGCCGTACCCTTTTGTGTTGCATAACACTTAAAGCTACATCAAAGTTGTGCTAGGATAAAAATGTCTATTTTTTTGCTTTTTATTTAGTCTGAATCTTGCAACAGGCATATTTTGACTTTTTCTTAGCCCAAAACACATGAAATTTTCACAATATACAAATCTTGACACATACATTATATTCACAATATTTTGAAATTTAGATAAGATTATAAACTTTGGCAAAACAAAAGGTTGCCTTTGTTTTAGGAGAAATTATAGACATGTAGGTTTCCCCTAGAGGTGAGCAATTGGCCAGTTCAACTCAAGAACTCGATCGAGCCAGAGATTTCGAGTTGGTATTGTGAATAATCAGTCATCTTCTCAGCTTTGAACTTTGGAAATGAAAAAAAAAGTATGAACAAATGGATTCCCAGCTAGATTGGTTCACTTTGCCAGTTCAATGCGGGTATTGGATTGAAGCGGCCTTACCTAGCGAATTCCTTTCAAGAAGAACGGGTCTTGCTCTTGATTTTGAACCCTGGAATCATCCTTTAACGGGTCAATTCTAAGGTTGAACCAAGGTCAAAATCTTTTGATATGGGTACGGGGTGGGTGAATGTATTTAAAATGATAATGATATGATGTATAACAAATGAGGGTAGCTTATGATCACCACGAAGGCCTAAAGAGTACACCATCTCCCAAGGATAAATATTAGAATTAATGAAGCTCACCGCAAAGGCTTAAAGGACTCACCTACTAAGGATAAGAAACTTTAGAATAGGAGAAGCACACAACTAAGGCCTAAATGGTGAAACACCAGCCAAGGATAAATGACTTATTTATTCACCACCAAGGAACAATTCATTTTTAAAGGATAAACTGGTGACAATATTCACTCATCCAGAGAAAAACTTATTATATTCAAGTTTTGTCTGACAAATGATATTACACTTCTACATATGAAAACGTGGAACCACCCAAATATTAAAGGCTTAGGAATTAGAAAACTCAATAAAGACCTAGGAACTAGAAATGCATTATAACCCATAGAAACTTGAACTTTCAATTTTCTAAATTCGCTTAATGATTTTAGCAATTGAATAGAAACCTTGAAAGATTGACATGCAGCAAGAGAAATCATTTAGAGCAGCCTCTAGTTGCTAGATAACCGGTTAAGAGCAATGCGGTCGAGTCAAACTTGTAAGTTGGCATTTTGGTAGCCGATCGACAACCATGAAACTGATAACTAGCTCGTAAAATCGATATCTTCAACTTGAACCCATTGAGTCAAAGTATCATCGAAATCGGTCTATGCTTAAAGAATAAGGAATGGGTTGATTCGATCGATGAAACATAAGTGGAGTTTGAGTTTTAACTCGACGCCACCACATCACTAGTCTTATACACCTTATTTAAAAAATAAGAATAGTGAGACGTAACTGGGGATAATAAAACCCGTGATTCTCAGCATGAAGGAGGTACACAAAATCACTCATTACAAAGTCTTTGCTAGTCATAAGTTATAAAAACAATGTATAATGTGACCAATGAGATTTTTACAAAACAAACCTGGTTGTAGAACCAGAAATTGCCTGAGAAACTGTCACGCCCCGAACCTCGAGTGTGCGCACGTCCCACAACAATCGAATAAAATGCGACATTCCCAGGTGGCGTCGCCGATTCAATCTTCTATGCACATGCGGAAGCATAATAAACAATCCCCGGACAATAACAAACTTAGGATAAGAAAGTAAGACAATCAATTTGCACAAAGCACATCTCATAAAACAATCCTGTGTTCAAATACAAAAGAGATTAAATCAAAAAGGGTTTATCTAAACTCCAGGATCTACAGCCACGAGATCTGGGTCCACTAATAAGGCGTACTAAAAAACTATCGCCTATGGAACCTCATGACACACGTGTCGTAACTCCATCTAGGTACCTGAAAAACAGTTTACTGAGTCAACTCTCTAAGCCCCGATTATGAAGAAATTTACCCAAGGATAACCTAACCACAATAAACAAATCAAGGTCTGGAAACTGTCAGACTAACGGGCGTCGAAGACTATACAACGTCTGAGACCATGTACCGTCTGGAGACTATGTAATGTCTGAGAACATGTACCGTCTAGAGACGATGTAACATCTGGAGATGATCAAACCCCACGGTTCATGTGCATACGCATACCATACACATTTGTAGCCATTGAATCACTTCACATCGATCATCATAAACTCACAAAACTCCCGATTATAAGGGCAAATTGTTATGACACATCCCATACCATGTCACACAATTCCGTCCGATAATAAGGTTCCGTATATCAATAGTTCAATCAAACATTCAGATGTTTCTCAACCAGCGTACTCAATGCCTCAAATCCTTGCCACAACCCGCGAAGATTCTCGCCTCAGGTACATAGCTGTCTGCCTTGTCAGGCTCTGCCTCGTCAGGCATATACCCTGCGAAAGATTCTTGCCTCAAGGTAGTCTAGCAAATCCTCAAGTTAAGCTCTTACCCCGTAGGGTGTCTAGAAAAGCCTCAAGCTAAGCTCTTACCCTGTAGGGTGTTTGTGGCACACGCTAATCATCATCCAATCACATACCATTATATATCACACACCATCTAGCCAACATTACGGAGGTCGAACATCCGGCCTTGCTGTACACGTTCCATACCGTGCCAACTTAGCTAAATATCGAATCACCCTAACTGGCAAAACCAAGTTATTCGCATGTCTCCACATCTAAATCCAGAAACATAGTCAAATGAGTTCGTAAAATCCTCAAATTTGAATATATCATGAAGGACACATAAACCAACATTTTTCATGAGACATTTTGATCCAAATCCTTCTGTAAAGAGAGCAGTAAATCGCTCAAACTATTACAAAATTGCATCTGTTTTTAGAAATCACGTTCTCCAAAACCAGTTTAGTGTGAAATCCAAAACTCATCTGTTTGATCTGAAATTCGAATATGTTAAACTCCAAGATGTGGCAAACAACTTTTGTGAAGAAACTATTTCGAAATTCGAACTCCAAGGTTGATAAAAATCCATAGAACATCAAAAGATAATAAGTTCCAGAAAAAACAGTTGTTCTGTTTTGTTCAAAACGAAGATGACATAATTCATTTTTAAATCCATAAATTTGGGAGTAAAATATATGTCATAGCTAAAGATGTTTAAAACATTTTTTTATGAAGGAACTAACTTCATAATCTCATCATATCTCGATCCACAAAATCAGCAAATAACAATAGTCCAGCAAACATATTCCAGAGAAATCCTCTAACTTGAACTAAACCACTGTCACTTGTGCTAATCCAGTCTAACACCCATCTTATCAAGCCGACTAACACTCATCTAACCCTCTAAGTGTAATCAAAACCTAAGAAAGGTTTGGGAAGTTGACTCACCTAATAAACAAGCCGACTAGTCCACGACAACGACGACAGGAAGGCGACTACAACTTGAATTTACTTCAATTCCAAAAGAAGCTCGAAAGGCGCTGTAAAAGCCTTGCAAGTCACTTCCTGAGTTGCTGGTTTGAGACCAATGTATCTCAGTTGGATGAATGGAGGTGTACGGAGTGAAAATATATAGAAGAAGCTGAATGAGATATACCTGTAAGAGGGAATAAGAAACCTTGAAAAATCAAACCAAAATATCCAAAACACTTGAGTACATTGCCCCATAAGTCTTCAACTCCATCCAATAACAATTTCTCCTCTCAATCTTCTCCAACAAGCAAGGATGAAGGCCAAACTGCAGCAGCCCCTCATACCTACGAATTTGCACCCATTCACCTCAAATCACATTCAACTCCTCATCAATTCAAGTTCTCATCAATTCAAATCCTCATTAATCCAAGTTAGGCTTGAATCTTTTCCACAAAACTCCCATTTCATTTTAATTCGGATGGGGTCAAAAATCAGGATGTCACAGAAACTGAGAGTATTTTAGGCTTTTATTTAAGTCTAGTTTAGGTCCTCATTTGAGAAATTGAGAGTTTTTTAGGCTTTTATTTAGTATCTTCCCTAAAAGTAAGTCAAGTCACTCACCACATACTCGAAAATGAGAAGATACTTTGAAAATGAAATGAAATCATGAAATAAGTGCATCATGACAAAACAATCTAACTGCAATAAATACTTCAGGCTTGTTTGCTGCAACTTATAAATAAGTCAACATGAACATTTTACTTTCTTGCCAAAACTTTTAATGTTACTCAAATATAATAATTTATATAAAAACGTAAACATGAATATACATGTTAGCATTTAGATATTGTGAATGAAAGTTGAAGCGCATGCTTTGCAATATTTGGAAAAAGCAAAAATACAGAGTAAAAATCACTCCAAGCAGATTTTAAGATTGATTTAGACAATTAGTACAAGATATGACAAACTGTCAATATCGAATATAACCCACTTATTTTAATTGTTCAAAAAACATTTACCACAATTCAATGTATTAATTTGCAAATTAAGCTTGAGTATATCTAGTAGTTCTCAAAAATTTATACCTTCAATTTTAGGGAAACATACAACATCAGTTTTAAACCTATACCCATTTTGATGCCAAAAATTTTCAAATCATTTAAGTGCCGCAACTTTTAAAAGAAATCATTAGAGTAACTCTATTGGAAAATCTAACATTATATTATTTTGGCAATAAATTTTTTTCACTTGAGTGGATGCTTTTGATAAATTTTATCACTAAAATGGTGATTAATAAAGTTTTGGCATTAATTTGACAATTCCTAATTTTTTCTAGCTCAGCTCTATAAAATTAAATCGTCCGTAGTAAGCAACAATATATCAAAAGAAAATATTCTAGTTTTGCCACCATATTGTTTTTACTCAGAAACAAAATCATGGAGCAAACATTCTCTGAATAATTTCATTTGAAACCACAAATATCTGTTCACTTTCCTCCAAAAGAGACCAACCAATAGAGCTTAGAGCCTCGTGAAAATGGATTACAATGCTAGGGCACGTTCCAAAACCAATTTCACTGTAATGTCTCAATTTGTGGAAACGTCATGCATTTGACGATATTGTTTGGTAGCTAGGTAAATAGCACATCACACATATTTTAAATGATTCTATGCCAAAACAGGACACTTATATATGCCAATTTAATCTTAGATTTTTGGGCACAAATCTTTTCGATTAATTTTCACTGGAAATCACTTGTTGTGGTCGTCATCCAATCATCTCTGGCTATCCTACTTTGCACATTGCCATCTCAGCAATTTGAGATAATCAATTTGCAAGCAACTTCAACTGAAAATTTAGGGGCATATCCAACCATCAGAAAAAGAGTATTTCTCCTTCATGCAGACTCAAATTGAAACTGAACTGATTTCTTTTACAGATAATGATCCAAGCGAGCAAGGCACGCAAAATCTTTCACATTTTGTAAGGTTTGTTTTTCTCAAGTTAAATTGTTGGCAGGTACTGAAGAGAGAACCAATTATCAATACAAGGTTCCTGCTCTGGACAATAAAATGATGAATTGATGATTGAACGGAGGTTACATTGAAGGACCATCCAGATGCCGTTCAACAAAAAAGGGAACTTTTCATGCGCAGAATCTCTAAAAGATTGTTTTAAAATGAAGAGTTCAAAAAATTCTTTTTAAGAAATAGGAGAATTTTAAGGTTGAACTTTGCGAAAATGAATACCAAATTTTTTGGGGGAAAAAACTTGTACGACTTTAATTGGTCCTTTGAAAGGCAAGACATCACTTATTTATATTCCTACACATATAGGCCACGTTTAGTGAACCAGTTATAGAACTCCAAATAGGATATTTTATATCTCATGTGGCATTTGAAGTTATGTGAAGTACGTATATGTCCGGATATGATCTGGACGTAACTTGGATAAAAAATCTCAAATAGAGGTTGGGATATAGTCTAGCATAATAATTAAAAAGAAGACAAAAAGAAAGGAAAATTTGTGAGCTAAAACAGAGGGCAAAGCATTTGCGGCCCATCCTGCCGCACCTTCATTGGCCACTTCGGCCACCACAACCCCTAATCATTATCGCTGATTGTGTCTCCAAATTGGAGCTTCCCCATCGATGTCTCCCCCCTTGCCGAAATTGCTACCTTCCTTAACATGAATGACCTTCGCACGTTGCTGAGGGGCTCGTGTCACCGTTGCATCCAGCCCTCATTGGTCGTGCATCACCACTGCCTTGTTTTTGCTCTCACTTGACCCGCAAAAGCCTTGGATTGGTAAATATCTAAGTCATTGATGGCAAGCAATTCGGCCCTCCCGTAACTTCGGAATAGTAAAGATCGAGTCATTGAACTTGCTCTCTGTTTTGCTGCAAAAATCTTCTTTCACTTTAAGATCTTTTCATGATTTGTTGACACCTAAATTTTCACGACCCTTTTAGATTCACATTATATAAAATTTTAGGAATTATGTATTTATTTCATAAACACAAGTATTTTCAATAACATGGCATAGCATATAATTTTAAAAATTCATGATAGCATTTATTATCAAACCGGTGGTCGCTTGAACTACAATTAGTCACTTGAACCCGGCCTACACCTCAAGGATTTTCTGCTAGCACTAAGGGAAGTGGATTGAATTTTTCAGCCTCTAATTTGGAACAATTTGAGCCTTAAATGAAGTGAAATTAACCCATTAATTTTTTATACCTTGAGATTAATTAGGATAAGCCCTTAAAAAAAGGTTGAGGCTTGCGAACTCCTAGCCCACCAACCTGAGAATTTTAGCCAGCCCACTCTAAGGAGAGCTTGACCGAAACTCAATTTTAAATCAAAGAGAATATGTACAATTTGGCCATCCGATGACTTAATTAAATGAAATTCCAGATTTTAGGGTAAATTATGCAAATACCAAAAACTTGATGTCCTTAATTACAAAAGTTCAACTCATATATATACGTGATTATATCTCAGAGTTTGCAATCGGCAATTAGAAATTCAAAACATGCTTCACAAAATTGAGAGAAAACAAAAGTGTTGAAGAGAGTTATAGTGCCTCTGACGGCCAAGAACCGTTGACATTGCTGGAGTAAGCCAACTGTTGACATGTTACTACTGCTAGCTAGCTGTTCGCTATACGTCGTGTGTGGGCCTTACCTGCTAGTCGCCCCCCGATTATTCTTCCTAATTCACTGTTTGAATCTGAAAATTGTTATCCGCACAAATTAGGTAAAAATTATATCCTGATTTAGTTTTCGGATTATTTGAATCTATTGTTTCGTTTAAAGATTTTAGGTCATGTCTAGATGCAGCCTTTAGGATTGCATGAGATTTTATGCCATGTCTAGATTTATTGCCTAATTAGGATCGCATAAAAATCTTTTCCGCAAATAATATCGATGTAGCCTTTTAAATTAAGAAACTTTCCTAATTTAACAAAATATCCCAGATCGATGGACCGATTGAGATCCCACTCATGACGGCATGGTAAAAATATTTCCACCCTCCACCATCTTGTGAGATGAGCCATTGATTTTTCATCGTCCAAATTCAAATTTTTACATTTTGTGGATAATACTTTCTTACAGAAAAAATCTTTTGCACTTTCCACCATCTTGTGAGATGAAACGTTGATTTTCTATCATCCAAATTCAAATTTTTATCATTTGTGGATAATACTTTCTTATGGATAGTCGCTTGCTAATAATGTTTGATATTGATTGTGGATGCTAATTGCTATCTTTACTTGATTTTATTCCTACAAAAGTGAAAATAAGAATAAATCCGTTAACATTTGAGTCATTATTTTTCATATATTGCATGTTAAGGATAATCCAAATAAAATTTAGATAACATGTTAAGATATGATAGATTAGATTCCTAATCAAGATGGCATATTTAATTTTTTTAATGATTTTTATTTTCAAATAAAAATCATTAAAATTTCCATTTTAGGATTATATATATTTTCTTATCCATTTAGATTGCATGCCTAGGATAGATTATTTGATAAAGTAATCAAAAGATACTTTCGTAGAATAGATTAGATTGCATTTCGAATTTAAAATGCATGTTTAGAATAATGCCATTTATGTATTCCGAATATCTGATGAACAAATGCCAAAAACACATCATTAACATGTCATATGGTTTAATTGTATTATTATTCATGTCATAATTTCATTTTATACATAGTATCAAAAATAATATTTAGGTGTGTTTATTCTATAATGCATGCCGCATAAATTGCATCATAGATTAAATAATCATGTTTCCATGTTATATTGTGTGTGATATTCATATCATATCACATGCCATTTGATTAGCAAATATGTGTCACCTAATCTACCATTTAATTTAATTATTATTGCATGTCACATAGTTTGCATGTTTACTTTCATAAATTGAATTCACTTAGAATAATGTCAATTAAGTCAAGTCCAATTTTTAGAATTGCATGCTAGGTTCATTTAATCATTAATCATGTCACATAACATATTTCGCATGTTTTCACATATCATTTAGGAATTGCATGTTAGATTACCATTTAGGAATTTTATGTCATATAGAGTGCATGTTAAAAGTTGTGTGACATTTAATAGTTATGTGTATATCCATGTCACACATCATTAAAATTAGGTCATTTAAGTAAATGCCTTTCATGTTAAGATAGTTTAGATATTATACGTATCATTGTTAGCATAATTCATTTAGTGTAATTGCATAATGCTTGCAATGCATTTCATTGCATTGTATTTAATTATGTAAAGTGAAAAGTTATTGTTTGCTAATGCGTATTAGTAGAAATTATATTAGGATTGATGATTGATTTTTTCTACTAACACTGTAGATGCTTACATTACTATCAAAGTAAGTTTAGACTTTCCATCTCTGCAATTTATTCAAAGCTTTCTTATTGAGTCTTAAATAAATATTTGTGCACCTGTATGATTACCCCACATGTTAGGTGGTTAGAATTAAAATCAATTCAAATTGCCTGCCAAAGCATTTTTATGAAATAAATAGTAGTGAAAGATCGTTATATTAATTTAGCGTAATGAAGTACCGATTCCAATACTTTACATATGTATCTAGTCGACCCACCATAAATAGATTAATAATGACTCCTGATTAAAAATTATTTGCATGTTAAAAAATTAAATAATAAGATGCGAACTAGTATGGGTTTGGGAGAGCTCTAGTTAGATTTAGTCATAATAATATATTAGCTAGTCCTAGATGGTGAACTATGCGGGGAGGTCGCAACAAAGCTAAAGGAAAAAAAAGAAGAAAAAAGAAAATAGAGCAGAACAAAGGTGTTTTGAAATTCCTTCCATATTGTCATATTTGCAAATCTTTCTCTTCTCTCTCCTTACCCACTTTCAATCATGGCGCATCGCTGTCGCCTAGTCTCTTGTTCTCTTGTTCATATGCAAACACTCAGCCTTGCCAACAGTCATGGTAACCCCATATCTGAGGTTGCCCATGCCCGATTACACCATCTAAGGTGATGAGAGATCACAAGGGTTGTGGTTTCAATAATTGACGGGACAAAGATGGCACTCGATTGGGCACCATAGGTTGGTGATTTGGTGATGAAGGGGGACACAACAATGACGAGCGATGGCATAGTGAGGTGAGGCAACATTAGAGTGGCTGGACAAGCGACAGAGAAAGGCAATGGATATTAACACCGAATTTATCTATTTGGTAAATCTTTTGGTAATTTAATTAATTTTTTAGAACTTTTTTCGTTTAGAAATTTTGAATTTTAACTAATAATTTTTTTCAACTCAGCTCGTGCTTGTGCGGTACCTACCATGTGCAAACCCTTTCCCCCTCGTAGGCCCATCCCTTCTTCAGCCCCCTTTCTCTTTTCTTTCCATCGTGGCCCCTAACTGCATCAAGCCGGCCCCCTCTCAGCCCTAGCCTTCTTCCCTCTTCCCCACTCACACACACTAGCCCACGCAAGGACCAAAGATGTGACAAGATAGAAGGACATTACAGAGTAGAAAAAAGATAAGAGGGGATAAGAGAGGGGCTTCGAGCAAAAGGAAGTGAAGAGAAAAAAGGGAAGGAGAAAAAGACAAAGAGAAGGGGGAGAAGAATGGAGAGAGATATAATGGAAAGATGGAGTGATCCTGATAGTGAGGATGATCCAATGGTCCGATGAGACCCCTACCATCCAATGACACCTTGCTGCGCTATCCAGCTCATGACTCCTGTTTCCCCACTCCAAGCCTCCGGGACGTCACCTATATTTTTTTCTGATATTTTGCACGTCGAGTCTCGAGATCTCATCTTGAAGACATGTGAGGCAACTAGATTTAATTTGATCTATCTAGCTTGCCCTTCATTCACCGTCGCCGAGCCAGGAAAAAGAGTAGTGACTAACCTCGCTATTTTATTTTGCCCAATTTTGCTTAAAGTGGTTAATTGAGGTTCCTCAACCCTAGCTCTTGAGCATTTTCGATTTGCTTATGCCGTCCGCCATTTATTCTAGGTGTCCTATATTAACTATGGTTGATTTTGGTTGGAGTTTGTGTCTAGAATGCTTTTAGATTCTCCTATCAGTCAATGCTCGCTAGGATTTTATGAAACATCGGAGGGAGACTCATCCCTTCTTCCTTCTTTATGGTCACATTGTGACCCCATGGTGAATTTTTTTCTTGTTTTTTTTTTTTTTATCACAGCTTGGCCTTGGTCGATGTTTCAGGGCTGGTCATGGCATTTGCGCATTACGACCCTTCGTTTTAGGTGTCCAGTCGAGGAGCATGGTTTTCGGTCGGAAGAATTAGTGTCGCGTTGGTTGAGTAGCGGCCGAGTTCTTGCCCTCAGTTGCCTGAGCCAACGCTGGCGTGCACGTGTATGCTTCAGCCAAGGCTTGAGATCAGTGGTGCCTCCACTTGGTTGCTTTTTATCAAGGCTACAAAAGGGGAGTCGAAATCGGTGAGCTGAAGCTGGGATGAGATTAAGGTTAGTCGGAGTTGGACCAGTGTGCTTGGTTGGTCGAAGTTAGATCGGACCATTTGGGGAGCCTGATTGTAGACTCGGGCAGGCATGCTAGGCTGATCGGAGTTTGGCCATGAGGTTGGATTGATCAAATGGAGTGTGGGCTTAGTTTAATTGATATAATGGTGGGCTAGTTGAATGGATTTTGGGTCAAGCTGGGAGAGGGTGGGCCGGTAAAAGAAGAAAAGAGAGAAGAAATAGAGAATGGGCTATTGAGCCCAATTGATTGAGGCCAAGTCGATGGACTCCAATTGGCGAGCTCATGCTAGAGGCCTAGGTCGCGGGTCTATGCCGAATGGCCCGTTCTGTACATCTGAGTCTCTAAGTCCAAATTCACGTATCTGAGTCAGGCCCAAAGCCAACTTGGTTCGATGCCTAACCTAGATCTTTTTAAAATATTATATAGTATTATAATATTTTATTAATAAAAATAAAAAATATATTTTGAGAACTAAGAAAATAAAATTTGATTTAGAAAGGCCATCCTTGCTTTGAAATTAAATTCTAGCATTAGAGTTAGCTTAGTTTAACTAATTAATACTGGATTTCGAAAAAAAAGAAGTTGCCTCGTTGGTCAACAAAGTGATTTTTGGTTCCCAAGGCATTTTAGCCTAAATACATGCCTTGTTTAGCTTCAGCTATAAATGTTCAGATGTATGATTAGACGGGTAGCTTATTGAAATAGTTAGGGGTAGCTAAATCTTGTGATTATGTTCAATGGCAACTGTGAGACAATTTCATTGAATATATATATATATATATATACATGAACATTATCGATGTTTTAGTTTGAATAAATACATACCATGGATATCTTGAATGATGTTTGAATGTCAAAACCAACATACGTTGGATGATAGCCCATCATGGTGATCGAGGAGGTGACCAAAATGGAGTTGATGGTGTTAGACCGATGTCCATTCTAGTTTTAATCCTGTAAAAGTTCAACATAAATTCATTAGGATTATGCTAGTTTAAATATATTTAGATTATTTAGCACATGCTTTATTTAATAAAATCAATTTAGACCTAATATAACTTCTTTTAGTAAATGTTTAGTATAGTCTAATTAAGATTGTTAAAGGCTAGCTATATCACCTAGAGGAGAGTGAATGTGTGATTTTGACTAATCTTGACAAAATTAAAGCAGAAATAAATGTCAGGATCAAAGTCTAAAAGATATACCATTAACAATAAGACTTTACAAGTCTGTGAAATTTCAAAGCAACTAAATGTTATACAAATATATTTGTTAAAAACACTTAAAAGAGTTCAGGGATAAGAGAATTTGCACACAAAGTTTATAATGATTTGGATTGGTTCAAGCCTAGGTCTACTTTCCCACGCTAACAGCCTACTGGCTGGATTTCACTAAATAATCAACAAAAGATTACAACCACAAGTGATAATGAGAAATCATCCTATCTCACTCAGTCACTCAACTTGGTCTCTTTTAACAATTAACTTTTATAGCTCATGAATGACTAGTATCGAAGTGCACTTAGAAGTTGAAAATTATGTTATGGACCTTGTCTTCTTCTCGTCAGTATCTTGGTTTCCTTTTATACTCATTCACTCTCAAAACTAGTTGTTGGACAGTTTTTGGAGGATTGTCTTTCAATCTATCTATTGGACATAACTTTATTGAGAAAGAGTGGTAGCCATTGAGAGATAAAAACTAAATCTCCATTGATTTGGTCACCATACAATCAATCTCTAGTTTCCATAAGCATAGTTCTTTATTTATGTAAGTAACTTGTCTTTGAAAAGATTGTTAATCAATTAGGAAACCTTGCATTATGTTGCAAAGATAATTATAATATAGAAAGTCAATCAATATTTTCTAAGTAAGAAATCCAAGCTAGATTACTAGTCGTTATATGTTAGTTTTAATGTGCTAAACTATAGACTTCAAAGTTTGATCGTCTCTTTGAGCCTAAACAATTATAATTGGGAGTCTAGATAGCTATATAACTCTTAGTCTGGACAAATCTGGTTAAATTTTTTATCTTCTAGTTCTTTTAAGTATATTACCAATTGTGGCTCTATATTGTTGCTTCCCTATTCATGGAACCTCCAAATTTTACCGAACTCTTCATTCTAGGTTTGTTCACCTTTTACCCAAGTACCTCCAGCTTGTAGACATTTCTATGCCCAAAGTCTTATTCTATGTTGATAGAAAACTTTAACCTCAGCAAGTTCATATTAAAAATATCATTTATATAACCATATATGCATAATACACCTACTACTCAACCAGTAAATGTGTTAGTAGCTTTTGATTATTTTGTCATTTTCTAAACATCAAAAGTGATATCCCTAATAAAGATTACATTTGAATCAATTCATTAAATTTATGTTCACATTAAATTTTAATAGCAATATGATCATGTCTCCAGACTTATAGCAAAACCACGTATTATTCGTTACCTGACGAGTTGTAAGTTTTACGTTCTCATATTTAGATTGTTGCATTCAATTACTAAACGAAAAATCATTCATCGTAGGGAATAAATTGCAAAAATATTTTTATTTATCATATAACATTTCAATACTTTGAGTATTTATTTTTTGCATTGTCTTTTGATAAATTGTGTGTTGATTTATTATTTTTTATTAGTCTAGCTCTAATTTAGACTAGCATGAAAATAACCCTACAAAAATAATTGCATGGACATGGAGATTGGATCAGCTATCTGAGGCACGCTATCAAATTAGGAGATGTTTCATAATTTAAAAGGCTACTAAGAATATCACGTATATCTCAATCAAATCATTCAATGATATTCATAATATTCTAAGATATCGACATAATTTAAATTAGGCAATACATATTTCAAAAATAAATGGTTGAGAATTTTTTTCTAATTCAAAATATGCCCAGATATGTATGTAAATTCAAATTCTGTGGATTTGGATTGAGACAGCTCGTGGATAAATGGTTGGTGGTGGGGTAACCTCTCCATGCTTAGCAGTCGTGGTGACGTGCTCGTGGAAGTTGCTGGTGGCAAAATATGGCCAACAATAGGGCTAACATAGCTGACTTGCAAATGAGGACTCGATGATTAATGACTCACAAGGCTTGGCCAATAGTAGGCATAGTGGTTGTAGTGGAGGTGTGGTGTGATCACGGTAAGGTAGGACTCTGGGGTCATTTTTGGCTCATGGACTCGGAGTGGCCTTGGTAATACTTGGCCAAGGACACACTTGATGAACTTTGCTCAGTAACCAGTAATGATATAGGACGTTGATGTAGTCTAATAGGTGCATCAACGATTGTTGCTGGCCGAGGCTCGCTGCTAGCGTGACAGGTCTACGCCTTTAATCATATAATATTAGTAATATGTCTCGACTTGTCGTGAGAGGCTTTTGGGATTTAAACCCAGACATCCTCATCCCGAAGGCACCACAGCTTACTTTGCATGGCATATCGTTCTAGATGCATCACGGCTTGCTCCCTCATTACTCGATTCTCCGATCATTGGAGGCATCCTGACTAACCAAGGGAATTGTAGGTTACTATACACATAATTCACTCACTTTAATTCATACCAACATACATCACATGCTTCTTGCCGATCCATGCATCAAATGCAATTTGGTTTTTGACAAGTAAAAAAGGCAACATGAAACACTTAGACCCGAACTCATCTTTTCTTTTCAAGCTAAGATTTTCAATGGTTTGAATCAATTCTAAACGAATCCAGACTTTTCAAAGTATGAGGTTAAGACATCCCTCATATGACTCTAAATGAACTAGGAATTGCCTATGATGAACTTGAATAACATTATTGCCTTAATAAAGTGACGGCTCCGAGTAGCTGTTGTGTGAATAGTAAGGGGTAGATGCAAAGTCCCACGGCTCTGGTGGAACATCAAAGGTCAACGAAGGCAACAACGTTTCTAGGGGTCGAACGAAGGGTAGAGGTCACTGGATGGTGATGGTCCATTGGCCATTCACTAGTTCTCGAGGTCTCATAGGGTGAGATAAGTGGACTTTTGCTATTAGAGAAAAGTCTTGGAATTCTAGATGCACCTTATATAGTCGCCAAACTCCCTTCTCTCTCCATTCTACCATATGGCACCACTAGGGTACCACTTAGCATCATCGAGGTGCATTTGGTATCGCCGGGTGAAAAATTCCACTTGGCTGTGCTAAGCGACGTCGGCTATGCCAAGGTGGGGACGGCTGATGGAGGTGGGGTAGTGGTGCAATAAGTAAGTAAGAGTTGATGGTGGGCTAGAGTGAGAAAAGCCTATCCCAAAGAAATCAAGTCAATTGTGGTTAGAAGTAGTTGATGATGTTGTAAAGTGTTCGTCGTCATTTTTCGTTGTTTAATAACCTTGATGTGCTCTATTTGTGCCAATCTTCAATAGTCTTCCATTAGTCATTCTTGAGTTCGACTTTATTTTTTGCCTCTTATTGTTCACAGATTTCGAGTCTTCATAGAAAAATTTACTAATTCCAATCAAATTCGATTGACCCGCCACCTAGCTTCAGAATAGTATGGTTGCATCACCATGGGTAACAAAAAACCCTAAGTCAAATCGGCATTTGGTAATTTGCTATAGGGTAATGATGTGACGGAAGTTGTGGGTTCAGGTTTAAGCATGCTAAGGAATATCTTTTTATTCTAGCTAATTTCTTAGCCATTTTCACTATTCCTTGAATCTATGTGGTCATGCAAGGGTGGTGTACAAAAACTCATGACTTATTTGGCTTGAGATAAGCTGTTGAAGGAGAACTGAATGGTGGAAGGAGCGGGTAAGGTAGATTTGGGCGAAGGGACATGAGGAGGAATAAGGGTGAGCATGGTCCGGATTGGGCCGGTCCCATACTCAACCCGAGGACCAACTCGTACAATGTTGGTCCTCAATTTTTGGGACCATGGATCGAGAATCGGTCGATCCAGTCCGGTCCTAGGGTCAACTTGAGATCGCTAAATTATTCGTACAAGAAATTCTATGAAGAAGAGATTTGGCATAACAACCTATGCAAACAAGAATGAAAGGTTCTCAATTTCTCTTTTGGCCACATATAGGGTTCTGTTCAAAGGCATCCAGTAAGTTCGTGTGTGGGTGAGTGGAGAGGGTTCTATTCAAAGGCATCTAGTAAGTTCGTGTGTGAGAGAGAGAGAGAGAGAGAGAGAGAGAGCAAGAATGTGGCTAAAAACATTTACTTCTTTTTTTGGTATTACGCTTGCTACTATGACAACAATGCAACTGCATTATAATTCTATAAATCAAATGCCTAACATAAATGGTGGAACAACGAGATCAATGTGCATCAACAAAAAAACCTAAATATATCAAATTCACATAAATTCACATAAATTTCCAAGTAATGTTGCCATACATAAGAAAAATTGTTTACCTCTTGTTGGAGCTTTTCTTTCAATGTCCTAAGATCTTCACTTGGTATTCCATGTAAACTGTAGGGTTCAAATAACACTTCCAATTGTAAAATGAAAAATTGGGCAATAATGTCAAAGGCCATAGTAATATTACTTATGATGATCCACCTAAATAAGAATGGTGCAACAGAAAAATATTGATGTGTAAATCAATATTATTATCAGCTGGAATAGTGTAAGAAATTCGAACTAAGCAACCAAAACTTCATGGAACCAAAAATTCAATACTGAGGTCATTTGAGATTTTGAAGTTACCATTCAAACTAAGCAACCAAAACTTCATGGAACAATGTGAGAAATTTGAATAATATACCAGATCAAACGGTATTGTCAGTTGAGGAAATCTCTAAGCATTGTCAATGTTAAGAGCGTGCTTAGGCCCAAAGATCAATCCAATTTGACTGAGTCTCAATCTATTTGAAGATCTAAATTGAGTTTCACGATTAAAAAAAAATGGAATTAAGCATTACCACATACCCTCCAATTAGGGTGACGGAGGAGCGAGGTCAATGAAGAGCTATGAGGCGGTGAGCGAGGCAATGAGGCTGATGAAGAGTTGTGAGCGAGCAGCGAGCAAGGCGGTACGATGGGAAGGTAGTCCTCATTAAATTAGGGCTTTACCGGCAAGTGAAATTGTGAGCATCCAAAGTCAACCTCAATGAAGAAGAACGCTTGGATTGGAAGAAGATATATGTAACATACGTTGGTTGCTCTTAGGCCTGTTGGTTTGGCCTTTTACTCTTGGTTTGGGCTCTGCAGTCTGCATGAAGAACTGAAAGAGGAAGGCTGAAGCTGAAGCTGGTTATCTCATTTAACGGGCTTGTAAGAATATGGCATATTATATCTATATCTATATCTATATATATATATATATTATATTGTCGGGTTGGTCCAAGTTGGACCAAGCCAAAATCTCAGGACTAAGGACCAACTCGCACAGTACTTGGTTGGAGATTTCAGGATCAAGAACCGACCCAATTATCTTAAAAACCCAACCAGGACCGACCCGGTTAGGCCGGTCCAGGGTTGACCTTGAACTGTTACTCACCTCTAAGGAGGAATAGGCACATGGAATTTATGCACACTATGGTTGCCGATGCATTAAATCCATACACCACACTCGACACCAATGCAAGCACATGCATTACACATGTCTAGGTTGCAAGTAAGGCAAGTGCACACAACTTTTGCTCATCTCCATTATATCTACTATGTTTCCTTCGACATGCTGAATTACGATTCTACCCTCATCTTAAAATTTTGCCCCTAGCCAAATTTACTTCGAATTTTGCCCTGTGACTAATTCATCATTTTACCCTTCCATGCAATTTGCTGATATTTTATGCATAAAATTAAATGTCTAGTGATCCACATATTTTAAATAATTAGAGATTAATCATAGCATCTTTAATTAATTAATTAATATCATATTTAGAAAAATACATTGATTATAATTAATCTCATTAATATGATGAATTTTTTTATTAGGAAGTTTCATTATATTAATATGATTAATTAGGATCAAATAACATATTATTTTCTTAATTTACCTAGCTGGACTAAAAAAGGAATATAATATGATAGTTTCATCATAAAGATAATAAATCTATTTAAATTAAAACTTATTCTATAGGTAGGATTTTGTTGTGTGATTCATATTTTATAATATGTTATATATTGGTGAAGCATGATGTATGTTAGAGTTGGTCTCATATTTGATGGCATAAGCATTTCGATTTGATGTGCTATTTTACAACCTGTAACTTTGTTTGAATTTAGAATGATGCTCTCGTGCTGAATGGTGAAAACTATAAGATTTGAGAGGAATTAATTATTCTTCAATTGGAGTGCAAGGACATTAGCTATGCTATAAAGGAAGATGGACCACCTACTGTTATAATGACATGAGCACTTTAGTTGGGCTAGTTGGTGGTGAGTTTGGAAAGTGCTGAAGTATTGACAGCAATTGAGTCGATGGTTGCCAAGCCTAGTAATGGTGGTGGTGGCAAAGGCATCGGCTATGGCGACTGAGATTTGATGATGGTAGTCTTCGAGCCTAACCGTGGTGGATGGCAATGGTAAGCATGGAAAGAATCTTTCTTCCCTAGAGAAAAAAAATTGAATGTTTGAGTATTATGATATATATGTAAATTGTGTTACAAAAATCCTATATCGAATAAAAAACTGTGGTGTGGAAATAATTTATATATGCAAGTTGGACCATAAATCATTGGCTTAAGCTTTTGGTAATGATAGGTCCAACTAAATATATTGATAGGCTCATACTTAAGTTATGAGTTTTTGCTACGTGCTCCCAATAAGTGGTATCGAAGCCCAGACTTATTAATAGTTTGGACCCAATAGTCAATTAAAGAGGTTGTTGATGCTTTGACCTATACACATTATCCTATATTGGTTAAGGAAGGAGCCATTGACCATTCAACCTCTAAGAAAAGGAGTTTGATATGGAAATATCACATATAAATTATTTGCATTAGATCACTAAAAGGAGCACTCAATTTGGACCAAATAACGTTATAAATCAAATAGGGCTTCTGGTATGTAAAGATTGTTTGGCATAAATTTTGACATTTCGTCTTTCTAGAAAAACCATAATTTATGGAACTTAATTTCCAAGAAACTCAAATTTTTAGAACAATGTTAATTTTCCTTAAAACAATGCTTATTATCTTATTAACAAATTTTGAAAAGTTTCTGCTCAGATGAACCCCATTTCACCTATCACCAAATAAGTGATACATATAAAATATGTGGATTAGCTAAATACTCAACTGGTGTTTTTCTTACAGTTTGTTAGATAGAGATGATTGCAGAAAAAAATATCCGTTTTGAATATGTTGATCCGACATCTCTACCTCTTCATCAATGTCAAAAGTTCTCTTAAGCTGCATTTAGTCATATCGACCTTTTTATTGGATAGAACATAGGTTAGATCGGATACAAATAGAATTTTCAATATCATATATGATGTTGGTATACATATCTAACGAGGATTAGTTATTTGATCATCTAGATAGATTGAACGTCAACACAGTGGCTCTCGCCTCCAATAAATCCAACCTCACTCTTCTCACCTCTTCTTGACCTCCTATTCCTATTTGCCATGCCGAATAAATGTTGTATCGTTTAGATCCCCGAGATCTGTTGGATGTCCAAGCTACCTAAGCATCACTATCGTGCAAAATCGACAATAATTACTAGTCCCTCCTCAATCTTCATCGTTGACTTGCAATCTTCAGAAACCACGAATCAGGTTGCCACCCCTTTGAAGCTGACGTTGAGGCCAAGAGGATGGAGATGTGGCTGTTCGTGCGACAAAGGTGCGTGAGACATAGAAGGACGACAATTGTTTGCTCCCGATCTGGCCATGGAGGGGTACGTAGCTATTGCTCCAGATTTGGCCATGGAGTTCCTCTATGACCAAGGTGCGGTCGAGCTCCATCAAGTTGATCTCAGCCATGGAGGATCTCCTCCGTGGCAAGATAGAGTCGAGCTTGTCACCACGACGAACCTCGTTGGTGGTGATGAGAGTTAGCTCGGTGGGAGGCTGTGGCTGTCGGCCATGGGTGGCTTGAGGGAATAGAGAAGACCGATGAGTGAGAGACATATCCTATACACATTTTTCCCACCCTGTACATATGATTACTTTATCTTGATTTATCTCCGGTCTTATCTTGTTTTGGACTGTAGCCAAACACACGATAGGATAAAATTCATACTATCCTAACTTTTATCCTGCTGCCAAACTTAGAATTTGGGAATATAAATGGGTAAATTATCAAATTAGACATAAACATAGTGTACATACATTTTAGTCATAAATTTTCAATTTTGCTAATGTATTCTAAACTTTTGTACAAAATTCTAACGTAACTATTACAAATAATTGCCTCCATAAATTGATGGCAATTTATGAATGACGTTGTTTCGTGTACGTCAGCATGCTAATAGGATGGTTAACGGTGACTACATGTCACATTAGGAAGTTTCGGCTGCAACTGTTGAGAAGGACTATATTGAGCTTTTGTTCAAAAATCTAGGACTACATTAACAAAATTTAATATTAAATTTATATTTATATACCGAACGTAGAATTGATTTAGTAAATGGTCCCATATTCATCAGCGAAACATTAGTGGAAAAGTCTTGTTCGATGCTTTTCTAAGCGCCAACAGCCTTCAATCATCCAATGGGTCCCATAATCATCAGATTCATCGTATCACATGGATCGATTGTCTTCTCTGATTTGTTGGTATGGGAAATGGCCAGCGGAAGACTAAATATTGGCAACACTTCATTTTGGTCACTTTCACTCGAGATTCATACTACTGCAAATTTTTTATATGGGAGAGTTTATTTTGGTTTTTGCTAGTGCTTTGAGCTTTGAGAGAAAAAGAACAGGAAAGGTTGTGAACGTGGTCGAGTTTAAACATACTCGATCCTCAATTAGCAGTGGATCCCTGTTTGCTTCACTAAGTGAAATTGACGGTCAACATGAAGGAAAAAAGGAGAGCACAGTGAATAAATTTGCAACCTTCCGTAGAAGTAAATGAATCAACTCTACTTAATTACAACATGAAAATCAATCAAATGCATTAAGACATACGAAGAAAAGAAATCACCATTGCAACGATTTCCATCTTCTCTCCACTCCAAAGATGCTCGAGAAGATCTAGGGCTTTTCGAGGTTATGACTTAGGTTTGAAAAGCCTGCATTATGACCAGCTTTCGAATGATGATATCCTAGTTTTACCCTCTTTATTTGTCGCCGTAGCCAAGAAGCAGAACAAGAAGTTAGCCAACATTGTGGGTGCGTTTGGTTTAACTTTTCGAAAGAGTTTTGAGTCTTTAATATCCATTGGAGAAAATATGAGGTGTTTGACAGTGTTTGGTTGAACTTCGTTTCTCCCAAGATCTTTGGCTCAAGGTCCATTTACATGAAGCAATTAAGTGATTTTATATATACTTTGCAACATTGTTGAAGATAGGATACTATTTTTCTTATATTGCTTGTACAAATCTTGAAATTGATAGATAGATTGATTTAGTCAATTCATATGATTGTATATTCAGGGCGCGAATAACAAAGGGTACATGTCCCTGTTTTTTTTTTTTTTAAGTTTCGGGAACATATTTGGGACAAAAATCTATTTAGTAGTGCAATTTCAATTTTCTATTTCTAAGACAAAATTTTAATCTAGAAATAGGTCTGGAACAAACATTAGAAGTAAAATATTTCTATTCTCTATTTCTGAAACAAAATATAAAAGTAAAAAATTTCTTATTGCTTGCCCACATCGCTCACCATTGCTCACTTCTAGACAACCACCGACCCCTGCCACTAATGCTCACCATCAACCCCAAGCGGCTGCACTCCTATCGCCACCCATCCCCACTACCCATTGTCACCAGCCACTATTATCACTTTCCAACTGACCAACATCAACCATCAGTCACCACCGACCGTTGACTACCAACCACCGCTAACCGCAAGCCACCATCCATGGCCGGCCGTTGCCGACCATCGCCGCTAGCCACTGGCCCTCCTAATCGGCCACTTGCCACAACCCACCACCCAGCCATTAGCCACCGCCCCTACCCACCAACCATTGACCATTGCCCACCATCGAATGTAGGAATAGAAAGTACGAAGGCTTATCAAACAATATTTTGTTCTAGAAATGAAAATTGTGTTCTGCTTAGAAATTTTTCTAAGGAATAGAAATAGACTAAAAATTATTTTTGAAAATAAAATGGTTATATTTTGCGCTTTTAGTTCGCAAAATAGGAAAATATTGTTATGTATATATTTTTCTACATTGTACTTTTTTGTATTATATATGCCCCTATGCACATGTAAGAAATATGAAGAATACAATTTCAGTCCCTTGAATTTCTTCGTCATTTTCTTATCATGGTATTAGAGCTTTCATTTCTAGCCTAGCTTCTGCAAAAAAATTTATTGCCTCCAGTCAGTCTTCTAACCTTGTTATTGCAAAAACACAACTTGCAAAACAATTTTTTTTTTTTGGTAAAGAAAAATATGACAATGCAAAACAAAGTTAAGCACTCCATAAAACAGAAAAAAAATTATCAATGATGCCGTGCCGAAGAATCAGAGTTCAAGTTCTGGAGAAAGTCATGATTCGGACGCACTTGTCTTGGAGGAAGTTTCCAACTCACTCCAACTTCGGATCAAATTGATCCAGTTCAATAGGAGCAGACTTACATCCAACATCCCCCTCAAGCACAGTTCTGCTTGGCTTAATGGCCATCAGCCCACTGGTTTCCTATATAGGACCACTGGACAGCCAGGCCGAACAAACCTTGGGCCAAGCAAGGCTCGTCCAGAGAAGATGCAGTAGCTGTCTTTGGAGCTCAGCAATGTAAGTGGGCCGGTCCCTTTTGTTCTTGAGATCGATCAAAATGGTAGGTAGAGCTGGTCACTTTCAGGTTCAGAAACCTGTATCAATCCAAGTGAGTTCAGGGACAAATCCCTACTCATTCTCCCAACCGAGCTTCCTGCTCTATACGGTTCCCATAACCTATGGCCGCCCCGAGATGGGCAAACACACTCTACACAGCACCGTCTTATGGATTGGAACTCCGACTCATCAACCAGTAGCTCACCTGACCAAACAACTAGTCAACCTAGTCTTGGGATTTCCACCAACAAAGGATGAGGATGGTTTCCTCGACGGAACCGTCTCCTTTTCGACCAACAACTGGTTATAGTGACATTGTCGCAAATGCAACCAGCTCATTTGCACATGGACCTGGAACTGTGTAGCTCTCGAGGTTGTGGCCAAACTCCCAATAACCGAAGACCCAAGGGCAATGTGGGACAACTTCTATATGAATTGTATGGGAAACTAGGCTGAGCCAAAATTTTCTCTCAGGCCTTGTTGGAGTTGTAGCAAGGGAACTTCTCAATCATTGCTTGCTTTAACCAACTCTCTGACTCTATGGAATGAGCTCAATGCGACTGAGGAACAACTGAAAGGGCCCGAAACCACCTTGAAGTAGTATATGGCCATTAAAGAATCTTAAAAAAATGACTTGATTTCTCTTGATTCATTGTATATTTTTCCTTCATTGTACTTTCTTGTATTATAAATGCCCCTATGTACATGTAAGAAAGATGAAGAAATACAATAATCCTTCAAATTTCTTCTTCATTGTCTGTCAGACATAACTTGAGAGTAAACAAAAAGGAGTGAAAATGAATGGTATGGCTATAGGAGAATGCCGGTGGACAGGCTGGGTGCGGTGTGGCCGTGTCCTGACAAAGACTTCCGAGATCCTTGAGGACTCAACGACAAACCCGATCATGTCATGGAGCGGGACAAGGAACAACTTCATCGTTCTTTGTCGCCCTACTCCCTAGGTATTTTAAGCACAACTTCTCCAGCTTCATCCGACAGCTCAACACCTATCATCGTGATAATCTTCATCCTTAATTTGTTGTTTTGTCTTGGTTCATCACTTTATGGATTCTTTTTATGGTCTGATTCAACTGAAGTGGTGTTAAATTTGAGACATGATAGACTGGCCTCTTCAATTGGCCGTGTTGTGGAAACAAATCCATCATCCATGTCGTCCCTATCTTTTTCCTCTTATTTACTCTCATCCACAGCTTCGTTCGCTTGCTGGCTCCGACATGATGCTGCCTCGCCCAACGCCCCTAAAGCAGCTTGCTCTTCTCGCTCCTTTAGCCCAAACACTCAGCAACCAAGACCCCCATTAACGACCCAAACCGTTAGAAAGTTGACCACCCTCGACATATTTCAGCCACTATTGGCGAGCCGAGCGCGCCCATCGCTAGGGCGTCAGATGACAATCAGATTTGTATCTAGAACTTAGCGAGGGGGAAGATGAACCTATATCTAGCGAACCCAGGCCTTGGCAATCGTCCATCCTTAGCGACATGACTCTCGACGACTATCCCTAGCAACTGTTGACTCTTGGCTCACACCAATGGGAATTTGGAGCAACTACGTGTTCAGAGAGACTTTGTAGAATTGAGGGTAATGTAATAATTCAAAAATGTTAGTGAGGGCAAGGTTGGAATAAAAAAAGCTCATGAACTCTCAAGATTATGGATGAGCACAATGGATCGCCAAACTCGGGAACCGCCAGGACTAGCCTAGTTAGTCCGGTCCACAGTTCCTAAAAATAGATTTGATTCTTAAGCGGTCCGGTTCTCGATTCCTGAGAGGTAGGACTGGAATAGACCACCTGGACAGAAATTAGAACGGGCCCAGTTTCTCTATCTCTAAGTTCTCTCCATCTCAGCATCTCTCTCGTTTCCTCCCTCAAGTCTCACTCCTCAGGCAGTCGAAAGTCAAGACTTTGCCCGCTCTAAGTAAGTTTCGCTGGTACGCTATTCCTCTCTCTCTCTCTCTCTCTCTCTCCTGGACCACCTTGGAACCAGACTGACCAGTCGGTCTGGTCGGTCCGGTCCGGTCCAATCCTAGGATTAGTTGGTTCGGTCCAGTTCTCTCCTATTGGTGGAACTAGACTGAACCAGTCGGTCCAGTCCGATCCTAGGATTAGTCGGTTCGGTCCTCGGTCCTAAAAATTGGGGATCGATCCCACCGATCAATTTTTGGTTCCAAGGGGGATTTGATCACCCTTACTCAAAGCTACTTTCTATGAAGGTGGAAAATCCATATTTATACTTGTCTTGGGTTTTTAGCTTAATGAATATTGACTTTTACTTACTGCTTTCCAAAAATCTTTACTAAATGCCTCAACTTTTACTCAAATGACTTTAAAGGCTCCAAATAATTTTACAAAATTGAAATAAATGCACCCTAGAAGTTCCAAGGCCGGGGAGATATATATATATATATATATATATATATATATAAAGAGTCACAACCCATAATGTACACATAGGGATTTAAATTTGGGCTAATAAATTCCTGTACTCATATAACTTTTACTCCAGACATGTTTGTTAGTTAAGGATTCTTGATGATGTGAAAAAATTATTTGAGATATATCTAATTTGGATTTACCAATTTAACGTGTTCATCTTTGCAACATGAAGATTAATAGAGATACATGTAACAAAGCTTATAAATTTTGTGATTATTTTTTGATATTATCCCTTCAAAAGGTGAGAAAATATCAATGGTTTATTCTCACCATGTCACTAGCTAATGTGGCGAGCATTTTGGTGCTCATGTTTACTCACAGCTTAACACATATACTATGGTTTGGAACTCAACAAAAACTTCATTTCTCTATCTTCTTTTTGTTAGAGGAAACTCTATTGTTATTTTGAATATAACAAAACTTAGTGACAAAACTCGAAGTCAAATACAAGTGGACTTTGAAGATGTCAAAAGTCATGGCTAGACAGAGTAACGTCTGGAGATGCTAGACACTGTATCGTCTGGAGATGCCAGACATCGTAATGTCTGGAGGTGACAGACACCATAAAGTCTAGGAAGTTGGGTTATGACGATTGTTTATGTAAGATGGTATTCTTATGACTTTTGTACTCGTTGATTTAAGACAGCATGTTGGTGGATTAACATGATTGATTATTATCATCAAGATTGTTATGGATATATTGGATTCTCTGAAGATCGAATAAATGTGGCAAGTATTCACTTATGAAAATGAAGCTCCTGATTGTATGGGCGATCAGGATTGACGGGCTCTTATCACGATCTGAAGATTGCTCAAGATCTCCCTAATTGATTTTGTTCAACGGGTTGATTGGAAGAATTCCTTTGGAAAATGCCAATGGTCAACTAGGCAGGAAGGAGTATATAAGGGAGATGTTTCAAGTTTTTCACAGAGACATGTATGAGAGTATAATTTCAAAGTTTAGAATTGTTCATTTACTATGCGCTTCCATTGTAAACAAAAGAGTGCGACACATACGTGTTTTAAGAGAGCAGAAGACTCTGTGAAGTCATGATCCTAAACTATAACTCTTTTGATTCTTAGTGGAATCCAGTCAATAGGCTGTCAGCCCGAGAGAGTTGACATAGTCTTGAGTTAAACCGAACCACTATAAACTCTGTGTCTTGATCTCTTCTCTTAACTCTCTGATTGTGCTTGTTGCTCTTGTTAATTTACTTGTACAACACGCTTCATACGCTTTATATTTCATACTTCCACAAAAGAATTTGAAATCACCAATTCACCCCCTCTAGGTGTTCGCACTAGCACTTTCAATTGGTATCAGAGCCAAGTTGCTTGTTTTTGAATTGTTTTACTTCTGAGCTAAAGATCTATGTCTAATGCTTTTGCTCCAAGTACGATGGAGGGACAGAGCTACGCCAGAGCACCTTACTTTGATGGAAAGGAGTATAGCGTTTGGAAAAACAAAATGAGAGCATTCCTAAGATCAAAAGATCCAATGGAATGGGATGTTGTTGACAGAAAAATAAATCCTAAGGCTGCATCAAATCCAGAAAGAAATGCTATAGAAGCTGAAGAAATGACACAAGCTGAACTTACTAAAACACAAAATATTGACGCTAAAGCTATTTATACCTTATACTGTGCCTTATCTCCTATAAAATATAATCGCATTTCCTCTTGTGAAATAGCTAAGGAGATATGGGAAAGGCTAAATGTTACCTTTGAAGGGACTGACGTGTTAAAGAAATAAGAATCAACATTCTACTCGGCCAATATGAAGCTTTCAAAATGAAGCCTGGGGAGACTATCTCTGACATGTTCAGCGGGTTTACTGAGATTGTAAATGGTCTTGCATATCAAGACCAACCTATTTCTAGACCCATGAAAGTCAACAAATTACTACATGGACTTTTAGGTGAACGAGATCATGTGAAGATCTCTATTAGAGAAACACAGACGATTTAACCCTTCTCTGTTGACGGACTTATTGGAACTCTTCAATCCTACGAAGTGGAAAGATCTAATGAACAATTAGATTTGAAAGGTAAGAAATCTATAGCTTTGAAGTCTAACGAAGATTTTGATGATGTAGGATCAGAAGAGACTCTAGATGATGAAGAACTAGCTCTCCTAATGAAAAAGTTCAAGAAATTGAACAACAAAGAAAGAAAGTTTAATTTGAGAAAGTCTAATTCTCAGAACTTTCAGAGAAGACTACTAGAGTAGAACTTCCAAAAAAGACAGACAAAAGCATAACTTCCAGAGAAGACAGTCATGGGAAAACGAAGCCAACAATGAGGTAATATGTTACAATTACAGGAAGAAAGGACATATGAAACCTAGCTGTCCTTTACTGAAGCAGAGTAAAGGAAGAAATGAAAAATACAATAAAGCACTCAAAGCTGAAACTTGGAGTGATGCTGAAAGTGATGACGAATATACAAATATATGCTTGATGGTAAGTTTTGATTTTGAATCAGAAGCAAGCTCGAATTCGGATTCAGATTAAGATGATCATGTTAGTAATTTCGAAATTCCTATTAAAGTCTCTAAGTATATTGATGAATTATGCTTAGTTTGAAGTTGCCTCTCAAAAGGATCTCTGACATTAAGAAGGAGACTTGAGACTTCAAAAGCAGGAAAATGTTTGGATAGAAAAATTTGAAAGCTTGAACAATAGTTTGGTTATTTCAAAGGAAAAGTTTGACTCTATTGAGAAGGAAATTATTTGTCTCAAAGTAGATATCTCAAATCTCTCAAAAAGGTTTTCAAATGGTTCTGAAAAACTGGAAAAACTTTTATTAGTTCAGAGACCTTACTTCAACAAAGCTGGTTTGGGTATGACTCCTGAAACTGTTCCTTTAATCGATTTTCCCAAGGTAAAGGAGAGACTTAAACAAAGACCTTCCAAGGCTGTTTACAAAAATCACTTTCAAAAAGTTTTTGTAAAACTTGTTGGAAGAAGTTCTCTGAAGTGCTCCATCTGTAATTGTTCAAAAAATCTTGAGAGAGATTGTCCCTTGATGTGGAGACCAGTAAAGAAAAACTAGACAAAATCTATTCACACTAACTCTTCAAGACCTAAAAAAGTTTGGGTACCAAAAAAAAGTGAGTATTTCTCTTGTCAACAGGTTGCCACCATGAACAAGACAAAGTGGTACCTGGACAATAGGTGCTCAAGACACATGACAGGAGATTCAAGCTGTTTTGTAGAACTGGTCAGAACAAAAGGATGGAAGGTTTCTTTTGGTGGAAAAAGCAAAGGAAAGATAGTTGGTTACGGAACATTGCAGATTGGAAACCTGACTGTCAAGAATGTTTCCTTGGTGAAAGGTTTGAATTACAATCTACTCAGTATCAGTCAGTGATGCGACACTGGGTTTAGAATTCAACTCCAAGAAGGCGTATGCTACTGTTCTAGCAAGAAAACATCACAATCATTCTCTAGAAGACGACATGGAAATATATATCCACTGGATGTAAAACCAAATAGTCCACAGTGTCTTATTTCTATTTAGGATGAAAATAAATCTTTGGCATAGAAGACTTGGACATGCCAACATGAAGCAAATTGCCAAGATTTCCACAAAGAAGATTGTTCGTGGTCTTCCCAACTTAGCATTTCAAAAGAATGACTCTTGCACTTCTTGTGTATTGGGAAAACAGGTCAGAAATTCCTACAATTCGATAAAACAAATATCTAATGATCGTGTTTTACAGCTTTTTCACATGGATCTGTTCGGACCAACTCGAACTCAAAGCATTGGCGGCAAAAAATATTGTTTGGTAATTGTTAATGATTACTCTCGTTTCACATGGGTATATTTCTTGACAAGTAAGTCTGATGCTTTCACATACTTCTCAAAATTTGCCAAGAAAGTTCAAAACGAGAAAGGCTATATTATTTCTCCAATGTGTGTTGACAATGGAGGTGAATTTGAGAATCGGGACTTGTCAAGTTCTGTGATAATACATGAATTCAACATGTATTCTTTTCTCTATATACTCTTGAGCAAAATGGAGTAGTGTAAAGAAAAAACAGGTTGCTACATTGGATGATCTTGCAGAGATCAAGCAATCTATCAAGCAGTTGGAGCAGATAGTGCAGTCGTTGGATTATTTCCATCTTGTTCGAGTTCCCCTTCTTCCTAAACTTTTTTATTATGACAAAAAGGAGGAGAAGTACAGATTTTGTGCTTGAAATGTTGATCTTCCTTGATACGATTAAGTTTGGTTAGTTTGTTTGTTAGTTTGAGTTTGGTTAGTTTGTTTGAACTATTGATTGGGTGATATGAATGATTGATTAAATGGCTGATTGAAATGTTGATTCTCTGAAGTTTAATCATGATTTGTCAAGACTAACTTTTGTCTTGTGGATGTAGATTGCAGATTCGTTTAGATGTTGTTATATACTGCTAAAGTATTATGTTGCAGGAAATACAATCTTAAATCTACAAGATGGTTTTGTCATCATAAAAAAGGGGGAGATTGTTAGAAGCTCTATTGTTATTTTGAATATGACAAAACTCAGTGCTAAAACTCGAAGTCAAATACAAATGGACTTTGAAGATGTCAAAAGTCATGGCTAGACAGAGTAACGTCTGGAGATGCCAGACATTGTATCGTCTGGAGATGCCAGACATCGTAACGTCTGGTGGTGGCAGACACCGTAAAGTCTGGAAAGTCAGATTATGACGATTGTTTATGTAAGATGATATTCTTACGACTTTGATACTTGTAGATTTAAGACAACATGTTAGTGGATTAACATGAATAATTATTATCATCAAGATTATTATGGATATACTGGATTCTCTGAAGATCGAGTAAATATGGCAAGTATTTACTTATGGAAACCAATATCCTAATTGAATGTGTGACCAGGATTGATGGGCTCTTATCACGATTTGAAGATTGCTCGAGATCTCCCTGATTGATTCTGTCCAACGGGTTAATTGGAAAAATTCCTTTAAAAAGTGCCAATGGTCAAGTCGGCATGAATGAGTATATAAGGGAGATATTTCAGGTCTTTCACAGAGACGTGTATGAGAGTATAATTTCAAAGTTTAGAGCTGTTCATTTACTGCGCGCTTACATTGTAAACAAAAGAGTGCGACACATACTTGCTTTAAGAGAGCATAAGACGTTACTCTTTTGATTCATAGTGGAATATAGCCAATAGGCTGTCAGCCCGAGAGAGTAGAGTAGGCTTGAGCTAAGCTGAACCACTATAAACTCTATGTCTTGATCTCTAATCTTAACTTTCTGATTGTGCTTGTTGCTCTTGTTAATTTACTCGTACAACACGCTTCATACGCTTTATATTTCATACTTCCACAAAAGATTTCGAAATCACCAATTCACCCTCTCTAGGTGTTCGCACTAGCACTTTCACTTTTACCATGATAGCCATTGCCTCATTTTAGGTTTGTACTAACACTTTCCAAAGGCTTTCTTGTTGTGTCTAACACTCTGATACGTGTTTAACATGCTCCGACACATGGTCAACGCATGTAAAAAAATTCGAGATGTGGTCAACACTCCCCTACACCCTTCGACACGCGAGTCCCAAAATCGACACACATTCTGACACGCACGTGGTTAATTTTATAAATTTTTAATACATTAGAGTCAAAGTGTAAATATAAAAATTAATAATAATGAAAAGTTTTGTAGGAAGATCGTGCCATTCTTCTCTCATACTAGTGCCCTAACTCTCAGTCTCTTTTCTTCTCTAACAATTGGTCCCTAAGCTCCCAATTGTGCCCCTTCTCTTCCGATTGCGCCCCTTCAAAAGATTTGGTTTTCATTCATAATAACCTTTGTCTTTTATCAAGGAGAAGCCCACAATATGCAGAAGGAGAGACCAAGATGTGAGATATTGGTGGAGATGCATTTGACACATTTGAAGATGTTGAGTACTTAAGGTTGCAAGTCTTTCACTTAATTAGCCGAAGATGGAGCGTGCTGTTTTTTCAAAAGAAATGAATAATGTGTATGAATAACGTGTTTGATGATGAAATGTTGATTTCCTTTTTAGCTTATTGTTAAATATTAAATGTAATAATGAGATGTGAATTACTTGATTCAAATAGAGTTGATCAACTTTTTTGTTCCTATCAGCTATCACCCTCGTGCAATTGATTGTTTTTCCTTTTTCGTTTAAGTTCACCATATAAACAAGATTTTTCTTTTATTTTGGTGATTTTTTTATAATATTTGAAGCTCATAATTAATAATACTGGAAGCTATAAATGTTACATTATCATTAATAGCAAATATTTATTTAATATAACATGTTGAAATTCTTTATTTTTTTTAAATGATGTGTCAACATATCGAACACTCATGTCGTATCACGTGTCGATGCAACCTAAACCTCATCATTTAGCACGACTGCTCAAGCCGCCACAACCTCGAGCTCTCTTCATTGTTGTGGCCATCACACCTAGCAGTGAGTATGCACGCTGCGCGTTCGTTGCTGCATATTTGCTATAGCTGACTAGTTTTGGCACCATGGTGATGGCGGGAAGACAGGACCAACTAGATCCGAAGAGTTTGGACATGACCGGCGAGGCGGCTCGTCCACAGACACAAGCCTTACTCGTCCATAGCCACTATGAATATATTTGTCCACCGCGACACTATGAACTTAAAATCAAAAACGGAGAAAGACAAGCAACGGAGGCGTCAAAGACAAACTAAGGAAGCCGAAGCTGAAAACCAAATTTGGCTGGTGACCGAAGACTAATGTACCTCGCCATCAAGGCTCGCGGTCGTGGACGAGCTCCAAATTTGGAAGTTCATAGTCTTCGTTCTCGCCTCCGTCAAGGGTCTTTGCCAGATCTTGAAGTTCTCCATCGTCCTCGCTCATCCATGGTCGGTGCCTCCAGATCTGGCTCGGACGCAACCATGCACCGGACCTGTCTCGAACAAGGCTCCACATCGAGACGCAGCCATGCCATTAGATCTGTCGCGGCCAAGGCTCCAGATTTGGACAGGACCATGGGTCCAGACTTAGTTCAGAGGAAGTCGAAGACAGACCACGAACACGACGGAGGGAGTGGATCGACTTGGATTTCATGTCAGCAATTATGTGCCAAAGCTAAAACTGATTAGAGCATAAATTGAAGATTTTCCCAATGTGAACGGTCAACTTGCGGAAGTTGTGGGTCCCAACAACGGGATGGTTGGATTGCCATGTGATCGTTCGTACGCTCCATTATTCATCCGATCGGAGCAAGAAGCGGATCCCACGCGTTTTTTTCTCGATATAAGAGATAATAATTCGAGTTCGGCAAAGCCAGCAAGCAAAAGTTGGCGCTGAGGAGCATCCTGCTTCTGCCACGTATTTAACAACAAGGGAAAATTGAAAATCAGGACTCAATATGTTTTTATTTTTTCAAATAAAAATTTAAAGTATTATCTTTATTTCAAATAAAAATCTAAGTTATTTCAAATAAGGATTTAAAAAATCAAAAGATGAAAATACTCTTATCAATAGGTGTAGATAAACATTTTTGTTAGATTGATTAATTATTTTAAATCTTTATTCGACATTTAATTTATCTTAAATTTTTATTATTTATTTTAGATTGTTATTTGAAAAAACGATATTATTTTAGATCTTTATTTGATACTCCTTCCCAACAACAGTATACTTCGCTGTCACGCTCACTTTGTTTTTTTTCCTATTTTCCCGTTCTTCAAAACATTTAATGTTTTTCCTCGTTTTCTCGAATAACTTCGAAGATTCACTCCGCGTCTGGATCTACTTCCTCACTCGCTCGCTCGCTCTCCATTCCGGCTTCGCTTCACTCGGAACCCGCTTTCCCAGAAAACCATTTCATCTGCACTTCTCGAATCGCTTCCTTCGTGGGTTCAACTTCTGGGTGATTTGCACCCTGATTGGTGTAAAATGTAGGTCTCTTCAACATTCAGATCGATGACTGTTTGATTCAACGTACGTGGACTGGACCAGGCGCGAGGCAATGGCGAGAAGGGTTCCGAGGAGGGTCTGGTTAGGATTCCAAAAATCGATGGGTCTCCTCGTGGGTGGGAATCACACCTCCTCCAGGTTTTGCACTCGCTAAATTTCGTTCTCTTAACAAATCTTGGCTTCAACCTCTCTCTCTGTTAAAAGTTTACGAATCGATCATCTGAAACTTGATCGGAAAGATCTGAACTTGGCACTGGTTGCTCTGGGCTTGAACTGAACTGATCGAATCCCGTTAAATGATGGATTACAAGGCATTGAAGTACCAGATACTTCATGGTTATATCGCGAGGCGCGTGCTTCTTCGCACGCTTATGATAGCCTGTGCTATCTCTCTATTCCCTTTGCTGCATGTGTTGTCTGGTGGGAAGCCGGCGTTTTTCACTCCGGCGAATTCCGATAATTGCGCCGCCGACTCGGGCGACTTGGGCCATTTTATGCTTGCTGGCGCATATTTGATTCCCAACTGGATGTTGGTTCCAATACGGGGTTCATTCGAATCTGTTGAGTGCAAAGAGGATGTGAATTTGACTGTTAATGTGGTTGGAGAGCTATTGAGCAAACAGTTGTTGGATTATAGCGCAAAGGCTCTCTGTGCTGGAGAAGGATCGTCCGCCTGTGTTTATGCATTGCACGAATTGGGATTCTCCAATGCTTGCGGGGTGTACAGACACCCCTTCTTTTCTCTGAAACAGAAGCATTTGGTTTACGAGCTGAGCTATGAGGATAATTCCTTTGACTTCATATTCTCCAGGGACCTTGATAAGGTGTCGGTCCCTGCATTGCTTGTGCTTGAGATTGAGCGCGTGCTTAAGCCAGGCGGAATTGGGGCTATGCTTGTCAGTGTTAGCAGTTCCAACCCAAACAGCCTTATTAGGTCAGCAATGCCGGTGTCTTCGCTGCTGAAAGCTTCCAGTGTCGTTCACGTGGGTTTTATGAATGATTTCAGTCTTGGTGTGATGAATGACTTCACTCTGGTGGTTTTTGAGAAGGGGCTTGAAAATGTGGGTTTCTTTGAGCAATATAGACTTCCGGATGACTGCCCATCAATTATTAAGAACAAACCCTTTATCGATCTTATGGAGCCTCTAGTAGAGGAAAAGCCAACAGAACTAGAGCCGAAAGCTACCTACTTACCAAAATTTGTAGATGTTTCTTTTGCGAAGCGAATGACCTATATAGTTATTGGAGCAGGGGAGCATCTGAATTCTGTGCATGTGAATTGGTTCCTGCCGTCTTATCCAGTGGACATCCGAGCGTTTAACATTTATTTCGTCGACCACAACACTTCAGTACTATCATCTTATGTCAAGAAGCCTGGTATAAACTTTGTTTATCACCCAGGTCTGGTGGGAAACAAGGGGACAACTAATCTTGGACATGATCCTGAGTTTGATCCTTATTTGGGAAGTGAAGGGTTTGACATTCTTGCTTGGTTCAAGGAAGCAGTGAAGCATGCAGGCTTTGTGGTTATGAAGATGAATACGGGGGAGTTAGAACTGAAATTCCTGGTTGAGTTATTCGAGAGTGGAGCCATATGCTCGGTCAACGAGCTCTTCCTCCATTGCTCAGACCCTTTACAAGGTATCGGAGAAATGAAGGGGGGATGCATAGATCTGTTCAAGGGCCTGAGAAGCGCTGGTGTGTTTGTTCATCAGGGGTGGGGAAATTAGATTCTGTTCCAAGTTTCGTGGTCCTATTGTGATCAGGTCGTGTCCTTTGCTTTGTTCATTGCTTGCTACATACTTCCGAGTGGTCACACCTCCCCTGTACTGATGAGCCCCATAGATGGAGTTCACATAGCTTGGGAGACGAATGCCCTGAGGAGTATTGAATAATTTTCATGTGTCCTAGGAAGCTCTGCTTTCCAGTGTGCTTTTGAATTTCTGAGTTGCGGTCTAGTACTTTCTGCTTTGACGTGTGGAGAAACTGTATATTGCTTCTTGGTTGTGCTCTAGCACAACATGACATGAGCAATGATGTCTTCTCCATATTATGAATAAGAACCTCGTCATTATAATACTCTCTCATCCCTTTGCATTAAGCATGCGTGCTTGAATTTCTTGATACCATGAGCTGCGCGTGTTATGATGCCCCATGATTTCTCTCGTCAGAACTATTCGGATGACAGTATGACTTGAATCTTGAATTGGAAGAACTGCTTGTTCATGCTTACCTAATCATGCTAATCATGGGGTATTTCATATTGATAAGAACCGTTCTAGGCCAAACAATTTGAGGAAATAGAAGTTTCGTTGGGCGGCGAAAAGTCGCGAGGAGTAGGGACCTCAGTACTGAAGACAATGTCAAATCATGGCCATGTGGTCCTATCTTGGAAAGATCGCGGGGGGTCTCTGTCTGTCTTGAATGATCAATATCGTACCCAAACTCACCTCTGTGTATAACTGGTCTCCAGTCACAAGATTCAATGATAGTGGACGCATTGGGAAGCCTTTTTAGTGATTTTTCTCATATTTCAATCAATAATTGACAACTCCAATTCCCGTAGATGCTCCCACCTAAAGAAGACGTGACATGTCCAAAGGAAGGCTACCACAAGATCACCGACACAAAGAAATGGCCAAAAGAATAAGAAAAAAAATCATAGAGGAATAAAAACTGATTAAGAAGACAAAATGAATGATGAAAACTTAGAACACCAGTCTACATCTAGAATTAGCGGGAAGTAAGGTTGCATCTTCAGTTGCTAAGGGGGCACTTGCCTTCTCATTTGACTTGTTCTGTATTGCCTACAAATGGAAGCGAAGACCTTCAACCCTAATTACACTTGTCTTGCTAGCACTTCGAAAAGATTCAAAGGGTGTAACTAAAGGGACCCAAGAAACTGAATAAGCAATAAGATCGTGTTTGGTTGTCTGAACATTTTAACTAGATAAAATAATTTTACATAGGATAGTGTTTTAACATTACAAAAAAAATGGAATTTAGCTACGGAAAATTAGCGACGAAACACAATCTGTCGCTAATTGTGACGAAATTTGCCACGAAAAAAACATTCGCGTCGCTATTTAGCGACGAAAAAAAATTCATCACTAATTGTGACGACAATAAGCCAGCCGTCGCTAATTAGCGACAGACATAAAATTCATAGAAAATTACGTCACGAATTAGCGACGGATTAAAAGTCCGTCTCTAATTAGCCATGAAATTTGCTACGAATAATTAACCGTCGCTAATTTGTAACAAATTATACAGGTCGTCGCAAATCAGCGACGATATGGTGTTTTCTGTCGCAGCATGCGTCGCAAATTAGCGACAATACAAATGTCCGTCGCTAATTTGCAACGAACTTTCCGACGGTCTCTTGGTTCGTCCCTAATTTGCTACGGAAAAAAGTCTCGTCGCAATTTCCATTGCTAATTAACTATGAGGAAAAATGTTGTCGCAAAATAAGTATCTAATTAGCTATGGATAACTATGTCATCGCACAATCCATCGCTAATTAGCTACAGAAAAGGAGTTTGTCACAAAATTCGTCTCTATAGTGACGAATAAAATTTCGTCACAAATTAGCAATAGAATTTCATTGGTTTTTTGCAAAATCCGTCACTATTTGCGACAGATTTTGCGATGAAATAAAATGTCATCGCTAATTTGCAAATATAAAGCTGCGACTGCAGTGAGCTCGCGATCATTTTCTCCTACCTCGAAAAACTACCCTAAATGTTGGGACAGTCTTTGTAACCTTCTATCCAAATTTCAACGTTGCCCTTTCTGATCCTCAGTTGCTTTCTTTTTTGAAACTCCAACTTCAGCTCACGGGAGCACCCCAGACTTCTGACTTAGTCGCAGCTAAACTTCACTATCAAATGATTTACCGAGTTCAGAATCATGCTCTTGATCTAAACTTCCATGGCAACGAAGATGCTTTGTTCATCTCTCTTGAAAATGACCAAGCCTCATGCATCCATGTTCCTCGCCAAATCCTGAAAGAAAAGTTAGCCAAGCTTCTACCTAAAACTTGGATAACTAACTATAAGCAGCTTCATTAAAGCAACAAACAAACCTGTTCATTCCACAAATTCCTAATTTCTTCGGAAAAAAGATGGTATGGTCCAAATAAAGTTTGCCAAGGGAAAAGAAGAAGCCTCTTCTCCTATTTTCCCAACTCTTTTCATGATCGAGCCATGTGTCCTAGATCCAATTCCTGAAGAACTTGATCCAAAGAAGCTCATTGAGTTTTTTACACCAGATGGACATCCAGTCCACCATTATAAAGATCCCTCTAGTCATTGCTTTTGGGATCCATGGTGTCAATGTTCGTACTGCCTCAACTCTCCTGATGAAGTTGATCCAATAGCGAAGCCTCGTCAGAAGCCTAAAAGGAAAGATCCTTTTTTTTTTTTCAGAAGTATCTTGACAAAGATCCTCATATCGATTCACTTGGTGACGAAAAGGGTACCAGTTTATGGTTTCTTATGCCTCATCTTCATCTATAACCCAACCACAAACCGAACCATTTACATCACCACCACCAACACCTCCACATTCCAAAAAACCTTATAAACCTGTTGTTTTACCTTTTTATAAGCCGATTCAAAAATAGGTAAAAAAATATTCATAGCCATTGGTACTCCTTACTGCCTGTTCTATTGAAACCACAAAAGACCAATCTTTTTCTCAGTCTCTTCCTAGTATCTGCATGTTTAATCCTGGAGATTTTCCTCCCCTAGATACTAGAGGAAACACTTGACTCAAATTCCTTGAGCCACAGGAATTTACGGATATAAACTGCAGATACCATCACATGCCCAAAATTGTCACACCCGTTGAAGTAGATGAGTATGGAAAACCAAGAAAAACTGCTACAGCTAAAGCAATTTTGAACTGGCAGACTAAAGCTCTTTTGGCCCAAAATGAAGCCTTTAAGACCATCGACACTAGGATCGATAGTGTCCATCATGATCTTAGACTTCACCACGACACCACTCAAAAGATGCTTCATGATTTCAAGAAAAAGCTTTCCGACCTTGAAGAAGGAAGACATTTATCTTCCTATTTGGAGGACCCAAGGCCAGAAATGGAGAAACTCAAATGCCAGATTGCTCTTCTCCAAGAATGAAGTACTTCTCCTGCTCTTCCAAAGTCAAGCTTTCCCTTTGATTTCTCTCATCGAGAAGCCTATGAACAGTCACAGCAACAAAGCTTTTTTCCATCACCATTTCTATGTCTTCTGAACCTGATCGATGTGACCCCATTAGACTTAGAAATATCATTCGTGACATGGAAAAACGCAGCAAAGAAAAGGGCAAAGCAAAACTAGAAGCATCCTTAGAAAATGGTAAGGATAATCCAGCTTCTTCCTTATCTAAACAAATGATGATTTCAAATCTTTTGGAGTCATTTCTAAAAGACTTGACCACATAAACTTATGTTTCCTCTTTCTCCATTCCATCCATTCCTTCTACTCCGGTGATAACAGCCTTTGACTCTCCTTTAGATAGTGTTGAATCCGAAAGAGATATCACTCTTGATGAATCTTCATCATCATCTTTCTCCAACCATTCTAGCTTTGCTCCTCTTCTCATGGCTGATCCTCTTGAGCCAATGCATGAATAAACCCCTACAGAACCTGAAGTTGTGTATCCTGATGATCCAACCCCTTCATCTTCTGTCAGTTCTAGATCAAAATTTTTTACTCTTGATGACATTCCATATGTCAAATGGCTCGACAGACTCCAAGAGATCCATGCGTGGCTTATTACTCAGAAGCTTACCAGGTATAGCAATTATGACATTCTCCTGGAATTTGTTTTCAAATTCACTGGAAGCCTTAAAAGCCGGCGGCAAACAATTCTTGAAGCAGATCAAGTCAAGTTCCTAGTGTCAACAAATTTCAAAGACAACATCTATGCCATTATTTATTCTTTTGTGGAAATCTCGCAGATATTCTAGAACTCAAGCGGTGAGAGTTCTTTGAAAGAAAATATTGTTGGGAGAAGAACGCTAGAAGTGCCAAAAGTTGTGTACGACGCTCACTTTAGTGCAAAAGTTTCAAAATGCTCACTTTAGTTCCACTATTTCAAAAAATCGAAAATTTTAGTGCCAACTCCGATATACCTGCTGAAAATCTGACGTGACCTATTGTTTATTAATTTCCAAGTCCAATGTGGCTCGCCGAAGACCCATTCAGCATATAAACATCAAAACGATGTAGTGTAGTCAACTTTCCCAAAAATAAGAACCCTAAATCAAAAAACCAAAATAGATAAGAAAAAAGAAAAGAAAAATATAGGGGGGGAGAAGCCCTCCCCTTTGTGGTCACCGCCCCATCATCGGTAGGGCGGCGGCCATTACCGACGGGGTCGCCAGCCCCTTAGCGAGGGCCGATAGGGTTGCCGACTCCTTGGTGAGGGCTGGCGGTTCTTGCCATCATTAGGAGAAGGTCGCGACCCTCTTTCAGATCTAGGCGAAGGTCGCCGGCCTTCTCCTCCATCAGGACGGGTGGCCCTTTACTTGCCTTCGGGCAAGGCCGGTGCCAACAGGGGGTTGGGGGTCAGCGGGGTCGCTGGCCACGCCCGCCCTGACGAGGGTGACCATTGCCCTACCGACGATGGGGCGGCGGCCACAAGCGAGAGGGCTCCAGTCTTCCCCATGTATTTTCCTTTTCAAAAAAATAATTGAGGTAATTAAAATTTAAGTTTAAACCCTAATTTGATCGATTTCCTACGTGCATTCTTATTTTGGCCGAACAATTACCATGTCAGATAATGCTAATAATTATAAAAGCAACGTCAATTTTTGGCCGGAATTCTCGCCGTTGGCACTTAAAAAGAGATCGTGTTTTTTCGAAATTGGAACTGAAATGAACATTTTGAAACTTTTGGCACTAAAGTGAGCGCCGTACACAACTTTTGGCACTTCTGGTGTTCTTCTCCCAAATGTTGTTCCCTTCGGCGAAAAGACCTAAATTACCATTTCCAGGAAATGCTTAAGCTGTTTTATGTTTTAGGTGGAGATTCAAACCTGAAGCAAGTCTTCTTGAACTCCATACTGAAAGAGCTTAAGTAGTTGGTTGAGAAATCCCTTTTCAACAGAAAGATCAAAATTGCAGATGTCAGTATTGGCCAACTTCAGCAAGAAATCCACATGAGCCTTGATGACTTGTGTTCTATGAAAAATGCTTTCCAAGAATTTCTTCGAGAAAGCTGTCACCTAGATAAAGTCTATTCCAAGAATTATTAGAAGATCAAGTGCCTTGGTGGAAAAGATTGTGACTGCAAGGACTGCTGATGGTCCAAAAAGAAGGAACATTTTAAGAAATATCGTCTTCATGATGATAAGTTCCAATTCTGACGCTACAACAAAAGGAGATTCCTTAGGAGAAGACGACACAAAAAATCTTTTTATGGATCTTCTAGACAGAAAAAGTCCAAACGTTGCTTCATTTGCAATAAGAAGGGACATTTCGCCAAAAATTGTCCACATGCGAAATGGAACAATATCAACATCATCCAGTAAGTTGAATAACAAACTGGTGTTTCCTTCCAAGATGATGACCTCGAATCATTATTCTCTATTAAAGAAAACCCTTTAGATGAGACTCTTTGTCTCATTCCAAACTATCCTTCATCTAATGACAGTGATGGTGAGCAAGATTTTTTCCATTTCACTCCTCAAATCTTAGCTCAGAAATCATATCATTTTCCCCCATATTTTCCTATCAAAATCCTCATGTCTAAATATTCCAAACCAATTTATGTGATAGCCATGATTGACATTGGAACTCATGCTTCTCTCCTAGACCCAAAAATCCTTCCAACTAAGTATTGGACACCTTATGTTCGATATTTCACTTCAGCTTCTAGAGACACTTTTTCAGCCAATGTTCGTTCAAAACCCATCTCCATCTAGTATTTTCCCCGGTGTTCTATCACAACGAAAATTCTTGGATGTCATTCTCGAAATAAAGACCTCATCATAGGTTGGGATATTCTATCCCGACTTCCCAAACTCGGAATCATTAGTGGTAAAGGTCTCAAGTTCAAAGATACATTCCAAGAATTCACAAGCATCCAAATATTTTTTCCATTCAAATGAGCATACTTGATCCCATCATGCAAATTCTTTTGAACTCCTGTGCGAACAACCACTCCGAATTCCTTCAGAAATACCGACACTCTTTGTGGCAAAATTCTCAGTTCTTCGTTCACCTTCCATTTAAGAAAAATGAGGATATCAACCCGATAAAAGCTAGTCATTCAGGTATGAATCCTGACCATTTTGCTCTTGCCCAAAAGGAATGTCTTGAGCTTCTACAGCAAGGACTCATTGAGCCTTCTGATTCTCAGTAGGCTTGTGAAGCCTTTTATGTAAACAAACGTGCAGAGCAAACATGAGGAAAATTGCGTCTGGTAATTAATTACCAACTCCTCAACATTTTCCTCAAGGATGAAAATTTTCCTTTGCCTTCTAAAAGCTCCCTCTTTTCTAGCTTGACCAAAGCCAAAATTTATTCGAAATTCGACCTCAAAGCAGGTTTTTGACAACTTGGCATCCATCCTGATGACAGATCCAAAATTATATTATGTATTTCAAACCAGCATTACCAATGGAAAGTCCTTCCTTTTGGACTAAAAAGAGCCCTATCTCTTTTCCAGAAGACTATGTGTCAAATTTTTAGCCCAATTATGGATAGCGCTGCTATATACATTGATGACATTTTGCTCTATAGCCCTGACGAGCAATAACATGATGAACTCCTCCAAAAGTTTGTGCAAATTGTTCAAAAGCATAACATCATGCTTTCGTAAAAGAAAATGGTCATTGCTCAGACAAAAATTGAATTTCTTGGCATGCATCTTGACCAAGGAACGTATCAGCCTAGTCCACATATTGCGAAAGAATTACTCAAGTTCCTAGAAAAGGAACTTAGTGTGAAGCAGATTCAAACATTTCTCGGAATAATTAATTATCTCCGAGATTTTGTTCCGAACATAGCCAAGTTCCTAATTCCTCTACAGAAAATGCTGAAAAAAGATGCTCATCCTTGGTATAAAGAACAAACAGAGGTAGTTGCAAAACTTTAAGAGCTTATGCAAGACCTTCTTCCTCTCTAAATCCCTTCTATGGGAAAGAGAATTCTTCAAATCGATGCTAGTGATGAATATTGGGCAATAATCCTCTTTGAAGAGACTGATGGTAAGCGACAAATCTGTGCTTACAAGAGTGGTAAGTTCTCTCCATTTGAACTTCATTATCACTCCACATTCAAAGAAATATTGCCAGTTAAGTATGGAAATAAGAAATTCGAGTTCCATCTTATTGGCCATCATTTCTTGGCTGAATTGGACATGGCTTCTTTTCCTTAAATGATGAAATTCAAACAGAAGCAAAGTCCCACACCCACAACTCCTAAGGTGGGCAGAATGGTTTTCGAAATACTCTTTTGAAATCAAACACATTATAGGAAAGAAAATTGTTTTTGTAGATTTTCTTTCCAGACCCAAAGCTACTATGGAGATTAATATGTATGTGAAGAAAACCCTCGGTCAGATACATACAGAACCCAAAACATGCCCTAGAATTGGCCTGGTCTCAATTACCCTCTTGAAATTCAAGCTGCTATCCAAAAAAACAGGTTAGCAGAAAGACTTCTAGATTTTCTCTAGTCCTGTGAAGACAACATATTTGCCAACCATGGAAGTTTACTTTTGAAATCTAGTAGATTCCATCCTGAATATCCGTTCATTCATCCTCTCACTTGGAATCCAAATGAAGATTTTCCAAAAGATTTAAAATGGTTATTTTGGTATGTGTTCAATTTGTATACCATAGCCATCCAATTTCCCATTGAACAAATACTCCAAGTCCTTGTTCAAACCCTTCAGGCACAGGATCACCATCGCCACAGGTTTAAACATTTGTTTTCACTTCTCACCTAGTTTTTATATGTTGGTGCGTGGCGTGCACTCTTCCGAACTGAGAATCAAAGCGTTCGTCCAGAACCTGAAAGACATACTGTCATCCTTTTTCATCGACCATGGACATGCATACTTCCCTCCGGAAATCATTCTAGGTACCCAGCACTTGTAGGTACAAGCTCATATAAACCTTAGCACTATTTGCAAAAACATAGTGTGTACAAGACCTTCCCAAGGTGTATTTCATCAGATCCCTAGTCCTATAGGTAACTCCAGCGGATCCTTTGTCAAGCAAATCAAATCATACCTCCAGAAGCATGGCCTTCGCATTCAGACAACGTTTCATGGGATTTTATCTCTCCAAGAGAATCCATCCAGGAAGTTATGGCTATTTATCGGCTTGAACATTCAGAAGATTTTCTAGCCTCCTCTTTCAATACTCAACAGGAGTATCCTTCCACATATTGTCAAGACTCTCAGGACCCATGGGTAGAATATGGTCCATTCTCTAATCTTTTCAATGCTAGCTCTAGACGTGAGCCCCACCTTCTTGAAACAGAAATTGAAGCACTCATCCGAGATTTCAAAAGACAAAAAGATGGCCCAGTCTCTTTCTATGGCGAAACCTCGACGCAAGTGTAAGAAGCTGATCTCTCGTTATCACAGATCAATACAGATTTGCAAGCCTATAGAAATCCTGATAATTGGTCCCAACCGACAATTTCAGAAGCGACAAATTCAGAAGGTATAAAATTTCCTAATGATAATCCACTGCGAGATACTCCAGCATATCATTCTTTTTGGGAGTATGTTCTGAGCACAATCACTAGTGGTCATCAGGTAACAGGTGGGGCGAGAGACAAAGAAGACTTGCCAGAGTGCAAATGATTCAGACGATAACACTGAAGAACCCATAATCGTCAGAATTATGACTAGTCTTTGGCCACGTTCACACTACTTTTGCAATCTTTGGCCACATTCACACTGCTTTTGGAGCCAAGAAGATTTGCTCGGTTGAAGAATTGCTTTTTTGTCTTTTATAGTCTTTGGAGTGTTCATACTACTTTTCACTACTTTTGTAGTGTTTAGACACGAAGACTAACTTTAGTAGTTTGACATGTATTGTAATAATGGTGTTGTGTGTCCGAATGCTTCGAATGGTCTTTATGTCTGTAGGACGTGTCCATCTTGTAAGTCCCTAGTCAAGTCTTTATTGTACTATGGTTGTCGTGCTTTTGCCTATATAAGGCATGTAATGTAGCTTGAAGAATAAGAGCTTCCGAAGAGAAATTCCTCTCGAATGAAAGCAAAAATCATTTCTTCATCCATGTTTCTCTAACTTCTCTCCTTTCTTCTTCCAAGCCTAGTAAAAGCCTCTAGGAACGACATCTTCTTTCAATACAGAGCACAAGGTTATTCGATTTTGTATTATGTGTATTCCCTAAAAGGCGGTCCCTTGAGGCTAGAGCATGATAGCTTGCCATGTGGGAAAGCATACCTGGAAATTTACTATGGTATCAGAGCATGAAGACACCTTATATGTTCTTGACATTGATCATGCTTGGGCTGCAAAATTCGAAAAAGTAGATAGATGTTTATTTGCAACCATTGATTGAAAAGTTACAACAGCTATGTGATGAAGGTGTCCTTACGTATGATGTTTATTGATCAAACATTTGTAATGAATGTTGCCCTTTTTTGGACAATAAATGACTTTCCAGCTTATGGATTGTTATATGGGTGGAGTATATTTGGAGAGATCAATATGTAAGAAGGATGTTCAATATGTATGGATAGATCAAAGTCATTCAGATTAAAATATGGTAAGAAAACCAGCTATTTTGATTGTCACAGACAATTTTTGCCAATAAATCATGCATTCAAAAGAAATAAAAAAGAGTTCGTCAAGAATAGGATTGAAAGAACACATCCACCATTAAGGTTGACTAGTGATCAAATTTGGGAGCGAGTACATTATTTTCCAACTCTTATTGAAAACTATAATGGCACAACTCATGTGTACTTAAGTATGCATAAGTGGACTAAACACAGTATATTTTGGGATCTACCATATTAGAAGGTCATCTTATTCATCATAATCTTGACGTCATGCACATAGAAAATAATGTCGTCGACAATGTTATAAATACGGTGATGGATGTTCCTGGAAAAACAAAAGGCAACTTGAATGCAAGAAAATATATAAGAGATATTTGTGATCAGCTAACACTAGATGTTGATGCAAGCAGTAGGGGCTCAAAACCAAAAGCAGTTTATATATTGGATAAGGAGCAGAGACGTGTTGTTTGTCAATGGTTGAAATCTGTCTGCTTTCCTGATGGATATGCTTCGAAAATCGGGAGATGTGTAGATTTGAGTGAATGTAAGTTGACTAGTTTGAAGAGTCATGATTGTCACATATTTATGGAATGACTACTTCCAATAGCGACCAAGGAATTTCTACTAAACTTTGTATGGGGCGCTATAATACAGTTAAGTAATTTCTTTCATAATATTTGCTCGACAATGTTTTTTTTTTTTTGGTAAATTTTGCTCGACAATGTTAAAAGCATCACACATGGAGAAATTAGAGAGAGATATTCCAATTATTCTTTGCAACTTAGAAGGGATATTTCCTCCTTCGATTTTTGATTCGATGGAGCATCTTTTAGTTCACTTGCCTTGTGAGGCTAAAGTTGCAGGTCCCATCTAATTTCAATGGATGTTTCCATTTGAGAAGTGAAATATTTTTTTAATAAATTTCAATTACTTTATTATATATCATGTTCTAACAGACTTCTTTCTATTGCATCTAGGTTCTTATGTCATTTGAAGAAAAAAGTAAAGAATAAGGCATGTGTTGAAGCTTCAATTTGTAATACGTATATTGTGGAAGAAGTGACTACATTTGCATCATATTATTTTGAGCCACGCTTGTAGTGCAAGAGGTTGAGAGTAGGACGAAACGATGAGGGCCCCATTGATCCCAATTGCAAGTCATTCTCTATTTTCAATTATCTTGGTCAACCAAGTGGTGTATGTAAGTTTCATTACTTAACAGGCGAAGAATGGCAAGACAACGCATACATATATTTTACTGAATTGTCCACTTGTGGAGCCATACTTTGAGTAAGTGTACTTTTGCAAGTATATATATTTGCGTGTCACACATGTGCTAATGTGTCAACTAAATTTTTTCACCAGGATTTTTCAAAATTCAATGACTGGACTATCGGAAAATGAGTTTGAAAGATTGTGCAATGCATAATTTGCAGCATGGTTTTAAACATATGTAAGTTCCCTATGGACCAAAGTCAAGTTATTAATATATTATACATCTTATATTCATTTATATATGATTGACTTTGCGTAAATTTTATTGTGACATTAGGTTCACAGTAATCCTGATCAAGTTGAAGATGAATGATTGCTATATCATCTGTCATTGGGTCCAAAATCAAGAGTACGAAGTTAGCCATCATATTTTATTAACGGATATAATTTTCAAACTCAAGAATATGGAATGAGAAAAGCCACAATGAATAGTGGTGTGTGTGTGTGCAATCATCCATTGGTGGAGATTCGAGAGATGATTTTTATGGCTTATTTGATGAAATCATAGAGATATAGTATCCTGGACCATTAATGCATGTGGTGTTATTTAAGTGCATGTGGTTCGACCCCGTCAAAGGAATGAAGGTGCATACGAAGTTTAATTTGGTTGAAATAAATCACAAGAAAAAGTATATGAAATCCCAAACCATTTGTCTTGGCACAACAAGCAATTCAAGTATATTATGCATCATATCCTAGTTTGAAATGGGACAAAACTGATTAGTGGGTTGTATGTAAAATCAAAGCACGAAGAAAACTCGAGAAACATTGGAAGGATACAACATATTAACAAGAGAAAGTTCGTAACACTGTTGGTATTGAGGAATATAACATTCCAACTCTTCGAGACCCATATGGCGCAATAATAGATGTGGATGCAACTGAAATTCGCAAATCAAATTTAAAAGTGTTGCAGAATGTGAATTTGAGATAGAGGATGAAGATGATGCTCAAACGAAGACGAAGGTGAAGCCGAAGACAAAGATTTTTTATACTTTTCACTCATAATGTGTAATTATCATCATTATTGTAAATAATCTAATTGCTGTTGTTATAATTATTAGGATTGTTGATGTTTGCTCGACAAGGTTATTATTATTGTTGTTGTTGTTATTTTGGTATTATCATTAACAAGATTTAATGTCGCTAATTATATTTAGGATGTTTATCGTACCGTCGCTAATTGGCAATTTTCCATCGCTAACTAGCGATGGTACGAGATTTACCGTCTCTAATTAGCGACTGACAATCTTTTTACCTTCTTTAATTAGAGACGGTAAATCTCATAGCTTCGCAAATTAGCTACGGACAAATAGTGCCATCGCTGATTAGCGATGGATAGTTAGTACCGTCGCTAACTAGCGATGGACAAATAGTGCCGTCATTGATTAGTGATAGCGCAAGCTTTGTCCGTCTTTGATCAGCGACGGACATGTAGTACCGTCGCTAATCAACACCGGACAAATAGTGTCGTCGTTGATTAGTGACAGCACAAGCTTCGTCTGTCGCTAATCAGCGACGAACATGTACAGCACAAGCTTTAGTCCATCGCTAATGTTTTATTTATTTTTCGTCTGTAATAGCTAAATTAGACCTCTCTCCTGAACTCTCCATGCCCTAATCGACGAACTCTCCTCCACTCTCTCAAGAACTGCTCTCTCCCGAAGTCTCCATGCCCTAATCGACGAATTCTCATCCACTCTCCTGAGAACTGCTCTTTCCCTCATAGAACGACTATCTCCCTCGTCGAACGACTATCTCCTCTACTAGATCGCTCATCCCTCCGCTTGCTGTGGGCCCGCATCCTTCTCCATCACCGGTAATGATCCTCACTTCGGGCTCCTCCTTTTTCCTTCGAACCTCAGTTTGATAATTTTATGATATATGTTTGGTTTGAGAGATATTTTCTGTGCAATGTTCGATGAACGATTATGTGGATTGTTTCTAAGGGGTGATGTTATGGAAAATGTTGAGCCGTGAGTATGGAATATGTTTGATTCAAGCTGATGTTATGGATATTGGGCTAGTTGATTTTTTCACAAAAGACAACCGGCTTATATGCGAATGTGATGCGTAGAGAGAAAGGTGTTTGAAAGTGAATTGCGGGGTTCGCTTGATGTACATTTGTGATGGTGTAACCATTTATGGGACGGAGACACGAGGACGAGAAAGCTGACCTTACAAATGAAAATTGTTGAGAGGGACTTAGGCTTCAGTCTTTGCCTTTCATTTCTCTTCACGAGTTCAAAGAAGAAAAGAATCTTCTGTATATATATATATATATATATATATATATGTGTGTGTGTGTGTGTTTTGAGAGAGAGAGAGCGAGATATATATATATATATATATATATATATATGTTTGATGAGTAAAAAATTTGATATCTTATATGTGTTTGATGAGATGAGATGGACTTAAGTTTCGGTCTCTGCCTTTGATAAATGTCGGACCATGTCTCAATATGTTTGATGAGTAATTAATTTGTTTGAGGTAGTTATGCAGTTGCAATGCAAGCAATATCTTCCAATATCTTTTTTGTGTGTATAAATCTACAGGAACTTGAAACATCTTGCAATTGATTATGGTTAGGCGATAGCAAGTTTACTAAATCTCAAGAGCAAGTGTATCTCTTACTATATGCAACAAAATGGTAAGCTTCAGCATGGTTCATGTCATTAAGTGTCCATAATACATGGCTGGATTTTTTATAGATATTTTTGTCTAACCTTTGTGTTTGTGAGTATAAACGTGGAGGTCATTGTATAAGTAGTGGAGTAAGAATTGCTGATTCCCCTTCCCCTTCCCTTTTCCCTTCCTCGAACACCTCTTCCCCCGCACTTTCTTGTAACCCTCAACCAGAACTACATGCCGATGGACATCATGGAGATATTGGCCCCTCCTCCGGCCATCAACAACTTGCACAGCATGGCCCCTCCTTTGACCCTCTACATCGTATGAACACATAAGTTTATCAGAGGCGACCTGAAGCAAATGTAGTTCCATCTTCTCTAGAGGAACAAACGAATGATGAGGGAAATAGAGGTGAAGAAGAAAATCACCGATTCTTGATAGCACCATATGGAGATTCGTAAGTACTAGAATTTTTTTTTAATAAAGCGAAGCATAAAAGGCACTTTTATATATGGAATGTCAACTAAACACATGTGCAATGTTTGCAGATTCACGGATGCTAGTATGTTGTGAGGCAACTTAATAAAATAGTCAATGATCATGAAGGGGGCCTTATATTACATATAGCAACGCTCCAGAAGAATTCAAGGATTTGTGGTGGAGTGAATTCAAGGTATGTTTTGTCACTTTATTTGTTACTAAACTAAGTAAATGGATTAATAGGTTAGTTGTTTTTCTATTGATTGCAGCGGCAGTTTAGGTGGGATGAAACAGATGAGGATGAAGTTAGAAGGATTTTTAAGAAAAAGGCCAGTGATCACATACGAAATGTGATGAATAAAGCAAAGACAAGAAATGTCAAGCCGCATTATGTTACAAGTGACGATTGGATGGAAGTGAAAAGAACTTGGGAAACTAAGAAGCATAAGCAAGCGAGTGAACAAAATAAGCAAAATCGAGCTTCTAGTTCAAGTGAAGGGTTTGCCACATATGTTGGAGGCTCTATCAACATCGGGGAGCACGAAAAAAAATGGTCAGTCTATTAAACATGTTGGCCACTTAATTTAATTTGAATACTCATCTATGTTTATATTTTGTAGGCCAAGGAATTGGGGAGGGAATCGACATATACTCAAACATTTGAACGCGCATTTCAAAAGAAAGATAGCACATGGACTAGCGATGGAGCAAGAGCTATGAAGGTTTTGCTCACTTTAAAATATCGACTTTCTTGAAACTAGAATGCCTCTCATATTTATGGTAGTTATAGTTACATGAAGTTATTTTATTTTCATTTACACTGTTAATGCAGGAAAAATTTGATGCACTTTCCATGAGTAATGCCAGTGGCAGTGATGGTGTTGCCGCATTTAAGTCATCAGTTGATAGCATGGCATTACGAGTGGAGGCATCAAGTTGGATAAGAAGAGGAAATATATTTGGGATGGGATGATTGTCAAGGGAATACGCATGACAAGCTGCTGCAATGTCATCCTCTAGTGTGGCTAGTTCAAAGAGGAGAAGACAGGATAAGCAAATGGCCCATGAAATGAGCCATTTAAAAGATTTACTTGTAAATAAAGATGAAACAATAGATGCTTTGGCAAGAAAAATGCGACTTATCTTGCGACACCTCAACATCGAGGATGTTGAGATTCCTCCTGTAACTCCCACTAGTCCCATAGGTGATGAGCACAATGATGATGAAGATGGGATTGCCACAGCTCAACCTCCATGGTGATTAAGGTTCCTCCTAATCCTTACTTCACATTGTCTTACTTCGATTTAGGAGTTTCTTTATCCCAATAATTGAATGAATGGCTAGCTGCTTTTATTTAGAGTTATGAATGTGGTTACTTCAATTTTCATTTTCTTGTTGTTGATATTGCAGCTGTAAAATCGCAGCTTGGTTATCTTCAGCAGTGCTTGCCTCTTAAGTTTCACATCTTCTTTATTTTCAGAATATTAGCCAAGTGAGCTCAACTCTTATGTTGTTTTTCCCATCTGTTAAGTTGACTAGCGATAAGGTTCGGCATAAAATTGTCAAGTTTTCTGTGTGAAATACCTCTTTCGAGTTTCTTTGGACAAATGGATATATGTCTGATGCTTGTTGCTCCATATATGAATGAACAAATTTGCTGTGTGTAGCTTTCAATGTTGACGACTTGTTTTGGTGGTTTCTTTCTACTTGCTGTAGAGAGCATGGTGTAGTAGGAGATATGCGGGATACTATGTTTAATGCACGAGTATGGAAGAATGTTTCTCTTTTTTGCTCTCAAGTGAAAAAGGAGGCATAATTGCTTTATATTGCCAGTAAGTATGCACAAGAAAGTTTGTGCTTGTCTTGAACTCATTTTATCTTTGCCTATTAGGTGACAAGCAGGACCCTCTTGAGTACAACAAATCGATCTTCAGGGTGCTTTGCCTCTGCTGGGATCGCCAAGCTGAAGGTCTACACAGACTAGATTCTTTTCTACGGTAGATCTCTCATACCAGTTTCTTGTTAAGTGGTCATGGATAACATTGATGGATGCTATCCATCATCCCACTATCCCATATTTGCCAAGTTTATGCTGCTTCATAATGTAAGGATGCTTGAACCTCTTGCACAAGAATGGATGAATCTATTTTTTTTTACCTTTATTGGCTATTCTTGAGTTCCATTATTGTTGTCCTTTTTTTAGTGAACTTCGATGACAGTAGAACTTGTAAGTTAAATAGATGCAATGGAAGTCTCTAAAAGAGAAATGAACGTAATCAAAATTAGTCTCAAAATTCGTTATAGAAAATTGTTCGTAATTTGGACGTTAAATTTTTTTGGTAAAATAGCGACAAATTTCATTGCAAATCAAACAACAATAAGACAAACAATTTAGGCAAATTAGCGACAAAATTTGCCACGCATTCGCAAATTAGCGATGGACTATGTCCACTTCGTCGCTAATTAGCGATGGATTTTATAAAATGTCGTCGCTGATTAGCGATAGACCCATTCACCTCTGTCGCTAATTAGCGACGAACATTTGTAAAGTCCGTCGCTAGTTAGTGATGGACATATTCACCTCCAATCATATCCGTCGCTAATTAGCGAATTTCATTTATTTTTTTCATTACTAATTAGCGACGGAATTTAATAGTTTTGTGGCTAATTAACAACGTATATGGTTGTCCGTCGCTAATTGGCTACTAATTTTTTGATGGCATTTGGGACGAAAAAGTTAGCGATGAAATTTAGTGACGATACATGCGTGGTACAATTTTCAAAAGTAGATTTGCGACGGACTCTTTTCGTTGCTAATTAGCAACGAATTATTAGTGACAAATTTTGGGACGGATTTTAGTGACGGAATGTGCTCCTGGCTAATTTACAACGACTTTTTATCGACAAATTTTGCAACGACTGTATTTTTGGCCGCAAATTGTCGACGACTTTTGCGATGAGAAATTAGCGACGGCATTTGCAACGGATGTTTTCCATCGCAAATTAGCGACGACATATCAAGTTTTCCGTCTCTATTTTTTACGACGCCGTATTAGCGACAAAAACAATTTCGTCGCAAAGCCTTTTAGCGACGACTTTTTTTCAACTTTTCCATTGCAAAATGTAGCTAAATTCTAGTTTTTTGTAATGTAAGATATCCCATCCAATGTTTGTTGACGTCTAGATATATCATCGATTCAAATAAATATATTATTTGCAGTATTAAATTTTAAAATAAGCCATGGAAGTCATAGAAACTACTCATCCTTCCACAATCTATCATCCGTGTTGGACACCTCTTCCCTATGACTTCGAGGACACCCTCTACTTCGACGACATCCTTTTTACCGCCTCAACCTACCCAACAGATTTCACCAGGCTTTACTTCAACTTCACAAATTCAAGATGCCCGCGAGTTTGAGTCCTCCACCAGTTCCACCATCTCCACCACCGTGGATGCCTTCCTCTTCTGTGGCAAATCCATCCTCTCCTTCTTCAATCAAAAATGATTTCTCCTTCTTCCCTTGCCTACACACGTTGTTCACCTTCAATGCCTTCCTCTCTCATCTAATCCAAAAGAATAGATACGAAGATCACATTGAATCTTGATTGAAGCATCCGACAAAGGAGGCAGTACAGACGAGTTAAATCGTGGCTCGGAGATTAGCAAGCAAACTTCCTTAAAGTGTCGTGGGGCTCACTGAGATAGCACGCAGATTTAATTCACAAGCGAGCACCTCCTCCGGTCCAATTCACTTTGACTGCGCGGTTATGGAGATCTATCGCCATGGCTCCTGCCTTTGTTAGATCATCTTCTTCATAGATTAGGCTGCGGCGCTTTGATCAAGATCACGAAGTTCCCCACCCAGACGCAGTTGAGCAACATAAGTTTTCCTAGCGGCCAAAGGTGAATTGGAGTATGATGATGGTGGTGCCTTTGTCATTGGTGGGAGGAGCAGTGTCTATTGGAGTATGATGATGGTGGTGCTGGGAAAAAGAGAGTAATAGTAATCAGTGAATGGAGTGTGGAAAGGCATGATTTTTTTTACCGGTTTTTCAAGTTTCACACATCCTATTTGGGTCTACTCCCCCTCGAGGCGGGACTTTTTTTTACTTGACTGGTCATATCTGGGTTTGACATCCCTCCAAATACTAGATAGGAGAAACATTATTTTATAAGTTTTATCTGATTCACCAAATGTAACCTAAGAGTATCAACGAGAGTTGGAATCTCTATGCTTTTGTATTTTTGGGGTCAAACCCAAAATCACAGACCCACATGCTATGGTAATTATTAAATGTGCATGGGACATAGGATTAGTACAATCTCTAGAGACGTTAGTCTTCTACTGTCTTTAGACTAGCTAACCATTCAAAAATGAGATTTGTATATTAAAAGTTTTAAAATTTGTCATGAAAGTAAAATGAAGTTGTAAAATTTTCAAAAATTGTATTCAAATCCTTAAATTTAACGAATTGGTCCAATCAAATCATTTCTTTAACTTCGCCCGCTTTAGCCGATATAAAATGCTGCCATGTTTTTTTTTTTACTCTCCTACGTTGCCTTGACATGACTAAAACATGAATGATAAGGTTAAAATGACATTATTTTGATCCAAGTATGATTTTTAATATTTAAATTTAATTAAATTCAAAAAGCACAAAAAAGGTAGTTTGAAGGCTAAGAGGCGAGGACTTACAGGACCTTATTTCCACTAGCCCACTATCAAAGGGCTAGTGATGGTGGCAGAAGACCAACTAGTGATCAGCGAGGCCCTTGTGATGCCCCTAGCACATCACACGTTAGTCGTGTCATTTAGGTTAACACACAAAGTTGATATTACGCATGCACAAACACAATAATTTCTCCATAATACCCCATACAAGAAAGTCACATAGTTTACAAAGTACATATATTTTCAACTTATACAAACACCCATAATAATCGCAATAAATTATAACATAAATCCAGGTAAAAGGGTCAGGTCACCTAACACCTCTACTCTCATACTACACCAAAAGCAAGCTTATGTTCAACCAAACCGCCATTAGACTCAGGGGCTAATAGCTCCCAAGATTATCTCGTACTCTCCATGCACATTCCAAGGGAATCATCCTATTCACTGAAAAATAAGAGGTGAGCCAAAACTTAGTAAATGAAATTCCTAGGTTTAAGGTAAGAGATCGCCCTCATACTCAACCCAATGAATACAACGGAATTGAAGACAACAAGCACGTGGAACAAATGCACAAATAATTGCTCTTTATTTTCAATCACAAATGAGTACGTACTCTAAGTAATTCTGAATTATTATTGAATCTAAACTATAAGTAATGATAATTTACTTGTGAGTCTGAACATTCGGCGATCAGACTCTACCAATAAATCAGGGTAACAAGTAATGATATTCAACTAATTAGTCTGAACATTTGGTGATCAATTTGTACCGGTAAGTTGTGCAACAAATAATAATTCTTAATTGGTGAGTCTAAACTTTAAGTGATTAGACTCTACAAGCAAATCTAAACAGAAAATACTTATTTTGATCAGGTGAGTCTAGACGCAAAGTCTCGACAATAAATGCTAACTCTAATCGAGTAAATGTGGACAAGAGGGCCGAACAATTATAGTCGGGTGAGTTTGGACATTAAGTTTGGACAGTATTTGCCAATCGAATAATCTAGTCATTCGTAAATCAGTCTCTACGGGTAAATCTGAACAATAAATCTGAATGACGGGTGTAATTTGAAACTATAAAAGTAACACTTTCAAGTTCAAATTCAAGATCATCATGTACAATACCGTACTATACTTCAACAATATCAATCAAACACCCTATATGGATCTATAAGATAAATCACATTATCACAACATGATAAATTATACTTAACCTTAGACTTAACTAAATCCAAGATTTACACATAACAATTAACCAGATCAAAAGCACTAAATGGATCAACCTAGTTCAGCACCCATGAATTTCACTTACCTTGAAAATGACTTCAGTGTGCAGAATGTTCCCCCGCTCTTTTGTTGAGTGTTTACCTTCCGCTCTCTTACTTTCGTTTCTCAGAATTTTTGGCGGTGTCTCCTCTGTTCTCTTCCTCACTTAAGTCCTCTGCTTTGTGGCTGTGAACTCCTTCCGTTTACTTCTCTGTGTTGTCTCTTTTATAGTATCTGGAGATCAAATTTTGGTCAAGAAAAAGAAACATATTCTTTGATTTCCTCTCGATCAAGTGAGATCGATTTTTACTTCTTCTCCTTTTTTTATATATTGCCAATATTATGTGATCATGACAAGAGATTCACCCAACCCCTATGACAATTCTTTCCTCTTTAAGGGTGGTCAATTTCCTTCTTCCACATGCCATAATCATGATTGAATTTTCCCAAAGTCCATGTATGCACGATAACCGCTCAAAGATTATTTCTGATTATTCATTATGTAATAAATATTTAGGTGTCAACAGTTGTCCATCTTTGAAGGTAAGCTCACAGAGGTTGCATTCAAAGACAAAATGATACCTAAATTTTGATTATGCAATATGATGAGTCTTCTGGAAATGTATAGCTAAATGAGTCCATACTCATTTTTCAATGCATTGAAATATTATGTAAATGCAGATATAAAAATCATACATGTAGCTACTTTACCTAAGCACTTGAGAAAGCAGACTTTGGGTACAAAATTGTTTTCGACAAATATCTAGAACTCTCATCCGATATTTGAATACTAGAAGATTCCTTTTGAATTTTTCACAAAGATCTCTGAAATTGCAATCAAATGTTTGAGAAGATTCGATATTTCCCTTGGGATTTTTGTAAAAGCTAATATCTGACACTTCAATCAAGTATTTCGGTTAGATAAAAAATTTCCTTCAGGTTTCTAAAAAGATACCTGAAACTCCAATCAGGTGATAGACTCGAAAATTCTCTTCAAGCTTTCGAAAGAAAAGAGTAAAATGGGTTCAAAAATTCCCTTTGGACTTTTCGAAAAAGTACCTGAAACTCAAATTAGGTAATGGATTCAAAATTCCCTTCGGACTTTCGAAAAAAAAATGCTTGAAACTTCAATCAACCACTATACAAGATAAAAAATTCTCTTCCGATTTTTGAGAAAGATACCTCAAGCTTTTATCATGTAATTTTATCCCTTTGGAATTTTTAATAAGATGCCTGAAATTCCAATTGAGCATTCTAGAACATTTTGACAAATACGATTCTTCAGATAACAACTCGAGCATTTAAAACTCTTCAGTCTTAAATATTACCCATCAAACATGATTAGAGCAAAACAACATAAGCATTCATCGAGGCATACGTTTCACCTTAATCAAGTATTTTTTATGATGATTTCATCAAATTTCCACTAAAAAAGATGATCAATTAAGACCATTTTCACTCATAGCATGGATTTCTTAAAAATGTTAAATGAGAGACTTTCGATTAGAAAATACTTTTACTCACTCTCATTGGAAAAGCTACTTGAAGTCACTCTATCTTGCCATCATCATGTCAACAAGGGTTCGAGTATTCTCACGAACAGTACGACCTTACCAATTTGAGAGGTTTTATCAGGATCGTAATATAGGTTTGGTCAATGGCTAAACAAAGGGGACTCTTTGAGTCAAATCTTAGAAATAAATTTCTTTATTGAAAATCTTCGACTTTACAAGTCAAGAACCCTATAAAATGATATAGAAACAATCTTGTTTGCACTCCTTTGAGCTAAACTTAAAACATTTGAATCTTACGTTAATTCAAGTGCCATAATCAAAAAAGACTTTAAAGGGATGTAACATAGGCTTGATTAAGGGGCAAGAAACGATTGGATTGTTAGGCTAAAAAATGTGTGTGTGAGATGAAGAGTTGATGATCATCTCAGAATTCCTCACCGGTCTTCTCTCCTTGGGAAATTTCCTATGCTAAACTTTCAAGCTGCTGACTTTGCTCCACTAGGGATGCTTCTGATGTCAAATCCATTTAAAATTATTCACAAACTACTCCATTCAACATTTTTGAGAAACCTCGAACACATTAAAGTGACTTTTACAAATTTGAGCCTTTGGCTTTGACTTTTGACGGGCATTGAACTTGCTTTGACCAAGCACACTGCTTTTTATACCCCTACTTTACTTTTTCTTTTGAAATTGGGCATTAACGTTGCTTTAACTAGATACATTGCTTTTCTTGCCCTATCATTATTTTTCTTTCGCTTGATCTATGGACTAGATGGGTGTAATTTGAATTGATGCATCTTCTTTTGGTGTGATGCTTGTATTTTGTTGTTTTTGATGGCTTCCTTTTTTTTTCCATGCCCTAATGTAAGATATGATCACCAACATGTGTTTAATGAAATAACATTGTAGGCTCAAAGAAGTTAGCAAATGATTAAAAGTGTTTAGCATAGAGAAATGAATGCTCTTCATCATCCTAAGGCACTTGATTTACCATTTGATTTTACATGTAGTAGCAACACTCACACATATACATTTCACCTTTTAACACCAATGATGCATATGTACCTCCAATTTGCCTCGATTTAGGGTGATTCTTAACATGGGTAATATGAAATGAAATACTTTAGTGTATGTGCTTAAAAGAGTTAATCAATGGATCACATGTAGTGTTCGGAATGAGAAAAATGAATTGCCTCACATCATTTTGGTCATCATACATTTCACAAGAGAACCAATTACCTTGCGAACATGGAGTCTTGTATGCTCATCTCACAAATGTATAAATATAGGACTATATATGGATAGGGTCTACCTTTCATCATCATGATGCATCTCATTTAGCATTTTCAATCAATTCCACATTACTTATTACATTGTTTATTTTGGCAATCTTCAGTGGGATTGATAAATGAAACAAATAAAATTATCATATAAAATATATTTTCAGTAGATGTAAGCATTTTGAGTTTAACAATTCATCTCACCAAAAAAATATCATCGAAGTATAACATGAACATGATATCAAAAACAAAGAAAGGTTATTAGAAATTGGAACCCTTTGTTTGCCCTTAGAGATTGAATGGACCAACCGACATGAAAACTCAATCTTCAATGTTGTTTTTTTGTTCTTACGCCTACACTAAAAGGACATGCATGAATATGGCTCTAAATAAATGTAATCCAAGATTAGAGAAATTTCTATCACCCATCAATGCATTCTATCCACTAAATTGAAAATTTATTGTCATCAAAGTTTGACATGTCTCACAGTTTGCCATCTACATAAAAAAGAGCAAGGAAGTGTCATTGCCAAATCCCATGAAGGATGTCATTTTTTGGACGATTTTTTAATGCAATTTATTATCTTTTTATAATGCAATTCATTATATTTTTTGGAAATAATGTCATTTTTTTGAAGATTTTTTAACAACGAGGTATGAAGAAGCCCAACTCTCAAAATTCTCCTTGGATGATATGTATTTTTTCACTATTGGATATCATCATTGGGCCAGTTTGATATACTTCAACAAGCCCTCAAAATAGAAACAAACTTGTAATATCATTAAATATAATCAAATGAATTGCATTATTGGAATGGAAAATGCAACCGTTCAAACCCTGTCGCAATCTACCAGAACTTTCCTAGGGAGGGGGATCATAACAAAAAGTAGGTTTAGAGGTATCACTCGTAAAGAGATTCGAATCAACATCCCTAAAAGACGGCTTAAAAGTGTCGTCTAATTGCAATCTAATTCGATTCACTCCTTACAAGCACGAACCTTCCCAAGCCCATACCTTGTTTGACGTTCAGGTGTTTACATTTTTTAAAGCTACTTAACAACCTAAATATTTTTAGGAGTCACCACTAGCCTAAACTGCTCAAGACGAGAGAGTATCGTCTCGATCCCTACGGCACTAGAGATTCCAAGGTCCGAGGACTTGTTTATTCTAACATTTTATTAGTGCATTTTCGGTACCTAACTAGTTGGTTGTTAAATCTAAAGTGGCCATGCACTATTACTCATCATTTAAAGCCCTGAAGGCCATTCAAATTCACTAAGTGTTCATGCAATTATTCTAGTGGAGTCATTTTCATGCTAATCTAAACAGGACTATATTGATCTAGAAGAAAAGAAATTATCACGCAATTTATTGAAAGAAAATGCGGAAAATAAACACTTAAGCTATTGAGGTACGATGCAATAATAAACATTATAATGACTAGAATGTAAACCCGCAACTCGTCGGGTAATTAATAGTACACATCCTTGTTATAAGTCTCGAGACACAATCCCTCGAAAGTTGAATACTTAGAGGTAAAGTAAACTTAAGCCAAATGAATTGATTCAAGTGAAAATCTAAATCAGACTGTCATAATCATCTCTCGATGAAGGTGATGGTAAAGTCTAAGTGGATTTTATTGGATATGCATATGATAAGTGACTCGGACATGTTTAAATTAGCATACCCAATCGACTAGGGATAAACTCTTTCATAAATTAGACCGGAAGGGATAATGGTCTATCTCCGCCAATTCACGGATGCCATACTCGTAATTGCCATTACCATGCTATGACTCAACATGCACTGATCTTGATAATCAAACATCTATCTAAACCATCCAGGGTATACAATCAAACTACACCAAATCTAATCATGCATTTAAACCTTCACATGTGAAGTTAAAATAGACACGCAACCAAGCTAACAAACATTGAGAACCATGAGAAACGCCTAGTTGTTTATCGAAGATAACTTCTTTGATTCTTCCAAACAAAGGGGCATTAATTAATTGAAAGCATAATCCAAAGCTAGAATTTGATTTTTTAAAGCAATTCTGACATTCTTAAATAAAACATAATTTTTTAATTTCCAAAATATTAATAATAAATAATATTACTCTTTTTTAATTTTATTGATAAAATATTATTTATTATATTATCATCAAAATATTAGATATTGTAATATTAGAAAGACCTGGGTTGGTTCGGGCCTAATCAGAAACTTGGAGGCCAGCGAGGACCTAGAAAACTTAGAAATTGGGTTCACAAAGAGCCCAGCCCAAGCCTAGTCTACGCTCCATATTAAGGCGGCCCGATCCACCAGCTGAAAGCCTAACCCCCGAGCAAAATCAGCACAATAGTCTACACAAAGAGGCCAACCTGGCCTAGTGTAACGTTTGAAAATCGAAGGCCCAAAATGGCGACCGAGAGCGACTCAGGCATGGAAAACAATCCATCTCAACGGACCACGTAGTTGGGCTTGGCGACTTAGATAGGGCCAACTTCCCCCGAAGGCCTACGCTGGACTCCGAACCTACCTAGGCCTTCAGCCCAACCACGATAGAAGAAACATAAACAATTTCTAACTTCGCCGGTGTTCTACCCCTCATCTGCCCTCCAAGCGTAACTTAGTGGCGAATGGGCAAGATGGATGGCGCTAGCGGACCTCTGGACAAGACTGGCTTATCCAGCGACTCCCCATCACGAAACGGAACCCAGGTGATCGATGGAGACATGAAGGGAGAGGAAGAGGGGGCATGAGATAAAGGAGAGGGTTACGAGGTTATTTGAATATGAAGGGCCCCTCCCTTTTATATATACCTCATCTTGATCCATTATCATTACCTTCATTAAGTAGGGGTTTAAATGGTCCAATACTGGTGTAACACCTCTCTTGGCTAGTAAGATGAGTGGCATTTTAATGTGGCTCGTGTGTCCTCTAAACTCATCATGGCTTTAAATACTTGGCGTAATCATCCACGTAGCTAGTTCATTTAATAGCCTAAAATTTGGGCAATGATGACCTAAGATTATGCTAAGTTCTTCTAGGTACAAGTGATGCTATCATCTCTCATTACTTGGCCACTAAATAAAGGAGAGTAACACTTAGAATTTACTATCTTGAATTTGAACATTATTGCTTAAGATTCATCTTTATCTTAAATACATTTAATGGCTAGAATTGACCATCATTACCTAATATTCATCCTTATCCTAAGGCATTTAATACTTGGAAGGTTACTTGGCACCATATCCTTGAAGGACAAGTTCACTAGTACCAAGTGTAATTGTAAGGTTACAATTATATAATGAGTGGGTTAGAGGGGTATGTGGCCAGGCATGGCCGACTTACGACCAGTCCGTGGCTACTGGCACGGCCGAACACATGGCTAGTTATAGCCAAGTATGGTTGGGTAGGGTTGGATGCTTTTGGTCATGTACACAAGCACATAGCCAAACGTAGTCAGGCTCATGGTCCAGAGTGGTCGGGGGCATGGCGAGACGTGGCCGATCTATGTTTGATTTTGTGTCCAATGCATGGCTAGTCCATAATCAATATGATTCATGACCAGCGCATGGTTGTCCGTGAGTAGTCTATGGCCGGATAGATCAATAAATAGCCAATTGATGGACAGTGGATCTATGTATAACTTTCCACCAACTCTCAGATGGATCGATGATTGTGCCTCATAACCCTTGGACCAGTGCATACCCATCCACGAACCTTGGAACCGATGCACAACATGATCCAAGATTGATCCCCACAAATCCTTGGATCCTTGATCCCTGGGCCAGACCTTATCGATCCATGGCCAATTCATGTTGGTCCATGATTAATCCACAATTGACCCACGGTCGATCCCTACGACCAACGCAAGCGGTCCCTTGGCCAATTCAAGTGATCTCATGACTATTCTTCGGGATCAATATCCATTTTCCGAGATGTTACAGATTCCAAGAACCAATCGAAATAAGCTGATGACCGATCCCAATGATCGATCCTACGGCCAATTCACACGATCCATCCAAGCAATCCCATGGCTGATTATGAGAGTGCTAGTGTAAACACCTAGAGAATGGTGAATATGTGTTAAAATAATTTTTTGCGGAACTTAGTAAAATGATTTACTTTCGGAGTTAAATCCGAAGATAGATAAGTTGAAGAGTTCAAAAATTTGTAATAACAATACAAACAAGATAAATAAGTTCAGGGAAGAGAAAATGAACACGGAGTTTATAGTGGTTCAGCTTAATCCAAGCCTACGTCCACTCTCCCACGCTGATAGCTTACTCGCTGGATTTCACTATGAATCAAAAGAGAATTACAATTTTGTGTTCAGAGCTTCACAGTGAAGAGTCTTCTTTACTCTCATGAAGCTATACTAAAAATCTCTCTCTCTTTTATGTACAACGTTTGAGCTCAGTAAATGACAAGTGAAATGATAAGCCTCAAACTTTGAAATTTTTCTTTCATTCACCAGTACCTCGAAAGACTAGAAATGTCTCCTTTAAATATTTTTTCATGCCTTCTTGACCATTGGCACTTTCCAAAAGAATTTTTTCAATCTATCCGTTGGACAGAATCAATCAAGGAGATCTTGAGCCAATTGAGGATCGTGATGAAAGCCCGCTAATCATGTTCACCATACAATGAGGATCTTAGTTTCCATAAGTAGATACTTTACAAATCCCCATGCCTTGCAAATGATCGTATCCTAATCAATCTTAATAAGGACAGTAAATCATCTAAATGAAGTATCCAACCAGAAAGCTGTCTATGATTCATATGAGACAATTCCTAGAAGAAAATATCGCACCTGAATTATCCTATATTATCTTTTATGTTTCAGTCTTGGCGGCATCAGACTTTGATACTTGAGTCTGGTAGTCATCAAACTTTGACACTTGAGTCTGGTCGTCATTAGACTTTGATACTTGAGTCTAGTCGTCATCAGACTTTGACACTTGAGTCTAGTCATCATCAGACTTTGACACTTGAGTTTGATCATCATCAGACTTTGACACTTGAGTCCAGTCGTCATCAGACTTTGACACTTGAGTTTGATTGTCATCAGACTTTACCACTTGAACTAATCGTCATCAAACGTTACATATAGGATCTAAAAAACTTCAATATAAAGAATAAGTTTTGTTAACTTCAAAACACTAAAGAAATTTTCTCCAACAGATTAGCCATGATCCAATTGATCCCACAGCTGATCCATATGATCATGCAGTAAATCCAAGCAACTAATGCAAGTGGTCTCGCGACCAATTCATGCTATCAATCCAAGTGATTCCCAAATGTCACATTTGCCAAGCACAAGGGCTGAGCATGACTATTGGACTCGTAGTGCCGTTATGCCAAAGTTTAAATGAGGCTTCGAGTAGGATTAAGTATTCATGCACTTGGTGCATGTGAACTCGTTCCATTCCAACCATTAAGTGATGTAGGTCCCAATGAGACAACACTATCCAATATGTGGGCTCCCATGCTTCAAACGCAGAGAAGAACTGAACTTTAAATAGAAAGGAGTGGAGGCCCGGCCGCTTGCAACGCATGATAAAAAGATGGGGAATAAGTGAAACTAGAAATTCCGACTCCTTTCCATCTAACTCTAATTGCTTTTCGTAGCCTTTTGGGAAGTTAGCTTTTGTCCTTTAGCAAGGATGTGGATAGGGTTCTGTTATGACTCTGAACAGCCAACATGGCAAGTTGATTTACTTTGTCATTTCTTCTTGCCATCGAAAGCAGTAACTTTATATATCTTATTTTGCGAAAATAATTTCCAATGGTCAGGAATCAAAGTGGATGCTTCCTGGATGCGCCCACATCCTTCTTTTTCAAGTCAAAAGAGGGACATGTATGTTTTCCCACGCTTGATGTTTCACACTGCTCTCCTGCTCTATTACGCTCGATGCAAACAAGCCTTCTCTCCATGGGGAAGGAACCGAGCAGCTTCTTTAAAGAATACTTTTTCATAGTTTATTCCTCCAAACAGTGTCAGTCGCCAGTCATTTCTCACCTTTTTGTCACTTTTTCATACTTTTTTAAGCTTGCTCCAGCCTTTGACTGAAAGATCACGGGCTCTTTCGCGACAGTTGCCAGTTTTTTTTTCCTTGATTTCCTGATATAAAACTGTCCATCTTTTCCCATTTAGTCTAACTCGGCGATCAATGTCCGACCCTAATATAAAGAGACGAATTTCGCTCTTTCTTGAGAGTGAGGTGTGACCGGTAAGGAAATCCTCGGTACCAGTGAAATCACAATCGGAAGAGGATACAAGCCACGCCATGCAAACCATGCAAACCGATCTGGATCACCTGCTGTGGATACCGACCACAGTAGGTGATGCGGTAATCTCAGCCGTCCGATCTAATCGGACAGCTGGAATTTTATAGAAAAAAATAAAAACAAAAGTCTTTTTGATTTTTTTTTTTAAATTTTCCCAGCCGTCTGATTAGATCATACAGCTGGAAAGCCTGCCACATCACACCTGCCATGTTTTGGACACACAGTAGGGGTTCCAAATACAATACAAACGGGTTCAACCTAAAGCACAGGAAAAAAGTTTCATTGACCAACGTGTGTGGATATGTGTCCATGTCGAGGAACGCAATTGAAGTGGTCAAATTCCCCTAAATTTCATAAGGTCAACTCCTAGGAAAGGCGTGGGCATTTGGCGTGTCCAGCGTCCCAAATTTCCGAGGCTTTTTAATGCTCCTACCTGCGTTTTTGTCTTACCTAAAGAAGAACCATTTCTTCTTCCTCCTCTTTCTTGTCTCTCTTTTCCCATCCTTTTTCCGGAGAAATTCATAGTTGATCAGTTATGAAGCTCCAGGTTTTATTTCGGAGCTGCTTTTCAGCGTCCAACGCTGTTGTCGATGGAAGTATGGATGGTATATTGGCCTTGATAGATCTTGTTTGTCTAAGCAATCGATTTGATTTCGTGTTCTTTAGGAAATAATGAACTGGCTTTTTGACCTTTTTCCTTCTTCTGATCAGAAATAGATGGGTTGACTCCTCTGAGTTTCCGAGTATTCTCTTACAAGGAGATGAAGGCCGCCACTAAGGGATTTCACCCTTCAAACAAGATCGGAGAAGGCAGCTTCGGATCTGTGTTCAAGGTACTAATTTTGCTCTTTCCTGTCAAGAACTCCAAATGGTTGTGCACAAAACTAGTTGCATCAAGATTCGATTTTATGGGTGGTGACATGGCAACGTTGATCAATATCGGACTATTGCTCAGGGCCAGCTTCAAGACGGCACCACTGTGGGGATAAAAGTGCTCTCTGTCGAGCTCGAGTCGATGCGAGGCGAGCGGGAGTTCATCTCAGAGATCGTGGCTCTTTCTCAGATCAAACACGAAAATCTGGTCGGCCTTCGAGGTTGTTGCATTGAAGGAGCCGATCGGTTCTTGGTCTATGATTACATGGAAAATAACAGCGTGTCGCACACCATACTTGGTAAATCAAGAATAATATTTATTGATTGAACTTTGAATGAATTATTTCTTTGAGGCCGGGTTGTAAATGTTTTCTGGGCATTTGCAGGTGATGATCAGAAGAGGATGAGATTCAATTGGGAGGCAAGGCGGAAAATCATGATCGGGATAGCGCACGGGCTTGCGTATCTGCACGAAGAGGTGGAGCCTCGCATTGTGCACAGAGATGTCAAGGCGAGCAACATACTTCTGGATCGAGATCTCACTCCAAAAGTTTCCGACTTTGGTCTGTCTAGGATTCTCAGTGGGAATATTACTCACATCAGCACTCGTGTGGCCGGGACATTGTAAGTCAGAGAACTTAGATTGCTATCTACTCTTTAGTAGTCAAATTCACCTTCAACTGTATTATTTTCCAGACATTAACACAAACGACTATTATTTCCTGATGAAATTCTGATTGAATGTGAATTGCAGAGGTTATCTTGCCCCCGAATATGCCATCAGTGGCCGCTTGACAAGGAAATCAGACGTCTATAGCTTTGGGGTGTTGCTGCTGGAAATAATTAGCGGTCGACCAGTCGTGGCCTTCGACTTGGAGCTCGGAGAACAGCACCTTGTTCAAAAGGTAGCAATCCTCCGCCCTGCTCTTTCTCTGCCTTCATCAGGTTCTTGGATTTGGACTAGAAAGAACATGCATACACCCTCAAATTTCATCATCAGTAGGCATTAAAGAGCAAATAACAATTTTAGATAAACAGTGAAAACCATATTTTGGCAAGATATAATCGACCAGTCATTGCGTAGTTATCTTGATTCCCTCAAAATTATTTCTGCCTTTTGCCCATGAACTCATCCACTTTGATCCCCGAAAATCCGCTATTGCTTTTCCTTTGAAAAGTCAATTTTTTCAGCGAACGGGCAAAGTCTGAAACCAACAAGGGAACCTGACAAGGAATCTCATCTTTCTTTTTTCTTCTTTTGTTTTATAATATTTGGGTAGGCATGGGAAGCGCATATGGAAGATGAGCTCCATAAACTAGTGGACCCGGTTTTAGGTGTGAACGACTACCCGAGAAAGGAGGCCGTCAGATTCATCAAGGTGGGTCTACTCTGCGTCCAGGAAGCAGCGAAGACACGGCCCAGAATGTCAACGGCGGCTAGGATGCTCACCGGCGAGGTCGACATAGACAATGTCAAAATCGGAGAGCCGGGGCACATCACAGACCTCACGAACATTCACATCGGTTCTACCAAGTCCTCGATGCAAAGCCTTTTCTCGAAAGACTCGGATTCCTCCGGGATCACTAGGACCCCCAAAACGATGGTGTTTTGAGTAGCATTTTAGGTTGTGATAGGATGTTGTTGATGATTAGATGAGGACGGGAAGAGGATTTGTTTTAGGAAAATCATTGGAAATCTGGAATTTAGCAGAGAAGTAAAGAGAAGTAAAGAAAAAAAAAACTGCAAAAAGAGAAATTGGAAATCCATGGACGTGTGAATAGGAGGTGATTGGATGTCTCCACGAGAAAATATATTTTCAGGAAGTCAAATCATTGAGTTGTAATTAGGTTTTTCTCTTTATTTTGGTTGACATCGGATTCATTTGGTTCTAGAGGTCTTTCATAGACTACTATACTTGATAGATACTCATGGATCACAATGTAAATATTCTTCAACGGCGTGAGCTATTGGAAATTTCAACGAAGTTATGTATCTTTTATTTACTGCAATATGGAAATTTCTGTCTCTAGAGTATGAGATGAAAAGATCTTTCTTTAGATTTTCTGGAGAGTGGTTAGTAGTGGTTTGGTCAGCGAGGGAGAGAGACGGGATTAGCCGTCGGAAAGCAGTGATAATATACTTTATTCATTCTCTTTAGAACATTGACACGTAAGGGACGATCTAATCCAATGGATCTCTTTCTTTATCTAGAAGAAGCATTTACTGATTTATTAAAAGCATGACGGGAGTTGATTTAAAAGGTAGGAGGGTGATAGACAAAGATAAATGAAATATACATTAGTTTTTGGGTTGACCTATATCTAGCGAAGAATATAAAATATCACAGTAAAAAATCACTCGAAATTCTCATGAAGTTTTTGAGTGGTACAAACTTACTTAAAAAATTTCACCTGGCTACCCCAAGTACTTTAGTTTTATTTCAATCATTGAAGTTCCATTATATTTTCTGTTAACGTGTGACTTTCAAGAGGAACAAGTATATTTTTGAGTGGTCCATACTTACTTAAAAAAATTTCAATGCTTCCTGACTACCCCCAAGTACTTTAATTTTATTTCAATCGTTGAAGCTCCATTATATTTTCTGTGAACGTGTGACTTTCAAGAGGAACAACTCTATTATCATCTCTCTCCATTTTTTTTCAGTAAATCTTTCTTTGACTGTTGATAGTTGTAAAAAATGAAAAATAAGGGAAATGGAAATACACAATTTAACCAAGATTTCAACAAACACATATATAACATGAATACTTCAGGAATGAGAAGCACAATCAAGTAAAAAGCAAAAGAGGCTTCAAGGAACTTACAATAATTGGATAGTCACGATGTATTTTTAAATGAATAATCAATGCGAAAATTTGAATGATTAATAAAAACATACTACATATATCACCTAAGTTCCACTTAATCAGTTCATTTAATGTGTTGAGGGCATCATTTCTTCATATAGTTGTTTTAGATTCTTTCATCATCAATCAAATTTTCCATTGATTAAAATTTTAAATATACATAATCAAGTTTTATAAATTTTTGTAGTGAAGCTTTTTCGCTTTTTGTTCAATTTGTGTTCATTCATTTTCCTAAAATATATCTTTCATTTATATTGTAATAACTTATTGATAATTTTTAACATTTTAATATTATTGTAAGTATCCAATTTTGTATATGAATTTTGTATTATCTCCTCAAATCTTTATTACGAATATACACTCAACAATAGGGATATATAAATGAGAGAAGACCACGAAAATTCCATAATTATCCACGATGACATATTTATCTTAAATTTTTTGTGTGGTAATAAAAATACCAAACCCCTAATATAACACTTTTACCTTAAAATCTATTTAATGACATTAAAAAAATCAAAATTTATACCTTTGTGACATATTTACCCTCTCTCAAGATTCTAGAGGTCTCTCCGATGATTTCTGTACAAACAAGAATACTTGGTGGATACTCATGGATCACCATGTAAATATTCTTTAATGGCGTGAGCTATTGGAAATTTTACATTGATTGAACTTTTAAATATACATAACCAATTTTATAAATTTTTTAGTGAAGCTTTTTCGCTTTTTGTACAATTTGTGTTCATTCATTTTCTTAAAATATATCTTTCATTTATATTGCAATAACTTATCGATAATTTTTAACATTTTAATAATATTGTAAGTATCCAATTTTAGTATAGGAATTTTGTATTATCTCCCCAAATCTTTGTTACATATATACACTAAACAATGGAGATATATAAATGGGAGAAGGCCAAGAAAATCCCATAATTATATCTGCGGTGACATATTTATCTTAAATTTTTTGTGTGGTAAAAAAAATCTCAAACCCCTTATAACACTTTTACCCTAAAAAAAATTCAAAACTTATACCTTTGTGACATATTTGCCCTCTCTCAAGATTCTAGAGGTCTCTCCGGTGATTTTTGTACAAACAAGAATACTTGGTGGATACTCATGGATCAGCATGTAAATATTCTTCAAAGGCGTGAGCTATTGGAAATTTCAACGCAGTTTTGTATCTTTTATTTACTGCAATATGGAAATTTCTGTCTCTAGCGTATGAGATGAAAAGGTCTTTCTTTAGATTTTCTTGAGAGAGGTTAGTTGTCTGGTCAGCGAGGGGGAGAGACGGGATTAGCCGTCGGAAAGCAGTGATAACATACTTTATTCATTCTCTTTAGAACATTGACACGTAAGGGATGATCTAATCCAATGGATCTCTTTCTTTATGTAGAAGAAGCCTTTATTGATTTTCTAAAAGCATGACGTGAGTTGTTTTAAAAGGGTAGGAGGGTGATTAGACAAAGATAAATGAGATAATAGATTATTTTTTGGGACCGACGTATGTCTAGCGAAGAAAATACAATATCACAGTAAAAATCACTCGAAATTCTCATGAATTTTTTGAGTGGTACATATAATTTCAATGATTCCTGACTACCCCCAAGTACTTTAATTGTATTTCAATCATTGAAGTTCCATTATATCTGTTAACGTGTGGCTTTCAAGAGGAACAAGCCTATTATCATCTATCTCTTTCTCTCTTTCAGAAAATCTTTGTTTGACCATTGATTGTTGTCAAAAATGAAAAATGAGGTAAATGGAAATGAATAAATTAACCAAGATATCAATACAAAATATATAACATAAATACTTCAGGAATGAGAAGCACAATCAAGTAAAAAGCAAAAGAGGCCTAAAAAGACTTACAATAATTGGATACTCACGATGTACTTTTAAATGAATAAGCAATGTGAAAATTGGAATGATTAATGAAAAGATGCTAAAAGTATCATCTTAGTTCCACTTAATCAGTTCATTTACTGTGTTGAGGGCATCATTTCTTCATACAGTTGTTTTAGATACTTTTATCATCAATCAAATTTTACATTGATTAAACTTTTAAATATATATAAGATAGTTTTATAAATTTTTCTAGTGAAGCTTCTTCGATTTTGGTTCAATTTATGTTCATTCATTTTCTTGACTTATTGTATTATCTCCCCAAATCTTTTTACAAATTTACACTAAACAATAGGGATATATAGGGAGAAGGCCATAGAAATCCCATAATTATATCAATAGTGACATATTTATCTTAAATTTATTGTGCAGTATAAAAAATCCCAAACCTTTACTATAACACTTTTACCCTAAACTTTTTTTCATGACATTAAAAAACTCAAAACTTATACATTTGGGACATGTTTACCATGTCTTACTCTATCAGATAACTTTTCAGCTAACACAACTTCGTTTTTATTTCACTTTAAGTCACATGGGTGCTACATCAATACCATTTGCTATACCGTTTGATGGAGGGCAAATGTGTCATGCAGATACATACTTGAGATTTTTTACATCACAAAAAAGAGTTTATAGTAAATTTTTCATGATGAGAAATGCTTGTGATTTTTAGTGGCTTTTGCCCTCCAATTACTATGAAACAATCAGAAAGTTTGGGCCTCTCGAACCCCTACTTCTTTTTATTTGCCGTCGAGAGAAAATGGATATGAATGGGTACCTACCTAGGAGTATCATCTCCCTCTGCAGATCGAGATGATCTCTCGGAACACATCTGTATTTGACAATCACAATTGATCCGTTAAGTTAATCATGCAATTCATGGCCAAAGTGAAAGAATCTTATGTCGTCAAGAACAACAAATCCAATAGGGTAAGTAATCTTCTGGTATATAAAATATGCAAAATCCTCTAGAATTCAAATCTAACAAGTTCCCCATCATCAATATGTAATATAAGTCCCTTTGCAAGCGACTTAAGGATTGTCTTGAAAGGGTTGGTTGTGGTTATGGAGCAGCGGCCATGGCGTCATATGATGGTGGTGCTGATGGTGTCGCGGAGAGAGAGAGAGAGAGAAAGAGAGAGAGATGTTGAACAATAAAATTATTGTCAAATATAGACAGGAAACTCTAAAACAGAAAAAGATGCGCGTACCAGACCGACCTGTTCAATTTTCTCATCAGCGAAAAACTAGAGCGTTTTTTCTTTGACTCAGCATTTGTTTGCCAATTCAACATAGCAAAGAGCGATCACCATGGGCCAAAACACAGGATCGCTGACTTCTGACTATTAAGGGAACTGTTGTACCTTCTGTAACCTAGAACAATCAAAATAAAGGATGATGTACAAGTGGACTTTGAACGAGTAAAAATCAGGAACTAGTGATAGCAGTTCCTTTCAAGCTTATATAGATCTGCTGGAATTGATAAGGATTGGCAAAGACTGAAACTGAACTGCTGTATAGACAGACAAAGTATGAATTAAGCTACCATTGTTCATGAGTGAGATTGAATAAGGTTCTGGTTTTATCTTTCTGTTTCTGTGAGTCCCTGGCCCCAACATTTTCGGGTATAATTGACTTTCCGGTGGTCTAGCATGCTACCCATTGACTTCCAGCCATGGTCAGCCCGGATGACCTTCATGACAACGATTACTTTTCCCATCTAAATAGCTTAATCTTAAATTCTCGATCATATAGTCCTATGACCGTGTCCATCCTGTTGGCTTCTTTTACTGTTTCAGTTTCGATTGACTTTCAACTTTTGACCCCAGTGCCCTTTCCTCGACAACTTTAATTAGTTAAACAGTTAATACTCATCCATATTTGCCCGTCATCAATTATATGAATTGGTCAATGTTTGATTGACTTTCCTTTCGTTACAGAATGTCTTTGTCCTGGTCGACACCTCAGGCTTACTTAGTCAATTTTATTGGTTAATATCGATGTCCTGAAACTGATAATTTTTCCTGTCGACGCCGTTCATCCTTGGCTTACCCTATTATTCTTTTTCATCATGGTACTTCTCTTGCCAACATTGGCTTGAGGGATGCAATAATCTGTGGCCCTAGCAGCCCTTTTTCTCATTGCTAGCTCTCTCGCATTTGAGTTGACATGTTTATATGATGCTAATAAGGCACTGCTTTAAGATGGTTTTAGGTTTCTAACAACTGGTGCTTTTCTTGAAAATCATTGCTTTACTATGAGGATGTAACACCAACTTGATGAAGATGCGCAGTTAATCGTCAACAAAGCAACCCGAGATTCATTGTTAATGGTAGATGGAAATGTATCTATATGTCAGGCAAGAGAAGGCGTAGCTAATCGGGGTACAAATAGCCGAGAGAAAATAGGGCATAGAGGGCACCAACACCACTTGCGTGATCCAATCATTGCCCTAGGCGTGTCTAGGAGAGAGAGAGAGAGAGAGAGAGAGAGAGAGAGAGAGAGAGAGGCCAGAATTAATATTTAAGTTCAACAAAAGTATTAATGCTTCCCACCATCAAATTGTAGGAGAAAAAAAGATTTGAAATCGGATTTAATTATGATGAGAGCCTTTGGGGATCAACATGAGACGAGAATGGGTTGGCTGTTGTGTATTTTGTGGGCATACATTCAATTGGTCTCTTACCACAAAAGTTTTGACATTGCAAAATCTGCCTCACCTTTTTGTTAGAATATCTTATCAAAAGTTTTGAGATTGAAAAATCCAGGTCATTTGGCTAAAACCTAAAACCATATTAATTGGGAAGGCAAATAAGAAGACTTGAAAAGATTTGAATTCAGAATATTATATTTTGTCACCATGTGAAACTTAGTGGGACACTGTCAATTATTCTAAAACCTTAAATTATTAGATTAAATCATGATTTAATAATTAAATTCTCTAACATTAAAGTCAATTCATAGTAGAGTTAAAGATGACTTTGATTCAAACATGAAGTACATCGAGATGGGTGACAACCCTACCAAAAACACACATGTATGCATTGTCCTGGAATTAAACTAGAAATAAACACCGCTGAGAAGGGATAAGGACAATAATGCCAAATCTATTGTGAGGCATTAACTATGATAGTATAACTTTTCAAAATAATCATTTATGTGCCCCAGCTTTAGAAAAGCGATCACTTAACTATAACTATAATGTCGAAAAATCTAATGTGACATTATGATTAAATTGCTAGAAGAAATCGTCCTAAAATTTTTGGTAATGAATAATTCTTCATGAAATTTTGGCACTTAATTTACAGTTTGTTAAGTTTTAATGTTAAACATTTTGGAATTGTTTGGTGCACAATTGATAGACCTAACAAGGTTGTGAATGCATCAATATCCACAAACTGAGAAACTTGGGTTAAATCGGTTCGCAAATGTGCCCTAGCATCATAATACGTTTTCAAAGGGCTCCATTCTCAAATCTTAAAACAGTGCAAGGTCAGAGAATAAGCAGAAGTGAAGTTACAGAGGGGAGATGAAGAAAATTGTTGATCAGTGCTTTCCTTTTTGGAGGAAAGAAAGTAAGTATACGTGATTTAAGCAGATATTATATGGAGAGACTGAAATTATATTTGGGACATGATTTTGCTGACCCCAAATTAGTTTCATTGTCTCAAAAGCATCGCCTAATTATGACTAATTAAATTATTGCCATTAGTGTTTTGAGTGTTTTCAAACAGGTATTGGTTCGTGAGATGTTCCTGGAGCATAGGGAACTAGAGGTGAGCGGATTCACGTTTCTTATCAATTATATTTAGAATCTGAAGCCTACTCATAAGTAGAAGTTTCTTAAGTTTTGAAATCTGGAACTCATCCGTCAGAAGTGAGGACGTGGAAGTTGTAGGGTCTAACAGGTTTTTTATCTTTCATTTCATTTTTAATCAAGCAAAATAAAAAGCGGTAAACTCACTTTGCCTAATCAGCCCTAACAATTCACCCAAAAAAAAACATCGCATTTGCGTTTCCCTATCAAAAAGAAAACGCGTGTAATGTATCCCCCTCAAGTAATCCAGCATCACAAGTTCCAACAATGCATCAGGTACTCAAACCAGTCAAGATAAACCAAAATTGGTTTATTGAAGCCGGTCGACAATGCATCAAATACTCAAACCAGCATTACAAGTTCGGTCTCCGTATGAATCTGGTTTCTTCAAACGTATGACAAAAAAGAACAATCATAGCGAACACAATGCCGATTCATGGGGAAGAGATCGACTCCAAACACTGAGTCGGAATTCATGAAACCGCAAAGACGGCAAGCCAATGATGAGTGACAGGGGTGAGCATAGAATACCGCTTGCTCGGGAACTGCCCAGACCGGTTGTTTCCGGGCGGTTCCAAAGGGTAATGGTCCGGTTCCCGATTCCACATAAATGGAACCGGGAATTTCCGGTCCGATTCCTGGTTCTGGGGGTGAAACCGCTCATCCGGACCAGATCGAAATTTTTTTATTTATTAAAAAAATACAAAAAATTATATACCATTCTTTAATTTTTGGTTGATCGACTCACCTAAAACCTAACCCTCAACAATTCCATCTCTTTCTTTTTCTCCACCTTCCTCTCCACTCTCTAGAAAACAAAACCGGAACCGGACCGGACCGGGTGAGTACCGTTAAAAAATAAAAATAGAGCTAACGCATCACCGGTAATTAATAATTACCCACTCGGGAACTGGATCGGACTGGGCGGGAACCGGACCGAACCGCCCAATCCGGTATGGTCCGGTTCCCGGTTCCAAATAATAGGGAATCAATTCCAGCGCAGTTCCTAGTTCCTTGAGTGAGCCAAGTGAACCAATTGACTGGAGTAGCAAACTCACAATGCTTGAAGGTAGAAGCAAGCTAGTGTACTCTAGCTAAATACTCAGACAGATACCCGGCACTAAATGATTAAAAACCAAAAAATAAAATGGAGACCAATAGTAAGCAGGTTTGTGAAGTTACATATCTCCTCTCTCAAACAACTCGTCGAACGCTTTCTGACCGGAATCAAAAACCTCAAGAGTCAATGCTTAATAGTGCGTTAAAAGCACTACCTAGACCAACATTGAAGCAGAATAAGTAAACCTAGCAACAATGACAATAGCAATAGACCATTACTAGGCTAGAAGTAAGAAGTAAACCACGATCTCGCAATCACCAACGCAAAACAATACACACGCAAACTTTAACAGATAGAGAGAGAAACTTGTGAGGGATGCTTTCAATTCACCAAACTCCTCATATGAGAAAAGGACTGGATGATGGTCACAATTGTCGTGGGCTCTGGGTTTACCAAAGAGAGAGCCGCAGCCAAAGCGACAGAGCCAATGAGCAACACTCAACAGAGTCGGTCAAAGGACAACGACAAGTCGAACACGAGTTAAGGATGACGGAGCCACACTTGACAGAGCTAGACATGAGATCGAAGGAAATCTGTTAGAGGAAGCTCTATTGTTTGATTTTGAATATGACAAAGCTCAGTGATAAGACTTGAAGTCAAATACAAGTGGTCTCTGAAGATGACAAAAGTTGTGGTCAGACAGTGTATGCCAGATATTGTATCGTCTGGGGAGTTCAGACAGAGTATCGTCTAGGGAGTCTAGATAGAGTAACATCTGCCAGACAAAGTAACATCTGGAGATGTCAGACAGAGTATCATTTGGAGGTAGCAGACACAATAAAGTCTGGAAAGTCAGATTTAGTAAAATCTAGGAAGTCGAATTATAACGACTGTTTGAGTAAGATGGTATTCTTACGACTTTAATACTCGTGGATTTCAGACAGCTTATTGGTGGATTAACAAGATTGATTATTCTCATCAAGATTATGAAGATTATTAATGATATTCTGGATTCTCTGAAGATCGGGTAAATGTGGTAAGTATTCACTTATGGAAACTAAAATCCTGATTGTATGAGCGACCAGGATTGACGGGGTCTTATCTCGATTTGAAGATTGCTTGAAATCTCCCTGATTGATTCTATCCATCGGGTCGATTGGAAGAATTCCTTTGGAAAGTGCCAACGGTCATATTGGCATGAAGGAGTATTTAAGGGAGATATTTCAAGTCCTTCTAAGAGAAGCTGACGAGAGCATAATTCCAAAGTTTAGAGCTGTCCATTTACTGTGAGCTTACATTGTAAACAAAAGAGTGTGATACATACTTGCTCTGTGAGAGTAGAAGACTCTATGAAGTCTCGGAACTGAATTGTAACTCTTTTGATTCATAGTGGAATCTAGCTAATAGGCTGTCAGCTCGAGAGAGTGGACGAAGGCTTGAGCCAAGCCGAACCACTATAAACTTTGTGCCTTGATCTCTTCTCTCTTAACTCTCTATTTGTACTTATAACTCATCGTATATCACTTGTATATCACGCTTCACACACTGTGTATTTTATACTTCCGCAAAAGTTTTTGAAATCACCTATTCACCCCCCTCTAGGTGATCGCACTAAATCCTTCAAAATCGACTGTTGACAGAGCCAAGAATGAAGGAGTGACAGAAAAAGAAGGAGATAGTGACATAAATGAGAAAGGAGAAAACTGGCAATTCAACAGTAAATCACTATAGGATTTTTAGGTTCCGGTTCGGTTTCTTTGGGAACAACAATTAGCGGCTCCTAAAAAAGTGGAATTGGGAATCATATATTCTCTTATTAGAACCTGGAACCGAATTGTTCCCACCGATTCGTATCTCTGGCTCCTGGTTTTACCTTGGATCTATGCTCACCTCTATTGAGAGCCAAGTGATTAGACCAGACGAACGGCATCTTGCATGAAAAGGCCCAAAGCTTTTCTTTTTTTTTTTTTCCCCACAATTTGAGCAACCAGATTTACATTATTTTCGTAATTCCATGCTTCAATATTTTTGTGCCTCAAAATGTAAATTTGTACAAGTCCTCCTTAAGAAATGTTTACATCAAGAAAAAATAACATGAACTTTTAAGCTTGAGAAGGAAATAAACTAAGTTAAGAAGATGAAAGATCTTATTTAGATGTTCAAATTTTTTTTCCCAAAGAGTTTAGATTTGACGAAAGAAAAGTTAAGAGAACACTTAAAAGAATTCTGACGTTCATCCGTGAGAAATGACGTATTGTCCAGGTTGGGGTCATGTCAGCTGGGCTTGTGAGCGTGGCAGTTGTTAAGGGATCCAAGGGTGAGGGGGTGGTCTTCCCCGTGCAATAGGAGGGGCATTTTGATCCAAGGGTGGGAGAGTGGGTAAGTCACATAACATTATGTCAGGTGATCCATTTCCATTGGTATTGACATTCCGCTCCGTTGAGTACATCTAAATTCGCTAGAATTGAATAAATCATGGAGAAGACGGAGAGAGAATTAATATTTGAAGTGAGCGGCCTCTTTTTGTGAAGAAGGGCCAGCTCATCATCCATTACGAAGCCAATTGGGCCCGAGATGGATCGACTGTAAGGCCATCGGGGTCGAGATATAAATTGGACATCAAAGGAGGTCCAATTGGGGACTGGTGGGTTGACCATTAGTGAAGGTTGCACTGTGGTGTGGAGATAAGACATGAAGGCTAGTTAGGGTAGGCTAGTCGTGGATGGCCTTGACTTATTGATTGCGTAATTTATTTAATTATTGATTTAATTCTATAAATTATTTGATTATTGATTTAATTGTGCAATTTATTTAATTACTAACAATTTATTTAATTATTACAATAATTACTGAGTTGAAAAGTGGTTGGGCGGAGTGTCGGAAATTCAAGCTAGACCGGTAGGATCTTGGATAGGATGAGCGTGGAATAGAGAGATTAGTGGAGAGTAAGTATGATAGGATAGAGAGTGAGGTCGGATTATGTCCTAGGTGACTGAGAAGATATGAGACACGATTAGGAACCCTAGGGCAATTGACAGACCTAGTTTTGGGTTAGGGGGTTGGCTCACTAAGATATTTATATCTCAACCCATTGTTATTTACCACTTTTCAGGTATGAATTGACTTTAGAGATGAGTCCTGTAGAGGTCGTCAAGATGGAGGCCCGCACTTCTATTGGAGACTGAAAGGACGGCGACAAATCCTGGGATGTCGCACTCATAGACCGAAGGAAAGGAATAAGAAATTTAGGGGCCGTCACGTGCTCGAAGAGCGGGGCGTGGCAATATTAGCCTCTTTATTCTATGAGAGAGCCACGTATGAATTAAATACTTCATTAAACAAACCAAGTAGGACTCTGTCTTGTAATTCACCATCAAACGCACTTAAATGATCATCTTTTCCTTCAATGTGATCTTCAAGTAATGGCTCGAAAAGTTTAGACACTCAAGTAAACACTCATGACACTTTTAATGCCTCTTCTCCTAGCTTATCATTTATCATTTAGTCTGATCTTATATCGCCATTTAATGTTAAGTTTTCCAATAGCTAATAAAACTATATATTAAAATGATGATGATGATTATTATTATTATTATTATTATTTATCTTTCTGTTAGTTTATTGTAGGTTTTATATTCTTTTATATTTGACTCGTAATATATTGCAACCATGGGAGAGAGAGAGAGATCTCATGAAGAAATTACTTTTTACCCTAAAATTAACAGCAAGTTTGATGGAGGGTCAGCAAGATAGAATGAAGGTTAATGAGGGTACCGCGTAAAGATAAAAACTATCTAAAATTTATATGTAAACTTACGTGATATTTATATATTATGAACATTTCAAATATTTCGAATTAAAACAATCAAAGTGTATGGACACCAAGATTAAAAGAAGTGAAAGGTAAACTATCGAAAGTAAATTATTTTCTCTTTTTTTCAGATTTCAAATAGTGGAGGTCCTTGAAAGTGCTCAGATAGCAATGTGGAAGAAGCTATGGTTGGTAGTGACTGCTGACTCGCGATCGAGTGAGACAGATTTGGGATCTTTTCGTTTATTCCTCTTTCGAGCTTCATGAAGCAAACATTAGTCGATTCCTCTCTGGAGCCAATCTAAACTCAAGTGCTACAATAACCATTCACTAGGCTTTGACTTAAAAGATTAATAAATAGGTCATAAATTGATTACTAAATTAGTTTTAAGTGTCATTAACAAATCATTTTTAGACTATGAAAATTTCGATATTTTAATTTTTTTTAATTTTTTAAAAAATAAAAATTTGATTGTTTTTATTATCTTTTTTTCTCCTCATTTTTCCCTCCTTCTCGGCCGGTCGCCGACCAAGATACAAGGGACGAGCTCACTAGACTTCGAGGAGGCTGAGACCTCACCAAATTAGCGAGCTCGAGCCTCTTCGACGATTGGAAGAGGAAAAGCAAAAAATTAAAAATAATGAAAATTTCGAAAAGAATTAAAAAAATATCAAGTAAATTGTATTGAATAAAATTGTTTTAACAAAACAATTTAAAAAATCATTAAGCAAATTTTTTAGACTGTGTTAAACATGGAAGTATTTTGATAATATGGGTTGGGTCAGGTATGGATTAAGTCGGGTATAAGTCGCTAGAATTGTACTATATGAAAATGGGTCAAAGCAGGTTAAATATGTCAATATGGATCAGGCCATTTTTTATCCAACCCAAACCTAACGGATTAAGTCAGGTATAAGTCGCTAGAATTGTACTATATGAAAATGGGTCAAAGCAGGTTAAATATGTCAATATGGGTCGGACCATTTTTTATCCAACCCAAACCTGACCGCACACACCCATTAAACGCCCCTACAAGGTTGGTACGGCTTTGGCTGAGCTAAAAAGGTGATATTTGAGTGCTTAGATGAGTTGGACTTTGTCTCTGCTCATCACCTTCAACTTCAAAAGTCTCAGCTTCTCCTCTCGTGTCCTTGTCCTCATTTGATCGACCAAAGGTATTATATTTGAAAAGCTGGAGCAAGGACACCCAGCAATATCCCCGCTCTCTCATCATCTGTATCATCTCCATACTCTCATCGCTGACAAAGAATGCAACTGAAGATGCTGACATTGCTCCAGGACCACCTTTGCAACAACCTTTTCTTGAACTTTCGACCCACTAGTGCTGTGGGAAAAGAGGATAATCCTGAAGGGACCACCACTCGCCAAGCATGTTAATCTGTTGAAAACGGCTGAATGGGCTCGATATCCTTTCACAGCCACGAGGTCTCTAAGTCTAGCAAGCAACATTCTGTGCAGTTTATATTCTCACAAGGAAAGAGTGGTTACATCCTCTGCTTGCAAGAGTGTGGGCATGCGTGATTAACAGGATGATAGAGAACTTGTACTCCAATCAGTCCGCTTGGAGAAAGTTGGTAACTCAATGAATCCATAGGTTGAAGTCAAAGCTCTGCTAATTCGACCAAATAGAAGCCCAAACCATCACTTTCAGTGTGTACATGACTGGCTGGCCACAGTGTGCGCATATATATATGGAACCGGCCATAACATTAGCTTGTAAGATGTTGGGCATACCAATGAGGTGAAAAAAGAGGCTTTTGCAGTATCATTGGTGCAAGCATAATCGCATCCTGAGCAGAGGTTAGATACTCTCCATCTCCAACGCCTCTCAGTCACGAGAGAATGCTTAAAAAGCAGAATCAAGAATGACATGAAAAGAAGAATTAGGAGCCATGCCATGGGACCATCAACAACACCACAAAAGCATGACGCTGTAGCATCCAATCTACTTATGAAGGAAAACTGAATAAAACATTATGCACTACCTTTGACAGCATCATCATCCCTGGAAAATTCCAACAGGTGTGTCACTGGACGGTGAGAACAACGAACGAGGAAAACGAAAAGCTGGAAATGGATAACCTATATAAAAGTCGCATTAACTTAAAATCAAACAGGAGTGCACAGAAAAGTAGCTTGACCTGTGTTCCTGTTTGGCTAGATATGATGTAGATTGTGAAATCTAATCTCACCCAACAGGTATTCCATCCCCGTTTTCCATTAAACCCGCTCAGAAGCAATGGGCGGATTCACACTAATATTTTAACAGGCTATTCCAACATTTTTGTCTTTTAACGCTTATCTCGCTTATCCATGAAACCATCCCCATGGCCTGCTTCTACTCTTACATGTATCTACCCATTAACACTTGGTGCCTGTTTTTTGATAGTTAGCTTGGAATCTTCTTATTGAAGTTCTGATGATCTAACATCAGCTACCCAATCACAGCAGAATGTCAACTCCATCAATAACATCAACCTCGAAATGCACTAGTGAATGTTACGGGAGGAAACTTCTCGCTCCATGTAATGATAAAATCTCATTCTGCAGATTTGTTATCAACAGAACTTTCACATAAAAAAAGTCACTCCAGTGTCAGAAAAATTGCCCTCATATCATGGGCGTTCGACTGTCCAATTTCTATATCAAGAGCAAAATCAAACGACAAAAACTCTGAAAAGAAAACAACGTGTGAAAAATTGCAGGAAAGATTAAAATTTCTTCACTTTGTGAAGGCTCGAGGACAGGAAGGAGAAAAAAAATCATCAAAACGCAAAGTAGAGGATCATTCCATATAGTATCATGTACAAGCATCTCATGTCCAAAAAAAATGTACAGTTGCCGCAGAGCAGTACCAATTGAATGATCTTCCCATTCACATTATGCCCGTTCATTCTTGCTCAAAAGTCTTGGATTGAATGAGGCATCAAAAGATCAATCCATCCTTCACAATTTGCTCCAACCAAGATGCAATCTCTGATATGGAGGGACGCTCATTTGGATTATCACGCAGAGCCAGCTCTGCCATATCCGCAAGTTTGAGCAGAGGCTCAACATTTCTGGGGAGAGCCACATTTCTGTCGATTATGGCAGCAGCCTTACCCCTTTTGATCAGAGGAACCGCCCACTCCACTAAATTAGGCGGCGCATACTCAATGTCGTAAGCCTTTCTTCCGCTGAGAATCTCTAGCAGTACAATGCCGAAGTTGTATATATCACTCTTCACATCTTCACTTACATCCCTCTCGCTCGAAGTAAGAAGCCCAAAATCTGCAATTCGTCCAACCCAGTCGGCATCAAGCAGGATGTTTGAAGTTTTGACATCTCGATGGACTATTGGAGGTTCAGCTTCTTTGTGAAGATATTCAAGCCCCTTCGCTGCCTGCATAGCAATCCTCAACCTGAGGGTCCAGTTCAATGGAGAAAGCCCACCATGGAGGTGATCATGGAGCGTCCCATGTGGCATAAACTCATAAACCAAGAGCCTCTCTCCCATTTCGGAACAATAACCCAACAAGTTCACAATATTAGCATGCCGAACTTTACAAAGGATCTCCAATTCCTTCTCAAACTCTCTGCTATTAGTGTGGATGATGGTCGCCGCATTTGCCCTCTTCACTGCAACCTGCCGCCCGTCTGGAAGGACAGCTTTGTAGACAAAACCATAGCTTCCTCGCCCCAGCTCATTAAACTCCTTGAAGCCATTAGTGGCATCCTTTACCTCCACAAGTCGAAAAACTTGAGCAAGTCCAACACTCGGAGTCGAAACCAGAGATGGATGCAAATCGTCATTCATTTCCATCTCCTTCTCTTTCTTGCGTGTGCAAAAAGGAAATTGATTCTTTGGCTCCTCCTTTTTCAGATTGGCAACCACACGAGGCAGGAGCAACGAGCATATTAATATCAAGAGCAGTCCGGAAGCAGAACATGCAACTACTATCAGTAGCTTGTGCTGCTGATGGAAATGCTTCAGCTGCATTTCTTTACGAGACGGAAGCCCGCAAACTTTCCAACATGAACTGTTCTGGCAAAGAGAGCAAGGAACACATATTCTATCAGCATGAGCAGTGCATGGACTGGACAAGAAGAAACTTTCAGAGCAATTTAACCCACAAGGCGAACAGATGTTCAGATCTCTTCGAGCACATAAGCTCGTCAATCCCTGCTCGTTCAGAATGCTCGCATTGAAAGCGAACTGCCCTTCACTGCATGATCCAGCAGTACAGAGACCGGGACTACACAATTCCAGCGGAGGATCATAATCGAAGACCAAGGAAGTGTTAGAGAACCAGCAATCAAGTACAAGATCAGCTTCCCTAATGCCGCAGAGGGTAAAATCCGATGAAGCTATCGCAAGGAACCCAGAAGCCTTTGGGACTAGAGAAGAATTATAGTTGCCCCAACATTCAACTTCGTGATTATCCGCACGAATCCCACAAAAGTGGCGGGAGCCCGCGCCCAAGGAAATGAACCGGCTTCCATCAGGATGGCCAACAAATGAATCATTGTTACCCCAACATTTGACCTCACCAGAATCTTCCACAATTCCACAGAGAGAATCTTTCCCTGAAGCTAATACTGCGAAACTATCGGACACCCCTGAAACCCCTAAATCTGCTGACTTGGGTCCCCAACATACCACGCCTCCTTCTCTTACACCCCCACAGCTAAATCCTTCCCCCGCGACGACCTTCCTGAAGACAAAGTTGCTAATAGACTTATCATAGAACGAGGAACTCTCGACAGACCCCAAGCTACCATTTGAGGGTCCCACAATGTCCCAACAGTCAACAGTACCCCAATCGTGCTCGGAATAGTAAGATCCTCTGACGGCACAGACGTGATCCTTACCAGCAGCGATGTGGGAATAAGCAGTGGTCTGATAGATAGCAGGGACGAGGTCTTTACCTGGATCACCGTAGCTCCAGCAGTACGCCTGCGAGGTGTTCACCATGATTCCGCAGAGGAAGCCTTCACCGCCAGAGAGGGCCGCCATCTCGGGAATGTTACTGAAGGGGGAGGCCGAAGAGGAGGATGACGTTGACGAGCTGTTCTTGCTCCAGCAGATCACGCTCTGCTTGCCGCTGGCGTCGATGGCACAGAAGAAGCCGTTGTCGCCAAATGCGGCCGAGATCGGTCCCATTGATCCAAACCCAGATGCGACAGCAACGAGGAGGAGTAACAGAAGAGAGATAAGTGGAAGGGAGCGGCAGAGATCAAAAGGGGTGCGCATTTGCATCGGCCGTGTTGGGTTTGGATCAGGAGTGTCATGGACAAGAGGAAGAAGAAGAGTGGGAACGGTGATGATGCTCGATGCGGAAGATGATGACGCCGTTGGTGGTGGTGTTTCTGCTCTCTAGCGAGGCCTAGACGTGACTGTGACAATATATATTTGGGGGGCTGAACCTGAAATCCATTAGGGTGACGATGACGGAACGTGGGTGTCGCCATTTTTAACAGTTTGCCTTGGACTGAACTTGAATCCGACGCACTTTCCAGGAGTTACTTTACTGCAATGCAGAGAGTAACATGCATGGTCTATAGCCAATAAAAAATGCAGAAGCAAGCAGAACAATAGCATTTGACTTCTGCTGGGTAATAAAACAGATAATGTCTATATTGATAGTACGATACATTTTTTTTTCTTTTGTTCTTGCCTGAAGATGAATGCACTTACAGCAATTCAGAAAAATAAGTGACTTGAATCACGTATCAGAGCAAAAGACAAAAATCACAGCACATCACTTTGACTCTGTCTCCTTAGGTATTATTACGATGAAGAAATTTAACAATGTCTTTTCCTTTTTCTTTTCACCAATCTGGAGATGAAGTAAATATGACCATTCAAGTCTTTACAATCACCCGTAGACGAGAATCATTGAAGGGGAATTTCTGTCTCTTGAAAGACAATAGTGAAGGGATGTGCAGGGAGACAGCTACAGTACAATCTGCACGAGGCTGGTGCAACAGCGACAGCTGAAAGGTGCACACACTGCGACAATGGCAAAATGGAAGGTACTGCTGAAGAGGAGATAGCCCACCAAATGAATCTCGGCCAATTCTGGAGATAAATAAGTTGTGGGCTGCTTTAGGATTTCTATGGAACCTCAGGATACTGCATAGGACAGGACCATGCCCTTTTTTGCTTCTGTCAGTGCCTTATTGGATTGATAAAGATGGGTTCTTTCCAGATTGACCATTCCGGTGTGTCCGCACTGCATTTGTGGTTGATGAAATTAAAGGATATGCAATCCAATCTCTGTGAATTTTCCCATTTCCGAATTCAATTTGTCATTCTCCCTCTTTGGGACACAAGAGTTCCAGGTAGATAAGACTATTCTATTGAGACAATCTGATCAGTTGATTCAGAACATATCTGCGGAGGTAAAAGGATACCCAAGCGAGATCCTCTTACTTCCTCCGCAACCTAGTCATTGTTTTTGCAGGTTAACGTGGGAAAATTTATCCTACTCTACCTTCCCCTTCACTTCCGGATCTCTTTTACATCTTCGGAAGTGATGATGATTGAATATACGGCAAGTGTAGTCATATTTTACTCAACAGCCATTTACTTAATCTTCATCTTTGCCACCTCCATATCTCCACTTCCATAGTTGTCATCACCAAACAACAATTACGGGCTTGTTTGTTTATATCTGGTGCAATGTTGTCCTCCTTGGACAAGCTGGAACGATAACTTGGTGTTTGATTGATTTATTTATTCGAGGATATGAGGTTCCAAGTCAGAATAAAAGACAAAAAAGAAGAAGAAAGAATCTACAATAAAAATTATGATGACATATTTTAGAGGGTGCTAGTGAAGGCTAGAGGTTTGGTCTATAATTGGTCCTCTTCTTGATATTTGGCACCAGAAGTCTACATCAACGTCACATATCCTTAAAAACAAACAATATAAAAGAAATGGCACATTAGCTTTCCTGCGCATCTCATATTGCAATGTCAGAAAAAAAAAAAAGAGTAAGCAATCGCCGAAAGGACGACATTGCGTCGAATTGAAAATTATCTAGTGTTTAATAGGAATTTCTTAAACACTATGAAGTCGATTGCACTTTCAATTAACAATTGCCGTAATTTCTTCTTGAAAAAGATTACTGGAAAACTTCATGCATTTTAGATTGCTATGATTGTTCATATGACTTGTGGGAAATGGAAGACTTATCAACATAAAAAGCGAGATCTACAAAAAGCCAAACCTAGATGTGACGGTCATTCCCAATATAGGTCATGTCCTTTTAACTCGCAAAGTTTTGCAAGTCATATGCACCCTCGTATCTCCTTCCATCAACCCTTTCTCGATCGCATGCCGACCAAGTCAAATGCTCGCGTGGAGTTGACCTGCACACATACACATCGGTAACCCAACATCTGTATCGCTGCATCACTGTCACGTGAACCTTAATCCACCCAATCGAACAGTCGAAAATGCAAAGATCAATGACACTTGACACATGCAAAAGCGAATTGTGAAGGTCAAACACGACGTCCTATCTCACTCCTCGTTTCTTGCTCGTTCTTAACGCCACTTGTCCTGAAAACCAGTACAGTGGTACATGTCATATAATTAGATTCCCAATTTAACCCAAGTGTGGGATTTTAATTCACGCTGAAAGCGCAACATGTCTCCACGCACGCAAATTTTCAAAAGCGACGTTATATTAATTCTTTGGTGGAGCGGGAAAACACCAAAAAGAAAATAATCGAACGGGGCGAGGGGTCACGTGGTCGCTCGGTCAGCTGTCTGGGCCTTCGTCGTAATAAACGAGGACGCGGGTCAAACCGGCTTCCTGCTTCTGAGTCACTCCCACGTTTCCGTGCCCCCGGTCAACAGGTCGATTGGCGGCCCTTCAAAGCTCGCTTTGTTGGTTGCAATCTGGTGGCCCCCGGACCTGGCAAGATACTGTGGGGCCTCAAGTAAGGATTTCATCTGGTGTCGCCACGTGCATGGCTCAGCCTCATGTGATTGGAAAGTGGGGCCCCCTCCTTTGCCCCCCCCCCCCCCCCCCCCCATGCTAATGTAGGGCCTGCAAAAGATTTCGTTCTTGATGCGACGGGGACCAATGAAAATTGTGAAGAAACACGGTTTTATGCTGTTGGGTGAAAATTGCAGCTCCCTATCTCCCTTGTCCCGAGACCGATTAGGAATTATTGTCACGCAATGATTGATATCGATTCAATTTTTATTTTTGGGAAAACAATATCATTTGACTGTCGATAGTTGGTATCATATGAATATAAGATTGTAATCGAATTGGTCGGCTTAATGGGATGTCATTCAAGTTGGGCACACTAAAGAGTTAGAAATCACTCTTGATTCGGCATTTTTTTAAAGCATAATGAAAGCTACTAAATTTTTCGAAAACTAATATGAGGACGACTTTAAGTTGTTATCTTATTGACGAAGAATAGCGAGGTAAAAGAATTATAGTAGAATGGAATTTAAGGATCAAAAGTGAAATTCCGTACGACTATAAAAAGATAAGAAATGCATTTTTCTCAATATCTGTGTCAAGCAACCATAGAGTATCAATTTAGATGTACTACATGAATAAAAAAAATTAATATTTCAACCGTTACTACTTGGCAGTGCAGCTATTGCAAGATCCAAAAAGAATTAAACAATACACTCAAAATTTCTCTTATTCTTTTGGTAAGTAGGACTATGTCTCGACAATCACTGCCACCAACAAACCCACCACTAGCAACCAATGCCGCCTAGCTCTTGCAATGGAGCACCATTGGCACCCACCATTATCACTAACATATGATGATTCCCGTAAATCTTAAACTAGCACGAACCGTGGGCACCCGATTACTCGCGATCGGAGTGGACAACATCGTGGCGACAGCCTGTCCGATCACGCCACGGCCGCCTATCCAGAACGAGCGACAATGCGGGAGGCCCTCTGGTAGAAGACGGAGGCAACTTGGAGGATGGACAGGGCCATCGTCGCATGTGCACGTGTCGGGGATGAAGGCAGATGATATCTGAAAACAACTGGAAGCTGGATCTTCTCTGTCCCTGCCCAAGCCGCGGGTCAAATTGCAAACTGTCGTGTACGATTGTTACGGCGTTTACTTGCCGACGACATGACCGTTTTGCCATTTAATGAACTGAGCAAAGCCTTTTTTATTTTTGTATGTATGCACGAGACCACGAGCCACGTGTTGTGCCAGTGCCAGCTATCCCGATTGACCAAGACCGTACGTAGTCGCTCGACGCAGAGCACGAATCATGCAGAACCCCCGATTTCAGTAAAATTATCTGCTCTGCGACGAGGATCGAATATCAAATGTTAAAGGAACTGAGGAAAAAACGAGAGGTAATGACGTGTTCGAGGATTAGCTTTTGGGAAATACATCACCTGCGCATAATGCAGTTTTATTGTAAGTGATCCTGATCCTCCATTAATAGCCCCCTAATAAAAGGGAAAGCTCTCCCCTCAATGCACTGTTATGATCGGCTGCAGTAGTACTGTATATCATGAGACGATGGCGACATCGTCACAAGTGGCTGAGCTAGGCACGGGAAGTTCCCATACTCGGGCCCATACGCATTTTGCCCGAGCCTAGTTTCCATCTTTTATTTACTTTTAAATTTTCTAATGAATTTTAAAAAATAATTAATGAAACTATGCATGAATTCTTATTAGAATTTAATAAACTCAAAATAGTGCTAAAAATTTGTTTTTTTAAATGAATATTAATACACTGCAAATTGAATTAAAATCACACACCATAGGGGAATACTAACAAGTACTTGATTTAAAAGTTACACCACAAGATTTATCTGGATGATATTCACATATATTAAAGAAATAGAGTATACGTTTCCTACTGTTGATTTGGTTTGCAAGCTTAGGGATTCTATCTTGAAGCCCCTAAGTTTTTTTTGGATCTTCCTTGGCCCGGGATCTACATGGATAAGCTATTCACGGCTTTAATCAAGTTTCAATTGTCACCACCTATCTATTCTGATAAATTCTAAGCACATTGGCAACCTATTAGCTAAGCAATACCACAAGTTCACCACCTACGCTAAGCTATCGATCTAATGTGTAAATTAGAGTTTAAGGGTCCGAAGGCTTGGTTATGTGTGGGGAAGGTTTATCATCTCCACGATAAAAGCTTTCGATATCACAATCCTATCGACTAAGCCTTGGTTGTCACTCGTCATTTAGTTTTTTTTTTTTAGTGAAATGCACCTTTGGGTTATAAAATTGAACTATCACCAAATTTTCTATTGGATACCCCTATTAATTAACAGAAGCATTATACATGAAATGGTGTGACTCCATGAGTGTGCATGTGTCTACATTTGAAAATAGATGCATGACAATGCATGAAATGTGAAACATTTGTTAGGATAGTTATGATAAAATGTGATGTCCTTGACATGCGATTGAATCATGAGGGATAATGACTTGATTTCTAATGGCATTGTCATAGCATATCCTATACTCGGACCCAATTTTTTTCACTATTGGACCCATTGGTTGGCTTATAGATAAATGGGTTTTTAATGCAATATTCAAATGTATTCATCACCTTATATGAACTCTAGAGTAGCATTAATAGTAGCATTCATTCTACCGTTTTTTTTTCATCACAACTAGCATTGTAGTGGCCTAATTTCATACCTAACCAATCATGCTAACAATCTGCGAACATGCATTATTTCTAATCGGCAGCACAAAGATTCATATTGCTTGTGATCTAATCTCGTGATTATGATATCCCAATGATACACATTTTTCGATCATTTAAATGGGCGGTATAACAATATTTTTTAGGCTTTGTTTGTATAGCGAAAAATAAATGATTTGAAAAATATTTTAGAGAAAAATAATTTATTGTTAACTTGAAATAATTGACCAATAAAATTTTTTATTATTAACAATAATTTATATATAAAATATTTCATAGACGATAAAAATATTTTTTTTCGTCATTTATTTTTGTAAGTAATTCAAGCAATCATGTTTTTGAAAAGTGTTTTTTCCCCAAATTATTCATTTTCTGTGAAACAAATGCACCCTAGATTTTATTTTTCCAAGTGGACATATGACATCCTATATGACATCCTAGCATACATTTTTATATGAATTGAAAGCGAGGAAGTCAACACTTCCTTGAGATCGGAAGAGTTCTAGTATTTATAAAAACACAAAAACATAAGATATGATCAAGAATAGACTTACCCCCCGCCCTGTTTCAAATGAATGAAGAGGTATGTATATAAGGGGTTCGGCACGCCACATAATGAATCGCGCTCTTTCTTGGGTCATATCTCCTATGGTCATCATCTGATTCGTGAAATTTCGGTGTCGTTGAAACACTCATATCAAAGGGTTTTTTAATGAGCCCAATATTCTTAGGTAAAACCGCGAAGTTATGGACCGAAGATGTCAATTCACATTGGGTGTTAAGGCTTGCGTCGATGAACCGGGTAAGGTTAAGGTTTCGGCTTAATTAGTGGAACTTTCTCTGGGGCATTGGAAAGCTTGGCCAAGATTTGACGGGCGATTACTCCCTCACGCAACATCCATTCAGCCCGATTTTTGGTCGCATTGGAGTGGTTGCATCTCTAGTTCAGGATGTATAATTGAAATTGGGAAATCTTTTGGCTTTTTCAACTGATCCTAATTCGTGCAATAGAATAGAGTATTATATATGTACTAAGAACCCATACACAAACAGATGTAAGGTGCAAAACTTCTAGACATTGCAAAAAATGAGCGACCGACCCTGAATGGTATAAAATCCGTATTAGTTTCGAGTGTTAAAATACTCATTTTGATGGTAGATCCCGTTTTAATATGTTTTAAAATATGTTTTGGGCCTTGTATTTGCTGATCAATTTTTGGTCAACTCTTGGTCAATCCTAAGTTGAACATAATAATTCTATGAAAATGGGGAAAAATTTGAGGAGACAACAATTGACATGGTTTGATAATGGGTTCATGAATAGTGTATTTTTCGAAATGGAAGACGATTAACATGGCATGCTGCAATTGATTTGCTAACTGTCCCACAATCGGATGATTTAACCTAAGCATGACAACGAATGTTTTAATTATTAAATATAGGAAAGACAACTATATATATAGTATACATTAGAATATTACGTTTAAGAATTTATCTAGGGAATATGGTGTTGAGAGGGTGAGTGAGCATATTAATCTTTTCCCTAAATCGAACATCTGGACCATAGAATTTTGGGGTACTTAAGACCAATTAGCCTTCCTTAATAATTAGTTAACTTCCCTCCGACACTCAAAAATTCTTTAGGTTTCCAATTGACCTAGTAAATGATTGGCAGCGAAACTTAGAGCAGCTCAAGAATTGGAACGATCGGAACTCTCTCTAACTTATGGCAGAGAAAAATCTAGGCTATCACACATTGGGAGGGTTCCTACTTAAAATTTTTTAGTTTATTTTTGAACTTTTATTTTCTTTTTATTTCCCTTGAGACCTACAATAACTTAACTTCTACACGTAACCCATATCTCCGACATACACTAGAGATGAACATTGCATGTATATACAAAGATAAATATAGAATTCGGTAAGTAATGACTGATTAGTTATCTTCTTTCCGATCGGTCTTTAGGATAGTCCATAAAAGAATTAAATTCAATGTTTGCGATTATCTTTTCTGGTGAGAAACCACTTCACAACGTTGTGAGTTTTGTCTCTTGTACTCTGCATATTCTGCTCTTTACTCAAAGGGAGCCATACTTATTCTATCTTTATCACCATTTAATAGATTCCGAAATCCTGTATCAATTATCTAATCACTCTTTCATTCGCTAACAACTGCTAGCTCTCAATACGCATGACTTGATAAAAAATTAATTTCATTAGCTTTATTGCATTTATCTGAAGCCTAGGACACTTAGAAACGGTATGAATATTTATGCTTAAACATCTTCAACCTCATCAATGACATCGATTAGAGGTCAATTAGATAGATCAAACACACCCATGTACGCAGAGGGAGAGAGAGAGAGAGAGAGAGAGAGAGAGAGAGAGAGAGAGAGAGAGAGAGAGAGAACCTTGTGGTGACATTGATGACAAGATAATATCTTTTTGGCATGTCATAAATAAAATCATAGTTTTCGAGATATAATTAGTACTTATCAGCCAGCGTCGTGGGCCAGTTATAACATAAGGTCACACAGTTTGAGTAGATGTAAAATCCTTAGATCAAACTCCTTCTCTCGGCCAATTGCATGTAGCTTCTTGTCCTTTCCACCTCATTCCCTTTCCTCCTCTTCATATAAACCAATCCTCCCAGACCAACCATACAAACACCCATCGCCATCCAAATCCTAAGCCCGCTTTTCCCTCCCATTTCTTCGGTGCTGTCCTCAATCTGCTCGTCCGGTTGCTTCTCCATCTTTTGTTTATACACGACCAGATCGTCATCGCTGCTATAACTCGAACTCGACTCATAAGGCATCGTTGAAGTGATCTGCTGATCAGGCCAAAGATTGGCTTCGCTGCCCTCCTCGTCTTCCGGATGGGGCGCCGAAGAAAACTCTACGTTTTTGTCTGTGGATGACAAAGAAGGTGGCGATGTAGATGGTATTAGCGAGTTTGGTGCTTCGACAGTGGTAGAGGGAAGAGGAGAAGTTAGAGGTGTTTCTGGAGAGTCGGAGGCGGTGGTTGGCAAGATTGTTGCTTCGTTATATTCGTCTATTTCTAGAAGAGGCGATTCAAAGGAGCGAGAGAGACCCAAAGGAGGATAGAGAGAGTCGTACTCAGTTTCAACCGGGGATGGAGATTCATAAGATGAAGGACGATATTCGGTAGAGAGATATTCGACTTCGGGGTCATAAGGAGATGGAGCGAGCGATGATGAAGAGATGCTGCTAACGTGAATGGCCAGTGTTAGCAAAACGACTATCAGAAAAGAAATATGTGAAGCGATGAAGCTACTGAATCTGGCCATGGTTGATAAATCGATACGATGATGCTTCCTTGGTGATCTTTAAAAGAAATCAGAGAGGCAAGAGGGGGAGTTGACTATTACAACGTTTTGATGCAGCGAAAGCGTCTTGATGTAGGGGACTTAAGTGATTCGAAGGAAATTTGTCACGCAAAGTGGAGTTGACGGTGGAAGAGGAGAGCGAGATTAAGCAAAGGCAACTCGTAGAGCGAACGTTTCAAGTGATGTGTTTTCAGTCGTGTACGAGAACATAGCACGACCATTTATACGGGGATTCTGCTCACAGATGCTAGGCATACCAAGGTCTAAGAAATAGGTTTATAAGATTTTATATGCTGCATACTCTACAAGCGATGTGATGGACTCTAATTGAGTGAGTTTTGAGCGTAACAACTTACTCAAAAGTCTAATAACAGTATGTCACATCACTTAATACATAATTTCATTAAACTGGCCATGCCTAAAATTAGTCATGGCTGTGAAGAGAATGATGGGAAGAAAGAGTTTTCTATTGATGTTATATCTGTGAAGCAACAAAGGCTTATGGCACAACAATGAGCGTTACTCATTTAATTGTTGATTGATTATTTTGGTTTCCTTTAAATATCTGACAACTCATGAAACAAGTAGAGAGTTCATACTAAGCTCCATTATCATAATACAATGAATTTAATAAATACTCTGGCAATTTATGGAAAAATTATTCACACCACATGGAGGGCCGTTGTGATTATTGGTCAATGGTAGCAATAGTGATGGCATAAAAGGAAAAAAAATAAATAAGGGACACCTTTTGGGCTTCCAAAAAAGTTGGGCCGCTCTTGATGGGCTGACCGAGCCCAGCCCATGAAGGATACAAATGTTCGCACGAGAGGGAACAGTTAAATGAGAAGAAAAACTACTCTTACAACAAATGCACACGTCCAATGAAAAGGAGGGGGCAACTGCATTGAAGCGTTGTGCAAGTGGGAGAGACCGAGAGAGACAAACACACATACTCTCGAGAGAAGATTTGCAAACAAGCATTCTGTGAGATCAAGGGGTACAATTTATTGTCACATGCAGTCGCTATCTCAAGTGCATTATTACACTTTTGACCGGCGCGGATAGCACAGGTATTATGTCGAGTAATCTTGGCTCTTAGGCGAATCCCAACAATGTTATCAAGAGTGAGCTGATTGTTTCTTGTGCTTTATATCCGCTAAATGCCATATTTGACACCTCACAATAATGGTCCATGAATTTTGGCTCAATGTGCAATGCGGTTCCTGAGCTTTTAATTCATATTCGAAGTAGTCTCTAAACTACATGAAAATGTTAAATGTGACATCTGAACTTAAATTAATGGAAGAACCACATTGAATATTTTATAGACTCCACGAACTAGTTTGAACGGCCACATAGAATAAATTGAGAATTTAGAGACCATATTGAATATTGGGCTAAAATTCATGGATCACATTAAACATATTAAAAGTTTAGGAACTACATTGCATATTGGGTCAAAATTTATGGATCATATCTGTCATTGTCCCAAGAAAAAAACAGAGTTTAGAGAATGTGGGAGTTACTTGACTTGTTGCCTGAGCATAGAGCCATTGAGCGGCATATGTTGGATGAGTTGATTAACGAATACATGGCTCAATTAGCGGCTAACTGTCATGCTGAACAAGATGTTAAGAGACAATTGATTGTAAGGAAACCATTTAGCCAATGGTGAGATTCACCTCTATTTGTCTTATATTAGGCCTAGAAGCATATCTAAATTCAAAATTATATCAAATAAATGTTAAAATCATCTTCTTGAACTGGGAACTAGATGACTAGTTTTGTAAGGAATAATCTACTTCTTTTGTTCAAGAAGGCCAAGAGCACAAAATGTGCTACCTCCAAATATCTACTTATAGCCTTGAACTATCATCATGGGAATGGTATCTCATGTTCATCAAGTGATGACATCATGTGATTTTACTATAATCCATGAGGATTGCTGAGTGTAGGTTAAGCATGTCATCAATTAACTTGTAATTCTATTACCGTGAGTGGGTTATATACTTTTGGCTGGATATTCTAAGGTTTGTGCTCATCATAAAAGAATGGTTACCTTGGAAATTTGCCATGAAAACTTTAGGTGAAGCAAATTGTATGCTTGGAGTGAAAATCCAAAGGGGTCATTCAAGGAGGTCGATTACCCTTTTCGAATTGCCTTTGATAAAGAAATCCCTTGAACGATTTCGAAAGCCTCTAAGTACTCCTGTTGCGAAAGGCGAGCCTTCTCATGGGCCCACCGCCCAAGGACTCAACAAGAGGAAAGTGGAGTCTTGGCAATAAAAAGGTATTATATGGTACATTATTCGAGCGTAGTTGGGAGTTTGATGAATGTTTACACAATCATGTGCACAATCCCATAAATACGTTGTGCCATGGGATTAGTCAACAAATGCTAGTCTGTTCGGGGAAAGCACATTGAAAAAGCTGTAAAGAGTTTCTGAACATATTCAGAAAGGCAATACAAATCACCCTTTATGTTACGATGATCTGATTTGCATTTTGGTTGGCTATTTAATGTCAACTTAGTCGGTAATTTGGTTGAACGAAAGTCAACTTCAGCTTATGCTTTCTTCCCTAGTAACAGTTAAATTGATAAATAGCAAGAAGGAAGTTAATGTATTATTTGTGTTGGGCAAGAATAGAAGAAGTAACACGTATCAGGAGAAAATACGTTACATGCAAGAGAGATGAGAAACAAGAATACACAAGGAGGTGAGGTACGGCAAACCAAATCTCATTAAGATGATTAGTTCCTGCCCATGGTGCAAAGCAGCTCACGAACTTCGCCTCCCAAGATACAACACCTCGAACTTGTTTGGAATAGCACTTTGTAAACAGGACTCTGTCGAACACTTCTTGAAACCAGCACACTTGGAGAAAACTTGAGGAGATGAGTGATATGAGTTACAAGTGAATAAAAGATGAATGAGAAGTCTTTCTATTTATAGAGATTTCAAAGAGAAAGGGTTCATGAATTCAATTAATACAACAATTATTCAAATACATGACCAGAGAAGATACATGAACTCAAGAGATTCTATCATAAATCAGATACGTGAATCCAAGAGATACATGATACATGAACTGAAGCGACGTGTCTAGTTTAATGAGATACATGAACTGAAGTGACGTATCTCGTTTAATATGATACGTTGATCCGTTAACCGTAATAATTTTAACAATTTCCCACATTAATGAATCAATAAATTTTTTGACTCGAGGAATTCCAATTGTGCTTGTGGAAATACATTGCATCAAGATAGGTAACTTTCGCTTTGAACCTTGTTTAGTGAAAGCCTATCGAACATACTTAACTAGTCGGTGGACATAACCTTGAACCGCCAGTTGTTAGTGTAAGCCCAGACAATAGACCTCACACAGAGTACCTCCGAATCAAGATTGGTTATAGATTCCGTTCATTATTTCGGCCCTGAACCTCTCAAGATTCATGCGTGCTGTTAGAAAATTCCATCTTAAAAGATTTTCACAGAGTTGGCTGGCTCCACGTATATAGGTGTATTCCTATTAAAGACATCCTACCATACCTCACTTGGATATTGAAATCCAAGGTATATGAATCATTAAACGCATAGCAAACCTTAAAAACGCTGTAGGAAGCACTGTTGCATCCTAGGAATGAATGACAATGCTCACCCTAGGGTTAGAGTTTTTAGAATTTGCATTGTCCAATTGAACCTAATTCATGGGATCTCCAATCGCATAGTTTAGGTTTCCACCGTGGCATCTCTTTATTATATTAAGGCTATTAACCGGGGGAAGAACACCAGAAGTGCCAAAAATTGCGTACAACGCTCACTTTAGTGCCAAAAGTTTCAAAACACTCACTTCAATGTCAATTCTAGAAAAAAAAATGATCTTTTAAGTGCTAATGGTGAGAATTCTAGCCAAAAATTGACATGGCCTTTATAATTATTGGTATTGGTCAAAATAAGAATCCACGTAGGAAATCGATCAAATTATGGTTTAAACTTAAATTTTAATTAACTTAAATTAAAAAAAATAAGAAGAATTTTTTTAAAAAAAAGGAAATACTAGGGGAGGGCTAAAGCCCGCCTCCTTATGGCCGCCGCCCCAATGCCGGTGGGCAGCGACTATTGCCGGCGAGGTCGCCGGCTCCTCGGCGATGGCTGGCGGCTCTCGCTAGCACCAGGAGAGGGTCGCGACCCTCTCCTAGAGTAAACCAACAAGAAGAGCAAATAGCTACGGAGAATTCGGGCGAGTGGAAATGAACATTCCCTGACAAACGAAGAAGAATTTGAAGTTGACATGGTAGGAAAGATCCTGGGTGTATTGCTGATTCTATGGATCTTCTCAGCCACTATCGCGACCAATTACGTGAGACCTCAACCTCGCAAGACCCTCGATTTCCCATGGGAACGCAAGTCCTCTTCTTATCCCTAGCATGTGAAGTACTTCGCGATTCTCACTCCTTCTTTTTTCTGTCCATCTTTCATTTTGAATGGGAGAGGGTCGCGACCCTCTCCCGATGATGGCGAGAGCCGCCGGCCCTTGCCGAGGGGCTGGCGACCCTACCGATAACGGCCGCCACCCACTGGTATTGGGGCGGTGGCCATAGGGAGGAAGGCTCCTCCCCCCTATATTTCCTTTTTTTTTCTTATGTTTTTTGGTTTTTTGATTTAGGATTCTTATTTTTGGGAAAGTTGACTACACTACGTTGTTTCTTTTTTATATTTATATGCTGACTGGATCTCCAGTGAGCCACATTGGACTTGGAAATTAATAAATAATAGGTCACGTCAGATTTCCGATAGGTATATCAGAGTTGGCACTGAAATTTTCGATTTTTTGAAAAAGTGGAACTGAAGTGAGCGTTTTGAAACTTGTGGCACTAAAGTGAGCGCCATACACAACTTTTGGCACTTCTAGTTTTCTTCTCCCCTTTTAACCCCATTCCCCTCGATGCGTAGTTTAATTGCTCTCTCGACAAACCTTCTGTCAACGGAGCCGCAATATTTTCTTTTAACTTTACAAAGTCTAAAGAAATTATTCCATTTGAGAGCAACTGCCTCACAGTATTATGTCTACGATGAATGTGTCTAGACTTACCATTATAAATCACATTATGTCCCCTTGCAATCGCAACTTGATTGTCACAGTGAATACATACTGCAGGCACAAGTTTTGGCCACATCGAAACATCCTCTAGAAAATTTCGAAACCACTCTAGTTCTTCAGTAGCTTTGTCTAAAGCAATAAACTCTGATTCCATTATGGAGCGCGCTATCAAAGTTTGTTTTGAGGATTTACATGATGCTACGCCACCTCCTAGTGTGAACACATATCTGCCAGTCGATTTCGATTCATTGGAATCTGAAATCCAGTTGGCATCATTATATCCTTCTAAAATAGCTACGTAATTGCCATATTACAAAACAAGATTTTTGGTCTTTTGCAAATAACCTAATACTCTCAAAAGAGCATTCCAATGCTCATGACCGGGATTACTTGTATACCGGCCGAGTGCGCAATATCCGATCTTGTGCAATGATGCTACCGATTAATATCGTTTCCAGTATTCTTTCTTAAAATTAGGTGTGAAAGAAAATGATTGTTCGTATCTTTAATGTCGAATCCTTTAAACCTCTCAATTGCCTTTTCAATATAATGAGATTGTGTTAAATCTAAACCATTAGAATTCCTTAGAATTTTGATGCCGAGTATAACATCCGCAACACCTAAATCTTTCATCTCAAAATTTTTCTTGAGAATATCCTTGGTGATTTGATAATTTCAGTGTTATCTCCAAAAATCAACAAGTCATTGACATAGAGACAAACAAGTACACATCTAACTAATGTGGATTTTGAGTACACACATTTGTCACATTCATTGATTCTAAATCCACTTTGGATCATTACTCGATCAAACTTTTCATGCCATTGTTTGGGAGCTTACACACCTTGTGTTCTTATCCTTTGACCTTGAACCCTTCAGGTTGTTCCATATAAATTTCTTCATCGAGATCACCATTTAAAAATGCAGTTTTTACATCCATTTAATGTATTTGCAAATTGTATAGTGAAGCTATAACAATCAACATCCTAACAGATGTTATTCTTGTTACAGGTGAATAAGAATCAAAGTAGTCTAGACCTTTTATTTGTCTAAACCCTTTGGCAACAAGTCGTGCTTTGTACTTACCTATGGAACCATCAGCTTTTGGCTTTCTTTTAAAGATTCATTTACATCCAATTGATTTATTTCCTGGTGGAAGATCAACCAATTCCCAAGTATGATTACTTAAGACAGAATAATTTTCACTGTTAACAGCTTCCTTCCAATAAGGAGCATCTCGAGTTGACATTGCATCTTGAAAAATTTAAGGCTTCATTTCTAATATGTATGTTAGAAAATCAGGTCCGAATGATTTTTCAATGCGCGACCTCTTGCTTCTTTGAAGTTCAGCTTCTTCGACCTCAATTTCTTTGTTCTCAGATTATGATATTCTAGATCTCTTCTGAGAAGGTTCATCTTGAATTCTTTTCACAGGAAATATATCTTCAAAGAACTCAACATCCCTTGATTCTAGGATCGTATTGGCATAGACTTCTGCATTTTCAGATTTATAAACCAGAAATCTGTATGCACTGCTATTTTGAGCATAACAAATAAATATGCAATCCACCGTTTTAGGTCCCACCTGAGTTTGTTTAGGAGGAGGAATTGCCACCTTGGCAAGGTACCCCCACACTTTTAGGAAGTTGTAGGATGACAACCTTCCATTCCATAACTCATATGGTGTTTTACCTGTCTTCTTGTGGGGTACTTTATTAAGTATATAATTCGCAGTTAAAACTACCTCCCCCTACAGTTCTGAGGTAATCCCAAACTTAAAAGCACGGCATTAGCCATCTCTTTTAGAGTTCTGTTCTTCTGTTCAACAATTCCGTTTTGCTGTGGAGTAGAAGGTGCAATCATTTGGAGAATGATTTCCAGACTAACACACAGCTCCTTTAAATTGGAAGAACTATATTTTCCTCCTCTATCCGACCTAAGCACTTTGATTCGTTTATCAAGTTGATTCTCAACCTCATTTTTATACTTGATAAACATGCTCATGGCTTCATCTTTGCTATTTAACAAATAAACACAGCAAAATCAAGTACAGCCATTTACAAATGTGATGAAGTACTTCTTTCCACCTTTACTTTCCACAAATTTCAAATCACAAATATCAATATGGATTAATTGTAGAGGTTCATTCTTTCTTTCAACCGATTTGAAAGATTTCTTAGCAAACTTAGCCTCAACACAAGTCTCACACTTGTAACAGGCATCCAACTCAAATTTTGGAATTAGCCTCAAGTTTGCTATCTTTTTCATTGTACCATAGTTTACAGGTCCTAATCTACCATGCCATAGATAATGAGACACAATAATGTAAACTGAAGACTTCTCTTTATTTATAGTCTTTGGGTACATGAATTTTGAGTTTTCATCAATGACAGCCACGTTGGCTTTGAATAAGTCATTATACAAGTACCATTTTCCCACATACATCCCTCCTGGAAATTACAAACTTGCCAGATTCAAATATAATTTTGAAATCTTTCTTGATAAGTATGGAGTTAGCCATATAAATCATTTCATCTTCAACCTTCTCGTAAGACGAGAATAAGTGTTTATCCACACAATAATGATTTGTGGCACCCTTGGCCAACCACCAATCGATGTTATTTGACACTAAACATATCTTTGACACCACCATAGCGATCAATCTCTCTTCATCTACTTGCTTTGTCAGATTTAGCTGTTAAATTGAATCACCGCTTTTGCCTTTGCTTGGCCGCTTCTTGCAATCCTTAACTCGATGGCTAGGCTTATTGCAAATAAAGCATGTTCCTTGAAATTTCTGAAACACTTCCTTCTGTTTGCCTATTCCTTGAAAGGGCTTCTTCCTCTTCTTATTTTGTTCAGAATTGGAATATTCAACAGTATTGGCCTTTGGCTCCATAGAAGGATTTGCATCCCTTCTATTGTCCTACTCAATTCTGAGGCGCTGTCGCGATCTCTCCGAAATGCACCACCTAGGGTTCGGCTAATGGGTTGCTAGGTTATGACTTAGCTTGTGCTTTCCCAAGCTCATACCAATTCGTGACTTTGGTTAAAAATTTTAGCATGCAAGATCAATTTCATTTAGAGTCGCCACTAATCTATTTATGACGGGTCAAGTAGAAACCCATGTAAAGTACCGGGAGTTGTACTTTACCCCTACGAACTAGAGATTGTGGGTATGGGGACTTGATTATGCTAAATGATTCTAACGCCCTTTCGGTACCTTTTCATTTAATAAAAAAAATATTTTGTAGGCAACTTGAATTGATTTTAATTTTATTCCTAACATGTATGATGATCATGTGGGTGTGCAAACATTTATGTAAACGCTCAATAAAACAAAACAAAACAAAGATAATCTAACAAAGCAAGTCAAAAGAATTTTTTTTGGTTTTATTATCCTAACATGCAAATTAACTAAGTATGTAGGAATGAAATTCACATTTTTTATTTTTTTATATGTAAACTATCCTAATATGTGATGCATATGATGAAAATTTAACCCTAAATGCGACTAACCTAATATTTTATGCGATTCTAAGTTAAAGTAACGAACGTAATATGTGATTCAACTAAACTAATAAAAAACATGTAAACTATCCTAATATGTGATGCATATGGTGAAAATCTAACTAATAAAAAACATGTAAACTATCCTAATATGTGATGCATATGATGAAAATCTAACCCTAAATGCGACTAACCTAATATATTATGCGATTCTAAGTTAAAGTAACGAACATAATATGCGATTCAATAAAAAACATGTAATTATCTAAATGACATGCGAATAACATTTTTTTATATATTTCCATTTATTAATAAAAATTCGAAATTAGATAAATGCCTAAACTAAACTTGTTATTAACATAATACATGCAATTATCTAAGTAAAAAACAAATTTTTTTTATTTCGAAATTATTAAATGCCTTAAAAGAACATCTAACATATATTAAGAAGGTTAAAATTTGAAAATCAATAATCATGTGCATTCTAATCTAACATATCAAGTATTGTACAACACTAACTTTTTAGTCCTAAACATGCGACTCATCTAAATTAGTCAAAAAACATGTGATTATCTACATGACATAAGAATGCTTTTTTTTTTATTTTTCTATTATTTATTAATCAAAATTCAAAATTAGACAAATATCTAAATTAAACCTGCTACTAACCTAATGTAAGAACATTTAAAACTAAATGATCTAATATGAATATGACATGCATTGAATAATCCTAGACTTCTATATGCTTTATTCTAACATGATATGAAGCTTTTATGACCTAAACATGCAATTCTAGATGACGTGGCATGAGATATATGCACTTAATCTCTATATGACATGCACTTTCTAACCTGCAAATTATATGGCACATGACATGACTTACATGAAATGCATGATTTTTATATTTTCAAGAAATTTAGAAATTAAAAATAATATCCTAAATAAAAAATGTGATCCTAAGAAAAACTATCAAATCCTATTTTTTGTGTTTTCAAATTTTTTTTTAAATAAGATCTCAAACAGAATAAAATTCACCCAAAAGACTCAAAGAGATTGCTATATCTGAAAAAAATAATCCATCATCTTGCGTCATAAATTAACGGATATCTCAACCCTCAAATAATCGCAATCCAAAAAAAGAAAACTTACCCAACTAGATTTCAAACAATCTAAAATAATTAAGTAAAATAGTCCGTCATCTCACGGACCAAATTGATAATTATTTTGAATTTCAAACAATGAAACCTTATTGAATATGCCTAAAACAACCAAAAAGATATGTTAGTCCGAATTTAAAAAAAACGATATCGAATTGAAAGTTGAAATTGATGCTTACCTAGTTTGCGGATGCTCCCAAATTTGAATCGGCGGGTGTGGATCGCGAACGACAAACGACGACAATTCTTGAACAATCCTCGAATATTTGCAGAAAAATTGGTTTCTTCGTTCGTCCTTTTCCTTTGACCTTCACCGAAGCAAATAAGGATTAAAGAAGAGAAAGTCAAAGATGAATTTTTTTGTGGATTGTCCTCTTTCCTGCTACGTGTGCTCCTTTTTGTCTCTCTCACACATGTCTCACTCCCCTTTGTGCAGAAAAAGAACCCCAAAAAAGAATTGTTGACCAAGAAGAGCTTCCCCTAAATTTTGACCAATTTGAGACTTCACGAAAACTTTCACCGCAAAAGACTTCTCCCCAAATTTGACTCGTAAGACGCTCCAGAAGAAAATTCCCTCCCCCCAAATTTTGACCATATTTTTTCAGCCCCTTTTTTGAACGCCACCCCCTTTATTTATAAAGACTTAGATATAACAACCCAAAATCTTTAAAATTAGAAGTAAGGTTATTTTGAAATTTGATTTCCGAGAGAATATATATCCGTCCGCTATCCGTAACTCAACCACTTATCGATTTTGAAGTTTTATTATCCGTAGCATAACTACCTGTCAATTTTGAAATTTTATTATCCGTAGCACAACTACCTATCAATTTTGAAACTTTATTATCCATAGCACAACCACCTATCTTCTAGAAGCTCTTTCGATTACACGTGTAGTGACACGTGGTAAGATTATGTTAAGACCATGCGATGCAAATAATTTTTTATTTAGGGGTCAGACTAAACCCCTGATTTTCTTATGCACTTAATTTGGGCCAAAATTTAGGTGTTAACAAGCGCAGAATGAGATCTTCAAGGCTCATCTCTTTCCGTTTGTGCTTCAAATAATTTTTCAAGTCTGACCAACCCTAAGGCAGTTTCTCAACAATTGCTGCCACTTGGAATGACTCACTCAGTTTCCTTCAGCAAAATATAGTTCAAGATAACCTGCAATTCTTGAGCCTGATTTATGACAGACTTGGAATCTATCATCTTAAAATCTAGAAATTTGGTAACCACAAATTTCTTGATGCCAGCATCCTCGGTTTTGTATTTCTTTTCCAATGACTCCCACAACTGTTTGTAGTTTCAACATTACAATAAATACCATATAAGGAATTTACCAAACAGTTAAGGATATAGTTTCGGCATAGGATGTCCCTGTGCTTCCAAGCCTCCAACGCCCCGAGCGTTGTGACATCTTGCTCATCTAGACTAATTATTGAGCACACCTCCGATAAGTATTTGACTAGATTCAGTGTGGTCAGATAAAATAACATCTTCTTTTGCCATTGCTTGAAGCCCATAGTGGAGAATTTCTCCAGTTTCTCATTCGGTGTTACTAGAGTGGATACCATCAAATTAGGCAACGCCTGTTGACCCATTCCAAAAACTGAACCAAATGCCATTTGGCATGTACTGTTATGAAAACTAGTACCGGGTATATTAGTCAAGCGACTTGTACCTACACCACCAAAATTGGTGTCAGCCCGAAGGCTCGCAGCATTAGCTGCCCTAATATTAGGCCATGAGGTTGGAACCTTATTGCTCGAAACGACCATAGGAGTGTCACCAACAATATCCCGAACGTCGATAGGTGCTTGAATGTTATCAGTCATCTCGACTTTATAATAAAATGAACAAACAGTAAGCTAATCGTTTTAAGATTGTTGGGCAAGAATAGAAGAAAATATGTTACATTGTTTGTTTCAATCAGAAAGAAAGCAAGAGAGATGAGAAACAAGAATACACAAGGAGGTGACGTATGGCGAATTGAATCTACTTAAGACGATTAGTTCCTACCCATGATGCTAAGCAACTTCACAAACTTCGCCTCCTAAGATACAACACCTCAAACCCATTTAGAATAGCACTTTGCAAATAGGACTCTATCGAACATTTCTTGAAACCAGCACACTTGGAGAGAACTTGAGGAGAGGAGTGATGTTAGTTACAAATAAATGAAAGATGAATGAGAATTCTCTCTATTTATAGAGATTTCAAAGAGAAAGGGTTCATGAATTTAATTAATACAACAATTAATCAAATGCATGAACAGAGAAGATACATGAACGAGAAAATACATGAACTGAGAAGATACATGAACTCAAGAGATTCTATCATAAATCAGATATGTGAATCCAAGAGATACATGAACTTCAAAATATAGTCAATTAATGAGATACATGAACTGAAGCGACGTATCTAGTTTAATGAGATACATGAATTGAAATTAACATGATACGTTGATCCATTAACTGTAATAATTATAACAATCCCCCACATTAATGGATCATCAAAATTTTTGACTCGAGGAATTCCAAGTGTGCATGTGGAAATACACTGCATCAAGATAGGTAGCTTTCGCTTTGAACCTTCTTTAGTGAAAGCCTATTGGACATACTTAACTAGTCGGTGGATATAGCCTGTATCAAGATTTTTGGTTGACTTTAAATAAGAAATATCACTTGCAAAAGGAGTAAACTTCTTGAATTCGAATAAAACTATACAATCCCAAGCTATACTTCAATTTAATTGATGACAATGTTCAGAAGTTACACGCTCGATGAAGTAACTAGATGTAAGGAAACTATGCGCAATGTAATCAACGACACAGCTTGAAAATATGAAAACTCTACATTGAAAATTTAATCTATGAAGTAGCACACGGGATAAAGAGATACAGGAATTTAATCGATACACAAATCTAAAAGTTACAACTAAATAAAGCTGAGAGTACAAATATAAAGATAAAAATAAGCTTGCTTGACTGTACGTGAAGAGGCCTCTCCAATAGATAACTAGTGATATTTATTATGGTTTTGTGGTAAATGCTCCCTAGAAATTTTCAACAATTGTGCTCATATGCCGATGCTCTTCGGTTCCAAAATTTTTGTGTTCACGTTCTTGTAATGCTATGGTCCTACTTTCAAGTGATCGTCCCTTTAAAAATGTATGTTAATTGTCCCACAATCTCGCTTCCAAGTAGTACTGTCCCATGATCTTGTTTCCAAGTGATACTTACTCATGATCATGATCTTGCCTCATGATCCTGCTACAAAGTAATTGTTCCCTTGAAATATGCATGCTAGTCGCTTCATGACTTATATATAGGGGTGTCAAATGGGTGGGTCATGTCTGGCTTAGGTTAGTGTCGCGACTTACCTGAACCTATCAAAGCAGGAGGATATATAGGAAGTTTTAGAGGCATTGCTCGTAAAAAGGTCTAAATCAACATCTCTAAAAGACAGCTCAAATGTATCGTTTAATCGTAATCCGATTCAATTCATCAATTATGGATGTAGACTCTCCCAAGCTCATACCTTGCATGACATTTGGGGGTTTTGATTTTAAAATTCTTTAACAATCTAAATATTTTAGAAGTCACCACAAATCTGTTGAGGCCGACTAAAACCAATCAAGACATGAAAATATTGTCTCGATTCATTCATACGAAACCATATAATTTACGGTACATGGATTGGTTTACGCTAACATTTCTATTAGCGTTCTTTTGGTATCTAACAAGTTGATTGTTAAATCTAATACGACCATGCACTCTTGCAAATCATTTAAAACCTGATAGGCCAGTGAAAGTCACTAGGTGTCCATGCAATTATTTTTGTGGGATCATTATCATGCAAGTCTAAGCTAAAAATGGACTAGTCTAAGAAAAGAAATTAATTTACAATTTATTGAAAGACAATTCATAAAAATAAATGCCTAAAGTATTGAAAAGACGATACAATAATTAAACACTCAAGCAATTGAACATAATAATCTAAGTACGAGAACATAAATTCTGCAACTTGTCGGGTAGTGAATAAAACATGGTCTCGTTATAAGTCTTGATACATGATCCCTCGAAAACTTGCTATTGAAAATAAGAGTGAGCTTAAATTTAATAAATTCATTCAAGTGGAGCCTAGACAAGACTATGTTAATTATTTGTTAGGAGATAATGCTACGTCTAAATGGATTTTATTAGACAAAGTATATGCTAATTAACCTGAATATGTTTAACTAGCATAATGGTAATGAACTTAAGCTAAACCTTTACAAAATTAAGACCGAAATGGGCATTGGTCTAACACTACAAATTCCATTTAAGTTATCTCCTTGATTGCTATCATAGGCCATGACCCAACGGGTGTCAATTCCAATGTTCAATCATTCATTCAATAAAATCATGACCCACATTCACTCAAAGTAAAGCATCGGCAACGTTAACTTAATTCAATCAGATTGCTTCAAGGTCGGCTTTGAACCTAATAATGCAATTTTCAATTAAGCTAAAAATTCTTTGTAATGGTTAGTTGACCAATGAGGGCAATTTCTTGTTTTGTTTTTTCTCAAAATCCAATAATAATTAAACAAGGCTAATTCTAACAATATAAACTAATTTCAAGTTAAAATGGAATTTTCTAAACAATTTTTTTTTTAAATTTTGGTATTTTTACGAAATTATTTTTATTATGTTTTTATTAATAGGATAATATATTATAATATTTAATTAAAACAAGTCAGACTTCGAATTAGATCGGGTTCGGACAGGGGTTTGGGCTTAGGAACTCGAGTGTGTAGAATGGGCCCTCCTGGCCTGCACGAGCAAATTGGGTCTCGATCAAAAGAGGCCCGCCCATTTCTATTTCTAATCAACAAAAGAAAATGTTTAACGCTCCATTCAGCTAGCCCATTTGTAATTTATATTTTTCGGTTAGCCCAACTAAAAGAGAAGGCTAATCAACCAAATTAATGGGCTGGCCCAAGTAAGAAAAGCCTGGGTCGGCCAAAACCTGTAATCCGGCCCAACTTGTCTTCAACTTGGACAAGCTGAAGCCTCCCCTCCTGGCTCACGGCTTGCCACAAACAAATGACATCGCTACCCCCGATCGAATGTGACCCAAATGGGCGCTTCTCTCACCAATTCACCACTTGGATATTTCAACGAGCATATAATGCAAGCGAAAATGAAAGAGTTTCGAGGACTCGAACTCACATCTGATTAGAAATAATCAACCGACAAGGTTAATAAAACAAAAGCAAGTGATGGTTGGTTCAAACTATAATCCCTGAATATACTAGAAATACTATGTCTCGGTTTCATGATTCGGCCAAAAGAGGGCCGGTTCATAGGAACGATTCCTACTCGGCTCGGAATGGCGGGCCACACAGAGAGTTCGAACCACTTTCGGGCGCATTGGATTATCTCCAGGTCATTAATTTTTTTTTTGACTTTTTTCCCTTTTTGTTTTACCTGAAGCCCACTTCTCCATTCTTCTTTTCACCTACCCGAAGAACCTTGTCTCGATCTTCCCCTTTTTTTTTCTCTCATCTCCCCTTATATCCCGTTGGTCTTGCGTCCTTTGTTTGACTTTTTTTTGGTTTTCTTTTTCTTCTCTCTCTCCTTTTAAATTTTAATTAATAGTTTTAAAAATATAAATATAAATATAAAAAGAATTTTTCATTTTAATTATAATAATTTTCTTAAAGTTAACCTAAAAATAACTTACTGAACCATCAAAATTTGGTGTCAATAGTCGGATTGAAAATGATCTGACCCATATATACCAATTTTGACCCATTTTCATATAATGCAATTCTAGTGACACATACCTGACTCAACTCATAGTATACCCACACCTGACCCGATCCTTATTATTAAAACATTTACATATTTAACTAAATCTAAAAAAACTTGCTTCACATTTTTTTAAAAAAAAGGCATTGTTAAAATCCTTTCACACAATACAATTTACTTTATAATTTTTATAATTTTAATTTTTTCTTTTCTATGGCCACTTGTTGGCCATAGCCACTAGCATTTGGCCATGGGTGAACAAGCAAGCTCGTTGGCAAGTCTCAAGCCTCACCGACCTCAACTAATGCTCGAGACTCGCTAGGGCGAGGTCAAGCTTATCGAAATCTAGTGAGTCTCGAGCTTAGTGGCCTTAGGCAAGCTCGACTTTCCTGGATCTAGCAAGTCCCGAGCTCGTCAACCTTAGGTGAGCTGGACTTGTCAATCTCTCAAGGTCAAGTTGATGAAACTTGAGCTTGACCTTGCCAAATTCGACGAGGTTGAGTTGGCGGCTCGCGACTTGGCCTCTTGAGTGAGATCAAGCTCGTCAACCTCGGCAAGGCCCGAGCTTGCTGATTTGGAGAGGTCTCAACCTCACTTGAGTCTAGTTGGGTCTTGGCCTCTCAAGCTTGCCGAAATCTAGTTGGCGACCGACAAAGAAAGAGGTGGAAAAAGGAAAGAAGAAAAAAAAGGAGAAATATAAATTTTTCATATTTCAAAATTTTAAAATAGAAATAATGAAAAATCATAATTTTTATGGTCCAAAAATAACTTGTTTATGATACTTAAAGTTAATAAGGTAACATATTTATGATCCATTTATAACTCATTTAAGACCCGTTAAATTATTAAGATAGCCCATGTAAGCTTTTAAACTAGCTCGCTTATGACCTACATTATCTACTATGAGTTATATAACATACATTTTTGACCCATTTTGTTCACTCTATTTATATTAGTCAACATCTTAAGTTTTTATGCCTGCAATCTTGCCGTGACACCACCTTGATATTTTTTGCCTACTTTTGCAGTTCTTGTCGATCCTTCTTACCAGTATTCTTGTCGAACATTTTTTACCCTACGTAGTAGTCTTCTTCGACAAGTTGTTATCGATGTGTCAACATTGATACCGATTGCTCTATCTTTTCACCATGGGTCCGGTGCTTCCCCGTTGCCTTATGCCTCTGTCATGTTTCCCTCATGTTAGCAACGTGACGATCTTTCTTACAAACACTTGTTGACCATCTTTGATCTTACGTCTTTATTACTGAACCATCACGGATGCACCAAAATGGATATCCCTTTCTACGGTGGTCGACGATGGGACCTGAAATTAATGCCTCTGTCGTGCGTTTCCCATGTCGACAACTTGGCTATCTTTTGGTGTGAACAGTCCCATAAACCAAACATAGGAGTTAACGTAATTCGTTTGAGAGATACATCATATTAAAGGAAAAAAGTGACAATCGTATATGTACCAAGGCAGCCGCTTCTCATGGAAAATATGAAAGGCGTGTGAAAGAATGGGATTGCATAGATTTTTAATGTCATTCCATTGTGTATTGGGAATTGTACTGTACTCTGTGAAGAGTAAATGAAATACATGAGACTGTCTTTATTTGAACGTATTTGATCTTCTTTATAATCCTCTGTAAATCGGATATCCACGCATGTAGACGTACGACGTGAACAGAAGGTATATCAGGCAGGCTTGAGATTGTTTTCTCCCACGAGCAGTTGCGTCTGGCACCAGGGAGTGGGCGGATGGTCGACACTCTTAAGCTTAAAAAGATCATGGGGAAAGTCAAGTTTATAATAATTATGAGATGTCCTGATGTAACATCCAGATGAGGTCGATCGATAAGAGCTATACTTAAATTGATCGAAGCGGATATTTTCCCGCGCTCCACAAAGCCTATTGCGGTCCAGATAAGAAATCCTCATTACACTTGATATAACAAGTTAAAAATCGAGAATGACTTCCTTTGAGATTTTGGATTTGTCCAATGAGTGACTGCTTGAGGTTTGTACGGTGTTCATACACGTATTATAGACAATACTCACATGTGCTCTAATGAGACGATGAAACATCGTAGCGTGTGTTTCCTGCCAAATGTGCTTAATATCGACCAAACGGACCATAGGATTTTGAATTGTAATCATTGAAATTACTCCCTGAACTTCCACTGTATAAGATCTCGGTGGTTATGAAAACCTCTTCTGGTACCCTCAAGACTGTGGATTGTTTTCTGAAATCTTGACCTAGTGACTACTTTAGCGTGTTTCCTATTAAGCTATAGATGTCGAGACATGTTAGGAAAACAATTAGGTTAGAAGGGAGAGACTTAACTAGGAAAAGAAGATCAACTTGTGTTTACATTCATTCACGTTTTCACCGAGAAGCTAGTCTTGTCTACTTAGGGCCTTTAAATGAATTGGTTGGATTCGGTCGAAAATAATCCAACTAAAATTGTCTCAATATAATAAAAACCTAGGGAGTCAATAGCAGATTTGACCCGTATTAATTAGTAATCTATGGAATTTACAATTTTTTGTTGTAAATTACTTATGCTCAACATTATATACAATGGTACAAGTTCTCGCTACCCCCACAGAAACTATTCTACCCCAAATCCTTGGGCCCGCCCAGTTAGGGTGGGGTAATCACATCCCCGCCCCATTCTCATCACTAGAGTTAACATTTGTGGTCACCCCTATTCTTTTCATATCTTTATGAAAAAGAATCATCAATTGAGATCTGATTATGTTCCAAATTCTAGTGATCGACACAGTGCGCCGACTAATTTGTCTGTACTAAAAGAGATTGGCTATTCAAATTGGAATAAGGGGAACGAAATGCATTCATGAAATTCATGTAAATAGAAGCACCCTGAACTCATTGACCGCATGCCAAAAGGGTCGACAAGTACCAGAGAAACAGCCAACATAGCAAAGCAGATAGAAGCTAAATCTTGGGGCACAGCTAAAAACAAAGTGCCAAGCAGAGAACGACAACACTAAATTTTACAGCTTTAGTTTCCATCCTCAAGTCCCGGAGACTCCACAAAGCCAGGACAGAGCACCGCCCCAAGAGAATTTATACGACGGATGAGCTTCTGAAGGACCCGAGGGCCTTGGCAGCTCCAGCTCTCAGGATGAATTGGTAATAGAATGCAGCAATCGCTGCGCCGATGAATGGTCCGACCCAGAAGATCCACTGATCGAAACAAAACAATCATGAAACAAGAATTGGTACAAGTTAGTACTGGCAATCTCAATTCACAGGGAAAAGAAAAAGATTCAAGGCCATGTGTTAGTAGGCATACTTGGTCATCCCATGCCTTTTGCTTGCCGAAGATAACTGCAGCTCCAAAGCTTCGAGCCGGGTTGATGCCGGTTCCTGTGATTGGGATGGTGGCGAGATGAACCATGAACACGGCGAATCCAATGGGCAGTGGAGCCAACACCTATTTTATTGGAAACAAGATAAGGTCAACTTGAAAGCCAAAAATCTGTCAGACAAATTCCTAAAAAAATGTTAATTTCAGTAACCTGAACACGACTATGTCCCGATAGTTTGTATAATCATATAGGTTATAATATCGGTACTCACGGGAACGTGGGAGTCTCTGGCGTTTCTCTTTGGGTCAGTGGCCGAGAAGACAGTGTAGACAAGGACGAAGGTTCCGATGATCTCCGCGGCCAAACCAGTGCCCGTGCTGTAACCATCGTTTAGCTCATTGGCGCCGCCGCCATACTCGTTATAGTAGGCCTTCTGGAACGACTTCACCAGACCGCACCCGCATATGGCGCCCGAGCACTGAGCCACCATGTAGAATATGGCTCGGACTAACGACACCTTCCTCGCCAAGAACAGCCCGAAGGTGACTGCTGGGTTTATGTGACCTCCTGTGAAAAGACACCATGACAATACCCCAAAGATGTATTAGCACTCTTCTCCCAATTTGGCTGTACGCTATAGAGAGATACGTACAGCCACATTATTGAATGTGCCAATACATCAACATGGATCCAATTTTCCTCGGAAGGAGTGCGTATGTTGCGGCACTTCCGCGATCCGTAAATGTAATTTGAGATAGAGACTCCACTATGAGGTCAATAAATATTCAATCATTAAGTTTCTTCCTTTTTTTTTTTATCTTTTACAAGTAAAGTTTAAATTTCATTCAATATTGCACATATAGACTTGCAAAATCATAGACAAGTATCATATGAAAGCGGATAGAACTGCAGGTGTGTTTGTATCCGTCCAAATTTCAAAAATTATCTAAATCTGAAAAAAATTATGAGATAATCAAAAACTCCCTTCATTTTTTGAAAAATATTTTTTATAAAATATTTTTTTTAATTATTTGATAATATTTTCCATCAATAAAAAAATATCTTAAAATTTTTTTATTTTTTAAATAATATTTAAATATCACGATTTTTAATATATGTCTTGACTCTCAAAATTTTGACAAACGAAAAAAAATTATATATTTAAAAAATAATAATTTTTAATTTTTTTTAAATATTATATTTTTTGTAAAACGAGAGTTTAAAAGCTAGATTTGCTTCATATAATTTCACTTGAATCATTTTAAATTAAAATAAAAAAATAAAAAAAAACTCTAAAAGACGCAAGTTTGTTATTATTATTATCGAAATCAAGCAATCACAAGTCCAAGCCCAAAATAAATAAATAAATAAATAACATTAACAAGAAGTGATAAGGAAACTAGAAGATAGAGAGGGAAAGGAGAAGCCACCAGAAATGCCGGCAGTGCAGTAAACGAGGACAAAGATCATGCCGCCGAAGGCCCAGGCGATGCCGAGGATGCCGACTCCGCCGCACCCGTCGCCACCACTAATCTGGCTCTTGTAGCCGATCACGGTGAGGACGGTAATGTAGAGGAACAGGAGGGTGGCGATGAACTCCGCAATGATGGCCCTGTAGAAGGACCACTTCCCCAGCTCCTCCGCGTCCACCAGCGGCGCCGGCGGCGGGTCCTGGTAGTCCTTCGCCTGGAACGAGCCGTGCCCACCTCCGACCTCCATGTCCTTGGCCATTCCGCTTCTTGTTTGAGAGAGAGAGAGAGAGAGAGAGAGAGAGAGAGAGGGCTCGCTTCGCTTGCTCCTGAGAGACTGACGACTGGAGTGTAATGCAAGAGAAGTGAAGAAAGGGTCGTATTTATCGGGGCCTGTAGTTGGTGGTGACCCAGTTAGTGGCCCTTGAGAATGACTTGACCCGCCGACCCTCCGCCCTGATGGTGACACCTGCCTTCTTCTGGTCCCACCCTCTTGATTTTCACTACCTCAGTCGTGCCTCTTCCCTTCTTCCCCTAGCGTTTGGTGTGCGTCGGTCCCAAGTTAAGATCTACCGTTTCTTGTAAAAACCTAACAACACGAAATCTATGCAATAGGGCCATGCACCACGTTACCAAACCGGCTCCTCCTTTGGTTCCATCAGCTGATGAGTTGTGCATCGCTTCCTTATTTGGCACGAATAACTTGTACATAAACTTAGCTCCAGTGAAAACTAAGGAATTTAGGGCAAGATCGGGTACTATGGTCCACGAGGGATACAAGCAGAAGCCAGGAACAGGCGGAGAAAACGAAACGGCTAGTAGCATGGTATCGGGTAGAGTCTAGAGGGTTCCGAAACTAAAAAAGGATCATGGCTCACTATCTTTGACTTCTCGAGACCACGAATAGTTCCCTACACAATCTCTACTGCAACGGACGCATGAGGGACTTGGTGAAATCTGACACGTTCGATAGGTTCTAGATCGGGCAACAAATTCTTCGTTGTGGAATTAATTGTCCTATCACTAACTTTTGAAATGCAAGAATTATGGGAATTATTAAAAGCTCCCCTCTACGAAACTTAATCGGTTCTAGGTGACCACATGAATTTTACTTTAGATTATCGAAGCCTATGAGCTATAGGGAGAAATTAATTCCTACTTATTTTCGGCCTAACTCTTATTTCGACGCATTCACATTAATCTGCCTTATTAGTAAGCCACCTGAAAAAATAAAATACCAAAGAAGGAAAAGTTGTCCTCCTCCGACTTCTAACTTTCAACTTTGTTTTTTTTTTCTCCTTCAATAAATTGGAAAATAGATGTGAGATATGTCGACATTATGCTTTGAGAACAATGGTAAAGCCAAAGGTCACAAAATTAGAGCAAAAATCAAGAGCTAGATTGGAATGATTGAATTATTTCAATTAAGTTCTTAATCATATGTATCTTTTATAATTAAAGTAATGAGTTCGTCTTACTTGTTGGCCCCTTTCAAAGATAACCCGAAAAATACAAATTTTGCTATTCACATCATATACGGCAAAATGGTAAGGTCACATCTTGTAGGATAGTTTCTCCCGAACCCACTCCCGACACTCCCCTAACGGTTAAATAAACTACTCCAAAATAATAAGAACAACATAATTTTCCAAAAACACCCATAAGTTTACCAAACTCGGCATCATTCAAGCTAATGAACAGTTCATGCTGTGATGCACCCTTAAAAGTTGGAAAAAAAGGAAATAAATTTCAATGAAGGCATTAAAGGAACTTTGAAATCCCCATTCGTCGGTTACCACGTGAAAGGAGAGAACCTCATTCCAAGCACTCCAAAAGTTTCCAACCTCTTCTTTTGAATCGACTGAGTGTTTTTGTCGGATCTCTCATAATTGGGTGACGCTGCACTGCCCCCCCGGAATTCCGTTTCCTTTTTCCGTCGTGCGAACGACAGAAGCGGAGTGGCTCGTATTTTGACACGTCACCTCCACTGCTTGTTGTCGGGACCCACCAACCGATGTTTCTAGCAAGTGCGTGGTGCCTGAAAGGGTCAAATCTAATCTAGGGAAGGGTGAGATGAGATGTCCCCAGCATGACATGCGTCCCACCGTCCACCACTATACACATGCGCTTCGCCACCACCGTCCAAACCTCCAATTTTTCACGCCTCATTCGTTTTCCAAGTTTTTGTCTACCCATCCACTCAAATAGTTACACGTAGCAGCTAGTGGGCCCCTGCCGTCCAGCCATCGCTTTCCAAGAGAATATCACCTAATTGATCTCATCTTCCCCCTCATTATTTGAAGTCCACTCAAGACAAGTGGTCATTATAGTTTAAGATGATTGGTTCTCGATTCAGTCCCATCTAAAACTCGAGAATTGCATCGAAAGGACAAGTTGTTGTTTTTTGGAATCGACGACCGAATTGCCAACTCGTGGGTTTGGTCCGGTCTGAAATGTGGACATTCTAGTGAATTCGACGATGTGCTACGAACTATCAACAACTCTTTATGACTTGTTTTGTCCAGCAACAAACTAATCCTCTCACTTTCTCTCTCTGCCCATACAAGAATGAGTGGGCTTCATTGTTACAGTTCGTCTCGTTTGATGTCGAGGAATGGAGGGAGTTGGGTCTAGGTATTCAAGATGTTATCATTCCCTATTTTGGCTGTCTGAGGTGAACTTTGACAACACCCTCTCTTCTGTCTCGAATGATCGCCTTCTGCTTTTAAGTAAACAATCTGCAAGCAAATTCTTGATCCCAGAGTCCTGACTCAACTCAGTGTTTCCGCTAAGCTCGGTGTGTCTCTGAGGGTAGTAGATGAAGCTGGATGTTCTCAGCTTCTTTTTATTGTGGGTGACCATTAGTTTTTTTCATTTCATTGTGTACCCCACTTTGATTATGACTCGGGTTTGTGTCCCCTTCTTGGCGTTCTTGATTTTCGTTTTCTTTCTTTTCTCCCTCATTTATCCATAGATCAGGGAAACAATATCCTCTTTCTCTACTCTTGCTGGTAGAGCTCACTATTCTTCTTTTGTTTTTTTCCCACGCGTTAACGAAGAGGGAAAACCTTTCTGCTACTTGTTTTGGTGAAAAGCAATGTCAGGCTGTATACTCACTGTGTTTTGCCCGAAAAGAGTTGCGAGAGTTTGGTTGCTCCAGCTCGTCTACTTGCGCTTAGGGATTACATTTATGTAATAAATAAATATATATTCATTTCGATTTGGACGGCAGAATTCTTTTGATATCAAGAACCAATCAAGTGATTAAATTGAAAACCAAGCCGAACTGGCCTATTTGATTCAGTGTGGAAGCTCCCGATTTGGTTGATTCGTTTTGTTTACTCATAGTTATAGTTCGTTCCATTCTACAAGGAAATATTTTGTTAACATGTTATAGGGACATTTATAAACTAGTCTGTTAATTCTTTTTTTTTTTTGTAATTTTCAGTGCATTGACTATTGTCGTAGTGCGCATAATTAGTACTTTGAGGGCCAAATCGTTTAAGATCAAATATATTTGATAAGTACCGTCTGATATCGACTAATAAGATCGGTCTTATAAAGTAGCTTTGTCATCATTAATGTCGCTATCTCGTAACCAATTGCAATTGTTAAAGAATGAGAAAATTCCTTCATGGTGATACCCAATTTTCTATCTCATCATCTCATTAGATTCTTCATATTGCACGTTCTGATCCACCACCAATCGGCATACTAATAAGGGTGGCTAAAACAATTCTCTCTCTCTCTCTCTCTCTCTCTCTCTAGTGGGAGAGAGAGATTGTGGTTCGTGGCTCGCCAAGTGTCGATGTTCGCGGTCAAGGGTCGGCTGGAGCGGCGAGTGACATGACGAAAGGTCGGTTGGCGTCTTCTGGTAATGAGACGGACTTTGCTGGCACGCCTATCCCGTGAATAAATAGGCATAAAGAATATGATGGCTAAGCTCTGGACCAGTAGGAAATTCCCTTGTAGGCCATCAATTCCCATTGTTTGGTATTGGGGTTTTCCTCAACGTAACTTGAATTCGGTCGAGAGACTGCTCATATTAATGTGATAATATTTGAGTTTTATACAATAATTTCGACTAACACCCACATCTTTAACTAAGTATTAGAGCTAAGTACAATGGATTGCCCAACTCGAGAACCGCCCGGACTGGACCGGACCGGCTGAGTTGGTCCAGTTATTCAGAATTGTGGTCTGGTCCACGGTTCCTAAAAATGGAACCGATTCCCAGATGGTCTGATTCTTAGTTCCTTGAAGGGCAAGACCGGACTAGACTACCCAAACTGAACCAGACCATTTGGACCAATTTCCACTAGCTTGCCCATGAATTGAGAAGAGCAACCGCCATCACTCAAAGCAAGCTCCACCATCACCTTCATGTCCAACGCCCTCTTATTGATTTGCCTCGCTTCCTCTCCCACCATCACCCTCTTGATGGCATTTGAAATCCTCTCTCTCTCCTCAACCCACCATCACCATCACCATCACCCTTGGTCTTGTTGGTGAAGATAGAGTGATGAGGATGATGAGGGTCATGGGTTTGGTGCTTGTGGAGAGGGCCAATGGGGAAGATGGGAGGAGAGGGAGATGACTAGATGCTGTGCTTTTCGGTTCCTTTCTTAGGTTTCATAGTATTGTACAACTTATTGTTTTTCGATCCCAGTCCTATTGGACTATCCAAGAACTGGACTGGACCGATTGGTCAAGTCCGGTCTAGTCTTAGGATTAGTCGGTCCAATCTCCGGTCCTAAAAATCAGGAACCGGTCCCATTAGTCTGATTCTCGATTCCGAGGGGAACCAGACCGTCCGAGAAACCAATCATCCCTATCTAATACAAGTTGTTATTAGATCCACTCACAATGTTTTTTTTTAACATATTCACCATTGATTGATGACATGTTTACTTGGAGATAATCATATGATCGACTCCATCTCCATGCATGTCAACTATTTAAAGGTGGAAGTGCAACTTCTTTCTTACATAGTGGGTGAACCTAATAATATGCATCCTATAACGAGGGTAGTTGTTATATATCGGTGGATTCTCAATCATACTCTCCTTTAAGAGAGGAGACGAGCAAATGCATATGTGGGCTGGAAGTGCATACTCTCCTTTATCACATGCAAAGTTGCGAGAGGTAAATGGAAGTATCCACATGGGAAACAACATGCAGTTTTCTTTTTTCTTTTCTTTTATGTAACTTCAATTAGTAGATATTATATACTATCACATAAGGGGAGCATTTTTAGGAATGGTGACCATCTGAACATTATGTAAATATCCCTATCAGGTACCAACATGATTTAATCTAAACCTCAATGAAGCTTTGAAGAGTAGTCTTGAGCTTTCAGTATGCTTTACAATTAATAAGGCATATTTGTGAAGTGATTGGTTTATGTATGAAGAGATATTACTAATATTGTTAAGGAGTTACAATGATAGTTCAACTGAATGAATAATCATGGGTATTTATTAACATGTCTGAATTTGATTATTGCTTTAATGAAAGAGTGAGTATCGGGTAGTTTTAACTTTTAATGCATGCAATAAACAAAGTAGAGATAAATGGGTCTTCAATTGTATTTTTCATCTTTTTTTTTGTAATCGAGGACTCCACCACATGCCCCCTGGTGCTTGGATGGTACTAAAGGGCCAGGCCCCTATACCTCGAGGGAGACTAGCAAAGGACCCCAAAACCATGGTCCCCCACTTAAGATGCTAGTAATTGCGGATTTCAAACCCTCGACCTCAGCGATGAGGGAGAAGCTATCAACCAATACAGCTACCCACCATTGGGTATCATCTTTTTATTCGTTGATATATAAATAAAGTTTAGGAAAGCCACTAAAGTGAAGCAAACCCACCACTATCTCAAATAAATAGGTAGATAGAAACTAAAAACTTTAAATACAAATAAGTATTAAAATTCTAAATGCACCGTCGTTTTTTGTGTGATGCACTTCCACCAGGACCACCACTATCTCTTGTTTTGGTGAGGATAATATTTCTTAGTGGATGCTAAAGCCATCCAAAACCCCATCCAATTGCTCTCCGTAAATGTCCTTGGACAACTATTGTTGATTAAGTAGCAACTCACAATTTACTTTTTTTAGATGTTGAAGAATCCTTAAGACAGTTTCCATTATAACCAAATGCGTTGTCTTTTAACAAGGTTTACAAAACCAATAACAAAGAAGTAGTGCTTTTACGTAACGACACAAAAGTTACACTCAATTTTTATTTTTGGTCCGTCTCTAGTCAAAAGATATATCTTCACACCATTTTTTGATTAGTCGATTATAAGCATAGATGTTACCCGCATTTGTATTAGTTATGTTTGGGTATGGGTCGTGTCCTCACTTTGTAAGCTACTAATCAAAGTCAGTGGTTGGATGATACAAACGAAAATATACCTTTTTGAGGCCCAACATACAAACATTTAAAGTTGGACTTTAAATGTATAACCGATCACGAGAGTTGCATAGTTAAAGACTTTTCCACTTCTCTCTTTTATTAAACTCTGTCTTTCAAGAACTCTTCATCTTTGAAACTCTCCTATAAGCTTTAGTCTCAAATTCTGAAGCTGAGAGCCTACTTAGTCTTTAATTTTATTTTTTGCTACTTTGATTATCTTCTTCTTCTTTTCTCTCCATCTGTTGTGAGAATTTGTGTGTATGAATAAATATCTGCACCTGATAGCGAGTGACCATAGAGTCCAATTTGATCATTCATCTAGTCAATAGCTATTGAGAAGGATGTTTGTGACATGGTTTCATGACTTTTTCAAAATTAGACTGCTCTCCTCTCCCAATTTAGAATTAGGTTTGTACACCTAAATTTTGTTCACATAATAAAAAAAAAATCTTCAGGGAGGTATGTGCATTAATATTGTGGATTTTTTCGGCCAAGATTATACGTGAGTTGATTGTGTGTGGATTTTGGCAAATAAATGATATTGGAAGGAACGTCTTGAATAGAGCCATAAAATTAAGCAAGGTTCGGTCAAAACAGGGGCAGAGAAATCTTCCAGCATTAAATAAGGAGGAAAGAGTTGATATATGATTCCCTGACCATATTCACACAACATTGAAGAAAGCGAAAAAAGGAAAATCAAAGGGATTGAGAGATTCGTCGAATTGGCACGATCACATAAAATTGGATATGAAATCATTTCCTTTTCTTGGAGAGGCTATTTCTTTCACATATAAAAAGGGAGTCTTGGCCATTCATAGAGGGACCAGAAAAGCTTCAGAGAAAAATTAGAGTAATTTTTTTTTTTTTGGGGGGGGGGGGGGGTTTGTACACACGTAGAGAGAGAGAGTGCGTGGAAATAAAAAAGAAAAGAGAGGGGCGGTGAAGAAAATCGTGCGAGAGAAAAGAAAAAGAGGCAGCGAGAGAGTAAGAGGAAGGGAAGTCAAAAGCGTCCAGGTGGTGTTCTTTCTCGATGGTTTTGGCTCACGCGATTATAAGTCTTACCGTTGCCTCACGCTTGTTATTGTTCCAAGCGCTACTGCCAATCGCAACACTAGTGGACAAGTTTCATCAATCGACGGTCTAGCCACATGTTCGACGAGTCAAACTGACGTCACAACAGCTTCTCATTCCAAATCCATGGGTTTCCACAGCAAAGCCGACACCTTCAATACCCCCACGATTCATATTTGATGCAGATTTATGGATGTATTTGGCCAACACTTGTGCAAGGAGTCCATAGCGGAAGACATATGGATAGACATGGCCAAATAAAGGTATTATGGGCAAAAAGTAAAGACAAGAAAGAGTGAAATTCACTCTGTGCATGAGAGGTACGTGTGTGATAAAATTGAAGCCAAGAAGGTTGACTTTTATTATTGCTCTTGCAATAGGGAGAAGAACACGAGAAGTGCCAAAAGTTGTGTACGGCGTTCACTTTAGTGCCAAAAGTTTCAAAACGCTCACTTCAGTATCAATTCCCGAAAAAGACCATCTTTTAAGTGCCAACGACGAGAATTCAGGCAAAAAATTGACGCGGCATTTATAATTATTGGCATTATCTGACGTGGTAATTGTTTGGCTAAAATGAGAATCCATGTAGGAAATCGATCAAATATGAATCGCCCTCATCAGGGCGAGCGGCCCCCTACTAGCCCTCAGGCGGGGCCAGCGACCCCGTCGACCCCCAACCCCCCGTCGTCGCCGGTGTCACGACCTAACCTCACCCTTAGGGGGAGAAGATAGGTTTAGAGGTATCGTTCGTAAGGAGATCCAAATTGGCATCCCTAAAAAGCGGCTTAAAAGCAACGCCTAATGGTGATCCAATACCGTACCAGCCTTATGAGCACGAACTCTCCCAAGTTCATACCTCGAGTGACATTTGGGCATGTGCATTTTAAAAGTTCTTTAACAACCTAAAATATTTTTAGGAGTCGCCACTAGCCTATTAGGGTCCGCTAGAAACCGAGTGAAAGCATGGGATAAATGCTTCATTTTCTATGCAACCAGAGATTCATAAGATACGGGGACTTGATTACATTAACTATCTAGTTAATGCCCTTTCGGTACCTAAAAATTGATGGTTTTGTTAACAAAATATGTTTTCATGTAGACTTACATCACCTAAAGACTAGTTCACTAATTGACCATGTATTATTATCCTAACCATGCTAAAAAGAAATAACAAGCAATGTAATGAAAGTGCGCAAGCAAGTATATTACAAAAGAAATGCGCAATCAGCAATCCTAATATTGCTTTCTAAAAAGAAGAGGCAATCAAAACACCCCTTAATAAAGCCCTAAGGGCTTATTCGATTGGGTTCTTTTTTTAGAATTATTTTTATTTTTATATACTTTTTTATTTTTAGATCTTTTATTATATTCTGAATTTTTTAATTATTAATTATTTTTTTAATTTTCGAATTTTTCTTATATTTTTTAATGTTTATATTTTTTACTATTTTATTGTTTTATTGTTTTATTAATTTTTTTTTATTTCGGACAAGTTTAAAGGAAGACCCGGTCTAATTCGTTGACCCGGTCCGGGTTAGGTTTACAAATTGGGACAAACCTATGGCCCAATTCGAATTTTTTCTAAAAATGAGTTTTAAGCTAAAATGCAAGACTTGACTCAAAACTATAAAAGGCCCAAAAGATAAAAACAAATTTTATTCTAAAAAGAAGCCCAAGACCAGAAAGAGCCCAAACACAAATAAAATCTCTAGCCCAAAAAAGCCTGAACTAAACCCATCGAATTTTGACCTTATTTTGACTTTTCTTCATTTTTTAAAATTTTTCTTTTCCTTTCTCATGCAATTCATCTTCTTCCTCACGCTCATGCATCCGAAATTCGAGAGCGAGTTGAGGGCCAAGAGAGAGAGAGAGAGAGAGAGAGAGAGAGATTTGAAAGAGTTGAGGGCGAGAGTCTCCAGAGGACGGCGAGCTCCAAATTGAAGGTTATGAATACGAGGGTGAGCTGGGGGAATCATCGATGAGAGGAGAGGGTGAGCTGAGAAACAGAGAGAGAGAGGGCGAGTGAGCTGAGGAAGAGCTGAAGGTCGTTGCTGAGGGAGATGAAAGTCAGCTCTTCAAAGGGCAGTCTGGGAGATGGAATCTCAGAGAATGGGTTCGCTGGGAGAGCGAGGAGAGAGCTGGGGAAGAAACCGGAGAGGGTGCAAGCTGAAGGACAAAGGGTGAGCTCGGGAGAGATCAGAGCCTTCGAGGGAGAGCGAGAGCTGAGAGAGATCACCCCCCAAAATTCAAGCATTTTTTTTTCTTTTATGTTATTCCCTTTTTCTATTTTTTTTTTGTTACCGAGCAAATCCCCAGACATCTCCAGCTCGTTTGTGATGTCTCCATATGAGCTCCTCGCTTGGGCTCTTTATTAATATTTTTGTTTTTTTTGTTATTATTTTTATTTCTAATTAATACTAATCACTTCATAAAATAGTTTATCGAATCGGTAAAAATTAGGTGTCAACAGCTGCCCCTCTTTGAAAGGGAGCTCGAAGAGGTTTCATTCAAAAATAAAAGACACATAAATTTTTGCCGGTAAACGATAGTGAATATTTTTGTCTATCTTTTTTGTTATCATTATCAATTTTTTTGTTCTTTTTGTTTTTGTTTTGTTTTGTTGTTGTTTTTGTTTTTGTTGGTGTTTTTTTGGCGTGCACCATGTAATAATGGTCCTGACCAAAAGAGAAAGAGTCTTACTGTTTAACAACGGATTTCGACTAATGAGGGGAAGCCTTACCGTGTAACAACAGATTTTGACTAATGAGGGGAAAGTCTTGCCGCATAATAACGTATTTCGACTAATGAGGGGAAGCCTTACTATGTAACCATAGATTTTGGCTAATGAGGGGAAAGTCTTGCCGCGTAATAACATATTTTGACTAATGAGGGGAAAGTCTTACTGTGTAATAACGGATTTGGACAAATGAGGAGAAGTCTTACTGTGTAAAAACGGATTTCGACAAATGAGGAGAAGTCTTACCGTGTAATAACGGATTTCGACAAATGAGGAGAAGTCTTACCATGTAAAAATGGATTTCGACAAATGAAGAGAAGTCTTACCCTGAAGTCTTACTGTGTAATAACGGATTTCAACTGATGAATTGAAGAAGTCTTATCATATAATATCGGATTTCGACTTTTGAGGAGCCTTATCGTGTAACAACGGGTTTTGGCTAATGTGGGGAAAACTCGGGGCTACGAAGACTCACCACGAGCTACTAGAGCTCACCGCGGGAAACGAAAGCTTGCCATGTTAATAAAAAGACTCCGGGACTTTGAAGACTCATCGGGAACTCCGGGCAACAAAAGCCTATTGTGTCAGCGAAAGGACTCCGGGGCTTCGAAGACTCACCATGGGCTACTAAAGCTCACCATGGGCAACGAAAGCTTACCGTGCCAATGAAAGAACCTCAGGGTACTACGTAGGCTCACCAGGGACTCCAGGCTACTACGAAGGCTTACCGTGTTAGTGAAAAGACTACGGGGCTACAAAGACTCACCTAGATCTCCGTGCAACGAAAGCTCACCGTGTCAGTGAAAGGACTCTAGGCTACTATGTAGGCTCATCGGGGACTCCGGGTTAGTACGAAGGCTCACTGTGTCAGTGAAAGGAATCAATAAAAGTTTGAGATAAACTGGCATCATTTGGCATAACCAGACATGATGGAAGTTTGTCAATGCACTGGGGCTTTCAACTTTAGCCAGACATCATCTGATATTGTTAGAGGGTTCATCTGAGAAAAAATAGTTGTGACTGATTTGAAGTTTGAAGAAGTCACTCTGTGTAACAACGATTGTGACTAATTTGAAGAAGTCGCCGCGTGTACAACGGTTCTGACTTGTTTGAAGAAATGTACTGGGAGTATTTGACATCACCAGCCGTAACCTTCAAATTTACAATTTCAAAAAAACACGCTGGAAGCACTTGGCGTAACCAAATATTGTCATTAAATCACAATATTTCAAGAAGGATGCACTTGAAGCACTTGGCGTTGCTAGGCCTTATTAAATATAGACATTTTAAAACTACATATGTAAGTCAAGCGAAATTGTTTATTTATTTTTTATTTCAATATCAACATGAAGATGTTGAAGGATATTTTGGTAATTGTCAATTTATTTATGGCAACTGTCACCAAATTCTCAAAATTCCTTTGGAATAGATTTTCAAACAAAGTAATATTGACTTATTCAAAGGAGCTTGTTAAAATTCTGGGATGGAGTACCTTAATTAGAAAGTTCTTCTCACAATCTCTAAAAAAAGGCTTTTGATCCCATCCATTGATGTGAGATATCTTTTTTAGTTGGAAATACATCACATGACCTATGTCAAAGGTCTTTGGAAGTATTCACAGTAAATACACTTTGATCAATCAGAAAGGTTCTTTATAAGAATTGTAATGTGGGCAAGGTCATGGGTTTACACAAAAGACAGTCACTTGGAGGCCAAGAAAGAATATTTGATAATATCTCCATCGAGTTTACAAATCAAAAACTTTAAAGATAAGATAAGAAAAGATTGCCTCAACTCCTTTGAGCAGTAGCTTCTTTGTGAAATATTCATGTCTACTCAAAGCATCCCAATCAGAAAAGTATTTGGGATAGGTTGTAATGTTGGTTCAAGGTGAGGCTTGAGAGGCTTGTATTTTTCTAGAGAGGTTCAAAAAGAAGTAAGTGATTACTGAGGTATCATTACTAGCTCATTCAACCTTCGTTTCTCTCTTTTCTCTTGGCACTTGACTCTTGAACTTAATTTATCTCGAGAGTCCATTAACTAACAAAAGTTTTGAAGTATCAGAGCTTTTACTCTCTTTTATTATTTTCTTTTGCATTTGCATAATAGCATTTTTTTTTATGAGTCTGCTATTTTTGTATCCTTTTTCTAAGCATTTTTACTTTGGATACATTGTTCATGGGCATTGGCTTTGCTTTTACTAGGTACACTGCTTTTTCATGCCCAACAATTTTTCATTTTTATTTCATTGTCGGGACTCTCAAGATATTTTTCAAACATTTTTCTTTGGTAAATCATGTGCCTTGCCCCAATGTAAAGAGGTAATCATCACTTGGGTTCTGGAAATGAATTTCAAGGCTCAACTTGGCTTAACAAAAGGAGTATGAGTGTTTGGATAGACAAATGAATGCTCTTCTTCACTTCGGGATGCTTTGAGCCTCTATGAAGATTCACCTAAAGTTACCACAAAAAAATTGATACAAGTGGATATAATAAATTCTTTCTAAATCTATTTCACCAAATGATATCTTCTTCTTTTTTCAACCATATCCTCCTAAATTTGCCCCAGTGTGGGGGTGGTTCTTGATAGGGGTATTTGAAGAATTCTCCTTTTTTTAGGCTCAAAGAGGCTGGCAAAGAGTATATAGTGTATAAGATAAAAAAATGAAATGCCTTTTGTCATTTCAATCCATGTATTCACCGCGAATAAATTCATTGTTCTATGACAAGGTCTTTCTCTTTTTCTTTCACTCAACACTCATACTGTATTGGAGATGTGTTTGGACATGACTTGCCTTTCGTCATCTTAAGAACTCCAATCCAACATAATCAACTCTCATTTTTTGTTCAAGATGCTTATTCAAATTGTCCTTCATTGGGATTTTGATGTAAGATGCATGTACCAAAACATTGATCAACAATCAAAGAATATTGTTCACAATTTAAAAGAAGAAGACTTTGAATGTGATAGTGCGTACACCTAGAAGAGAGGTTGAATAGGTGATCTTGCAAACACGCGCGGAAATATAATTTGCAAGTTAAACTTCGTAGAAAACAAAAACAGAGAGTAAATGAAGAGAATCAAACACACTAATTATAGTGGTTCGGCTTTGATTAAGCCTACGTCCACTTTCTAGGTCTAATAGCTTATAGGCTGGAGTTCACTATGATTCAAAAGAGTTACAAGATCAAGATCGATGCTTCTCTAGGAAGAGTTCACTAATCTCATGAAGCTACATTGATTCTCTCTTTTGATTACAATATGAGCACAAAGACAAGTAGAATGATTAGCTTCAAACTATGGAAATTTCTCTTGTTTTCTCGACACCTTTCACAACTGGAGATGGCTCCCTTTAATACTTCTTCTAGTCTTTTTGACCATTGGCACTTACCAAAGAAGTTTTTCCAATCTTTTTGTTGGACATAATCAATCAGGGGATCTTAAGCTGTTTTAGAAACCGAGATACGAGTCCGTCAATCCTAATCACCCACACAATTAGGATCTTCAGTTTCCAAGAATGAATACTTGCTCAAAATGCTTGCCTTCCGATTGATTAATTATCTCCATAAATGAACATATATACAACCAGAGAATCAAGCTAATAAACTATCCAAATATATCTCTCTTACGAGGGTGATTCTTTAAGCTAATATACTCCTTAGATTTGACCAAGAATGTAGCAAAGATAACTGATGTAAGATATTCAATAGATATTATAGAAGGTCATAGACAGAGCAGAGCTTATTCTAACATCTTCCAGATGCTATAGGTACATACGGTGCATGTTCTGACATCTTCCAGATGGTGCAAAAAGTTTATCCAGACGATACGATACTTAAACAGACTATGTATAGTCTGTCTCCTTCAGCATATAACAATTGCAAACTAAGGCGAGTTTTGTCAACTTCAAAACAATAACAAGAGATTCTCTAACAGACTTTAATTCGCTTCACACTTTCTTTGAGAGACACAACTATTTTGCGCTTCAAACGATTTATACTTCTACTCTTATGAAAAGAGTTTTAGAGAGAGGGATACTCACCTGTCTCATCGATGTCTGCCAATCAGCCCTGTGACATAGTAAAAATATTATGTCAGTAATTGATCTTAAGAGTATGGAATTTGGAATGATACAGTGTTACCCTTGAGCTTGTTAGCGCTTTCTCCAGATGTGGCAAATGTTGATGATTTGCCCCTAAGTCTTGTCATTTTGACCTATACCTGGAGGGTTAGACAATCCTGAGTCATGGAGCTTTGATCATTATGTAAAAGAGTAAACAAGAATGTATCAATTGAAAATTTCTTTAATAAATGTGAAATTGGGAACGATACAACATTACCCTTCCCATGCACTTCTTCTTCTCGTGGTATCCACAGTTTTCTTCAGAAAAAGAACTTACCCGAGTCATGGAGCCTTGATCACTCTATAAAAGAGTAAACAAGAATGAATCAATTGAAAATTTCTTTAATATGTGTGAAATTGGGAACGATACAACATTACCCTTCCCATGCGTTGCTTTCAAGTGCCAACGTTTCCTATTAAAGAAAAATGGAATTGTGTCAGAATTGACATTAAAATGAATTATTAGAATCGATATAGTTTACCCTTCATTCATGTTTCTCTTTTTTTTGCCTTGACTCTTCAGCATCTCCAAAAGGGAATTCACATGCAAAAATATTTGTTAGATGTGCATGACACCGATGATCTAAAATGATTTTGCTTGTTTGAAAAATGGCTTTGTAGCTTTAATTTCATATATGGAAATTATTCTTGCATATATAAATCCACAAAGTTGAATTGCCTTTATTTTCAAATGATTTTTTTTTCAAAAGATATCCAATTGACAAGTAGTTCGAAAAATTTAAATGTGAATCATTAAATGTATTTCCAAGTTGTCTTGAAGATCTTGTCATCAAATGGGCCATTCGAATGCTATCGAATTCACTAAGTGAATGTCAAAGTCGAAATGAGAGGGATGTTCCATATTTCTTTAAATGCTTTGTTCCAATTTATTGAACCGAAATGGATGTTTCACTCTAATCGTGCTTTCTTCGCAAAAGTTGCTACTTTCGCAATCAATTGCACCTTTTCCTACAAGAAATAGAACATGTTACTTGCACTTGAAATTTGAACAAATCTGGTTTAGGAACAATACATCATTCTTGTATTGAATCAATTAACTCTATTTCATCCAATTTCATGAATGGTGATTACTTCCCTTTGAATGATCTTCCTCATTTGTCACATCCTTTTCTATTTGAAGGTAGAAGTGGACATATCTTCGTAATCCTTTCCATCCGTCATCATCTATAAATACGGATGACTATGTCAGTTTATAAGCAAGTTGTTTTAACTGTTGGAACAAATACATCATTTTCTTTTACAAAAGGTGCAGCTTTAGATAATGGTTGTTCTCTTCATGTGGTCTCATTGCTTGTTAGGGTCTTGCCTATGATTGACCTATCTTGTCCTTTCAAAGTCTGCAAAATTGGAGAGACAAGTCATTCATGAAATAAATCGAATTTAACTTGGAACGAGATTATCACCTTTTTCTTGAGAGCGACATTTAGTGATTGATCATTGGTTGTGTATATCCACACCTTGAAGTATTATTTTGCAGGCCGCTAATAATCATATCAAGCAGGATTAAGTGCTAATAAACTATTAAAGGCACCAACAATTTCCACTGCTAGTGGCTTTATAGCTTTTAGTATGTTATGGCCCATTCCTCTTCTTCTAAATGGTTTCCAATGACATTTCTACCAATTTGAATAATCTCACAAGGCCGAACATCCAAGGACACTACCATGCATATTGCAATTCACATCCTGCCATGAATATGCATCGATGCTTAAATGATTTTGAATGATGAGGGGTATGTGCATAGCATCTACTATTGACAATTGTGTGCAATTTCCATCAACAAAGTGAGAGATTCACTGCTCAAACTAGCATGAGATAAATAGGACAAAATGGAAGATTCAACTCATGTGTCATTTGATTTCATGATTTTGAGTATCCAAAGAGTGCGATGTCAAAGTTGGATTTGCAATATTTTGCATCGGTCACAACTTTATAATTTTGTGGGGGCATTTGACCAAGAATCAAATACAAACGCCAATTTTAATAGTGTCCATTCTTGTCTCATGTCCAAAAAAAATGCATGAACAAATTGGTTTCGGAAGAAATTGATTTCATTAGAACGATTACAGTTTTACCATCCATGAATGTTTTACCGATGAATAACCTACTAAAAAAATAAATATTAGCACATAATTGAAACATCTGATCTTTCAATAAGGTTGCCTCTTACAATGTCTCGCTGCCCCTATTTACGGGAATTTACAATGTCTTTCAATAAGGTTGCCTCTTTCAATATGATCTTTCAATAAGGTAGCCTCTTTCAATAAGGTTACCATTCATGAATGTCTCGCTGCCTCTATTTACGGGAATTTAGCACTTTAACAAAATTTTATTGCAAAAGGAGACGTCATTAAAAGATCAATTTGTAGCACTAATCGAACATCCATTCTATTTCAAAAGTTTCATGGACAAAATGTGTCATTGATTTGTAATTTTACTTTTGTAGAATTGGGGCATTTCTTATTTTTAGAAATCAATACACAATGTGATTTGATTTTCAATTCTAGAATATGAAAAAGAAAGAGTTTCTTAGAAAAAGAGATTTTAATTCCATGCCCCAAAATATAATTTTGACTTGTAAGAATTTCTGTACAAAGTGTGACTTTAAACGAACAATTAAATAACTTACAAAAAACCATCTTCTTTGTAGGGGTTAAATCAAATGTGTTTAAAATCTAGATTCAAATTCACTATAAAGAGTGGTTACCAAAATTTTCAATATAGAGCCTAGATTACCAAGGACATTCGGTTGATTCTTGCAAATGAAAATTTTAATCCAAATTGGACAAGTAAATGGAGAAATTATACTTACAGTGGGTGACGAATTTCCAATTCCTTTTTTTTTTAAATCACATAGACATGCAGATGTATTCGAGAGGTTCACTAAATGGTGGGATTCTAAAGGTTTAAGGCTCCCATTCCAATTAGATCCGAAGGGTTTTCCCATTCTCACTTTCGTCGGATAGTTCCCTTCATTACAAATTGGAACGAGTAGGATCGAAAGGGAATAACCACAGGTCGTTCCCCACGTGAGTTCCTCATTTCAACACCTCATAAGTGCTTCCTAATCGTGGTTTGGGTTTCAAGCACAGGTCTGTGTGCAAAGTGTAGTGATAAAGCTTTTTAGAAAACATGCATAGTAGTTCATATTCAAACAATACTTCAATAACACCCACATAGACATACATTCCCACACCTTCCTACAAAATAAATTAGTCAACAGACACTCCACCCCCTATGACTCCTAACCTGTAATAACATTGTGTTTATCTCTATCTTCAAATAAGCACTGCATAAAAACATGTTAATTTAACAGTCAATCAATTTATTGGGCCTAAGTCCACAAGTCCCCAGTGGAGTCGCCAAGCTGTCACGACCTAACCTCCCCCGTTAGGGGGAGAAGATAGGTTTAGAGGTATCGTTCGTAAGGAGATCCAAATTGGTATCCCTAAAAAGCATATTAAAAGCAACGCCTAATGGTGATCCGATTCAGTTCAATCCTTACTAGCACGGACTCTCCTAAGTCCATACCTCGCATGACATTTGGGCATGTTCATTTTAAAAGTTCTTTAACAACCAAAATTATTTTTAGGAGTCGCCACTAGCTTATTAGGGTCGGCTAGAAATCGAGTGAAAGCATGGGAGAAATGCTTCACTTTCTACGCAACCAGATATTTCTAATATACGGGGACTTGATTACATTAACTATCTAGTTAATGCCCTTTCGGTACTTAAAAATTGATTATTTTGTTAACAAAAGATGTTTTCATGTAGACTTACATCACTAAAGACTAGTCCACTAATTGACCATGTATTATTATCCTAACCATGCTAAAAAGAAATAACAAGCAATGTAATGAAAGTGCGCAAGCAAGTATTATAGAAAAGAGATGCGCAATCAACAATCCTAATATTGTTTCTAAAAAGAAAAGGCAAGAAAAACGCCCCTTAATAAAGCCCTAAGGGCTTATTCAATTGGGTACTTTTTTTTAGATTTTTTTTATTATATTCTGATTTTTTTATTTTATCATTATTAAATTTTTTTAAATTTTCATATTAAAAGCAACGCCTAATGGTGATCCGATTCAGTTCAATCCTTACTAGCATGGACTCTCCTAAGTCCATACCTCGCATGACATTTGGGCATGTTCATTTTAAAAGTTCTTTAACAACCAAAATTATTTTTAGGAGTCGCCACTAGCTTATTAGGGTCGGCTAGAAATCGAGTGAAAACATGGGAGAAATGCTTCACTTTCTACGCAACCAGATATTTCTAATATACGGGGACTTGATTACATTAACTATCTAGTTAATGCCATTTCGGTACTTAAAAATTGATTATTTTGTTAACAAAAGATGTTTTCATGTAGACTTACATCACTAAAGACTAGTCCACTAATTGACCATGTATTATTATCCTAACCATGCTAAAAAGAAATAACAAGCAATGTAATGAAAGTGCGCAAGCAAGTATTATAGAAAAGAGATGCGCAATCAACAATCCTAATATTGTTTCTAAAAAGAAAAGGCAAGAAAAACGCCCCTTAATAAAGCCCTAAGGGCTTATTCAATTGGGTACTTTTTTTTAGATTTTTTTTATTATATTCTGATTTTTTTATTTTATCATTATTAAATTTTTTTGAATTTTTGAATTTTTCTTATATTTTTTAATGTTTTATATATTTTTTACTATTTTATTATTTATTAATTTTTTTTTTATTTTGGACCGGGTCAAAGGAAGACCTAGTCTAATTTGTTGACCCGGACCCTAATGGTCCGGGTTGGGTTTCCAAATTGGGCCAAACCTATGACCCAATTCGAATTTTTTCTAAAAATGAGTTTTAAGCTAAAATGCAAGACTTGAGTCAAAACTATAAAAGGCCCAAAAGATAAAAATAAATTTTATTCTAAAAAGAAGCCTAAGACCAGAAAGAGCCCAAAAACAATAAAATCTCTAGCCCAAAATAGCCTAAACTAAACCCACCGAATTTTGACCTCAATTTTGACTTTTCTTCATTTTTTTAAAATTTTTCTTTTCCTTTCTTCTGTAATTCATCTTCTTCCTCACGCTCATGCCTTATTTCCTCCACCGGCTGAGACCAATAATCATGCATCCGAAGGCTCATGTAATAAACTAAAACTACATAACTAGGCTAAGAATCAAAGAGTAAGTATTCAGATTTTTATCTAGGCATTTCATCAAACATGTGGAGCTCAACAATGACAAACAAATTCTAATACCGAAATCAATCCTAATCTAAACCACGATTTTGCAATACATGAACAAGGAAAACATATCAACATCAAATAAGCATTATAGTAATTGGGAAGTCAACCTAACAACATCCAGAATATAGCCAACAAAAGCACGCCAATGTACAAACCGAGAGATAGGCAGCAAAACTCATAGACATGGAGTTTGAATGAAATATAACCGAGAGGAAATCTTACCGGTAGAGAGGAGATAGATTGAAATAAAAGAAAACTGGCGAACAATCCTTGCTTCCGATCAGTGTTGAGAAAATCTACTGGTGAAGAAAACTCTATGCCAAGGAGCTTTTAATCAATGACTCTTCAAAGTCTCCCTAAATCCGCGAGAGCTGAGGGCGAGAGTCCGAGAGCACGAGCAGAGTGTGAGCGAAAGTGGTGAGTTGGAGAAAGAAATGGCGAGCTGCGAGTTGAAGGAGATATGGCGAGCTAGGGAAGATGAGAGCGACGAACTCGAGAGAGAGAGAGAGAGAGAGAGAGAGAGAGAGAGAGAGAGAGAGAGAGAGAGAGAGAGATCAGAGGGAGCTTATGGCTAGAGCGAGCTGAGGGCCGAGAAAGAGAGAGAGATGTGAGAGAGCTGAGGGCGAGAGTCTCTAGAGGACGGCCAGCTCCGAATTGAAGGTTATGAAGACGAGGGCGAGCTAGGGGAACCATTGGTGAGAGAAGAGGGCGAGCTGAGAAACAAAGAGAGAGGGCGAGTGAGCTAAGGGAGAGCTGAAAGGCCGTTGCTGAGGGAGATGAAAGTCAGCTCCTCAGAGGGCGATCTAAGAGATGGAATTTTAGAGAATGGGCCCGCTGGGAGAACGAGCAGAGAGTTGGGGAAGAGACTGGAGAAAGGGCGAGCTGAAGGACGAAGGGGCAAGCTCGGGAGAGATCAGAGCCATTGAGGGAGCGCGAGAGTTGAGAGAGATCACCCCCCAAAATTCCAGAATTTTTTTTTCTTTTATGTTATTCCCTTTTTCTATTTATTTATTTTTTGTTGTCGAGCAAATCCCTAACCATCTCCAGCTCGTCTATGATGTCTCCATATGAGCTCCTCGCTTGGGCTCTTTATTAATATTTTTGTTCTTTTGTTATTATTTTTATTTTTTATTTATTTTGTAGCTAAACTTCTAATTTCTAATTAATATTAATCACTTCAGAAAATAGACTAAAGAATGGTTTATCGGACCGGTAAAAATTAGGTGTCAATAGCCAGCCCTGCTTGAAAGCGGGCAGGGGGCCGCTTGCCTTGACGAGGGAAAGGGCCAGCGATCCTCACCTAGATCTGGGAGAGGGTTGCGACCCTCTCCCGATGATGGCAAGAGCCTCCAGCCCTTGCCAAGGAGCCGACGACCCTGCCGGCCCTTGCTGAGGGGCTGGTGACCCCGCCAATAACGGCCGCCGCCCTACCGGTAATGGGGCGGCGGCCACAGGGGGGAGGGCTCCCCTCCCCTTGTATTTTCTTTTTATTTTCTTTTTTGTTATCTTTTTTGGTTTTTTGATTAAGGGTTTGGCCGACGATTTAGGGTTTTTATTTTTGGGAAAGTTGACTACATGACGTCGTTTTGATGTTTATATGTTAACTAAACCTTCGGCGAGCCACATTGGACTTGAAAATTAATAAACAATGGGCCAGGTCAGATTTTCGGCAGGTATATCGGAGTTGACACTGAAATTTTTGACTTTTTGAAAAAGTGGAACTGAAGTGAGTATTTTGAAACTTTTGGCAGTAAAGTGAGCGCCGTACACAATTTTTGGCAATCCTAGTGTTCTTCTCCCCTTGCAACACCATCGCAAGGCCACTCCCTGTCTTGCCGATTTGCTCCCCGAGTCGAGTACCGTCGGTTATCTCTCTACGATTCAGGAGGCTCCTTTCGTTTTATTTTCACAAGTTTCCAAAGACTACATTATTGGCCCACCCTTCATCGTCACATCGGCTGCGAAGCCTACAACGTGAATTGATATATTGATGGTTTGGTCACCATAGGATTACTTACTATTAGCTAGTGAAATTTGATCGCTAGAACTCTTTCTAGCATCCAGATTTTATTTGGTCACTAACCTTTTGGTCTCTAAAGACTAATTTTTCTTGTGGTGTTCAAACTTGTACAAAATTCCGTAAAAGCCGACATTACTCGTAATTCTATTACTGTAGACAGAGACAAAATTGCAATTTCGAAATGGAGAAGATGGCTGGAGTCTGATTTCCTTAAATGTCTAGAACTTCCCAAATTTGAATCGAGGTTTTTTATCTCTCTTATCCTAAGTTCACTTTGAATTTCCAAAGTAGGGGAAATCCTTCTGCAGTTTGGGTTTGTTCCTTGCAGAGCGGGTCGGAAATCCAACTTTGATCTTGTGCTCGCTTCAACTCTCTTCGATCGGAGGAGGATGAAGATGAAGCTAACGATATCACCAAGAAAATAGCCAAAACCAAAGAAAGTACAACGAAGGAACCAAAGGGAAAACAAATAATGGAAAAGAGAAAAAATACTTCAATCATCTCTATGTCGAATGAATAAGAACGAATCCTACACCAATAATCAATCCTTCTCTGTGTTACATCCTCGCCTGATCAATCCAAATTCAAAGTCATAACCCCTCTAAAGAAGTCAATTTCAGAGTGGAGTGGAGAAGACATAGATTCGTCCGAGCACTACTGTAACCACCACGTTCGCAGCCGTCAACACCATCGACAAGTTCCTGCTGATCTTCTCTGAAACTGGCATCATCTCGAAGTAGACCAACAAGACGGAAACAACCGAAAGCGTGTAGGTGATCGATGTGGACAACAGCAAGGCCTTGAAGATCCATTGGAATGGCCTCATGTTTTCTGCCCTAATTGTCATCATTATGATGAAGTTAATCACCCAGTTCAGCATCTGAACGAATTTGGCAATGTTGCAGGCTTCAGGGAAGAGGACGTCGGCCGTGCAGACGGGGAGAGTTCCCTTCCTCCTCTTGAAACTGTCCATCCGACCGCAACGAGCGAAAACTGTTACTGCACTTGATAATTTTTCCGCTCTGGAAACAAAGTTGTTTATCTTCTGCACCCGCTTTGCTCCGTGTTATTCAATTTATATGGAAAAGGTGCTTCTCCTTCTTCTTGCTGTTCTTCTTCTTTGTTTTCCTAATGACTTGTGTGTTTTCCTAGTCGGACTCGAATTCCCGACGCATAGATAGATCACCACTTTGAAGCGACGCATGGATCACATGCCTACCCACATCACTTATCAATATCCCTCCACCTATTGGTCGTTGCAAAATTCACACTCAAATCTTGCGTCCTCATCTCTCAGTTCTTGAAATATAGACTTTATTCCAATCCGATTTAATTTGTTGTGAGCTATCTTGATATTTGAACCTCTAATTTTAAGACATACTTTTATAATTGGCAAAATATTGACAATTTTTATAATTTTGAATAAAGGTTAATATAACAAAAGTGAAAAGGCATGAGTGAACATGCTTTTTTTCGACTTTATCATTTCCATCCAAGGATAATATTCGAGGTTGAGTCATATGTCAAACTTACAATCTGATAGAGATTTTTTAGTCATAATTACTTTGTTGAAGACAATGACTTGAATTCGTGATCTCATGAAATAGAGTGTGACCCCTTACTATACTAGCCTACCATGTTGAGTAATTTCTAATTTATATATCCAAGACGAATCGAGAATCTAAATTCCAAAGTAGATTTTTTTCCCTCACACTCAGCTTATGTGTCATCCTAATGACACATTATCCCATGGAACCAAGTCAATTCAAGATGACCCCGTTGCCCCCGTGGACTAGTTTCTAGTAGATACCTGCGATATACCAAAATCCCTTTCGAAAATTATTTTCTTTTACAAATTTCGTAAGTTAAAAAAAAAATACGTTTCTTCTACATATTTTACCTTAATAATTGTCATTATTAAAAAATAGGTCGACAGCGGCTATATGATAGATTGTTAAGGAATTGGATGTTGAAATCCATGACCTAAATACACTATTGACTTTACTTTAGAAAGCTGACTCAGCAAGCCAGAGAGTAGATTGAAATTTGAAGGGTAAGCAAGTAGCCAAAACATATGATCTTGCTCAAAGCTCAAGCCTCTAGTTCAATCGTAAACTGGCTTGCTCTTCTGGAGCAAAGACATCGCATAGGCTTGATATGTGTGAGGCACACATCAGGAACTCGAGGTCGTGGACTCCTGCTGAGACCACTTAAAGGGAAGTAAAGACTCCATGGTTACCTCATAGAAAGCTCAATTTCACATGAGGAGGACAAAATTGCATAGTCTGAACTGAAAAATAGAATGCAGATCGCAATCATGCAGAGCTTAAGCTTTTTTAAGACGGCGTGATGACTTGCGTCACGATCTTTTGTAAACCTTAAACAGCCCCACTGATCCCAGCATAAGAGCAGGTTCGAATTTGTTGAAAGGTACAATCCCTCCGGTGACCCGATACCTCCAGAATGGCTTGCTCATCAACTAACTCGAATTTGATACTTGCAGAAGCAACTGTGAAGACAAGGAGATCATCAAAGTTTTCACGACGTGTGACATTCCCAGTCACTCTTTCAATCTAAGTAACAACACCCTCATACTCCTATGAGCCCAAAGTCCAACCAACGGCGACACAGTTTATGTAATTGAGCCATGGTTTCCTCAATAAAGTGATTTTAATTTAACTTGATTGACCGTTGAAAGAGCAAAAATCTAGATCACTATCGTTCCCAGCAAAAATAAATCTAAGAGATTGCCCATGCACGAGTAAGGCAAAAGAGAAAAAGACCTTCTAGGAAAAGGTATTGAACCAACCAAGTATGCAGCCAAAGTCCACAGCAAGGCCATACACTTGCATCATTAAGATAACCCTTGCACATCAACAAATCTCAACACAAGCAAAACAAGAATTCTTGTGTCTTCTTTCATAATCTAGAGTAAGGAAAATTCATGAGTTATAGGACAAAAACCAGATCCTAGGTACAGCATTAAATTGGAATTGAAGCCTTAGAAATTGAATCCAGCTCAAAATACACAAACAGCCAAAAGGAACATCACAGTTTACTCAATCACATACAGTAAAGAAGAGTACAACCTCCATGCAACCTAGACAGGAGCAATCGGTTTCGTCCAGTCGATGACATAAAAAGCCTACAAGGAATAAGCATCAGGCTAGTGATTATTTCTTTCCTTTCTAATAATCAATCAGCTGTTCACACCCGAAAAATGAGCATCCACAAATACTAAACAGAACGATCGCATTTGACCAAAATAATAAAAAAGCATGATCACTTGCAAAAGATGGCTTAATGCTTGCATAGTCACGATAAATATATAGGAAGATGTCTCTCTACGCACACTCTTTGGTGAACAACCTAGTAAGTACACAATCTTTTTCCTTCCTTTGGAACATTTCAGAGTTTGCACAGACCCGACCATCCCCTCATTAGATTCCTTAAAACTTGAGGCTTCCATCATCTGAATGATCTACCGCTTAAGAATGTGCAATGCAACCGTTTAGAGGAAGAACAACCCTCATAGAGCCCATTTACCCCGCCCCTAAATTCACAAGAAATCACCTCCAAAACTGAAATTATCAAAATTTACCACTTCACCGACCTCATTTATTAAGCGGAACCAATCCTATACACAAGAAACACTAACACAGGAAAGACAGCAGACAACGGAAACAGTGCAGGCCACAGAGCAATCAAATAGATCCAAATTATAACATAACATTCTGCAGACAATGAAATCACGGGCCTTTTGGCCATTGGGGATGCGATTTAAATCCAAGCACTCCATCGTCAGTGAGCACCGATTTGAACACTGCCGATAGTATTGATCATATCACAAAGAGGATACCAAAATCAAAACCTATAGTAACTACAAATAGAAAAGCTGTAGCCTCAAGATCCACAGCCGAGTTCCCAATTCATAGATTATACACGACATTCACAAAAACAAACTTCGAAGGAACAAGCTGCTCAGACACATACCACATTGCGACAGTAAGCAGTACGCATAGTATGAACGAACAATGAGACAAGCAGAACAAAAATTAAGCAAGAACTATGAAAATGCAACACCAAATAATGATTTAATTTACGTCCCAACATCCCTTATAACTAGAGAAAAACTAGAATTACATCATCGCAACGTAAAATCCGAAAATCATGAATCTATTGATCTTCCTGAAACATGACCCGAGCAACACAACTAGTAAAATCCTCCAAAACCGAACTTAAACCAAAAAGATAAAAGAAGGGAAGATATGGAAACAAAAAGAGGAGCGACCTATTTTTTCCCCATCAATCCTGAGGAATCTCGACGTCCCCATCGGAGATCTCCTCCTGCAGATCTTTAGGGTCCTTCCCGTCGACCGTACACCCCACGGACACGCACGTTCCGAGAATCTCCTTCACCGTCCCGCTCAGTTCCTTGGCCATGGACCTCGGCTTCATCACCCTGGCGATCTCGATGACGTCGTCGAGCGAGATGTTGCCGTTGTGCTTAATGTTTTTCGTCTTCTTCCTGTCGCGCTCCGGCTCCTTCAGGGCCTTGATCACGAGGGCGGCCGCCGACGGGACCACCGAGACCTTGGCCTGCCGATTCTGGACGGTGAGCTTGACGGTGACCCTGAGGCCCTTCCAGTCTTTGGCGGTCTCCTTGGCGATGTCCTCACCGATCTTCTTGGGCGAGAGGCCGAGGGGGCCGATCTTGGGAGCGAGGGAGCTGGCGGCGCCGACCTCGCCGCCGGTCACGCGGACGTAGACGTCGACGACCTGCGAGGGGTCGAACTTCGGCGGCATTGCGGAGGCTGTGAGGCCAAGAAGTGGGACGAGAATGAGAGGGTGAGTACAGCCGAACGGCGGGGAGCCGGAGGTGCGAGCTTTGTTTGGCTTATTATATGAGTAGGGTTTCGCGGATGCAGAAGGGAGATGTTGGGGAAATGACGTATCTGTCCACGGCCTTGTTGGGCTTCTTCTGTTTGGGCAAGAGCGCTTTGTGCATTTGGGCCGAACGCCTCGGGGAGCTCGATGTGTCTACATGGGATGATGATGTTGGTTCGGACAGGATGCAAATCTTTCCATATCGGTCTAGGTTTTGAAAAGGATTGGTCATTTCTTGGATTCGGATCTCCAATGAAATACAAAGAGCCTTTCGTCTTGTATCAGAGCCCCAAGACATGGAACCAAGCCCGTTTCCAGTACTCAAGACAGCTGCCCCGAACAACTTCCTGTGTTGTTGCTCTTCGTGTACTGTTGACTGAGTGGTACACTCTCTCCCGAGCTTCACTTCTCAACGATGTTTTCTCTTGGTTTGACTGCCTTCTCCATTTTGCCTGATATTCCATTGATCCTCTCTCTGCCACTGGCTTTTCGTTTCTCATCTTGAAATCTCTCTCATTTCTTGATGTCATAAGCAGCAAGATCTTTAACTCTTTTGGTTCTTCAGATCGAAGAAAAGAGTTTCTCTTGGTTCTGTCATGTGTGCATTGAGCAGGTGCCTTGCTAAGACTCTCTCCGGTCTATATCTAATGGAAATTTTTACAACAATTTTCTTTAAAAGGGAAGATTGTTAGGTCATAGAATTCATCGATTTAGTCCAAAAACATCTTAAGGAAAAAAAAATGAGGCAGTTGTTATAATTGCTTGAATTTACTAACAAGTGTCCTCCCTTATTGTAGGTTTTGCTTCGCAAAGCATCATCTTATGCGAAAATAAATTAGGATACATTGCAAGATCCTAGGTTATCCCTATATACTTGAGATTCTTAGAGAGTTTTGACTTAATGAATTTGACGCGGTGCTCATGAAGGATCATCTAAACAATTCCCCAATGCTTTGTAGTGGACTTTGGTATTAGCTCGTATTCTTTTGACACATGGAAACCCGATTAGCCCGTGTCCTCCTAGCTGTTAAACATCATTGCGGTGACTTTTGGATGTTGGCTCTTCATTAATTTTGGATTTTTGGGCTCCTCGACTTATGTATATTCGAACTTAGGTACTTTGATGGTCGAATCATTGAGAATTTTCACATGATTAATTTTTGTTGACTTCTCTCGACTTTCAACTACATTAAACAACTTGACATTCCTCACATGCTACCTGTCATTTTTGTCTACTAGAATCACTTGCTCTTCCTCTTACATCATCTTTACTACATTCCACTTATAGGGATACTGTCATGCGATGCTATCCCTTTTGCAAGGCTAAGGGACCTTGGGAGTAAACCTCCTCTTCACCGTTTAAGTCTTTATGTGTCTAGTCGAGCTACATGCTCCTAAATTGATCGGTGACAATTCTAGTCTTTTACAAATTTCTTTGCACATTTAATAACCAAAATCTATGATTTAAGAAAATTCTAGCAAATAAGACGCTACTAGCTGGGGGACTCACGAAACTCAATGTGCTGTAATAATAAAGACTAAAGTTGGTAAAATGCGTGAGGATCGAATGTTCTAACTCCTGTGTGATGGGCACCAAACGTATAGTCATGGAGCATTTTCTCCCGAAGCAAGTGGAATTGAGATAGAGAATACCGAAGCTCAATGAAAGAATGTTGTAAATGGGTTGCATCGATGATCCAAACTATTCTGGCCCAAAACACGACTTCAACTAATCATCAGCTAAAGAAAGACGTCTCCGTTTGATCTTTAATCCACTTTTTTGCACCGTAACCTACCCCTTCCTAAGCTGCTTTGCAGTTGCAATGGACGTTGGATTCTTTAGTCTTCTTTATTGCTAAAGCTTCCATCACATGGCGAGTACTGATTAGTTCGCATTCAAAGAAGGATAAAAGGGTTATGCTAGCAAGCTATCAAGCATATTCAGCAATCCTATTTGATTTATTTTCCTGATTTAATTCGAACTTTACTTTTGAATTCAATTTTGAAACGCTTGAAAATTCTAGAATTACGAATATTTTCTTTCGGGGACCCGATTCTAGATCGAGTCATATTTCCATGTCTTGAAATTTTCTTCCGCGTCAACAAATTGTTTGAATTATTCCACTTATCTCACGGGCATGCAAATATTTTATAGACTTGTCATATGGAACATATAGCAGACTGCAGTACATAAGTTATGTATTTTAGTGGACTCACTGTTTGTCCCAAACATTCTTCGAGGAAACTTTCTTGATGCGCTTCCAAAATTAGGTTAATTGATGGAAATTATAGTTAGCATCTGACTATATCTTATTGAATTCCATTTGAACTCAAATGATCTAGTAACCAATCAAGTCGAATGTGTGGCCATGGATTGATCTAACCTGAGTCAATTGTTCTTTTTTCTTTTGTTCGAAAAGATAGTTTCTCATTTTTTTCCGGTAAGGTAAGTAATTGTATTAATCTTTCACCATGCAATCTGTACAAGGCATAAGGACCCAGTATCACAAAACTTGCACTCACATCAACGTAAGATGTGAGTATAAGAGTACCAAGATTCCAATGAGATAACCAACAGAAAAGGCCTAAACAATGACCAACTGAAGAGAAAAAATGGCTTAAACAAGCCAACTAAGAAAGCTTAAACAATGGACAACTGTAGTTAAGAATACCAAATTGAATCATGAGAAAATGGAAGAACAATTCCCCAATTTCGTTGGACCCTCCTATTCCTAGGAGAATCCACCACCTGTTGGAATGTCCTAACTTTATCTTTGACCATCATGATCAACTTCGTCTTCATCGCAAGGACAAATATATCACAATTGTGGAACAAAGCGTTGTTTCGTGTCATCCAAATAATATGACATAAGGCACCCAATGCGAATCTAGATGGAAGCAATTTCCAGCAATATGATTGGTCACCCATTCAAGTGTTTCAGGCCATGAACCATTCCTCCAAGATAAATTACAATTCTCTGCCCAAAATGATGCAAGTTAAGAAGTGACTTGGCATAAAAAATATATGTGGTCTATGGAATCAGGTCTAGTATTATAGAAAACACAATGAGCATAATCTATTCTACTATAAAATAACAAGAATACCTGGGTGGGTAGCCCGTTCCATGTCATTAGCCAGAGATGGAATTGGTGCATGGGAATAATAAGTTTGCTCCATATGAATGATTGCCATGATACTCTTTGGGCCATTAGTTGTAAAATACTCCATGCAGAAGCCACCAAAAGGTGTTGGAAGTATCCCCCATACATTGAAATGAATCCAGTAAACCCCTAAAGATGGGAGTGTCTCTCCCCAAACCTCCATCGTTTCCTCTAGCCATAATAAGATCAATCACCTTGGCTTCTCTAGAGAAACCCGAATGGTAGATATCACGATTGGATAATAATAAATTCAACGGACCACGAGTATGCCAATGATTTAACTTTAAGGATATCGATCGCACATCTCCAATACGCCAATGGAATAAATGCTGGAATTCACATCCAAGCTCAAGGATTTTCTTCCATGCCCGTGAACCTAAAAACTCTGCTCACTTTAAAAGGTGGGGTGAATCCACTTGCACCACAAGGATTTCTTATCAATGAAAAAGACCCAAAAATGCTTCAACATGGCGACCTTGTTACTTTCCCTAAGTCGCCTAATACCAAGACCCCCTTCCTCCTTAGGGAGATAGACATCCATCTAAGACACTTTTGCCTTACCTGACCCAAGTTCTGAAACTTTCCAAAGGAATTGCTGGAGTATATGCTCAATTCTATCTATGATTTAGCTAGGCAATATAAACAAACCAGACCAATAAACCTAAATAGCATGGAGAACTGACCTAATGAGTTGCAAGTAGCTCGCAAATCAGAGGAAACATTGGGTCCAAAATTGAGCTCGTTTTGTAATCCTATTAACCAGGGATGTGCAATCCGCCTTCCCCAGTCTTCCCGAGGAATCCCCAAGTACTGGAATGGAAAAGAGCCAATCCTAAAGCCAGGCAGGTCAGTAATGGAAGTGTGCAGCTCCTCAGAACCACCCAAGATATACACTTCACTCTTCTCATGATTAGGTTCCAAATCTAAACATTCCACAAAAGTAGAAAAAACCGTCTTTATAAGTGCAATAGATGTCACCTTAACTCCACTAAATAGAAATATGTCATCAGCAAAGAATAAGTGAGTCAATCTTGTGACCTTGCATCTCCAATAGAATTTGAAACCCGATTGGCTGGTCTGCCTATCAATGATGCCAGAAAAACCTCCATAATCAAGGTGAAAAGGTATGAGGAAATTGGTCTCCCTGCTTGAGACCCATGAAGCTAGCAAAAAATCCCTATAATTCCTCATTAATAGAGATGGAGAACTTGGGAGTTCTCACACAAGTCACAATCACATAATCAAGTTGGAAGGGAACTCAAAAGCACACAATGTAGATTCCAAGAAAGCCAATCAACAGTGTCATACGCCTTTCGAAAGTCCACCTTCATAGCATATTAGGGGTATAAGGTTCATGATAAAAGTCACAAAGTAGCTCTTGAGCTAATATAATGTTATCACTAATACGCCGGCCTTTGACAAAGGCATTCTAAGATGTACTAATAAACGAAGGAAGAACTGAGGCCACCCGATTAGCTAGCAACTTAGTAATGCACTTATAGATGGTGTTGCAGCATGCAATTTATCTATAATCATTCACTGAGGAAGCATTGAGAACTTTAGGAATCAAAGCAATGATGGTGGTGTTCGACTGATGAAGCATACCCCCACAATTTCGAAAATCCATAATAGCCGTAGTCATTAATGGGTCTACTATATCCCAAGACCGTTTAAAGAAATCAACGCTAAACTCATTTGGCCCGGGGCTTTCCCCAGTGCTAAAGAAAAGAAGGTATTATGGATCTCCAAATCAGAAAAAAAAAGGGTAGATAAACGTCATACTTGGCTATCATCTAAGGTGTGCTTAAGGGTCCCCCATATCTCTTGATCTGATGGTAATGATCGCCGCTTAGGGGAGGTGAAGAGGCCTTCATAATGAGCAATAAACACATCATTAACTTCATCAAGTGAAGATACTTGATTACCAAAATTATTTACCACTGAGATAATCCTGTTACTGAGTTGCCTGGTCTTCAATGAATGGTAGAAGAACTTTGTATTCAAGTCTCCCTACTTTAACCAGTGTACTCTAGAATTTCGTTTATAGAAAGTCTCCTCCTATAGACAAAGACTAGAGAATGCCTCCATGGCAACCTTCTCATTCTGGACTAATAAAAAGTTATATGGGTCTTATAGTAGAGATTCTTGCACCATAGATAGTCGTTGTCTAGCCACCTTTGTGTGATTAGAGATATCTGAGAAGGACTCCCTATTGAACTGTTTCAAACGGGTCTTGAGTAATTTGAGCTTAGTACAAAGTTGGAACATCGGCGTACCATCCATACTACAATCCCAAACTTGAGAAACCATAGTCTTGAAGTCGGGTTGTGTCATCCTAAAGTTAAAGAACTTGAAGGGTCTTCGTACCTGTATCAATGGCATAATGCGTATTATCATTAGAGAATGATCATAAATACCTAGTGTGAAGAAGTTGGCTTTTGAAAAGGAGAACATCATACTCTACTGCTGATTAACCAAGACCATGTCAATCTTTCTCTGAATTTAGTCCACCCCCTACGATGTAGACCATGTATATATATGCATCCCACATATCTCAAATTATCTAACTCAGCCTCCAACAAACAATTATGAAGATCATCATAAGCTAGATTTCAGTTATCAGAGCCTCCAAGTCTATCGGATGAATACTGAATGACATTAAAGTCACTAGCCAAGTCGTCTCAATGTTAGCTTCGCCCCTTCCAATAAGATCAGCCCATAAAAGTCGTCTAGAGACAAATATATGTGCTGCATACATAAAAAATAAAGCAAAGCAAATATTTGAGGCTACCTCCCTCAAAAGACCATGTATGGCCTGGGAAGAGCTACTAGTGATATGAAAATTCACAGTATTAGGGTCCCATCCTACAAATATCCTTCCATATTCTAAGTGCTCATAATTAGCACACAAAGACCAACCAGGTATAAGATTAGAAGAAATAGACAAAAAATTTAACTTCGATACCTTAGTTTCCACAATACCAATACAACATAGGTTGTTGCTCCTTACCAAATGCCTCAGTTCAGCTTGTCTAAACGGATTGACTACATCTCAAGCATTCCAAATTCTCATATACATATGTACAAGAAGGGAGATAGATTTACAGTTTCTTGGCCTGACAGCCTTTCCTTTTTGGGTCCACCCTAGGAGTAGGATGCGGAGGTGGGATGGGACACCGCTATAGGTACACTCTAAGATGACACTGCCACGACTGGCATGGACTGGGACACCTCCCAGAACATATTCTGGGCCAACAACGAAGCATTGTCCTTAGGGACAGCGAGGTCCTTGCACGAGAAGGGTCCTCTTGGGACTCAGCATGGATCACCAATTCAACTTGGGCAGGGACATCCATTTTCTTCTTTAAGTCCTTGCACCGATGGCCAAAGATGCCACAAGTGGTACATACAATTTGGCCTACATTCATATTCAAAAGAGACTAATCTAAACTCCCCTTGCCAGTGTAAAGATAAGGACTTCCTCAATGGTTTAGACGCACTTACCTCACTACACACTCGAACATAGAAGATCATCCTTATTTTCTCCATTTGTTGGTTAACATATAAAGGCTTGCCAATCTTGCTAGCAATGGACCTAATACCCTTAGCCGACCAAAAAACATAAGGAACATTCTTCATGCGCACCCAAATCGGAATGAAATCATGACGTCCCTTCTTGAGATCCAAGAGTGGTTTCCATTGTTGGGATAATTGAGACTTTAGCCACCATAATAGGTCCACCTTCCAATATTCTTTTATGGACTTTTCCATCCGAAATGTGGAAGAAGTAAAAGCCATCCTCATTGCCCATCAACTCAACCAATTGATTTCCCCAAGTGTTCTTGAGGACCGTTTCCATGAGCTTAGAAGGAAGTTTCTTTCCAATGTAATAATCCACCAAACATTCATGCCATTTTCGAGTTGCAATCTTGGAGAACATCCTCCGAGATTTCAAGTACATCATCATCCTCTCTTTTAGTAGGAGGAATGAAGGTCAAGTCATAACCTTTAATAGCAGATTTAGCCACGTTTGCCCATGATCGGGCCATTGGGCTCCTTTGGTCATTCGGGTTCTTCAAAGAGTGGAGCTGGTTCTTGCCGATGAAACCATCTTCCAATTCACATCTTGGCTAGGAATTTCGTAGAGCATATGCCGTGCCAGCCGGGCCGAGAAGATTCAAGCTAGAACCTAGCCAAACACGGCTCTTGGAATGTGCACGGCTCCTAGAGCGAGCATTCCGTCGAGTACTTGATGTATCGCTCGTTGGTTGCTCACCGAGGTTGGCTTCGTTGCGCCAATCAGCAAACTGAACATTCTGTCCATCAAGCTGAGAGGAGAAAATAGGCCAAACATCTTGGGGATGTATCATTGTCACATTGCCATTCCTTCAAGTAATCGGCAACCATTCTGCATATCAACCTGTCCACCCAGTTGAAGGGAGGCAAGTTGTTAAGCACCTTGCGGGCATTCCATCGCAGCCTTGCCTTTGGCATCAATTTTCAAGATTTTGGAGATCCCAGCTTCGTTATCCATAGTCGTAAGAGAAGATGGGAGTTAGCCTTCAGCTTCGAATGAATACGAAGCACCAGGATGAATAGGCGCTGGTTTGAAAACCATGCCATCGACGATGACTGGGGATTTTCGTTGAACAGTTGGTGAACCCACGCCTCCAACAGCTATATCTTCGGTGCTAGCTTGCAAAATCGAAGACGGCCACTTCTGAGCAGCTTTCCTACCGTGCAAAAAAAAACATTGGAAGTGAAGGTCGGGTCAGGAAGATGTTGTCCAACAAGAAAACAGCTCCAAAGGCCGCCTCTATATCAAGAAAACGGCAACCAGAACCATCGAGTGCTTCATCGAACACGCTGGAACTCGTGGGAAGAAGATGTCCGTATGGCGTATCGACGGGACCGCGTCCGTACCATGCCCATGGTGGAGAGTACATGGACAAGACTTATAAACAAAGTAAAACCAAAAAGGCTTGAGGGGACAAATAATTTGATTTCGTGACTTTTTTCTTTGGTTGGCTTTAACGATTCAATTTGATATCTTGTTGGACTCTCTAAAATAATGGACTAGCTGAAAATCTGAAAAATGCACTGATAGATTGTGGCCTTCTTATTCATTCATATAGAGATGGAGAATACACGGACAAGACTTCTAAACAAAGTAAATCCAAAAAGGCTTGAGGGGACAAATAAACTGATTTTGTTACTTTTTTCTTTGGTTGGCTTTAACAATCCAATTTGATATCTTGTTGGACTCTCTAAAATAATGGAGTAGCTGAAGATCCGAAAAATGCACTGATAGATCGTGGCCTTCTTTGGTAAGCACCCCCACTTCCCATTTTAGGGTAATTTAAGCTTGAAAAAAACTTGTCGTCGTCGTCCTATTAGAGTTATTTCATTCTAATATGGAACTTCCTTCGGGGTGAAGTGGCTTAGGTTTGCAAGAGTTTTTCTTATGAGGGGTTAAATTAATTGAGACTAGAATTTAGCGTTTTACATGATTGTTGTAATAAATTCAAACATATGTTTTCTTAATTAGTATGCTATGAGACTAACTTCTATGAGTTGATTAAAGCTCAGCCAGTGACGAGAAGGTTTGTGACTAAAACTTTATAAATAGTACCAAATTCTAAATCCAATACACAAATCAAGCCTGTGATATAGAGGGCCATAGAGGAGAAATACTTAAACTTTGGATTATCACTATTTTGCATTAAAGATGATAAATTCCAAATCATGTGCACAAATCTCTTTTTCTCCATTGTTATCTTATATTTTCTGGTTATGATGATTTTGTTGTGCTGTTTTCATGACTTACAAATATTTTCCAAAAGGGTTGAAATCACATATTGTGTATTGTGGTGTTATAGACTCTTGCTATGGTTATCTTGAGATGCCGTTTATAATAGTTTTCAAAAGAGTTTCAGAATGGTGGATTCAAATCAAGCATTTAAATAACTTTTTCTCTATTGTTGTGTTCTTGTTAGAATGATTTTGAGGTATCGTTTTTGCAGCTCACAAGGGTTTCCATAAGGGTTTAAGAAAGAATTCAAATTAGGAATGCAACTCCCTTTTTTTTCCCAATGTCGTGTTATAGATTCTTGCTGGCATGGTCTTGTGATGCTGTTTTCATGATGTAAAAGGTTTCTCGAAAGGTGCGGTCGTGAAGCAATTGTTGAGCGTATCATTGAATCGCATGTCAGTCCAATCCACGTTTTGACTCAATTTTAATGGATCAAAATTAGAGAAGCCTTGTTAGATCAGCGAACAAAACTACACGCTCGCAGTCATTTTTGACTAAAATTGCAACCCGACTTGCTGAACTCACTGAAATCACGAGTCAACTCGCACCAAGTCGAGCCTTGTAGATGTCTCCTCTCATGGGCCATGCAACCCAATGAGTCTCCAACAATATCCGTGATGTTTATCCTTACTTTCGCGACGGATGAGGCCGGATTTCAACAAGTTGTCATCTAATAGAATTGTCCTTTCAGGATCTATGATTGGTGAATGGACCTCATGGTGTCCAGCTTCAAATGTCGGTGGTAGGTAGCGACTTTCATGGGTTTGCCCAAATTCATCAATTGAATTTCTTACTTGATTCTTTTAAGCTGTCCTTCAAGTAAAGGCAATTTCCGTAGACTAAAGAGGTTTGTAGCGGATGGGTAAGGATTAACCCAGCCCATTTTGTGGCTCAACAAAGTTTAAAGATTGATATGTTCGAAGCATATTTTGCAATTACACTTTTTTTTGCATTGATTAATAATTTAAATTGAAGAGACGTTGAATAAGGGCACCGATAGAGGTAGCGCATCTCGTCTCATCATAGCTATTGCCCCAAACACATGCATTACAGTAGTCCTCTAGATGAATATTGAAGAAATTTAGGAGATATTACTCTGAGTTTTTTTTATCAACAAGAGAATATGTATATTACATGAGGCATCTAGCCTTTTATAGTTGATGTTCAGCTAATTATTTGCGCTAACTACCGAAGCAAAAAACCCGATATACTAGCCATAAATTTGGTTAGTATCTGATGGTTATAACAACAACAAAAAACAACACCCTAAAAAGTAGGAAACAAACTCCTAAAACCTAACAAACAAAATATGGAAAAACTAGAACAAAGTAACCATACTTCTATTGCTAACCAAAAAATCCGATTCCAATTTTCAACACTCCCCTTCATGCTGGGTTATGAATGTCTATCATACCCAGCTAGCATCTTAGAGTCTCGAAACTATTTCTAGATAAAACCTTGGTCAGTATGTTCGCTGTTTTATGATTGGTTGGGACATACAAGAGCTTCAAGGTTCCTTCCTCGAGTTTTTCTTTGATGAAATGTTAATCGATCTCCGCATGCTTTGTTATATCATGATGAACCGGGTTCTTGGCAATCTCAATAGCAGCTTTGTTGTCACAAATAACAACATCAGATTTGTATTAGTGAATCCTAGTTCATTTAGGATTCTTCTCAACCATATGCCTCCACATATTCCTTGACACAGTGCTCTAAACTCCACTTTAGCACTGCTCCTAGCAACAACGGTTTGCTTCTTACTTTTCCAAGTAACCATGTTGCCCCACACAAAGGTACAATACCCTATTGGCGACCTTCGGTCCATAAGAGATCTAGCCTAATCTGCATTCGTGAATATCTCCACGTTTCTCTCATCTATTTTTTTTTTTTTAAAGTAAAGCCCTCTTCCAGGACTTCTCTTCAAATACTATAAGATTCAAAAAACTGAATGCATGTGCTTCTCTGTTGGTCGACTCATGTATCTACTAACCATAATTACTACGAAACTAATGTCTGGCCGAGTATGCAAGAGATAGATTAGTTTGCCAACTAATCTTTGATACCTCCCTTTGTCAGTTAATGGTCCTTCTTCTTCCATCTCAATTTTATTTATAGATCCATGGGTGAGTCAATTGGTTTGCACCCAAGCATACCTGTTTCCTTCAAAAGATCAAGAGTATATTGCATTGGGAAATTGCAATTCCTTTCTGTGATCAAACTAACTCCATACCTAGGAAGTATTTGAGTTAACCTAGGTCTTTAACCTCGAATTCTTCTGCCAAGATATTCTTCAGTTTTTCAATCTCCTCCAGATTGTCACCAGTTAGGATTATATCATCGACGTATACAATCATTGTTACTGACTTCTTTACAAACATTGTATGATCTGTTTGACATTGAGTGAATTCAGCTTCTTAACGACCCTTGTTAACCTCTCGAACCAAGCATGAGGTGATTGCTTTAGGCCATATAGGGATTTCTTGAGTTTGCACACCTTGTTGAAGCTCTTCGGTGTCAATGCCTGGTGAAACCTCCATAAAGACTTCTTCCTCCAATTCCCCATTCAAGAAGGCATTCTTAATGTCTAATTGATGTAGGGACCAGTCTAAGTTAGCTGCAAGGGAGAGCAACACTCGAATGGAGTTTAGTTTGGCCACTGGAGCAAAGGTTTTCTCATAGTCTATACCATATGATTGCGTAAATCCCTTAGCAACCAGCCTTGCCTTGAAACGATCAACACTACCATCAGCATTGCACTTAACTGTAAAGACCCACTTACATCCCACCAATTTCTTCCCAGCTGGCAATTTTTTATATTCCCAAGTATTATTCTTCTCAAGTGCATGAATTTCCTCAAGAACTGCCTTTTTCCACTAGGATTGAGCAAGTGCCTCTTGAATATTCTTAGGAATTTAAATATCACTCAACATTGAAACAAATGCCTTGTATTTACGAGACAACTTTTCATAAGACACAAAATTGTTTATGGGATGTTGAGTGCACTGTCTCTTTCTTTTCTTAAGAGTAATGGGCTTATCAAGATCATCAAGTATATCAATTTTTTTTGAACTTATAGGAGCATTACCTTTATCTATTGTGGGTCTTGAACTTGGATCTATCTCTTGAGCCAGCTTTGACGTAGTGTAGTCCTCCAACTCCTTTTGAGTTTTCCACCTAGAGTAGACAATTACCTCTTTATTTTTTTTTTCTTGTTAGCATCTTGAATGGGTAGACACAGAAGACAAGTAGAATTGGTATTGGGACATGTTCATTAGAAGTCCTAAAACTTGTAGCGAAAGTACAAGTGTGTCTTAAAACTTGCAAAAAGTGCAACAGAGTCCTAAAACTTGTCAAATTTGTTCAACAAAGTCCCTTCATTAAATAAATTAATGGAAAAAATTGAAGCAGCGCTAACATGGCATTTAATATATGCCCATCTGTAGAAAAATTTAAAAAATTTAAAAATATATAAAATAAATTACATGTTAATAAAGAAAAAATTAAATTTGAAATTTTTTAATTAATTTTAAATTAAAATTTTTGCTGAATTAAAATTTACTTTTTAAAAATTTTATAACTTTAAAAATTTTTAAAAAGAAGTTGCTCAAACTTTAATTTAGTTATTTTTTAAAATAATTTGAATTTTATTATAAATTAATTTAAACTCATATTTAAATTTTAAAATTAATTAATTTTAGTTTTTTATAGTCTTTGTCCCGGCCATTGTAGTGCGTGTGTTGCCCAAGGCATAAGGGGCATGATGACTTAGTTTAAAAAAATTTTAATTTTAATTTGCATTTTTAAAAATTTTACCCAATCCAATTTATTTAATATATCCTTTAAGAAATAATTAAATTTTTATAATTTAAAAAAATAAAATTTTTAAAAACTTTTTAAATTTTAAATTCTTTTAAACTTTTTTAAGCTTTAGACTTTTTTTAAAATTTTAAATTTTTGTAAAATTTTAATTTTTAAATTTACACATAATCTTTTTTTTAACTTTTTAACTTTTTTTTCTTTATTAAAATATAATTTAGTTTATATGTTTATTTTTCTACTGACGTGGCGCCTCTATTTCTTAAAGATTATATGAAAAAATGCCGCGTCAATGCCACGTCAACTTTTTCGGTTGATTTAATTAATGGAGTTAGCGGAAGAACTCATTTGAACAAATTTGACATGTTTTAGAACTCAATTGCATTTTTTGCAAGTTTTAGGACTTCTAGTGAACAATTTACATTAGTATTTGTTTGTTGTGACCCAAGTGAATGAAAAATGTCCCAAGAATATACATCCTCACAACTCTTCCCTTGAATGGTATTTTTGGAGTGAAAGGGCCGGTGCTCAAAGAAGGTAACATCCATGGTGCTATAAAAACGCTTTGTTTGTGGTCAATAACACTTGTATCCACTTTGATTTGGAGCGTATACTAGAAACACACATTTTAGAGACTTAGGATCTAGCTTGCTACAATGTTGCTGATTTATATGAACACATGTTGTGCAACCGAATACTTTGAGTGGGATATGTGAGGCAAAACAAAAATGTGAGTAGGCATGAAGTAGACTTTGAAATGGTGTTTGGAAATTTAGGACATGAGAAGGCATACAATTGATGAGATATGTTTCTGTTAAGACCGCTTCTCCCCAAAAATGTTTAGAACATGGGTGGCTAACATAAGAGAATGAGTGACTTCCAAAATATGCCTATTTTTCCTCTCCGCTACTCCATTTTGTTGTGGAGTGTTTACACAAGAGTTAATATGTATGATACCATGGCTATTTAGATATGACCTGAGTTGTGAGTGGAAGTATTCTCTCCCATTATCTGTTTTGAAAACTTTAAATTTTGTGCTGAATTGGGTTTGGATCATTAAGTTGAAGGTTTGGAAAATTTGGCAAATATCTGATTTTTCTTTCATCAGGAAAAGCCAAGTGAGTCCTGTATGATCATCAATGAAAGTAACAAACCACCTAGAACCATAAATGTTTTTGACATGAGAAGGTCCCCAAATATCACTATGAATCATGTGAAATGGATGAGATGGTTTATATGGTTACAAAGGATAAGAACTATGAGTATGTTTGGATAATTGACATACTTCACATTGAAGTTTTATTGAATCTTTATTGAACAAAGAAGGTAGCAACCTTTTTAAGTACAAGAAATTTGGATGACTTAACCTATAGTGCCACAATTGTATGTCACTCTCTTCTTTAGCACGAGATGCTACACATGACATTTTCTTGTTTTTCTATTCTGAGGCATTAACTGGCAGAAGGTAGAGGTCCGCATCCATCTTAGCACTGCCAATCGTCATCCCTGAGTTCAAAACCTGAAATTCACATGAGTGTGGGAAATATTTAGTAATGCATCCTAAATCTTTGGTTAACTTGCTAATGGAGAGAAGATTGTAGCTGAGTTTGGGAATAAATAATGCTGTATTCTGTGTTATATCTTTTGAAATAATCACTGATCTAACACCAGTCACCTTTGAGCGGAAACCATCAACAATTCGGACACTAGTGCCATTTTGACATGGATTGTACTCTTCGAACACCGTGATATCTTCGGTGATGTGGTCGGATGCTCTCAAGTCTACAACCCAAGAGGTGATTTTCTCCTATTTAGCATTAAAGGCATTTAGAGAATTACCTCGTTAAGCTATCGTTGTTGTACTCTCCCCTTCTGAATAAGTTGCCTTTTGAACTGATTCTTGTAGCAACTTTTTTAGCATCTCTTGCTGCTTTGTTGAAGGGACTCAAATCTACCAAATCGATTGTTTCAATTTGGACTACGTTGCTTCTGCTTTCTCGATTTTGAGTAGGATGTGAGGTTGATGGCTTCCAATCATTTGGCCGACTGTGAATTTTCCAACGTGTGTCTTTTGTGTGACCATTCATTTGCAATGATCACACCATGGACGACCACCCCTTCATTGGTTGTTGTTGTTTGATTGAGTACCTCGACTGTAGGATGGTTGAGATCCTCGAGCTATTAGAGCAGAATTTGCTAGATTGGTATGGTTGTTTGAAGAATCAAACATAACCTTTCGCTAAGTCTCTTCTCTTCTGACCTCAGCAAAAACTTCTCGGACACTAAGTAGGGGCTTTGTGCTCAAAATTTTTCCACGTACCTCATCAAGCTCTTGATTCAAGCCTAACAAAAATTTGTAGATGCGTTCTCAATCTTGAATCCGCTTGTACCACTTGCTATCTTTAGGACAACTCCACATCATCTCTTCCAGCATGTTAAGTTGTTGCCAATGACGTATGAGTTGGTTAAAATAATCAGTGACAAAAATTCCCCTTGCCCTAGGTCATGGAGAATGCCCTTGATCTTGAAGCTGGCAGAGGTGTTATCTTTGTTTGAATAAGTTTCATGAACATCATCCCAAATCTCCTTTGATGTCTTGTAGTACATGAAATTCTCCCCTGTTTCATTCGTCATTGAATTCAGCAGCCAGCATCCATGTTATTTTCCACCTTCCATGTTCGTTAATTTGGGCTCGTCTCCTCTGGTTGTACAACAGCTCCAATTAGGTAATCTTCTTTACCTTTTTCACAAACGAAAATCATGACATAATAGGACCATTGAATGAAGTTGTGACCAGTAAGTTTATGATCGGTGATGAAAAGGGTTCCACCTTCGGATACATTGATAGGTTGGGTAATGTGAGGAGAGTTCTGAGCTCTAGGGTTCGAGGTTTCACTCTCAACCTCACTAGCCATGTTAGCTCTAGGGTATTTTGTCATGGTGGAAACATTCAGAAATATCATAGAAAAGAATGGTCCATATCGAGCTGTGATACCATGAAGAAATTTAGGAGAGATTACTCTGAGTTTTTTATTCACCAGAGAATGTATATTACATGAGGCACCTGGCATTTTATAGCTTTTGTTCAGCTAATTATTTGCGCTAACTACCGAAGCAAAAAACCCGATATACTAGCCATAAATCTGGTTAGTATCCGATGGTTGTAACAAAAAAAAAAACAGCACCCTAAAAAGTAGGAAACAAACTCCTAAAAGCTAACATATAAAATATGGAAAAATTCGAACAAAGTAACCATACTTCTACTACTAACTAGAAAATCCGATTATGATTTTCAACAAATATTACTGTGGATATTAGCGGGCATGTGGGGGAAAGAAACTCAACGTCCAAAATCCACGGCCTTTTAAGTCAACCTCCAAATTTAGATATATAATACTCGTAATTTAAATATGTATACTTTAATGACATGAATGAATACATTATTTATCCATTCAATTCAAGATTAATCAAATTAACTTGAATGATGGCTTCTGTTATTTCCATGCATAAATTTCACTTATCCACTTAAATTAAACCAGGGCCTTCTGTGCCCCTTCTTATACTTCCTTCATTATCACTAAAGTATAACAATTGCAACTTACATGAATTACATTTCCTTTTTTCAATTCCCTCATATAAAATGAAGTTACTTTTCATACCACTTATATTAAATACCGCTTGTCTTATTTGTAGAGTCACTAGTAATAAATGAAAATATATAAAAAAATCTTCTACAACCCACATAATTTGAAATTGAGATATTTCTAGAATGAAACATTGAGATGAATGTTAATACGTTAGCTTATCATCCGACAATTAGTCAACTAAATAAATTACATTGCCATTTAACTAAGTGAAATTTGAGCTATAATTTTTATAAATCCAAGATGATCCATGGAAATTCTTTTATCTACCCGCTGAAGTATGAGGAAAAAATATCCTCTTCTCTTTATAAGTAGGATGCTCCTCCGTTTATTTCCACTAAGGGCATCAAATGGGTGACTCAGATCGGGTTTGAGTCAAGTAAAAAATGGTCCGACTCATATTGACCCATTTAACCCGATTCGACCAATTTCCATACAATACAATTTTAACAATCCATACCCAATTTGACCCATACTCGCCCTGGCCCAAATTATTAATACACTCTCATATTTAACCATGTCCAGGAAAATTTCTTCATGATTTTTTTAAAATAATTTGATAATTTATTTTTAAAAAAATATAATTTTTTTTTTGGTTTTTCCTCTTCCAATTGCTGGAGTCTAGTGAGCTCATTCCTCACCTCTTGGCTGGCGACCAACTTAGAAAGAGGGGAAAAGAGAAAAAAAGGAAAATAAAAACAATCAAATTTTTATTAAAAATAATTAGGATATCATAATTTTTATAGTCAAAAAATGACTTGTTAATAACATTTAAAATAATTTACTAATAATACTTAAAATTAATTAGACAACCTATTTATAACCCATTTAAGACTCATTAGGTTATTAAGTGACCCGTTTAAAATCCATTTAACCTTTTAATTTAATTCATTTATGCCCACATTATCCAATATGAGTTAAAATATGGGTCTTTGACCCATTTTGCCACATTCAATTTCCACACCTCTTATATAGATGGTGATATAGTGAAAATCTGGGGAGTCTTAGGGATATTCCATTTTCGTAAGACTGTACGATACGATTTTGTTAATATCCTCATGAACGAGGGGAACTAATTTTGAGAGAATAGCAATTAATCAAGACAACCATGTGAATACGTAACAATTCCCCTTTTGTCACTAGTGCTCTGGAAAGGCCATTAGTGCCTTTAAGACTTCTTTTTTTCTATCCTATGGCCATATTGTTAGATTATTGGGCTTATATGAAATAATTATGTGTTGCGGACTGTCATATAGATTTATGCCCGTGAAAGTGATCCAATAAAGTAATTGGGCATTAATGTATCTAATAGGGTGCGGCCTTTAATGTGTAGGGACGTAAGGGTAATTTCTATTTTAATGATGGGTTAAAATAGAAATAAAGAAGTAGATAACTATTACGTTATCAATATAAGGAGGTTATGGTCCCCAGATCACGCGTCTCACAGTACACAACGTTTGCTTTCTCTGGTATCCCATCACTAGAGAAAGAGAGATCCCTGAGAAGTAAAAAGATTCTCTCAAGGGAGAACGCGTAGATCTGGAAGACTAAGTCACGTCTTCACAAGTCAATTAAAGCTATGGATTCAGGTACGCTTCCGCTATTTAGTTTTATAATTCTTAATGGTTCAGCATGCATAATCCGATTGGATTGTGGTTTATGACTCAATTAGGATTTATTATACTCTTACAAGTGGTATCAGAGCCCTCATGTTGGATCATTAGGAATTTGATGAATTTTTTTATGATTTTTCGTGGGTATTTTTAGCTGTTTTGTAAATTAGGTCAAATTTGGCCGTGGAGTAAAACTCCGTTTTTGGCCAAATTCCGGTGACCCATGATCTGATTTTGCACCCACACGACTACACCGCCATGGGTAACAATAGCCCTAAGTTAATTCGGCGATTGGCTTTTTCATCGGAGGCTATTTGAGTGGTGGAAGTCGCAGGTGTTAAAGTTTGTATTTTTCTGTGTTTTGCTTAATTTAGGGATAATTTTCTTGGCTGTTTTCGTTGATTCAAAGACCTGTGTGGTCAAAATTAAGTGTTTATTAAAACCCATAATTAATTTTTGGTCAAAAGTGGGCTGTCCGTGTTCGATCGGGCAGAGAAACACGCGGCGGAGGTAAAAAACCATAAGAAAGAACCCTAATTTGGGTTCTGGTCGCGCGAAGAAGAAAGGCACGTGGGGACCACGCGCATGAAGGTGACAACAGGCGCGTGCGCCGCACGCGCCTGTGATGGCAAGGAAGGCGCGTGCAACGCACACACCCATGAGGCAGACGCGGGCGCGTGCGTGCACGCGCCCGTGAGGATGGGGTCAGGCGCCGCATGCGCCTGACTGTTTTTTATTATTATTTTTAATTAATCAATTTTTTTTAATAACAAAAGAGGGTAAACTAAAAAAAATTGAATAAAAAATTTCCAGATTCTCCCTCTTACAGAGATGCCCTTTGTCATTATGATAAATTTACAGTTTTTCCCTCAATCAAGTTAATTACCACTTTTGCCCAATTAAATTCAAATTTTGGTATGTATACGTGTATGTATTTTGAGATGAATTGATTGAAACAGAATGTCGCCAAAGTGACCTCTTTTGTGGAAATTTAGTTTGTCTTAGAATATAAACGGTTGTGTGTGTATTATTTCTATGGATATTGATCGGCCCAAAGGAAGATTGATGTTTTAACAGAGTTTTACATACACCTGTGGTAATAAACATGTGATGATTATTCGGTGTTTTGCATGTGAGCAGTGAATCGGCCCAAAGGAAGGTTTGTTGTTTGACATGTCATTATTGTCAGTGTTTGATTACTGCACCAAGATACCAATTACAAGTTAATATTGTTGTCCAAAGATAAGATATTAATGGAGTGCCCGGTATCTTGAGATGGGATTTACCTTAATTTGAATTCAGTTTTTTTTTTGTCAAGAAACTTATGTTTGAGCATGTTTTTTTTTTGTTTTCTGGATTCAGCTACCGCTCCTGCTAATATTACTGCCAACATCAATGGCACCAACTTCAAGTCGTGGCAAGAGAACCTGCTGATAGTTCTCGGAGTCATGGATCTCGACCTTGCGTTACGGATTGATTCTCCTCTACTACTCATTGATAAGAGTACCTCTGATGAAACAAGGGATAAGAAAAAGTGGGAGAGATCGAATCGCATGTGTATGATGATCATGAAGCATTCAGGGGCACAATGTCTGAAAAAATCACTATAGCTAAAGAGTTCCTTACAGACATTGAGAAAAGATTTGTCAAGAACGAAAAGGCTGAAATTGGTACGATTCTGACAAGTCTGATTTCGATGCGCTATAAGGGGAAAGGCAATATCAGGGAGTACATCATGGCGATGTCTCATCTTGCTTCTAAATTGAAAGCACTTAAAAATGACCTCTCTGAGGACTTGCTGGTGCATCTGGTTTTAATATCTCTTCCGACACAGTTTAATCAATTTAAGGTGAGCTATAACTGTCAGAAAGAGACTTGGTCTCTGAATGAGCTGATATCACACTGTGTTCAAGAAGAGGAAAGGCTAAAGCAAGATAAGACAGAATTTACTCACCTGACCTCAACCTCTAAGGATAAGGGACACAAAAGGAAGAAGGATAAGGAAGCTGCAAACAAAGCGCCTTAGAAGAAACATCAAAAGAAGACGGATAATCCGGAAGGTACTGGTTGTTTCTTCTGCGGAGCTGAAGGACATAGGAAGAAGCAATGTACTAACTATCACGCATGGCATGCTAAGAAAGGTATGCTTCTTAATTTGGTTTGTTCTGAGGTTAATTTAACTTTGGTACCTAGACACACGTGGTGGATAGATTCTGGTGCAACTAGTCACATCAGTGTGTCTATGCAGGATTGCCTGAATTGCCGAAAGCCAAGTGATGGTGAAAGATACATTTATGTGGGCGATGGCAAGACAGTCAAAGTTGAAGCAATAGGGAAATTTAGATTATTGTTAAAGACCGAATTATATTTGGATCTTAATGAGACTTTTATTGTACTGTCTTTTAGACAGAATTTGGTTTCTATTTCTGCTTTGGACAAATTAGGTTATTCTTGTTCATTTGAGAATGGAAAATTCAGTTTGTCTCATGATTGAAAATTGGTTGGTTTTGGTTCTTTATCAAGTTATGATAATCTTTATTTATTGGATACAATTGCTTCATATAATGAATCCTTGCATTTAAGTACTCGATGTGTAAAGAGAAAATTAAATGATGAGAATTCAGCTACGTTATGGCATAAGAGATTAGGTCATATCTCCAAACGGAGAATAGAGAGACTTGTGTCAGACGGAATTCTGGATTCCTTAGATTACACAGATTTCGACAACTGTGTTAATTGCATTAAAGTCAAACAAACCAATAAAAGGAGATTTGAAGCCAACAGGTCTTTAGACGTCTTGGAACTGATACATACGGATATTTGTGGGCCGTTTCCTACAGTTGCTTGGAATGGTCAACGATATTTCATAACGTTCATAGATGACTTTTCTAGATATGGCTACATATATCTTATTAAAGAAAAGGCAGAGTCACTGGATGTGTCCAAATCTTAGAAAGCTGAAGTTGAAAATCAACTCGGCAAAAGGATTAAAAGCGTCAGATCTGACCGTGTTGGTGACTACTATGGTAGATATGATGGTTCAAGTGAACAACGTCCATGACCGTTTGCTAAATTCCTAGATGAATGCGGTATCGTCCCACAGTACACTATGCCGGGTTCGCCCAATATGAATGGTGTTGCTGAAAAACGAAACAGAACGCTTAAAGATATGGTTAGGAGTATGATTTGTCATTCTTCCTTACCAGAATCACTCTGGGGAGAGGCTCTTAAGACTGCAGCATATATCCTTAACAGAGTTCCAACGAAAGCTACTACCAAAACCACTTATGAACTTTGGATAGGTAAAAAATCTAGTCTAAAATACTTACACATTTGGGGATGTCCAGCTGAGGCAAGGCCATATAAGCCTAATGAAAAGAAACTAGACTCAAGAACGGTGAGTAATTATTTTATTGGATACTCTAAAAGATCAAGGGGGTACAAATTTTATGATCCCACAGCTAAGTCGTTGAGTCGGGAATCGCCCGGTTCTTTGAGGATGCCGAGTTTGCGGGGGGAGATATAGTTAAGGATTTTGGTTTTGAAGAGGAATATGTTAATATTCCTACAGCTTCTATCAACATTGATCCTGTTAGTGACATTGGCATTGATCAAGACCTCATTCCTGATCTTGCACATGACACAACAGTTTTGGACAATGTGACAGAACCTTCCCCTCGAGAAACTACTTCAGAAGAACAAACTCTACCACCTCAAGAACCTATGCCATTAAAGAGGTCCACTAGAGAAAGGAGAAGTGCGGTGTCGGATGATTACATCATATTTCTCCAAGAACATGAGGATCCTGAGGTCGACACTAAGATGATGGAAGACGATCCAATCAACTTCTCTCAAGCAATCAAAAGTTCGAACTCTCAAAAGTGGATTGATGCCATGAATGAGGAGATGAAGTCCATGAAAGACAATGATGTGTGGGACCTTATCCCATTGCCAGAAGGAAAGAAACCCATAGGTTGCAAATGGATATTTAAGACCAAAAGGGATTCAAAAGGCGATGTGGAAAGGTACAAAGCTCGTCTTGTTGCAAAAGGCTTTACACAGAAAGAAGGCATCGATTATAAAGAGACTTTATCTCCGGTTTCTTCGAAAGACTCTTTCAGAATTATAATGGCACTGGTGGCGCATTTTGATCTTGAGTTACGTCAGATGGATGTAAAGACAGTGTTTCTCAATGGTAACATTGATGAGACAATCTATATGGCGCAGCCAGAAAATTTTGTGTCGGGAATCCAAAAAGGATGGTCTGCAAACTCAAGAAATCCATCTATGGGCTCAAGCAAGCATCTCGACAATGGTATTACAAATTTCATCAAGTTATTATCTCGTTTGGCTTTGAGGTAAATCTAGTTGATGATTGTATATATCACAAGTTCTGTGGGAGCAAGTATATCTTTCTAGTATTATATGTTGATGATATTTTGCTTGCCAGCAACGATATAGGGATTTTGCACGAAACCAATAGATTTTTGTTTGAGAATTTTGAGACGAAGGATCTTGGTGACGCCTCTTTTGTATTAGGCATACAGATACACCGAGATAGCTCTCGGGGTATTCTTGGATTGTCACAAAAGAGCTATATCGAAAAGGTTCTTAAAATGTATGGCATGCAAGATTGCAAACCAAGTGATACCCCTATATCTAAAGGAGACAAATTTAGTCTCGAACAGTGCCCGAAGAGTGAATTTAAGAAAAGGCATATGCAGAAGATTCCTTATGCATCAGCAATAGGAAGTCTAATGTATGCTCAGGTTGTACACGTCCAGATATTGCATACATTACTAGAGTGTTGGGCAGATATTTGAGTAATCCAGGAAAAGACCATTGGAAAGCAGCTAAACGGGTCTTGCGGTACTTACAGAGAACAAAAGATTACATGCTCACATATCGGAGGTCAGATTAGCTTGAGACCATTAGGTATACTGACTCCGATTGGGCTGGATGCCTAGATAGTTCGAAATCTACGTTGGGCTATATTTATTTGCTAGCTGGTGGTGCCATCTCATGAAAGAGTGCTAAACAGTCACTTACAACCAATTCTACTATGGAAGCAGAATATATAGCATGTCATGAGGCATCCAATCAAGCAATGTGGCTGCGAAATTTTGTCACAGGGCTGCGTATAGTAGATGGTATTGAAAGACCACTCAAGTTATATTGTGACAATAAATCAGCAGTTCAATTTTCCAATAACAATAAGAGCTCGTCTAAAACTAAGCATATAGACATCAAGTTCTTAGTTGTTAAAGAAATAGTTCAGAATGGACAGTTATCTATAGAGCACATCGGTACAAACTCTATGGTTGCGGATCCACTTACTAAGAGAATACCACCCAAGATGTTTCATGAGCACACTGCTCGTATGGGTGTTATGTCGGTTGAGGATATTCAGTTTTAGTGGGAGTTTGTATATTTAGATGTTTTCTTTTGATATAGATATTTTCGGTTATTTCAGTTTACGAATATTGTAAGGTTATTTTCTGCAGAAATAAAATTTTGATTCATTCACATCCTGTTCTTATTAAAGTTGATCTCACTAAGGTTTAAGGAGGACTAGTTGGAAATAGGCATGTTAAGATCACGTTACATGAAATTTCCACACTACACATCCACATCATAATTTGTGTCGTTTTTGTATCAGCGTATGTGACCATTGAAGGTTGAGTTACGATACTTGTGACGAAGGCCGCTTTGATCCAATGTTGATATGATTTATGGACCAGATTGGTTTGGTTATAGATACATTACAGTAATGACAGACAGTTGAGCTCATACGATTATTTTGGCAAAACATAATTATAAGGTATTACATATAGCCCAAGTGGGAGATTGTTAGATTATTGGGCTTATATGAAATAATTATGTGTTGCGGACTGTCATATAGATTTATGCCCGTGAAAGTGATCTAATAAAGTAATTGGGCATTAATGTATCTAATAGGGTGTGGCCTTTAATGTGTAGGGACGTAAAGGTAATTTCTATTTTAATGATGGGCTAAAATAGAAATAAAGAAGTAGATAACTATTATGTTATCAATATAAGGAGGTTATGGTCCCCAGGTCACGCGTCTCACAGTACACAATGTTTGCTTTCTCTGGTATCCCATCGCTAGAGAAAGAGAGATCCTTGAGAAGTAAAATGATTCTTTCAAGGGAGAACGCGTAGATCTGGAAGACTAAGCCACGTCTTTACAAGTCAATTAAAGCTATGGATTCAGGTACGCTTCCGCTATTTAGTTTTATAATTCTTAATGGTTCAGTATGCGTAATCTGATTGGGTTGTGGTTTATGACTCAATTAGGATTTGTTATATTCTTACACGTATTTGTGCTTTGCTGTAGTCATGTGATGAAATGTTGTAACTTTGTTGAATAATATACACTTTTCTTTAAGCTACAACACCTCAAAACTTGATAAGGATGCTTCTAGGAGTGTTAGCAACTGAAACCACGAGATACTACGGCTACAACAAATTTGCCCGACGGCTTGTGGAAAGTGCAGATTAAACCAAATAGGCTTTTAGTTTATAATAAGGGTACATTATTTTGAAAATTTGTTTATAAATATATTTTTTAAACCATATATATACTTTAATCTATCGTTTGTATCACTTAAAAAAATTGAATGAATGGCAAAATTATTTTATCTTTTACAAAAATCTATTGACGTAAAACGTTGTTAATAATGCCATATTTTCATTAACTAATTATTTCAAGCAATACAAGGAGTTATTTTGATAGAAAATAAATAATTTTTAATACTTTAATTTTTGGTAAAATAAACTAAGCCAAAGGCTTCGTTTGTTTCGCTGAAAATACAACATATTTGGCAAAAATATTTTCTAGGAAAGTCATTTTCCCGGAAAATGACAATATTCTCCAGTGTTTGCTTGAAACTTAAAAATGGGCTGAAAAATATTTTCCATTGTTCGGTAGAAAAAATATTTTCCCGACTTCCTTTGTTGTCGAAGCAATAATGATGACGAGCTGAACCACAGCCGAACGAAGTGGAGAATGGGGCCCGTTGATTTCTTGTGGTGTCGTTCTCGTCAAGCTGCGGAGGGGGTGGAGATGCTCTGTTGGATCAGTAGCGACGAGATTTGATCAGCATGACCTCACTGGTGGTCCGGCCATGGAGTTCCACAATTTCTGATAGTCGTAGCCCGTCGAAGCTTTGTTCACGTCCTTCTTGTTGGTTGTTTGTAGCAACAATGATGAAGAATATATTTGATAGTCCAACATCCCTTGGATTAGAGGCAGGGGCGACAAGTACCGCCCGTTTCTTGAATCCGAGGTGACTAAGTATAGTAGGGGAGACCACGCGTCCGCGGGAGGAACGACCAGAAGAAAGAAGAAGAAGAAGAAGAAGACCTCGCGTCCACAAGAGGAACGACCGAAAGAAAGAAGAAGAAGAAGACCTCGTGTCCGTGGGAGGAAAAAGAGAGAGAAAGAAAGGGTAAGAGTCAATGGTGGGGTCAGTAGGGGAGGCGTGCAGAAGAAGTGAAAGAAAAGAGAAGAAAAGAGAGAGAAATGCCAGTACATTGGGAAGGAAAATTGAGAGGGAGAGAGAAGGAGTTCAGCTGGGGAGAAGAAAGAGAGGGGAGAGGAGAGGGAGGCTGTTATAGGGACTAGAAAATATTTTCCTTTCTTTCGAGAAAGGAAAACATTTTCTCCGATTATAAAAGAATATTTTTCATTGATTATAAAATATTTTTCTTGACAAGTTATTTTCCGCCCAAAAAACACTATAATTTCTGGAAAATATTTTCCGTAAAACGAACGGAGCCTAAGTTATCAAAACGAACTGCTTCCCAAGTAAAGCCCGCAATTGCAGTTTGTCAGTAACTAACGTCAACCCTTTTTTGCTGGTCCAATCCCAGTTATGATAAGGAACACGTAGATCCAGTACAAATCTCAGGGCCATCTACCCTATCTAAGATCATCCGCAACAATGCGCCACTTCAATATCGCACTTGATTATAACTCATCTTATTGAACTTGGTAATTAACATCCATCTGTGTTACTAACAAGCTGTAGAAAATAGATTAGACCAAGCCGAATATGTAGAATTCATAAGCCTCTAGATTTATACATCTTTAAATTTTCTCTTTAGCTTACCAATTCTAACGATTGAGATGAGTTTTATCATTTTTCTTTCAATTGTCCTTCTTTCATATGGTTTTGCCTTTCTTCTTATACCTAAAGGAGTCACTTCGCATCATCCAATTCACTACAACCCGTCGTTACCAATGCACATCTGGCTGCTATGGCCGCCCTCGCCTTTTGGTGGTGCCCAATTTGTCATGTCCATTTGTAGTTAGTATATGATTTTTTTCCCCCTAAATCACTCCATCCATTTGATTTGTCCTTGGATCTCCTTCGATGCTCAAGTCAATATGTGTGTGCGGAATATAAGGGAAGCTTTATGAGAAAAGTCCCTTCTCAAAAGGCATTAAAGTGCTCTGAAGACAAGATTTCCCACATTGGGAACAGGAAGATCCCCAAGATTGTGTTTAGGGTTTTAACTATCTCTACACTACAACAAAACGTCAGTAAATACACGGCTAAATGCCGTTATATCATGAGTTTTGCCAACATTTTTCAAATGCGGCTATATCCATGTCGTTATATACCTGACTCTTGCCAACACTTGCTAGTTTAATATTTTAAATTTTGTCCAATCAATTTGTTTGCCAATGTTATTCACACGAGAGAAAAGCTCATTCAATACGCAGCGAGGGTTTTGAAAATATCAATCTCCAGTGGTTGCCGTTCACATTAGAAGAAAAAGGTCTTTAATTGATTTCATTTAGGGATAGTTCCCTACAAGATATATATGTATATATATATATATATATATATATAATATTGACTAAAATCTAGTTAGGAGTGACTATCACTTGCTCACATCAGAAGCTGCATTTAAGCCAAAAAAGAAAAAAAAAAGATGAGTAGTTTTTGTGAGGCCCCATTACTATTGATACCACTTAATGTGAAGCCTATTACTCTTAATGAGATGAATTGTTCTCAATGCCACTCTATATCACCGAGGGCCTTACACACCATTTATCCAACATTTTAAGAGTGTTCTTCCCCTGTATAAGATAAAGAGTTACCTAATCAACAACTAACGTGCCCTATCACTACTATGACATCGAATTCCGTCCTTAACTAATCATCTTATTCTCCCTCTACCCTGACTTATAATGAATTTCACCCATATGCACCGTTGATAGTAAAAACAAAAAGAACATCTAGCAATAAAGATGAGTTGTTGCACATTAGATCATCTTCATTCGTCAACACGACTTTATTTATACTACAATAACGACTTTTACTTGGAGACGGGATAGGGGATAAGGAGATAAAAGGCCTACGCAACCTTCCTATCACTTGACTCCTCTATAAATGTGTTGCATAAAAAACAATATCATCTACGACAAATAAGTGCAGGTTATTCATATTGTGAAAGCCAATCATTCGAACAATAAAATCGATAAAATAAATTGAATACTATATTTACGCAATCTAGTGTAGTGATCTACGTCCACTAGAAAAATAGCAAGAAATTTCACCATGGATCGAGCAATACAATGGAGATTACAGCTGCAACCGAGTCACTTAAATAATTTTAGTATTTTCCAAACTTTAATTACATCAAGTAATCCACAAGTGTTTAACCCTCACAATTCCGCATGAAATAATATCTCAATCTCATGAAGTAATTAAATAAATCTTACACCAGATTTAATTGATTTCAACACTTGAGTACTTGATTAATACCAAGAACAAACCAATGAAGAAGAGGACTTGCCAAACACACAAGCCCATACATATCAAGAGATCAAACATATACCTTGTCAATATTAGAAGTTATAACAACTATTGGTTCTACCATCTCTACCTCACTACAAGTATAATCTATATCGATTACTTTGCTAATATCCAATATGACTAGAGTTTTTGGTTGCAACTCCAACTCAAGTTGAACACTGTTTAGATTTATATAAGCACCGTTATAATCACTCATCATCAGAAGTTCTAGTAATTCGTCAAATGTGACTTCTATACTAATAATAAATAAATTTAATTCTAGGCACAACTTCTATTCTCATTCGCTTTGTGCAGAACCTAAAAATATGCACTTTCTTGCATTTCATTCAAGTTGAACATCACAACTCAAACATAACATGAGCAACTAAATATTTAAGAATAGAATAATCAGCAATGTTATCTCACTACATTTCTTTAGAGTCCGATATCTAATTGTAGTTGTTGCGACCTCCCCTAAAGTGCATCAATTATGGTTTGGCTAATAAATTACTAAGTTTGACTTAGCTCAAACTCTCCCAAGCCCACACCAATCCCAACTTAGGTTAAAATCCTTAACACACAAGATTTGATTTCATTTGAGTTGCCATTAATCTATTTGTTATGGATTATTTAGAAACTCATGTAAAGTACCGGGACTTAATTATGCTAGATTATCCTAGCGCCTTTTCGGTACCTATCTCTTTTAATATAAGTATAATTAAGCAAGCAAGTTGGATCAACTTCATTCTATTGCCTAACATGTGAAGTTCTCATGCCGATATGTGGATAATAAAATAAACACTCAAATAAACCAAAGTGTTTAGATATATTGCTAACGGAAAAAAAAATAGAATACGCCTTTAACCATGGTATGTAAACAAATATTTTATTTGACTTTTCTTGCTTTTTATTAAAACTAAGCAATATCCAACGTATGCTATCCGAACCTAATTCTAAATTATAATCTACATGACCTGCTCTATCACGGCATAAACCTAATTAATCTAAGTCTTGTATTTAAATAGATGACATGCAAAGGGTGTTTTTGATATTTTAGTTACTTTATTAAGAAAAATTCAAAATCAACAAAGACCCTAAATTAAACATGCAATCTGGACCTCTCTCAAGAAGATGTTTTTTGTTTTTTATTAAAAATTCGTAATTAAATATTAATAAAAAAATCTAACATGAGAAATTTTCCAGTTTAAAATAAGAAATTTTTTAACAAACTCTTCTCTTAACTTGGAAACCTATCTTTTTTTTTTTGTATTTTCAAAATTGGTGTCCTATTTAATCAAAATTTCAAACATAGTAAAAATAACCCAAGATACCCGTCTTGATTCAAACAAAAAGATTATGATATCCCAAAAATGTAATCCATTGTCTCGCATCTTAAATTAATGGATATTGCAATCTTGATAGAATACTTACTCGGTTTGAAGATAAACTTGAAAATAACAAAAAAAAATGGTCCATCGTCTCACAGACCAAATTATTGATTATATTTGATTTTAGTTAATATCAAATAATGCCTAATACAGTCAAGATCATATTAGTCTAACCTAGGAAATACAATATAGAATTTAAGACAAGATTGTGTAATTAACTAACTTATAAGGGCAACCTCTTAGTCAGATTGGTGATGGGACTCACGAACGGCGGCTTGGGATTGGAACGACGGTGATCAACAATGCTGCGGTTGACTCATAGTGTGGACGTCTAGATGAGAGTGGTTGACTCATCGGTGATGCTCACAATTCATTGGTGGGCTCGACCAGCTCACGGGGGTTCACGAATGAGAGGGCTTTACTTATGTGCGGTGGTATCGCTGGACGTGTTCCAAAATTGGATGTGGCAGGTGAAAACTTGACACGATAGCGGGTCTTTGTGCAAGAAACCTGACGTAGGCAGAGACAAGAGACAACATCCACAAGTGTCCTTATTCTTTCTAAATTCTCAGGCTTTCAAGCCTTTTAGCATAGTGTGACAAAAGTCTTTCTCTTTTCTCCATGGTTTGTGTATGGTGATGATGGCGTGTATAGAAAGAAGACCTCTACATGTGTTGAACTTGACCTTGGGTGAATGTTCGATCAAAACCGCACTCACGAGGAAGACCACGAACTTGCTCTCCATCTTCCTTTTGGCCTGCTTTTCTAGTTGTGAAAGAAGCCCCCCCCCCCCCCCAAAAGTCCGTAAGTGACCCCTTTTATAGGTGGAACAGGCTAGAGTTTTCAAAGGAAAGGACAGAGCCCACTTTCCTTTTGGACATGGTCAATAATATATTATATTTTTAATAATTTCCTCTTCTGCAACCTTTGTTTTTTGTGTTAACCGACTTTTGTACATAATTCTCAAAATCAATTTTGTCCCCTTTTTTCATTTTACTTCCTTGAAAAGCATGAACAAAATTCCTCAAAGATTATTGCTGACATTTCTTGGTGGCCAATTTTTTTAACTTGATGGACACGATTTTGGTCATTGTGAGCTTAGTCCGGGTAATTCATTCTAAAGCCTCTCCACTTATGTCTAGCTAACACTAGTCCAAAAAAAAAATGCAACTTATATGGGCCTATGCATATGCTCAAATATTTATATGCAATCTAATTTTTATTTTTAGGCATTAAATAGTCATCTGTAATCATGTATCAATTCTATATGATTAGCTAAAATTTAGGTGTTAACAATAATCGATGGAGAATTATTCATATGGTAGCCTGTTGTACTAAATGCATCCGCCAAGAATCTCTTAGCTATACCAACGATAGAGAGTATTTTATGCGCCGTCTCTAATAATGTTCTGCTCATTAATTATACTTCATGTTGTATTTCACTAGTTTTAGTGCAGTGTTTCACTATAATTTTCTTCATGCAAAATTCGTTCAAATAGTTTCGAGCAAAACTCCATATTACCATAAGTTTGTACATGCTTGACCGTTTTACCAATCTTCCTTTCGATCAAAGTTCTCAACTGACTAATCTTGATAATAGTATCAAACATTCACATCTTTCTCAAGTATTCTTCCACAACTATTAGCATAAATATGATTCTCTTCCTCGTAGGAAACCGCAACAACTGACATCTAAGTAAATTAATCCTACAATCTCCATGTTTGTTTTACAGCCATATTGAAAAGCAATTTTCTTTACTGACCTTAATTATAATGCCTACATACATTTAGTTTGCTAGCAACGTAACCACATAACAAATTCCTTTTACTTAGAATATTTTGACTTCTTTCGCTAATGTGCTTCAAATGCATATGTCATGATTTAGACTCTCAAACAAACTCATTTGACTCTTTGCAACAAATTATTACTGCGTTTGGTTCTGTTTTGGAAATGAGTTTTGGGGAAGTGCTAAAAGCCAGTAGAACTTGCTTTCAGCTTTCAGCATTCCCAAGATCAATTTTTCACCTCAAAACCCTTTGAGAATGAAAGCTGAACCAAACACACCCTCTATCACTATATCACTTTAAAGTTCATACACGTTGCTATGCTTGATTCAAATCATTATCACTAAAGCGTCTAGAACAATCTTCAAATTCCATATTCTAAATAATACCAACACCCAACTGAATCTAGGGCACTCAAGGAAATTAAATTCTTTTTCTACTCTAGAACATGCCTCGCAACAATTAATATCTATACAATATTATCATGCATTCTAATTATGACATCACTAACACCTATAAGATCACACTCAATGTTGTTCTCCAACTACTATTATATGTGCACTGATAAGTAGTTGAATAGTTTATATTTCTATAGCGTGAAATGAAGAATCATAATCCATCATCCATTCACCAAATAATGAATCATCATTGACAGGCAAGACATAATTGGCATTATTGAAATTATTGTAAGCTATGACTACAATATCATATATTGATTCAACTGTAATTTCCTTACCCTTATCATTTATTAACTTAAAATAATCTCTTCTAGGATGCCTTTTCTTGCCATAGCTCAAGTAGTTCTAGTATGACTACATTTATTCATGTTTAGACTACTCCTACCAACACGTGTACCAATTCTCCCTTTACTTTCACCTACTAAAATAGTATATACAAATTCACTAGATTCTCGTTTGCGAATATCCTCACTCATAGTTTAATCTTGAATTCCATCAAATGTCAAATTTGTTGACCTGCATGAATTACTAACAGTAGTAACAATAGTGTTACAACTTTCACCCACTAAAGCAGCAAATATAAGTTCACCAAATTCTCTTCTTCAGATATCCTCACTCATAATTGAATCTTGAATCCCATCAAACATCAAACTTATTGATCCGGATGAACTACTAACTATAGTAATAGCAATGTTCCAAATATCAGGTAATAAAAATAAAATAATCAGCACTTACATCATCTTCAAAGTTAATCTCAACTAAACTTAATTGACCAACATTTACCTTGAATTCATTGATATGATTTGCAATTCACGCACCTTCACACATCTTCATGTTTAATAGACATTGTATCAAATAGACCTTATTGATCATAGAGGGCTTCTCTTATATGTTCGACAGGGTTTTTATTCTAACACATAGTGATTTTCTCTTTCACAATGTTAAACACAATGTTACGAGCTTACGTCAGTCGAATAACACCTAATGCTTGTCTATCTAGTAATTCCCACTCAACTTGCTTCATCAACTTTGGCTTCTCCTAGATAAGGCAAGTGCAAATTCTTCCCATACAAGTAATCCTCAATCTGCATCATGTAGAAACTAAATCTTTCCTATCAAATCTATTGATTCCCACTTATCCTCCCTTTGTTTCCATTGATTCTTTCCAAATCAGCCAAACCTAGTTCCTATACCAGATATTACGAATAATAAAATTGACAAAACAAGAAAATAAATCATACACTAGATTTATATGGTTTGGTTGTAATGAACTATGTTCACAGGAAGAGAAGTAACAAATTTCACTATAGATCAATCGATGCAATGGAGATTATAATCATACTAGAGTCACTTAAACACTCTTAGGGTTTTCCAATCCAATTACATAAAATAACACACATGTTTAGCATTCACAATATTCACGAAGTGATATCTCAATCTCACAAATGAATTAAACAAATCTTACATAATATTTAATTGATTTCGACACTTAAATACTTGATTAAAATCACAAACAAACCCATGGAGATGATCCCTTGCCAAACACTCAAAGAACACAGTGCTTCGATGTTCCACTCATCAATGACAGCGCTGATTGCAATATTGTTGAGAATGCATTGAGTGTGAGAAAAGATGAAGATGAGGAGAAGTGAAGACATAGATGAAAGCAGAGTTGTTCTGCTCAATAACAACTGCAAAGCCAGTTGGAATTCTGTTGTGGCTTAGTTAGTTTATTTGAGATTATGTTTTCTTCGTTGAGCTGTACTTTGGCTTAGTTTGTTAGCTTTGATGTGTAATACAAGTGTATATATACTGATCATGACAAACAATAATCAAGGTTTTCAGATGAAGTTTTCTCTCTTCATATCTAGTTGTCCATTCCATCGTCTTCTTCATATCTCTTTCTAGTAAATTTTTGCATGGTATCAGAGCCTTCTCTAAAAGCCCTCAATCATTCATGATGGCAGTAAGAACACCAAAATACCCATTTCCCATTCATGAAAACATTGGGAATATTGTCACGATCAAGCTAGCTGAGGATAACTTCTTGCTTTGGCAAGCACAATTCCAGGGGTTCCTAAGAAGTCAGGAGCTAATCATATTTATCAATGGTGGAGTTATATCACCACCAAAGTCAATACATATTGAAGTTGAAGGAAGGGAGGTCGAAGCACAAAATGTAGATTATACTAACAGACCAGTTGATCTCCTCGTGGATAAGTGGAGCAGCCTCAGAAGATCTCTTGGGCTTGATCATCGGTCTCGAGACATTAGATGAGATATGGCAAACTCTATGTAATCGCTTTAGTCAAAAGTCAGTGGCTAGAGAGTTTGAACTAAGAGGCAAACTTCAAGCTTGCCATAAACGAGTTGGGGTGCTTTCTGAATAACTTAGGGAATTCAAGCTCATTTGTGATCAGCTTAATGCAATAGGTAAATTATTGATGAGATAACAAAAGTGTTTGGTGTATTGGAAGGACTAGGTTCTGACTATGAGACTTTCAGAACGACGATTTATTGTATAAAGCCACAATCAGATTATGATGAGGTGATTTCCCAACTTGAAAGGTTTGAGGTGAGGTTACAGAATTACTCCTCAAGTCATTTTAAATAGAAAGTGGCATATAATGGACAAAGAACAATCGAAGGTGATCAGAAAACTGATGAACATGATTTACATTACAACAATGAGTTTAACTCTCCAGACTATGCATTTGCTAGTAAATAAAATAATTTGATGTATAAAGGAAGAGGTGGAAGGAGTTTTAGTGGAGATCGTGGATTTAATAGAGAGAGTAAGTCTGGATATCAAGGAAGAAGTCAAAGTTACAAGTACTTCAATCAGAATCGAGAAGCACAAATGGTCCAGCAACAGGGTCTTTCAGGCTCAAGTCAAGGGTTTAAACCCTATGCAAATTCATCACAAATATATCAAAATGTTAAAACCTATCCTACTCCTAAGAGCAAGACATTTCAACAAGAAAGAACAATCGAAAGTGTAAGGTTGGCATGTCAAATCTGTAAGCGTCCTAGACATGATGCTATGAGGTGTTAGTATAGATTTAATAAATCCTTCCAGGGTGAAGACATACCAACTGCACTTGCTGCATTGCATCTTAAGGATCCACTGGGGAGTGAATGGTACCCTGTCACTAGTGCCACAACACATATTACTGTAAATAGTGGTACTATTCATAAACTCTCAAAGTGTTGTGGTCGTGATAGGTAATGATAGGTGATGGATCATATCTTTCAATTACATACACTGGTGATGCATTACTTCATACTGCCCTTGGCTTATTATAATTGCATGACATTTTGGTGGTTCCAAACATAAAGAAAAATCCACTATCATTTTCAAAGTTAATTGATGATTACCCTTGCTCTTTTATTTTTGACAAATATGGTGTATATGTAAATGATCATCAGACCAACTCAGTTGTGATGCTTGGGAAGAAAACATGAGGCCTATACATAGTCGATCAGCAAGTAGCAATGGCTCTGTTCACTCAAAGACATAAGCTGGTCGATGAAGATATTTGGCACTAGAGACTAGCTCACACAAGTCTACACACGCTTAAAACTCTACCAAGTCATAAACTCATTCAGTGGTCTAAATAAGCACAATCAATGTGTAGGAGTTGTTAGCTTGTTAAAAGCACCAAGTTGTCTTTTCCTTTATTGGAGTCTTAACACTTGTTTTCCTCTAGAGAGAATTCATTGTGACATTTGGGGTCCATCTCCAGTCAACTCTCTTTAAGGTTTTAGATATTATGTTGTGTTTGTTGATGACTATCCTCGTTTTAGTTGGATTAACCCAATGAAGTATAAGTCAGAATTTCATGATATCTTCATTCGATTTCAAAATGTGTGAAGAATCGTTTGATCAGAAAATTAAAGTGTTCCAAAGTGGTGAAGGGGGAGAGTTCACTAGTGTGAGAATTCAAAAATATTTGCAAGCTTGTGGCAAAACACATTACATGTCTTGCCCACATACTCCCGAAGTATCGGAGATGAAACATGGACATATTGTTAAGTTTGCTTTATCGATGCTATATCATGCAAGTCTTCCACTAATGTACTGGGTTGATTCATTTTTAACTGCAAACTATATCATTAACCTTCTTCCAACGCCACTCTTGCAGTCAGAAAGTCCACATAGAAAATTGTTTGGACAGAAGCCAAGATATGATTTCCTAAGAATATTTGGTTGTGCTTGTTTTCCTTGCTTAAGACCATATGCTCAACATAAGTTTGATCCACGGTCACTAACATGTGTGTTCCTTGGGTACAATGAGAAGCATAAAGGATATAGATGCCTTGAACCAATAGATGGAAGGGTCTTCATCAGTAGGCATGTCACATTCGATGAAGGATCATTTCCTTATGCTCTTAAATTAGGTTCTATCTTTCCTCCACTTACAGTACTCTATAAGAAATGAATTGAAGAAGTTAAATTCTTTCACCACAATCGTATGTCTGATGGCCAACCTCCTACACAATAGAATACATATGATCATTCTAGTTTCTTGCAATATGTAAGTTGCTCCCAAACAAGACAATATGATGTATCACATATACAATGAGACATTGGTTTGTCACACTATTGTGCTCCAGACCAATTTGAAGTATCTCGATTTCCCACACCTCCCCTTTTAGATAAAGTCTTTACTACTCAACAAAGAGTCACTTCATCTCATCAAATGCAAACGAGACTTAAGTCTAGAGTTGTTAAACCCAATCGCAAATATGCCTGCCTTGCTGAATACTCGGTTCCTACATAACGTACAACTGTCAAATCAACACTTGCACATGAAGGATGTTGTCAAGAAAGGCAAGAAGAAATGGATTCCTTGCATAAGAACCAAACATGGAGTTTAGTTCCTCGAACTAATCAAATGCATGTCATTGGTTGAAAGTGGATTTTTAAGACCAAGTTAGCTACTGATGGAAGCCTAGATAAACTTAAAGCATGTTTAGTTGCCAAGGGATATTACCAAGAAGAGGACATTGACTTTGTTGAACTTTTATTCCTATAGCAAAGTAGGCTACAATACGCATTGTTCTTTCAGTAGCTATGGTTAATCGCCAGTCATTACATCAACTAGATGTCAAGAATGCATTCTTGCATGGCACATTGTATGAAACAATATATATGGAGCGGCCTCCAGGGTTTAAACATCCTCGTCATGTGTGTTTACTTCTCAAATCTCTCTATGGATTACGTCAAGCTCACGTGCTTGGTTTGATAAATTCATCAACTTTCTCTTGGAAATCGGCTTCTTTTGCAGCTCAACAGACCCCTCTTTGTTCATCCTACGCCAAGCTCGAAACACAATTCTACTCTTACTCTATGTTGATGACATTGTACTTACTGGTAACTCCCCAAAGCTGCTTTCACAGTTAATTAAGTCTCTCAGCTCCACCTTCCATATGAAAGACTTAAGTAGACTACATTACTTCCTAGGGATAGAGGTTAAGTACTCCCCTAAAGAGTTATTTCTTTGTTATACCAAATATGCAATTGATTTACTGACGCGTGCCAATATGAAGGATTGTAAGCCAATATCCACACCCCTCTCTCTCAAGCCGGTTTCTATCTCTGGTGATGATGTTTTGTTTCATAATCCTCTTGACTATAGAAGCTTAGTAGGTGGATTACAGTATCTCACAATCACCAGAGCAGATATTGCGTTTGCTACAAACCTCCTATGCAAGAAAATGCATCGCCCTACAATGGGTGATTTCCATAACTTGAAAAGGGTATTACGTTATATCAAAGCCACTGCTCATCTAGGCTTGTTCATTCGCTCTAAGAGTTCTCTCCATTTATATGGTTACTCTGATGCCAACTAGGCAGGTTGTGTTGATACATGCCAATCCACTATAGGATTTTGCAATTATCTTAGCTCAAATCTCATCTCTTGGTCTGCCAAGCGACAAACCACCGTTTCTTGATCTTTCACAGAAGCCGAGTATCGAGCTTTGGCATCCACCACTGATGACCTTACTTGGATTGCATTTGTCCTTAGAGGTATTGGTGTTAGTCTGTCTACCCCCACAATTTTGTTCTGTGATAACAAGTCAACCATCTCCCTTACTTCTAATCCTATTTTGCATGCTCAAGCGTAGCACGTTGAAATCGATCTTCACTTTGTTCATGAGAAAGTGTCACTGGGCATGCTTTGTGTACAATATGTCCCCAGTCATCGTCAATTTGCTAACATTTTTTCCAAACTGTTATCTCGCTCTACTCATTACTCATTTCGAGTCAAACTAGGATTAGGTTTCAAACCTCCACCTAGTTTGAAGGGGGGTGTTCAGAATGCATTAACTGTGAGAAAAGATTAAGACAAGAGAAGTGAAGACATAGATGAAAGCAGAGTTGTTTTGCTCAATAACAACTGCAAAGCCAGTTGGAATTCTGTTGTGGCTTAGTTAGTTTAGTTGAGATTATGTTTTCTTCATTGAGCTGTACTTTGGCTTAGTTTGTTAGCTTTGATGTGTAATACAAGTGTATATATACTAATCATGAGAAACAATATTCAAGGCTTTCAGATGAAGTTTTCTCTCTGCATCACTAGTTCTCCATTCCATCGTCTTCTTCATCTCTCTTTCTAGTAAACTTTCGCAAATATATCATGCAAGCAAAAGCACACCCAAGAGATACCCTCGAATATATAGTCATATGATACCACCAAAGGAAGTCCCAACTTAGACCAGTTAAAGAAGTCCACCTTTACTGGAAATAAAATCCAACCATACTTTTCTTTCCTTTTTTATTTTAGTTTATTTATTCGTCCCACTTGACATCAAACTGTGCACAACAGTGGACTTTCCTTTTTCTTCTTTTTTCGTTTGTCTTCTGTATCACGATCAAAGTTCAACTTGTAAAAGGAAAGAATTATGCTCCTAATCGCAACATGAAGTCTTGACCTTTGAACTACTATGCTAGTACATATATCAATTTGAGTCAGGTTCCATATAACAAACTAAAACTCGAGATATATTAAAACAATCGCAATGCTTTCCAAAAAGACATATGACTCTTCTAAAGGATAGTAATAGTCCCCGTCAAAATCGCTACCAGGAAGATCCTTTGAAGTTAGAAGCAGTCCTATCCGATGGTCACAGTACTTAGGGCGCGCATGATTCGTGCCCAATTCTATTCCAGAATGAGTTCTGGAACAAAAAAGCTTATTCTGGAACATAATAACATTTGGTAAAAATATTTTGAAAAACTAATTCTAGAATAGATTTCTATTTCAGAATTAGTTTTAGGCCTTTCATTTCTTATTCTCGGGCACTATTTGAGAATCCATTCTCTTTTAGCCATCTTTCTTCATTTTTTGCCCTAATCAAATTGCTCTTTCCTTCCTCTCCTTCGAACGTGCCCCAACCCAATCTGAAGTCCCTTTTTGAATTATAAATAAAAAATTAATAAACTAATAAATAAACCTAAAAATTCTTAAAAATTCTTAAAAATTCTAGATAATTCAAAAATTATAAAAAATAAAAAAAGCATTAAAAATAATAAAAAATTTCTATTATTAAAAATTTTAAAAATTTTGAAAATCAAAGTTTTATTTGGAAATTCCAAATTTTCTAGGAAAAATCAATTTCTAACATTAGAAAAATGTGGGTAAATATCATTAATTTCCCAATTTAACTATGGCCAATATGATCGTGGATTAGCCAGGCAAAACCCATAAGAAACATGCCTTACCTCAATATTGGGTATCTTCCTCTCCCCTAGTTCTTTGGGAATAATTATATATTATGATTTATGCAACTAAAGTAAATTCGAAGTTCGATTACAAGAGAAAATGTGATCAAATTTGTTAATTTTTTAGGCTAAATAATAAGTGTTTGATTTTTATTGGAATAAACATCTTGCAATCCAAAAAATTTTAAAAATTCAAATGAAACAGAATCAGAAAGAGAAACATATTTTTTTTACCATATCTAATAGATTTTTAGTTCTAGAATAGAAATTTTTTGTCCGTATCAAACGCGTCTCTTTTTTCAGAAACTCATTTTGAAAAAGAATCAGAAAAATCTAATTCTATCCAGAATTAGATTTTTGGATAGAATTTCAATCATGCGCGCCATTAGGCTGCGTTTGGTCGATCGGATAAAAACTAGGATATGATATGTTTTATCATATCCTGTGTTTGGTAGCTGCTTAGGATAGAATAAGGTCGGATATAAAAGGGATATAAACCGGATAAAAAAATTTGAGGCGTAGGGTGGAATAAGATGGGATAGGATTTCTTTTATCCGAAACATAAAACCCTTTTTTGCTTTTTTTTTTCTCCGTCATTCACCCATAGACGACTCCAACACTTTTGTTGAGTCCTAGTCAGAGAGTCGGATCGGGTTTCCTCGACTCGGTCTGAAGTCCATTTTTTCAAATTAAAAAATTTACTAAATAAAAAATTCGAAAATAAAAAAATTCTAAAAAATTCAAAATTTCATTTTTTTAAAATTAAAAAAATTAAAATTAAAAAAATCGAAATAATAATAATAATAATAATAATATAAAGAATGTCTAGGTGGTTGACCATAATTTATTTCATATAGTATTAATTCTATAAGTCTTGGACCAATTTTAGATTTTCCGTTTTGAATAAACATTTTTAGTTTAGCATTAAAAATGAGAAAACTCATGAAAAGTTTTAACTCAATTGAATAAGCTCTTATCTAAAGTATCTACGTTGAAGCCTTCTTCTCGATAGCTCTCCGATTCACATCTCGATAGCTCTCCGATTCACATCAACATTTTGAGAAAGCAACGCACTGTAATTTTCTTTATAAATATGAATTGTTCAACGTAATTAATTGTCATTGCATTCTCATAGTAGCTGGAAAAAAATGGAATGAATTTTGGACTTTATACTTTGTTCTAATTGAGTATTTGCTTGATTTGGTATTGGACCTGTAACAAAATGAAAATATATGAAAAACTTGTAAGAGAGAAAAAGAATTCATGTTTCAAAGTGAATATATTGAAATTGAGGTTACTCTAAAAACATTTAATTTTGAATGGGATAACCAAAAGTTATTTCAAATGAATGGAAAGGAACAATGCGTAATCATAAAATTCGATAAGAATATATTAATTTGAAAAAGATATATTGTTTTGGATGATTTTGTGAATATTAAACGTCAAATTTGTACTTGCCTAATGTTATTGTTTTTAAATATATGATTCATCAAATGACAGATTTGATAAGATATGAAGATATCCGACTTTAAATCCGTAGTTCACTAAATAGTAGATTGGATAGGATAAGAGGATATACGATTTTAAATCCGTAGTTCACCAAACAGTGGATGGGATATTAAAGAAATCAATGGATTTCTTATCATATCATATCCAATCCTATCCCATTTAGAAATCCGGACGACCAAACACGGCCTTAGTGTATATAGCCCTTATAGTTAACTCAGCCCTTGAACAAGCCTACATTCATTGGTCAGATGGCTCCATACCCTTTGAGAAAAGCATCTTCCGGATAGTCTGGGGTAGTAAACTTCTATAATTCAAAACTAAGATCATCTTTTACGTCATATCGTGGAGAGGATCCAAGGGAAAGCTCACTATACTAACTATATGAATATGACACTAAGAATAGTAAGCATAAAGCTCAACTAGCAATGCACCCTAACTACACGCCACACAATTGGCTTACCAATCCATGCATCATATGGCTATTCTAATCTAGAATGTGATTCATCCAAGCAAACGACATCACAATTCGTGCCAACAGTTCCAATGAACACTAGCACACATTTCATGCACCATTTGAGTTTATTTCTTTGTACTGTAATACTCATTCCCAAACCATGGCGGGATTTCTCCAAAATCACGCAAGGAATTTCTCGTGTGATGTCTAATATCGAGGTGCATCCTAACCTGTGACTTGAATTTCTAGGTGCTATGCCTAGGCATCTTCACCGCCGGAGGCATTGCAACTCACTTGTGCAGCATGCTGTCCCAAAGGCCTTACGATTCATATTGCCTAATCCTCAAATCATATGAGCCGTCCCTACACTTCTCTAGGGACATCTCCTATACTAGAGGCTTCTACCAATCTGGAGGCATCACGACTCATGCTCCCATAAGTGTGTTAAATGTTTTCAAAACACATTTCTCATGCAATGCACACATTGAACTTTATCATGCTAAATCACCCAATCCAGCTTGACTTCTAGATAATGCAGCATGTATGGCTCTTTTTGACAATTGAAATCTTATTGAAACCAACCATGTTTGGACTTACCAAGTCCTAAACCATACTAATATCACTTTTTGCCTAGTTCTAACTTATCATTTCTAAAGGACCATGAATTGGTGAGCACGAGGCCAGAGTAACATTACCTGCTTGAGATAAGCATCGTGGACTTCGAATGGAAGTAAGCTTATGTAAGTAGCTTGGATGATACGACGAGTTGAAGCCTGTAACATGGCCAAAGGAGCAAAAATGAGAATTTGAAGGAGGGCGGCCTATATATAGGCCTAGCCATGCTCTGGTGGTTACTTGGCGATGGGGAAGAAGCGACTCTAGACAGGTGGTGTGCGGCGGCGAAGCGATGGTGCTGAGTCGGTTGGTCGGTGGTCTAAACGATGGTGTCCAAGTGGCAATTTGAGGTGGAGGCAATGCTGGACAAGAGGAAGCAAGGCGTGCTACAGCTTGGTCCAGGCAGTATGGCGATGGTCCAAGGTGAGGTGGCGGGTCCAAGTGACGAGGGTGCTTCCAGGTGGCTAAGTGGCAGTGTGATACTTGTCTAGACGTGTGGAGGTTGTAGATATGTGTCCCGGCGTATATGTGGGTGTATCGTGGCCTTTGACGTGCCAAACTGTTGATAGGAGGAGCCGTATGTGCAAAGAGAATGAAGGGTGTGGCTGGCCACGTTGAGGTGTTTTCACCATTTCCCTTTCAATTTCCTATGTAAAGGACGTATGAAGAGTCATATTTTGAGTCCACGGGTTATTTGGTATGTCTCTTTGGTGATTTGGTCATTTTGGGCTAATATTGCTCTTTACCAATGATGTCTTCAATCGCTCGTGTTTGACTGTTATCAAGTTCGATTTTTCCCTTTACATGGTTATTTTTGCACCCTCGACCTCTACTTCTAGTTCTGGAACTCAGGCTGTCACAATTTCACCAAAAACTATCGACAAAGTATACTTCAAAATATTGACCGAATGAACCAATTGACACGGGATCCAAGGGGTCCTCTACTGATTCTAAGATGACGAGAAACTTAAAGAGTATGAAAATTAGGGGCAATCGCAACAAGCCAATGAATGTAAAGATAGCAAGAAGATAAAATTTAACAACTGGTATTCATTAATTGATTGGCTGTAATCCTAATACCAATTAGCAGCAATTAATAATGATAATGAAGAATGCAAATAACATCCGGTTAAGCAGCATATAAGCCTAAAAGGGAAACAGATAAGCAGTGTACAATTTTTTCGTGTTGGTACGAACTAGTCAAAGGCTCATAATTCAATTCAAATTAAGCCAAGCAAACTTTATCAAGGAATGCGTCTATGCACGTGCTGCCGTCATCAATTAGTGCCTCGCATTAAAAACTCTGTTTAATTTCTACTGATGCATCAGCTATATGATCCTCCTTTCATTGTCGTGGATGAAAATTCTAGCTCGGTCACCGCTGCGAATACTTGACGGAAAGTGCTGTTTCCTTTTTTCCTGCGCGGCCCTAAACACTGTCGCCATGTTTCAATCTTCTTGTTTCAGTCAGCAGAACAGCATTTACGTAGGACATGTCAACTTTGAATTTGACAATTCAATTTGAGCAATCAAAATTTTACTTGTCAACCTTACAACTTTTATCAGCAACCAAGATGAACTAAACCAAGCTACTCTTCAGGGGAAATAAAAAGGGACAAGAAAAGGAGGGGGAAAAACTAGAAAATGTAAAGGGAAAAGGCCTAAATAATTACCGATAAAACACGTGGTCAAAAGCAGGAAATAACAATAAAAGAAGTGTTCACATGTTTATCCTCGGGGAAAAGAAAAAGAGAGAGAGAGAGAGAGAGAGAGAGAGAGAGAGAGAGATGCACAGTCGAACTCGTGCATTAGTTTATCTTTGATATGGCCTAATAATGCTGCACTTCCATCCGATTAATCAATTCCCATGTGCAAATCCCATGTGTTATGTGCTCAAGCTCTTTCATAATGATGTCTATCTCCGCTCTTAACCTATTGTATCCACTGCCAGTCGCGTGTCTTGATGAACTTACACAGCCAGCTTTGAATACATAAATTAATTACCACTTCATCGTTATCAACAAAACCCTAAATTTTCTACGTTATTAAAAGACGCGCTTACGTGCATCAATATCCTTGTCCATCTCGACACGATTTGCTTACTACGACCTCCTTCCTCTCGACGGCTCTCATCTGTATGATTCCTTCCTGGAGGCAAGACGGGTCTGAGTAGGGAATTTATCGCGCAAGCACTCGTGTGCTCTTACGCTGTTTCCGGCGGCACAAACAGACGTGTCGGATTTAGATGTTGTACCTTGGGAAGAGAATAACATTAGCTTCGTTGGCGTCAAAACTTCGTTAGAAGTTACGGTAACAATGAGGAGACATGCGGAAAATATTTGTCACACATTTGAATCTTTATTTGGCAGAGGGTAATTGCAGAGGGTATCCCAAAAAATTCACCAATCTCAACTTTTGTTGAATTTTATCTTTTGTCTTGTAAAAAAAAACCCTAATTTTAAATCCAGTCATAATTTTACCATAACTTTTTTTTTCTCATAAAAAATCTTCAACTGTAGGTCATATCCCAATTTTACTCTAAACTTTTTTTGTCTTATAAAAAACTCCCAACTTTAAATCATTGTCCCTGTCTAATCCCAATTTTACCCTAAATTTTTATAATGTCATAAAAATAACAAACTTTTACTTGAGTCATAAATCTATCCACAATCATCCATCCAAAATTTCGTATTGACGACCGAGAGATGAAAACCTCTCAAACATGAGTTCATTTGAGTGTTTCATGTATGAGCTCTCCGACTGCGAAATATAGGATAAAAGACCAAGTGCAAAATCACTAACAAAGATTTTGACAAAAGTATTAATGGAGAGCAGATTTGAGACTCAAGTAAAAGTCGGTGATATCTTATGAGACAAAAAGATAAGAAAAAAATTGAAACTGTTATTAAAACTGAGATTTTAATGAGATATGAAAATAAGTTAGGGATTAATTGATGTAGACCTAAAGTTAAGAGTTTTTATGAGATAAAAAAATTTTATTGTATAATAAAGATTGGACATAAAGTTGTAAGTTTTTTATGGCACAAAAAAACGTTTGTGGAGTATAATTGAGATATGACCTAAAGTTGAATTTTTTTTATAAGATAAAAGGTAAACGTGGGAGAAAAGTTTATGTTGAAGGTTTTTAGGATATTAGGTCATGGGGAAAGAGAAGTGTCAGAAGGGAAATTAGAAAGAAAATTAACTTCCCCTGTTTGCATAAAAGAAGAAAAGGGAAGGATTGACTTCGAGGGAAGACCTGGAAAAAGCACTGGGAGAGAAAAGTTATCTTGCCAACAATGGAGGATAACTTTTGAAAAAAGAAACTGACAATCCAAATAATTTTCTCACCCCATTTTCATGACGATACCATCATTGCATAAAAGGGTGTAATGGTCTATTTATATTACATTTGAAAATTTCTCTCTTTTTTTCTTTCTTTCTTCTCACATTTATGTCCTATCCAAAAATGGGAAAATTATGGTTCATCTCCACCTTTTTCCTCTTTATTATTTCACCATTTCATCGCTTTTCTCCTCATTTTTACAATCTGGCAAAGATGAGAGGAAAGAAAATGAAATTAGGGAAAGGTAAAATCACTCCCCTCTCTCATCACAAAAGTGTTAGAGTTTGTCTTATTTTCTTCACTTTTTCTCAATTACGTCCGCCTCTCTCTCTATGCGCGCATTCTCTGTGCTCGCATTCGCAAACAAGGAATACATGATGTGTTGTATGACTTATTCAATTTAAAATAAAAGGGTCAAGTTAATAATAAGTGCCCTCATGCCATCCGTTAGGCATATTTAATCAAGAATAATTTTATAAGAGATAATTATCAAATTGGCTATATCTTTTGTAGTTCGCTGAATCTTGCAAACTGGGAGTTGTCAATTCCAGATTTTCCAATCCCCTAAAACCTTCCCAAATCCTAAGTTTGAGTTAGTTACCACATCCCATACATAAAGCTTTAAAAGAGTTTGAACATTGAATTTTGCCCGAAGCATGATTATACAAAGAGTTCCATCTCCTTTATTTCTTTAGTTAGCAATGACATGGTGCTAATACGATGGTCAGCATCAGCATTAGCATCTTCATTTACATCATTAACAAACAAAGAAAAAAAGAACTTACAATTTAGGGATTACAACGACAAGAAAAACGTAAATAGATAATATATATTAATTGATATCTGAATCGAAAAAATTTAATATTCTTATAAAATTATAAACATTGAAATATAAATCTACGCGTAACTTTTTTTCTCAAGAAACTATGAACTCTCTGGTGGGGAAAACAAAACTTGTTTCTTGACTTTTGCTCTAGCAAAATCAAACCCTAATACCAATCCGCAAAGTAGCAGAGGATTGAATTGCTGATAAAAGAAGCAGAAAGTTAAAAAGTGAAAAGAGAAAAAGGGAATCCGTTTCCATAAAGGTGAGCCCCGAACTGGCGTTAAAAAATTTACTGCCGTCAATCAAACTCCTAGCTGTCAAATTATTACCGGAGTTAGACGGTCATCGGCCTAGCCAAGACCATTTACAACCCTCGGATGAATGTACCACGTCGCGACAAAAGCAAGGGGAGAGCAAAAATAAATAAATAAAATTGCAGAAGGTCACGGTCGATGACGTGTCGCAACGTGTACATCTCCATCCAGATTGGTCGTGACGTACGTACGAGCCCCCCTCGACGACCAGACCTGGCCTTCCGCCCTTGTAACACGAAGCTTCAGAGAAACCAGATCGAATTTATTACCGCATAGGCCAACGCGAAAGACGCGGCGAATCGGATGGGTCCACGTGTCGAGCAGGGACGACTTCCCGTGGGGGGGAACGGATAAAGTCGCCGTCGCCTATCCGATCCCCCAACCTGTTACCATCTCTTTCCGTCACGCCAGTTTTCTCATCGGAGGGTGAGACGAGAGACGAGATCGAATTTGTTCCGTGGGGCCCCCTTCCTACGTGTCACCTCGTGTGCAATTTACCAGACACGGTTTTTCTTCAACGGGGCCGGTCGAGTCGTTCTTTTTTTTTTTTTGAGGGGGGGGGGGGGGGGGGGGGAGATCAAAGGGCGTTGTTCTTGCTTGTTTTTCCTTTGGGATTTCCTTTAATTGCTTAGCCTTTGGTAGCCTCCCCGCCTAAGCCCCGATAGGATATCTATGTATGTATAATGCAAGTTTAAATCTTTGACAAAATGGTATTGGAATCCATTGGTTGCGCATCGGAGCTGATAAGTTCAAATACGCAATTGGACTTATCACGACATCTCGTTCGAGATGCAATTTGCCAACCTCCAATTCTTGTTGAGTGCTTTTTGCGTTCGGTGATAATCGGACTTGAAATTTCGTATCCCTATATGCGATGCCTGGATATAAGTAGAAGTCAATTGAAGATATTGATCTAATTAAATAACATGAATAATTCTTAGTTGACAAGGCATGTTACGTGACACATGAATATGGTTGATTTGTTTTGCAACGGATGAAATTCTGAGAAGAGCCATTAGCCGATCTCATCATAAAAATTGCACATTCTGAGAAAAATCATTAGCCGATCTCATCATAAAAATTGCACACACGGAGGGCGACAAATCTTGATATTTCCCAATTTCAAACTCTTTCGTGATCAAAAAGCCTTTTTTTTTTGGATTCAAGCAAAAACAAAATAATGAAGCGATCCTTACCAAAAAAATAATAATAATGAAGCGATTAAGAATGTCATTATTGGCATTTTTGTTTGCATGGATTGATCTGATAAAAAGAAGTGGGCAACAACAGGCGCAAGAGTTGAGTAGTGCCAATCCCATGTGGTAGCTCTCGCAGAAGACCGTGAGGTCGTCTTCTCAAGTCATTATTTATTAGGTTTCGGAGACTTCTTCGTGGGTCCAAGCCAGAGGGGGAGAGAGAGAAGTGAAACCACTCCACGAGACACAACTATAAAAATGGCACCATCTCTTGGCAGAGGAAAACTTCCAACAGTCCACCTTCTCCATTCTTCTTTCTCATTTACACTTCAAGCCCTCCGACAATGGCCGCCTCGAGAATGATCTCCCGAGCGACGACCAACCACAAGAACCCTCCCAGCGCTCACCATCACCACCACTACCATCCCAGTGTTCCCGAAGACGCCGTCTTCGAATTCGACGAATCCGACCTCCTCTGGTCCTGCAACGGCGACGCGTCCTCCGACCCGAGAAAGCCTCAGCCTCGATCCCTGAAGAAGCTGCAGCGGCGGCCGTCCGCGATGGAGACCCCTCCTGCGGCGGCGGCGTCGTCGTTGCCGGTGAACATACCGGACTGGTCGAAGATTCTGCAGGGGGACTACGGAGGGCACTATCGGGGGAGCGAGGCCGCCAAGGACGGCGGCAGCGACGGCGACGAAGAGGACGACGGGGATAGAGTCCCGCCGCACGAGTTCTTGGCTCGGAGGAGAGGCGCGTCGCTCTCCGTCCACGAAGGCTTTGGGAGGACGCTGAAAGGGAGAGATCTCTGTAGCGTCCGGAATGCCATTTGGAAGAAAGTTGGCTTCGAAGACTAGAGACATAGGGAAAGAGTCGTTTTTGCCATCGATCATTTCCGCTGATATATTATTATCTACTAGCTATACCATATGCTCGGAAACATATATTGTCATCGGGGGAAATTTTTTGAGACAGCTAGGCCATGTTGGAGACCGAGAATCACGAACCCTTTCTCTCTCTGTCTCTGTCTCGTCGGCTCAAGCTTCATTTTCCCCCATCAGTTCTTTCTTTCTTTTACGGATCGATCTGGTGTTGGGGTGTTAATGTTTTCTGTTCTTGTTGCTTTTTGAAGGGAAGACGACTCTCCTCTCCTCATGTAACTCATCTCTCGCTCTTTTTGATCGCGGTGGTTGTGTTTTTGGTCCTCTTTTTCCGTTGACAACTTATTACTTTCAAGTCTACCCTCTGTTATTCATATTTGTCTCCTTGTCAAGTGTCAATCTCTGGAAAAGAGAGAGATGAAATGAGATGGAACGATAGTTGCAGGATGAGAAACGAGGAGGACGCAGGATAAGAAGGGAGGGAGGTGGAGGGTTTCTCGAAAACGACAAAAGTGGTGACGACCCATGGGAATTGTCGGTAGGTGAGAATAGCTACCCGGGAGCTATTATTTCATTAATTGAGTTGAGCACCCCTCCAAAAAAGAAAGAGAGAGGACCCCAACATAGGACAGCTTCTCGTGTGAACTTGTTTTCCTTTTTCGTCATAAACAGAATTACTCATGGCGCAAATAATATTTCAATACTTGTGGCTTCTCATTGAGGATCTTTAGATAATTAATAGAATTTTTAAATCAGATATAAGTAAATGATTTTTCCAATAATTGACCTTCAACTATTTGTTATAGGCACCGAGAGTATTCATATGATGGAGACATGCATTCGTGTTCAATATAAAAAAAAATGGTCTTACAAACAAATACCTTGAAACATATGTTAATTATACTTGATAAAATTTATCTTGAGGTAGATATGAATATATATATCGATAGGCTTTTAGAGAGTATCTAAAAAGTAACCGTTAAGAAAATTCATCGTATTGAATAAGAATTTGTTTTTTGCACCCGCAGGTTTCTTGGGAAGGCCGAATCTAGTAGTGTTGTCTGTTTCGCCGTAAGGGCCAACGACATAAAGGGATGCTAATTGACAATGTCAATAATTGAGTGACAAGAAATAGATAGATCACGCGATGGAATCATTGACATGATCTATCTATCTCGAGTTGTTCCTCAAAGGCGTGAGGGCATAATATTTGCATTTATAAACCACATTGATTGTATAATCGCACCTATTAATAATTGATTATGTTCAAGTACCTGGGCAACAAGAACTAAACCTAGCTTTTAAGTCATAATCGTAATTAATCCGGAGAGATAATGACGTGAATCAATCCCCATCACTTGAAGTTATCTGGATTACTTTAATCTAATCATGGCCACCACCATAATTTGACCGTGTTAGGTTACTCTTCTCTTCTTTTTTTCCCCCGGTTTATATGTCGAAAACTAGCTACTAAAAGAAAGACTCATCAAACCCTTGTTACCAAACACCAACTACTACAGTTGATGTTCTTCATGCAGAGGTAGGACGAGAAAGGGCGACCTGCATTATTATCATCAGTAAAAATATTGTTCGAAATAGAGATTAAACCCTCCAAGTTTTCCCTTAATATTAATACGGATGGATGATTTGATATGTGAAAGGGTTAATTCAGAAATTCACGAGGAAAAGTATCGCGGCGCATCTTTTCTATTTAATTCGGATGAATCGGCTATGCCACTTATTTGAGCTAGAAGAAGTGAAAGCAATATTTTTCGAAACTTCAAAGATTGAACAAAATGCCTTATGTTGCTCATCTTTATTGACAAAAAAAAAGATGATTCCGTCAAAAAATTACAATTTTCTATAATTTACGTACGTGTAATGGTATAGCTTGAATCAATAACCTTTAAGTTTGCATTAATTCATAGATTAGAGTAATATGCACTAACCCATGATAAAAATCATATGTTCTCTACTATACTTATTTGTACCTATATTACTGCTTATCGAAAGAACAGATTAAACAATCTTTTGTTATTTTCATGTTGTGAGTGTTTCATGCTATAATTAGAAGTTTGCAAGTCTTTTTTTTTCAATTGATTGCTAAAAGAGTCTTGCTTGCATAATTATCTTTGAGTAACTGTAAAAGTAACATCATATTGTGGATGACTAATTATTTGTTATCTATTTCTTGTGATCCAAAATAAATTATTATTATCATGATGGATTGATAGAAGTCACATAATCACACATAACATATTAATCAATTTCTTTATAAGATATGGTTATAATTTTTCATCTACAGCGGGACATAGCCCCGCAGGACATTATTGCCCCATGCAAGATTCCTCGCAGGGGGGTCGGGTGCGATGAAGGGAGAAATTATGTTGTAGTAAGGCGGGACCAAGGTTGTGATCCCTGATATCGCCCCGCTCCGTGCCCATCCCTAATTATCACTGACAAATAAACAAGGGGCGCTGCCTGATTTGTCAATTAGCGGCTAATTGTTTACATTTGTCTCTAGCACCTTGTGCATCAAAATCTACTTGAGTATAGAAGATGATGAATGATCAGCCACCGTGGGACACATGCTGAGGTTCGCGTCGCTCTCCATATGTTAGGTGCTGAAGATTTAAAACGAAAACGACCGAAAGTGAAGTGACGTCTTTTGGAAAAAAACAGAGAGGTCCGATGGCGATGTATATGCATGGTGCCCCATAACGACGAGGTGAGAGGAAAAAGTCAAGTGAGAGGATTTCTCTTCTGATGATGGCAAATGAGTCCAATCCATTATAAGTCTCAGAATATCTCTTTAGTAGGTGGGAATTTTGCCCATACCTTCCTGCCCCTTTCCCGCTTTAGGATTCTACAATATCGCAGAAGCTCCTAGGATAATGTGTCAGAAGGTTAAGGAGGGACTTTGGGTGGGTTTGGTTCAATATTTGCAAAGGGTTTTGGGCAAATGGGAATGCTGAAAGCCCAAAACCCCTTAGGAGAATGCAAAATGTGTTTGGTAAAAAACCATTTACAATGGGCTTTGAATTGAACTAGGTGTTTGGCAAACTAAATTCCGAATGGGCTTTCAATTAATTTTTTTATTTTTTATTTAGAAAAAAAGAATAGGGCAAAGGAGGACTGGCGGAGGTGGGCGAGTCCGGCTGGCGACCTCAGACGGCGAGGTCGCCGGACCGCGCCACCTCAGCCGTTGAGGTCGCGCGACCCCAGGCGGCGAGGTCGGGCGACCTCAGCCGCTGGGTCGGGCGACCTTAGCCGCTGGGTCGGGCGACCTCAGTCGGCGAGGTCGTGTGACCTTAGACGGCGAGGTCACGACCCCTCAGCCGTGCGAGGTCGCCGGCGGAGGTGGGAGGACCGGCGGAGAGGTGGGAGGACCGGTGGAGGTGGGAGGAGGGTTTAGGTTAGAGAAGATGAATAGTAAGGGTAAATGTGGACTTTTGACAAAATTTTGAGGGCATAATGGGAAATAACAAAAATTCATTAAAACCTAAAACTAGCATTCCGAAAATGCTGAAAGCCCAAAACTCCTTCAACCAGCATTAGGCTTTCAGCATTTCAAATGCTGATATTTGGCCAAATGAGCATTTGAAAGTTGAACCAAACACCTCAAACTTAGCTGAAGGGGCTTTGAAGGCTGAAGGGACTTTGCAAATGCTGAACCAAACGTACCCTTTGACACCCTATTGATGAGTTACAAGGAGTAGAAGAACTTGCTCCAAAAGTTGACTTCTAGAAGAGAGTATTCAGGCTGTTATAAGTTTCAGAATATCTCTTTAGTGGCCCAGCGTGAAACTTTTTCCCGCATCGTGATTCAAGGGAGGCCCCCACACCTGCGACCAAGTGGGTTGAAGAAGATAAGCTTGTGCCGATTGAAACTTGGCATGAAATCGTTGGAGCAACCCATTGAACACGAAAAGAAAGCGGCTTATCATTCCTTTGTAATAGCATCATAAGACATATGCTAATAGATGCGTTTTCTATAGGTGAGAAAAGATTGTGTAAAGGTAGACTATATATTATATTACTTCGCATTGTGTTCTCGACTTGTAGAGATTAGCTTGCAGAGTAGAGTAGCTTCTCCGGATTCTGACAATCCATTACGATACAAGTTACATATCTCATTTAGTTGTACACAAGTCCAAGTCATGGCATACCGAACATTCAACATTAGATACCGCAGTTCACGACGAATTGCCTTGTTGTTGGCAATACCCTAGAGCATCTCATCCTATTTCAGAATCAAATATGAAATCTTAAAAGTTGTGATGATAATAGCAAGTCTCAGTTTTCTCGACTAATTCTTTAGAATTTTCTCGGTATAATGTTGATAATATAATTTCATGGATTCGTAGTCAATTATTCCAAAAGTTGAAGTTTATTTACATACACTTATTTATAAATGAGACTTTAGTGTAAGGGAACTCGTTTCGATATTACGTAAAATTTTATGGAATCGCTATCAACTCTTCTTAAAATTTAAATTATTAGACAAAAAAGGTGGTTAAATATATAAGTATTCTAAAAAGATAAAGGTAGTAAACAGTTGAGTTGATGTTATTCTCGTGTATCATGTTAACTCGAATGACGTGGCCTGTATAAACAAAGTCATGCCACTCTCTTCTTTTGGGAGAGGCTTCAAGACCGCGAATCATGCCGAGGGAAAAAGTTGTGGATAAGATATGCTTAAACTAGGTTAGGCCTTAGCCATCAGTCGCCTTATCTCATTGACCTCAGATTCAACTTTTTTCTACTGGAAATCTATGGATGGGTGCTTTCTTTTCAAACTTAGAAGAGGAGTGAGCATTATATCTTGATATATTTCCTTCTCAAACATGAGGCCAGCAATATGGGTGATGAACCCAACTAGTAACTCAATTTCAAGAGGACTAAAGTTATATGGATAATTTATTTTTTTTTAAATGGGCTAAAACGGGTTGAGGAAAATTAAAGCCCAAAAACGAGTTAAAACTAGTGACCCATATTGGTAACTTTTTGTTGATTATTTGTTATTGTATATAATTCTAGCATTTAACATACTATATCTTTTGAAATTAGTACATTCAAATATGAAGTTATCCTTCTTTTGTAATTTAAAAAATTAAAATGGAATTTTGAAGCAAAAGTAGACATGTCTCAAGCTAAGTATTGGAGTTATGAATTTTTGGAGGAAAGTATCAAGATGTCCTAAACTTTTCAACTTGATCAATTTAATCCCAAATATTTTGTATTTTTACTAATTAAGTTCATATAGCTACTATTGTAGACGCTAGACATCCTACATGCTATAGCTAGTGTTAATGTGAGTATTCTTACTAATATTTACATTTTACAATATTTTATGATTTTTTCTTTTCTTCTCTTTACTTTTTTTGCATGGGGCGAGGGGAAATAAGGGTCATCAACTGACGCTTATTGGCATTGGGCGAGGGCTCACTCGGGTTATTGCTGTGGCTAGGGAGGGTATGGCGGCCCTCATGGCCACTAAGGGCCCTCCAGCCCCTCGCCAACCTTTTGCTAAGATATAATGGCCCTCATTGGGTTTGGGCAAGGCTGCAATGCCTAGATCACACGAGGGCGTTGTAGCCCTTCCTTAAAGCTGATGAGGGTGGTGATGCGCTCATCTAGCACCAATGATGGTCAGTCAACAACCCTTGGTAGCTCTCAACCACTCTCTTCCCCCAAAATAAAATAAATAGAAGAAAAGAAGAAGAAAAAATTAACAAAAATTATAATAAAAATTCAACAATATTATTAAAAATATCAACATTAGCACTGGTTGCATACAACGGTTGGTTAGCTGGCATCGAAGTCAGTTATTTTTTATGAAAATTGGTCGAGCGGACTCAATTTACATAGTTGTAGAAGATTTAGAATTAATTGGGTCTAATTGAATAGTTTAGGACTACTTTTGTATCAATGCAATTGATTTAGTCTTTACCCAAAAAAAATGCAATAGATTTAGAATTTTTTTGATACTTTTCCCTGATTTTTGGCATTATACGTACCCCAAAGATGTGACCATTCATACTCATTTTTATGGTGCGCGCAATGCTTGCATGCGGGGATAGCGAGAGGCGGGGGAGGAGGACGCCCGTACATCCACCTTGTGTCTTGTATCTTCTCATTCCTGCAAAGGTAAGAAAAAAGTGGTTGTCAAATAGTGGTTGTATTTGATCCGAATTTTTTAAGGATTGACCGAAGTTTCCGAGGTTAAACCTCTTCAAACACCAGATCATATGGTGTAATTGCATTGCACTCTTCGACATCTTTCTGGCGATACCCAATTTGCCTTAATTGGTGGTGATCTCTTAATGAAAGATAAATGCAACACAAACTTAAATCATCGGGGTGAAGTTAGGTTGAAGCCATGCCGATTCACATATAATTCGCTCAATTACATCATATGAAAATGGATATAAAATGAGTTAAATAATTCAATTTGGTCAAATTCAAACTTCAGCTATTCACTTACCATTTCTGTAGCACATGCATATAAGCCCGTGCACGCGCGCGTATGCTCGATGACGGCATTTTGATGCTTGTGTCACAGACCGATCGATTCGCAGCTCGTTCCTCGTTTAACTTGTGTGGCCTTAGGATACTCCGCTCTTAAGTCAGCCTTTACCACTCAACCTTACCACACTCTTAGAGAGAGAATCTAGAAAGAGAAGCTCTACACTTATATTACTCGCAAGAATTGAGATAATACAAATGAGGGGGAGGATGCCCCCTTATATACAAAAAGGGAGATATCGTTCGTAGATCCCTCCACGATTTAACGACCTATATAACCTACCAAAATTAGATATACGAGAAATTCCCATCTCGCTTGCCCTTGGAATCTTCTGGAATCCTCAAGATCTCCCCAGGATCTCTTTCCCTGAATAGTGAACTCCCTAGGATCTCTTTCCTTAAATAGCCACTATCTTTGGCGCCTGGGAAACCTCGTGGGTGAGGGACTCCTCGGTTCGTGATATTCTCCCCTACCTAATCTAGTGACGCCCCCGTCGCCCTTTGGCCTTGAATTCTTCTAGTTGTTGAAATTGCCGAAGAGCTTCAGCGGGTTCCCCACTTGTTTCACTATCCAGGAGACCCTTCCAGGGGATGATGTATTCATTCTTCGTAGGTTGGTATCTCTTCACTATGCTCCACTCCTCAAATATACTTTCGATATCGTGGTCATAAGAAGACTTCACCCCTATTGGCGCTCGATACAACTCACCTCGTTCCTAGTGTCTCTCGTCCAAGTGAAAGGGTTTGAGCATATTTAAGTGGAATACCAGATGTAGCTTAGCTTTGGTGATAGCTCCACTTTGTATGCAACTTTTCCAACCATTTTCACAATCTGAAATGGGCCTTCGTACAGGCGAACTAGTCCTTTGTGCACGCTCTTGTGGTGTAGGACTCAATGTAGCTTCACTAGGACTTGATCCCCTACTTCGAACTACACGTGTCGCCATATTTGATTCGCCCATTTCTTCATCTTCTTGGACGCCTTCTCGATACATGCCATGAGCAAGTCTGCCTGTTTGTACCAATGCGAGGTGAACTTGTGGGCGGCTGGACTACTCCTCTTATAGTCCATGGCAATCGTACTAGAGGTGAATGGTTGCTACCCATTCACGATCTCAAAGGGACTCCATCCGGTCGACTTACTCTGTTGCAAGTTATAAGAGAATTAGGCAACATCAACTAACCTTACCTAATCATTCTATGTCGCACTCAAGAAGTGTCGGAGGTACTACTCCAGGAATGCGTTCAGCCGCTCCATTTGTCCATCGGTTTGCGAATGTAAGCTTGTGGAAAAGTTAAGGTCCGACCCCAGCATCTTGAAGAGCTCCGTTCAAAATCTCCTAGTAAACCATGGGTCTTGGTCGCTCATGATCGACTTCGATAGCCCCCACTATTTGACTACATGCCTCATGAAAAGTCTAACCACCTCCTTAGTCGTGCAATCATCCGTTGCTAGCATGAGGGTCGCATACTTGGAATCTGTCAACCACGACCATCAGTGTCCGACACCTTTCGGACTACGGTAGGCTGACGATGAAGTACATCGTCACACTCTCCCATGGACACTCCCGTACATGGAGAGGTTCCAGTAGACCTACCAGGGAGTTCTGCTCCACCTTGTCCTATTGGTAAACAAGACAGGTCTGCACATAGGCTTCAGCATCATCTCACATGAGAGGCCAGGAGTACTTTTCTTCTACGAGCACCATGGTACGATAAACTCTTGGATGTTTCACCCACTTGAAGTCGTGGCACTCCTTGAGGATCTCCTTCCGCAATCCTCCGTATGATGGGATGTACAATCGTCATCCCTTAGAGGAGTTCGTCCTCCCACCAAAATTGCTAGATCCTGCCTTTCTTTGCACTGTCAAGGATAGCTCTTGCCCGGGGATCGTGCTTCAAGTCTTCTCTGATCAGCTCGGTCCACAAGCTCTCCAGGCAGCTTATGGACATCAGCTCCCCTTTCCTGCTCAGCGCATCATTAACTGAATTGGTCTTACCCGATTTATACTCCAGGGTGAAGTTGAACTCCGCTAAGAAGTGTTGCTAGCGAGCTTTCTTTGGGCTCAGCTTCTTCTGTGTTTGGAAGTAGCTTGTGGCGATGTTGTCCATTCGGACGATGAAATGCGATCTAAGAAGATAGTGGTGCCATGTCTGTAGACAATGGACCACGGTCGTCATCTCATTTTCTTGGACCGTATACCATTGTTCGGTCTCGTTCAACTTCATGGACTCATACACCATGGGGTGTCCATCCTACATCAATACTTCACCTATGACATAGTTAGAAGCATTGGTTTCTACCCCCGTATGGCTTCGTGTAATCCGGCAAGGCAAGGACGGGCTCTTCAATCATCGCTTGCTTCAGCTAGTCGAATGCCTCCTGGCTTTGTGCCATCCACTCTTGGTCGAATCGTGACATCCGCGAACATGAGGCCTTTCTTCTTCTTGACCCACTTGGACGTCACCATGTTAAGAATCCACATGGACCCTAACTTGGCCTCTCCTTCCTTCTCCTCAGGAGTCTCCTTAGCGAGGGCCGCAAGTATCAGCCTTGTTTGACAATCCTGAGCTAAGTGCGCCCCGTCACACATGAAGCATTTGAGGGCGAAGTGCCTTCTTCGATGACCTTGGTTATTAAGTTATGGCTTATCTTTGGCCGGTGCAACCTGGGGCCTGTTACTTGCCATGGTGAAGCTTCTGGTTGACTCCCCCACCAGTGCTCCTATTCCTAAAACAAGGGTCCGATTTTCTCTCGATCGATGGACGATGCTCTATCATATCATCCGCCACCGACATTGCTGTTGTTAGGTCTTGAGCGTTGCATCGCATGAGCTCTTGCTTGACATACGGTTTGAGACCACCCATGAACTGGAAGTAGGCCTCCTTGTCACTCATCAATGGGATTTGGAGGAGAAGGCTCAAGAACTTCTTCACGTACTCCTGAACGCTCCCTCTTTGCTCGAGATGCTGCAGCTTGTCCCGTGCCTCCATCTCCGCATAGACGGGGTAGAACTGTTTTCGGAACTCCTCCACAAACATCTTCCAAGTCGTGATTAGGGCTCCAATCCTATCATTTGTTCTACGACGCCACCACAGCAAGGCATCGTCACTAACATACATGGAAGTGGTACTTACCCGAAGCGAGCCATCATTGATCTGCGTGGCCTTGAAGTACTGCTCCATTTGCCATAGGAAGTTGTCTAACTCATTGGCCACCCAAACGCCTTTGAACACATTGGGCTTGGGTGCATCCACCTGAGGACCGTGTTGCATTGTGACTACGTTGGTCACTTGGGCATCCTCCAGTTCAATGACTCTAGCTTTGAGGGCATCTACCTTCGAAGCCTTTGCCTTGAGGTCCTCCATCTCGTGTTGCGTGACCATCACCAATGCCTCCAAGGAGTCGCCCTTCTTCCTCAGCTCTTCTTTCGTAGAGGCCATTTTCCCGATCATCTCCGCTCAGAATCCTCCCATGTCTGACTTCAGCTCTTGCACTTCTACATTAAGCTCTCCCATGCTAGACTCGATTCCTTCGACGTTCAAGGACAGATCATCGACCACGCCTTGGATGTTCACCATCGTGACCTCCATCTTGGTCACCTTGGACTCCAGGTCTTCCAATGGATCCCTCGAACTAGAGTTACCATGGGCCTTCTTACCCCTGGTTGTTGTCTTCTTCTCTCGACCGCGTTCCTCCATGGTCTATGCCTCGACTAGGGTCTTCTCTTTGGGCACATTCGGCAAGTTGTTCTTGGCCATTGCTACTAGGATGGACCTGCTTTGATACCACTTGTCACGGGCCAAACGATTCGTAGCTCGTTCCTTGTTCAACCCACGTGGCCTTAGGATACTCCGCTCCTAAGTCAACCTTCACCACTCAACCTTACTACACTCTTAGAGAGAGAATTTAGAGAGAGAAGCTCTACACTTGCATTACTTGTGAGAATTAAGATGATACAAATGAGTGGGAGGAGACCCCCTTATACATACTTGGGAGATATCGTCCATAAATCCCTCCACGATCTAACAGCCTGTATAACCTATCAAAATTAAATACACGAGAAATTCCCATCTCACCCACCCCTGAAATTTTCTTGAGTCCTCAAGATCTCCCAAGGATCTCCTTTCCTAAATAGTGATTTCCCTAGGATCTTTTTCCCAGAATAGCCTCTATCCTCGGTGCCTAGGAAACCTTGTGGATGAGGGACTTCTCGGTCCGTGACACTTGCATGTTTCATTTTCTGCTTTGCATGCTTCTAACATCAGACTTATGCGAGCTTAAAGCTCATGAAAATTGAATGATTTCTGATCTTGTCTAATCATAATTTTTGCAACAGAATATGTACTGTGCACTTAGCTTGTTTGTAAATAAAGAACCAAACTATACGGTAGCTGTTAAATATACAAATAGGCAAAAAAAACCTACCGATTTGCGTAGTAACTTTTCGCGAGCTAGTGTATCATGAAAGGTCTGTCGGAATATTGGTAGGAAGTGACAAAGATAGTTCTGGAACTTTGAAATGGGCTTCTTTGATACACGTATTGGGCTCACCTCCAATCTCAAAGTAGGTTTTTTTTTGGCTCTACAGAATTTGGCCTGACTTCTATTGGAGGCTTACTTTCTAAGTTTAGGCTTTGTTGATTTGAGCAAGAATTAGCAACTGCTCGAGCAGCAGCCATTGGATGCTGTCGCTAGGTGTCTCTTGTTTGTAGGTTCATGTAAGTATGCTCATGTAGATAAGATGGCAATTTCTAACTTGAGTTAGCACGCTTTAACATGATATATACAACAAAACCGAAAGTGACATGAATTTGCTATTGCTTTGCTTGACAACGTAATTAGCTTTTCACTTCTCCAAATTGTCACGACCCTTCTGAGATAGGCCTCAAGGGAGTCCGTAAGTGAGCGCACATAACACTTTGGTGTGCTGAAGCTGGTGTTTTGCATGAGCTCTTTTAAACTCTATGGATTGAACTTGATTTTTTATTCATTTGATTTTAAGCTGGACTCGCCACTAACCTATTCTAAGTTGGTTAGGGGTCAAGTAAGGTGCGGAAGCATGCCTTACTCATGCAACCTAGAGACTCATAAGTCCTTGACTTGTTTATGCTTGTCTTATAAAAGTTACGGATACATTTTATCATTTATTTAAACGTTACTAATGCGACCTTTTCATATTTCCTAACATGCATCTAAATTTCCATGGATAAGTACTCAAGCAATAAAAGATTAAACAAATGAATAATAATAAGTAAAGGGCAAAAAGGAAATAATTCGAGCCGTGTAAGGCAAAGTGATATGGCGCCTTACCATAAAGCCAGGACAAGACTCATGGGAGCTCTGCATAAATGTTCTAATCTAATAAAGGTAATTTTCTTAAACATAAATGATGAGAAATAAATTCGAATTATGATAAGATGAAACTAAAAATAAAATTGATCTAATCATAGTCAAGTAATGTGAGAAAACCTAAATCCGATCTAGATTTTTTATATCTATATTTATCTCTTTTATTTTTTAATGCAATAAGTATAATTAAATAACTAAGATTGAGCTGTAAACTACATTATGGAATATCAAAATGGATCCAAATATTGCTTGGGAAAATGATGTCAATAAAAATCGACATTTATTGTAATCTTCATTTTGACGTACATGCCAAATTGAGTTTATAATTTATTTCATATTTTTAGTCATATACTTTTATTGAGAATGAAATGAGTTCAAACATTAAAGCCCGCAAGAGGGGCATCTAAAGAAAGCAAATCCCATAGGGGTTGTGTTGAGGGCAAGCTAACCAAATTTTAAGGTAATACTTTTTGTTTTTGGACTTTAGTAATCCAATCCACTATGTAATTGGACTCCCTTATGCAATGAGCTAGGGCTATATGCTTAAATGGGTCCATGACATGGTGCTCCAAATAAGGACTTTAGTATCCATTGTTTTTGATTTGGGCATGTGATAAATTGTGCCAACAACACACTGTCGAATTCACGTACAATCTTAGCTTCTATTTTTTTTTTTTGGAAGAAAATATTGGATGGGCCGACCCCTCTAGGTCATCGTGGTATTGCTCGGTCACACCATACTGTCTATCTTTTCTTGTGCTCTCTCTCATCCTCTCTCCTTTGTGCTTGCATTTCTTACTTTTTCTTGTGGCCACCACGGCCACGGAGCTTGAACCCAAGGCTTGCGAGTGGCTATGGCCACGGAGCTCGACCTTGTCTGCGTCCTCTCTCTCTCTCTCTAAAAACTCTCTCTCCCTCTTCTTCAATTGTGGTACACTTGCTTCTCTTTTTTTTTTCCCTTACGCTGCCACGGTCGCAAAGCTTGAGCCCAAGATCCTAGCCACCATGACCACAAAGCTCAACCTCGAGCTTAGAGATTGCGGTAGACACGGTAGCTTGAATTATGAGCACATACATTGTTGTTCTCATAAGCATGAGCTTGAGGTCAAAGCAATCACGGTTGAGGTCGAGGTCAACCCACATTCTCACATTTAATATGGCTTGGTGTTTGGGCTTGAACCTAGAACTCAAGGTCAAAGCAGCCATGGTTGCATGAGCACGAGTTCACGACCATGGTTTTCACAGCTCAAGCTCGCAAAATTGATTACTCAAGCTCGAGATCAAGATCAAGCTCCACGGCTATTGCAAGAAGAAAAACAAGAACACGAAGGAGAGAGAAGGGAGAAAATTTTAGGTGGTCCAGGACCATCATATCAGCATGGTCTCAGACAACTCAAGAATGAACACGTGAAGCCATGTGTGATTGGGGGGCCGGCTCTCTCTATCATCCAAGAGAAATTGCATTTATTGCGGTCGACTCTCTCTCTCTCATCTTTAGGCCGGCTTTCTCTCTCTCATATGTAGGCCTGCTCTCTCTCTCTCTCTCATATACACGTCATTCCATTTATTGCGAAAGAACAACCTTGGCTCTCTTTTTTTTTAATAAAAAACTCTCTCACGTTACCCTTTCTTCTTTGGAAGTGGATTGCTGCTGTGGTAGCCTTTTCAGTCGTTCGATTTGAAATTTCTTTTTAAATTTTTTTGATTTTTTTTTAAATTTTTTTTATTAAATTTCAACCGTCCGATGCTCATCAGATCACCTACTATAGTTCATACACCCGGATCCTACTTTTTTGCCTCCTTTCTTTCTTCTCCTCCACAGACCTTGCCTTCTCCTATCTTTCTCAGCGAGTCTACATGAACAGTAGACAACAATGAACTCAGCTCTTTTTCAAAAGCTCTCTCACATCACATTTTCTTTCTTTTCTTCACGCCCTTTCTTCTCCTCTACCAACCTTGCCTCCTCTCTCTCTCTCTCTCTCTCTCTCTCTTAGCAAGTCTACATGAACAGCAGGCAATAGTGATAGTAAAGCAACTGAGGCCGTTCGAGATGACGACGACGACAATTGGCTTCCTAATGAGTTCGCCTCCAACGGTGAGCCAGTACAAGTAGTAGGACTGCTCGTACGCCCGAACCACCTTCCTCTCCGGTGATGCCCTCATCTCCTCTCAGAGTTTCGGGTCCGCCATGACCCTTGTGGCCTCCCTCCAGCAAATTGAGGCCACCCCGCCGGTGAGCCAGTGCGCGTCGTAGAACTTCTTGTACGCCGAACCCACCTTCCTCTCCAGCGATGCCTTTATCTCTTCTTGGAGCTTCGACTCCGCCATGACCCTTGTGGCCTCCCTCCGGGAAATTGAGGCCGCCCAGCCGGGTTTGCATCGACAGTGAACTAGTGCCGAATCTCCAAGTTCATCTCTCTGCCAACCCATCTCCACCCTAGAATCCATCGGTGCCCTCAATTCTTCTGTCCCCTGCCGTGCGAGTCTACCGGCTGAAACTCCCTTAACATTCTCATTGCTTGTCGGGGAGAAGACCAAGATCAAGAAAAAGAAGAAATTTAAGGGCGTCTATTCGTACGCATCGTCATCGTCTTCAGTTCATCCTCCTTTTCCACGTCCAGTCGAGAGGGGCACTCTTGTTCTATGAAGATGCCGAGGCCCTCGAGTTCTACAGGACTCGACGCAGCTCGTGGGGGAAAACGTAGAGGCAATTACGCTTTCTCTTGAAATGTCTTTGCTGTTGTTGTTGCTCGGGTTCGATAAAGTTGTGATCTTTTTGTCAATGTTACCAAAAGAATTTAAAAATTGATCTTGTTTTTTTTTTTTTTCCCTTTTTGCATCTCTTGAAGGGATGAACCAATAAGTTTTCTTTTGGTGCTATTGGGTTTTGATTGATATGGTGATTTCTGATGCACAGCGTTATTTTCTGTCCTGGAGAATGAATTTTTGGATTTTATGTTGATATTAAGATGGTCTAACTGATACAATTAATTATTTTACTCGCAATTCTTTGTGTATGTAGTTCATTAGGGAAGTTATGAAAGATCGTTTATTATTTTTCTTCTATAGTTCTTTTTGAAGTTTGAGGTGAGAAATTTGAGAAATCGTCTTTCCTGGAGATCATTTTCAATACCAAATTTTGCAATGTTTATTGCTTTGGCATTATCGGTGCATTGAATGCGAATATATATTATCAAGTTGAGTTTGCTTGATGGATTTATAAGCAAAATGCAAAATAATGTGTCTTCTTCATCCTCAAAATTGCAAACTTTCACAAGATATAAGCTTTTAATCTTTTTCTTATAAGAGAGGAAATCCAATGTGACTTTGCCTTAGTCAACTGAATTAAATGCATGGTATAATAGATAGACTCACCCCTGATCAAGAAAATCATACATTAAGATTAGATCAATCTGCTGAAGTTGTTCATGACGCACCTAAACATATGGTATGAATTTTCAATGCGTCTAGTGCAATGGGCTTTTAGCTTCCCGAAACCCATATCTTTGTGGTCATGTGTGAATTGAATTAGCATGTGTGTGGAGGACAACCCTAACAATGTGGTGGATTTGTAATGGTCCATGTCCTGTTGGGATAGACATTGTGTAGTTATACATAAGAAGAGATTGGACACCTCAGTCATCACTTGGATACTTTTTCTTTTGCATTGTCTAGCATAATTTGGGTAGGGACCGTGTGTTGTTACATGATTTAGGAATGATATGAAATATCGAATTAGTATGCGTAAATGTGTGCTTTTACGTAGACAGGATTGTGCTGACAAACATTGCAAGTGTACTGAGATTTTTTCCATGAATTTTAGAATCTAGGAGTTTGCTTGTACACTCAAAGATAATCAGGACTTTCATGTGTGAGTTTGCATTAGAAGACTAGGGTACTCTGCCCATGTGCATAGCACAACTACATGGTAAATTTTTTACATCATCATCTTCCTTCACGAAACTCTATGGTATACAAGTTTTCTAACATGTGCTGTAACTACCTGTCGAAGGGCATATGTCATTAGGTAAACTGTAACATTGGCTTCTGTATGTAGGGAATGATTCATAAATCTCCTTCAGTCCTCTCTTGAGGCATTTGTGGTGTATTAATGAGGATTTTGAGTTTCGAACATGTCTGCTAAATTCTTGCTTGTTCTTTGCTATGATATCTTAATTTGGAGTCAACTTTTTAGAATCCTGTTTACCATCTCTTTATCGGTTTGATGTATCTGATGGACTGTGAAACTGTGATTGAAGATCTTAAAAAGCTCCCTTTTTTTTTTTTACTTTTTTCTTTGTAGTTTCTGGAGTTTTAGTTTCTTTCATTGGTGGGTAATTCCATGAGCCTACCCATTGAGTTGGCTCTATTACCCTTGAGTGTCCAATGGTGTGATTTTTGGGAGGTTTGCTTTGTCTAGGTCAGCATCGAGTTTCGAAGTTCCATCTCTCTTTGATTCGATAAAACCTTTGTTGACAAAGGTCCGCTCGTGGTTAGTTAGTTAATCCACACGTGTAAGGTTATTTGATGGCTAATCATGAACTCATAACATGTGAAATATATATTTTGCTAGTAAAAGCACTATGTCGAATACTTTTTCTCTTTGTTTGTAGCATGAAATTGCCCATCAAGAACATATTACCTTTGATTTGGAAAAAGATTTTGAGTTTGCAGTAGGGATGATTTTTGCAAGTGAACTTGAAGCATATGATAAATATGTGGTATATGTTATAGGTAAAGGATTTGAAGTGAGGAAGTCTAATATTAGGAAAAAATGACAAAGGAGAAGTAACCTGGCACACTTTTGTATGTAATTATGAGGGGTTATTCTGTCAACTCATTTGATCAAGAAAGAAAGTATGAAAAATTTGAAGTTAGATATGATTGTCTTGCATTTATTAAATTTTATGGTTGAGAATGACGTTAATCAAATCATAAATTATGTTCCTGAGCATAATCATGAATTTGTACCACAACATCAAAAACATTTGATAAGATGTGGAAGAATGATTTCTGATACTTATAAGGGTGTTTTAGTTGACATGACTAAAGCTGACATAGGGGGGACTACGGAATATAAGTTATTGGCAAATGAAGCAGGAGGAAGCCAAAACTTGGGTTTCATTTTGGGCGATTATCAACATTATTTGCAAAGTGAAAGATCAAGTCATATAAGTGAAAGAGATTGTCATAGTCTTTTAAATCATTTCCATTGCACCCAAATGCAAATGTTTTTCTATGCACAATAGGTAGATCAATATGGTAGATTGAAAAAATTATTTTGGAGACTAGTTTATCCAAATTTGATTATGATTGCTTCGATGATGTGATGGTTTTTTATACTACGTACCATACAACAAGTATAACATGATATGTGCACCTTTTTGTTAAAGGTAATTATCACTGGAAAAATACTCTGTTTGGTTGTGCATTTTTGTTAGATGAGACCGCGAATTCATTTATTTAAATATCTGAGGTATTTTTGAAGTCTATGGGAAATAAGGCTCCAAAAACCATTTTCACCAATCAAGACCAAGCCAAAACAAAAGTCATTTGAATGATATTTTTGAATATGTAACATCGTTTATGCACTTGGCATATTGGAAAAAATGCTAATCAAAATATTCCATATCTTTACCACAAGATAGGGTTTAAGGATAGATATTTCTTAAAACTTATGTATAAATGCAAATCAGATGATTTATTCGAATCTACTTAGAGGAAAATGGAATAGGAGTAGGGTACTAAGAATAACAATGGGCTTCAGAGGTTATACGAGTTGAGACATAAATGGAGTTCTGCTTTTGGTCAAAATATTTTTCCTTGAGGTATAAGATAAAGTCAAAGGAGTGAGATCACTGACAATCTCTTCTAGAAAATTTTGACAAAGATATTGACCCTTGTAAAATTTGTTCACCACTATGAAGGACAATTGAAATGTGTGAGAAAAATTGAAGGTCAAGATGATTATAGTTCTCATGGGAAGCCCAAATTAAAGATTTTGAATAACAGGATACTGACACATGTTGCTTCAGTGTACACTCGTGCTATTTTTAAAAGGTTCAATGATGAGTTTCTTCAAAGTGTTTCTCAACGAGTTTCGGGTACTACTTTTGATGAGTGGATTTATCAATATACTCTCAAGTGTGAGGAAGTTCAAGGGGGAACATGTTGTTAAATTTAACGTTGTTGACTTCTCAATTGCTTGTGAATGCCAATTATTTGAATCAAAATGATGGTTGTGTCGCAATGCTTTGTATGATATCGATTTCATTCCATCTTCCTATATATTAAAAAGATGGAGTAAATGTGTGAAACATTGGGTATTTAAATGATAAATCTCATGAAATGTCACTGGGTCCATCTACATTTAATTGATTTTCCACATTGATGCAAAATACTTTTGAAGTGATGAGCTTGGGAGCTCAAGATGAGAATACTATGAGGATAATGAAGAAAAACTTGGATGTGGTGGTGGGTGAAATTTCATCGTACAACTCCTATATGGTTGTAACAAAAGATGCTAGTGATGATGATAATAATGAGGCTTCTTTGTGTGAGACGCGGGTATTGGACCCTTTTCAAAGGAAAGGAAAGGAAACAAGTTATAGAAGAAAGAAAAAAATCTAAGAAAGGAATAGCCCTAATGCTAATAGAAAGCTAAGGTAAGCTGAATGACATAGAGTTGTAATTAATATGTTTACTTTATTTTATACTTATGTTACATGATGCCAATTACTATCTTTTTATTTTGTCATTTAGAACTGGCTATCCAAGTGATGCATGATGAGACTTATTTACTAATTTGGTCAAGAAATTCAAATCAAACTAGGAATGCATTTTTGTCCTAGTAGCATTGGTGGTTCTATAGTAAATCTAAATTTCCATAAATAGGTGTGTCCTTTGAGTTTAACATTTGTATTTATATTCTATTAATTGGTCCAATTTTTTCTTTTTTGTATATATGCAACCATCATACATCGGCATGTCAAGGATTATGAATGAGCTTTCTCCTTTCACTAGTCAGGTACTTAAAAATTGGGATTACTATTACTGGTTTATCATTTATGGATGTTACAGTAGCAAAATACATCCCATGGAAGCATTTTGTTACTAACTATTAATGAGGTCTTTTTTCTTATATAGAAAAAAAAGAAAAATATGAATTGATTTTCCTCATTCACTAGCCATGTATTTAGAAGTTTATGTTACTATTCTAATGTTTGGCTGAAATTGTTGTAAACTCTAATGTATATTGTTAGTGTTTTAATGGTTATGGATATTGGAGTAGAAAAATAGACCCCTAGGAAGCATTTTGTTATATTCAATTAATAAGGTCTGTTTTTCATATAGATACAAGCACTATACAGCATGCTGCCTGAGATTATGAATGGGTAAATTCCCCCATTCACTAGTCATGTACCTATTATGAAAATCATATTAGATCCTAGTGTTATTTCATTTCGTTTTGCATCGGTCTTGTAATTTTTAAAGTATGATGGTTATCATGAACTTGAAACAAAAGGTGGAACTTTCGCATGGTATGGAGAAGTTTTCTCGGTTGAATGGGTCAAACTCTTGTGGAATTAATCCATGAGTTGGCTTCTTTCATCTGCATTCAAGTGTCAAGTTCAGCTGACTTTAGAATTTTATAGTTCTCTTGTTTGTGCAAGAAAAGAGAATATTAAAGAAGCATGGAGTGCAGACAAGGCAATCGGTTAGAGTTCGTGAGGTGAGACTATGTTTTCCCCATTTCTCTGAACGCGAGCTTCTGTTGACATGTATAAGTAGGAAGGTTATCTCTTAAACTTTTGACTAGCCATGTATTTAGAAGTTTATGTTACTATTCTAATGTTTGGCTGAAATTGTTGTAAACTCTAATGTATATTGTTAGTGTTTTATTGGTTATGGATATTGGAGTAGAAAAATAGACCCCTAGGAAGCATTTTGTTATATTCAATTTATATGGTCTGTTTTTCATATAGATACAAGCATTATACAGCATGCTGCCTGAGATTATGAATGGGTAAATTCCCCCATTCACTAGTCATGTACCTATTATGAAAATCATATTAGATCCTAGTGTTATTTCATTTCGTTTTGCATCGGTCTTGTAATTTTTAAAGTATGATGGTTATCATGAACTTGAAACAAAAGGTGGAACTTTCGCATGGTATGGAGAAGTTTTCTCGGTTGAATTGGTCAAACTCTTGTGGAATTAATCCATGAGTTGGCTTCTTTCATCTGCATTCAAGTGTCAAGTTCAGCTGACTTTAGAATTTTATAGTTCTCTTGTTTGTGCAAGAAAAGAGAATATTAAAGAAGCATGGAGTGCAGACAAGGCCATCGGTTAGAGTTCGTGAGGTGAGACTATGTTTTCCCCATTTCTCTGAACGCGAGCTTCTGTTGACATGTATAAGTAGGAAGGTTATCTCTTAAACTTTTAGTTTGACGGCATTCTTCCAGACGATAATAAAATGTTTATGGTATGAAAAGTTGATTAAAAACCCCATGATATCTGACGAATGTTTCTTTATTTTCCCCCAATTCAAGACTATTTTCTGAGATATGTTGTGATAGTAGGAAGTTGCTTGGTTATCTTTTGCCATCGAGTAAAGCATGGAATGATTCACATTTCGCAACAAGGTGCAGTGTCATAAGCTTAATTGAAATTCCCCAAAGAGAGGGTTTCAAAATCATCATTTGGAATCCTTAAAGCTGGAGTAGTTGCTTGCTAATCGGAAACAGCAATCCAAAGTTTTCTTTCCCCACATGCACATACTAGTGTTGGCAGGAGCCTCAAGCCATTCAGCAACTGCAAAAGTATTGCAGCAATTGAAACGGGTCTTACTCGCTGTCTGAAACGGGTCTTTCTTTTCTGAATATTCTGCCTTTTGGGGGTCATTGGCATTGCCATGTTGCGATCTGAGTCGGGCCAACTGGGTGATATAAAAGACTGATTTTGTCTGTGCTAAGGTGGACTCTTCTATGCTAATGTTGCTTATATTGCAGCTGTGGATTATGGTCGAAACTGAACTTTCCTTTCACACCATCTCAGATATATTGATTCCTGTTGTGAATGCTAGATTATGATCTTACTTAAATATTTGCTTCTGTCTTTTATAATTATGTCTTCTTTATTATGAAGTACGTCATTTGACATTGACCAACTATGCTCTCTATTTTGAATCGTTGGGAGTTGGGGTATATAACAAAGCTGTAAGATATGATTTGGCAACTGACATGAAGCAGGTCATAAAGCCTGAATTAACTAGACCATTGGGCGCTCGTCTTTTTGAGGGAGCTGTGATGTACAAGTCAACCTCTGTGTATATTTGCGCATCAGATAGAGATTTCAATGGAAGAACAATTTCCAAGATGTGGAATGATTATAAATAATTGCGACGGTCATATTGGGAGTCTTCCGATACCGTGCTATTAAGGAAGCTTTTAGTATATTCCCATCCCATTACAAAACAATGCTTCCATATAATTTGGCTATAAGTCTTTCCAGGGGGAAATGTACTCTTGGAAACATTGGCCAGTCGCTTGGAACTCGTAAAAATTGATGCCTTGTCATGATGACTCTGGAAGTTCCTTCACGAAATAGAAGAAGATTCTATCCGTGTCTGTTTTGGCACTTAATCGACTCGGGATGACTCGGGGTGCAAGGATCTTTTCAGCAAAAATATTCCACAAAAAATTAAAAGTAAAGGAACGTTAAATAGGATCAAAATTGAATGATATCCTGATGGGGTTCTGTATACGCAAGGATCTTTTCAGCCACTATCTGTGCGTAAACTCTGAACAACACTCTCCAGTCTGTTCATCTGAAGAGTGCATTTGCTGCCATGTCTTGACTTTAAGATTGAAAGCAAGATTATTGCTAGTTCTAGTCACTTATCAATGTAAATCCACCATCTCTATATCTATTTCGCTATACAACACGTCAACCGCAACTATGAGATGACTCAAGTCACTTTTTACTCTCTCTTTTTTTTTGGTAAAGAAGTCACTTTTTACTTTATTCATCAAACAAACGAAGAAAGAGAAAGGGAATTGCAAATCATATCTCAAAGAATAAAAAGACATTGCACCACTCACAATTGAAAGGATTACTCCTCGTCATTGTAATGATACAGACAGATAAACTTCTAAGCTTTCTCCTATGATACAAGCGTCGACAGTTCCACTTCAACACTGCCAGTACAAAAAGTTTCAATCGAAACCCCACTGAGCCCCATTATAAATAATACTACCCTACTTGAACTTCTTACCCACCCTCCCACTGCTTCTGCTAGCTCCAATCACTATCGCTATTATCAGATAAATGGCCCACAATGAGCTGCAAGAAATTATCCTTCCAGTCGACCAGACTCGCCAACGGAATTAGACCACATAACAAAGGTAGAAAGATAGGCTCCGTTTGTTTCACGGAAAATATTCTTCCGGAAATTGTGGTGTTCGGAGGGCGGAAAACAAGAAAGTCAAGGAAATTTTTTTCCACCAATGGAAGCAACACCTTCAAAAGTGAGGAAAATGTTTTCCGTTTTTTTGAAAGTGGAAAACATTTTCCATTTTCTTTGCTTACCTTTAAATATCGTAGCCTCTAATAGTGTTTTTCGACCTCGCTCAAGGCCGGTGAGTCAGCGATTTTTGACAAACGAACACCGGAAAATATTATCATTTTTTAGGAAAATGAATTCCTGAAAAATATTTTCCAAATTACTATATTTTCCGTGAAACGAACGGAGCCAAAAAGAGCAGCATAGAATAAAACCCGCCGAATCCAGTGTGGAGCCATCACGACATTGCTCGTCATCACTTGGGACATGGAAATGGGCCCATGGAGAATGACAAACAATCCTGACGTCCACATATTCGACAAGAAATGCAGGAAGCAAAGTGTCTCCCTGAAGATGAGCCAATGATATCCGCTTCCTCCCAAAGTGTCGACACAAAGCTTTCCTGCAAATTCACAAGCTGACCGGCATCATTACCTGGATTGCTGAGGAAGAGAAGTGCACATCAGGAAACCTTTAGAGAACAGGATAATCCCCATAATTCATAAAATCACCATTTCAAACATGCAGAATTCCTAACTTTAACCAAAGCAAAAGAAGAAAGAAACTCGTATGTCCTTCCTGACAGTCAATTTAGCTACATAAAATGGGAAACAGACGTCTAGCAACCTCATGTGTACTGGAAGAGACAAAGCTTCATTGGGTACTGAAGATGTCGAATCTTTTATAAGGAAACTGTGTTGAACACAGGCCTCGGTTTACTTATTCTATTTCCTTTGAATTTTGTTATTGCATCATTATATTGTAAATATACTTTATTTGGAGACTTTACATTTTGTGTCTGAAGACATAGACTCAGACGTGTTTAGACACAGACGCAGACGCAGGAGTGGCCAGACTCAAGAAAGTCTGAAGACTGCTAGACTCACAAAGTCTGAAGACCTCCAGACTCAACAAAGTCCTAATACCAACAGACTCAACAAAGTCTGAAGACTGCCAGACTTTGTTCTAATGCCATTTTGAATCGATTTTGTAGATATTCTCCAACAAAATATTCCTCAACTCATCTCAAAATCCTTTGTCCTTCGACCATTATTCGCTTACTCATTTCACAGGAGATGTTTGGGTTTTGATGATATCCCATATGTTCATCAAGGAGTTTGTTTAAGGTTGATTCATCCCAACTTTTCTCCTTCTTTCCAATTAAATTTGCAACTTCGGTTGGATTCCCAAGGCCGATCCCCTAATAAGTCCTCATCCTCTCTTCAGCCATTGGTCCTCATGGATGTTAATGTTATCTCCATTTCCAACTTGCAACATAACTGAAGGTTGAATTGCCTTTCTTCCTATCAGGATACTTTGCCAAGGGTTGGGTTCCTTTTTTGAATGATATCTAGAGGTTAGGTAGGTTTCAAACCTAGACTCTGTACCCGACCATGTTATAACTGATTCCTCTTTTTGGACCCTGTACCCTACCCTGTTTGCATTGGACCCTATACCCAACTCACCTTATTTTTCCGGTCCAGTTCCAGGGTTAACCTTTTTTATATTAGAACATGTTTTGCAACTGCTCATCCTATACGACTTTTCATTTGTCTAAGCAAAAATCATAACATTACATATACATTAGTAACAAATATGGATCTAATATTAGTCTCATTCACACAATACTACATGAAACTTTTCATTTGTCTAAAATGTTTAACAAATCTTTGGTGCAAACACTTCTTTAAAAGTGAAATTAAGCGAGCCAATCTATGTGCTACAAAATTTCTAACAAAAACCTAAAATTCATACATAAAGAAAAATCAACACAAATCATACTCTAAAGACATATGCAAAAATTATGATTTAATAAAGTATATTTATTTACATAATTAGAAACTAAATGAAGTTTATTTTTTTAATAATCAGGTTCAGGGTAGGTTCTAGACTTGGACCCTGTACCCTACCCTGTTATAACCGGTTCCCCTTTTTTGGATCATGTACCCGACCCTATTTGCATTGGACCCTGTGCCTGACCCTGTTTTCAGGATGAGCCAAACAGGGAACCGGGTTTACTCGGTCCGGTTGTACACCGCTAATATCTAGGACAAATAAATCCCATTTAGAAATTGGCATCACAAAAAAGGTGTATTCTGAGCTAGTCTCCAGGCCTATTTACCAAGCATTGCTCTGTTAAAAGCTATTAAATCTATAAAACCCAAACCTTCCATATTATTTGCGAGTTTTAATATGTCTTACTTCCTCCAGTATTTCACAGCTTTGGATTAATTTTTCCTCCACCAAAAAGATGCAATTTTCTTTTCAATGGTATGACATATATAAATTGCAATTTTGAAAATGAACATAGCATATTAAGGTAAAATGTGGACCACTGTCCTATTTAAAATTTCTTTTTCAACTTTAGACATTAAGTTTTCTATCTACCCTTCTAACTTCATATTAACTCTGGCTAAGATTCACTTAAATATGTATTTGCTAGAAGCTCCCTAATTCGATGGATTTCTCAAATACTTCCCTGTCTTCTCAACTTTAGAGATTGTAAATGCATTCACCATAAACTTTATTGATTCCTATGGGTATCCTATACTGAAATGAATCACAGATTTGTTCAGGTTGATGGCTTGTCCTGATGCAAAGCAATAGTGATTCAAAATTATTGCAATGTTCTGGCACTCACTCGTTCTTCCATCCACAAAGAAAATGGAATTAGCGATGATTACTAGATGAGAAAGCGTAGGGCAAAACATGTTTAGCTTTATACACCTGATCCTTCCATCCTCCATTGCTTGTTTGTTAAGAAAATACAATGAATTTAGCTATCAAAATAAAGAGATAAGGAAAAACAGGATCACCTTGTCAAATTCCCCTTGAAGGCTGGAAAAATGATAGTGGCTTCCTATTGAATTTAATGCTAAATTAGACTGTTTTGACACGTTGTTACTCTATTGACCTCTTTTCACATTACTCCATTTTCAGCATGCAGATCTCCAGATAATCTCATTCCACACTATCATAAGCCTTCTTCATATCAAGCTTAAGCACAACTTGTTATTTCTTCTTTCGCTCTCATATTCTCAACTGATGAAGAACTTCTTACACAATTAGGACATCATTATGAATGTCTTCCTCCCACGAATACACTTTATCTCCTGCAAGGATTTCAAGGAGCCACGATCTCAGCATATTGGCTAAGACTTTCGAGGAATCTTGTACCCAGAATTTCATAAGCTGAGTAGCCATAATTGTTTGAATTGGGCACTTTTGGAATAAAAAAATCTGCGTTGTCTTCAATTCTCAATTGAGGTATCCGATTATAAAAAAGCACTGCATCGATTTGAATAAATCCAATTTAACGTCTTCATAATAAGATTGATAAAATTGCCTATTTAAGCCTCCGGACCTGGTGCTTCCAATGCTCCCATTTAAAACTTTTTTTTAAACTACTCCTATCGTAATATGTGCAATAGATTTCTGGTTCATCTCATCTGTGACTAGGACCGGGCAGTGCTATAGTACAGGATATAGATTTTGAGAACTCACAGTGCTGAATAGTTCTCTAAAGTACTTGGCAGTCATTATTTTCAGCTCCCTAGGATTACGAATCCAATTATTCTCCACATTTTGAAAATGGAGTCTCCGTCTTCTTTGAATAGTAGTGGCATGGAAGTATTCCCTCCTGTCCCCATTTCAGCCAAATTGATTCTTAAATGCCAAACTTAATACATCCTTATTGTCTCTAGTGGTTTTCAATTTGTTCGTTCAATTTCTGCAACCTTATTTTCTCAAATTGCAGATCTTTCATGCGGATAAGTAGTTGCGATTCCCTTCTTAAATTTGTAACTCTTCTCGGGTCATTAGGGAAAGCTTTCTTACTCCACTTAGCAAATTCTACGGCCGCCATCTGCAGTATTTTAAGGGGAGTCCTTTCAGGGTAAATAGAGCCCCACCCGTTTCACAATTTTCCTACATTCTACATCTTCTGACCAGAAGGTCTTAAACCTATATATCTTCGTTTTCTTTACCGATTCTGCTGAGAACAACACCAGAAGAGGGATATGATCTGAGTCGATGGCTGGTAATACAAAGGCTTCCGCTTCAGGCTACAAAAATCTCCATTAAATGCTACATGTTGCCCTGTATAGCCTTTCCTTGACGTATTCCTGCCCTTCTTGATTGTTAGCCCACGTAAAGACACATCCTCTTCACTTCCCAATTTACCGGCATTCAAAAAGTCTCTGAGCGCATGTAGTTTATAATTCTCAGTCATTCGTTTACCCACCTTTTCCCAATGATAAAGTATCTCATTGAAGTCTCCTAGATAAACCCAAGGTAATTGAACCTGTGAATTTAAGCAAACCCTCTCTCCCAAAGCTAATCGATCCTGAAAAGTTGTTGGAGCATGGACAATGTCATCCCGTGCTGATGTCTCCTTTCCGTATCCTCATAAATTACATCCAGATTATCAACTGCGTTCCTCAAAATCTGAGTCTCATCATTCCAAAATAAGGCCAACCCGTCAGCAATACCCACGAGATTCACTACAATATAAGAAGAATGCTGAGAACAATGGACCACTTCCTCTTGATTTTTCGTTTCCATTAAGAACAGCAAACTAGGCCTTTCCTGTGAAAAATTCTTTGAATACAGAAATGATCAAAGAACAAGTACTGACAATGACAGAAAGATCAATGAAGAGATAGATGATGATGAGGAAGCAATAGAAGAAAGGAGATACTGAATAACCTCTGTGTATTGCTCAATGTATTTCATCAACAATTGAACAAAACTCAATCGAACTTCCAGAGAACTCTCTTTCTCTTCCTCTGTTTTCTACACCTTCTTCCCTTACGTAACTCAATGCTATTAGTCTCCATTATATACAGCACTCAACATTCAGTTATCACAACAGAACACAACAACTTTCTGTTTATTAGTTACAACTCTTTTAATTCGAACGCCTGATCATCGGCTTGTAGTAGTTCGTAGCTTCTCTTCATGACTTCATAGTTTGTTACTCGGCTCAGTCTTCAACTCAGCTCGACCCTCAGCTTGATCATGATCACAGCTCTCAGTATGTATATGATCAGATTGATCAAATACTCATCCTCTGTTCTTAACATCCCCCTGCAAATTGGGAAGGGGGAGGCAACCCATGCCCAATTTGGTACGAAGAGGATGATAGACCAAACGAGTGAGTGACTTTGTAAATAGATCCGCAAGTTGAAAAGCACTGGGTATATATCGCAAAATAAGAGACCCTGAAGATACTTTCTCCCGGACAAAATGATAGTCAACCTCAATATGCTTCGTACGAGCATGGAGAATAGGATTGACAGAGAGCGATAAGGCAGACTTATTATCACAGAATAATGAGGTTGGAGAGTATAAGGAAACACCAATATCTCGTAAAACAAAGCTCACCCACGTAAGTTCAGCTGAGGCAGAGGCCAATGCGCGATACTTAGCCTCGGTAGAAGATCGAGAGACGGTAGGCTGTTTCTTAGCTGACCATGAGACAAGATTAGAACCAAGATAGATGCAAAAGCCAGTCGTGGATTGTCTAGATATGGGACACCCTGCCCAATCAGCATCTGAATATCCATAGAGATATGTTGTTCTGTTGGAATGAATAAAAAGACCATAATGAGTTGTTCCCTTGATATATTGTAACACTCTCTTCAGAACATGATAGTCACCAACCGTTGGATATTGCATGTGTTGACACTCTCTTCGGTATGTGCACATAAGCACATACTTCAGGTACTTGTCAGCTGTTCGGTGATAGACTAATCTCTTGGTTATTGAGAAAACAACACACGATTGCTCTATCAACAATAGAGTCAGAGTATGTTGCTCTTGGAAGTTGTTGTTCCCAGATCTTGTGGATGAAGTAACAACTGTGTGATTTCATAATTGCAAATTCTTGCATAGTATTATCAGGTGTGAAAGCACCGGTGCTATGGACTTAACAAAAAATCTAATTATGCATTCGAGAGTTAAGCATATCGAAATTCGGTATAATTTCATAAGGGATCATGTGGAGAAAAAGGACATTAGAATTACATTTATTGATTCCAAAAATTAGCTGGCTGATATCTTTACAAAGGCTTTGGACAAGAATTCATTTGAATTTATTCGAAGCAAGCTGAACATTTTATCTCCTGATTATTGAAGTTCAGACCTTACAACGTCTCAGATGTTATAATGTCTCAGACGTCACAATGTCTGAGACGTCACAAAGTCTCCGACCTTACAACATCTCAGACGGTCTAAGTCTTGAAATACATATATCTTAAATATCTCCTATGATTCAGGAGCTTATTATATGAAATTTTCCTGCCATTCACTCATAAGGTAACAAGTATTTACTTATATTTAGCATGTTAAGGTACGTTGTTTATAATCTACGTATTTACTTGCCTATTTGAATCGTTGCTTACAATATGCATCTTTTATTGACTGATTGAATCGTTGTTTTTTGGAAACCTTATTTTCCAAATTAGTTTCTTTTTGAATTTCGAAAGGCAACTTCTCTCCTTATAACCGTTTAGGATTCTGCGTCTTTGTTTCAAACCATTCCTCTTTGAAACCCTAGCGCTTCATTTTTTTTCTCTCAAGTAGTCTCTTCGAAGTTTTCAACTTTCTTACTCGAACAACAGAGAAATCTTCTTCGACTGCAACAATGTCTCCTCCCAGGAAATCCTCGAGACTTGCTTCGAAAAGGTTCAAACAAGGAAGTGCTGGCCCTACACATTTTGATCTTACAGAGGAGGACTCTCCTATAGTAGGAAGCCAGCAAGGGGCTTCAACAACATCTACTGAAATGTAACAGGCTCATGAAGTTGTTCCACTAAAGAAAAAAAATCCTCATGTTCTTTTTCCCTACTATTAGAGACTCAAGGAGGGGAAGTGTTTCGTGGGAGTACTTCGAGAATTTCTGATGATGAGTGGTTTCACAAATGAGCAACACTTTCTGAGGCACATGGAAAGTGTAGGTGTTGCACTGCCAGGTACGGCTGATCATGCTAGGAAGAAGTTTCCTGTAGACCTTAGATTTCATACCTCATTTGATCTTGAACCTAGAGATGAAGATGAAAGATTGTTCCTTAACTTCTAGCCACGAAAGGGTATTGTGGCCGATCTGCCTGTCAAGGCAAACAAGCTTTTTCGGTCTAAGGACCACAAGTTAGTTTATACACAACTCTTAGAGAGAGGGGTTATGAGCCCTCGGACAGTTGATTTCAAATACCTTGACTCGGTTAAGGTAATATTGAGGCTACATCTTATGTTTAACAGACTTGATCAATTTTGTTCTGATGCAGCCCCCGACTATCCTGAACTTACTGCCTATTTTTACTCTAATATTTCTTTCCCGAATTGGCATAATCTTCAATTCACTATTGCAGACAGGAATGTCACTGTTGACGTGGATGATTTGGTTGACATTCTGGGAGTCATCAAGACCAGTTTCATACCCATTAAGGCTACTGACAAAGAAGAGTCCAAATTCTTTACTCCAGATCAGTTTTTCATCGGGCCAATTACTTACTCAAGCTTGTCGGCCTCCAATATCATTCTTCATAAAATTATCATCTAATGCTTCAAGCCCATGGCGATATCAAGAACATATGTATCAAATTCTGAAGCATGATTGATGTTTACGATTCTGAATAATCACAGAATATCTTTCCAATTCCTAATTCTATATCAAATCTATCGGGCTTCACAGAAAGATAAGAGTCAGTTACCGTATGCATATCTAGTAACTCGCATTTTTTATCATTTCCAAATTCAAATACTCTCTACCTTCTGTGTCACGATGCTTGCGTCTATTATTATGGGACAAAAGATGGTGGCCAAAATGAAACTGGCTGACTTGCTTCCTGGTTCAAGTACAAAGTCTGATACAGCAAGTCAGTTGAAAGCCGAATCGTCTACAGGGAAAAGGAAAAGAAAGGAACCAATGGTGGAGGCGCCTGCTCCACAAAGAAGCAAATTGATCATCCAAGATGAGGAGGATGAAGATGAACCCCCAGGGGAGGGATTGAAACTACAACCCCTGGCCTATCTATAAGCACTTCGGATAGTTCCTGGAATGAGGAACTTGTGGAAAAAGTCTCTACTGTGGAAGTAGAAGATGAGGAATTTGAGGAAGAGAGAGAGAGTTTGAGAAAGGAGACTCTGAAAAAGATAAAGCAGGGGAGAGGGAATGGGATGAGCATAATGCCATTGCACAGAAACTTGATGTTAGTGACAATCCATCTATCGTGCCACAGGAAGTTCCATCCCCACCAGCATTTGAGACAGGGGGAGCAGGAATTAGTGTTGGTCAATTTGAGGATATTCCACATCCACCAGCATTCGAGATAGGGGGAGTAAGCAAATAAGGAGGACCTTCTTATTTCAGCCCACCTTTTGTTATCATACCAACAACTGCTACTGCTAGGGCAAGTGCTTCAATAGTTCAACTTGCTCAGCTGCAACCAATCATGGATGTTCAGTCAACATTAGCGATCAAAATCGATAATATGCAACTTGTGCAGCATCAGTAAGACAATATACTCCATCAGCTTTCTCAGAAACTTGGACAGATTGCTACACTGGATAATCTTGAAGAAATCAAGCAATCTATCAAGCAGTTGGAGCAGACAGTGCAATCGTTGAATCATCTCCATCTTGTTCGAGTTCCCCCTCCTTCTTAAACTTTTTGATTATGACAAAAAGGGGAAGAAAGTGCAGATTTTGTCTTTCACTCTCTCTATTTTTTATTCTACTTAGTTTGGTTAAACTTGAGTTTAATAGTTCATTTGGTTTGTTTAAACTGTTTGAACTTTTGACTGGATGAATTGAGATACTGATTGAGATGTTGATTCACGATATATGAAATGACTCATTGAAATGTGGATTCTTTGAAGTTTAATCATGATTTGACAAGACCAACTTTTGTCTTGTGGATGCATATTGCATATTTGTTTAAGTATTTTCTATATACTGCTTAAGTGATATGTTGCAGGAAATATAATCTCAAATCTACAGGATAGTCTTGTCTCACTTAAGAGATATTGCATATGGCTAATGTTTTGTGTTGCAGAATATATCTCAAAATCTGCAGCTTGGTTTTGTCATCATAAAAAATGGGGAGATTGTTAGAGGAAACTCTATTGTTATTTTGAAGATGACAAAACTTAGTAACAAAACTTAAAATCAAATATAAGTGGACTTTGTAGATGTCAAAAGTCATAGCTAGACATTGTAATGTCTGGAGATGACAGAATCGTAACTTCTAGAGATACCAGATAGAGTAATGTCTAGGTATGCTAGACAATGTAACCTTTGGAGTGGCAGACTCAGTGAAGTCTGGGAAGTCGGATTATGATGACTGGTTGAGTAAGATGATATTCTTGCAACTTTGATACTCGTGGATGTCAAACAACTTATTGGTGGATTAACATGATTAAGATGATATTCATCAAGATTATGAAGATTATTATGGATATACTGGATTCTCTGAAAATCGAGTAAATGTGGCAAGTGTTCACTTATGGAAACCAAGATCCTGATTGTATGGGCGACCAGGATTGACGATCTCTTATCACGATCTGAAAATTGCTCGAGATTTCCCTGATTGATTCTGTCCAACGGGTTGATTGGAAGAATTCCTTTGGAAAGTGCCAACAGTCAAGTAGGCATGAAGAAGTATTCAAGGGAGATGTTTCAAGTCCTTCATAAAGATGTATACGAGAGTATAATTCCAAAGTTTAGAGCTGTTCATTTACTGTGTGCTTACATTGTAAACAAAAGAGTGTGACATATACTTGCTTTGTGAGAGCAAAAGACTCTATGAAGTCTTGATCCTGAACTGTAATTCTTTTGATTCATAGTGTAATCCAATCAATAGGCTGTCAGCCCGAGGGAGTGGACGTAGGCATGAGCTAAGCCGAACCACTATAATTTATGTGTCTTGATTTCTCCTCTTACCTCTTTACTTGTGGTTGTTGCTCTTGTTAATTTACTCGTACAACATGCTTCATACACTTTGTATTTCATACTTCCGCAAAAGATTTTGAAATCACCTAGTCACCCCCGCTAGGTGATCGAACTAGATCTTTCATGTGTCATAAAGAGACAAGTTCAGAGTTTTTGGTCTCACAAAAAAAGAAGAAGAAGCTTGGAGTAAATGTGTGACAAATGGTATAATTTAGAGTTTTTGGTGGTATTTTCCCTTTGAGATATTAACCCGAGGTTTTGACATATAGTGAGGCCATACACCTTTCGGTGACTTAATACTTTCTAAAATCATTATGTATCATAATTTAAATATTTGAAAATTTTCTCGAAATTCTGAGACCTATAGATATGGTGTTGGGCTCTAATAAAAAGTTGACTGAATTTTAGCCGGCGATAACTTTCTTGTCCAAAATGCGATCAACTTGAATTTTGCTATGTTAGAATTCTTGGAATCCCTATGCTGTGCAATGAAAATGTGATCAACTCAAACTTTTAGACAATACAAAAAGCAAGCTATCGATCATGAAAAGTTAACAAATAAATAAATTATTTGTCAAGTTTGGGTGGCAATATGGAAGTTAAAATACTCATCTTGAGGAGCAGAACCTATTTTGAGGTTTAAATCGTACTTCCTGCCTTGTATATCATTTGTCAAACTGTGGTAATCTCTTGATCAACTCTATCGTATATCTTAATTTTTTAAATTGAAATTGTTGATATTAATATTTTGGTCAAATATTTAGGCTTTATTAAATACAAATTTAGGAGTTGAATTTAGCCCCTAAACCAAAATGTTTTAATTAAATTGCATAACATATGATTTTAATAACGTTAAGTAAAACATCCATAATTGCATTCACGTTGAATCGACAACAGTACAGACCAGAATCAGTCGCATGAGCTTGGTCCATACTTCAAGGATATTTGCCTAGAATATGGTGGAGGCGGCCAATTTTTCGAGGCCTTAAATGGCTTGATTAGAGCTTTAATTACATTGAGTTTAGCCCATGATCTTAAATGCCTTGAAATTAATTAGAACAAGCCTTAAATAGATCAAGGCCTACGAATTGAAGTCCACCAAGGTAGGAATTTTGACTAGCCCAGGGTGAGATGGCTTGCCAAATTCCCTCAGTTTTAATCAGAAAAAATTTGTTGCGATTTGGCCCTTTAAGGGCACAATTGAAAGGAAATTATATACTAGGGTTCAATTTGTGAATAATGGAAACTTGAGGCTCTAACGGTAATCAAATTTCTCTGTATATATGACGTTATAATTCAGCGTTCCAAGTCTCAATAAAAAAAGAGAGAGTCAGAATACATAGAGTGAAACACATGAGAAAGGAAGATAGAGACTCGATCCAGACAAAGCATGGCTGAGCCACCCCTTCGGATTGCCCCTCGTGCTCCTCTGTCATCCCAGCTGCTGGCCATGACCACCACAGCTAGCCATTGCGTGCTCGCTGCTCGAGTCCCTTGACAGGTAGAAATGTGGCCATGCTTCACGTGCCAATCCCAACCAAGACGACGAGCCGATATCTTGTCTCTTATGATCCTATTGCTGATCTTGTGCCGATCTATTCCTGTCTCGCCCCTACAATGCTCTTGGTTGACTGTCCCTGATTAGTGGCGCTCGCTGATCCACTCCTTACACCGTAAAGTTGCCACCCTCAACGATGTCCTACCAATCTATATTTATGGTGCCACTTCCTCGATGTCCTATTGCTGATCCGTGAGACAATTAGTTGTGACTAGATGAGCACCTGAGCAGACTATAGTGGCGAAGATCCTTTTCCATGGCGACGAACTTTTCTGTATTTGCAGGTTGTCGATTGAGAAATTGATCTGTTGAGCAAGTCCCATTGGCCATTAACTGAGCACCCCCATCCGAGAGCCCTCGGCCAAGACCACCATCTACTAGTCGAGTGTCCGCCATGCTCCACCTTTGATCGAGCCAATGTGAATTGTCATCTACAATCCACAATCTCCGTCAATTACCCCAAATTTTCCACGCATTCGAATTAGATAATAGTCAAAGCCGATTTGATTGAATTGAACATTGCTTAATTTAGATAGACTACATTATCTATGTGGTTTGAATTTATATGCAAATCTAGACATTTTCCAAAATTAGGGAAGTTAGTTGATTTAATTGTTAATTTGATCTGTAACGATTTCAGATCATTTTTTCTAATTATTTAAACTTTTCGAGAGTTAGTTGTAGATGGAGATTGAGTTAATTTTTAATTTTAAGTGTGAGACGTTAATTTATTTTTAAAATTATCTCAATCTCTATCAAATGTGACTATTGATTACCCATACGGGTTGAACATTCTATTATTAATATAGATGACATACCTTGATTTCAAATAAGAAAAAATAAAAAAGATTGCATTGTGTATCTAGGATTGCATGACAAGATTATGCATCTTTTGATTGCATGGTAGATAATATTTAGGTTAGATAACATGCTTAAATTAAATTTCATGCTTATATAACTTTCTAATCTAAGATGGGATTTATGTTAGTCTATTTCCTGTCCTAAATTAGATAATATCATGCTTTATGTGCATCTCTATTTGAGTTATTTAGGATTACGAATGTAATAGAAAATAAAAAAGCCATGTGCATATCATATAGGTTAATTGCATTTTCACATGCCATGTCATATATGTCACGCCCCGCTCCCGAGCGCACGACGGTTCTCGATTTTCCTCTTCTCTTCGACCAAGAATAGCGATGTTCCAGGCAGGTCGCCGGCCTTCAAGTCTTTAACGGAAGCGTGAATCTTCACCCTGTCAACTTCACAAAACTCACCTCCAAAGATTCCATCTCCAATCAAGTACCTGAAAATTGTTACCATGACGGGTTGAGATTACAACTATCTTAGTGAGTCTAATCCTATGCCAGAATTAGGAACGCCATCGCAATAGGGTCCCTACTACCACTCTCGGTGCTGCCACAACCACTAATTAGTCCTCAATTGGCTCAACTCTATAGCCCTAATTCCTCCAAAGATTCCATCTTCATCACATAGCCAATCTAGAATCCATCTCTAATGCTAAAAAAACATCTCAATGGTCTACCTCCTATGCTCGAACCAAGAATACTACCACCCCGAAGTCCTTAATCTTGTATCTCCCATCAATCGTCACCACCAGACAAACTTATTTCGCTTAACCTCACGTATAAGTCAATCAATTCCATCTTTCTCTAATAACTAACTCCCTCCTTTTCACCGCGGTGATTACCCCTAGCGAAACCCTTATCACCTAGCTCTTACTTAGAACTTAATCATCTCTAACTCTACTCTATCTTATGAGTCAACCGGTTCGTGACCGGGACTTGGCACTAAGCCCGAATCACCTAACGCGTCATGATTAGCCACCATAATACTATAGCTCATTAAATAAGTAAATGCACAACTGAATAATTAAATTACTAATTAAATAAATAAATTACTAAACAAATGAATAAATAAATTACTAAATAAATAAATAAATTACTAAACAAATGAATAAATAAATTACTAAATAAATAAATAAATTACTAATGAAATAAATAAATTATACAATTAGCCAAATAAAGTTGTCCACAACCGGCATGAGACCTTAACTAATTTTCTCGGCTTAAACTGGATTCATCAATACCAGGGTCATTGACCACGTTGGTTCATTCCATCCATCCTGCCGACTCGTCACATCAATGTCAATACCCTTTCAGGTTCCATCGACTTCCACAATTGATTAGGGCCCACTGACCTCTAAGGCAAACCGGGGTTAACGACCACGCCGGTCAACTCATCAGCATCAATGATCAATCACGATCATTCACAATCAATTGCGCATTCAATAACATTGAATAAATCAACACAATGGGCATAATAAATTTTAGAACAATTTCCCAAAATTTCTAAAAGTCAACCGCTCAGGCATACTAATTAGGGATTCACCCGGGTCCCTAAATCGAATCCAGAATCTTCCATTCAATTAACTACGGGTACCATCACCTTAATTGGCAGCCATTTGCCCAACCACACAAATTCCACAAATTTCGCTAAAATAATCTAAAATACTTAAATTTAATAAATAGCTCATCATTAAGCGAAATATGAGCTAATCACTTCTAATTGGACAAATTGTCGATCCAACCTTACCCAACTGATTATCAAATCCAACTGCCGCCAATACTCTCAATTTTTCCCCCAACTTCCGAATTTACAATTTTGCCCCTAAAGCTCTAATTTGACCCTAATTGACCAAAATTAGTAATTTACCTCAACAATCATAAAATTGCTCACACTACCTACTAACCAAGGTAGCTAACACAATTAATTAGCCAATTCGTCCTTCAAGTAACCAATTTTGCCAATTTGCTCCTAATTGGCCCAAAATTACCAAATCGCCCCTACTTCCTCCAAAAGTCGCCGATCAACTCATAATCCCCAAATTAACAATCGATCAACCTTAATCAAGACCAAAATCATCTACTAAAGCAATGAACGGCCCTAATTGAGGGATAGGAAGTCGACTCACATGATTTCCTTAAGAATAAGCGGCTCATGGCGAACTCCGGTGAACTTCCGGCGAGGCTCCGGCGATTGGAGATGTTCCTTGGTGGTCCTAGAAGGTTGAGGGACTTATGAATGGCTGTGGGTGCGACGGAATGGCTCCGAGGCGCCTCGAAGGTGCGTGACCAGCATGCCCTAAAATCAGGTTCGGCGAGCACTAGTTGGTTCGCGGCCAAATTCGAGCAAACGGTGCAAAATTGGGCTTTGTAGAGGGGACTTACACGAGTCCATTGGTGGTGGTGGCGTGGCTTGAGGTGGCCATAGGAGGAAGAAATCACTCCTGGAAGTTGCTGGCCGAAATTGCAGTTCAAGGGGGGAGGGGAGGAGTTGTGCTTCGGGGTTGATTTCTCTCAAACGGCGCAATCCCAATGGCTGAGACCAGTGCCATTGTGTTCGTGGGACTCCCATCTATCTATTGGAGGTGGTGGAGAGGGATGGGGCTTGCCGGAGAAGCCACAACGGCGAGACAAAACTCTGGCGGCGAGATCTAGGGCACAACGGAGTTTGAACTTAGATTCGCCAAATCTAGGTCAAATCAATTGCAACAAAAGCCCAAATTAGGGTAAAGGAGTACCTAGAAATCTATTGAAAGCAACGGCAAGGCTTTAGATCGAAGGATTGGGAGAAATCGCGATTTGAAGCTCGGACCCAAAATCTGGAAATTTCAGAAAAACTGCTCCGGGAAGGCTATTTTCGGGGCTTCCCGATGGTGGTACAGGCGGAGTCATAGGCTGTGGTTGGTCAATATGGAAAGAGGGTGTTACAAGGATGCCAACTCCGCAAATGGCTCATCAAATGGAGGTATGAAATGAAAGTTATGGCCCTCCAAAGATGAGGGGTTGCACGGGCTCAAATCTGGAAAATGGTTGAAACCCAGAAAACTGATCCGTGGAGGCTTCTTTCGGGGCTTCCCGACGGAGGTACAGATGAAATATGAGGCTGTGGTTTATATCTATTGACATATGGTGTTTCATAGTTTCCAACGCCACCAACGTCATGTCAAACGGAGGTCGGAGCCGAAAGTTATGGCTCTCCAAAGATGAGGGTTTGCACCGTTCAAAAACAGAAAACTGTTCCGCGAAGCCAAATTTCGGGGGCCACCGGTGGCATCGACGGCGGAACCAGGGGTGGAGACCAGTTGGGATTGAAATCTGATGTTTTAAAGAATCCAACGCCACCGACGGTGCGTCGAACGGAGGTCGGAGTGAAAAGTTATCAGCCTTCAAAGTGGAGGTGTCGCACTGGTCCGAAAACAGAGGGTAAGTGAGCTAGAGGAGAAAAATTCTCAATTGGGGACAAGTGGCGGTCATCCAATGGCCGTGAATCACTCCGATGGGATGGGTAGGAGGTCGTGCCTGTGGTTGGCCGGAGATTCGGCCGGAGGTGGGGCCCCAAACACGTGCGTACCGTACGTGTTCGGTGCAATGCCTCAAAGAAGAAGAAAAGAAAAGAAGGAAGGAAGACGAAGAAGTCTCTCGCGCATGGGCCGCTGAAGGCCGGTCAACGGTCAACGGTTGACCGTTGACCGAAATTAATTAAAATAATTAAAATAATTAAAAATACCCAAAAATCCCAAAATCATAAAAACTTCACTAGACCTCTTTTTCAAGGTTTTTGGGGCCAAAATGCAAATAACTAATTTCCGGGGGACCGAAACGCGATTTCCGAAAATTCGAAATTGTCCGAAATGAAATTTGACGATTTAGTCCGGGGAGTTCCCGAGGCCAACGAGTCACAAACTAAACCCATAAATTCGCACAATTAAGCCTCGAAAAGGGGGTCGAAAACGGGCTGTTACAATATAAATTACGAGCACCATTGTATGCCAGGACACTTAGAATAATTAAATTTCATAATATCATGACATACAGTTTAAGTCACTTATTAATGCAGGTCATACATATGCATGTCATTCATCTAGTTTATTATATCTTCTATGTGCATGCCGTCTTGGTCATTCAATTAAATTAACACTAGTTCGCATGTTAGCTTAATTAATCCTCATGTCATGTAGTTTGCATATCTTGGGCCAATTAATTAAATCACATGTTACATTAGAGTAAGTCATGTCATGTTAATTTTGAGTTAAACATGCATTGCATTTTATTCAATGCTTTCATAAATGAGAGACCTTAAAAACATTATGCTAGGATAGGCATTGCATGCATTCTTGCTTGGTAAATATTAAGCATGGCTGGTACACAAATGATCTCCCTATTCTTGCAAATTATTTATTACTTTAATTTATTGAATATTGCATTTATGTTCGCACACTTGCATGGACACCTTACATTTTAGGGAATTAGATTAAAATCAATACAATTGTTTGCCAAACCATTTTTAGATCAAATGGAAAGAGGTACCAAAATGGTATTATAGTACTCTAGTGTAACCAAATTCCCGAATCTACATTTCTAGTTCGTAGAGGTAAAGTATAGCCCTCGATACTATACATGGATTTCTAAACAAGTCATCATAAATATACTTGTGGAGACTAGAGGTAGCAAATGGGTCAAAGACCCATATTTTAACTCATATTTGATAATGTGGGTCATAAATGTGTTATTTTAAAATGTTAAATGAGTCTTAAATTAGTCACTTAATAACCAAATAGGTCTTAAATGGGTTGTAAATGGATCATAGATGGGTTACTTAATTAATTCAAGTGTTATTAACAAATTATTTTAAATGTTATTTACAAGTCATTTTTAAATTATGAAAATTCTGATATTCTAATTTTTTAAATTATTTAAAAATAAATTTTGATTATTTTTATTTTCTTTTTTCTCCTTTGTTCCTTCTTTCTAAGTTGGTCGCTAGCCAAGATGTGAGGGTTGAGCAGACTGGGCTCTAGCGACTGGAAGAGGAAAAAGCCAAAAACAAAAAATAAAAAAAAAATAGAAAAATTATCAAATAAATCGTATTGCATAAAATTATTTTAACAATACATTTAAAAAAACCATGAAGCAAATTTTCCAAGACTTGATTTAATATGGAAATGTTTTAACAATATAAGCAGGTCGAGTACGAGTAGAGTCCGGTATGGGCAACTAAAATTGTGTTGTATGGAAATAGGTCAAAATGGTTTAAATGGATCAATATGGATCGGACTATTTTTTACCTGACCCACCCATTTGACACCCTTAGTGGAGACTCCAAAATGAAATTAACTACGTATGTTAAGAACTTAAACCTAACATGCAAATTGGTATGAGTTTGAGAGAGTTTGAGCTAACTTGAACTTAGTAATCTATTAATCATATCCTAGGTGATGCACTTTAAGAGAGATCGTGACAAAAACAGAATTTGGTGTGTCAATAATATAATATTAGTCCATTTGCACATTACAGAGTACTTTCCAAATATCAAGAATTATATGTGGAATTGTTAACTTAGTTCAATTATAAGATAACTTTAATGTGCTTACTTCAAAGAAATTCATAATATCCAAAATAATGATTCATTTATCAAGTTAAGTTTTTTATGAGACGCAATGTGGTTTGAACTTATTTTTGCAAAACAAATTATTGGCATCGTGATTCCTCATAAGAGCTTATCATCAACTTATTCTCACGGTGCTGCAATTGACTCTTGTCATGGCAATCTTGGCAGGCCTCTTTAGTACCACTTTTTTAGGTGAAAAGGTGTTGTAGATTTAATAATATCCTTAATAAACTGCTGACAGCAATAACCCTCTCAAATATATGATTGTTTATAACAGCTTGTAAATTATTATTTTGTCTCAACTTTGAGGAATTACCATTAAAATATGTACCGCCAAATACACGAGTTACATCCCATCATAGCATAATAACCAATATATCCATAACACAAACTCAGTTATACCAAACAAAACACTTTATAGTCATCCCCATAAACTACTTAGTTACCATAAAATCTGCATATCGAATATCATAGGACCAATGTCCGCAATTTCTTCAATAAGGCTCGCATGTAACTAGCATTTGGCCTGACTCCAAAACCTAAATTCTTTCTCAAAGTTACCACTAGTGGAATTTCCCTTTTATGATTGGAAATTTTAGTTTTGGAAAACTTCCTTAGATTGTCCATTTATTGTTTTTCTTATTAATTGACTTCATCTCAAAGCTTTTTTTACTCCTAAGTTTTGTCTAAGATATATATTTAATTGCATAGAAAAATTAGGTTTTTACTTTAACCCCTAAACAAAAGTACTTTAAAAAATATTAATGCATAACATATAGGTATTCAGAGCATTTGCATCACTAGTAATAGACCCATATAATTACATTGGTATGGATATTCTAAATCTGAGCCTATAGCAATGGAAATTTGACTGAGCCCATAGGTACATCCTTGTGTGGTCCGAAAACACCATGTGAATTTTTCTATACTAAGAAAGATTGTGATAAATGAAGGCTATTCTTCGTGAATATCTCAATTATATGAGAATTGATGTCATGGTCATTATAATAAGAAACAAATTTCTCTAAAAGATAAGAAAGACCGGTTGTCTACGTTAGATTTATTCACAACAGATTTGATAAGATTTCAAAAATCGGTGGAGAAGGAAAACTTTGTGGGCTGGGCAGATGATCAAGCCAAATATATTAATGGGATAAATTCACTAAAAGTCCTACAACTTTGCACGAAAGTGCAAATAAGTCCTAAAACTTGCAAAAAGTGCAATCGAGTCATAAAGTTAATTCAATTAAGTCCCTCCATTAAATGCGTCTAATTTGATGAACGAAAAAGTGCCTTTGCTTCCTGCACCATGCTAGCATCCCATTGATCCTCCTTCTTCATCCTTTGCTGCTTTCTGTATTGACCCGACCCTCATGTTCCTATTGTGACCTGTGCTTTGTCCTTTCAAGCACTCTTCCGACGAGTCACTGATCATCTTGAGTCAAACATCCTTAACAGCTTTCAATCTTTGTCTTGCAGGTTTTCCAAGGCCTCATGACGAACCGTCGATCGAACCGCCAAGCACAACTACTCACTACTTGTCCCCCTTGACTCCACTGCCAGCCTAGACCCATCCGTGCACCCCAGAGTGGCCGCCACAACTAGTAGCCAAGAGCTAGCTACGAGCCATTGTGCCCAGCCACTCTGCCACCGCTGGTCACCGAGGAGCCTCCATCGGCCGCTCTTCATTCGTAAGCCATGATTCCCTGTTTTTTCGAGCCAAATTCAAATTAGGTAACATCCTTATCCGCAGCGATTTTATTTGATTAGTTGCTAAATTCAGATAGATTATGTTTATCTATCATATTTGATTGATTCACATAAGTTAGGCACTATACAATTTTAGGATATAGTCAAATTAGTTATTAATTTTATCCGTAAAGATGTGGGATCAATTTTCAAATAATTTTAACTTTTGGATAATTATGTGTAGATAGAGATTGATTTAATCTCTAATAGAAATCACAATATGGTGGGTTTTAGATTACTTCAATCTCCATCAAATTGATTGCCGATTGCTTATTGTGGATGAGATATTTATCTGCAATAACCTGCCATATTTTCAAAAGAAAAAATCAAAACGATCGTATGGCATATAGATGAGATTGCAAAACAGGATTAGGCATCTTTTAATTGCATGTAGATAACATCTAGTTTAACATTTTTTTGAGTAAATTGCATCTATCGGTAACAGGTTGGTTTATTTCCTAACTAAATCTAGATAATATCATGTTTTAGGTGTATCTTCATCTTAATTAATTGAAAGATGCGAATTTAACATATAATAAACAATGTCACATACATGTCATTTAGTATAGTTGCATACAAATATCATATTATATGGTTTAGATGCATTACTTATATGCCATGTCATTAAGAATTATTGGAGTTCATGTATGATATATCATATAGTTAGGATCATACATTAATACACGTAATGTATTCCATGCCATATAGTTAGGCCATGCATTAATGTATGTCCTGCATGTTATCTTATATGGTTTAGGTACATTATTACATGACACGTTGCATGTTATGTCATATAGTTAGAAGTATGCATTAACACATATTTGCATATCGTGTCATGCAGCCTAGCCTAGTTATGTCATTATGGCATGTCATATCATATTCGATGTCAAATGGTATAGTTGCATATTCATATACCATGTCATATGATTTAGATGTACATTATATATGCATGTCATTCATCTAGCTTAATGAATGTCTCATGTGTATGTCATTTAGGAATGCAATGGTAGGTCATTTAAATAAATTAAATTAGCTTGCATGTTAACTTAATTAATTAACATGTAATATAGTTTGCATGTTTAAGCTATCTAAAAAATTCACATGTTGCAATATAGTTAAGTCTAAAAGTCTTAAAAATTATAATTGAATTTGCATATTTTGCATCACATTGATTTAATGCTTTCATAAATGAAAACCTTTAAAAGAATCATGCATAAGTTAGGCATTGCATGCAATTTTGAGTGGTAGATATTTTGCAATTAGGGAGTTTAATGCTTGGTTAAGGTATGTATTGCCCTCCCTATTCTCATAATTTATTTGTCATTTTAATTTGTTGGGTTTTACATTATTATTTGTGCATTTGCACGAACATCTCACATGTTAAGTAAATATAATAAGATCAGTCTAAGCTACCTACCAAATCATTTTTTGAATCAAAAGAAGTAGGTATCGAAAGTGTATTAAATTAATATAGCATAACTAGATCTCCAAATCTCCAATCTCTACTACGCAGAGATCTAGCATAACATTCGATACTTTACACGATTAATCCATTATAAATAGATAAGTGGTACTCCATAATAAAATAGATCTTGTTTATGAAGAACTTTGACCATAAATCACGAATTAGTATGAGTTTAAACTTAATAATCCGATAGTCAAATCTTAGATAGTGCACCATTAGGAGAGGCCACAACAATGGTCACTGCCCTTGTTGCCTCAAACGACCCCATCAAAGCTGACGGTTCAGCCCCCTCCCCCTCTCTTTCTCTTGTTGGGGACTTAGGGTGCGCATGATACAAATTCTATCCATAATTATAATTCTGGATAGAATTAGAATTTTCTGATTCTCTTCCAGAATGAGTTTCAGAAGAAAGAAACGCGTTTGATACGGTTAAATAATTTCTATTCCAGAATGAGAAATCTGTTTGATATGGTAAAAAAAAATTGTTTCTGTTTCTGTTTCATTTAAAGAAATTTTTTAATTTTTTATATTGCAAGATATATATTCCATTAAAAATCAAATACTTATTATTTAGCCCAAAAAATTGATAAATTTTTTCACATTTTCTATTATAATTGAACTCCGAATTCACTTTTGTTGTATAAATCATAATATATAATAATTCCCAAAGAACTAGGAGAGATGAGAATGTCCAATATTGAGGTAAGGCATTTTTCCTGTGGGTTTTGCTTGGCCAATCCGCGAACATATTGGGCAGAGTTAAATTGGGAAATTGATGATATTTACTAGTATTTTTCTAATGTTAGAAATTTAATTTTCCAAGAAAATTTGAGATTTCCAAATAAAACTTTAATTTTTTAAATTTTTTTAGTTTTTAATAGAAATTATGTTTTATTTATTTTTGAATTTTTAATACTTTTTTAATAAAAAATATGTTTTATTTTAATTTTTAATTTTTAATACATTTTGTGAATTTTTTTTATAATTTCTGAATTAGGTTGGATTTTTTTTAGAATTTTTAGAATTTTTAGAATTTTTTATTTTTAATTCGAAAAAGGACTTCGGACTGGGTCGGGGCACATTCGAAGGAGAGGAGGGCGAGAGCAATTTGATTAGGGCAAAAAATGAAGAAAGATTTTTAAAAGAGAATGGATTCTCAAATAGTGCCCGAGAATGAGAAATCAAAAAAATTTCATTTCTCATTCTTGCCCTAAAATCAATTCTGGATGAGAAATCTAGTCTAGAATTGATTTTGCGACATTTTCCAATCAAACGGAATTCTCATCCGGAATGAGTTTTTTTGCTCCAGAATACATTCTGGACGAGAATTAGGCGTCTGTCATGCGCACCCTTAGTGTCCCCTTGAGTTGTGAATGAGAAGTGATTTGGGAGTCCCACATTGGACAAGAGTGAGGAAGAGTGAGAGTATATAGATGGGAGCCTCATAATTGGGGTTAGGCTCCAAGGGACACCCAACTTTTGTGGATGAGAGAGGACCTACGCTAAGTCGGTGACTACCGCCCACCCATCCGATCAGACGGCTAGGCTCGGATCGGACCGGGCTCGAGTCCGAATACTATAATAATATTTTTTCTCCCTCCTATTTATTTTATTTTTTGCTCCATGCAGAAGCAAAGAATTGCGATTCTTCATTCATTGTCACGTTCGGTCCGTCAAAAGGCGCCATTCATAACCATTCATTCATGCACTTTCGAAATCAACTGAAGAGTCATCATTCATTCGAGTCTAGTTGTGGTTGTGTGTTATCAATTATATATGGTTGCATTCGACGTTTTCTTTCGTTGTTGTACCGCACGAGAGAAAGGAGACTTGTTCTATCTTGAGAGGCGATTGGCCAACGGTTTTGATATGTGTATAAAGCGGGCAAATTCGTCTTAAGAACACAACGTGAATTCGTCGGGCTCGAGTACTCTGAAGCTTTCCAAGGATCAACCAACCTTCTGTCCCAGATTTTGTACTTCATTTTGTGGTTCCAAAACGATGCTTTGTTATAGTAATTGTATGAGAACACCGTTCTTTTATTCTTCAATTTGTTGTCCGAGAACATTATTCTTTTACTATTGTCTCTCAATACTTATGTGTTGCTATTTGTTTATTTCCGAACACTGCCCTTTTTAAAACAACAATCTTAAGAGGAATTTTTGTTTGCTTTGGTGTTCGGATTCGTGTTCTTTTGAGTTACGGATTCTGTGGTTTTATTGATTTGGGTTTGTGTTCTATTTTCGACTTTAGGATTCTGTAACTTTTGGATTATGTGGCTTTGCGTTCTGTCTACTCACCGTGTAATTTAGCTTCCGGGTTGACTCGTCGCTCCTCTTGTTGGTGAAGACTTGTTTTTATTTTTCCTGTTCTTCTGAGTAATTTTTCTTCTGTTGGTAGGGAGAGAAATTGAGTTGCTTAAGTGAAGTAATAAAGAAGTCTTCAACGCTTGCTTTTGGTAGGGAAAAAAAATAAGAGACCGTGTTGTCCACACTTGCCTCGTGTGGGACTACGTGTTGTCATTATTTTCACCTGATTTTTTTATTATTTCGGTTTGCTCTTGCAAGCATTCTGTTCAGATTGTTTCCATTGACTGTGTTGTATTTCGGGTTGCTCTTCAGACAATAACTTTGAATGAATTCTGTGATTTTTTTGACCGAAGAGCACTTTGTCTTCCAAGCTTTGACCGAAGCACTTAGTCTTCCAATAAGGATTTTTAACCTTGTTAATTCAAATGTTAGTCTATTTATTGCTCTAATTATTGCTTTGCTCTCGGATTAATGTCTTGTTTTTAATTCGTGATCGGTCCTTAAGACACTAGCATTCTGTCCTTATGTAGAAATGGCTGAAAGTTCTACAACATTCGTGATGCCTATTGTTGTGTCGGTTCCGACTCATGGAGAGAAGCCGGAAAAGTTCGATGGGACTGATTTCAAGAGGTGGCAACAAAAGATGATGTTCTACTTCATAACATTGAACTTGGTAAGATTCCTCATGGAGGATGCTCCAAAGTAGGAAAGGTTTGCCACGGTGGATGCACGGAAGCATTTTGATTTCTTATGCCGCAACTACATATCAAATGGTCTGGACAATTCCTTATACAATGTGTATAGTATGTTGAAGACAACTAAGGAATTGTGGGAAAGTGTTGAGAAGAAATATAAGATAGAAGATGCCAGGTTGAAGAAATTCATTGTCGACAAATTTTTGGACTTCAAGATGGTGGACCACAAGTCTATCGTAAGTCAAGTTCAAGAACTCCGACTAAGTCAAGTTCAAGAACTCCAAGTAATCATCCATGACATTCATGCTGAAGGGATGATTATTAGTAAATCTATCCAAGTGGCCACATTCATTGAAAAGCTGCCGCCATTGTGGAAAGATTTCAAGAACTATCTCAAGCACAAGAGAAAGGAGTTGTTGCTTGAGGACTTGATTATTCAACTAAAGATAGAGGAAGACAACATAAATGCTGAAAAGAAGATTCGTAGAAATCTTGAGTTGTCAAAGGCAAATGTAGTTGAGGCAGAAGGATAAAAAACCATCAAGAAGAAGAAAAGGCAAGGAGAGGGATCCACCCAAGGCCCAAAGAAGTTCGTTGGCAACTGCTACAACTGTGGAAAGGCTAGACATCGAGCTAAAGACTATAGAGTCAAGAAGAGGCAGAAATCTCAAGCTCATGTGATAGATCAAATTTCCAATGGCATCGATGATATCAAACTTACAGCTATGATATCGCAATGCAACATGATAGGAAACCCCAAAGAGTGGTGGGTTGATATTGGAGCTACTCATCATATTTGTGCGAGTAAGAATATGTTCTCATTATACACGCTTATGGCAGGTGATGAAATACTCTATATGGGTAATTCATCAACCTCCAAAATTGAAGGCATTTGAAAGGTTGCTCTAAAGATGACATCCAGAAAAACCGTGACACTAGTTAATGTTCTATATGTGCTAGACATTCGCGATAATTTAGTGTCCGGATCTCTACTTAGCAAGAATGGCTTCAAGCTAGTTTTTGTAGCTAATAAGTTTGTATTCTCCAAGAATGATATGTACATAGGAAGGGGTTATCTTAGTGATGGCCTTTTCAAGTTAAATGTAATGACTGTTGTGCCTTCTAAGGCTAATAATAATAAAGCTCCTATTACTTATTTTCTTGAGTTTTTTAATATTTGGCATGCTAGACTAAAACATGTTAATTATAAGTCAGAATATGAAACTTTTGCCAAAGTTTGAATGTCCAATTGATAAATGTGAAGTATGTGTTGAATCTAAATTTGTTAAGCTATCGTTTCATTTTGTAGATAATAGAATTACATAAACTTTAGAATTAATACATACGGATATATGTGACATGAAAATGACTCCGTCAAGAATATTTTATCACTTTCTTAGATGATTGCTCTAAGTATTGTTATGTATTCTTGCTTAGTAGCAAAGACGAAGCAATTGATGTGTAACATCCCCAAAATGCCTACTCCGATCATTAAGTGATTTGGGCCACAAACCGTTCACATAAGATGCGAGGTTTGGTCGTAGAGACGGTCGGGTTGATTATGTAGATGTGATGTGGAAGAGTCTGCGCCGGCCAAGGGAATGGCCATGGAATCTCATGGGTCGACCGACTGAGTAGACCATGTGATCGCCCGAATGAATGCGAGGATCGGCGGTGGAACCACTCGTGTGTATGTGTGAATTGATCGTGGGATCACTTGAATGGATTGTGAGGCTAGCTAGGGGATGGTTTAGTTTGGCCAATGATCAGCGTGGGCTGATCATGAATCGATTGTGGATCAATTATGAAATGGTGAAAACGGACCATAAATCAATGGACTTGGCCTTGTACCCGATTTAAGCTTGGCCATGCCTTGGCCTTGCTTTATTGCCACGCCGGCCATCATCCGGCCATGCTTCGACCAACGACCTTAGCCATGGTTTTTCTAGCTTTAATTGACACTCGGTTTGCATTTGGCATGAGTAAGTCCATTGGCCAATCATATGAGGCCAAGTGTCCTTAATGCATTTGATGACATTTAATGCATCATTAAATACATTGAGCCAAGTCATGGACCTAAGATTAGACCTAGTGGGACACATGGCTTATGATGGGAGGTTCTAACTTATCTTGGCATATTATTGGACCACTTGGCACTAGCATTAATTAATGAGATCTAAAGCCCATGATGACCAAATCTAAGCATCAAATGCTTAATGGATAAGTATGAATCTTAGAAGATCTAGACATTAAATGCTTAATAGATAAGTATAAATCATATAAGATCTAGACATTAAATGCTTAATGGATAAGAAGAAATCTTAGGCCATGATGACCATATCTAAGGTATTAATGTCTAGAATGTTCTTTCTAACTTAATGGCCAAGGAATGAAAGATGATTGGCCCATTTGTCCCTAAGAGAATCTTAGCAAATCTTAGGCTATTAAATGAGGCAAGACAAATGGATCAATAAGATTGGTAACTTGGAGTAATCATGAAACCTAGGAGGACACATAAGCTAATCTAAGGTTCCATGTAATTATTAGATTATGGAGTTGGAAGAATTTTATTGGCTAAGTTAGATTCTCTAATTAATGAAGGAGATTTTCTAATTAATGGAAGAAAACTTGATGGCCAAGAAAATGAAGTCTATAAATAGGGGTGGCCATTCTTGAATAAACCAATTCTACACATTCCTCCTCCTATTCCCTTAGTCACTTGCCACCATCCTCTTCCTTTTCACGCCATCTCTTCCCGTGCTTACTCTTGGCAACGGTTAGCATATCTTGTGCATTACGCGGTTATAGGTTCTCATTCGAGGTAAATAGATTTCCTAATCATTGGATAGGGCGTTGTGTTACGTAAGTCAAACGTGGATTCTATTCTTGATTTGTTGTAGGAGTTCTTCCTTGGATCACGAAGGTAACTTATATGTGTTTATTTGTATGGTCTGCTCATGTTATTGCTTGTGCGTGAAGTTCAGAAGTGAGTTGGGTGTTCTGTCATATGCATGTTGTGCTTGCGAAATGATAGTTTTCGTTGATGACATGCTTTACTCATCTATGCTTGAAAACATGCCTCGAGTTACGGAAAAGGATTCATGTTGGTGTGTCGTAGCACAACGAGTCAGGTCTTCTTGACTCGGCGATATTGAAGTGTATCATTTCGAATTAAGTTGGCTTGTGTTGTGCTCAACGTATCAAGGCAAACCATAGCTCTTCCTCCGTGCTCAGCACGTTATATTGACATGTTATTGATAAGTCATTTCACACACATCGCATGGCACACCTTTAAGGCTTCTTGCATCGGCTTAAAGTGAAGATAAGAACCGAATGTGATGCTTGAATGTATGGTCACACGAACATAAACCGTCACCGATGGATTTCGAGACGATACCGTTACCGATGGATTTTGGAACGATGGCCAATGGATTTCGGTTGCCGTCCACGAATTGAATTCGGGGCGATGCCAATGGATTTCGCATGCCCGATGAATTTCAGTTGTCGTGCCCGCAGAGCGGGGCAATGCCCGGTGGATTCCGGAAGACCGATGGATTTCGATTGTGTGATGAAATTAAAAATAACTCATGTGAATTGATGTTGATGATGTGTGCCTGTGTGATTGCATGAGCTTATGATATGCGTGCGCATAATAGGACCTTGAGGCTTGGTATGGGTCAAGCCAAAACGGGCATTCATTGCATTAGATGCACGACGTTTGTGATTGTTTTGCTATTGATTAGCCTTTGATGATACTAACATAAGGAATCACACGGGTTGGTAACGAGGCATCCTCCTATACATGGATTAGGCAATTTACTTACTGAGTTGTCGAACTCACCCTTGTGGTTTTCACCCTTTTCAGGCTCATAAGTATGGTTTTCCTTGGCTACTCATCGTGGTGAGCTGATAACCATAGGGTGGACGTGTTATGACGTGGATGTGAATGATGGCGAAGTAGAATCCCCAACCTATAGCCCAAACTATGCATGTTATGAACTCAAGAATTGATGTAAAGAACTAGATGTAATTGATAGTAATGTTTTTGTAAATGGATTGGTGCTTTTCCTAATTGTGTTTGTTGATTGGTGTTTTGGTGTTTTGTGTTCACGCTTCCACATGCTCATAAAAGAAAGAAAAGACAATTTTGGGACATGTTCACGGGCAATGCGCCTGGGGCGTCGCAATCCTGTAGTGAATCAGGTCTCGAGTCCTTATATAAAAGAAGGATCGGGTCCGGGTTCGCTACATGATGCGTTTAGAATTTATAAGACTGAAGTAGAAAATCAATTGCAAAAAATTAAAATGATAAGAAGTGATGGAGGAGGTGAATATGAATTTCCTTTTGAGAAAAATTGTGCTGAGTCTAGTATTATTCCCCAGGTCATTTCCTTATGCGCCACAAGCTAATGGAGTAGCTAAAAGGAAGAACGGGTCCTTAAAGGAAACAATAAATGTATTGTTAATTAGCTCCATTTAAGGGGAAGTTATCTTGACAGCAAATCTTATCATGAATAGGATACCTCACAAAAAGACACAACAAACTCCCTATGAGAAATGGAAAGGCAAAATGTCTAATTTGAATTATCTCAAAGTGTGGGGTTGTTTAGCTAAGATCGCAATTCCTAAGCCTAAAAAGGTTAAGATATGAACTAAAACAATTGATTGTGCCTTTATTAAATATGCTCTTAATAGTAGTGCATATCGGCTTCTTGTTCATAAATCTGAGGTCCTAGATATACATGTTAATACAATTATTGAATCAAATGACGCTACATTCTTTGAAAATATATTTCCGTATAACATAATATATGAATCAATTGGAAACAATAAGAGACCTCGAGATACTACTTCTACAAATGATCCTATTAAGGATGAACCTAGACATAGTAAAAGGCAAAGGACCTCTACGTCTTTTGGACATGATTTTCTAACTTATTTGGTAGAAAACAAGCTCCGAACCTTTCAAGAGGCTATGACATCTCCTAAAGCCTTGTTCTGGAAAGAAGCTATCAATAGTGAAGTCAAATCAATTTTGTCGAACCATACTTGGGAATTGGTTGATCTTCCTCCTGGTAATAAATCACTACAAAGTAAGTGAATTTTCAAGAGGAAAATTAAAGCGGACAATATTGTTGATAAGTATAAGGCTAGGCTTGTAGTCAAATGATACAAGCAACGAGAAGGCCTTGATTATTTTAACATGTTTTCACCTATCACTAGTATTACGTCTATAAGGATGCTAAGTGCTACACCAGCAGTGTACAAATTTGAAATCCATCAAATGGATGTGAAAATGGCTTTCTTAAATGGAGACCTTGAGGAAAAAATTTATTTGGAACAACCCGAAGGGTTCATTGTTCCAGGACAATAAAGAAAGTATGTCGGCTAATTAAGTCATTATATGGCTTGAAACAAGCACCGAATCAATGGCATGCTAAATTTGATCAAGTCATGTTGTCAAGTGGTTTCAAGATAAATGAATGTGATAAATGTGTTTATATTAAGGACACTTAGGATGGTCTTACCATTCTATGCTTGTATGTGGACGACATGGTTATAATGGGCAGCAATAGTGAGGTAGTTAAGGTGATCGAACGCATGCTCACAAAGAAATTTTGACATGAAAGATATAGGAGTCGCATATGTAATTCTGGGAATCAAAATCCTTAAAACAAATGAAAGATTAGCTTTGTCCCAATCACATTACATTGAGAATATTCTTGAAAATGGCAAGAATCTAAACTTTGTACTGAAAAAGACTTCGATAGATGTTAATCTACATCTTTCAAAGAATACTGGTGATGGCATATCTCAAAATGAGTATGCTAGCTTGCTAGGTAGTTTAATGTATGTCATGAACTGTACTAGGCCGGACATAGCTTGTGATGTGAGCAAGCTAAGTCGATTGACAGCTAGTCCAAATGAAGACCATTGGAAAGCTATAAAATGCGTATTGGGCTACTTGAAACATACCCAAACTATGTTTTGCATTATACAATATATCCTGCGGTACTTGAAGGATATTGTGATGCAAATTGGATAACTGGCGTAAGAAACACTAAATCTGTTGTAAAAATATGGCTTCGAGTTGGGTAGAACAATGAAGTCAGAATATTTCGAGTAATCAGGTCGAACTTTGAGGCGTGATATCACTTTCTTTAAGGATCTATTTGTCACACAACGTTGCTAATGGTCACCAGCAAATTTCCTCCAGGACACAACAAAGTCTCAAGTGAGAATACCAGACAGCAATTTTAGTATTTCTCTAGTGTCTCTTCGGGACAACTGAAAAGTATGGCTGTAGTTTTTTCTAGAATAAAACTTTGTAAAAATGAACAAACATAACTCTTTGTGAAAGGTTGCAAACTAAACAAGTATAATTTGCAAAAGTTGTCTTGAAAATACACAAACAAAGTTCGAAATAAAAAAATAATTAAAATTTCAAATTTATAAATGATTTCTGAAACTTCTCAAAACAAAATATGGAAAATAAAATTAAAATAACAAAGTGATTAGTGCTAATTTAATCGCGGGCGCGCAAGTATGCCAAGTGCTATGTGCGCCTAATAATCGCGCCAAAATTGCACAATTATTCGCGCACCTGCACGTGGGTATGGTGAGGTCTAGCCCACACCCTATCATTCCTTTAGGTTCACTAGAGAAACCACACTTATAAGATGGCCCACTTCCTCCCACTTTCTCTATGTAGGACTAGCATTTGGTTTGTTTTACAAACAAACCTCCAACAAAATCAACAAATGGGTATGTGTTTACAATTGATGGAGGAGAGTATCTTGGAAATCATCCAAGCAAACTTGCATTACAAGGTCTACAATGGAAGCAGAATTTATTACTTTGGATAAGGTCGGTGAAGAAGCGGAATGGCTTCGGAATTTCATGGAAGACGTTCCTAATTGGCCTAAACTAATGCCAGTTGTGTGTATTCACTATGATAATCAAGCGGCAATTGGAAGGGCAAGGAACGTCATGTATAATGGTAAGTCTCGACATATTCGTCGAAGACACGATACCACAAGACAAATATTCTCTAGTGGAATTATCACAATTGACTATGTGAAGTCAATAGATAATGTTGTAGATCCCCTAACAAAAGGCCTAACTAGAGAATTGGTTGAGAAAATATCCAAGGGAATGGGTCTAAAGCCTATAAGTCTTCATAGTAGACATCCTACTTAAGTGACTGGAGATCCCAAGATCTAGATTCAAATGGACAACTAAACTATGTAGACGGTATATCGTACTATCAACTATTACTCATCCTGTGGAAGGACAATACTAACAAGAGAAGGTTAAGTGTAAAGCTTTTAATGATACTGAATTGAGTATAAGATATATCATGGATTCAAGAATCACCTAAGTGAGTAGAAAGTGAGGGCCGCTTCTATGAGTATTCGAAAAGGCCAGTTTTCTAACGCACTCATGAGACCGGATAGTGTTCATGGACAAAACGAACACAACAGTGAGAACCAACAGTATTCGAGAGAAAGTTATGTGTTTTCTATTGTCTAGGCTTCAACGACATCACGTCCACTAACTGACCGACTAAGTCCGACAGATTTCATTAGGGACAGTTCAAAGTCTCAAACTACTAATCTTGATGCGGCAAAATCTGATCGAATAATCACATACTGCATGAAAAATGAAGAGTCCTGATAAATGAACTTCTCATTCATGTGGGGGATTGTTGGGGACTTAGTGTCCCCTTGAGTTGTGAATGAGAAGTGGATGTGGGAGTCCCACATTGGACAAGAGTGAGGAGGAGTAAGAGTATATATATGGGAACCTCACAATTGGGGTTGGACCCCAAGGGGCAACCCATTTTTGTGGAGGAGAGAGGACCTACATTAAGCCGGTGACTACCAAACTCGCGCGCGCACCGCCTGTCCGACCGGCTCGACTCGGATCGGGCCGGGCCGGGCCCAAGTTCGAATATTTTTTCTCCCTCCTATTTATTCATTTTTTGCTCCACACAGAAGCAAAGTATTGCGACTCTTCATTCATTGTCCTGTTCAGTCCGTCGAAAGGCACCATTCATAACCATTCATTCATGCACTTTCGAAATCAACCGAAGAGGCATCATTCATTCGAGTCTAGTTGTGGTTGTGCAGTATCAATCATATACGGTTGCATTTGACATTTTCTCTCGTTGTTGTACCGCACGAGAGAAAGAGAGACTCGTTTTATCCTGGGAGGCGATTGTCCAACGGCCTTGGTATGTGTATAAGGCGGGCAAATTCGTCTTAAGGACATGACGTGAATTCGTCGGGCTCGAGTACGTTAAGGCTTTCCAAGGATCAACCAACCTTCTGTCCCGGGTTTTGTTCTTCATTTTGTGGTTCCAGAACGCTGCTTTGTTATAGTAATTGTATGAGAACACCGTTCTTTTATTCTTCAATTTGTTGTCCGAGAACACTGCCCTTTTTAAGACAATATCTCTTTCCTAGGTTGAGCCCCTCAATGGTTGCGTATGGCTTAAGCATTCAACGGCACGAGTTGAGATTGCGTTGTTCAGGTCTAATGCCATTGCCTAATGCTGGTGGTCAAGGTCTCAAAGCTCTAGCAGCCATGGCCGCAGGCTGAAGAAATGGTGGCCATGGCCACACACACGCACACAGAGATACACTAGTTTCCGTGAGAGAGAAGCGTGAGGGTGTTTTTGAAAAGGGAAATGACAAATGGGTAAATAGATGGACAATTCTGCTAAAGTCAAGGATTCATACATGCATTGTAGAGATAGAGATCCGTACATAGGCTCGAAACAAAAATTCGAGCACGTGTTTTGGTATAATTCCAAAAGTTTATAAACGGACTTTCTATGCATCTTACTGGATTTGTGAGATGGTTGTGGTATTTTACTTGGAGATTATATCTCCTCATCACGAGTTTTGTACAATCTAATGGATACATAGATGTAGGTGAGGGGGTTGTTATTGTCTGTCATAAGAGAACACAATATTCAATGCTTGGCATGGACTCGAGCCCTCCTCTCGGCAAGCCATAATAAGCCCGAAAGCCTCCACATGGCCCTCTTTCCTTCATATGGCGGTCGGTGCAAGTCAAGTCTATATCTGTGCTTCTTTTTCTTTTACTTTGTGTTTTCCACCTGTCGATAATTTCCTTTTTTAATAAACTCAACCTCAAGCAGGTGCGCCAAGTTAGCGAGCGAAGACCGTCGTACTAAAGCGGCCCTCTATTTTTGCTTCTTGATAGAGTGACATTTGTTCGACCAAAAGATAGGGTGACAGTTGGCCCCTTTATCATGGGGATCGTTGTTTTTGTCGTTTCACCCCTCTCTGCAGCTTTTCATGCCTTTTCAGAGGTGATCTGATTTCTCAAGTTCGTAGTGCTTTCTCAGCGATTCAGTCAAAGTGAACATAGTGGCAACTTCCGTCATAAGGGGAAGAATATGTATAAATGTCACTCTTAAGAGAAACTGTTTTGCGGATTCTTCGTCTTGAAGGATTGTTCATCTCGATTGTCAAGGAGCCGACTTAGTATTTGAAGCAACGAACACATAGGTGATTTAATTATGGACACGTGATCAGGGGCATCCATTGCAAAGTGGCAGTCACGCTTTTAGATTTGAGAGTTGCGTCTAGCAATGTAAATGTGTGACTGCCGCTATAGGTTGTGCCTTGTGATGGCCATGACTGCCTTGTAATGGTTACTTGAGGAGAGCAATCATTACAACTTGGTGGTGTCGCTGTCAAATCTGATATATGATAGAGAAGGGATCTAGGTCGGCTTGAAAAGAAAATTAAAAGAGTCCACTCCAACAAATTTTTATAGTCCGTTTATTTTATTTTTTTGAACTGTTTTTGAGAAATTATTCACCAACTTTTTAGTATTTTATGATGGAAAAGTAATCGATATACAAAAAAAAAATTCATGGGTTGAAAGTAATAAGTTTAAATTAGGGAAAATGAATTTTTTTTCTAGCAAAAAAGAAATCAGTTTTCTTATACCACCAAACAAATGATAATTAACCATTTTCCTTATAGATGATCATGGAAAATATTTTTCTTTATCTTGAATTTTTAGTGAAATAAATACACGGTGATTTATTTAGAGAAAATTTCACTATAGAAGAAAATGATTTCTAACAAATCATTTTCTAGAAGAATGTTGCCTTTTTTAGGTTAGACAATTCATTTTTTTTTTAACTTTAAGCATGGGATTTATGTAAATGTACATGGTTTTCTATTAATTGATCATTTTCAACAAACCAAATATGTGAAAGTCTAAAAAACTAATTTGCAGAAAACTCTTTTACTCAAACAAACACCCCATGTTCTTATGTCCGCATTGGGAAATTTGTCACCAAAAACAATTAGAGGATAAATAGTGTACTTCTTATGAACGATTTGAATCTCAAGCGAGGATACAAGAACTACTAATGAGATTATTCTTCCAAAGACAAAACATTGATCAAAAAATTCTTCTTAAGGCTACAATAAGTATGTTTTATCAACTTTTTGTGTATCACTATGTGTGGTATCATACTTATGGTTTAAAATGGGAAAAATACCAAAAAAAGTTATAAATTTATTACATTGATACCAATTCAATCATAATCTTTCAATTGTACCAATTTTACTCTAAATCTTGTTACATTTTGTTAATTGAGTCCATCTGACTAATTTTAGCTATAAATTGGGATTGTGAATGTCAATTATCTGACTTGACACCACCAACTTTGATGTAGACACATTACAATAATATTATATATTCTTACTGATTTTTTATTTTTATTTTTATTTTCTTTACTCTTTTTTTTTTTTGGTTGAGGGCCATGATGGCCTTAGCCGACTCCCACATTGTGGCTGACAAGGACTATGATGCCTTCGTCAGCCAAAGCTAGGGCGCACAACCCTTTCGTATATTTGGTTGTGGAATGACGCCCTCTCAATATCTAGCTAGGTGAGGGGTTGTAGCCCTTGCCCATGACCAGCGAGGGCATCCTAGGCCTTTCTTATGACTAGCGGGGCTTGGAAAATAAGTAAAGACTAAAAAAATATAAAAATTGAAAATGTTATTAAATTTTTATATAAAAATATTTATGTTAGTATCAGTGATGTCTCGTAGGACGACCAACATTTATGTTAGCGATTTTCAGATAAAATTAATCAAATAAACTCAATTAGCAACATGCGAAAATATTTATGATTAAATTGACATATTGAAAAACATAGAAGTGAATTGACAATAATGCAATAGATTTTGGACTTTTTCGATACTTTTCCCCGTCTAATTGGATAGTTTTTCCCATAAACTGTTTTGAATGGATAAATCAAGAAAAACTAGATTCCTCATTGGATTTAACCTGATAAGTCGAGTCTTCACCTATATAACATACCCAATTTTGTCATTTTGCCCATTTTTTAATCGAAGAACTTGACGTATTAATAATCGAATATGTGAATTGGGTATACTAACTTTAGCCGCTTTTTTTTCATAAAAGAACCATTCAGTAATATGAGCACTTCAGAAATATGGCTCGAAGGTGAATTGAAGTCTTCTCTTTTGTTTGTATATTCAAACGATACTGCATGAACTTTTGAATGTAGCTAATCTATTCTTGTGATCATTCCTCCAATCAATAAACATTGTTGAACAGAAAACGAATTTTGTACAGATTACCATAGATTATGGAAGAAAGATATATTCATAAATAATCGCTCTGTTTTCCTGAAAAATTAAAAAATATAAAATCAATAAAGCTTGGAGCAAAAAGGAGGGATGCACATTAAAGAAAATGAGAGGTTTCAAGCTTCTCCGGAAGTTGCACAAAGCAAACATGTTGGTAAACCGCGCTTGTACATAAGAAACCAAAATGAAGATATCTTCATTTCAAGGGAATATGAAGCTTCACATATCATAATCTGCAAGTGAATTTACAAAACAAGAAGCATATTCCTCAACTGGGAAAACCTCAAGATATTCCAAATTAGTTCCTTTCTTCTACTTTTCTTGTCTATAAAATCGTCTCTCAATTTTCCCTACTAGCATTGTGAGACCCAAACTTGTCACCTAGAAATATCATAATCTTGAGGATAGTCAAGCTGCTCGACTTCCCAGTTCAACTTGGAGATTGCTCTTTCATGACATGGCACATATTCCTGAAACAGTAGTGAAGTCAATTGTTTGAGGAAGTTCATTAGCAACAAGATTGATCATCTTCCTGGACATGCTGAGCATAAGAATGGTAACTTTAGTGGTTAAACAGACTATGAAGAACGGTTAAATTGCTATTTCTCTGAAATGATTTGTCAGATGTCTCAGGTGAATAAAGGGGAAATAAGAGGAACGGATCTCTGTTTAATTACCTCCAATTTCTTCACTAACTCCTTAGCTGTAGGGGCTGATACGATGATTTGACGTGCGCTTGGACTGATGAAGCCCTCCTCCACGGCTTTGTCGATGAATGATAGCAAGGAATTGTAGTAGCCATCCACATTAAGCAATCCCACCTGGACATATATTGAAGAACATCCACTCCTATAGTTAGTTCTTTGACAGCAGTGAAAGAGTTGCTGGATGGAATTAGAGCTAGCTGGAATAATATAAATAACAGCTCTATAGAGCTTGCTGCATGAAATACCGGCTTATCGTGAATGCCGAGCTGGGCCCAGGTTATAACTTCAAGCAGCTCTTCTAAAGTACCATAACCCCCTGCATTTTTGCACAGAGAATATCTTATAACATTTGTGAGTAGCATCGCCTATAAAATGTCTCTCACTGATTTGATACAGATGGGAAAATCAAGCCACAACCAGTACAAAGCTTCAGGAAGATTGTGCATCTTTAAGGAAAGAAGATTATATGATAGAAGGCAAATAGAATGACTGAAAATTTTCCTACATAAGGAGAAAACACACGAAAATTAAAAGAAATCGAAAATTCTCCAAACACAAGCCAATAGGAAATCTATCTCTACGAGTGCGCGCGTCTATGTGAATCCAAGGAACTTGTTAGTCATTTTACATAGAGACTTTGCGTGCACGGATTGTTCTAGAAATTCTAATGCCCAACCGGAGTGGTCAATCAGTTTTAGTTACTGCAGTTGTGATGATTTAAGTCGTATTTTGGAATTACTTCCTACATATGAATGCAACAAACCTTCCAACTGTTTTCAGTTGAAAAAACACAATTTTAGCTCGGAAACAATTTATAATTTCCAGCAATCAGCCTCCTACTCATGTGACATTAGCTCTCTCACTCTAATATGCTCTTCACTAGCTCTGTTTACGCTTCTATAGATTCTGAGGTAAAGCGGACATTTGCCTAATATTTATCGAGAGCGTCAGAACCAAAAGTCAGAGTGAGAAATAAACAGACCCTTTGAGCCTACTGATTTTCCATATCTCAGATCTCAAAGTATCCTGATAACAATTAACCCTTTGGGAGGGGTTGCCATGATTCTCTATTTTGGAGCAGGTGCTAGTTGGCAGGCAAGAACTGGGAGACAAAAGCTTGGTTGCCTGCCGTCTTTATTCCAGATTAGGTAGAGAAATAAGGGTCCTCAGGGACTCTAATTTTCAATGAAGGTGTTGATGGGTCAAAGGCTAAGGTCTGAATGGTTGTTCTCTGATCATGGATCTTCGGGACTGTGAGGGGAAGGCTCAATAAGTTGTGAGCATTTTGGCTCCACACAGTCGCTTTCAAAGCATTTATCAACAAACAATATGCTTTTTAAATGAAAGAACCTGCAAGGCCAACAAGGGCTTGCAAATTTCTCCCCCTAATTTACCAGATGGGACTTGTTTGTTCAAGCATATCTTCCTATGCTGGTAAGCAAATGGCGATTCCTCCAAAGCAGAGAAGACATGGTGAGTTCAACTATGTCTATTTGATTCAGAGGAATTCAGGTACTTTCATTCAATATGTCTTGTCATGAATTTGAAAGATAAAGATAAAAGGGGAAGATCAGGTACTATCAAAGGAATCATTGGCATGAGATATGGTCGATCAAAGCATATATACGACAAAAGGCAAAATAGCAGCACCTGATACAATGTAAGTTTCGTGACTTTAACTTAATGTTAGTGCTCTCTCTCTCTCTCTCTCTCTCTCTCTCTCTCTGCAACTGAGAACTTCTGCAGGGTTTTGCACTAACCAGGCAAGGCAATAAAAGCATCCGAATGCTTAGCCATCTCTGCCTTTCTTTGATGCATATCTGCAACTGCCTTTACCTCTCCTACTGTCTCACCAGTTAACTGCAAAGAAAGAAAGGGCACTAGAGCCAATGAATACAATTCATCCAAAAAAAAAAAGGAAAGCGTGCGTTTGTGAGTGTGTGGGCCGTCATTCCGCCTGGGGGGGGGGGGGAGGCGCGGCCATAACATAAGGCTATTACTTTCACATCTCTCTCTATAGATATCTAAAGATAGTTGTGTGTGTGTGTGTGTGTGTGGGTGAGAGAGAGAGAGAGAGAGAGAGAGGTTTGGAGTGTTGCGGAGTGCAGCAATGATGAGGTGTGCAGAGCAGAGAGTGCACAAGCCAAAAGCTTCAACTTAGCAGTCCCTTTTCCAGAAATTTCAGTACGAAAAATAATGACAGACATGAAAAAAAAATCAAATATTCGATAAAGTCAAGAGAGAAAAATGAAAAAGCAAAAAAGAGGAAATGGAAATTTTCTGTTGGTCTTCAAAATAAAAGAAGATGAAATGTCGATCGAAAGAGAAAGCACCGTAAAGACCTCAATAGTCAAACGCTCATGCTGTATAAAGTGGTGTTGTGCCAAAACCCGAAATGGGAAAAAAAAATTGTGGATAAGGCCTGCAAGCATCATCCCCTTAATGGAACATTTGTACCAACCAGAATCACCGATGGGAAAAGTGAGAAGACAGAACTAACAGCTCACTTAACTTAAATCAACTTTTGTTGAGCAGAAGAAAACATTTGAACAAAGAAAAAGTGTCACCACATTACCATATTATCTGTTTCTTTACTAGGAAAAGGTTAAAGACTTTTACTGGGCACAGCAGACATACCTCTCGGGGCATGAGCGTCTTGGGAATGACTCTGCAGAGGAGAGAGAGAGAGAGAGAGAAAGAGAGAGAGAGAGAGGGGACAACAACATGACAAAAGAATTAGTTACAATAGAGTGCAAAACCAAGCCCAAGGTCATTGATTCTGTTTCTTAATTAATTAGCGGGTCTCTGCTTTGAGTAATTACATCGAAAAAAGAGAAGCTTAGAAATTACCCAATGACATGCCGACCACCATCATGAACAGCTTGTGAGACCAAGCCCATAAGGCCTATGCTACCCCCACCATAGACCAGATCAATGTTCCTTGACACCTTCAAAGGAGAATACACAAAACATCATCATTCGTCAATGGTCAAAAGGCGATACCACCATCCTTCCATAATCTTTCCGAACATAAAATTTATCCCCTGCTCTTATCTTTTTCAAGAAATGGTTATTTCACTGCATACTAAGGCCACATGGAGTAACACATAGAGGTTCAAAGTTCAAGAAGAAGAATCAAACACACACACAAAAACAGAGATACCCCAGAATCAGGAAGATTCCACTGGGGCACTTCAAAAAGGAAGTAACAGATTGAATGGCACAATCTTTCTCATATGGGGTTTGCTCGCTTCAATGCAGCTCGCTTTCATGACAAAGACACCTATGAAGAGGAGAGTGGAAGGAATGCATTTAATTGGCACACACACTCCGCACACTGGATACAAACTCTACGTGGAATGGCGCATTAAACCCGCAAAATTACCAAAGTCCTGGTTTATGCATATAGCAGAAAACCTAGCAAACACAACCCTAAAAGCCCCAAGAGAAGCAGAGTCAAGAATCACCAGTTCTTTGCCCAGCTCAATAGCAGCATCCTGGTAGCTGCTCTTCTTTCCCTGGCTACTCCCACAGAAGACACAAATCCTTCTGAACTTGGACTGTTTTATTTCACTCGCTATCTCCATTTTGAGGCTTCTTTGCGTATCAAAGCTAGGGACTCTGTTCTGGGTCGGTCTCTGGGAATGGAGCTTAGAATAAGAGAAGAAATGAATGGGGACTGGTTGCTATTCGGAATGAAAAAGAATCTCCCTCAACCTGGTATCTTCGTGGGTGCGTGTGTGATTCCTGAGATGTGTATAAAAAGAAACGGGACACGATGGGGACAAGACGAAAGAAAACAAGAATCAAGTAGACGCACACTAAAAACCTTGTTGCAGTGACCCCTACAACTACTGCTACTTTGTTACTCTTACGCTCGCTCGCCAGTCACTGACTCTCTCTCCCACAGCGTGTTGGTCTTGACGCGGGTGTTTATATAAGAGGAGGCCTCAAGAGTCGTGAAACGTGAGTGCAGAGTGCCCCGTCCCTTAAGCACGCCTCCGCTCACGCATACAAATTAGAGTGGCACGCGTGGACCACTTGGATTTTTTATTTATTAGCTCTTTTTTTTTCTTGACATTTCATTCAACAAAGAGTTGCAACGTATATACATATACTAATGTGCTTAGCTTCTTATAAAGAGAATAAAAAAAGGGGAGAACTAGAAAAGAACGACGGGAAAAGGAAGGGTATGGCGTAGAGCAAAGAATTGTCCCTATCTCTTAATATAGGCTCTGTGTCTGTCGGGAAAAGGTCTCTCCTGGTGTGAATTTTCCCGTACTTGCAATTTTCTTTCTCCATGTAGCAAGGACCAGCATATGCGCACATAAATTTAATATGTTGCGAGGGAAATTGTATGCTCTATTTTTCTTATGGGTCGGGGAAGTCTTGAGAAATCTCTCTCTCTCTCTCTCTCTCTCTCTCTCCACCAAAACTATTTTGATAGCATTGGCATTCAGAAAGTTAACAAAAAAAGTTCAATATTTTTAGTATTGAACATAGTTGAAAGATCTAAATTAGTAAGTAAATGCATGAATGTATGTTGAAATGCTTACTGTGCAGAACGTTCATTTATTAGAAATTTAACAAACCCTCAGAATCCTATCGAGATGAAGTGATTATGGATTTCAAAAATATACTTGACATTAAATTCTTTGAGAAGGTAGAAGACGAGAGTTCATATACGCACATGTGGATATTCTTATTTGGGTCTTGTTGGTAAGTGTCTCAAATCACTAATACAATGCACTCATACAAAACAACAAATGTATGATTTCAATGCATCGATGCACATAGCACAAGAGTAGCAATGCATGGGAAATGACACACTCTCTTTACTACTAGAGACATTGATTGATAAAATATTTTACATTCTGATCAATCTTATGCGTGTCTTTTAAGTTTTCCAGTATTAGATACAAAATATAAGCCGCACCATTAAGACATGTCCTGCTCTCTCGCACTTCAGGCTTTTCACTTGTCGTGGAACAGCTATAAGCAACACATCTATGCACGATATTAACAATTTCAGCAATAGTTTTACCCAAATATCATCTCAAATAAGAAAAAAAAATCATTTTAAGGTCAATAATACAAATGTCAAAGCTGAAAGAGAATGATTACAGAACTTTTTTCTTCCACTTAGAAAGGTTTGGGGAGCGCGTTAATCAATTTCTGTACGGTTCACCTTGTATATCACAATTCAATACCCTGAAGACAAATATTGTTTTGCAGGCCAAGCTAGGAAAAAGGCAAAACCTGGACAATGCGGAATGGGAGCATCTTTGGTTTGGGTGCGAATTCCATTTTGAATGAGCAAGAACTCAAAATCTATTTTAATAACCAAAGTGCAAAGTGTGAAGACTTCGTTATTTAGAGTCCAATAAAACACCATACAATCTTTATGAACCGGTTAAATTTTGGCGTTTGCCCTGTACATATTCCTACAATTAACTTAGAGCAGCTTGCATACAATTAGTTGGCTCTATCTCCTAAGATGGGAACCCATAAACACTCGTGGTCAAGTGCGCCAGCCATGGGGTAACTCCAATAATCTAGTGTCTAAAACTGAGCCAAAAAGCATGGGTAAGTTCAGAAAATTTCAGATCAATAGAGGGAAAAATTAAATGAAAATTGGGTGAGTGTGGCTATAGAGGGTCGTGCATGTATGATTCGACAAAGCACACATGTGGGCAATGCCTTATCACTCTGTACCCTCGTCCCCCCTCCTCTGCAACAACTAGACAGTCTTGTTGCATGCACAGGAGACACTCTTATTTTTATTTCCTTCGACCCATGACCTTCACTAATTTGCTGTCACACTACCCCACCCCCATATTCTCTTCGTTTACTAATTGCATTTGTCACGTCACCGTCATAACTTTCTCTTACGGTTTCGTAGGTTTGAGGGCGTTTCCTGCCTTACAATCTACCCTTTATATAACCATTCCAAATTTTTGCAACATCAAATCTACTTATGAGGTTTGACACTCGTCAATTTCACAAGTTTCAAGATATCCAATGCTATAATGTTTTGCTACATTAAAAATGTCACTATTATAATTAGTGACATATTTAGCATTCAACATAAATATGCGAGTTTATTCGTATCAAGTACATGTTAATAGTCCTAAGATATAACTATACTCAAGTAAAACACCATAAAACATCTTAATTTGTGAAGAAAATTAAAAGTAACAAATATTTCAGTACTTATGTAGTTATCTAAAATATTATGCAAGTTATCTTGGATCTTTCTATAAGACATCAAGCACATGGTGGGGTATGATCCCAAAATCTAGAACTTATTGTTTCTTGCTAGTTCCAAAGTTTGAAACCTGAAATCTACCCCCGTGACTCTTCATAGCAATCTTAGAATCGACCAAATCATGTTGGTTCTATAGGCTCCGTAGGTTCTCTTGTATTCACCTACTCTCTCCTACACTTCAAAATCAAAAGAAAATCCTGACACATTTGATACAAGAAACTTCAACAAATTAAGGATAACAAAATGCTACTTTTGTTGCTCGAAGTATAATTTTTTCTTGTTTGTAGCTATACAACAAGAATGACATCGTGTGATATAGAATATTGATGGCTGAATAAAAATAAAAGAGATATCTTACAAGATGAATGGAAACTATGAAACACGAACAAGTGTGGATGATTATGGATTAAGAATGTTTGAATTAGTGAGTATAACTATGGGATCATTCCACTCGCTAGGATCCTCATAAACTCTGATAAATAGTGACACTTGATGGACCCCAGTTGTCGACATGAATGCAAGCATACATATAGCAAGCATGGTGGTCCTCCGCATGAATTTTCGGGCAATCTTGAAGACGGAGGAAGAGTACATTTGACCCTTAACCTAGCCACGAACCCAACCCATGTAATATTACTCTTAGACAACTACATGAGGACACTCAAGTATTATAGTTTAGTACCCTTTTTGGATTCAACTTCTATTTGGGGTTCGTGGTGTTCATTGCTTTCGGAGTCTTTCTTCTTTGTTTATTCTCTTACCAATTCTTATTTGATGTTCCTAATCCATTGCCCATATTGCAGGAGGAACTGCACCAGATGCCCTTAAAATAATCCCTACGATTATAATATAATCGTTGTTCCATTAATTAAGTATTGCACGTCCCCAATCCCCATATGACGGCCTCTCTAAGCGCTCTCTCTCTCTCTCTCTCTCTCTCTCTCTCTCTCTCTCTCTCTCTCTCTGTCTCTCGTTTTTTCCCCTCTTTTCAATCTCTGCTTTATTCTGGTCTCTGTCCACTTCTCGCCCATTCCTTCAGCTTTGAGATTATAAACTCATAATTACAATGCTCTTTAAAATAATGGGATTTGCGGGGAGTTTTAGACTTTGGGTCGATCGAAACTAATGATAAAGAAGTTGCATTAGCACCGTGCATGCTTGCATGCGCGTTTAACGCATTCCCTTGGATCCTTGTGACTGCGCGTGTACGTCAAAAATGTCATTATTTGCTGATTGGACTGCTTGCTTTGTACTTCTTCTCCTTTCTTTTGACTGCTAAATTACATGTGGAACGGAAAATGACTACGTATTTAGCAAGCTTAATGTACTCATTCGGTCATCAAGCCATAACGTGAGGAACAAATAAAAGTATTAAATTACCAAATTGTCCATGCGCTACAAGGGTCTAGGACGAAATTTTGTTACATTATTCTACATGTCGTTTCAACTTGAACTAATGCACAAAAAGAAAAATGCAAAAGATTAACAAAATTATTATCCACAACTTAAATATACTTTTTAGCACTATGAAAAAAATGACACATAAGCTCACAATTTTATTAAATCTTAAAAATATTTTGAGCGCGTACAATTTATATGACCAATAAGAAGGACGAGACCATAAAGTGAGAATGTTGGCTCTTCTCTTTTGATAACTATCCTCTATTTAGCGGAATATTCACCTTTGTGCCATCATTTTGGTCTGAAGAAGGCAAGCTATTTGTGTAAAAGTTTCTTGAGATTTGAATGGTTTGTAGAGGTGATTTCTTCAAGATCCTCTTCTAGTCTTATAAATTCAATTTCCTTCTTAATGGAATTTCTTCTTAATCTTTTTGACAACCATTTGATGCCTATCATTTTGTTTTGATAAGAGTTCATGGATATCTCATGTAAAACCCTTAGATCATCTCACTCAAGTTATTATCCGTTAGACCCATCCTACACTGAGTCTAATGGTTTTGTCAGGTAAGGACTTTCCTAAAAGGTTATCCATCTTGGTGGTACTCTCTCCCTTTAGCATGCTTATACATTGGAGTTCAAGTACTAAATGTTACCATCATTTCAAAAGGCACCTCTTATGAGTTTATTATAATTTCACATATATAATCCAAAAATATCACTCCCTATTTGAAGGCAATTTGAGTCATTCTTGCGCCATTGTCATTCTAGAACCCATTAGGAGCCACTCCTTGGGTGGGTCCTCTTGCTAAATCGAGCACTCTTTGCCCTTGTCAACCAGCTCATTACGTGCCAATAAGCTTTTGCATGGTTAGTCCTAGAATCATACACCAACTATAAGAGTCCTGCTTTAACCTATATAGTGATTGCCCAAGATTCTAGATTTAACTCCCTGAAAGTATTGTCTGCTTTAGTCAGTCTCACATTATACCTCACTTTTCTAGCAATGTTTATAGAGGAAAAGATATATTTTATTATGGTACGCAATCCCCATGTTTTATAAAATAGACATGACCAAATGCTTAATTAATGATGGATGTTATGATTAAATGAACAATTATAGATATCTACAATGTTAATCATCTTTTGATATTTATGTAAAGCTATACATCGACAAGCACATAAAACAAAATTCATTTACTTTTAATATTCATTAATTCTCAAAAAAGCATGTGAATTTTCTAAAAAATATCTACTATCGTTTATTCATCAACTATGAGCTAACATGTTACATATTGCTCTTCTTATGATCCTCAACTTAACGTAGTTTAGTGCTTTTTAAATAATTTTATATTGTATATCTATATATCATTCAACTTTTTTTTATAATATCTACACAAAATATTCATTTATCACTAGGGTTGTCATTAATTAAGGTTTTAGTCAAATTTATCCATGAAATATGCATAATCATGCACTATGATTCTTTAGAAATATGCTTTAGTTTTAGTAATGATGGATCACTATGATTCCTTAGTGGTTGTATTTTTTACTGATACTCTAAATTTTCCTTTATCGAGTAGAGGGAATCGTGTTATATAACTTTTTCAATGATCATCTACCATCACAGATTAATGAAACATGCATTATAATGTGATAGAAAAATTTTGAGAGCATTAACTTCAATAAACTATTTCTATTGATGAATATTTCATTATTATTTTTTCTATGCTCATATTGTAAAATATGTTCAACCACGGAGCATAACTTTCAACCTTATATTGTGTAGATATTACCAAATAGAATCTATATATACATAAAGAATTATTTTAGAACATTTATTGCCAAAAAGCTGCAAAATCATGGAGTATAACTTCTTTCATCTATCTATACCTAGTTGTTATTGCTAACTAGAATCTTCACACACACACACACACATCTTCACTTGAATCTATATATACATAAATACTATTTTTATGAGGATTATATATTCAAAGTTAAAGGTTTACTAAAATATGCTCAATGATCTATATAGAAACTATTTATCAATTTATCCCTTTACTTTTCTTGTTCTTTTCATAATCTCTTCAAATTTTCCTTTCCTTTATATAGCTTAGAAATAAGAAGGCCTTATTTTTAGGAAAATTTAAAAAGTAGATGTTTCACAATAGAATATAGATATCATACACAGACAAATCTTTAAACGATTTATTACCGAAATTTGTGCGTTTAGGGGATAAAACTTTTTCTTTCCTGAGAACAAGGCTTTCCTATTTCTAAGCTATATAAAGGAAAGCAACAATTGAAGAGAAAAAATAATATTAACAATGCTTTCCTACATCAAACTTATATAATTTCTTCCCGTAAATTATCTTTGGATATTGCAATGTAAAAGTTCATGTACAGATATAAATAAAAAAGAAATTATATGTACATAAGTGATATACCCATAAGTATAAAAGTATTGCTAAAGTGACCATTAAAAGCATATCGCGTGCCCCATCACTTAACTTCGTGTGAGTACCCAACCCCCCCTCCCTCCCCCCTTCCCCCAAAAAACCAAAAAAAGAAGGAAAAAAGGGAATAAGAAGCATTCAATTTAATAACAAGGGTAAATTCGTTATACAAATTACAAAGACCCCTGTCTTTCTGCGAAACAAGCAGTCAATCTATTTATTAATCTACTGTCATCCTTTGTGCTTCTAAGGCATTCTTCGAACATGATTACCCAATAATCTGTGTTTTTTCTTTTTTGTTGACAAAAATAGTATACATATTTTCCCTTCTTTTCCATTCAATACAATCAAGAGTTCTTGAAGGATAATGAATCAGGGGTAAGCAACTTGTACTGCCTGAACCTGTAACAGCCCAAACCGGCCAAGATCAAAATTGTCCATCTGGTCCTTGGTTAACAAAAGTGGAACTGGTGTCCATGCAGTCCGGTTAATTTTTTTTATTGATCCCCTATATGGATAATACACATTCCAGTTGACCGAGTCTAATTCTAATTGTTTTGTTCCAAAGCAAAGATATCCACGGAACTGTTCGTACTATCTATATATTTTTAGTAAAAATAAAGATGTAAAAAAGTCAAAAGAACTTAATTTAAATTTCTAAAGTTATAATTTTTATCCAACTTTATCAAAATAATATTTTTTAAAAAGTAAAGAAACTGATTTATTTTTAGAATTTTCTGATTCTCAACCGGTCCCATTAGATTTCATAGGAACTGGATGAGCCGATCCAGGGCTAGGCGGTCCGATCCCTGGTCCTAGAGATCGGGGATTGGTCCCATCAGTCCTAGAGATCGAGAACTAGTCCCATCGGTCTGGTTCCCGATTCTGGAGAGGAATCGGACTGCTTTGGACCATGCACACCTCTATCATGAATTAGCTTTTATTATTCAAGCATGAAAATCAATGACATTTTCATATTCATTCTCCATGAGTTAGGAGTTTTTCATGTTGAAATAATAATCTCCAGGATGGATTAAAAATCAAACCAAAATACATATTAAAAAAAAGTAATTGATGATCGCTTTCCTTAGAACCTAGAATGTGATTCTCGCGACTCTTTGAGATTCGCTGTTCTGATTAACATGGTCTGGCAACTAATCATCCGTTCGATTAAGAACATCAACCAGAAGCAACCATCCGACACCTAAGATCTACCTCATGGCTCAGTTGAGTCAGTTCTCATCATCACAAGTTACCCATCTCTCCAGAAGCTCAGCTCAAGGCATACATGCATCCACATACACAAATTAGCACATCGATTGGTGCCATATGCAAGAAACAAGATAACAAGCTGGAGGGAGAGGGACCAGATAAGTGCGCACTGTCACCACCCTACACTAGAGTCCCACCAACGCCCGACCTATTCCTTCATTACGACCTTAATATCCTAATGTATGTTGTCGTACTTACCATAGAATTCCCATGTCCTGGCCTCGGAGAAAAGGAATATTCTTCCCCTATGCTCACTGTCCATGCTTGAGCTTAACGTTTGTAATTGATTATGTCGAGCTAGTGTATTGGGCCACAGGTATCATAGTAATATATTAACCGGCATGACATCCAGAGCTGCTGGCCATCCACTTCCAAACCGGTCCTCCCAATGTACTTGTCAATTCATTCCCGTTGTCATGTTACGGCATTTCCAAAGAACTTGTCGGAGGCAGTAGTGAGCCACGAAGAAACCGAATGGGAACATTTCAAAGACTTGCATCCGTTTGAAATTCGCAGCTTCTCTTGTTCAAAATAACGGAACGGGAGTCGAGTCTTAACTGATGCATAAGGATGCAGCATATTACATGCAATCTAGGGGACCAGTCAAATATGACACGTCATTCAAAAAAAAAAGAAGAAGCAAAAGAACATGTCTACTTCAACCTATTTGTGCCATTAATTTTATTTGATTCTTAACTACGGATGTTCATTTATGATCTGATAAATTTGACTGTTTTGTTGCTATTCCTTCTATTTTTATAGTTTCTTTTTCTCTCCCACTCTAAAGCTAGATTTGGGAACTCTACTCTCTTGATCTATTCTTAAATCTGAAATTTTTGACGACTATATACTTTGCGTCTAGCTACAATGGTGTTTATAGGATCTCTAGTGTCAGATTAGCACTTGTTCAACATATTTTTGTTAGAACCAGTTTTGGTGTCTTGCACTTGCTAAATGGCGCACTCTCTCAACTATTAAATTTTTGTTCATTCAACGTGTTTTTGTTATCTCGGTACAATGGTGGTGTTGGGAATGCTGAGCCTAGGCACATACCGCTAAAAAGCATAGTTGTAGATACTTCGGCATGTGCTCATCATTGATAACAATGCAAAATTTGATTATTGACCACCGATCCTTTTGTTTTGATGCATGGACAGATATGTGCTTGAGGTATAAATGTATGCTTACCCCTATTGACCATGTTTTGATGATCTATCTTGAGTTCTAGAATTTAGTTTACTTTGCAGCTTGGTGGGCTTGCTTTGTTGTGATGATTTCTAGGATTTTATTGAGACTATTGTCCAAAAAGTCCTAAACCCTTTTGAAACTCTGCTGATTCAATCATAACATTTTCTTTGTACTAATTTAGTCTTAAACCTTTTGGAAGGTTGCCATTTCAGTCCTTCCGATTACTTTTATGTCAGAAAATGCCTACATGGATGTTCGGTTTAATCCACATAGGCATTTTTTGGCACAAAGTCACTAGAAGGATTGAAATAGCAATGTTCGAAAAGGTTTAGGACTGAATTGACAAAAAATAGGTTTATGACTAAATCGGCAAAATTCCAAAAGTATTAGGACTTTTTGGACAATTACCCCACAATTTATTATAAATCATCTCATGTATGATATTGGACATGCATGAAATTTACCTTTGACCAAAAAATAATAATAATTATATGATAGGATTGTTGTTCACTCTATCGTCCTCTTAGTGCGGCCGACTAAGTACATGTTAATGTATGTTTTACAACTTCTTATTGTTTTTCTTCTTCTTGTAATTTAGGGGCATAGGCATGGAGATATGGCCTATCTAAAAACCGCAATTTCCATCCGATCTGTTATCTCTTCGACACCTACGAGGAGAGAGAGAGAGAGAGAGAGAGAGAGAGAGAGAGAGAGAGAGAGAGAGAGGGGCTTTTTTTTTTCTTTTTTCTTTTTGGGGTTAGAGAGAGAGATATGGTATTGGTGAGTAATTAAATTTTCCATAAGTGAGTGACACGTGTCATGATAGCAGGCTAGCGGGGACAATATAGCTACCAGTACCAGCTGTTGCAAAACCGTTCTGTATACTATCTCATTGGTAGGGCCAGTTAGCATCGAGTTTCAGTCTACTAATTCTACATCATGAAGTTAAGCACAAGACAATTGCTTTACTGGAGGTTTTTCCAATCTAATTAAGCGGCTAATATATACATGATATTCTTGCTAAAGGTCTATCTCTAAAAAATATTTCAATTGCTTTTCCTAAATCTTGCCTATTCCTTTATCAGCTGACAATACGAGCTTGAGAACTTTCTTTCATGTAACTCATGCGCAAGACAGTTGCACTGTGAAAGTATTTCATCATTATTAATATTATGCGTTTCAGCATTTCTTGGATAATCTAGCTTACACACAAGGTCTATCTCTTGATATCAATAGAAAAATGTAAATTGAAAATTTAGCTTGCTTTTGATATCTGTAGAATAGCTCCATCCAAAATTAACTCAAGTCAATATATTAGCATCGCTGGCAAGAACCTGAGCATGAAAAATGACCTTAATTAAGCTTACGCCAACTGTGTTTTTTCTCATAATGAGTTGAATCGAGATGCACTTTGAAACTTTGACTCGTTTACAATTTTCAAATTTCCTTGCCACTCCTTGAGTGCCCTCATCATGTTAAAGGCAGTCTTTCCATGATCTTTTGTTATAGTGTAGGAATGCTGGTAACTTTCCTTCTCCCCTTTTTCTTTATCTCATTTTCCTTTGACAAATATGGCAAAAGGGCATCTTTTGCCGTTAGCTGAGGCATACACACATAATACCTATGCAAGGAAAGGAAAGGGTGCAAAAAGCCAAACAATAACAATAATAACAAGAGAAAATAATAAGAACGACGAATGAAATATTGAGAAGTTGGAAGCAAATCGTTTCTGTCTGGGGGCTTTTTGCCTCCCCCCAACAAGAAATGACATGCGTCACGTTAAGACAATAATGCTTCTTAAAAAAATGGAGACCCTTTAATCCCTTTTTCTTCTTGAAGGTCTCGGAAAGATATAGCAAAGGAAGGGCCCTTCTGTCTCTCCTTATATAAAGCAGAAAATTAAGCCCTCGATTAACGTAGTTCCTAAACTACCTCGACATATGCCTTTTGACTGACCTTTTATCCTTGTTGACTGATTGGTAGGAGTAGGACATGTAACTCGAAAGTTACCTGAGCATGGTGATGGGATTCGATATGTTCTTTGTTAACTTTCAAAGCGGTCTCTTTCACGCGCTCTTCTTGTTCTTAAACGCGGTGCGGTTGAATAAAGAAGATGATGGCACTGAAAAAGTTCCATTTGTGGAGTTAAAAGTCAAAGTTTTGCGCGGCTTTTGACTTGTGTCTGAAAATGACTGCTCTGGAGAAAGATATGTATGACAAAATGTGCTCTCGTGAAGATCGGGTTTAATTTATGCTTTAAAACAATGTTTCAAAACTTTTACTTGAAATTCATGCAGACGTCTTTCTGTTTTTGGAGAATCAAATGTGAGTTCTTCTCCAATGGTCGGTGAACGGGTATTCTTCGCCGGACATGTTGAAATTTTTCAAAAAACATTGCAGCTCTCACAATTGACTTTTATTTAATTTAGAGCACTTCAAGTCTTTAGAAATACACAAATATTAACATGTGGAGTGTTTTCATAATTTTTCGAAAGAAAAACATTTCTCCATTTTGAAGTTTCTGGAGAATAATTGAAAAGTAGAAGAAGTTGACAAAAAAACGAAAGATATTTCTTATAATTGCTATTTTCCTACCGAGAGCAATCGAGTAAACTGAGTGTACGCTATTATTGAACTTACAATGAATTAAAACACAGATTTGGCCTAGCAAGTCGTCTTATTTCTTGCATATAAATATTTTCCTCCCCCAAGAAAGTAGAAAAATATTCATTTTTTTGAATTATTATTGAACATCCTCATACATATAAAAATTGCATACGAATGGTGCCTTTGTCTTCACAAAAATGAATGGTTTGGAAAATATATTTTTTAAAAATAATTGTTGACATTACTTACAAAAATAAATCGATGCAAAATGTATTGACCATTTTAGGGAAATATTTAGACATAAATTGTAGTCAATAAAAAATTTATTTTTTAGTGATTGATAATTTAAGCAATACAATGAATTTTTTTTATTTATATTTTTCAAATCATTGGATTTCTACAAAACAAACACAACTAAAGACTTACTTTACCAAAAAAAAAAACACAACTAAAGGTTTTATTCTTTTCTATTGTAAGATAAAAAGTTTGATTATAGAATGTGGGGTCTTCACTTTTTGGGAACCACTTCTCTCCTTTTTGTTTTTTTGGTATGACTTATCTCCTTTTTCATGAACCGACGTGATACTTTTGTTACTCATCCTATCAAAGATAGAGATATCAATTTCAAAATTCTTATGTGCATAAATACTTAATTTACTCCAAAATTCTCCTTTTTTATATTTTTCTTTTCTTTTCTCTTGAAATATTTTTATTTTGCATGGTTTATGAGAATCTCAAACTTAGTAATTAAAAAAGTAGATTTGCCTATTCATTAAAACACCCAAGTGCTTTTGCTAAAACTGATCGGATTGATTCTCCATGTCAACAACAAAATATGTTTGCACCAATTAAACTTTTCCTTAATTAACATAGGTTAATTCCTTACATAGAAATGAGACACTGATAATTTGTCAATCTATTCAGCTGGTTATAAAAATGACTTTTCCACTGCTGGTAGGTAAACAATAGGTAAAGTTTGTTAGAAACTACTTAAACATCATCGTAATATTAGTGACTGTTCTGGTAAAACTAGAGCATGAGTAAGGGAGCAACTGCATGAATCTCAGCCGGGACTTGCTCAAGAAAGAGATTTAATGGCGTGCGTTGAAAGGAAGAGCATGTGCAGGGTCTTCAAGAATGTCGTGTCAAGGTGTTCCATAACTCATAAGCGGCTTCATTAACTTTGTACTTTAGCCGCATATTCAAGTTCCAACGGTTCCTACAAATTTTGACTCTTGACCAAGGCAAACTTTAGGATCTCATTAGTTTCTTCAGTAGCAGCTATTCGGACATTCTCACAACCGAAAGAGTCAGAAAAGGGAAACTTCTACAATAATCAACCAATTCTTTTTGTGAAAGGGAACCTTATTCTTGATAAATGTAATCATAATCGTTTGAAATTAGTACCGAGACCACTTCAAAGTTCAAATGTTGTCTTAAAAGTTATATTCCTAGAAGACAGCAGCCAAAAGGGAAGGAAAAAGATGATAAAGGACCTTGGAATGGAAATCATAATATATAGATGGCAGGCATGCATGCATGGTAGCATATGAAAATGTTTGGGCTGGGCGATGGTAGATGGAGCATGGGAAGATATGGTTGATGTTTAGAGTCAAATAGAAAATAACGAGAAAGCATTTATGGTGGCTTGACTCCAATTATGGCTATATATATACATAAATATATACGTGAGTGGTTGATTATAGTCAGAGTACAAATAGAAACATAATTACAGAATTACCCAATAGGACATATATAGATTATAAATTACACATTAATACTCCCCCTCAATCTGAAGTAGGTGTAACAACTGAGAGATTGGATCTCAATAGCACGTGACGCGGACTAGGAAGTCCCTCGGTGAAGATGTTTGCTAGCTCATCTGTTTTAGGTAGATCCAACAATAGATCACTGGAAGCAACTTGCTCTCGAAAACAGTGACAATCCAACTCAATGTACTAGGTACGAGCATGAAACATAGGATTGAGATCGAGATATGTATTGTCACAATAAATGGTGTGAGGATTAAAAAGAGGGACTCCAAGCTCTCGAAGTAGATGACAAATCCTAGTAATCTGAGCAACATAGTGGGTGACAACATGATACTCAGCTTCTTTACTATAATGGGATATAATGGGTTGCTTCTTGGCACTCCACGAAACATGATTGGCGCCTAGAAAGACACAAAAACCTGAAGTAGACCATTGAGCATCCAACTCGTTCTACATCTGCACAATCAGTCGATGAAGTGGGAGAACATGTCTGTGGTGGAATGTGCCAACTAAGTATCAATATATATGTTTGATGGCCCCGAGATGAGGTAATCTATGTTGATGCATGAATTGACTAACCAAGTTTGCACCTGACGAATATCGGGTCTCGTCATGGATACATAATGTAGAACACCAACGTTTTGATGATATGATGTCATTTAAAAGAGATGCTCATCATAGTAAGCAGACAACAGAGTATTCGTGGTTAGGGGAGTAAATACAGGTTTGACCTTAACGAGGTCAAACTTGCGCAAAAGACCATCGACATACTTGGCTTGAGATAAAAGCACTCCGACAAAGCAATGATGGGCCTCAATGCCAATGAAATGGTGAAGTGATCCACTATCCTTCATAGCAAATTCCTATGAGAATCGAATAATCAAAGACTGTACCCAAGGAGTATTATTAGTGACAAGGATAGCATCAACATACAACAGAAGATACGGACGACCTTCAGAAAAAGTATAGACGAATAACGAAGGATCGGCCTCACTCGCCATCAAAACCCCAAGATGATAAAAAAAAAAGGGGTGCTGAAAATAATGATACCATGCAGACAGAGCTTCTTTTAAACCATACATGGCTTTCCCAAGACCGCACATGTGATTTGAGAACTTAGGATGAGAGAAGTCGAAAGTTTGGCACATGTAAACTTCCTCACAAAGGATACCATACAGGAAGGCATTCTTAGCAATTCTTAACAGCAAGTTTACTTATGCTCCATCCCGATGATATCGCAATCGAGTGAAAAACCTGAGTTGTAGTGGATCTAACAACTAGGCTAAATGTCTATGTCATTGTAGTACAGTTCGGCTTGCTGCTTAAATCCTTCTGCAATGAGGCAAGATTTGATGCGTTCAATTTCCATTGTATTTTCCCTTGACTATAAAATTTACGACCAACTAAATTTTTAGAAGGATTAGGTGGTGGCAAGGCAGCGTCTTTTTCGTGAAAAGAATGAGAGAGATTAATTTTTTTTTTATGGTTTTAGAAATTCTAGATCTGGTACGAGTCTGCAGCGGATGAGTCAGTAGAGACGGAAGTGGAGGAGCTGGATAGAGATGTAGAGATGATTTGCGAATCTTTTTGTGGGAGGAATTTGGTCGGGGGGGAGTTAGGTTGGGACACAATGAGTGGGTTCGTACGAAGGGGCGATGGAGGCGAAAAGGAATTGGAAGTAACTTGAGTAGGCTGGGAGGAGGAGAGAGGCGGGTTAGTAGTTTGGCCTGGATTAAAGAAGAGAGGCAAATGAAGAGCTTGAGGGCCAAAGGAGGTGGAAGGAAGAATAGATTTATGAGTAAACAAAAAGCCACGGGTTTGATTTGGACCAGTGGGTCGTGAGACTAAGAGTTGTAGGATTTTATTAAAAGGAAAAAAATTTCTCATTAAACCGAACATGATGACTGATAAAAGCCTGACCATTTTGAGACAATTTGACTAAGTGTTTGATTCTACATTCTGATAGACTATTTTGATATGCGATGTTTGGACAAGAAAAACGTTGACTAATACTATTTTTCATGTAAGTATGTTTGGAATGAATTACAGGTACATTTACTGCACTGATCGATTTGTAAAAATTGATTTTTTGGCATTGCATAGATTTCCAATAAAACAATGGAACAGATGGAAATGTATAGGCACTTCAGACTTATTTTTTATAGGAAAAACCTAAGTGAACCGAGATTAGTCATCAATGATTAACACAAAGCATTTGAAACTAGTATTTTAAAAAATGGGGCTTGTCCATTCATCAAATTGAATTACAATTAAAGGAAAAGATGCACAATTAAGAGAGTCAAAATATAATCAATGAGATTTGCCCGCAAGACAAGACTCGGATTAGAATTGCAAATACAACTTAAAACTTATTTATTAAGATGGCCAAGACGAGCCCACTAGCGAGTGAGCGAAGTGGAGGAAGCCATAATAGGATGTGCGTGAGGTGACACCGATGAGTTGGAAATTGGATAGAGACTATGAGAAGAATCGTCTTGGAGAAGAACTTTCCTAGTTTGTTGGTCCTTCAAAGAAAAGGATGAATCATTAAAATCAATGCACAATAATTTATTCGGGAAAGTTGAGTAACTAACAGAAGATTGGGAGCAAGATTAGAAACATGATAGACAGGAGATAACCTCAATAATCGAGAACTATTATGTAAAAAGGTTTTACCGACTTGCTTAATAGGCAATAAACGACCAGTACCAACCAATACTTATGTCTTGGGATTTTGCCAATCTCACTAACCATGGGTACCAACATGCTGCTGTCAAGATACCACATTGCATCATAAGTCTCACCAACGGAGAGAGCTTAGAAAGAGTTTGACAAATCAGAGGCGGTGAAGGTTCATTGCCTAGCCTGAAATCGAGCAATAGCAATAGACAAATCGAGTAGGCACAATGTTGTTGAGAGGTGATGCGAAAATGGGATTGATATAAACATAGGATGATTGATAAAGAAATGGTAGAGAAGAAAACCTTTAAGATGTATCGGACATTGTTGAGGTAGACTTCTGGAGCAAAGGAAGTATTGATTTGGAGTAGAGATGTTGAATAATTTGATGCATTATCCTACTACTTTGATACAATGTTGATGCTTAGAGTCAGAGAGACAATGACAACAAAGTGTTTATGGTGGCTGACCCCAATTAGAGTTGTACAACTTGTATGTATAGGAGTGATTAATTACAGTTATGGTACAAACAAAAATATTATCACGGAAAAATCCCATGATACATATAAATTATAAATTATATATTGCACATTAATAGATATATGAAGTAAAAAGAGGACAGAACTTTCTCCAGCCAAGTTTTGGATTAATGGGGTATAAACATAAAACCGTGGGTAACTGTGTTGGTTTAGAGCCTCTTTTTTATTGTCAAGGTCAATGGTTCGAAACCCGCAATTGCTAGCGTCTTAAGTAATGGGCCATGGTATTCGGGTCATGTGCTAGTCTCCCTTGAGATATAGAGGCCCGGTCCTTCGATGCACGAAGGGCTCGTAATGGAATCGTCAGTCAGCAAAAAAAAAAAAGTCAGACTTTATTTGGTTAAATTAACAGGTGAATGATATCCGTATTAGCAATCCATCATAAGTCAATTTTCTCCCAAATTAGAGAATCAAAGATACGTCTCTAGAAAAAGATAAAAGATTAGCAAAGAGATTTTGGCAGAGAGTGGCTGTCCTCTTGTAGAAGTTATGGATGCCTATGAGAAAAAAAGACGACCATTTATAGGTTCATTTTCCATGGCTGTAGTGACAAAACCAGGGCAGTTTGCGTTTTCTCTCCGTTGTTTTGAGTTTGTAAAGAGCTAATGCTGATAATAATTGGTGCACTAATTGAGTTGGGACAAGACCACTATTTGATGGTTGGACGTTAGTTTTCTGTTTAATGGACCTTTCAACTAGGGCTTGTCTATCCTATTGGTGCGACCTTCGTGAGTCATTTGAAGGAATAGATTTAGTATTAGCTGTTGGCTGACAATTCTCATCAGCCGTCGACTCAAAAATGGACTTTTGCCAATAGTTCCATTATCCCGATGACATTTTGTCATGATGATGGCTAATGGTTGGAAAGGCGAGCCCAATTCCAGTTGTTGTTTTGGAAAATGACGTCAGTATGGCTGGAGCTATGTACGGAATTCATTTTTCGAATCAATAAATAGTCACTTGTCCCAAAAAATAATAAACACATTTTATAAATACTAATCCAGTCTTAAACTTTTCAGTTTGATCAATTTAAGTCTAAAAATAACTCGATAATGTAGTCATTCCATCCAATTTTGGTAGAAAATCACCAACATGAATATTGATTGTCTTATGCACACACATTGACGTTAATTAGTTTTTGCAATTATTTTACATTTTACTTTTTCCTTTTTTTTTCTCACAATGGGCCAACAACCCTCGCTCACACTAGCAAGGGCTAAATGTCAAGAGACCTCACTATCATCCTTGCTGGCCATAATGAGGGTGTTGTAGCCCTTGTTGACCGTAGTGGCGACTTACATCCCCAAGCTTAGACCTAGTGCTGCCCTTGTTAGATCTTGGCCTCAAATCTAGGCCAAGCATGGGCATAGCAATCCTCACCATATTTGAGCATTGCAGCCCTTGCCTAGATTCTGTGAGGGCCGTTGAGGGTGTCTCGACCATTGTGTGTTGCTGGCAACCTCCGTTGACCAGTACTAAGGTCATAGACCAATGGAGTGAAATGAGAAAAAAAGAAAAAAAAGGAAAGAAAAAGTGTAATAAAAATAAAAAAATAAAAAAAATAAAAGTAAAAAAGTTAATCATGTTACGTAGGACGACTAACATTCATGCTTGTAATTTCCGATCAAACTTAGATTGTAAAGACCACATTAACACATCATCAAAGAGTTTAGGATTAAATTGGTATCCGTGCAATATATGTAAAACTATTTGAACGATTACCCCTTCCTTCACAGTATACAATTTTAACATATTCATCTCTCGCATGGAGAGCTCATCTCTACTGAAGGGCAGCTTCCCAAGAAACCCTAAATCCCTTTCCTTACTAAAAAAACCCTCATCACTTCCTCTTCATTCAATAATTTCAAGAAATGTTTTTACCACTTCACCTTTAGCTTTCCCATCAAAATCCGATCTCAAATACAAAATCGAAAAACCCTAATGTCATAACCATAGCCTCAAAACCCTAATGTTTACAAACCTAGACTAAACACCCAGGCCTGTTTCCAAATCAAATGAGCTTAGGAAAATGTGATCGTCTATAGCACTGGCACCTTAGTTCTCTCGAAAAGTTCATTATACTGTTCCATCAAAGGGCTCCCATGGAAGAAAATGAAGAAGCTGCATTTTTCCTCTCAACCCTATGCAAGAAATTTGGAGGGTTATGGACACAAAGATAGATCATAGCGCTGGATGAAGAAATCTTGCCAGAAAAAAAATCACATAATGTAAGTTATCTTTGATTGGTCAACTTCATCTAAACCCTAAAGTAAACATTCATGCATTTTAGTCCACTATGAAAAAGACGTGGATCATGGAAAATGTAGAAATTGCTTTAATAGCACCGGGAACTTTCTAGTTCTAGTTTTGGCCAATAGTGGATAGGGATAAAGTCCTAGAACAAGAACCATGGTCTTTTGCTAATCATCTATTGCTATTAAAAACTTGGATACCTAATACCCCTCTAGCCTGCTATGACGTTAATATGTGTGAGTTCTTGGTACAAATTTATGGCCTCCCTACAGAATGGATTACTGAGAAGGTTATCGGAAAGGTGGCTTAGGTGATTGGCAAGGTATCGTCTACTAAGATAGAAGCATGAGGTTACACAGCTTATAAAATAGGCAAAGCCAGAGTAGAGATTAATGATACAGTTTCCCTATTATCAGGCTCAATTTACAGTAATAAGGGGAAGAACCTTTGGCTGAAATTCAAGTATGAGAGACTTTCACATTATTGTTATGCATGTGGAAGGGTGGGCCACTATGCCTAGCATTGTAAAGAATGCTCATGTAATGATGATAGTTTTGAAAATGCGAAAAAGCTCCCCTATGGCTCATTGTTAAAAGCAGAAGCAAATGAATTTAGCCCATACTAGGAGTTGTTCTACGGGAAAAAATTAGAAGAGATTATGGAAGAGGAGGCTGTACCTGAGACTCCAAGAAATTCAGGCCAAATGGTAGTGTGTGAAAATCCCTCGGGAGTAACGTGTGAAGACATCTCTGGAAAAACGGTCAAGTCAAAGGGGAAGGCTGTCCTGAGAAAGGAGAATGTTGAAGGGCCTGCAGAGATACAGATGTTGGATTCTATCATTGAGAAACCCAGCTACTCAGCAATTTATGTGGCACAAAACTCCACATTAGCAATTTATGTGGTTAATGGTAAAATAAAACTCCAGATTACTGAAAGAAGCAAGAAGGTGAAAAGTCCTACATCTGCGGCACAAAAGAGGAAAAAAAGGTACTCGCCTCATGATATCTAACTTATCAGCAAAGAAGAACTGGATGAGACACAACTATTGGAAACATTAGTACAGACAACTAAAGAAGCTAATTTACGGGCTCTGGTGGCTAGCCCTAATAAGCCACTAGGTTACAAATGAAAATCATAAGTTGGAATTGTAAACTCTTGTGGCTCAGGAAAAGCCCATTATTCTGTGCTTAATGGAGACAAAAAAAATGGAGAAGAAGTTGTGAGAAGGATGAAAAGAAGATTGAACTTTAATGATTGCATTATTATAAACCCAAATGGAAATATAGGGGGAATGACTCTATTCTGGAATGATCAGGTTAGTCTGAACATTATTTATGGTTCTCTGAATGTTATTGATTTATCATGTGAGTTGGGGGAAATCAAACAGAGAATGAGAATCACCTTTGTTTCTGTACCAATTGATTTCCAACAAAGAGGTGAGATTATGGGAAAGTTTTCGGCAAATTGCTCATACAAATCAAGATCCATGGCTGTGTATGGGGGATTTTAATGAAGTTTTGTACTGTTGGGAAAAAGTGGGGAACAAAGGGCAGAAAGCTATAGAATGAAATCTTTACAAGACTTTCTAGACTATTGTAAACTGATTCATATTGAGAGTAAGGGATGTTCCTACACATGGGCTAGCAATCGAGCAGGGGAGGAATTGGTAAAAGAAATACTAGACAGAGCTGTAAGTACCTTAAACTGGAGGGTCTTTTTTCCTGAAGCTGTTATCCTAGCATTTCTTGCCATTGGATCTGATCATAGTCCATTAGTTTTAAACCTATACCCAGAAAGTCATAAAAGAATAAAAGAGTTCAAATATGAAGTATTTTGGCAAAAGGATGAAGAGTATGCAAAAATTGTTACTGAAGCATGGCACTCCTAGCAAGGTTAATCTATAGACCTATCTACCAAATTGAAGAAAGTAGCAGAATTTCTCACCAGATGGAGTAAGAAGCAATTTATGTTTAGAGCCTAAAACTGAAGAAAGAAATGCAGGAGACAGTTAATAGACAATCAATTAGTGAGGAAGATGGTGGGTTAACAGGGCTTAAAAGGGAGATAGAGAGGTTATGGAGGCAAGAAGAAATGTATTGGGACATGAGGTCAAGAATTCAATGGTTGAATTTGGGAGATAAGAACACTAAGCTTTTTCATGCAACAACGATTCAAAGAAAATATAGAAACAGAATTGTTACGCTGAAAAATGATAGAAATGAATGGTGTAGAGACACAGACCAGTTGAAGTAGATAGTGAATTTCTTTTATCAAGAACTCTATACTACAACAGGGGACAAAAACTTTGCTCCAGTCATTGAACAGATCCCTAGTATGATAAGTGAAGAGATAAACAAGGATTTAGTAAAAGAAGTGTCATTAGAAGAAGTGAGAAATGCAGCCTTCCAACTTGGAGCTATAAAAGCCCTGGCCTTGATGGTATCAATGGAAAAAAATTTCTCACCACTGGCAGGAGATAAAAGTAGAAGTGTTCCATGAAGTTCAACATTTCTTTCACTCAGGTAATCTAAACCCTGAGCTAAATAGAACTCATATCACGTTAGTTCCAAAAGTACAACAGCCATAAAAAGTTGATCAATTTCATCCTATCGGCCTTTGCAATTTCACATATAAAATCATATAAAAAATTATAGCCAATAGGCTCAAACAGCACCTTCCAGGAATTATTGCAGCATAACAAAGTGTTTTTGTTTAGGAACGCCAGATTCAAGATAATATTCATTGTTTAGGAAGTTCTTCACCAGCTAAGAACCACGAAGAGTAAAAGGAGGTTTCATGTAGTTTTGAAAATTGATATGAAAAAGGCGTACAATAGAGTGAAATGGGATTTTCTTGAAGCGATTATGCTGAAAATGGGTTTTAGTACTCAATGGACGTCCTAGGTTATAAACTACATATCTACAGTCTCCTACAACATCAAATTTAATGGAGAAAGTTTACCTTATATCCAGCCAAACCGAGGAATTAGACAATGTGATCCTCTGTTCTCATACCTATTTATTATCATGGCAAACACATTGTTAGTATTGTTGAAAAAAGAAGAGGAGATTGGTAATATTAAAGGGATCAAACTCAACCCTAGATGTGCAGCCCTTACACACCTAATGTTCGCGGATGATTTAATACTTTTCCTTGAAGGGAAAGTAATGGAGTGCCAAAATGTGGCCACAATATTAAACCAAGACCATTATGCTTCTAGCCAAACAATAAATCTGAACAAATCAGGCATGTCTTTTAGTAAGAATAGCCCTACTAATTTGAGAAGGAATATGTTACATGAAATACGAGTGCCAGAATTTCAAAAAACATGACAGTACTTGGGAATTCCATCAGACTGGGGAGAATAAGAAAAGAATATGTTCTTATGGATTCTACATGGAGTAAATAAAAAGATTGGGGGCTGGAAAGAATACTTTCTATCCAAGGTTGGAAAAGAAATATTGCTTAAAACAGTGGTGCAAGCATTACCCCAGTATGCCATGTCAATTTTCAATATTCCTGTTTCAATATGTAGAGCTATTGAGAGAAAGGTTGCAAACTTTTGGTGGAAAACAAATGATACCAATAGGGGAATGCATTGGAAAAAAATAGGAAGTCTTCAAGCATAAAAAGGATGTTGGGGGGTTGAGAATCTGTTATTTAAATAGCTTTAATCATGCCATGTTGGGGAAGCAAGCAAGGAGGCTTCTTCAAAACCCTAGTTCATTGTGGGCAAAATTGTTTAAGAGGTTCAATTACCCAAATACTGATCTATTACATGTAGCGATGGGGTTTAGACCTTCATGGGGTTGGCAAAGCATTTTGTTGGGTCGAGATGCAATTAAAGAATCTACAAGATTAAAACAGATAAATGGCTGCCCAAAGGAGTGATAGGAGGACCTTCTAATAGAAATGAACCAAGCAAAGTGTCTGAGCTAATGAAGGAAGGCGAATGTAAATGGAATGAAGCTATAGCAAGTGAATTGTTTGATGAACATACATCAAATGAAATCTTATCTATCCAGCTTGACCACAGGGCACATAAGATAATATTATTTGGGAGAACACTAGAAAAGGACAATTCTCAATGAAAAACGCCTATAATCATCCAAGGAAGCAACAAGAGGTGTCTCAGCCAAAGCATGGATCTACTTCTTATCAAACTCCACGAAGTCTATCGTAACAAATACGGAATGCAAACATTCCCTAAGACTCGGTTTTTCTTGTGGCAAATCAGTCAAAATGCTATCGCTACTAAAGATAATCTACATAGGAGAGGGAATGTAAATAAAATTAAGGACCTGTTACTTTAAATTTTTAAACAATGCTACTATGATTAAGAATTGTGAAAGATAATTTCTATTGCTTTATGATTGGAGAGAATAAACTTTGGATTAAGGATTACGATAAGGGCCTGAATGGACTTTTGAAGGAATTTCCGAATTATATGAATTTCAGTAAGTCTTGAAGAAATTGTCATAATGATAACTTTAGTTAGCAATATTTTATAGATAAATAAATACAATGAAATGACAAAAATCATGCAAAATCAACAAAAAGAAATTTTGCCTTTGATTTTAAAATAGTTTAAAAGGAAAAATATGACTTAACCATGGATAGTTGTGTTGGTTAAGAGCCTCTCCCTCATTGTCGAGGTCAAAAGTTCGAAATCGGTAGTTGTTATCGTCTTAAGTGGGGGGACATGGTGTTGGGGCCCGTGGTAGAATCCTTGGTCATAAAAAAAGGAAAAACATGTGTCTGGTTTTGTTTTCATCATGATTGGCATCCAATTGACCTAATTGTAGTATGGTGATGATAAATAAGATTTCCTATTAAAGATTTTTATGATGGCTATTAGTTCTCTAAGATATGTAAGATTAATGGGTATGTCTTTGGACTCATTGAAGGGAACTTTTTGCAATTTTGATCATCTTTGTAAAGTGATCAAGACAATACCAATCAACCTTTTAGTACATTGAATAGAGCTTATCGACACACTAAAAGTATTTTTAATCATGTATTGGCATTTTGGTGATTTTTCAGTATTTTCATTTTTTTATCCGTTTTGGTGCACATTCTATAAAGCATGTATTTAAAGCAACAATAAGATCATAATGTAGTTCACATCATATTTCCAAATTTACCTTATTCAAATTTTTGTATTACTTTTAAACAATATTACATGCTTCCTTTAATTGAACATCAAATTTTATCAGAGTGGTCAAAATATAATATTGGGAAAGAATTCCTACAAAATTTTGATGATTCCAAAACTATCATTGGTACTAATATCTATTTGGATAAGTGCAGATGTTGTGACAATTTTGCAAATGTCAATATTTTATTTGATATCAACAAAGATGATGAACTAGATATTGACAACCAGGAGAACAAGTGCAATTGTAACAAGTAGCTCGTAGTGACTTGGATGTACCAAAGTCAATCTAATGTTTTGGGAGGTCTTTGGATATTGATAAAGTCAAAAGGATCATTGGATTTGCAATTGTATGACATTTCATCAATATTGTCACTAAAAACCGTCAACCAACTTATCGATAGTTTGCACATGCTGATGATGAGTTTTCAATTGTATTGATATCGAGCTGAAAATGATGATGAGGTATTCTTTTGAAGATGATCATTGATTGTACAGAAAACTAGTCATTGCATGCCTAAAATCTATAACAGAAAACTAGAAAATAAGTTATTAACATCTTTTTACCTCAGATTATGAATCGGTGAAGTGATAATCATAAGAATAGGGGTGATCAGTTCTCCGGGCAATTTGATTCTCCTTCAGAATCAGGAACCGAACTGTTGGGACCGGTTCCCGTTCTCTAGGACCATAACCGGACCGGCGACCATGGGATCGAACCAACCGGTCTGGTCCAGTTATTGGGCGGTCCAATGGGACCATAACAAATTCAAACGAAATGAAGGATAACACCCCATCAGAAAAATAACGTATGTTGCTAAAGCTAAAGGGAAAGAAAACGTCAAAAATTGATCATGGTCCTGTCAAAAATTGATCAGAATAAAGCAGGATAAGTAATCGTGCATTTGCAACGGATTCATTACAAATACAACACATTTCATCAACATAATTCTTCTCGTCCATGAGCCCGGTGCCCTCAGCTTCCTTCAACTCGGACTAGCATATGACTTGGCTTTGAAAACTCTCTAGTTGTGCAATCTGTGGGACGTAAGCATTGCTTCGGAAGGACTCGGCCTGAAAAATTAGAAAAGAGTGCTTAGTGGGTAAAGTTAGTAGATATCCAAACGTAGATCAAAGAATCAAAGTTCAGGTTGGCAATAGAACAAAATAAAAACTCAGTCAGAGAAAGAGGTGAACACTTATGCATCTTAAAGGAAAAACATACATTCACGTCACCCTAAAACTCGATGAAAGAAACAAAACTATAGCATGAAAAAGACAATGAGGATTCTTAGTTTATCATGGGAAGGGGCACAATGTTTGTCACGTCCCGGTTTCTCGGGATCGTAGCGATACTTCTAGGATCCAAATTAAATTACCTCCCAACTAATCTCCGTCGTCACAAACCACATCACAGTTAATACAGCATGAGGAACCAAGATAGAATTTACAAGTACTTTCCAATTAAACAACAGCTTCAACCGTGATCACAAATCCATGATTATAAAAGAAAACCAACCTGGGGGAAATATCAAAAGTCTAGGGTGCGCACCTCCGCACAGCTATACAACAAAAAGTCGCCGGTAAAGAGGGAAGGGTACTGCCCTATGGCTTCGGGAGTGAGTCTAAATACTTCCTTATACTAAAGTGGGGTTTTGGGTTAAGGACAGTCCCGTCCTCCGTGTCATCGGCTCTGTCGGGGTCGTTGTAACCAGACTCGTATCCTCCCCAAGGTACTCCACACCGCTCCCTTAGATATTCCATCTTGGTTTCTGAGAAACCGGTGTACTCCACCGTGTGCTGGTGCGAAAACCAGATCTGCTTCGGGATACTCCAAATCCACTCTGTCTGCTCTTGAGTCTCCACGATAAGTCCGCTATCCCTTACCTCCCTATTAATCACGCACCCTCTATCAACAGGATGATCAGGGACCATCCCTATCTCTTCCTCCAGGTCTTCTGCCTCCTCGTCCGAGCTAAAGGGAGCCTCCAGCTTCGAGTCCTCCTCCGGGTCCACCTCTTCCAGAGGTTCCAGCGGTAGCTGATCCCAGTCCTCCTCCTCCCGAGGTTCCTGCTCCCAGTCCTCCTCCTCGATAGGCTCCTCCTCCAACAGCTCCTCCTCCTGGTGGTCCTCCTCCTCGAATGGGTCCTCCAAGTCGGAGAGTCCCTGCTCCGGGTCCATAGCTGGGTCCTGGGATGGTGGGGGTGGTGGAGTGAGATACTTGGTATCTCAATGAATAAACCCTAACCCTAGATTAGAAACACACCTGCCCTAGGGTCCCTATGGCGTCCCTCCCAACTCTTGGTCTCTAGATAGAAAGGCCAACTATCCTTAACTAGGGAACACAACTTAGCACCTCGCTTCCCTCCAAGTCTCGACAATACTGTGCAACCAACTCGAGGCTAGACTATTCAAACGACTCCCCGGCTCATGGTTACTAAGTCTAGTCAGCCAACACAAACGATACTGCTAAGGGGTTTAATTGAGCACTAGTTGGACACTCCCTACTCATCAATCTAATTTTCCCGCATCAGCTAATTAACGATAAGTAAATAGAACGGTAATTAATGTAAAGTGCTAATAATTAAAGCATGGGACTAATAAATAGATTAATAGCTAAATTAATTCCAAGGCAATGCTAGTAAAAGACATAATCTTAATTAATAAATAAATTGCAAGACTAATAATTAAATTGCGAATTAAACTAATCTACGGGAACAATTAATCGAACTAACTTTCCATGAGGTACGTGGCCGTCCCTGACGAGCCCCCTCATTCGTACCACAACCAAAGTCACACCAAAGTTGAATTTTCTCAACTTTCACAAAATCCGTGCCTTTGGTACTTCAACATGCCAATCAATGGCTTTGAAATACGTCTAGCATCAAGCGAGTCCCGTCATGAATTGAATAATCGTCAGCCAAACTAACCGTTCTATCCAACTAATCAAGCAATCAATCGAATCCTAAAATCCTAGGAATTCAAGCAATTCTAGTCATTCTAACTATTTTCTACTAAAGCAGTAAATGCGACTAATAAAGGTTTAGAGCCTACTCACTTGTGAGTCTCTTGGCTTCCACCCTGCTGAACCAAACAGCTGCTGACGGCCAAGAGAAAATTAACTCTTTTTTTTCGCCCGCCCTTTCTTTTCTTTCCTTTTTTTTTCTTCTTTCTTTCTTTTTTTTTTTCCTTTTCTTTCTTTTCTTTTCTCCTTTTCTTTCTTTCCTTCTTTCTCTCTCGGGCCGCCTGGGCTAGGCTAGGTCGGCTGTTCGGCCTCGCGGCTAGGCCTGGCTCGCTGGGCTGAGCTACTTGGCCTGGGCTGGTCTCGGGTAGGGTCGCTGGGCTGGCTTGCTGGGCCGAGCTGCCTGGCCCGTTGACTGGCCTTCGGCGACGGCGACGGCTCTGGCGAAGCTTGCACAGACCCGGTTCAAGCTATCTGGGTCGTGTGTCAGGTCATCGGGACGTCTCGGGTTTGGCCGTCGTTCTCCGTCCTCCGATCAAACCGAAGCACGAGATTGGTCGGAAATTAAAGCTGAGCTGACGGCGAGGCTAACGGTGGCAGTGGCGAGGGCTGAGGTGGTTGGAATAGTGAGAAATCCGACCATGAAGTCGACGGCTCGGAATCTAAGGTTCTAGAGAAGGGGTTAGGGTATCGAGCTTTGATCCGTCGATTCTAGGCCAAACCGAACGAAACAAAAGCCGTAAACAGAGTGTAGGGACGTCAAGGAATCGATTGGTGGCAACCAATCGAGCTAAGGAGCTCGGAACCGAGAGGAATAACCGGGTTGGGCTGCAGTTTTCTGGAAAATTTTCCAGAAAACTCGAACCGTGGAGCCTCCTTTCGGGGGCTGCCAGCGGTGACTCCGATGGAATCGAGGGCGGCGGTGGGTGGCATTGTGAAAACGGTGTTGCAGACTTCCCAACGACACCAACGACGTGGTGAGAGGAGATCTGAGTCGAGAATGGCATGAGTCGAAAGTAGGGGTGGAGCTCGGTGTATACCACAGGGGAGTGGTTGAGGGTGAGCTGAAAATCAACTCGTCGGTGCCAAGTCCCCCATTGGCTCCACATCACTCCAGCCATCCCTCAAGGATGAGGGGTAGGTGGTGGAAGCGGCGAGGCGACCATTGAGGTGACGGTTGCAACAGTTGATGGGCGCACATCAACTGTTTGTCGAAATGCCGCAGAGAAGGAGAGAGAAGGAGAGAGGGAGAGAGCCGCGCACGTGCATGGCGCGTGCCGTTCGGTCCGACCTGGTCGGACCACCCGGTTCGCGCGGTTGGACCGGTTGGTTCTCTGGCCGGTTCGGAAATTTAATAAAATAATAATATTTTAATTTCTGAAAATTGGAAAATTGCTTTAATAATTTGTAAAAATTCGGGAAAATTTTCTAAAATTCACCAAACTTCCCCAACACTAAAATTTTGACATTTTGGGCCCAAATAAAATTCTTAACAACCAAATTCAATAATCCAAGAGCCTTTCACGATTTTCACGAAATTAAAAAGGAAATTATAAAATTTCCCCGGAAATTCCTCGAGGTCGTAAACGCGAACCAGGTCCAAAATGCGGCTGTTACAATGTTGACACCTCCAAATGACGTGCACAAAAGCAGACAAAATGGACAAGGAACACAATACTAAGGTATATATGCATAATCTTGAGCTACGATAGAAGCAAAGGTTAGACCTGCAAAATTACTCACCCAATTGTACTGTAAAAGAAATTGGTCCAGTCTGGGTGGTCCGGATAGTCTAGTCCGGTGAAGCGTCTCTAGAATCCAGGAACTAGACCGCCCAAATACCGGTTTCATTTTTAGGAATGAAGAATCGGACCATTACTCCCGAGGACTAGACTGACCCGGTTGGTTCGGGCGATTGTCAAGTTGAGTGGTCCAGTGTGCTCAGTCCTACATAGGAGACTTTATTTTAAGAAACCCCTAAATATCTAAAGAAATGATAGTATGGGTAATCTCGATTTCAACGAAGGTTTTCACCTACTCCCAAATGGCTCTCTTAATCTTCCTCAAAGTCTCTATTGGATGATTGAAGACTTCTACATAAAGAAAATCAACAAGCTTGTAAGGGTTGATAGAAACAAATACTAAGATTACTATTTATGTACTTTACCTTGGCTATCTGAAACCAAGAAATATCATTGATCTTAATTTGATACTTTTTGTAATAGGGTTTCACTACTTTGTATATGCAATGAATCGAGTATAATTGTAAGAGTAGCCATTGGATCATGATAATGTGATCTATGATATGAAAAGAATAACACTTACTGATTATAACTTGCATTGCAAATTACTAGTGGAATCCAGCCTGCGTTAAGGACATTATCTAGAGAATGGAATAGACTAGGTGATAAACCCGAACCCTTACAATCTACCATGTGCTTTCTATTTATGGTTCACTATCTCCTGCAATTTTTCCATAGCATCACTCACACACTTACCTTGTTTGTAATTACCACAATGAATGAGAGATACATTAACAATCAACTGTGTCAAAACTTCACAAGAAAAGAAAGAAATGTAATAATACGGTCATATTGAATATAAATAGAGGGAATTCTAGATACGTATTTTTGGGAAGCACATATGCTAATTTCTCTCAATATAAAAATTCTATATCATACCTTTTTAGCAAGATATCCAATAATTCACATATGATACATTGATTTTACATAGTCGTGGATGAATAGATGCCCATCAACCTTTACAGAAGAAGAAGAAAAAAAGATAGAGATAAATGATTAGCAAAAAAAGAAAAAGAAAAACGAGAATTTTTATAATGAAATTGAAATATGTAATATTAATTTTTTTTGGAATAAATCACCTCTAATACGTAAGAATTTCTCCAAATCAATTCTATGTGGGAACGGAACGAAACTATCTTGAAGATCAATCTATTTCCAACTTCGAGTAACTAAATATTTGGAAATGGTGGGGATTGGTTTTGTTCTCAATTTTATGTTAAGAACCATTAGGGAATTAAACCGAATTTGAAATTAATTTTTATAAATGCCTAAAGATCCTAGGTTTTTCTTGGCATCTCTTTCTCAATTTCTCTCTTTTTCTCTACAACCTCACTTGGACACTTCAAATCTCTCTCTCTCTCTCTCTCTCTCTCTCTCTCTCTCTCTACTCAACTTCCTCATCACATCTTTGTGGCTCACCTTTGCTAGTTCAAGTGTTGCAACCGTCGCTTGTTCATGACTTAACTTTGCTCATTTGCCCTCATTCATCTTTTACATCGAACCATCTTATTACTCATACAAATTTACTATAAAAAGTGAAACAAAATAAAGGAACAAAAGAAAAACAGCCTCTTAGGTATACACTGGATTCTTGCTAGAAGAACCAAATAGGTTCCATGATCGATTTCAAAGTAAACAGGGGAGGCTCTAGGTTCCAAAGAGGTAAGTTCTAGATTCCAACTCTAGACTTTACCCACGGTGTAATCAATTAACTCCTACCTCTAACTCTCCATAAATAGAGAGAAGTGACTGCACAGGAGAGAATAAACTTTTTTTATTCTAAACAAATTACATGGAAATATTTCGCTTGCAATTTCCGCAACAAGTCAATGGCACAAAAGTAAATATTCTGTCAAATGAAAGGAACTTATCAAGAAAGAGGAACTTACATTCATACATTTTATTCATTTATTTTCCATGAACGAAATATTTATTGCACTTTTATTACTAATTCAATAAATATCACAATATCATGTGTCATGCTTTCTTTTATTGGGGGGATAAACCTATATGGTGAGGAATGTATCCATATTAAATAAAACTCCACATGAACTCTAATGGAAATTTAATTTTATATAAATATCTATTTCTACTTAATGTTCTACATATCATTTCTCTTGTGATGATTCACTCTGTCATCAACGCTCAAAGTATTTATTCTTAAACGCGTGGAGCGCATGGACATCTTGTTAGTTAATGTATATCTTTAATTAATGTGTGTGTATATATATATATATACACACACATAGAGAGAGAGAGAGAGAGAGAGAGAGAGAGAGAGGAAGCTTTAAGATATACACTTGATATATACGAGAGTCACTTTCCTAAAACGAACCTTCGCTTTCTTTTCTGACTCTGTGATTGACGAAAAGAGATTTCTCATGCTTTGACGCCGACCAACGCAGACGAGATTTTGGGTATCATCTTCGATTGTCACGAATTCTTGTCGCTTACCATGCACACACGAAAGGGGGGTTGATAGGAATTCAAAAGCCTAACTTCAAGGAATGTTGACCATCGCGTTTGCACATGTCGACGGTGATAAGGTGAGTGACATGTCCATCGTGTCTGCATTCTTTAACTTGTTGTGGTCGTTGCATGGACATGCCCCCTTTTCCCTTTCGGTGGCCAAAAAGTTGCCCATGCACATGATTCCACGCCATGCACTCTCGCTTCACTGCAATTGAAATTCGAATGATACGCCCAACCAAAAGCTCCATCTCTATCAATGATTTTAGTCACCTCCTTCGATCCCATCTTTTGTTGCCGCGTCGAGTGTCCTGACGGCAAGGAAAAGGACCGCCTCGTTTTCTCAGTGTATCGGGAGGAAATGTCCAATGCTCTTTAAGTGGCCTATTTTTAGACGTTCTAAAACTGGCCATGCGGCGTTCATGCAACGGCCAACAGAAGGCTAATAACGCGTTATGGGGACCTCACAGAGCAGTCCCGGTCTAGGCCCAAGTCTTATCTCTGCCCCTACTTGGACCGACTTTGATTTACAACTTAGTATTGAGATCTTCTAAATTAGGAGGGTGTATTTACATTGTCAAATTTACTCCGTTGTCCATACCCAAGGAAAGACCAGAGCTCATTTCGTTCGTGAAAATGTTGTTTTGGCATTCACTTTTAGTCTTGTCAGTGTCACAGAAAGAGAAGGCTATTTTCCATTCATTCACGATTATAAAATTTTGCAACACGAATTAACTTAATATCCTTCATCAATTTGGTCAAGTTTTGTTGACCAAATTACACAGACTATAGGCAATGGACAGTGTTCACAGATAGAGTAATTCTATATGTACAGAAAGTATGACCACTTGCAATCAAGAGAAGATCAACAACAATCAACACAATTAAAAAGGAAGAAGATCATGGAACTTGACTTTGGAAATGGATAAAAGATCGGAAAAAGCAAATTTGATTCGAGCCCGACAATTTAATGCCGTGTCCTTAAGACAAATTTGCCCGCCTACATACGTACCTAGGCCGCCGGACAATCGCCTCCCAGGATAGAACGAATCACAGCCTCTCTCTCGCGGTACTTCAAGGAAAGACTCGTCGAACGCATCGCACAAATGAATGAATGTTATGAACGCACGGTTTCGGAGTTGGAATTTCCGAACATATGTATGTGAAGAAGTGGCGCCTCTTCACGAACAAATATGTCGTATGTAATGATATGCAATGAAATGGCGCCTCTTGGTAAACAGTTACCCGATCCGATCCGGCCGGACGGATGGGCGGCGCGCGCGTGTGGTGGTCACCGACAAGCTTAGGTCCTCTCCCTTCCACAAAAGTGGGGTACCCCTTGAGACCCAACCTCACTTGGAAGGCTCCCACTAATATACCCTCACTTTTCCCCACATTTATTCTATGTGGGACTCCTTTCTACACTTCTCATTCACTTTACTCTAGGGACCAAGTCCCAACAAGTTTTAGTAACTTGACATTTTTTTAATATTGTCAGAGGTCATGAGGATAAATAGGCAGAGGCAGCATAAGTCAAATTACAGAATAAGATATATTGCGCGTTAGAGTGGGGGAGCGACAAGGGACGGATATCGGGAGGATCAGCTGAACCTACGGAAACAGGAACCGGACGGTTAATGCAGTTGGCAAATGTCAAACTAGGATAAACTCTATAGATTAGGATGTCATTTGCCGACCCTGAGGCTCGCTAAAGCACTTACGAAGACCCGCTGGATAACAAAGCATTCTGTATATGCATTTGTGCCACATGATATACAGGCCCTTTATATAATTAGCAAATGCCAATATTTTGAGTGTAAGTTTGAAAATCATACCCGTGAGAACATTTGATTGGATGGTGTCATCACATGAATTTAAACATTAATGGTTCCAACGATAATGCTAGAAAGTAGTCTTGTCAAGTGGAAAATTCTTCAGATGGATGATCCTTCACTACTGAATCATGCAATATATCTTTCCTTAATTTTTTTGTTGGTTATGTGTACATCTATTTAGTGATTATGCACACCGGAAAGTCCTTCATGCACTTGCGTCTGTCTGCCCGATCCGCTTCCCTTGAAAACCAGAGGCCCTCGGAGTAGGAGACAAGCCTATTGCCCATGGGGGCACCACCTCCCCGTCCAACGCCGGCGTCTCTGAAAATACCAACGTCGAGCCTCCGCAGCCACCAATCGACCCAGCCTCACGCGCACACTGCGCGCATGTGTTCGTGCACGAGTGTGTCAAAAGAGACGACCAGTCTCATTGATTTCGGCTAATGGTTTTCTACGAATCAACCCTAAATTGCTCGTTTGAGGGAGAAAGAGACAGGTGGCAACGACAACTTCGCTTACCAAGGACAGGCAATGATGATGCTAAGAGTTCAACAGTTTTCGAATGGAAAAATTACTCGATCAACCTTAAACTCATTATAAAAATATTAATTAATTCCTAAATTTCTTAATATTTCTAATTTAATTCTAAATTTTTGTACAAACTTACAATATAATCATTTCGATTAATTTTCTTTAGAAATCAATGATATGGCAATTTAGTCATTGTTGACCGTCCTACATAACTCATCGTCATGTGAACAACTTTCGATGAAAATGAGCCAGAAAGATCATATTAAAATTTTAATGTATAATTGAATTGATATCCATATAACAAATTTAGAATTTGATTGAATAATTTTCCTGTACAAGATCTTATGAATGAAAACTCTTTTATTTGCACTTCACCAAAAAAAAAAAAAAACTCTTTTATTTGCATTTTATGCCTTCAATGGCTTTGAAACACGGTGTTAAAACTCCTTATGAATTGTTGTGTACTAAATAGCTCGACAATCTCTAGTTTTGTACTAAAGAACAACGCCAATGCCAACACCTCCTCCAACGTTGTGTTGGAGTTGAAATTGAACTCTGGAGATAACCGACATTTGAACAGGACGCTTGTCTAGTTGGTACCTGGTGGGCCTTGGTGATCGGTTGGCCTGCCTCATGGGGACCTCCGTGGAGGTCAGGGGCCAGCTTCAATTTGCAATGGTCATGTGGAAACGATGTGACGTCGTACCTGACGAATTTCCATGCTGAGCATTCTATGGATCAGTAAATAATTTTGCCATCTCAAGCTTGGAATACTTGGCGGAGGTGCATCATATTCACTTCCTCATCCTTTCTATCAACTACTTACTATCGATAAGAACATTGTCGGTATATGCACGACAGAATTCTCTGAATAGAAAATATCACAAAGTATCATCAATTTTATATAACGCATATAAATACACCATAACTTTGTATAGATTATTTGAATAAATGATATGACTTTTTATCTGATCATATTAGTGTCATGATTTTTTTAAATTCATCATAAGAGCCATAAATTTTAATATCATTTGGATTTTCAGGCAAGGGAAATTACCAAGACCACTCTAATGAACTTTATTTAAATTTTACGAGACTTGAGAAATATATTGGAAAGATGTGATACTAAAATAAGAGAAAGTATGAACATTATGACACTTATGATATTTTTTTCCTGCAAATCTCCTAATGGTAGGCATAAATACTTTATTCTTTAGCTATATAAGGTGTTGGTAGCATTCTAAAAAGCCCAAGGAAATGACAGTCCACTCATACTGTAGCACCTCAAATTTTGCAAATCGGGGATAACCAGCTAGTAGCGCCTTGGCTTCTCGGACTTCTCAAATCCTATTTTTAGGTAATCTACCAAAAGCAAAGAAGATGATAAACTCGAAAACTTGACGAAAGAGACCACCAATCGGTTCGAGATAGGCCTAGTAGACACCTAAAGGCTTCGCTAGCAATGGGGAATTCACCTCCCTAAGTACCATTAGGAATAAAGTAGTCAAGGAAACCTAGAAATCTTAGGTTGGGAGGTCCCGCGATGCTCTTATGGTAGACAACCTAATTTTGGTAAAGTCCTAAATCATTCATCGTTTTATTTCTTATGCACGCATAATATTTTGTTACATAGTTTTAAAATGTTGCCAGTAAATTCATTCAAGAGAAGAAATGTCATGATACGAAAATCACATGGCAAATTGGAAATTCAAATATAATGAGAAAATGACACGGCAATGTAAGATGGCAATTTTGAGTTCTAGGTCGTGATGATATAATGAGGCAAAATGTTATTAACCAGTTGCATAGGAGCTTTGGCACAAGAACGAATTGCATTTCCCCAACATTCGACAATCCAACTGTTATTGAATTTGATTTACTAACTTCTAAACTTTCGGAGTCCCTTTTTCTTCAATACGGAATCTATAATCTTAGTTTTCCTATAATCAACCGAACAATAAGTTCCTTGATTAAAAAGAAATTTCTCTAAGAAGAACAATATGATACCAAAGGGGCTGGTCAATAAAGTTCAACCTCAAACCTTTGAACTCTTAATTTTGGGGGTTGTTCAATAAAGTTCGGCCACTCATCAATTATGAAGCCCATATACCATATATATTTGAAGATTTTGAGGTGTCCAGTAGTAATCACTAATCACGCCGAATTGTTAAACCAAAATTACAGGTGAAAAGTAGGCCAAAGTAGTTTTATAGAGGGTCCAATAGCCTCTCTCTCTCTCTCTCTCTCTCTCTCTCTCTCTCTCTAAGTTCACTTATTTTTTGGTATTTCACTGCAATCTAAGTTCACTTTTCTAAATGGACCAAACATTAATATTTGTCATGATAATTGCACCGATAATTCTTATTATTCCATAAAAACTCAATCTCCTTTTTTTTCGTTAAAACAAAGAATTTCCAATACAATGATAAGTTCTCTGAAATTTCAAAAGATTTGAAGTATTTTTTCTGAACCAACCAAATCTAAATCATTCACCTTTAAATTAAAGTACGTGCCCTTTTTGATAACGGCAAAAAAGTAGGGGGCAAAATTAACAGGCCGATTGTCAAAGTGGGCTCCATGATTTTATATTGTATTCACAATGTTCCACCCCCTCCATGAGGCGCTAGGTTTTATAGGGGTGACAAAGAAGGGAGGGTCCATGTCATCGGTCAGGCAATTGTATGGTGAGTCAGAATCAAAATAGAGTTGTCTGACTCCGGCGTCGGGGTGTCCATCATGCTCTCGCTTCTCTCTATCATCTTGATCTTGTCCCGCTTTTTGGTGCTGCTCATCTCCCACCCTCATCACACTGTCTATATTCCTCTTTTCCTGCCTCCCCAAAAATGTCCTACAAAAATAAATGAATAACTCGAAAAAAATCGTCCAAGATTGCCTCGCTCTCACTCATCCGCGGCCTTTTCGAATTACTGCTTTTCCAACTGTTGCTGTTGTTTTGTGTGCTCGAATTGGTTTGGGTTAACTTTCGAGTAGACACACACGCGGCGATTTCCGCATCAGTCATCACAGACTACTAAATTAGAAGACAAGACAAGGTACTAGTCTAATATGTGCATTGACAAAATGTTAAAAGTACATGTGAACAAAGCTAATTGCCATACCCATAATATCTAAAAACATGTTCTTCATTTCAAAATAAGTAAGAAATTAATAGTTTGTCGATTTGAAATTTGGTACAATAGAGATGATATAGGAAACTTTCCCATCATAGAACAAACAATGTCATAACTAGGCTAAATTAGCCTTTATGGTAAGGATATATTGGCCTATAGTGTAAGGATATATCAGCATGAACTCAATCTTAAGATCAGGATTATTATCAGGGTGGTTGAAACATAGTTCTGGTCACTCGGCACAGAGCATGAATTACGTACCTTTCTTGAAACTTTTAGACTTCACACATTATATGGATTATTTTAGTAGATCAATGTATGCATATTGGTATCTTTTACTAGTAACATCTCCTAATCATACAACCATACTTCCATAAGTACGACGCATTCATTGATAAAAGTGTCGAATTTATTTCCTTTTCTAACTAATTTTTGCTTCTTGTTTTTATATAACCCATAGGTAGAGGTGTGGAGGCTCAATTATCTGGAAATCTATGAAACTCGTTGCAAACTTTATGGATCAATTAAGTTTAAAATTTTGCTTGTGCAAGTTGCCCAAAACTAGTACAATCTATACGAATCAATGATATTCAAACGAGTGATTTCAGTTACTTATCTAATAATGAACACTGAGTCATGTCCATGCTAGCATAGTAGGCCTAGCTCAGGTTCGATACATCAATGTGCCGAGCCATGGTGGGGCCCTCGGTTTTGTAGGTTATGTGCTAAGCCAGGCGCATTATGCTCGAGCATAATTTACCCTTTTCATGTTTTCTTTAATCTAAATAATTCTTAATAACTTAAGACGATAAGAAAAACAAAATTCCTACTTCACATAATTATTTTCACAATGAGAATTGTGCCAAATCAACAAATAGCAAAATTTTCAAATATCATAGATAAATTATGAATGTATGACGTAAAACACGTAAGTTTACTATAAAAATATAAGAGTGGATTTGATATTCCATGATTGTACTTGGTCTAACAGCAGAGGTCAAAGCACGCCCCCCTCTTAATCGCAAGGACACCATTTGCACAGCAACAAATGTCCGTCCTGGCCGATGGATCATAGTGAAAACTTACTAAACACTGTTTGTACACTACATCATGTCCTATACTTGAAAAACTTTCTTCTCGGTTGGTTATCCAATTTGGGTAAGTTATTATTCAGATCAAACAGACGTCGTATTGTCGGAGTGTATAATGTTGAGATTAGAAATTGTGAATATTGTGCTGCGAGCTTGTTCAAACAGTGGGAATTTGTTAGGAAGTCAGATTTTTTTAGAAATTTTGAGATACAATTGAAGGGAAAAATGAGAGGGAAAGACTAACAATGTATAGGAAAATTTTCTGATCTTAAAACGTGGCCGGTGGTCGACTGGGAAATGGTCGATGTGTTGATCACTGTTGGGGTCTCAAAGGCCAGGGCCATTATGGCCAGGGCCTCTGAGGCCTGTTTTTAATTTTTTTGGGCCCTTATTGCCCCATGCAAGCTCGTGCCCTGTACCACGCCTGGACCGGCACGGCTCATTGGCCATTGTTACCTCGAACTGGATATCCTCTAATACGCTTAACGACTTTGCCAATTCTTAGTTCCTGCCTCTTGTTTCAATGTTTTCTTTTTTTCCCCCCATTTTTTTTTATCTAAACAGAGAGTCGGGCTGTGTTCGCGGACCATGTGTTATCCCACTGGTCCTGCGATCACCCTTTGCCAACCACCAAACAAGGAAAGCACTAAGTTGAGCTCCCGTTCATGAAAGTTGTTCATTTCAAGTTTTAGGCAGGATCAGTCAATCGTCCACTTATGACCAGCACTGACCAGGCATCATCATAATTTATAGCACTCTTATAATTTCAGCATGTGCATGCACTGCAGGTCATGCTCCAAAACATGATCCTCACAACGGGGGTTATTATCAAGTGGCTTTCTTGGAGCAAGTGTCCGGCCACTGGCTCTTTCTTGAATGTTATTTTCGATTCATAGATGCAACCTGAAAAAGAGGATCACGAAAAGAAAAATGCGCGATTGCCAAAGTATAATATAATGTGAGTTCCAGCCAAAAGTTGCTCGTTTTGCGAATTATGATAACAACAGACTACCTTTACTAAAAGGAAAAGTTTAACTTGCATGATGAAAGGTTCTCTGATGCTTCAAGTCAAAGATTGCGGATTGGTTCGTGTTGAATCATGGAAACCCTGCAACCCTTTTTTGGCTCGCTCAGAGAGAAACGTACCTGGCAAGGTCGATGACCAAATAAAGAACCAAAAAATAAAGGAAAGAAAGTTAAAAAAGCGAGGACTTGTGGAAGCGCATGCATTGCATTGCATGCAAAGTCACTTGTCACATTGTTTAATTATTTGAACTTAAAGCCACGAGGGAGCAAAGTGGTCAAAATTACGATATCCTTTCTTTCTTCTGGTCAAAATTATGAATCACATTTTGCAAAGTGTCTTTTGATGGGGAAGAATCGGTTCATTGGGTTAAAAATTATTTTATGATGAGGCTGTGCAAAAAACGAAAGAAGCATTTTTCCCGGCTAAACCGAAGTTGCATTCATGTGAGGTAATAATAGTAAACATTGCCTGAAGGAGTCAAATATCCAGTATTTGACTCATGGCCACTTTTATCGCAAAACATTCATGGCCACTTTTATCGCAAAACTCCACAGAAACGGAAGAGCAGTTATCGAAAAGGCATTGGAAGTAACAACAGTATAATTGGTCTAAGAAGTGGAATTTCCAGAAGCTCCGTCATATTTTTATTCAATACATAATCTCCTAAAGAAAAACATAAATTAAGAGTTGAACAATGTGCCTTGTTTTGCAGCAGAGCCAGTAGCTGTTTGTTTGGACCTGAGTAAATCCTTATAACTGCTTAATTTGAGACTTTGTGCAGACCTCAGCATAGTATGTAAGAGCCCAAGGTAGCCTTATGTTGCAACCTATGCAGAGCTATAGTTCACTATACGATGTGTTGCTAGGGGCTTCACGTTTTGAAGATCCAGAATAGAGGAAAAGCATGAACTTAAAGGCTATAAAGGTGAAAAAAGAACACCACAAGTATCATAAATTTTATATGACTCTCATTTGAGAGTGATAAATTTTCTTTTGATCACTGAATGTCAAAATTTTGTACAATATTTACTTAAGTGTCATAACTTTTCAAATCGACTCAATGAGTGTCATAAATTCTTAAAACGCCCACCACAAGCATGGAATATTTGCTATAGCATAGTATTTGTGGTGAATGTTTTGTAAAAGTTATCGCCACTTAAGTTATTAAAAAATAATAATATTTGTGGTGTCCTTATCTTCGAGATAAATTAATTCAGTAATCAAGCCGAGGCTTCACATTAATTTTTTGGTTTTTTAAGGGAAATATGAATTTCATTAGCGTTCATAAGAGCAGCAAGAAAAACCTAGGAAGATCTTGTACATTGTTTATCTAGCTTCCCAACCTACAAGCCATGTGTATGGGGATTTCTACGGCACATTATTGTACCATGTCTCGTATTTTTAAACTTGCTCAGTCTTTATATTTTTTCCAAAAGTTTTACGCGACATTATAGTTACTTGTCATAAACATAATAAAGCATTGCAAATATGAGGATCTACATAAAAATTGTTCTAGGTTAATACAGCGTTGTAAAACGTTACAAAAGTTTTTTTGTCTCATAAATGTGTTGTGCAAATTTTTTGTCAAATTGAATCACGACATATCATTGAACCTGAAATATGATCAGACAAATTTAACATGATTAAGTCAAAAACTCATATACATAAATATTTTATAATATTTCTTTTAAATAATTTCAAGAAGAAATTTACATAAATCTTGATTAATGACAAAAGAGTTACCCAAGAATATTGGTTGAATCACTAACACATTCTAGTTGGATCACTAACGCATTTTAGATGAATCTTCAACACAACAACGATGTGAGTATAATCACACACAAAAAAAAAAAAATTCTTCTGTAAATGTCGATCGTCTCATCAAAGCAATGAATGAAAACCTTTTATATGTTTATTGTGGAGAGGAGAACGTGGATTATGTTTTTATTTATGTTTTTCTCCTTTACACATAAAGAAGGTGAGCATCATCAGAAGACAACTGCTTTCAATTTTAAATGGTGTCTCTTAAATAAACCCCATCTTGAGCATACATATCCTTTTTATTGGTGAACTGCCAAAATATTACAGCTCTCATCAGACATGATGGGCTTGATAATACTTTACCAAGAATGTAATGCATCCAACATTCATTCACTTTAGAAAACAATACATATTGACAAATAGGTCGCGTGACCAATGGGTACACTTGCACTTGGGAGCTCAAGCACAATTGCATTTGTGAACTCAAGTTATGCACCTGTTAAAAATAACGTAGCATCTTCAATGCTAAAACTAAATGATGTCTCACAATGGCCCAAACAAATTTTACTACATCAATTTAAGTATCCATCCCTTAAAGGATGTACTTGACTATCCTTCAATCGCCATATATCCACAGTTATATTTGAACATCTAAAAAGCAATATAACTGATTGACCAATAAACACACGTGATGGATGTAAAATAACAACAATCTTTCTTCAAACTCATGCTTATCTACATTTCAGAACAGCTATTTTCCTAAACACGTCCCATAAAGCTACATTTCTTCATGATCGGACGTAACATATTAAAGTAGCATTATTGCTTTGTTACTTTGAGAACATAGTTATAAGTAACATAGGGCACAAGGTAATGTAATTAATTCATAGATTATCTTAAGGACTAAGATGATGAGTAATGGTAACTAAGGATAATTTTTACTCATCTCCCTTATCAATCAAATAAAGTACATGCGGAAGGAATTAATGCTATAGTATATTTCTTATTCTATGGGATTGTGTATTATTTATTAAACATATCAACTACATGGATCTTAACCTAATCATAAACATACTCTCCTCACATATAAATGTTTCGCTCGAGTGTTATACTCACTTCCCATAGCACTCAATTAAATACTCACATCCAACTTTCATCAGTCATAAATGATTGTGAGATTATCATGTTCCATTTTTTCACATATAAATCACAAACATCATATTAATCATAATTAAGGTGATGCCAAATATAATCATATCATGTACTATATTTACTTTTTTAGCACTTAGAGTACATAGCGTTACTTAGAGTATATACTATCTCATCTTAACTTGTTTATTATAGTATTTGAGGTGATTGTTCGTGTGAGAGAGTCAATTGCTGGCTGATGACATATATTTCAATAATATATGTGTGCAAATGCTAATCTTATATCAAAGTGCACTAATTAATAAGACATCAACTCATTGATAAAAATAAACTAGTATAAATCGTACATATATACGGTACAATGATCCCAAATAATATTACATATTATATTTTAAATAATCCTAGAGACATCCTATGGTTCAAGAATATATCTCTAGAAATAGCCTTAGTAAATGTATAAGCAACCATCATATTAGTTGAAACATACTGTAGGACTACTTCTTTTTGCTTTATTATATCTCTCACAAAGTTATTCTTTATATAAATATGTTTAGTTCTACCATGATATTTATGATCTTTCATTAGACAATTACTACTTGACTATAACAATAAATTTTCATTGGTTTCAAAACTTCAATAATAATGGCTAAATTTTCAAGAGTTGTTTTAATCATACTGCTTCTTGCACTGAAGCAGAGCATGCAATAAATTTTATCTACATTATAGATATGGTTGTACATGTTTGTTTCTTGCTATTCCAAGAAATTGCACTTTTATTAAGTAAGAATACATACCGGTATGTCAATTCTTGCTCATCTAAATAGATCCTCCACTCAGCATATGAATAACATAATAAGCATTAATCATTCCCTTCAAACCAAAGTTGATAGTCCACAGTGCGTTTCAAATATCTCAAGATACTCTTGATCACTTGTTAATGCCCTTGACTAGGATTTGACTAGTATCGGCTTACTAATCTCACAACATAACATTTGTCTAGTTGAGTACATGTGAAAATTCCAATTGTACTTGAGTAAGGAACCATTTCCATTTCTTTCTTTTCTAATGGGGTCTAAGATACATTTTAGAACTCAGGCATTCGCCTTGCATGATAAGGACATCAATGAAATTACAATGCCGAATATTGAAACATTCAAAGAACTTTTTAGTATTAAACTCTTATGATAGAGCAAGGAGTTTTCTCAATTGATCTCTTTCAATTTTAACTCCCAATAAGTAAGTATTTTCTCCCATGTTTTTCATTTCAAAATTAGAAAACCATCATCCTTTTATGGTGATAATCAAACCCTTAGAATTCCTAGCTAATAGAATATCATCTATATAGTGTAATACAATCATAAATTTATCCTTGGACCATTTGACATACACATAGTGATCTTCTTTGATCATCATAAACCCAAAAGAAATTATTACTCGATGAAAATGGATATACCACTATCCGAATGATTGCTTAAGACCATATATTGATCAATAAAACTTGCAAACTTTATGCTTCTAAACTTCAGTAGTGAAACCTAATGATTGTTTCATTATATAATTTTCCATAGAAAAATACTATCTTTACATACCCAATGGTAAGTAGCTGTGTTGGTTAAGAACTTATCCATCATCGCCGAGGTTAAGGGTTTGAAACCCGCAGTTGCTAGCGTCTTAAATGGGGGGCCATGGTGTTGAGGTCCTGTGCTAGTCTCTCCCGAGGTATAAGGAACCGATCTGGTGCCATTCCGGCACGAGGGGCACGTGGTGGAGTCCTCAGTTACTGACAAAAAAAATTACTATCTTTACATCCATTTGACGTAATTCTAAATTTAAATTTTCAACAAAGGCTACGATGAAGCGTATGGACTTGAACCTTACAACTAGCAAACATGTCTCCTCATAGTATATACCCTCTTGTTAAGTATAACAATTTTTCACAAGGTGGACCTTATACTTTTTTAAGATTAATCCGCACTACACTTAATCTTAAAAACTAATTTATTTCCAAAAGTCTTGTGTTCTGATGGTAGATCAACCAAGTCCTCGATGTGATTTGCTTGCATAAACTCCATTTTATTTTTCAAAACTTTTATCCATTGTTGCTAGTTAGAGATAAGAGAGCCTTTTCAGATATGTTAGGCTCTATATCATCTTATGGAGTAATCATAATATTTCCCTTTCAATATCAAAATAATGACGAGGAATACTTATACAGTTGCTTTTATGTAATTCAATATTTTTGGATTTAGGTCACTAGGTGATGCAACACTCCTCCCGAGTTTTATATATTAAAGTAAATCTTTATTTTCCTCAATAACATTAGTGAGTGTGTTATTAAGATCTTTCATATCATACTATTGAAAATCCTTATAAATCTCACATTTACTTGAAAACTCGTTATTTAAGAACGCATCATCTTGAAACTATATTTCAGTCACACTTCCACTAGCTTATTCACTTATGAGCACATACCATTTAGAGTGCTTAAAGTCTATAATAAAGATACATTTGTTCCCTCTAGGATCTAATTTGTCATATTTATGAGAAGAATTGTGAACATATGCTACACATTTCCAATGTTATAGATTGCTTAAATATGGTCTTTTACTAGTCCATAATTTATAAGGAGTGGAAGTAATAGACTAAAAGAGCACACGATTAGATATATAAGTAATAATCAATAACGCATTTCCTCAATACGAGATAGGTAGATTTGCTTGTGCCATCATAGAGACTTAATCAACAACTCCATTTTGTTGCGAACTACCAATAATCGTTAAATGTCTTACAATACCATTTTCATCATAAATAAACTAGAATTGTTCAGATAGGTGCTCACGTCTACAACTAGTTCTCAAAGCTTTCATCATTGTTTCTAAATGACTATCAACCAAACTCATAAATAGTTTAGAACAATAAAATGCTTTCGACTTATGAGAGATCAAAAATATATAACTGAAATGCATGAATTTGTCTATGAAAGTGATGAAATGTGAAGTTTTATACATTGCCCTCATGTTTAATGGATTATAAATGTCAGAATACAAAGTTACAATGAAAGTTCAGCGTTAGCTCCTTCACCAAATGTTTTTTTTATTTCTTTTACTAGACAATTTTCACATATAGGAAGATCAATATTAGCGAGCATAAGTGCCATTGAGTATAAGTGCTGTTACTAGAAAACTAGGCAAACCACTATATGTGGATAGCCATACAGAGAAGTTGAAGATGATTTCTTTTATTAGAGTGTGTGTAGAAGTGAGCATTAGGAGGCCATTGCAGACTTCCATTCCTATTAATTTGAAGGGGCACTCTTCAGCCATTTCTATGGAATAGGAATGGAAGCCAATTATTTGCAACTCATGTGGCACCTTTGGCCACAAATGTAAGGGTCCAAGCCCCTCTTCGAGTTCCACGGTCGGTCCAAAGGGTGGTTGATCCGGCTAGTGCTGCTCGGTCCATGGCTGGTGCTGCAGTAATGATATCGACTGTGAATGGAAAGGAGCCTACTAATGCTGGTCGGGCATAGCAACTAAGCCGCAGCGCCCCCTTTATGCGGTCACCGTCTGTCCTTGACTGGGAGTCCGCCGATCAACCCACAGAAGAGTCGGAGCAGCCCGCCCTTGAGTGGTTCACTTCGAAATGGTCCAAAGGACGTGTAGTTTGATGACTTGGACGCAACAAATGAATCCATTGCCGTGCCTAAGATCGATGATGCTTGGGATGGTTAAATCAAAGAAGAAGCATTCTAAATCTTCTAAGAAGTTAGCCACTCCGCAAGTGGTGACTCGATCTTCTCCTCCTCGAGTACTTATCCAAGATGAGACCTCCTCCCCTATTGAGACCTCCACGCATACCAAGGTATGGTCCTCTGTTTCCAATACCGTATCTAAGTCAAAGTCCAAAGATAGTAATGAAGATGAAGCCTCATTAGATGCAGATAGAGCTAGCTCAAATAATGAGGAGTCTTATGTTTAGGTGATCTCCTCATTCCTTCTCCACCATCTCCTCCACAACCCACCCCTAGAGTGAACTCGAAGAGGAAAGGCCATCAGGCCGGGAAACGATAATTATTTCCTCTCGCTTGTACATATGTATATAGGAGCTTGGAACATTAAAGGTGTAGTTCATCTGATTAGGCAAGCCGAAGTGAGGCACTTGGTAGAAGTAACAACCTGTGTTATTTCGGCATTCTGAAGACTAAGGTCTCGGAGTCCTTTATTTGGTTATTTTTACCAATGTTATTCCAGGATGGTCTTGGTGTGCTAACTATGAGCATTCTGATCATGGGAGGATATGGGTTGGATGGGACCCAAAGGTTGTGGATTTTCAAGTCACCGATAAGTCACGCCCAATCATTCATGGTGTACTTAGGAGTGTATCATCCAACACTTGTTATATCTTTTGTGTATGCAGCACACACATTTGTTTCTAGGAGATCATTGTGGGCTGATCTTATACAAAAGAGTTACTCTTATTTGGGGACACCGTGGTTGGTTGCTAGTGACTTTAATGCCATCCGGCAAGCGTCTGAGAGTTGGAGGGTATGTTTGGTGGATTCTATCGTTCGACGATCTTCATAATTGTTTGGTTGAGACGGAATTAGATGATCTGAGATATGTGGAGTGCATATTTAGTTTATCCACATCTCAGGGGATGAGTAGAAAGCAAAGGAAGATTAACAGGTGTTAGAGGAAGATCTATCGATGATTTTGAAGATAACAAAACTATATACAAAGCTCTATGACGAGATGACAAAACTCTGTGATTTGACTTGGAGTCAAATGTTTAGTCATGGTCAGATTTTTATCATCTGGAGAATTGGCAAATTTTGTATGATCTGGAAGTGGCTAGATCTTTAACGTCTGAAGGTATTTAGATCTTTATCATCTGGACGGTTGTCAGACTTGGAAAGTCTAAAGGTTGTCAGATCTTTAAGATCTGAAGGTAGTCAGATCTTTAAGATCTGAAGGTATTAGACACGTATCGTCTGGAAGGTAGATTTGGTAAAATCTAGGAAGTCGGACTTATGACGACTGTTTGAGTAAGAGGATATTCTTACGACTCCGATGCTCATGGATTTCCGACAGCATATTTATGGATCAACAAGATTGATTATATTCAAGAATATGAAGTTTATTATTGGCATATTGGATTCTCTAAAAACCGGGTAAATGTGGCAAGTATTCACTTATAGAAGTTTATTATTGGCATATTGGGCTCTTATTATTATCTGAAGATTGCTTGATATATTCCTGATTTTGTTCAACGGGTTGATTGGAAGAATTCCTTTGAAAAGTGCCAACGGTCGTATTGGCATGAAGGAGTATTTAAGGGAGATATTTCAAGTTGTTCAAGATACAAGACAAACAAGAGTTTAATTCCAAAGTTTAGAGCTGCTCATTTACTGTGCGTTTACATTGTAAAAGAGTGTTACATATACTTGCTGTGAGAGCATAAGACTACTGAAGTCTTAGAACTGATTTGTAACTCTTTTCATTCATAGTGGAATCCAGCCGATAGGCTGTCAGCCCGAGAAAGTGGACGTAGGCTTGAGCTAAGCCGAACCACTATAATTCTTGTGTCTTGATCTTCTCTCTTAACTCTCTATTTGCGTTTATAGCTCTTTGTATATCACTCACATATCACGCTTCACATGCCGTGTTTTACATACTTCCGCAAAAGATTTTAAAATCACATATTCATCCCCCTCTAGGTGATCGCACTAGATCCTTCAATTGGTATTAGAGCCTCGTGCTTGTTTTTGAAGTGATTTACTTCTAAGCTAAAGATCTATGTCTAGTGTGCTTGTACCAGGAGTGATGGAAGGACAGAATTTTGCTAGAGCATCTTGCTTTGATGGAAAGGACTACAACATCTGGAAAAACAAAATGAGAGCATTTCTGAGATTAAAAGATCCACTGGAATGGGATGTTGTTGAAAGAGGAGTAAATCCCAAATCTACAACAAATTCAGAGAGAAATGCTGTAGAAGATGGAGAGATGAATCAAGCTAAACTTATCAGAAGACAACACATTGATGCTAAAGCTATTTATTTTTTATACTGTGCTTTGTCTCCTACAGAATATAATCGTATCTCTTCTTGTGTAACAGCTAAAGAAATATGGGAAAGGTTGAACATCACTTTTGAAGGAACTGACTGAGTCAAGGAGACAAGAATCAACATTCTACTTGGTCAATACGAAGCCTTCAAAATGAGGCCTGGAGAAAGCATCTCTGACATGTTCAGTTACTTCACAGAGATTGTTAATGGTCTTGCATATCAAGATCAAATTATTTCTGGACCGATGAAAGTTAACAAGTTACTTCGTGGACTTTCAAGTGAATGGGACCAAGTGAAAATTACCATTAGAGAGACACAAAGGATTCAACCTCTATCTGTTGATGAGCTTATTGGAACTCTCCAGTCTTACGAAGTGGAAAAATCTGATGAACAATCAGACTTGAAAGGTAATAAATTCATAGCTTTAAAATCTAATGAAGAACTCCATGTTGCAGGATCAAATGAGACTTTGGATGGTGAAGAGATGTCTCTTCTAATGAAGAAATTCAAGAAATTGAACAACAAAGGAAGAAGATTCAACTCAGGAAATTCTAGCCCTCAAGATTTCCAGAGAAGAGAACCTGGACAAAATTTCCAAAGAAGACAGCCTAGACAAAACTTTTAGAATAGGCAGTCTTGGAACAAAGAATCCAACAATGAAGTTACGTGCTACAACTGTAGGAAGAAAGGACATATTAAACCCAACTGTCCTTTACTGAAGCGAAGCAATGGAAGAAATGAAAAACACAAGAAATCACTCAAAGTATAATCTTGGAGTGATGCTGATAGTAATGATGAATTTAGGAACATCTGCATGATGGCACGATCAAATTCGGATTCAGAAGTAAGTTCTTATTCAGACTCAGATCAAGATGATGAGGTTAGTAACTTCCAAATTCCTGTAAAAGTATCTAAGTACATTGATGAGTTATGCTTAAGTCTGGAATCTTCTCTGAAAAGAATTTCTGAGCTAAAGAATGAGAACTTGAGACTTCAAAAGTAGGAAAATGTTTGGTCTAAAAAATTTGAAAGTTTAAGTGAAAAACTAACGGCTACGAATGAGAAGTCCAATTCTCTTGAGAAGTAAGTTGTTTGTCTCAAAGAAGACTTTTCAAATATTTCAAAGAAGTTTTTAAATGGTTCTGAAAAACTTGATAACCTTTTTTCAATTCAAAGACCTTATTTTAATAAACTGGTTTGGGTATGACCCCTGAAACTATTCCTTTGATTGACTTTCCAATAGTAAAGGAAAGGCTTGAACGAAAACCTTCAAGGGTTGTTTACAAAAATCATTTTAAAAAAGTTTTTGTAAAACCTATTGGAAGAAGTGCTTTGAAGTGCTCTAACTGCAATTGCTCAGAACATCTTGAAAGAGATTGTCCTTTGTTGAGAAGATCAGTGAAGAAAAACTTATCAAACTTTGCTTATACTAACTCTACAGGACCCAAGAAAGTCTAGGTACCAAAGAAAAAGTGAGTACTCTTCTTGTTAACAAGTTACCATCAAGAGCAAAACAAAGTGGTACTTGGACAGTGGATGTTCAAGGCATATGACAGGTGACTCAAGCTGCTTTGTTGAGTTAGTCAAAATAGAAGGAGGGAAAGTTTCTTTTGAAGGCAAAAGCAAAGGAAAGATAGTTGGATGTGGAACTGTTCAAATTGGGAATCTGATTATCAAGGATGTTTCTTTGGTGAGAGGTTTGAGCTATAACCTTATTAGTATTAGTCAACTGTGTGATGCTGGTTACAAAATTCAGTTTCAAGAAGGTATATGCTATGGTTCTAGCAAAGAAACTTCACAATCCTTCTCGGGTAAGCGTTATGGAAATATCTATCTACTTGATAGAAATCCAGATAGCTCGCAGTGTCTGTTATCTGTTCAAGATGAGATAAATCTATGGCATAGAAGACTTGGACATGCTAACATGAAACAGATTGCCAAGATTTCTTCCAAGAGATTGTTCGTGACCTTCCTAGATTGGTTTTTGAAAAGAACAATACTTGCACATCCTGTGTTTTGGGAAAACAGGTTAGAAGCTCTTATAAGTCGATAAATCAAGTATCAAATGATCATGTTTTACAGCCGCTTCATATGGACTTGTTTGGACCTACTCGAACTCAGAGTATTGGAGGGAAGACTTATTGTCTGGTAATAGTTAACGATTATTCTCGGTTCACTTGGGTTTACTTCTTGGCAAGTAAGTATGATGCTATCTCTTCCTTCTCCAAGTTTGCCAAGAAAGTTCAAAATGAGAAAGATTATATTATTTCACGGATTCATACTGATCATGGAATAGAATTTGAGAATCAAGATTTTGTCAAGTTTTGTGATGAAACAGGGATTCAACATGTGTTCCCATCTCCATATACGCCTGAACAAATGGAGTTGTGGAAAGGAAGAACATGTCACTACAAGAGATGGCCAAAACTCTGCTTATAGAAAGTTACATGCCTTTGCAATTCTGGGCTGAAGCTGTATCTACAGCTTGTTACATCATCAACAGAGTTTATCTCAGGCCTATCCTTGAAAAGACGCCTTATGAGATTTACAAGGATAAGAAACCTATTATCTCATACTTTCATATTTTTGGCTGCAACTGCTTTATATTGAAGAATCCTAATGATAATGTTGGTAAGTTTGATATGAAGTTAGATGAAGGAATCTTTCTTGGATACTCCATGACAAGCAAAGCCTACAGAGCTTTTAACAAAAGAACTCAAATGATGGAAGAGTCAATGAATGTCAAGTTTCATGAAGATACTCAATTGCATTCACTTCAACCACAGCTTGATATTCCAAATCATTCTCAAGATCTCTCAACCATGAACTCTCAAGAGGAAGCTCAATAACCAGAAGATGAAACTCTATCATCTGAGACCAAAATAATTCTTCATTCAAATTGGAGACATAAGTCCAGTCTTCCAACTGAACTTATCATTGGAGATCTTAATAAGGGAGTTAGAACAACGGCACAGAGACACGGAGAATCTAGTGTAGTGGCACTTGTGTCTGAAGTTGAACCAAAAGGTATAGATGATGCCTTACTTGATGAAAGTTGGATTGAGGCTATACAGGATGAGCTCAGATAGTTTTCAATCAATGATGTTTGGGAGCTAGTTCCAAAACCAAAAGGGAAATCCATCATTGAAGCCAAATGGGTGTTCAAAAACAAATTGGATGAAGAAGGCAAAGTTGTCAGAAACAAAGCCAGACTGGTTGCAAAAGGATACTCTCAGCAAGAAGGAATTGACTATGATGAAACTTATGCACCAGTAGCAAGGTTAGAAGCTATTCGATTATTGCTTGCCTTTGCCTGTTACAAAAATTTCAGGCTATTCCAAATGGATGTCAAAAGTGCATTCCTGAATGGATTCATACAAGAGGAGGTGTATGTAAAGCAATCTCCTGGTTTTGAAGATTTGAAGAAGCCAAATCATATGTACAAACTAAAGAAGGCACTCAATGGTCTGAAACAAGCTCCCAGAGCTTGGTACGAAAGGTTAAGTAAATTCTTACTTGAGAATGGCTTTGAAAAAGGCAAAATAGATATAACTTTGTTTGTCAAGACTGAGGGCAAAGATTTTCTTTTAGTTCAAATATATGTTGATGATATCATCTTTGGTTCCTCAAATGAAACACTTTGCAAGAATTTTTCCAAAGCAATGCAGGATGAGTTCGAAATGAGTATGATGGGAGAATTGACATTCTTCCTGGCCTTGCAAGTCAAACAATTAGAAGAAGGAATCTTCATTCATCAAGAAAAATATGCCACGGAGATTGTGTCAAAATTTGGCTTTAAAAACTGCAAGAAGATAGAGTCGCCCATGTCGAGTACTTTGAAACTTCATGAAAACATCGATGGGAAACAAATTGATCAGAGACTTTACAGGAATATGATTGGATCTCTTTTATATCTAACAGCATCGAGACCTGACATTTTGTTTAGTGTGTGCCTATGTGCTAGATAACAATTCAATCCAAAGGAGTCACATCTCAGTGTTGTGAAGAGAATTATAAAGTATGTGGCAACTACTTCAATGTTTGGATTATGGTATCCAAAAGATGGAGACTTCACTTTACTCGGATATTCAGATGCTAATTTAGCAAGCTATAAGCTAAACAGAAAAAAGTACTTCAGGTACTTATCAGCTGCTTGGAGAATGGCTTATCTCATGGTTGTCAAGAAAGCCACATACCATTGCTTTTTCAACAGCAGAGTCAGAATATGTTGCTCTTGGAAGTTGCTGTTCACAGATTTTATGGATGAAGTAACAACTGCGTGACTTCAAAATTCCGAGGTCATATACTGAAATCAGGTAAGATAGTACCAATGCTATGGATCTCACTAAGAATCCTATCTTGCACTCTAGAGCAAAGCACATTGAAATTTGACATCATTTTATACAGGATCATGTGGAGAAAAATAATGTCAAAGTCACCTTCATTGATTCTAAGAATCAGCTCACAGATATCTTTACAAAGGCATTGGATAGGAATTCCTTCGAATTCATTTGAAGCAAGCTGAATATCTTATCTCATGATGAATAGGCTCAGATCTTATGATGTTCGAATTTTACGATGCTCAGATCTTACAAGGTTAAGATCTTACATGCTCAGATCTTACAAGGTTCAGATCTTACATGGCTCGGATATTACAAATGTCTCAGATGGTCCAAGTCTCGACACTCTATCATCTTGATATTTTATGACTCAGGACTATATGATATGAATTTTTCCCGCCATATGTTCATAAGGTAACATGTATCTTTATTTTTAGTATGTTACAGTATGATCATTATATGGTGCATATTTACTTGCCTAATTGAATCGTTGCGTGATATATGCATTCTTTGATTGTTGAATCGTTGTCTTGGAAATTTTATTTTCCAAAAATACAGTTTTCTTTTGAATTTCGAAAGGCACTCTCTCACTCCTTAAACCGATTGGGATTCTGCCTCTTCGCTCCAAAGCTCTTCTTTCATCTGAAACCCTAACAATTTGCTTTCCTCTAGTTTTCTCTCTTCCAAAAGCTTTCATCTTTTTGCTTGTTCAAATGAAGATTTTATCTACGACTGCAAATATGTCTTTGTCAAGGAAGACTTCAAGTTCTGTTGAGAAGAGGGTGACGTTTGCTGATGCTCCTTAGACAAGTAGGCCCAGAATTCTGTCAACATCAATTACAACCGAAAAGCACTTGGCAAAGAGAAGGCAGTTGTGTAAGCACCAATTCCGACGAGGAATCCCCTAATCCTTCCTGATGATGATGATGATACTGTCACTGTTGCTGAATATATGTCTCGGCATGGGAAATCTATCATTACTCAATCCCTACATAACTCAGGAAAGATTCCAGTTGAAGTTGAACAGTTTGCCTTCCGAAATTGGACTAATCAAAACAATTTGGGTAGCACCAAGATAGGGGGAGTTGGTACTTTCTTTCCCACTTATCAACAAGCCGATGCTCCATGCTTTTATTATATTCCTCAGTCTATATATACCGAAACCCTAGCACAACCAAATCATTCTGACGAGTTCAAACAATTGCTTGGACTCATTATTGGATTAAAGTCTCGACAATCTGATTTGGAGCTTGCTTTATCGCAATATTGGAATCAAATCAATCTATAGATTCAAGCTTTTACTCCATAGTTCAAGAATTTTCTCAACAGATTGACAAGAAAGTAGATGTTGATCAGTGGACTCAGTCGATCAAGAAGCTGGAGCAGACTGTGCAGTCATTAGATAATCTTCATTTTGTTCGTGTTCAACCCCCTTCTGAAACTTTTTTATTATGACAAAAAGGGGGAGAAAAGCGCAGATTTTGTCTGTTTTTTATTTGACTCTTTGGATATTTTTTATATGGTTGACTGGTTGGATGATTGCTTGATTAGTTGGTTGAATGGATGGATAAGTCATGATGCTAATTGATTGCATTGTTTGTCAAATTATTTTATCTTCTGTTTGAATGACAGGGACATATAAGGATATTGTTTGTCAAGACTAACTTTGTCTTATGGATGCAGATTATACAAAGAGGATCATGCTTTATATATATTATTTTCTAACACTTTGTGTTGTGGAATATAATTCCAAAATCTGCAGGATCGTTTTGTCTTCATCAAAAGGGGGGAGATTGTTAGAGGAAGATCTATCGATGATTTTGAAGATAACAAAACTCTATACAAAGCTCTATGACGAGAGACAAAACTCTGTGATTTGACTTGGAGTCAAGTGTTTAGTCGTGGTCGGATATTTATCATCTGAAGAATTGACAGATTTTGTATGATCTGGAAGTGGCCAGATCTTTAACGTCTGAAGGTATTATATCTTTATCATCTGGAGGGTTTTCAGACTTGGAAAGTCTGAAGGTTGTTAGATCTTTAACATCTGAAGGTAGTTAGATCTTTAAGATCTGAAGGTATCAGACACGTATCGTCTAGAAGGCAGATTTGGTAAAATCTGGGAAGTCAGATTTATGACAACTGTTTGAGTAAGAGGATATTCTTACGACTGTGATGCTTGTGGATTTCAGACATCATATTTATGGATCAACAAGATTGATTATTTCCAAAAATATGAAGGTTATTATTGGCATATTGGATTCTCTAAAGACCGGATAAATGTGGCAAGTATTCACTTATGGAAACCAAGATCCTGATTGTATAGGCAACCAAGATTGACGGGCTCTTATTACTATCTGAAGATTGCTTGATATATTCCTAATTTTGTCCAATGGGTTAATTGGAAGAATTCATTTGGAAAGTGTCGACGGTCGTATTGGCATGAATGAGTATTTAAGGGAGATATTTCAAGTTGTTCAAGATACAAGACAGACGAGAGTTTAATTTCAAAGTTTAGAGCTACTCATTTACTGTGCATTTACATTGTAAAAGAGTGTTACATATACTTGCTGTGAGAGCGTAAGACTTACTGAAGTCTTAGAACTAATTTGTAACTCTTTTCATTCATAGTTGAATCCAGCCGATAGGCTGTCAACCCAAGAGAATGGATGTAGGCTTGAGCTAAGCCGAAGCACTATAATTCTTGTATCTTGATCTTCTCTCTTAACTCTCTATTTGCGTTCATAGTTCTTTGTATATCATTCACATATCACGCTTCACATGCTGTGTTTTACATACTTCCGCAAAAGATTTTAAAATCACATATTCACCCTCCTTTAGGTGATCGCACTAGATCCTTCAACAGGATACTGGTTAATGCTTCTTGGAGTTTTGTTTTTTTCCTTCTCATAAGCGAATTTCCTCAGACTAGGTATTTCTGATCACTCTCCAATGATAATATATATTATGCCTTCGATAGAGGCACGAAGACATTTTAAGTTCTTCAAGTCCTGGATGACGCATCCGAACTTTATGACGATGGTCTCTGAAGTTTGGGAGCATAGTATCGTAGGTACGCTGATGTTTCAATTGTGCACTAAGCTTAAATTAGTTAAGACTCAGTTGAAACAATTTAATAAGGAGTCCTTTTCGGATATCTCCAATCGTACATGGGTGGCTAGACAACGGCAATGTATGGTTAAGGAGTCCCTATTGTAGGACCCATATAATACAGTGTTGGCTTAGGATGAGGAGGATGCTATGGAGGCTTTCCTAGCCTCAGATTACAAGAGGAGACTTTCTATAAACATAAGTCAAAAATACAGTGGCTAAAGGAAAGAGACTTGAATATAAAGTTCTTCCATCAATTCATCAAGAATAGACAGCTCAGTAAAAGAATTATCTCAGTGGTGGATGGTTCGGGTAATCAAATGTCTTCGCCAAAAGAAGTCAAAGATTTTTTTGTCTCTTATTATGAGACCTCTTCACCTCCACTAGGAGGAGATCATTATCTATTCAGGAGATACGGGCTACCCTTAATCACACCTTGGATGTTAGCCAGGTATGACGCTTACCTACTCCTTTTACTGATTTGGAGATCCGTAATACCCTCTTCTCTTTAGCGCCGAGGAAAGCCCCGAGGCCAGATGGGTTTTGCATCGATTTCTTTAAGTAGTCTTGGGATATAGTAGGCCCATTACTAACTACGACTATTATGGACTTTCTGAATTCTGGGAATATGTTTTGTTAGTTGAATACTACCATTATAGCCTTGATCCCTAAAGTTCCTAATGCCTCTTCAGTGAATGATTATAAACTAATTGCTTGCTGCAATACCATCTATGAGTGCATTAATAAATTGCTAGCTAATCGGGTGGCATCGGTCCTTCTGTTGATTATTAGTACATCATAGAATGCCTTTGTTAAAGGCCGGCATATTAGTGATAATAACATGCTAGCTCATGAGTTATTTTGTAACTTCCACCATGAGCCTTAAACTCCTAAATGTGCAATGAAGGTTGACTTTCAGAAAGCTTATGACACTGTTGATTAGGATTTTTTGGAGTCTACACTATGTGCTTTTGGGTTCCCGTCTAGGTTGATTATGTTGGTCATGGCTTGTGAGCGAACTTCCAAGTTCTCCATCTATATTAATGGAGAATTGGAGGGATTTCTCGCTAGCTCCAAGGATATGAGATAGGAGATCCTATTTCCCCATCTATGTTCACACTAATTATGGAGGTCTTTTCTAGCATCATTGATAGATAGACCAACCAACTGGGTTTCAAATTTTCTTGGAGATGCAAGCCCACATGATTGATGCACTTATTCTTTGCTAATGATATACTACAATTTAGTGAAGCTAATGCGATGTCTATTTCTCTTATGAAGACGGCGTTTACTACATTTGCGGAATGGTCGGATTTGGAACCTAACTATGATAAGAGTGAAGTTTATATCTCCAGAGGTCAAGAGGATCTATGGGCTTCCATTATCGATTTGCTTGGTCTTAGGATTGGCTCACTTCCATTCCGATACTTGGAGATTCCTGTGATGGCGGGAAGACTGGAGAAAGCAGATTGTGTATTCCTGGTTAACGGGATCACCAAGCAAACACAATCTTGGACCCAACGTTTCCTCTTCTTTGCGAGCTGCCTACAGCTTATCAGGTCAGTTCTTCATGCCATTTAGATTTATTAGTCTGGTTTGTTTATATTGCCTAGCTTAGTCATAGATAGAATTGAGTGTATACTCCGGCAATTCCTATGGAAGGGCCTAGAACTTAGGGCAGGTGGTGCCAAAGTGTCTTGGAGCGATGTCTACCTCCCTAAGGAAGAAAGGGGTTGGTATTTGACTACTTGGGGAGAGTATCAAGGCCGCCATACCGAAGCATATTTGGTTTCTTTTCACTGATAAAGAATCTTTGTGGTGCAAGTGGATTCATTCTACTTTTTTGAGTAAGCATAGTTTCTAGGTGGTGAAGAAATTGACTTTTTGTTCATGGTCTTGGAAGAAGATTCTAGAGTTTGGACATGTATATCGACATTTGTTCCAGTGGTGTATTGGAGATGGGCGGTTGATATCTTTATGGTTTGATCATTGGCATACTCATAGTCCATTGAAATTTTGATTCCATAACCGTGAAATCTACAAGTTGGGCTTCTCTAGAAAAGCCAACTTGCTTGATCTTATTATGGCCAGAGGACAACAGCCTACTCTTCTGGAAACGTTGGATGCTAGGGGAGGGACACTCTCTCCTGTGAATGATCAACTGGACTCATTTCAATAGATGGGTGATCCTTCTGACACTTTTTCAATGGCCTCGACTTGAAGTATTGTTCGGCCTATAGGCCAAAGGGTATCATAGCAGTCCTTTATATGGAACAAAATTATTATTCTCAAGCATCAATTCCATCTCTGGTTGATGACGCGGTACTGGTTACCTACCCAGGTATTTCTGTTATCTTATAGTAGAATAGATGATGCTTCCTGTGTCTTCTGTCACACTAGGCCTGATTCCATAGACCACCTTCATTTTGGTTGTTGAATCACCTCAAAACTTGTATCTTTTTGGGATGGAAATTGTTATCTATCTTGGAGGAATGGATCATGGTCTGATACTTTAGATTGGGCGACCAAGTATATTGCTGGGAATCACTTCTAGCAGTGCATTGCTAGATTTGCATTAGGTGCTTTATGTCAAATTATTTGGAAGACGCGGAATAATGCCTTATTCCATAATTGTGATATTTTTGTCCCTACGGTGAAGATGAAGATGATTATGATGGTCAAAGCCAAAGCCAAAACGTTCCAACAAGTAGTCGATTCTCCCAGGAATATGAGGGTCCAACAGAATTGGGGAATTGATTCATCTATCTTCTCTTGATGTATTTTGGTACTGTTAAGGGGGTTGGCCATTGTTTTGACCTTTTCTTTTTCTTTGATAGCATGTACCTAGGCTTTGGGTTGCATTGTTTATGTATTTTTACCTTTTAGTTGCCCTTTTGTTTAAGCCTCTTTCTTTTGGCTTTATCATTAAATCCTCGGTACCCTTACACTCATACCCTTTTTGCAGTGATGAGTGCAAGTTTTATGGTATTGAGCCTTGATGCCTTGTATATTTTGCATGGTTAAAGATCAATACAACTACTTATTTTACCAAAAAAATAATATTAGCAAGCAACCTTAAAAAGGCATGCACTACCCAATGTTTTCATTGTTTCTAACTCAATATGACTTAGTCTAGCATGTCAAATATTTACATCAGCACGAACATCATGCACACAATAACCAATGTCTAAGATTGTAAAACCATTTAGTACATGACTAGACTTATAATAAACTATTCTAAATTTAATTTCAACACAATCAACACCGAAGTTGAAAATATAACCTAAGTGTTGAAGAACAATTACAAAAACCGTGTTTTGCTGAATATCAGGAGCATAAATGACATCATGTATGAATGAGGCTCGAATACCATGTAAATTTAATTCACATGTGCCAGTACTCTTTACTTCAACTCTAGAATTGTTTCCAACATACTAATCTATTTCAGGTTATAGTGTTCCACGATCTTTACTTACATGGTTTGTGGCTCTTGAGTTATAATCCTCATACAAGAATTTCATTAAGCATTGCAGTGCTAGAGACAAAAGCATTAGTTGAAGTAATAAAGTAATTTGTTACCTCTTTTGGCCCACTTTTAAAAGCAAAGTGACAACACTTGATTGTAGCATTTCATCTTGCCCTTGTTCTTCAGCCCATTGTGTTTCTTGCTTTGGAAGATTTTAGCTCTCTTGGGTGTTTGAGCGATCTCTTTCCCTTTGTTGTTAAACTTAGAGTTCCTCATGTACTTGAGACCTAGAACTTTATGCAAACTAGTTTTAGTAGCATAAGGATGAGTAGAGGATCTAACAACTTTGACGCTCTCATCTTTTAACTCCAAATGACGTGCTATATCATCCAAATGATGCATCATATTGATTTTCATATGTTCTTAATTTTTAGGAAGAAACCTAATAACAACTTAGACTTGTTGTTCATGAGTGAAAGCATGACATATTGTCTTTAGCACTCGTATCATGTTTGATGTCTTCTAAACATACTGCCTTATGGTTTGATTTTGATGATTTCGATAGGAGTCAAACTTGATAGTAAGCTTCCTCAATTTAATGGATATGTACTCTCAAATTTGTCTTTCAAGGTAGCCTAAATTCATTAAGTGCTATCATAAACTTCAAACTCACACATGAAATCATATTATATGCAACTCGGTAACGTGATGCAAGTGATGCTATTTTTCTTTTTCTAAGCTTGATAAGCTTCTTGATCTCTTTCATGTTTAGCAGAAGTTCTATGCTTAAGTTTAACCATGGTGTGAATGAGAGTCTCTAAAGCCTCTTAAGATGTACCAAACCTTTTGATATCAAATGTCAAAATTATCACCGTTCAATTTTTTACTCTTGAATTAACATCTATTAAGTTGGATGAGACAAATTATCCTTCATGGTCTCAAGCTGTAGATGTTTATCTAATTGCCACTAGACAACATAATTATCTTACATCTACAATTCCCTCGAATAAAAGTAAGATCGATGATTGGGTTGCAGGAGATGCAATCATCCATACGTTGTTATGGAATAACATGGATCCTAAGATTGGTCCCCACTTTATTCAGTGTAATTTTTATGCTAAGGAAGTTTGGGAGAAGTGTGGTTTTACTTTATTCAAGCCAGAACAATATGACATGAATGTGTGACACATGGGAGGCTTTGTTTGATCTTCGGCGTGGTGATTGATCTCTATCTGAATTTTATGCTTGTTTCACTTCACTTTGCTGTCAGCTAGATGCTTATTTTCCAACCTCAACTAATGAGGATGTCAAGTGGTATTATTTCTTAAAAAACTAGGGCCTAAATACTCTTTTATTTGTCAGCATATTACATCTAAAAGCTTCCTTCCTACACTTGATGAGGTTTTCTACTGAGCCCTTCGCTCGACACCTACTTCTAAGATTTGTACTATATCATTAGAGACAAATGATATGCTCTCCCATGGCTCTAGTGGACATGGAGCTCGTGGCCATGGTTATTGAGTTCAAGGACGTGGATTTATTCAGAGTGGAATCCGTGTGGGTCATGATAGAAATATTGGTAGTCGTGGCTCTCGCTTTGTAATCATTGTTGGAAGACTAGCCATACAGAAGCTTACTGCTACATGCTTCATCCAAGCTTCTACCTCTACTTGCTGCGTTTTCTGAAGTGGATTATTTTTCGTTACCAGCTCCATCAGATCCTATTACTACGTAGAATATAAAAGATTTGGTTACATCGGCACATGTTGAATATGAGGCTTGGCTTCGGTCCCAACATGTGACGGGAACTTTACTTCCTACTGCAACTCTAACACATAGCTCAAAAGGTAGTTCATCTTGTTTATCTTCTACTCTGTCAAACTATTGGGTTATAGATTCAAGAGCTACTCATCATATAACTGGTAATTCTAAATTATTATTTTGGTTACATCCCATATCTCCTAGAGTGTCCAAACCTATTACCTTAACTAATGGTTCCACTTCCCAAGTTACTAGTACTAGAGATGTCCATTTCAGTTTCTCCATTTCTTTAACATCCGTACTTCATCGCACATCTCCATGTAATTTGATTTATGTTAGTTCTTTTACTAAGGAACTAAATTGTTCCATCAACTTTTTTGCTTCTTATTGTATCTTTTTGGATCTGAAGACTAGATAAATGATTGGTGGGGACATGAGTCAAATGGCCTATACTATTTGGACAAGAAGGTGATAGTCGCAACAGATGTGAAGCACACATCTACTTATGTATATCGGTTGCATTGTTATGCTAGTCATCCACCATTCAACATACTTCGACAATTATTTCCCGAGTCTAAGTCTGTGAGTTCTTTTGAGAGTGAAGCTTGTCAGTTTGGAAAACATCATAGAGCTTCTTTTCCTTCTCGTTTTCAGAGTCGTTTGTCTAGTCCCTTTAAACTAGTTCACTTTGACGTATGGGGTCCCTGTCATGTTTCTGACACATTTGGTTTCCGTTATTTTGTTACATTTGTGGATGATTTTTTCCCAATGACTTGGTTGTTCTTGATAAAAGATAGTACTGAGATTTTTTATTACTTTTGTCGATTCTATTTTGAGGTATTGAATTAATATAATACTTATGTCAAAATTCTATGACATGCCAAAGAATATCTTGCCATTACTTCTAGCTTTCAACATTTTCTCAATTCTCCTAGCATTATTCATCAAACTTCCTATTCATATACATAACAACAAAATGGCGTTGCTAATTGTAAAAATCGTCACCCCCTTGATGTTACTTGTTGTCTTATGTTTCACATGCATTTACTGAAAATCTTTTGGGGTTATGTTATTCTTACAGCTTGCTTCTTAATTAATCGGCTTCCTACTTCTATTTTTCATGGAGAGACACCTTTCCCCATTTTACATCCAAATTATCGTCCTTTTGCATTACCCTTATGTGTCTTTGGTTGTGTTTGTTATGTCCATTCTCTGACTTCAGATCTTGATAAGTTGGCTCCTCGAGCTAAAAAATGTGTCTTCGTTGGGTACTCTCGAACTTAAAAGGGTTATAAATGTTATGATCCTACTAGTTTTCGTCTTATTGTACCAACGTACGTGACATTTTTTGAGGATCAGGCCTACTATGCTACTCAGCCGATCCCTATAGTGCCTCCTAATGATGTTGAGTTGGTCTTGCTAACTTATCCACTTGTCCTAGTTCCTCTAGCATCACCAACAAGATTTTAGTTTCAGAGTGCACTTACCATTGACGAGGAACAACTCCCATTACCGAAGTATCACCATCACTTGATTCCTCTATTCCCTCATCAACTGTTGTTCCATCTTCCGATCCTGATCCACCGATGGCTACCCGAAAAGGTATGCGTTCTTGTGTTGGGCATTCTGTTGGATCGCTACACACTTTACTCTAGTTTCTCTTACTGTCTTCATATTCGTCATCTTATTTCAAAGTTTATATTTTATGATCATTTATCTCCTCCCTTCTCTACTTTTATCTTGTCATTGTCCTCTATTCCTGTGACAAGCAATGTTACTAAAGCTCTTGCTCATCCTAGCTAGCGACAAGCCATGGAGGATGAAATGAAGGCATTAACTGAGAATCACACTTGAGAGCTCACTCCCTATGGAAAAGCAACATGTTGATTGTCGTTGGGTTTTCGCTGTTAAGGTTCATCATGATAGCACCATTGATCGATTGAAGGCGGAGTTGGTTGCAAAAGGATATATTCAAACATATGGTATCGATTATGATGACACATTTTCTTTCGTAGCAAAATTCCCTATGGTTCATGTCTTCATTTCTATGGCAGCACATTTTGGATGATTACTTCATCAATTAGATATCAAAAATGTGTTCTTACATAGTGATTTGGCTGAAGAAGTGTATATGGAGCAACCACCAAAATTTGTTGCTTAGGGGGATAATCTAGTATGTCACTTACATAAGGCTTTGTATGGACTTAAGCAATCTCCCCATGCTTGGTTTGACAAGTTCAGTGATGCTATTATTAAGTTTTGATTAAAATGGTGCCAAGTAGATCATTTGGTCTCCAGTTATGTCTCCTTAGCTAGTTGTATTCTTCTAATGGTATCTGTGGATGATATTATCTTTACTGGTAATGACTCGAATGATATTTAATTACTCAAATAGTTTTTGCATACACAATTCGCTACTAAAAATATGAGATGTTTGTGGTATTTCCAAGGTATTGAAGTTGCCTACTCACATACATGTGTCAATTTAAGCCAACAAAAGTATGTTCTTGATATTCTTGATGAGGTTGGCCTTATTGGGGCAAAACTGGTTTATACTCCTATGTAACCCAATGTGAAACTTGATGCAGAACATAGCAAATTGTTACATGAATCGGTAAAGTATCGTATAATAGTCGGTAACTTGAATTATCTTATTGTCAACCTAATACATCATTTGTTGTTAGTGTTGTAAGCCAATTCATGAGTTCTCCCCGAACTACTTATTGGGATGCTGTGTTTTAAATTATTAAATACTTGAAAGAGGCACCTGGTAGAGGATTAATTTTCAAGAATTATGGCCATCTAAATACCATAGGCTTTTCTGATGCTAATTGGGCTGGATGTCCTACTAGTAGAAAATCTACATCGAGTTATTGTGTATTTCTTGGAGGTAACTTAGTTGCATGAAAGAGCAAGAAACATAATGTGGTTTCTCGATCAAGTGCTGAAGTAGAATATAGAGCGATGGCACATGTGACAAGTGAATTGCTTTGGTTAAGGATGTTATTGTCAAAAGTCAGGCTATCAACATTGAACCATCTATATTATATTGTGATAATCAATGTCTTCCGTGAGCGAATCAAGCATATTGAGGTTGATTGTCACTTGATAAGAGAAAATGTTCAGAAATAGGAAATCACTCTTCAACAAACAAGGACAACATATCAACTTGCAAATATTTTTACTAAGTTTTTACGAGGGAATAGAGTGAATTTCTTATGTAACAAGTTATGATTGTTTGATAGCTACATCCCAACTTGAGGTGGAGTGTTAGGAAATAGTAATAAGGGTAAATTGGTCATTTATATCGACAGGGTTACACACATATATATTACATGTATTCTCATAATTCCCTTGGTTAAGATAATACAATACATGGATTTACCCTTACTCAACATAATTAAAGAAAGAAGAACAAAAATAAACAAGTTAGGTCACAAGAGCACATGTGACAAACCTAAGACGTCAAATCTTTGCATTGATTGAGCATCGATTCCTCATTCATAAGGAAGATCGAGTCCAGCTTCCTATAGCCACCTTTTGTGCTTTGGGTAGAGACTGAAGCTTTAAGTAGTATTAACTATTTCTAAGTTCTTTTTTTTTGGAGCCACTAACACCTGTATCTCTTGCTTTTGGATTATTAACAAAATAGGCTTAAAAAGCATTACAATTATGGACTCTCTTGAATAATTATACATTGGTCCTCTTATTGATAGGAAATATTTTTGCATATCTCTAATAATATAAATACTGACTTTCCCTTCAAAATTTGGATATACAAATCAATATTTTAAAACTTTAAAAAGATGTAAAAACTTATAAACTTGATGAAAGGATTAAAGTATTCAAATAGAAAATTTGACAAAAAGTCGAGTGATACGTAGAAAAGATTTAGTAACCCCTCCAAGAGTATTACACAAACATCAATGTTTGATTATTAGATTACTCTATCTATTGAGCACGCAAAATAGCAAGAAAATCTGCAAGCAACATGTGGAAAGTGCACATTTTCTTGACCAATCAATAGAGTAGGAAAAAATAGTGAATAAATGTAATGAACTTTCCTGGTAAAAATTACAACAAAGGGGGCATGTTTTGTAGTACTTTAATAGGATAGTGACACAAATAACTTATGAACTTTGGCTTAATATATAATGTGATATCTAACTTAAATTTGATCAATATAGTTCCTGAAATTTAACTTAATATGCAATATGGTCCCTAAATTTTTAATTCATTTAATATAATCTATGAATTTTTCGTACCCATCCAAAATATTAAAATGTTCAATGACATTGAATATTTTCATATAAAACATGTACCAAAAGTTAATTAATCATATTGAATAATTTAAGTTCAAGAATTACATGGCACATTAAGTTAAATTTGATAGACTACATTAAATAAATTAAAAGTTCACGAATCATATTATATATTTGATCAAAGTTTAGAAATAATTATGTTATTTGATGCAAGAAATGACAATGTTGAACTAAAACCTTTCTAGCAAATCGCTCGTCCTTCCTTACTCGCATGGTGAGTGTCGGCAATTGACACCATGCATTTGCACCAAAATTGGTTCCCGATATCTGAAGCCTACCTAGACAACCAAGGCTTTCCCTTTTGAAAGTAATTCTAAGGAATGAATCACACGATCAAGTTCCCGGCTCCATAGTCTCAACCATTGGATCGCCACCCATCCATGGCAAAAACCAACGCTCAACCAACCCTAAAACAAGGTCCACAAGGTCCAGTCTTACGTTCATCCCAACTCACCAGAAAAAACAAAACGCACACGCATGTTAACACCTAAATTTCGGTAATGTAATGGATAGCCGGAAATAATTTTTGGGGAAATATGTGCATCGATTTTATGCATATTTTAGAAAATTCGGTCAAGATTATGAGCATATGTGGAAGTGGGAAAGAAGGAAAATTTTGATAGATGAAATAATGCACAAAGCCGCGATTCAGATTAAAAGGGGAAGCAATGAGAAATTTGGTGGATCTTTCTTGATTACTCTAGAGCCTATATTATATTATTCTGATTTCCAATCTTTCAATACAAGGAAATCAGCGTGCGAGCAAACAGGCGTCTTGGTTAAAAAATCTTTGGTCAAATATTTGAAAAGATTGACCAACTGTCTTTCTAAAGAAAAAAGGTGGGCTATCTTCGCTATTAAAGACATATGGGGGTTTTCTTGGAGTAGGAAAACGACAATGGAGAGAGCAAGATCACTGTGAAGAGAGAGAGAGAGAGAGAGAGAGAGAGAGAGAGAGAGAGAGAGAGAAGAAAGAGAGGGGCGTTTGGAAGAAAAGTAAAAAAAAAAATACACAGGGATAAAAAGGAGAATTGAGAGGTGAGGGACGTGCAGTAGGAAGAGTGAAAAGTTAGAAAGTTAAAGACAAAGACAAAAGGGTTTCTTTTTGTTCGTGTTTGCTGAAGGTTTCATGAAAGGGGATTCTGGTGGTTTTTTTCATTTGGTTACTCACCAAAGATTTTTTCTCTTTCGTTGTTGTAACACTGGTGGCACGCCCTTGGCGCCTTTGATTCTTGCTTTCGCTACTTGAAGTTCCATCATTTGCTACTACACACCACCCTTCAACACATTGTTCCTATTGTGGCCTTACATCCGACAAAACTGCCCTCTCTTGCACAATGTCTTTGATGGCACTAAAAGTTGGTGCGAAATCCGCCGTTCGTAAATTTCGTTGTCCATTCCAACTCAGAAGTTGCCTATCCAAATCAGGTAATTTCCTAATCCAACTAAGATTTAGATGTTATTTCTTAATTTAGACTAATGTGAATCTTATTGTTTTAGGCATTACCCAATAGAATCTAATTGTTTGAAGTCTAATGTAATCTCTAATCTAGCCCGCGAGATGGCAGACCATTTTTCTGATTATTTTAGATTTTATTGCAGGTCGGGTAAATATTTTTTTAGGATTGTGATATCCGTTAATTTAAACCGCGAGACAACGGATTATTTTTTAAGATATCGCAATATTTCCTTAGGATTTGACTAGTTTTGTTTCTTTAACTTACTTTAAGTCATTTTCGGGTGAACTTAGATGTTGTTTCTGAAAGATCTAGTGCGATCATCTAGAGGGGGGTGAATGGGTTATTTTAAAGTTTTTTGTGGAAATATGTAAAACACAGCGTGTGAAAGCGTGATATGTGAGTGATATAAGAAGAACTATAAACACAAATAGAGAGTTGAGAGAGAAGATCAAGACACAAGGTTTATAGTGGTTCGGCTTAGCTCAAGCCTACGTCCACTCTCTCGGGCTGACAGCCTATCGACTGGATTCCACTATGAATCAAAACAGTTACAGATCAATTCTAAGATTTCAGAAAGTCTTATGCTCTGGAAGTATATGTAACACTATTTTATTTACAATTGGTGCACAGTAAATGGACAATTCTAAACTTATGAATTAAACACTTGTCAGCTTCTCGTCCTTTTTTTAACAGCTTGAAATATCTCCCTTAAGTACTCCTTCATGCCAATACGACTGTTGGCACCTTCCAAAGGAATTCTTCCAATCGACCCGTTGGACAGAATTAGAAGTATATCAAGCAATCTTCAGATAGTGTCAAGAGTCTGTCAATCCTGGTCGCCCATACAATCAGGATCTTAGTTTCCATAAGTAAATACTTGCCACAATTACCCGATCTTCAGAGAATCCAATATACCAATAATAAACTTCATATTCTTGGAAGTAATCAATCTTGTTGATCCACACATATGCTGTCTGAAATCCACGAGCATTAGAGTCGTAAAAAATATCCTCTTACTCAACCAGTCGTCATAATTCCAACTTCCCAGATTTTACCAAATCTGCTTTCCAGACGATACGCGTCTGATACCTTCAGATCATAAAGATCTGAATACCTCCAGACTATACAAGTCTGACATCTCTCTAGATGATAAAGATCTGAGTCCTTCAGACATTAAAGATATGACAACCTTCAGACTTTCCAAGTCTGACATCTCTCCAGATGATAAAGATCTGAATACCTTCAGACGTTAAAGATCTGGCCACTTCCAGATCATACAAAATCTACCAATTCTCCAGATGATAAAGATCTGACCATGGCTAAACACTTGACTCCAAGTCAAATCATAGCATTTTGTCCTTTCGTCATAAGGCTTTGTATAGAGTTTTGTCATCTCCAAAATCATCGATAGATCATCCTCTAACAATCTCCCCCTTTTTTATGATGATAAAACGATCCTGTAGATTTTGAATTGTTTCTCCTTGAGATTGTATCTCCTGCAACATAACATTTCAACAATATATAATAACATTTAATCGTCTAAAATATGCTATTTGCCATCTTCAAAATGACAACAAAGTTTCCTCTAACAATCTCCCCCTTTTTGATGATGACAAAACCTTCATGCAGATTTTTTTTTTAGATATATTCTACAACAAATTAGTCATATGCGATATCTCTTAAGTGAGATAAAACTCTCCTGCATAATATATTTCCTACAATAAATCTCATTAGTAGTATCGAGAAAATACTTAAGCGAATCTGCAATCTGCATCTACAAGACAAAGGTTAGTCTTGACGAATAATCTACATTCACAAGACATGTGTTAGTCTTGATAAATCATGATCAACCTTTAGAAAATCTCAATCAGTCATATTTATCATGAATCAACATCTCAATCAGCATTACAATCCATCCAGTCAAAGCATCCAATCAAAGGTTCAAACGTAACCAAACAACCCCAAACCAACTCAAGCAAAACAAAGAGAATAAAAAGCAGAGTCAAAACAAATTCAATCTCAAAATATGCACTTTTCTCCCCCTTTTTGTCACAATCAAAAAGTTTAAGAGGGAGGGGGAACTCGAAAATTTCCTTGAATAAGACATTATGGCTTCAAAGAAATCTTCGTTTGAGCAAGAAAGTTGAAAACTTTGAAGAGAATGCTTGAGAGAAAAACGAAGCTCAAGGGTTTCAAAGTTAAAGAAGGAAAGTAAGCAAAGAGAGAATTGAATGGTTTTAAGAGAAAATCCTTTCTGAAATTTCAAAAAAGAAATTAAAATCGGAAAGTAAAACTTTTGAAAAACCACGATTCATAAAATATTTAAATAATCAAGCAAAGATTTAAACAATATTCAGACAAGTAAATAAAGCAAGTAATATCTCAGATCACATATTAGGCAAGCGACGTTTTTGAAAACGTACCTTAACTTGCTTAAAATATAATGCCATGATATGAGTTACCTTAAACGTTGTGTTGTCTAACATGTTGTGATGTCTGAGACTTTGTCGAGTCTGGTCATCTCGAACTGAGTCAGAGTCCGAGCTAGCTTCTGATTCAGAATCATAATGTGCCATCAGGCACATATTTGCATACTCGTCATCACTATCGTCAAATTCTTTTGGATCTTCTTCATTGATTTTTTCAACTTCATAGGATTGAAGAGTTCCGACAAGTTCATCAATAGAGAGAGGCTTAATCCTCTGTGTTTCTCTAATAGAAATCTTCACATGATTCCACTCATTGGATAATCCACGTAATAGCTTGTTGACCTTCATAGGTCCAGAGATAGGATGGCTATGATATGCTAGTCCGTTTACTATTTCAGTAAATCGGCTGAACATGTCAGAGATGCTCTCTCCATGTTCCATCTTGAATGCTTCATATTGACTGAGTAGAATTTTGATCTTTGTCTCGTTTACACGGTCAGTTCCTTCATATCTGACATTCAATGTGTCCTATATTTCCTTCGCATAAGATCTATTGATCTTAGGAATGCTCTCATATAGCAATTCCAAACATTGTAATCAAACCCGTCAAAGTAAGGAGGTCTGGTGGTGCTATATCCTCGTACCAAACCTGGAACAAAAGCACTAGACATAGATCTTTAGCTCAGAAGTAAAACACTTCAAAAACAAGCACGATGCTCTGATACCAATTGAAAGATCTAGTATGATCACCTAAAGGGGGGTGAATAGGCGATTTTAAAATTTTTTGCGGAAGTATGTAAAACACGGCATGTGAAGCATGATATGTGAGTGATATAGGAAGAACTATAAACACAAACAGAGAGTTGAGAGAGAAGATCAAGACACAAGGTTTATAGTGGTTCGGCTTAGCTCAAGCCTACGTCCACTCTCTCCGGCTGACAACCTATTGGTTGGATTCCACTATGAATCAAAATAGCTACAGATCAATTCTAAGACTTCACAAAGTCTTCTGCTCTCGCAGCAAGTATATGTAACACTCCTTTGTTTACAATTGGCGCACAGTAAATGGACAATTCTAAACTTATGAATTAAACTCTTGTCAGCTTCTCGTCCTTTTTTTAACAGCTTGAAATATCTCCCTTAAATACTCCTTCATGCCAATACGACCGTTGGCACCTTCCAAAGGAATTCTTCCAATCGACCCGTTAAACAAAATCAGAAGTATTGACTTCTAATTGTGTTTATAGTTCTTCCTATATCACTCACATATCACGCTTCACACGCCGTGTTTTACATACTTCCGCAAAAAAAATTAAAATCGCCTATTCACCCCCCTCTAGGTGATCGCACTAGATCTTTCAATTGGTATCAGAGTCTCGTCCTTGTTTTTGAATTGTTTTAGAGTCGTAAGAATATCCTCTTACTCAACCAGTCGTCATAATTCTGACTTCCCAGATTTTACTAAATCTGCTTTCCAGACGATACGTGTCTAATACCTTCAGATCTTAAAGATCTAACTACCTTCAGATCTTAAAGATCTGACTATCTTCAAATGTTAAAGATCTGAATACCTCCAGATTATACAAGTCTAACATCTCTCTAGATGATAAAGATCTAAACCCTTCAGACGTTAAAGATCTGACAACCTTCAAACTTTCCAATTCTAACATCTCTCCAGATGATAAAGATCTGAATACCTTCAGACGTTAAAGATCTGGCCACTTCCAAATCATACAAAATCTGCCAATTCTCCAGATGATAAAGACCTGACCACGGCTAAACACTTGACTCCAAGTCAAATCACAGCGTTTTGTCCTCTCGTCATAAGGCTTTGTATAGAGTTTTGTCATCTTCAAAATCATCGATAGATCTTCCTCTAACAATCTCCCCCTTTTTGATGATGACAAAACGATCCTGCAGATTTTGAATTGTTTCTCCTTGAGATTGTATCTCTTGCAACATAACACTTCAACAATATATAATAACATTTAATCGTCTAAAATCTGCTCCTTGTCATCTTCAAAATCACAACAAAGTTTCCTCTAACAGTTTCCATATTAGATTTGATTCGATGAATTTGATCGATTTGATGTCATTTTCGGGTGAACTTAGATGTTGTTTCCATATTGAAAAATCAAAAAGATTTAAACAACATTGCATATTTAGATTAGGTTGCATATTAGATAGTGTTGCATGCTTAAATTAGGGTACATAATCTATTTCGAATTAAAAAAAAAACAAAAAATTGTCATATGCATGTCAATAGCATAAGTCATGTCAAATCCATGTGCATGTCATATAGTTTGCACGTTAGGAATTGTCTGTCATATAAACATTAGGCGCATAAATCTCATGCCACGTCATTAGTATGTCATCTAAAATTTGCATGTTAGGATAATAATAAAACTCAAATAAAAATTTATTTGACTTGCTTTGTTATATTATATTTGTTTATTTTTTTCTTTCATTAAGCATTTACATAAATGTTTGTGTACTTGTGTGATCGTCATACATGTTGGGATTAAAGTTAAAATCAATTCAAGCTACCTATAAAAATATTTTTTTGAAATAAAAAAAAAGGTATCGAAAGGACGTTAGAGTAATCTAGTATAATCAAGTCCTTGTACCCATAGTCTCTGGTTCGTAGGTGTAAAGTACAACTCCCAGTACTTTACATGAGTTTCTAATTGACCCGTCGTAATTAGATTAGTGGCGACTCCAATTAAAATCAATCTTGCAAGATAAGAACTTTAACCTAAGTAATGAATTGGTAGGAGCTTGGAAGAGCTCAAGCTAAGTCAACCATAGTAATCCATTAGCCAAATCCTAGGTGGTGCACCTTCAGGGAGGTCACGACAACGTACAACCAAGGCAAATTGGTCAAGTCCCTTTATTGAAACCACCTCCTATTCAAATCTGATTTTCCACTCACGAATTCCACATGTCATCAAAACCAAACTTGAAAGTGTTTCCTCTCCATCTGTCTCACTAATATTTTCTCATTGTTTCTCAAAATATCGGTTCCATCAGTCTCTTTGATTAGTAACCAATGAAAGCTTATCAGGCCGAGGCCAATAGTGTCTGTAGCTTCTGCCTCAGCGACCTATTGAAGTGGAGGTCGACGGCCAAGTCACTAACTGGGAGCTACCTGCGCAAGGTGCAGTTTATGGTGGAGGAGTTCCAAAAACTGGCGGTGCAGCTTGGTGGCGAGATGTTGAAGATAATAGAAGTGGTGATGGTTACAGCCATTAGGGGCACAAGAATATTGCATGATGAGTTAAGCCAGTTGAGCATGGAGGCGAGCAGCCCCTATTGGTTGTGATAACAGCTTTCCCTAAGATCGCTGTAACTATGATCTTAAACAGAATAGTCGAGAATAATTGATTTACGTACTTGATTTGGAATCATCATTCTTGATGTGGAATACGAGGATCCACTACTCAAGATCTTCTCTTTTATGACCAATCATATCACTAGCTCAATGAAATTGCCCCTCACGATGCTCGTAACCTTATGTGTTTCTTATGTGAGATGATTATGGAATGTTATCAATCTTAGGGCTAGAACAAGGACTTAGCGTTATTTATTGAGTTTCCAGCCATGCCCTCTCATTACATGCTGGGCTCAACTTGGCCTACACCAACTAGGCCTATATTAGGCTTATTAAGAATCTTTATATTCAATCTTATTAGACCAAGCCCGTAAACTAGTTAATTACAATCTCAATTTTGGGCTATATTAATTGAAATAGCATTGTATGTGCACACTTCTATATTTGTATATGATTATTCCTAATAGTCAATTCGATCCCATAAAATCTTAAATATTGAATCATGATGGTAACTGCATTGACACAATGTAGAGCCTTCCATGGTTACAGATGTTTTTGACTTTACTGATATGGATTCAATATAGTATTGTGGTAAATGGATAACACTTCATATAAAGTAATACATTTATGTGTCATCTCCTTTGTCAGTCATTATTCTCTCTCTTATATGTCACAAAACCTAATGTGCCACAAGAGGTATCCTTATAATTCTAACGAACCCACATATGTCCTTATGGCTCCTACGAACCTACATATGTCTTTATGATTCCAATGAACATGTATATGTCTTACTTTATAGCTAACTTTTCTTTATGTATAAATAGGACATATCTTTAAGGCCAATAACTGAATGTCCCTAACCTTTACTCAAGATTTACACAGTACCTCGAGCTTTTGCTAGATATATGTATTCAAAAACACAACAATGTATTCAGAAATACTTTGTTATATTCATAAAAGTTTATACATAACAAAATGTTACAAAATGTAAACTTTATTAGAGTAAAATTGAAAAGCAGCTCTCACTAAAGAGCATCATCACATGATGCTCCTATGCTCATCCTAATGACATGTAATACAAATACACAAGAGTGAAAGCCTTTAGTTAGTAGATCTGCAATCATATCATTTGTGAAAATATGCTCTATCTCAATGTCACCATTGTGAACCATTTTCTTTATGGTTAGATACTTGACCTCTATGTGTTTATACCCCTTGAGACTTCTGTGATTGTTGATAAACAACACCACACAATTATTGTCACAATACAACTGTATGGATCCATCAACAAAATCAAATACGGTCAACTCCTTAATGAGGTCCAAAGCCAAATAGCCTAAGCAGCGGCCTAGAAGCATGCTACAAACTTCGCTTGCATGGCAGAGGATGACATAGTTTTCTACTTTTGGCTTTTCCATGATATTGCACCTCTTGCTAACTTAAAGATGTATCTTGATGTCGACTTCAATTCATCCTGACTGCCAGCAAAGTCTGAATTTGTATACTTACTAGCTACAAGTCTTGAACATGTCTATATATTAGTATATAATATCTTGTCCTCTGTAAGTACCTTAAAACATTATTGGGAGCAATCTAGTGCTCATGTCCTAAATTTGATTGATACATGCCTAGAATTCTAGTTGCAAAGCAATATTTGGTCTAGTGCAAACTTAAGTATATATAATACTTTCAAGTGCACTAGCATAAGGTATATTCTTCAATTGAGTTTTCTCAACAATTGTATGAAGGCACTGTGACAGACTCAGTTTGTGACCCTTAGAGATAGGAGCAATTCCTAGCTCGCATTGCTGCATATCGAATCTTTCTAGGATACGATCGACATATGCCTTATAAGACAAACTCAATACTTGGCTAGAAAAATCCCTATGGATCTCAATGCCAAAGACAAAAGACGCCTCACCAAGGTCCTTCATGTCAAAATTACTTAACAACATTTGCTTTGTCTCGTGTAATGATGCAAAATCACTACTAGCAAACAAGACATTATTGACATAAAGTATGAGAAAATTAAATTTCCTCCAACTAACATTGCAGTATATATATTGGTATACTATGTTCTTAACAAAATCGAATAAAGTGATAATACTATGAAACTTTAGATATCATTGTCTATAAGCTTGCTTAATGCCATAAATAGACTTTTTTAATCTACATACAAGCTTACTTGAATCATATATTGCAAATTTTTTGGGTTGTACCATATAGACCCAATCATTAAGGTTTCTACTTAGAATGGAAGTTTTAATATCCATCTGGTGTAACTCTATATCAAAATGAGCTACTAATGTCATGATCACTTTGAAAGAGTCTTTAGAAGAGACTAGAGAAAATGTTGCTTCATGGTCTATTCCCTCTCTCTAAGTGAAATCTTTGGCTACCAGTATGGCTTTAAAGTTTTCAATCTTTTATGTGGAATCCTATTTGGTCTTATACACCCATTTGCAGCCAATTAACTTGTATACTTTCAGCAACTCAACAAGTTCTCATACATCTTTATGTTTTATAGAATGTATCTAGTCTTTCATCGCATCCAACCACAAATCTGTTTGAGGATCTGAAACATCATCTGTATAAGTAACCGAATAAACCATTTAGTCAATATCGTAGTCATGCTCTCTCAGATAGACAATCTAATATGGTGGAATGGTTGGTTGTCTCTCCTTACTGGATCTCTTAAGTGGAGTTACCACAAACTCATCTTGGGTCTGAGAGGTTTGAGGAGCTTCATCAGAAACTGTATCGGTTACAGGATCCCGAACCTCAACAGGTTCAATATGTGGCATGTGAGGCTCCATAATTGTCTATACATATAGAGAAAAGGACACAGCTATCCCTAACGGACTGATATCCTCAGTAGTTTGTGAGCAGCTATCTTCTGTGGCCACATCAAGTTCCAGAAACTTGATCGTTTGTGATTCCGCAAACCGAGTAGTTCTGGAGTCCAACTTACTTAATATTGGATTATACAACCTCATTTTTGCAGGAAAACCCCAAAATTTTAGATGATTTAAGCTAGGAACTCTATTGAAAATAACCCCAAAACTTGGTTATTATCATCTATTCCACTAACCCCAAACCTTAAGTGATATACACAAGTCTCTAGATGACTTTAACATAAGGTAGGATGTCAGCCTTTTGTCTGCCTATTCATTCTTTCCTTAGAGATGCAACACAAATGTTTATGCCACAATGCATAAGATTTTTCCTTAAGCAAAAGTCTTTTGGAAACAACATTTTCAGCCATATAAGCGACGTATATATCCATGAGAGTTAAACATAATTTGTGCAATTCATTGGACATATCACAGCACCCAACCTTATTTGATTAAAAAAACAAAATAATAACATTGTTCCTTAATTCAAAAGAGTAACCACACATGTCTAAACAAGATACGGAAACTAAGTTCCGCCTCAAGGAAGGTACATAAAATGTGTTCTTTAACATCAATTTAAAACTAAAGTCTAGTATTAATATGGCATCTCCCACGAACACGACGTTGACTATATTATAATTTCCCACAATGAACTTTGATTTACCCTAATTTGGCTTCCTTCGATTTATGAATCATTGTATGGTAATCACAATCTGATTAGTTATACCATTATCTAGCCACCACAAATTAGATGAGGTTTCAAATAGGTTGGACTCACAAATTAATGCCAAAGAATTATTACCTATATACTCATGCTTAGACAACCAAGTTTTATATTTATTGCAGTCCTTATTTATGTGATATTTCTTCTTACAAAAGAAGCATAGATTACCTTCCTTATAAAATCATGCTTTGTCATGCCCCAACACTACTACTACTACTTGACTTTACAACCTGGAATTACTAATGTTCTCATACTAGTATTTCGCTTGAGGTAATGCCTAGGTATTTCGATCATTCTTATCAAATTACTAACCATTTATTTCTTTGGTGGGTTTTATTGGAAGATGATTGCATAAGCGTTTCTTTGGTTTACCTCCTACTTATCCTATCAATGCTTGCGGCTTTACACATCAACATGAATACACAAATAAGGTTGGCTTCCATGGATAACATGAAACAAGCTTACAAGGAACTGAAGGAGATTGACTTTGAAGTCATTACAAATATTTCTTTCTATTCATAGGAAAGTAAAAAAAAACTGCACACGAACCAGGAAATCCTAGTGATGAGCTCTCAACGCTCCACTTCATTAGCAAGGCTTCCAAGATTGTCATGGTAGGAAGGAGGCAGGGGACTAATCCATTGACCTCTTTTTTGTTGGGTTTCCTAGTTTCTCAAACGCAACGAAAGTAAATTACAAAAACGAAAGCCAAATAGGATCCATGCGTATACTGAAATCGAAGTGTAGTTTCCTAGGCATACATTTTTCTGCATACAGACAAATTTGCGATTGGTTGTATCTGGATTGTATCTGGATCAGCGCCCCAAGTGTTGCGCCTCTATCAGTATCCACACACACGAATTGAGATCTCAAAAACCCAAGTGCTAGCTTGCAGATTATGGAGTTCCTTTTGCTTAATCACCTGTAATCCTCGAGACTGTCTCGCGGATCTACGAGTACAGAACACCTCTATATGTTTTCTCTTTGATATGTGACTTTCACAAAAAATCTCTAAGGTTTCTTCCCCAAAAGGAGTATATATATATATATATATATATATTATCAAGCAAAAGGGCGAGACCCACTTAAGTCTTTGGGTCATTATCCACAGAACAATATAAAATCAGTTCGATATATTGTGTGCGAACCTGTAGGTTCCCTAGACATTAGCAGAATGCTCAAACTCTTTTAGCAAGACATTATGACTATCTAAGTATAGTGAGTGTCAATATTGCCTACAAAACCTAAACCACAATTATTGTTAGAGTATCATTATTAATGTGTTCCTAGGGTAGACCACTAACAATCTCCCACTTGCGCTAGAACCAATCATACAAATTAAGTCCCTTTGTCACAAGATGTCGGCATGATAAATGTCAACCTTATATAGCTCAAACTCATTTTCCTGATTCCGCTGTTGGACTGTCAAACCAAGTAGTTGACTCTTCAACTTACTTGAGATAACCATCTTTTCACAACCTCAACTCTACGGGAGGCTAGGATATCATACTCTCTTTATATAAGAGGGACAAATCACATCTTGTCTACACATATCCTTTAGCACGATTCATGACATGCCCAATCAAAACCTTTATAGTCACTTGCTATAGCTGACATTTGGTAATGTTAAAGCATTACAATTCACGTCTAGGAAATCATGGCAGACTCAGGTTAAAGGACTATACTCTGTAGTTGTGATGATAAATACTGATGACATTATACAACAATCCAACAATATTCTCATACCTTTCATGTGATCAACTTTATATCTCTATATTCATGACTCGTGAAACTTGGTCATCAGTTGACTCACATGCTAGTCCCAAACGCCATTGACATCCCAATGCACAATGACAATTGACTAGTGACATTTAGAATATTAATATTCATTCTATTAATAGAATTTCACGATCAAATCACGCATTTGATTATCTATTAAGGATATTCAATATTCAAGGGATTAACATTTTGCATTTAATCACATATTCAAAATGAATCGAAATCAAATATAACATATATTCTATTAATGAGCAATGAAAACAAATATTACATATACTTCCACTCACATCAAGACCACTCACTAATATGTCCATGACCAAAAGCGTTACAATGACGCTCATGCTTAGGTTATGGAAAAGTCTTTGTCAACAGATCAGCAACATTCAACTCAGTTGCAATTTTGCATATCTTGATATCACCTCTCTCAATGAATTCTCGAATGAGGTGAAACTTTCTGAGTATGCATTTCATCTTCTGGTGAGACCTAGGCTTTTTAGCCAAAGATATAGCCCCATTACTATCACAATAGAGATCTACCAGATTCATACTAGTGGGAATGATTCCTAGTTCTTGTATGAACATTCGAATCCAAATAGCCTCCTTTGATGCTTCTCAAGTAGCAATATACTCAGCTTCTGTTGTAGAATCTTCAACAGTGTCCTATTTGGAACTCTTCCAGCACACTGCTCCATCATTTACGCAAAAAACAAATCCTGACTGCGATCAAAGGTCATCGTTGTCAATTAGGAAACTAGCATATGTGTAACCACTTACAGTGATCTGTTCTCACATCCATAGACTAAAAATATATCCTTAGTTCTACTTAAGTACTTAATAATATTTTTAACGGCTATCCAGTGAAGTTTTCCTAGAGCTGATTGGTATCTACTTGTCATGCTCAAAGCATGAGTAACATTAGGACGAATGCAGAACATCACATACATGAGTAAGGATTCTTGAGTCCTTATGCAATCTCGCTCATCTTGTGAGTAAGGACACTAAGTCTTGCTAAGACTTATGCCATGTGTCATTAGGAGGAGAAAACCTTTCTTGGAATCTTGCATGTTAAACCTATTGATGACTTTGTCAATATATGTACTTTGACTCAGTCCAATAAGTCTCTTTAATCTATCTCTATAGATCATGATTCCCAAGATATAGTTTGTCTCTCCCATGTCCTTAATATAGAAACATTTTCCTAGCCTTGTCTTAACTGACTGAAGTATAGGAATGTCGTTTCCAATGAGTAGTATGTCATCCACATACAACACTAGAAACACAATTGAGCTCCCACTAGATTTCTTATATATACAAGATTCTTCTTTATTTCTAATGCAATCAGATTCTTTTACAGTTTCATCGAAATGAATATTCTAGCTCTACAATGCCTACTTCAGTCCATAAATAGAACGTTGAAGCTTGCATATCTTCCTAGCGTTATCAGGTGATGTAAAGCCTTCAGGTTGTGTCATATACACATCCTCCTCTAGGTTTCTGTTGAGGAAAGTCGTCTTTACATCCATTTGCTATATCTCATAATCATAATATGCAGCAAACGCTAGGATAATCTGAATGGACTTAAACATATCAACTGGCGAATAGGTCTCATCATAGTCAATACCATGAGTTTCTTTGAAACATTTAGCGACTATCCTTGCTTTATGGATGTGAGCATTTCCATCCATATCAGTTTTCTTCTTGAAAACCCATTTACACCCTATAGGTTTGACATCTTCAAGTGAATCAACCAAAGTCCAAACTTGGTTTTGATACATTGAGTCTATTTCAGATTTCATGGCCTAAAGCCATATGTCGGAGTTTGGGCCCATAGCTTCTGCATAAGTCGTAAGCTCGTCATTTTCTATCAACAATAGATGACGATGTTCGGTCACATGAAAGCCATATCTCATAAGCTCACAATGTGTTCTTTCAGACCTATGAACGGTAGGTGCCACTGGAGCAGACTCTACTCTCTTTGTAGATCTAATTGAGGTTTTTCGTGAACTGAAACATCCTCTTGTGGCACAATAACTTCTTCGAGGTTTACCTATTCCCATCGGTTCTTTTAGTAAGAAACTCTTTCTCTAAAAATACACCATTTCAAGTAACAAATACTTTGGTCTCTGATGGGTCATAAAAATAATATCCTTTTGTTAGCTTAGGATATCATACAACGAAGCATTTATCAGATTTAGGTCCAAGCTTATCAGAAATTAAACACTTTACATAAGCTTCACAACCCCAAATCTTTAAAAAAGACATACTATGAACATTTCCTATCCACATCTCATATGGCGTCTTCTCTACAGCTTTTGATGGACTTCTATTTAGTGTGAAAGCAACTGTCTCAAGCTCATATCCCCCAAAAGATAATGGAAGATCTAAATGACTCATCATTGATCGAACCATGTCTAATAAAGTTTGATTTCTCCTTTCAAAGACACCATTCCACTGTGGTGTTCCAGGTGGAGTAAGCTGTGAAATAATTCCACTTTTTTTGAGATGGTCATTGAATTCTTGGCTTAGATATTCTCCTCATTGATAAGATTGAAGAGCCTTGATACTCTTGCCAAGCTGATTTTGTACTTCATTCTGAAATTCCTTAACTTTTCAAAGGACTCGGATTTGTGTTTCATTAAATAAACATATTTGTATCTACTGAAATCATCAGCAAATGTAATGAAGTATTGATAACCTCCTCTGGCAATAGAACTTAGTGGTCCACACACATCAGTATGTATAAGGGCCAATAATTCTGTTGCCCTTTCACTTTGGTTAGTAAAAGGTGATTTTATCATTTTGCCAATTAAACAAGATTCACATGTATCAAATAATTCAAATATCTAACGAATTTAATAACCATAATTATGGAGCTTGTGAATTCGTTTCTCATTTATATGACCTAGTCGACAATGCCATAGGTAGGTTAGATTCAAATCTCTAGATTTGAACCTTTTTGTATTTATATTATAAACTGGCACATCAAGATTCAAAACATATATCCCATCCACAATATGGGCACTACCATAAAACAATCCATTAAGATAAATTGAACAACTATTGTTCTTTATATCAAAACAGAAGCCATCCTTGTTCAAACAAGAAAAAAAATAACATTCCTGCGTATAGCAGGTACATAGTAGCAATTATTTAGTTCTAAAATCATGCTAGAAGGTAAAGCTACATCATATGTTCTTACGGCTAATGCAACAACTTTTGCTTTATTTCCAACACGTAGCTCTACTTTACCTTTTGCAATTGTTCTACTATATTTTAGTTCCTGCACATTCATACAAATGTGAGCATCACAACTGGTATCTAATACCCATGAAGTAGAATTAGTAGTAACATTTACTTCTATAACATAAATACCTAAATGGGAAGTCCCACTTCCCTTCTTCTTCTTCAGATCCTCAAATATCTCTTGCAATTTATCTTCCAGTGTCGTTTGCCATCACAATGGAAGCAGACAGCATCAGCAGCCGGACTCGGTTTGATCTTGCATTGAGACTTAGGCTTAAAACCCTTACCTTTTTCCTTGACCTTACCAGTTGGCTTCTTAAAGAATTTCCCCTTTTGAACCATGAGGACATTAGGGGTGGGGTCCTTCGTAATATTCTACTGAGCAGTTTTGAGCATCCTATGCAGTTCAGTCAAAGACTTGTTCAAATTATGCATGTTATAGTTCATATCAAACGTGTCATAATCATGAGGCAAAGACTGAAGAATAATTTCAGTAGCCAACTCTTGACTAATGGGAGAGCCCAGTCGCTCCAGGTTTTCAATGTAACCAATCATCTTTATAACATGTAGGCTGACTAAGCTCCCACTAGCTAACTTGCACTCAATTAAGGCATTTATCATCTAGTACCGTTCAGTGCGTGCCTACTCCTGAAACAAAATTTTCAGGCACATGATCATATCATAGGCATCCACGTTCTCAAACTGCTTCTGAAGTTCTGAGTTCATGGTAGCTAGCATTAGACAAGATGCATCCAATGCATCATCTTTATGCTTCTGGTAAGCATTACTTTTAGCATGGGAAGCATTGGAAGCGAGTGCCACCTTGGGGAGTGGTTTTTCTAGGACATATTCCTTTTTCTCTTGCTTAAGAACAATTCTTAAGCTTCTATACCAATTCAAGAAGTTTAAACCATTCAATCTTTCCTTCTCAAGAACATATCGCAGTGAAACGTTCGATGCAGAATTGCTTGTCATTATCTACAACAAACATGCAAAGTGAATTGTTCATTAATGCTATTTACCATAAAATTTCACTATATTTATGTAAAATATGTCCCTATCAGTATAATGGACCAAGATCCATATTTCACAAAAATTCAAGTAAACTTTGGCTTACCGCTCAAGTTGTTATTTAGGTAGACAACTCTTTGTCAATTGTATCAAATACAACTCTTGGTTATTGGGTTTGACATCTCATGCCTTATCCCAAACTCTATGCCTCAAGACCCAAAACTATTTTGATAGTCTCGTTAAGTAAACCAATCTTAACATATTTATAACCGTTATCAATCCCATCTTACTCAAATAGTTAAAGACATCCTGTTTTGGCAAGCCCATCTTTTAACGATTCAAGTCATGATAGGTGTATGATTGGAAAGGCATCAACATATTACTTAATTTTATTATGGACTTTTTAGTGTTTTTATTTATCAAGTTATGATTGTATGCATAACACAAACATGAACAAAACATCACTTATCAAAATAGGTGCATCAATCATATTTAAAATAATAACAAGTGATCAAACAATTCCATTCACGGGTCAAGGGGGCCACGGGGTCAAGGGGCAAAGCCCCTTGCGGTGGTCTCGCATATTTCTGGTTTGAATTCATAATTCTGTTTCTTAGGAAATTGTATCATCCGAAACTCAACGCTGCTTTGAATTCATAATTCTGGTTTTCACAGACGAGCCATAACCAGAATTCAAAACTTTACTTTCTTTGACCGTCACTGATTTGAAACCAAATCCCCAAACATAATTCGTAATTCTATTTTCTTATCTAATCATATCACTGCAGGAATTCAAATTCGTTATAATATTAAAATTGATCATATTAATCTATATTTCAAATTCGCTAACCCTAATTTCCTTTTATACACATAGAACGATTTCACATGATCGTTTCAAGCATACATCATATGTAAAAATAATTAGGGTTTCCTATTCAATTTAATCTAATTAAATTACAGAATTCAACTTCAATATATCACATAATCGGCTCTGATACCACTGTTGGGTTTCCTGGTTTCTCAAACGCAGTGGAAGTATATTACAAAAATGAAACTAAAACAGGATCCACGTGTATATTGAAATGAAAGTGTAGTTTCCTAGACATACTTTTTTCTACATGCAAACAAGTTCGCGATTGGTTGTATCTGGATCAACGCCCCAAGTGTTGTGCCTCTACCGATATCCACACACATGAACTAAGATCTCCAAAATCCAAGTGCTAACTTGCAAATTATTGAGTTCCTTCTACTTGATCACCTGTAATCTTCGAGACTGTCTCGCGGAACGCCTCTGTATGTTTTCTGCTTGATATGTGACTTTCACGAAAACCCCTAAGGTTTCTTCCACAAAAAGAGTATATATATTATCAAGCAAAAGGGCGGGACCCCTTAAGTTTTTGGGTCATTATCCAACGAATAATATAAATCAGTTCGATATATTGTGTGCGACCCTGTAGATTCACTAGACATTAGCAGCGTGCTAAAACTCTTTTAGCCCACAAATCATAAGCGGTCTCTAGCAAGACATTATGACTACCTAAGTATAGTGAATGTCGATATTACCAACACAACCTAAACCACAATTTGTTAGAGTATCATTATTAATTGGTTCCTAGGGCAAACTACTAACATTTTTTACATGAAGTAAGCAAAAAACCTATGACATAAATGATCCATAAAGAATCTAGTATTAATTGTAATGTGGGTTTCCACTCTCTTAATAAGATTCTTGGGAAAACGATAATGGGCAAACTATATTTCTCTGATCCAGACCTTGGTGTGGGCCCCATAGCAAAGCGGTGAAGACATGCTTAAATTGAAATAGATGTCAATCAACAAAGTAAGCAATGACTTAACATAATAATACCCTAGCACACAATTCAGGATATCACACCACCCATAAATATGATAACATGTCATGATTCATATCCATAATACACGCAAGCAAATTTGTTAGAGAAAACTTGCAAAATCATAACTTTTGAAAAAGGTCGTTTTCAAAACACATATGCTTCAAATACCCCCCCCCTTAACTGTTTGGCGTCGGCTTTTCCAACCCATCACTATAGAGCTTTCAGATTCACACCGAGCATCTTTCCTTCGAAGGCATCACGGCTCGCAAGCCCAACATCTTGTCTAGAGATATCACGCACGCCTTCTGCAAGAGCTCTGATCTTCGTTCATTCGAGGCATCCCTTAACTCCAAAGAGGAACTCTCCACATAATATGATGTCTGGCATTGGAAGCTGGCTTGCTCCATGCATGTTCCTGCAATAGGGAACAACCTGACGTATCACGAGGAAGCTACCAGACCTCTTTCTCCAAGTTTCTTCACTCAAAGGTATTGCAACTTACCTTTGCCCAGCATTTTGTCTAGCTAGTATTGGAGACCGCATCTACTTCACAACCCAACATTATCTGAAGCATTCCAACTCTAGGGTAGCCAATCACAAGCAACACATTCACAAATACTATCGAGATCAAATATCTGGCCTTGCTGCACACATCACATACCATGCCAACACGTCTAAACATAACAACATGCAACCCTAGATGTTATAAACTCTAGTGCATATTCAAATCTAAATCATACACGTCTCATTCCATGTATAATCGAGACATGCATATGGACGTATGCAATTCTTATAGCTTTTTCAAAAGAATCTACATGACCTTCTAACAAAAATACAGTTCGTTGGTTTTGTCCAAATCAAAGCAAACCTAACGAGGCGAGGACACCTAAACCATGAACTAGAGGTCATTTGACTATGACAAAGAAGTTAGGTGAGGAAGAAAAAGTGCTTGGTTCAACACGAATCAACGGTGGATAGCGAGATTGATTTTCGGTAAACAAGGGCAACAAGGGAAATTGGGGACAGTGACGGTGGCCAACAACGAACTGTGGTTGTGAATGAACGGACAGATGGTGAATAACGTCGGCTCACGAAGGTCAGTGGTGAGCGGCGGACAATGGTTTCCATAGACACAACAGGACAGCACAGTGGAGGTCCACAGTCGGCGAACATCAATTGTTCCATGGACTCAGCAACAAAGTCCACGGAAGATAAAGAAAATAAGAAGAAGAATAAGAATATAGAGAAGAAGAACTCCTCGGCAACAGCAAGCCACGGAAGTGAACAACGGACTCACGGTGGCTTTGGCTGCAACTCACTGGGATGGGCAATGATGCTTCTCTCTTGGTGGCTCAATGAACAAGTGGAAGAAGAGGAAGATGAGAAGAGGAAAGAATGGCTCTTATAGAGCTCTTGGCCACCTAATTGGTTACGCCAAGTAGCATAGCAGGTTGTGCCGATTGGCACTGCCTCTGACCACAGTGGTGGCCTCTAGTTGGGCAGGCTAGGCGACTGCTGCATCTACCAAGTGGTGGCCATGTAGTCCCCATGGCTGCACAAGCATGCCCAGCATAATCATAAGCTAGGATCTTAGGTTCTAGGAGCCAATAATGACCTTAAAAGCTAAAGGCACTTTTGGTACATGGCCGCCAAGTGGGGGGTTGCTTAAGGTGTTCTTGGCTTCCATTGGCCACCATGGGCGGCTGGACATAATATAAAAGGAGAAAGAGGGGTGTCGTTGACTGGAGAAACGAAAAGGTGGCGATGGTTAGGTGGCGAGTGGTGGTCATCAGCACTCCCAAAGGTCAGTCGACAAATGGCTTTCCTGTGGGTGGCTGGTAATTCTATTGTGTGGTTCCGGGGTAGGGGTGTGAAAATCATGTCGCCTTGATACTAATTTGGGAATTGAATTTAGGGTCAAGTCAAAATGAATCTAATTGATGAAACTATACTAACTTATTGATTGATAATTTCCATAAAAACTAAGTTAGAAACCTTATAGTGGCATCAAATTCCTACTGACTAAAGAGAAAGATGGATAGACAGAGCGTAAGGCGATGGTGGACATAGCGGGGTCTTCCATGCATTCCTTGATAAACTCGATTCCCTTGAGTAGTTAAAAAGTGGTTTCATGGCTCTTCCAAGTTGAACGTTTCCCAATTCCTTTCGGAGTCCTTTGCTTCTCAGCCATGGTTCGTTTATGCATATCATAGGCATTTGGATTTTGAGCATGTCACATGCTTTCTTAGGATTTGAATTGTTAGGATGACCAGTGGTCTAATAAGTTCCTTTACAAGTACAATTTTTGAGTTTCTTACGGTTGAAACTAGAGGCATACAGAACAAGATGCCCATTTTCTTTCTTTAGTTTCTCTTCCTTTGCGATCTCCCTAACCATGAGTTCATTAACTAATTTCATCTTCGAAATTGTAATTAGTTCTGATGATACCAAAATCAGGTGGGAGGGCTTGATGCACAATGCAGGTGTCACGAATGAAAACATTAAGAGCTCTGAGTTTGGTCAGTAGGTCTACCATCCTTAGGACATAATCGTTAACTCCTTCAAAACCATCATACCTCATATTGAAGAGTCCTTATAGATGCGTCCGAATCTCTGGCATATCCCCACTAAGCGCAATATAAACATCCGCCAGCTCCATCCTAAATAGAAAGTCATCTTTCCATTTCTTGAAATTTGAACCAAGAAGAACATTAATCGTAATGAGTTGTCATTTATAGCGAAGGTCATTTAATAACAAATAATGAAAATAATTAGTATAATGTGAATACTATGTAACTTGAAACCGTATAAGTACACATCTTGAGAGCTACATACATCATCATGTAAACACCTTTGGGCAGAATACATGACATGCAATTGTATACTCTCCACATGACAATGACTATGAGAATATATTTCAATCTTCATGAATTCATCAACTTTGGGTGTCCGAATCACTAACATTAGTCACTCCTCAATTTATAATGCATATGCATCCCTCCACAAATCAATATGGAATCGCCTCATTTGGGAGTATGACGACACATTAAAACATGAGACATCCCACCACAAAATAACTACCAAGTGTGCCACTTTGACAGTTACTTTCCAATTAAATTCTTGAAACTCTCTCATACCAGAAATATAAACTTTATGTCTTACATTTACCATATGCATAAATTTTAAACTTTGAAGGCGGGGACGTTTGTCACTAAAATCACATGTTATGCCAATTACACTGTTGAATTCATTGATAATGTCGAACCTTATACATGTAAGCAACAAATCATGCTCTACATATCCATATGTGACTATATACATATGAGTTTATATTTATACTTCAACAAACCATAGAAAAATATAGTAGAAAATGCCAAAATACTCCAAAAGGTACAAGTACATAGGGTTCCATATACATTTTTACATTCATAAAAGTATCAAACATGCAAAATAAATTGACCATAATTTAGAACACACTCATACGAACTCAACGCCACCAAAAATGCTCCAACCGGAGCTTGGATGCGCCTTCACACCAGCTTGAAAAATAGTTTGAAACTAGACAGACCGGTTCCGTTCAATTTGGGCGGACCCAATCGGACCGCCAGATTAGTATGGTCAATGGACCGGACCTAGTCAACAAGTCGAACCCGAGTCAAGTCAATGGTCAGGCCAGGTCAAGATCAATGGCTCAGGTTAGTCGTAGGTAATGCCTTTGACTTGGGTGACATCAGCATGATGTCATGCTAACATCATCCAAGGCGGCACTACTTCGCGCTTGCCCACGTGTAAGGATAGTGGGGGCGTGAGCGGTACTAGTTAGCGCGTGGGCTCGCAAGGCGATGGTCGGCGATGGGAGGCTGTCCAGTCTCGTTTAATGGTTCACCACCCCTCAAGATGCTCGTACAATGAGCACAACCCATTTACTCATTCAAAATGAACTTTTATCCGATAAATTTTTCAAAATGACTATAAAAGCCATGTGTTCTTGATCTGAAATGTGGCAGCTCTGACACTACTTGTTGGCCGTGTCAATGGTTTTTTCTAGGATCACCATAACGAGAATATATAACAGAACAGTCGAGAAGAGTTGATTTACTTACTTGATTTATAATTTATCGTTCTTGATGTGGAATACGATAATCCACTGCTCAAAATATTCTCCTCTATAACCCATCGTATCACTAGTTCAATAAGATTACCCCTCACAATGCTCGTAACCTTATGTGCTCCTTATGTGAGGTAATTGTGAAATGTTATCATTCTTAAGGCTAGAGGAGGGACTTGAGCGCTATTTAAAGAGTTTCTAGCCAAACCCTCTTATTACAAGCTAGGCTTAACTCGGCCCACACCAACTAGGCCCATATTAGACTGATTAAGAATCCTTGCATCCAACCTTATTACCAAGCCTGTAAAATAGTTAATCTCAATTAATTTAGCCCACATTAGAAAAACTCTTACAACAACTAGCTAATGGACAACATAGGAAAAGGGATAGAAAGCTATGGCGTCACGACCGGGTTCGGCACGACCTTTCACCAAAGGACCAGGGCGTAGCCCTCCAAAAGGCGCTCATTAGGTAATTTTCCTATGAAATTTTTTTTATGTTCTATTTAGTTATGGTCTGTTTGGGGTGAGCTCCCATGAGTTCAGGTGATGGAGGGTGCGAACTCCCATTGACTCAGTTGACTTGAGTAGTTGAAGTGAATGGAATAGATGCCGGTTCATGCACGGCTTTTTGGCACATAATGACGATCCAGATGTGCAGTAGACAATAAATCATGTAAACTTATGATATTTACTTGAATCGTGATTCAACAAAGTGAGCTTGTATATGGAATATAATTGTTTATAATGAGAAAAGAACGTTCCTTTAATGAGAAAAGAAGAATAAGAGCACATTCACGTGAAATTCATCATTATGATTCACATTAACCCAAATAAATTGGTTAAATGCAATAACCTCTCCTATATGGATAAATTCTAAGCTTGCTTCTTCAAATCTTGTCTGGTCAATTACCTAAATTATCTAGAAATATCTATTGCTTACTCCAGATGGGTATATTCCATTTTATATGAAGTGAGCGGCTCATATAACAATATGATATTGCCATCTTTATAGCTTTTCATTAATAAAATAAATTAAGGGCTAATACACACACAAAAAACCCACACTAAGCTTACTATGATACAAAAATCCCAAACTGTTTTTTTTTAGTTTCACTAAACATTTAACCTTATCAATTGTGACACAAATACTCCAAAATTTTTAGTATAAAAAATTTTTGCATCTAAACCAATATAAAATATAAATATCATAAATAGAACTGAAATAGTAGATGTATATAAGTTACACCTTTATAGGTTTGTTTTTTTTTTCTTGTGATAAAGTTGGGAGGGTTCATAGGATCTTTTGACATAAAAAAAGGTACTTGTGTTACTTTGGAATTTTTTTGTGATATTTTTCCTAAAAATAACTAAACATATTTGGTAATTTCATTTAATTGCTTACCCCCACAATGCTATTAACTATTAAAAAAAAGGAAAATATGGATAGCCATCATTTTAGACGAAGTAGCCACAAAAATGAGTTCGCACTTGTTTAGTAGACTATCTTCATTATTCGAAGAAGACATTTATTAGAAGTGTCTAGGGTAACCCTCATTATTCAAGGCAAATTTATATTTGATTGAAAGTTCCTTATATGTTTAAGTCCATAATCTAAGGATTATTTTCCTCACGTATCACATTCTGCCTTTTCCAACCAAATTCTTGAATGCTGGAATCTTTGGTAAGGGGATTGAATTGGACCATTTGCTACCTCACTTGGCCATAAGGGCTGCCAAGCTAGTTAGGATCAACACTCTACCTAGGGCTACTCCGACATACGATTTGACATCCTGGAAGCAATCGCCAAGCTCCTCAATGCGAACATTGCTCCCTACTTGCCCATGCTTTGTTCCATCACAACATCGGGAGATCTTGTTCAGATATTCCATATTGGAGGGTCTTCACTAGGAGGTCCAATGCCAAGGCTGTGTGACCTGATGGAGAGCCGCTCAATGCCAAGGAAGCCCGCCACCTCGCCAACACAGTGTTGGGCTTCTTTCAACTGTAGCTGAAGGATGGCCTTGTGCTTGTAAACAACACTAAATTGGGTTGGGGCTAGCTACGATCATCATCTTTGAGACCAACATTCTTGTAGTTCTCTTGGAGATCTTATCAATGATCTTTGCAAAGGTGATGCAGGGCAAGCCTGAATTTACCGACCATTTGACACATCAATTGAGGCACCATCCAAGTCAACTTGTATACGGCTATCATGGAAAACATTTTGGATGGAATCGCCTACATCAAAGTAGTGAGGAAGTCTCTCGAGCTTGATCACTTGCAAAAGCATAAGAACTGATCATGAAGCTGTGGAAAGGAAGAATAGATTTTTATAGGAGATGGCCAGAACTCTCTTGATTGGGAGCACTATTTCTTCTCAATTTTGGGCAGAAGCAGTTTTTATAGCTTGCCATTTTATGAACAGAGTATTTTTAAAGGCCTATTTTAGAGAAAACTCCATATGAGGTTTATAAAGGAAAGAAACCAAATATTTCTTACTTTCACATTTTTGAATGCAAGTGTTTTATTCTTAATAATGCTAATGATCGTACTGGGAAGTTTGATAAAATATCATATGAAGGAATCTTTCTTGGTTACTCAACTACAAGTAAGGCAAATAGAGTCTTTAACAAAAAGACCCAATCTGTAGAAGAGTCCATGAACGTAAATTCCAAGAGAATGTACAAAATCAACATGATCAGACATAACATGAAGAGTCTGAACTCATTACAGACTTAACAAAGTCTGACTCCCCTGAAGAGACTCAGATTCATGGAGATCAACAACAAGCAGACCAAGAAATTTCAACCTAAATAGGGCATGTACAAATTTCTAATTGGAAGCATAAGTCAAGTCATCCCACAAAGCTCATCATTTGGTAACATCAATTAAGAAATTTGTACCAGATCCAAAAACAGAGAAGAGTCTAGTGCTTTAGTACTTGTTTTTTATATTGAACCAAAGAGTGTAGATGAATCTTTGTCAGATGACATCTGGAATGAAGCTATGCAAGAAGAACTCAAACAATTCATCATCAATGATGTTTGAGAGCTAATTCCAGAACCCAAAGGAAAGTCCATAATTGTAGCAAAATGGGTTTTCAGAAACAAGATGGATGAGCATGGAAAAGTGATAAAAAAAATAAAGCAAGACTCGTGGCAAAAGGATACACACAACAAGAAGGGATAGACTATGATGAGACTTATGCACTAATAGCGAGGTTAGAAGCTGTTAGATTATTACTTGCTTTTGCTTGCTATAAAAATTTCAGGTTATTCTAAATGGACATCAAGAGTGCATTCCTGGGAACACACAGGAGGCAGTAGCGCAGCTTGGGTTCCACGAGAGGGTCTTAGATTGCCGGGTACAGTGGCTTGGTATATAGGACGAAGCTTCCCGTGGCAGGGACTTCAAGCAACTTTTGGCGATGACAATGGTGGCAGCGACTAGTCAAGGTGGAAAGAGGGGGTCCTAGGGAAGCTAAGGGAACCAGCAGTGTGTCAAACGGACGCTAGAGCGACGAGAACGAGCTATGAACAGGGAGTCTGGTCGTCAGCATGAAAGAGGTCTGGTCACACGAGGAGGAAGATAGCTCGATCCTAGGCAGTTGGTGGCCAACCAGTGGCCATGATGTCTAGCATGGGACGCTTGGCTAGCCATGCAAGCTTGTCGGGCAGCTAGCCACTAGTAGGTTCCTTCTCACAGATGCACGCCAAGTGCTCGAGAAAATGCCAAAATGAAACAAAGAAACCAGTAGGGAGGGGAAGAGAACTTGTCCGCGTGGGCAGTCGGACTGACTCATGCACAGTCCGACCCATCAACGTTAACCTAGTCAATCCTAGGCCAAAATTTTCCAGTCAACGTTAACCAGTTCGTCGACAAGTGACCTGATTCCTTCGTTGGTCTATTGACCAGTCAACGTTGACCTAGTCAACCCCAGGTCAAAATTTTCCAATAATAACCCTCGGCCAGAAATTTTAATTTTTTTTGCACCAAAATGCAAATAATTAGAAGCCAGGGAGCCAAAATGTAATTTATGAATGTTCATAATCACGCGAAACGAAACTCCATGATTGAATCTAGGGAACTCCTAGGATTCTCAGGCCATTATTCAAACTTAAATATTTACACTGTAAATCCCCAAAAAGGCCAAATGGACAGTTAAAATTCCTAGGACTCCTAGGACTCCATGATTTAATTTGGGGAACTCCTAGGACTCTTAGGCCATTATTCAAACTTAAATATCTACACGGTAAATCCCCGAAAAGGCCAAAATGGACAGTTAAAATTCTCCTCCTTAAGAAATTTCATCCTCGGAATTTGTACTGCTTGACTCCTCAAACAAGTAGGGGTACTGACACTTCATGGCCTACTCGCTTTCCTAAGTCGCTCATTCTACATCGTGATGCTGCCAAACCACCTTTACTAAAGGAATAGTCTTATCCCTCAAAATCTGATCTCTTCGATCTTTGATTCTAATCTATTCTTCTACATAAAACACCTTATCGTCCACTTCAATTTCCTCAAAACTCAACATATGTGATGGATTAGGATCATAGTTTCTCAACATTGACACGTGAAAAACATTATGAACCTACGCTAAATTCGGTGGCAAAGTAGACGATAGGCCACAACACCTATTCTTTCCAAAATTTGGAAGGGTCCTATGTACTTGGGACTTAATTTCCCCTTTTTGCGAAAACAAAACATTCCTCTCTTAGGCGACACCTTCAAGAAGATGTGGTCTCCTTCTTGAAATTCTAAGGGCTTACAGCTCTTGTCCGCATAACGCTTTTGGCAACTCTGCGCCGTCTGTAATCTGTCTATAATAATCTTTATGGCCTCCATTGATTGTTGCACAAGCTCCAAAGCTGTGATTTTCCATTCTCCCACTTCATTCCAACAAATGGGTGTTTTACATGCACAACCATACAGTGCCTCGAAAGGAGCCATCCCAATACTCCGCTAGTAGTTGTTGTTATAAGCGAACTTGATCATGTGCAACTGACCCTCCTAGCTACGTTTGAAGTTTAATACACATGCTCTTAACATATCCTCCAATGTTTGGATAGTCCTTTCTGACTGTCCATCAGTTTGTGGATGATAAGTTGTGATGTACTGTAGACTTGTGCCCCATGCAGCTTGTAAACTCTTCCAGAAGGATGTCGTGAACCTTCGGTCACGATCATAAGTAATCGTCACTAGCACTCATGAAGCCTAACTATCAGACGAACGTACAGGTCAACATGAGCTGATTCGATCAAGTTATCTACAATGACCCAAATTGTGTCATTACCTCTCTGACCTCTTGGCAACCTATCACGAAATCCATTGTGATGTGCTCCCACTTCCACTCAGGGATCTCTAGTGGTTTTAATAGACCTTCTGGTTTGCAATATTATGCTTTCACCTGTTGACAGGTTAGACACTTAGCTACATACCTTGCTACATCGACCTTCATACTGCTCCACCAGTAATGTGGTCTTAGATTCTGCTACATCTTTGTACTACCTGGATGGATACTATAACTACTTCTGTGTACTTCAGCCAAAATATCTTCCTTAAGTGTAGTATCATCTGGCATACATAGTCTTCCTCAAAACCTCGGTATCCCATCCTCCAAAATTTAGAAGTTTGGCTTCCTCTTATCAACGTCAGTCTGAGTGATCTTCTAAAAGGTAGGGTTCATAGGTTACAGCGCCTTAGTCCTCAACTAGATTTGAGGCTCAACTCTCAGGTTGGCCATTAAACAAGAGAGGTGACCTACATCGAACTTGAAATCAAAATCTCTCATTTTCTCCAATAAATGCCACTCCTTGACCATCAAGAACGCCATAGAGGACTTACGACTGAGAGCATCTACCACCCTATTAGCTCTCCCTGAGTGATACAAAATGTCACAATCATAATCCTTCAAAAGCTCCATCCACCTATGTTGTCTCATACTCAACTCTTTTTGAGAGAACAAATACTTGAGACTTTGATGGTCAGTAAATATTGTAAACTTTTCTACACATAAATAGTGCCTCCAAATCTTGAGGGCGAAGTTGATTGCAGCTAACTCCAGGTCGTGCGTTGAATAATTTTGCTCATGAGGCCTCAACTGCCAGGATGCATAAGTTACTACTCAACCAAACTGCATCAGGATACACCCTAGTCCTTGATAAGACGCATCACTATAAATCTCATAACCATCAAGACCTGATGGGATTGTTAGTATCGAAGCTGCAGTCAATCTCCACTTCAGTTCCTAGAAACTTTCTTCACACTTACCAGTCCACTCAAATTTCGCCTTTTTCTTCAGTAATCTTGTTAAGGTCATCTTTATACTTGAAAATCTCTCGACAAAGCGACAATAATAGCCTGCTAAACCCAAGAAACTGCTAATCTCTGTTACTGTCATGGTCTCGACCAATCCATGACTGCTTTAATATTGGTAGGGTCCACAAAAATCCCTTTGCCTGAGACCACGTGACCAGAAAAGCCACACGACCTAACCAGAACTCACACTTATTGAACTTAGCGTATAGTTTGTGTTCTCATACTCCTCCAGACTCTTGGAATACATCAAAATATCGTCAATGAATACTATGACAAATCTGTCTAAATATTCTCTAAAAATCGTGTTCATCAAATCCATGAACGCAGCTGGAGCATTCCTCAATCCGAATGGCTTCACTATGAATTCATAATGGTCGTATCGGTATGAAACGCACTCTTAGGGACATCCTCTTTCCTAATCCGCAGCTGATGGTAGCATGTTCTCAAATCAATTTTAGAGAATACTGAAGCACCTTATAATTGATCAAATAAGTCATCGATCCTAGGCAGAGGGCAATTATTCTTAATTGTCACTCAATTCAACTGGCGATAATCGATGCACAAAATGTAAGGACCAATCATTCTTCTTTACAAAAAGAATCGGTGCACCCATGGGTACGCACTAGGACGGATGAATCCTCTATCAAGCAGCTCTTGCATATGTGCCTTTAATTAGTTTAACTCTGAAAATGACATCCGATAAGGCGGTTTGGAGATCGAATCCATATCAAGGATTAGATCAATCATGAACTCAATCTCTCACTTAGGGGGTAACCCTAATAACTCCTTCAGAAGCACATTAGAAAACTCTCGTACTATGGCGATCTACTGACACATCACCACGCTAGCCAAAAAACTCTAGCAACCATCGTCCAATAGATGTTCTGCCTCCATAGATGAAATAAGCTACATCAAAGGCCCTCTTGATTTCCCACAAACTCATAACTCGAACTTCCAAATAGCCAAAATCGTATTACTTTCCTAACACAATCGATTGTGGCTTATGCTTTCTTAGTCAATTCATTCCGATGATTACATTGAAGTTAAACATGGAGAGTACAACCAAATCAATCAATCATTCTGCCCCACTAATTACTATTTTACACCCCTTACACCCACTAGCTAACAACATGCTAACATGCAAAGGGGGTGAAATGCTAAAGATTGTTCTAATGGTTCCATAGCTAGCCCAACTAACTTAGTAAATCGCTCAGCAATAAAGGCATGTATGGCTTCAGTGTCAAATAAAGCATAAGCAGTATGCTGATGTAAGGAAACGGTACTATGATAACTCATTCCGAGTTTTAAGTTTCAGCTCGGGTCATAGCGTACACCCTTCCTTGCGCCGAAAGTCAATCAATACTGCCTTGAGGTGCATTCACAACAGGGCGACCTACACGTTGCGGTGGCTACATCCTAGTTGAACGACATGGGCAATTTCTCAATAAGTGGCCCTGCTAGTCACACCCAAAACAAGCTCCAAATTCGATGGGACACGCACTGGTCTCATGGTATCTCCCACAAAGGCGACACTTATTATTTGCGCTAGGCGTTGGCTTCCCAACACTGTAACACCCCGATATCGACCCTTATATTTACTCAACTTAACAATAACATAAATTAATTCAAGTTAACGTTAATGTAAAGTGACATGCCTTTAGGCCGGACTTAACATGCACACGGGTCGTTACAACCTAATAAGGCGATCATCTTTCACAATTACTAGGATCAACATTGCATCATCAAAGATCTCGCTCAACCAGAGTAGCGAAAGAAATAATATTTAACACTTCATCACGTCATCAACCCAACCCGTACTTTACCCTTGGAGCTGTACACGAAAACATTATACGAAAACACAAGGAGGGTTTCTTATTATTCTCCATAGAAGGATTTTAAAAGACATACATGTCAGGATTACAAAACTTTCCTTCTACAAACATAACTCAACCCAACTTCTACAACATCAAGGCAACATCAGTCATCGCTCATCTCAGACCCACTATCAACCTCTATGTCACTTGATGAGTTACTATCCACATCGCTTGCTAAATCATCAACGTAACATGAATGCAACGGAGCAGACCATCTATCTCCTTCGAGGATAAAGTAGGAGAAATATCTAAGCAAGAGATGACCTATGAACAAGCCTGTAGTAATTCTAATATGTGTCTCTACTCTCTTAAAACGTTTATCCGAGAAACGATAGTGTGTGAACTCGTCCTCGTGAGTACTGATGTCTTGAAGTGCACCATAGCGGGCCGGGGGTAGATAAGTGGGTGCCATAGCTAATCTAGAAAAATTGTTAATCCAGAGAGTAAGCTACTACTTAGCAAAGTAACACTCCAGCACATAAATCAAGATTATCACACGACCCATGCAATGCACACAACATGACATGTATCACCATCAGCACACGGATGCAAGTTTAATACCAAAACCTGCAAAAATCATGTCACATGTCAAAATCACATTTTTCGGAAAACCATGCTCGTCATCATACTCCTTCACTCCGAAGGCTTCTGGATCAAAATCCAGGCTACCCGTCCGGAGGCATCACGCACACTCATTCAAGAGGTCCGACCCTCGTTCATCTGAGGCATCCCCTACTCCAAGGAGGAAACTCTCTACATCGTCTGACGTCTTGCTATCGGATAAATCTGACCCGTTCCTTTCGTGTTTAGGCAACGGCAATCAGTCCGACCTGTCACGAGGGAGCTACTGGACCCCATTATCCATGCATCTTCACTCCGAAGGCGTCGCGGCTTACTTTGCACGGCAATCCGTCCGGCTAGCATTGGCGACTCCTCAGGTCCCAACCTACCATCATCCGAAGCATCCCAACTCCCAGGGGTATCATCATCAACATCACATCCACATGCATCACACACATTCTCAAGAACACTAGCGAGATCAAATGTTCGGCCTTGTTGCACACGTCCCATACCATGCCAACGCGGCTAAACATAAGATCAATGCAACCTAGATATTTTGAAATCTAGTGCATATTCATGACTAAACCATACACATCCCATACCATGTATGATCGAGGCATGCATATGGACATATGCAACACTTAGGCTTTTCAAAAGTTCTACACGGCCTAGATATGCATGATATAACATCACATAGAATGCATGCAAGACTAGATAAAACACGGTCTGTTCTTCACATTTTCAAAACAAAGAAAAATCCTAAGAGACAAGGACTCTCCCAACTTATGAACTACAGGTCACTTGCCTAAACCGGTACTAACACAAGATGACAACGGCTTGGCTTGACAGTGAGGTCTTGGTCCAAGAACTCCTATCAAACCACAAACTAAAAGTTAGACAAAAACTTAAGGAAGTTGATGAAAGGAGAGATAGGTGACGGTGACTCGGCTCACGGACGACGACGAGCGACGGAGAGGGACGATGGAGAGGACGACGGCGACAGCGTACGGCGGCGACAGCGGCAGCACGACGATGACGGCAACGGAGGACGACAGCGACGGTACGGCGTGGACGGCGTTTCTCTCGGCCAAACTCTCTTAAACTCTCTCAATCTTGGTGATTTAGTGGACAAGAGCAAAGAAAGAAGAGAAATGAAGAGAATGGTGATCTTATAGACTCCATGGCTACCCGATTGGTGATGACAAGTGGTGGTTCAAGAGTTCCTTGCATGTGTTTTGATTGGGGAAGAATGGAGGCAAGAGAGATTGGTGTATACATACGTGGTTTGGCCATTGAGGTGTTCAAGCTTCAAGGAGGAATGATGACTCTAGATGATCCTCCATTGGTGAGTTGTAAGGCAAGATGAAGAACAACAAGATGAAGACAAGGAGGCATGCGGCAAAGAGGCTTAGGGAAGGAGAACTTGAGCTTCCAAGGTGCAATCATGGCTTTTCTTATGTGCATGGATGACAAGTGTTATGGTTCTCCTAAACAAGATGAAGAGAAGTTGAAGAATGAAGGAGAGAAGGAGATGTTCGGCGTGAGCAAGGAAGAAGAGAAGAGATAAGAATGCTTCAAGTTCCAATTTCCAAGACTTTGTGATGATGAGATGCCAAGACAAAGAGAACAAGAGGTAGAGACAAAGAGAAGAGATGAGAGGGAGAGGATGGGGGTTTCGGCCAAGAAGGCTTGGGGAAGAGAAGTGTGCCTTTCCAAGGCAAGCAATCATATGATTCCTAGGCTAAGATGACAAGAGGAAAGGACAAGAGGAAGAGATGAAGAGAAGAGAAGGAAGAGAGGGATAGTTCGGCCACTTGGGGGGAAAGAATAAGCAAGATAGACTATCCATTTTCCAAAGCATGAAATCATGTTCTTAGGGTAATGCACTAACCAAGAAAATAGAAAAGAGAAGAGATAAGATGAGAGGAAGGAAAGAAGGAGGGGCGTTCGGTCTTGAAGGGGGGGCGTACAAACCAAGCTTGTTCAACTTGCAAGGGAAAGTAATCATGGCCTTGTGTAATAATGAGTTGGAATAAAATTTAAATGCAAGACAACAAGGGGAAGAGGATGAAGTGAAGGAAGTGTTCAGCCCAAGCTTCTCCAAGTTCAAGGGGTATAATCATCACCTTGTGGATAATCAAGTAAGTATGAAAATTCTAAAAGAATGAGATAAAAATAAATGGATGGGGGATGGGCGTGTAGTTCGGCCAAAGGAAGAAGAGTATCCTTCAAGCTTCAAGTTTCCAAGATTTTAAATCATTTCATTTAGAGTCAATGAGAGACAAAGAGGTAAGGACAAGAGATGATGATGAGGGAGGGGGAAGGAGTGCCGTTCGGTCTAGGAGAGAAGAGATATGTGTTCTCCAAACTTCCAAGTTCCAAGAGACTTCATCATTTCACTTGAAATGATGACCAAGATGTAATCAAAATAAAACAAGGGAATGAAGACGAAAGATAATGATGACGGGGATGGATGAATTTCGGCCAAAATAGAAAAGGGTGTGTCTATGCATGTGTGACATGTGTCTAAGTTTAATAGAATAGGAGAAATGAAATAATAATCTTAAGGATAGGGTCAAATAATGACCAAGATTCTTGATTAAAATACATGCATATAAGACAAGACTATAGGACAAGATACAATGATTACTAAGACTTAAACAACAGTTCTTTCAAAATAATAAACTTTCTTTCCTTTATAACTTGTATAAAATTCTCAAGAATTTTCCAATCAATTGAAGGGGCTGAAAATCGCAAGGAGGAGGGGAGGCGGACGTTCGGCCGTGGGGAAGAAGTAAGGAAAGAAACAAGAGCCAAAAGGAATTAATATTATACAAAAGAGAATCTAATGATGGCCTTAAGGATGATGAAATGATGTAATTCCTTTTGTATAAAACAAAGCACAAAAGGACAAAAGGAAAAAGACAAAATAGCATGATAACTATGATTACTAATGATTTCCTAAGCAATAATCACTTCTAAGACTAATCTATATCTCGTTGGCTAATATACAAGACAAGAATCAAGGAATTATCAAGGAATAGGCGCACGGCTAGGGGTCGCGGGGTCGGTCAATCGGTCTCGGTGTCGTCTCAACTCGTCTCATTCTATTAGTTAAAAATCAATTGAGTAGTCTCGGGGTCAACACGTGCATAATCGGACTTCTAAAGTACTAACGAGAAATCAATTCTAAGTAATTCAAACTAAATACGTAGCTATTAAAATATCAGACTCACACATAAAATTATATTTTTCAAAGAAAATAGTTTAGAAAGACTTCACCGCAACTTAGGAATTTAATTCCTTAGGAGATGGATGGACAGAACTCAGGGCAAAGGCGGATCACGACGGGTTCTTCCATAATCACAATTCTTCTCAATGCATTTTCTCAGTTTGTTCCAACTGTCTTATCCATGGCTTGCTCAAACTAATCAATTTCTCCAATCTTGAATGTCACGTGTATCACGTGAGTCTTGTGAAAATTCGGGATGTCACAAACACCACCTCTCCTATCAAGTGGAATGGAGTATTTACTCCCAATCATCAGCCTCTTCCCCTGTTAACGACTATCATGACTCGCGACCGTTCGCGATCTAGAAATGGCAGCTATCTCTGTCATGTCCCTCTTTACCATGAGAGCTTTGCTCAAAACTTCGTTATAACTGTGCAAATCCAAAGGTACTAGCTGACTCTAGATATCAGGTTTCAACCCATCCTAAAATATAGTTACTCTATCCACAAGGTTCTCTACAATCCTCTTTACAGTACCTAGATAATTCTACGAACTTGGCCTCATATTCCTCCACGAAAAGCTGATTCTGGCAAAGTCGCAAGAATTATGATCTCTTTCGCTCCCTAACTGTACTCGAAAAATATTTCTCGTTAAACGACACTTCTAGAAAAGTCTCCCACATCGATTTCATTCCCCCAGGGAAGATCACTCCCTTTGTGGCCTCCTACCCGTGGCTAGCGTTACCTCCTAGTTGGTACACGGCCAAGATCACTTTGTTTGCATTGGTGCACCTCATCACTAGAACACCTTCTCTAATCCTTGAAGCCAAGAAATGGCGGCTTTCAAATCACCTCTTCCAAAGAACTATGAAGGCTTCAATTTCAAAAACTACTCCACCTGTTTCTAAATTCTTTTCCTTATTCCTGCCTTCAGCTGCCGGGATAGAATAAGGGGCAAGAGTCGCGTCACCATCAGCAACAACATTCGTAAGCTCGAACAATGGCATCTCTTAGAGGAGCTGGTGCAAGAACAACCGTACCATTAAAGACTGCTGCCGCAACAACAGTTGCCGCAGCTGCGACGATAGCAGCTATTGTGGCTTCCTAGTTCTAGGCAGCGGCATCCTAATTCGAAGCCTACTGAACCATTATACCCTAGAGGTCTTCAGTGGACTTTAGCATGTCTTATATTCTCAAGTCTTCATGAGCGATCCTCGAGTTCCCGCAGGTGTCACCTCCCGCACTAAAGCAACCTATAGTCACTCTTCTCCTTGGTGGTCTTTGATTTCGGTCCATCCTCAAAATCTATATAGCCTGGGTCCATAGCCCCAACAATATTAGTTAGGTGTTTAGAACTTTATCAAATGCAGTCCACCATAGCAAGCGATACATAGCAAGCATAGAAAATAGCATGCGATACACAACAATGCTATCAACAGTGAGCGATACGCAACAAGCCACAACCAGCATGTGATACATAACATGCTTCCCAATTCATTTATTCCTAATACTTATAAGTAAGGAACCTAATGACTTCCTAACTTGCTACCCCAAATAGTATAATTCATCCTTATTACTCCAAAGTGCAAACCTACCTCTAATACCAAATCAACTAGGGCTGTCACATCCCGCTCTCGAGAACTGGCTAACCCTTGTTATCTACTTCTCTACCCAAACAATGCGAGATTCCAAGATTCATCGATGGCCCTCTAATTGATCAGAGTTAAATACACATATAAGCTAGGTAAATAAAATACATCCCTGACATCCATGGGGTATACAACCACTCATCTCATATATATATATATATATATATGCACATATATGTACATAGATCTGCGTCCAAAATACAACCCAAGGAGAAGTCACCACCAACAATATATAACCAAAAGAGGCGGGGAAAGGGAAATTGGACTGGCCATTAAAAGAAGAGAAACTGGGCCCTATCGGTGTTATACTAATCTAGGCCACCCTAAAAGTCTACTACACTACCACCAGGTGGATCACCCAACCCGGGGTCGATATTTCATAACTCGTAACCACCTTAGGGATCCTCATAGTGGTCCATGTGAAAGACCACGGGGCCTTTAATCTCACCAGCGTACCTCACCTAATACTGATGGGGCACCTAACACCAGAGCAAATCAACCCATACCCAAACAGTCCTCTTGTGCTTATCCATGACATACCCACAACTAGACTTGACCCTATCGATTATCCATCTGCTATCGTCGAGTTTCTCTGGTATCACCTACTTTTTCACTCCTCATTCGAGTCCAAATCCATGTCCACTTCTTCCTCTATTAGATCCATGCTCGAGACCTGAAAAAGGGTTAGCACAATGGAATGAGATAAGAATCTCAGCAAATCTACACTCTAAACCTAGACTAGGATGGCAATCGCCCTTGGGTCCCTATCCAAACATCTAGTTTCCCTTAATTCTTGTGCTAACTGTCATCACTGGCCAACCCTAGTAATACTTGGCTCTTATATGGGACCAGATCGTTCCTTACGTTCCTGATTCTCAACGTATCTCGTTCCTATAGTACCTATTCGCACCATCAACCTCACTCTCTCACATAATACTATCATCAGTTAATCAGTCTGTGATCGAGACGTGGTCCTAAGCCATAGTACTTGTCTCATCAAGATTAGGCACACAATAATCAAACAATTTAGAATTACACGCCAATCAAATAAGGTTGCCTACAACCAACCCGATACCCTAACCAGTCTTTTGGTACGCCACCACTCTTAAAGGCGAACTAATACCATTGACCAAGCCGGTCAACCAAATGATCACCAAGTAATCCTCACGCCCCCAGTCAACACCCTATAAGGTTCTGTCGACCTCATTGGCTAATCATGGCTTATTGGCCACCTAATTGATCCAATTGCTCATCACAATATGATATCATGTACATGGCTTTATTCGGCCATATTCACCAAATTATCAATTCAATCGCACAATCAATCTACTAATCCTACTAAAGCAATAAATAGTCCTAATTTAGATTTAGAATATCCATTTTGTCTCATTCACGCGAATCAGGCAATTGGCGACGACGACTCATGGCGATCCATGACAGTGCGGCGCTTGCATGCGAAGGCTCGTACAGGCTTAGAACGACTCAACAAATCCTAGCTCGACACCATGGGAGGGTGGCCCACCCACAGAGAACTCTGGCGATAGCTCCAGCGAGCTTCGTTGATGAGGACATCGAACCCTATCGAGGATGAGGTGCTAGAGACTCGTTGTTCTATCTGCTAGGCTCAATCACCCAAGTGGGAGCGAACGAATTCAAACATGCTGTCGGCATCATGGTTCAAGATATTTGGAATATCTTGTAGATTCAAGACTTGAAGATTCTGAAGCTCCTTGGCAGAACATGATTACTTTTGTCTAGCAAATTCAAAAGGAACTTCGAGCTGACAAACTCTGAATTGGCTCAAATTTGGTTGGATGCTTGAAAACGGGTCATCGATCAATACACGCTACTTTAGTAGTGATTGATGGTTGTTGTTTTAGCGATTGAAGTCGTTTAGATGAACTTTTAGGCATTTTCTCATTTTTGGACAAATTTTTATTATTTTTGTAATCCAGATTAGAATTACGAGTTTTTATTAATTAACGATATTTTTATAATTCTAATCCTAGTAGGATTAGGATTAGGGTTAACACCTTATATAAGGTTGCTTATAGGCTTATAGGAGGAGGAAAAATTTAATACATAAAGGTTTTCTTCTTTGTGTTCTTTTAAGGACTAGATCTTATCAAGGCTTCTTTGTGCCAATCGAATTCAACTTATCAAACAAGATCGTGAATTCTCTAGTTCGTGGTGTTGTAGCATGGATAGGTTGACACAAATTCGTCAATAGGTCACGTTCATACCGAGATTACAAATTTCAGGTTCGATTGGGGGTTGAGGTCAGCAATTCGCTACTGACGGATCTTCGTAGAACAATCACTTCCACTTCAAATACATTGTTTTATATATATATATATATATATATATATATATATATAACATCCGGTGAGGTTTTAGCAGTAGCTCTTGGTCAAATTAGAATTAGGGTTTATGAGAGCTAGTTCTACAATGTCTTGTTATCTTACTTTACTACTTTTCATTCATCAAACTAAGGTTTACAGAATTAGGGTTTCATTATTAATCGAGTTAGGATTTTGATTTTGTTCTTGCTGTGATTTCAATTTTGATTTAGGGTTTTCGGTCATAATTATATTTTATGTAATTGAGTTTGTAAAAAAAAAAGCTAAAAAAATTTTGGCCAAAAAAATATCGGCAAAAAAAAGCCAAAAAAAAGTTTCTGCAAAAAAAGGCCGAATAGAAAAGCCAAAAAAAAATTCAATATGACAACTCGTTTTTATTATTGTTGGCAGTTGGACCAAATAAACAAGAAATAATAGCAAAAATTAAATCTAAATCTAAATCAAGCGAAAATTTGATGAATTGCTGAGTTGAGATGTATATTGCTGAATTTGATCTTGCTTGGTGGTTAATCGATTGTTGTGAGAAGCTTGTGAGACTGGATTCAAGTGTGATAAAGAGCTTACAAGAAGAAAACGAGAGGTAAAAAGCAAGAGTGTGTGAGTTTAATTGAGGGGAGAAAAAGTCGAAATTAAGTTAAACAGGAGATAAGTGACAAACACCTTGAGCAAAACACGTGAGGGAGTGTCTGGTGTGATTTATATTTCTCTAACTTTTCTTGTAGGTTAAAAAAATGTTAGGCTCAGGTCAGGAAAGTGTGAATCAATGTGACACTCATCCAAGGGATGATGCGATTCTCGCAAGCATCCAGTAATTGAGTTTACAAATAGAAGCACTTAGCAACCGAGTTACAAGATTTGAGACGAGATTTGATGATGACCAAGAGCCACCTCGAGGGAGGCAACAAAATCAACGAGAGGAGCCTAGGGCACAACCTAGATGGCAGCAGCAATTTGATGATGCATATGTGTTCGATACAGAAGATGATCGAGATGGCAGGTTTAAGAGGAGAAATGGATGCCGAGGATTTATACATCGAGAAGATGATAAGCTTGGCAATATCAATATGAAATTCAATTTTCCAAAGAAGGAACGATCCTGATGCGTATCTAGATGGGAGAAACAGATGGAGATGGTATTTGATTGTCAGCGATATTCGAAGCTCAAAAAGGTAAAAATTACAGCTGTTAAATTCATTGATTATACTATAATTTGGTAGGATCAACTTGTGATTAGCAGGAGATGCAATGATAAAATACCAATAGAAACATGGGATGAGATGAAAGCGGTGATGAGGATGCGCTTTAACCCAAGTCATTAACATAAAGACTTATTCGATAAACTGCAAAATCTCACGCAAGACAATAAGAGTGTGGAAGAATATCATAAAGAGATGGAGATTACTATGATCCGTGTTAATGTGGTGGAAGATCGCAAGGCCACAATGTCACAGTTTTTATGTGTTTTGGGCCAGGATATATCAAGGGTGGTAGAACTACAACGCTACGTTGAATTGGAGGAGTTAATGGACAAGGCCATCAAAGTTGAGCAATAATTGAAGTTGGATCAAAATTACAAGAGTGGTAGAGGTTCAAGCTCAAATTGGAAGTCTAATTGGAAGAGAGGTGAGAAGCTGGATTGGAAAGAAAACAACACCAAGGTAGAATCTTCAAAGGAAAATGATAAAGATGGCCGAGTTGGTTCGAATCTAGGTTCAGGTAAAACTGAAAACTCTAACACTAGAACGTATGAATTTAAATGTTTTAAGTGTTTAGGCTCATATGGCATCAATGCCCTGACAGGATGGTAATTATAATGGCTAGACCTGGAAATGTTCAATTTGAAAGTGATAAGGAGGAAGAGGATGATGACATGCCACTGTTGGATGACTGTAGTAATGTTGAGATGTCAGTCGCAGGTGAATTAATGGTCGTTAGGCGTTTTCTTAGTGCACAAGTCAAGGAGGAGGAGCATCACCAACAACATGATAACTTGTTCCATACAAGATGCTTGGTGAAAATTAAGATTTGTAGTTTGATTGTCGATGGAGGCAGTCGTACAAATGTAACAAGTTGTACCATAGTGTATAAGTTGGGATCGAAGATTACAAAGCATTCAAGACCATATAGATTGCAGTGGTTGAATGATAGTGGTTAGTAAAAGTATTGAAGCAAGCCCAAGTCCCATTTGAGATAGAGCGATATAAGGATGAGGTGATGTGTGATGTTGTACCTATGCAAGCAAGACATCTTTTATTTGGTAGGCCATGGTAGTATGATCAAAAGGTACATCATGACGAGTACAGTAACCGAGATTCATAAGTGATGAATTAGAAAACTTACACATTGGTACCAATGACACCTGCTGAGATGTATGAAGATCAATTGAAACTACAACGTGAAGCTGAGAGAGAGAGAAAAAAGTGATAAACTGAGGGGTTGCGTGGAAATTCTAAAACGCGAGGAAAAGGAGAGTAAAATAAACGTATAGTGGTAAAAATCGAGGGAAAATGAGAGAAAAAAGATAAAAGATAAAAGAATTTCTATGCAAAATCGAGTGAAGTAAGGAGAGCTTTGATTTTTACAAACCGTACTAACTTTTGTACAATGAGGCACTGTTTACTCCTAATGAACTTAACCCAAATTTACTAGCCTATTCCTAGGCTAGATGACATGTTGGATAAATTGCATGGAGCTTGCATATTTACTAAAATTGATCTGAAAAGTGGCTATCATCATATTATTAATTTAAGAAATTTTATATTAAAAATAGCTTTTACCCTATGGATGTAAGAAATCCTATTCATGCTTATTCCACAACCTCCATGGGATATTTTTATCCATGCTATATCCCTCTCATATTTGATCTTATCCTATCTTGCAAGAATAAAACATGGTTTATTATATCCTAACTTTTATCTTGGCTACCAAAAGCAACAAAAGGATGCACAAAATTTTCAAATTGAGGAAAGTTTTACCTTCTTGAGAATCATAAAATTATCACACATCTTTTGCCTACGGGATCTTTATGCTCTTTATATTCATGTGTCTAACTCCATTAGGAGTGATCGGGTCCAGGGTGGGTAGGTTCCAGACTTGGACCATGTACCCGACCATTTTATAACCAATTCCTTTTTTTTTACCATGTACCCGACCATGTTTGCATTGGACCCTATACCAAACCTACCTTGTTTTTCCGATCTGGTTCTAGGGTTAGCCCTGTTTATATTGGAATTTGTTTTGCAACCACCCATCCTATACAACTTCAAATTTTATATCAATATGCGAGAAAACAACATGATTCTTTTAATTTATATTGAAACATTAGGCAATTGTAATTAATAAGTAAATAAAAATTTTGATTAAACAAAAAAACTAATAATCCACAAGGCAAATTATCATAAACAAAATCATAAGGCAAAGCAAGAATCCTAATATTACATATACGTTAGTAACAAACATGGATCTAATATTAGTCTCATTCCCACAATACTATATGAAGTTTGTCATTTGTCTAAAATGGTTAACAAATCTTTGGCACAAGCATAACTCCTCCAAAAGTAAAATCAACATAACTCATCCTCTAAAAGTGAAATCAAGCTAACCTGATCCATGTGGTACAAAATCTTTGACAAAAACCTAAAATACATATATAAAGAAAAATTAACAAGAAACCATACTCTAGAGACAAATACAAAAGTTATGATTTAATAATGTCTATTTACTTACAAAATTGGAATTTTCACTAAATGAAGTTTATTTTCCAATGATTGGGTTCAGGGTTAAGGGTGGGTAGGTTCCAAACATGGACCCTGTACCTGACCATGTTATAACCGATTTCTCTTTTTTGGACCCTGCACCCGACCCTGTTTGCATTGGACCCTGTTCTCAACCCTATTTTTTGAGTGTGCCGGTTCAGGAACCAGTCCGATTGCACTCCCCTAAACTCCACTCATTAGCTTAAGCTTTTGGATAATTTTCAGAATCAGGTTCGTCTCAATTTTTTTGCATGTGCAACCTTAATTTGGCTTGCATGTAAGATGGGTATTAGAATATATTATATAAGATTAATTAAATCCTTTTCCTCAAAAGATCGGATAAGGACATTGATGGCCAACGTTTCAATAAGGAAGAAAATCTGTATCTCAATCCGGCAATTACGGCAAGTAAAATGCTTCAAAATGGAAGGTAAGTTTGAACTTCTTTGGTAAGTATATCTTGTTAATTTGATATCTTTCCTTAAGTGAGTGGGGAGGGACATGTTAGGTCAATGAATGGAAGGGAGGTGTGGTGTCCAACAATCAATATCAATAAGGAAAACTATCCAATTTCAATATGGAAAAGAAGTAATTAATATGATTCAAATGTATAACAAATATGACTAATCTCAATTTGTAGTTATTGATTCAACTGTAATATCTCAAAATAGATTACTTAAATGAAAGCTTTATTTAATTTAACAAATTTTAAGTTATCAGTTTCACTCTTTAGCCTCTCAAGTCTCATATATATACTATGCGAGAATGCACACCTGCATGCATGCACAATCATGTTTCATTTTGTACGTGCGCATTTGAGAAAAAATCATTTAATCTTTAAACTTAATGTATAAAATCCATCTAAACTCTCCATTATTTAGAAGTTCAAAGTGTATGACTCACATAATCAATAGTTAAGATGATTTCGTCCTACATTATATATGGACAATGCAACATCAACTCGTGCATTTGCTCATCTGCCTATGTCAGCAAATGTGGTCTGACTAACAATTCATATTCACATGGGTAAATTAATAAGTTCAATAATCAATACCGATGGCAAGTGTTTGACGAGACCGTCAATAGTGATAAGTTAAATAATTTGTTCGCCATCACCATATCTAATGAGTTCGCTCTTGATTTCACTTTGCTTTTTCTTGAGATCAAAACCTAAAAGTTTACTATTTTCTCATTTGTTACTTGTTAATAACCCATTTAAGAGCTCTAGAAATCTCTTATTAATAACTGAGTAGAGTATCACACATCAAGCAATTGACCATAACAAGCTTCAATCATGGATGAGATCGATTTAGACAAGCTTGTGAAAGGACCACAGTGTTGAATATAAATTCATTTATTGGAGGAAAACTATGTAGCATCACTTTTTGTAATTAGAAAAAAAAACTTAAATTGAAGTAATAACGATAAGAATGCAATGGAAAATTTAATTATGACCCACACAATAGATATGTAATCTTTACAAGTAAAGATGCTGAATTACAATTCAAATACAAACTTACTTGTAATAAAATTCCAGTCGCTAGATAATTGATCGTGAATTTCTAAATTGACAATAAACTTGTATATCGATATCACGGTAGTCGATTGACAATGATGAATCAACAACTTGCCTTTGAAGCGATAATTTCTCTATATAATTGGCAACTTTAATGAAAATATGTGGTACAATTAATCTCTTTGAAAGTAACTAGTTCTTGCTAACAAATAAGGCAGCTTTGTGAATTTGTCTCTTAAGATACAACACGTCGAACCTATTTGTATCAACATTATATCAAAAGGACTTTGTTGAACAACTTTCAAAACCGGCACATTTAGAGAACAATTTTAAAAGAGAAAATCAATGGACACTCTAGATCAATTTCTAGGAGTTCTTCTTAACGAGACACATCTATTTATAAATGAGGAAAACAGTTGTAGAAAACTGAAAGGACATGAACTCAAGAGTTATGTCAATTAGGCTCACATTAGTTAAGCCATCAACCCTTACTAATAACACTATTTAAGATAGAAACTACCATAGACTAAAGAGTCACATTAATCGAAGAGTCACTCCCCTAATATTGAGCCATTAAAACCTATAATTACAATAATAATCACAATGATTTCCCACATACTCCTCAATGAATTCTAAGTGTGCCGTGAAGATAAACTGCATCAAGATAGGTAGTTCTCGCATTGATTTGAATCTTCATTAATGAAAGCCTATTAGACATACTTAATCAGTCGGAAGAATAAGCCTTGAATCGTCAATTGCTGGTGTAAGCTAGACAGTAGACCTCACACAGAGTATCTCCAAATCAATATTGATTCTCAGTTGTGTTCATTCTTTCAACTTTAAATCTCTCAGAAGTCTTGCATGCTTTAAGAAAATCTAGTCTCTAAATATTTTCATAAAGTTGGTCAACTCCACTCTTATAGATGCAATCCTGTCATATTACAAGGATTTTAAATCTAAGCTATAGAGCTATATGAATCATTAATTACATGGCTTACTCTTAAATTATTGCAGAAAGCACTATTGCATCATATGAGTGGAAAACAATGCTCATGCTAAATTTTTCAAAATTTGCATTATCCTATTAAACCTTATTTATGGGATCTCCAATTGTTAGGTTAGGTTTCCACCTTGGAATCTATTTATCGAAATAAGGCTTTTAAACCCATCCCTTCAATACATAATTTACCTACTCTCTCAACAAGCATTTTGTTAGTAGATTCGTAATATTTTCCTTTGATTTCACAAAGTCTAAAAATATAAAAACTGCAGCTCTTTTTATCTTGTTGAACAAATTTATGGATAAAATTTTTAAGTAAATTCTAGAAAAAAATTTAACATGGACAACTTTTCAACCAATGACTTTTATATGTTTTCACTTTTTTGGTGTATATCACCATTAAACCCATTCTCATTGATTATTTTCTTGTAACATATAAAAATAATGGGATGATCAAATCAAGTGGAAAAAAATCTTTGAAGATTTTCTACAATATAATCATAGTTACATTCTCCAACATGAAAGTTTAGAAGATGAAATTAATTAAATCAGAAATATTATCTGAAAGCACTAGTGCAAATATGATTATTCTAGATTGTCAAAAATTAATATTATCTATGAACTGTATTACAAAACAAAATATCAAAATGTCTTATTGTACATAGTGTTTGTAGTATATATATCTAGATATTCCACTAACATATTACATGCTTTGTGTAAAAGTATCTCGCCGGTATAGTAAGAAAAAAATAACATCTTTAATATAGTAAATAACTATACTTGATATATATTTTATCCCAATGAAATTAAAACATAAAAAGTTCACCAAGTAAGTGAACTTTTGGCATAAAAGAGATAAACAATAGGTAAGTGGTTATAAGATTAATAACAAGTAAAGGACTTTTTAGCATTTTATTATATGAAAAATATCTTTTTTGCTTACTGGTGGTGAGATTATTTAACACTGATTATGTCAAACATTATAAGAATATTTAAGAATACACTTTTCTATGATACTCTAAAGAAATATGCGAAATGTTTCATTATGGTAAACTAGATCCTAAATTGAAAAACAAAAAATAGAAACGGATGGTCATCACTTTCAATTGAAAGAGAATGATCAAGGGCAATTTTGTCTATTTAGTATAAATGGGGCGAATGAAATAATGTCGTTTGTTTTGGTCAATATTGTAGAATTTCAAAGAGTTTTTTTTTTATAGTCGAGAATTTCACCACGGACCCCCTGTGTTCGAACGGTACCAAAGGACTAGATCCTTATACCTCGAGGAAAACTAGCAAGGACCCCAATACCATGGTTCCCCACTTAAGACGTTAGCAATTATATGTTTCGAACTTTTAATCTCGGTGATGAAGGATCAAAAAGAAGTTACATTTAAAAAAAATAGCATAAAATGTTGTAACTAAACTAAAACGTATTCCAATTTTTACAGACTAGTTATAATTTGAACGCACGCCAAGATTTAATACTAGAAATAATGAAAGTCGATCAAACAAATAGTCATAATAGAAAGTCATACTATTAACTGTCAATCATAAGTGTCGGCGTTTACACTTCCGTACAATCACGGCAATATCTAACCGGTAGAGTCGGTTCATACGAGTATTTTCGCGACGTGGCAAGTTGCGAGCTGGGCTGGACCGGTTGTGGGACCGGGTAGGGCATGAAAATCTAGGCAAGGTGGGGCTCACAGGAGGCCCACTCGAGCGTGGGGCCCACAGAGACGCTATAAATACGCCCTACCAACAGTAGAGTGTAGACCCCCAAGGACCAGAATCCTCATACGCCACTGTCTCTCTTGCAGGGGTCCTTGAACTCTGTAAACTAGTGAGACTCTCTCCTCTTCCCTTTCCGACCACAAAACATAATCCGATTCACCAGAACCCCAAAAAGAAAATCAAAAGACAAGACAAATAAAAAAAAGAAGAAGCCATCTTCCTCCTTGAGATCGCTCTGACCAGTCAGCAGTCAGTACCCTCCAAAACCCTAAATTTCCCTAACGATGGGTTCCAACGTCTCCCCTCACGACTTCCCTTCCTCTGACCAGAATACTCCCGCCGCCACCGCCACCGCCGCAACTGCTGCTGTCGAGCCTACGCCACCGAAGCCCCACCGGCAGCTAGCCCTCTCCCGGAAAAGTGCATCCGCTCCTTCCAGGGACCGGCACACCAAGGTGAACGGCCGGGGCCGCCGGATACGGATCCCGGCGCTCTGCGCAGCCCGGATCTTCCAGCTGACCCGGGAGCTCGGCCACCGCTCCGACGGTGAAACCATTGAGTGGCTCCTCCGCAGCGCTGAGCCCTCCATCATCGCGGCCACTGGCTATGGCAGCATGCCCGCGGAACCCATCACCACCACCGTGGGCGCGCTCCTTCCGTCCTCCACCTCTGCATCAGCCCCGTGCCCGGACCAGCCGCTGGCGCTGGCTTCCCCGGCGGCCTGCCACGGGGCGTTCCCGATCCCACCGCCGGACTGCCGGCTGGACCTGAGCCAGCCAAACGGATTCGACTTCTCGGCCGGCGCCACCAACGGTTACCGCCACATGCCCTTCACGGCGTTGCTGTTGCAGCCAGCAGCGACGGAGGAGGCGGAGGAGAGGCAGCAGAGGGAAATTCTTGGTTAAGAAAGACTTGGGGTGTCTTTTCTTGTTTTCTGGTCAAGAGTATATGATATGATATATGCCTTCTTCGCTCTCAATGTGTATTTCTTCTTCTCTTTATTTTTTTCTTTCTTTTCATAGTTTATGGAGACGGGGGCTTAACTTAGAGCATGAAGAAGATGGACAATGTTAGGAGTTGAATCATGAATGTATTAATTGCAAAAGGAATTGGAAAACGTGGGACCTTCGTTTTGATATGCATGGTTTTGGATTTGCAGTGCGTACAAGGTGTTGACCCTGGGTCCACGAGAGAGTGACTAAGTCAAAAGAAAAAGAAAAACAAACAACGCGATTTTTAACTGGACCCACCCCCATCATGGGACATTGTCATGTTGGCTGACACAAGAAGGGCTCGAATGAACAGATCCAGCGCTGATTCAGGTTGCGTAAATCTTGGCTGTCTCTCTCAGAAAAGCTCATTTTCTTTTCAATATGTCGTACCGGAACAACTTTTCGGATTAGATCGATTGCATCAGTTGTTCATGGCACCATTTGAAAATAAAACGATCCAGATAGAAAAGGTCAATTCTCACTTGCATTAATTGATGATGATGCCCCACTGCATGGACCGCGTGACCTGTGCTCTTTGAGAGCAGAGGCCGTTTCAACTTTGACCTTGGATTGCAGCGTGGAAACTGCCGCATCGGCATCAGTGTGTAGTGGCAACTGGCGAGTAAAAGTATCAGATGCCGTATGGTTCGGGCAGTTTGGGACTCAGTTTCACTTGCTTACACATCGGACATTCTGACTTTTTTAGATTTCGCTTAAGGAGGAGTGATAGCAATGGGAGTAGAAGAACGCGCCACACAGGCTAGGACTTGGCACAATCGAAGGAATGGAAGGTCACTCCCTCTACTTCCATGAAGGCATCTGAGATTATTTACTTAGTGGAGAAGCAAAGTTCATCACCAACTCCCATGTCAAAACGATGTTTTCTTGGGACTTCTCATGATCCCTCCTCAACTATTCTTGCTTTCCACGAGCCGTTCATATCTTTGCAAGCTGAAGAATTATTTATGGATTCATTATCCTCACGCCATCCAGATTTCAGACGCGATGTTCTCTCATCTGCTTTCCCCTTGTGCAGCTCTTCGCAAACGCTTATATAATCAAGTTACACACACCACAAAAGCATGACAGCAATAAGGAATTTAACGCCGTAAAAAGAACAATAAGGCCAATCAGGAAATATGACAATTGTTCTTAGAGCTGATTGTGGAAGTGGTCAGCATAACTGAAGCATGAAAGGATTCTGAAGCGGTAGATTACAGGACTCTGTAGTAAATTTCTGCCATAGCCTCCATCTCAACAAGTATAGCTTATTGCATTTTCGTTTCCTAGACAACAACTTCATCTCAACAACTAAAGCTGATCTACATGTTCAGTACCAAGTAGCATTTATTGTTCAACGTGTCAAACACGTCATCCCAGGCAAATCCATCCTAGAATTTACGACCGAATCTGTCGAGATGCACCACCTCCATTTGAACATAAAAACAGACTAAAAAACCTCTCATTTCTGAATATCTTATTCTTCCAGAACACTGGCACAATATGTACGAAGTACTTTAGATACAGTTTACGGGCATTACTCGCAGACGTTATATACCAGCATGCGAAATGTGAAAAATGCATGCCAATCAGTAAACCATTAGGCAGAACATACCATACTGAAGTTATGGGTTTTAAATAGAGAAAGACATAAAGTTAGCAAGCTTTACACCAATTAAACGAAACTCTTGAGAAACAATTTCAGCCGTATTGAGAGGGAATGTGCCTTATCAGACCAACTCTGGCTGATCCTTATCCCCGAAAAGACCACCATCTCTTCTTCTTCCCACAATGAGAGGAGGAAATATCTGAATCTTAATTGGAGAAGGAACTATATCACTTAAATGATGAAATGGTAGAACACATACATACAGTAGGCATAATTCGGAAACCTCATCTTTAGTTATAGCCTACCTTCAGGGTAAATTGAGTTGTAATGCACCTCTGCCCAGAAGCTTAGGAATAGGACTGCAAGACAAAGAACAACTTACTAAAACTTTTCCATGACTGTTGGCACATATCAACAAGTAGGTCATTGAAGTTCATCCTCCAGTGATTGACATGATAAGCACACAGGCGCAAGCTCAAATGCAGAGGACAAGAATGTTACGAGAAATAATTCTCAAGGATAACATTCTGAGCTTGTATCAACTGGAACAAGACCCATAATGCATCATACACAATTAGCAACATCAAACCACGACAGGAATACATACATTGGCACAGGGATGGACACAGAAGTTGAAATAACTCAAATTTACATAAGGCTTAAAAGAATAAATCAATTTGAAGAATCTCTATCTAAAAGCACCTTCGAAAGAATGATTAAAAACTTAACAGAGGCAAGTTTCTTCCCAGATAAGAGATGCGAATTACCTTGCTTCGGTTTCTGGCCATTCGGAAGAATCTCAATGTAACATGTATCCTTGAATGAAGTTATCATGAATATTTTTGCCACATACTGCAGTAAAATATAATATCAGCATCAATCATATTGGAAATGAAGAAATAAAAGTCATTTATATTAGAATCTTCAGGTCTTAACAGCAAGAGAATTTTACATAATGCAATAAATTTATTTCACATTCTTTCCCATTACATGAAGAGTCAGTAAATGAGTATTGCCAGCAAAAGCTTCCAATCAATCTCGGGGTTGTCTCCTCAGAGATAGTAATTCAAACCACAAGTCACTCCAGATACCCTAATAGTTTATGTCAAATATGATGACCACGATCTACATCAAGAAAATCAGAATATTGGAAAAGACGATGTACAAACGACAAAAGATATTATCGGTTGCTGAAGTCATAGAAATAGATTTATTTAAAAACTCATGCAGCAGCAATTACCATGCAATGTAAATTATAAAAGATGTATGCGAGCAGTTATCCACAGTGGCAACTAATGCAGCTGCGGGATCATGTGCCGGTCCCTGTAGGAACCACAGGGAGCACACATGCAGAACATTCCAGGTTCCCCACTTATGTCAAACACGCCCTTACAGAGTATTCACACAAGATGCATATTAGCATAGAATCAAGCCAACGGTGCTGAATGTGGACATGCTTCTTGAACCAATCAAAAATAGTAAAAATATAGCCAGACATAAAACTCAAAAGGTAATGAAATCGACATAAAAGAGACATACCGAATCTGCAGCAGCCTGTAAAGTGACATGATCACCCCACTCGCCATTGCTGTGTCACTCATACAAAGAAGAGAATCAAAGATACGCAGATATTTTGATAGAAAACCACTGAATGATATACCAGTGCTTATATTATGAAATATGAACATACGTGGACATCTTGCACAAGTATTCATCATAGTCCATAGGAACATATCCCTCATAAAGCTCTCGCATTGTCCTGAGCTGAAAAAACAGATAATCGAATAGATTCAGAACATAAGTTTCTCATGCGTTCAACATGATTAAAAGATTGTTCCAGTAAAAAAACAAACCTGTTCTACAATTTGTTGCCTTACGTCTTCATGTCGCTCAGATGTTTTATATAATTGATCTGATAATGCACGGAACTGGGAAAAAACAATAGATTCAGAAAACTACGAGATGAGAAATGCTCATGCCCATTCACATCGTTGACGAGAAAGATAGGTACAACTAAATGCATAATTACAAAGAGAAAATGAAAAACAAGTCAAGGAAAACCAACCTGACAATTTCCATCCCCTTCTACTTTATGCTCAACCAAGTAATACAATCGCAATCTAAAAGATTAAATATCAGTGCTTGCGTAATCATATTCAGTATAAAATAGAATTATATTAAAAGAAAATGACATGGTGAATATTTGGAACTGCCATCACATCCTGGCTGTTTGCTCACTAGAAATCCTTTCCTGATTAAGAGTTTTGAACTCAATAGCTGGTTTTACCAGACCAAGGCTTGGCAGATGCAAAGATTGTCAAGGTGCCGAAATCTATGGCCGAAAGAACATGAATGTATGTATTGTCTAGCCACCCTATGAGAGAATTATCATATTATCATAACCATACATCAACAATGGAGACACTTAAGGTAAGCAAAAGGTCAATAAGTACATGAGTATATATATATATATATATATAGATATATCCATCTTTATTATCATCCTGCTTGCTGCTAACATGTCTACCTAATTTAGGATTTTAGTCAAGAGAGAGATTGCAATTTCAGTTGATAAAGGTTAAAAAAGAGTCTATAGCATTTATAACTTTCACAAGCCAGACTGAAAATAGAATCACTTTTCATAATCTGACCCGACCTCTTATGTTAAAATTAAGTACCTTTCCCGCAACCTTTCATAATCTGAAGTCGCTTCATCCAAGGAAGGTATATCCCCATTGACTCTTGGAACATGCTGTATCGTAGGAATTTCAGTTTGACATTTAAATATGCAAGTGATTATCCCTTCCATCAATATAAACAGGGGACATCCACATTAAATAGCCTTACAACAAATCTGACTAGAGGCAGCCGGCATATTGTTTACCCCACCTCATGCAAAAGAAAAAAGGAAAGCAAAACATTTTACACAACCATACAATTTCATCTTTGATTGTCATCCTGTTTGCTGCTAACATGTCACCCTAAGTTAAGTTTTTTTTTTTTTTTTTTTTGGGGGGGGGGGGGGGGTTGGGGTTGGGGTGGAGAAAGATTGATTTTAGTTGATAATTTGTCAACAACATAAGGGAGAGACTTTAGCTGGTAGAGAAAGGCCTATGGCATATATAACTTTCACAAGCCACGCTATTGACAGAAGCTTTTTCCATAATCAAATTATAAGCAAAAACTAATCCAGGACATCAACCATTCTAATGAAGGAAAACTTACTGTAATAGAAACCATTTGATTCAATGGATTCTCCATCTCACTGTACTCATAACCATCAACTGGATGCTGAGAATAAGAATACCCTTCTCCATCAACGTGGCTAGTAGAAGAACCAGAAACCCACACATTATCTGCTTCTCCATAATTATGAATATTCCCTGAGCATCCACACAGAGAAATTCAGACAATCTATCATGCTGAATTAAACCACAAAATAGATACATAAATGATAAAGTACCTGACCAATACATTCTTGGTGATGAAGTTTGCCAATTCTGTTGATCAATAGATACTTTCGAGTCCTCTTCCTCTGCACGCGAATACACAGGCACTTCTCCAATTGCTAATTCTGAAAACTCTTCTTGTAAGGTATGTGCAATGATCTCATCATTTTCCACAGAGCTACACTCTCCACCATAGTGGCTCATTGGATACTGTCCATAATAGGTGTCGTTAGCATGGTGCTGACTTGTGCTGGTGTAGTATCCTAAATGACAAAGTGGATTAGAATCGAATATATCGCGACTCCACTGAAAGAAATCTGGATCTGGCTCAACCATAACTATCTCAATCCCAAAATCCTGTAGACGTCCTTAAAGCCAAGAATGAGGTTTACAACTTGGCCACGGAACTCTGAATTGCATCATAGAATTATTCCTGCAAAGATCATAAAAACTCACATCTCAAGCTCTAAAAATGTTAAGGTAACCAAGACAACAGAGACCATAGCCCGACACTGCATTTCTCTTGCGCCGAAGCAAAAGGCAACATTATGAGTATACTTACAAGACAACAGGAAAAAAGAGATGTCCAAGGACAACTAGCTGTATTAGGAACAAAATCTTGCCAGAATTCCCCCATCCAATTCACCGCCTCTGAATGCAATTGGGTATGCACAGAAAAAAGCCTTACAAATTATGCCACCGACAGGACCAGATAGATTGGCTCGTAAGCATTACACAATCCTGGTCATAAAACAAGCTCTACCACTTGTAAATTGACACTCCATTAGAGATGCTATCTTATTCTATGGGCATGTAAATGGTGCCACGCAAAAGTGACTCCGCCAGCGGTATCTTTTTGTCCACGTTCAATCAAGTGTGTGTTCAGTTAGAGACAGTGCACGAAATAACTACCAGAAATGGCGAAATCATACTTAATCAATGACAATAAGAAGGGCAATATAACAACTTTCCTCTCCAAGCTTCTCATCTTTGATTTCTACACAATGGATAAACACAGCCATATTTGCATGATAAACTTGCAACAAACAATCATAGGCCAAAGGACTCATCGGCCAAATTCCACATCGCCGTGACTGGAAGAAAGGACTTGAATCACATTTGCATTTAACCTCTCCGGACTCCTCACTCACCGAATTGCCTTACCAAACCAGAAATCATGCCCAAAAAATAATCCATATACCTTCACAATTGCGAACTTAATCCGACTGAAAGATTTAACACCAATCTATTTTTGGCAAGTAATCGCCAATTGATCCATATAATAATCCCCTTCCAAGAAAAAACAAAATGAATCGTCGCACAGAGCGACAAGCGGGTTGAGAACTCACCCGATCAGTGACGACTCGATGCTCATACAAGCAACAACAAGGCTCAAGCGAGAGCGCAAAGAGACCAAGACGAACGCTTCCTTCACAAGACACTGCAGCCTGCGTCGCTGCGTGAACCGATCAATCGTGACGTGGTCTCTGCACGGAGAAATGAAACCCGAAACGCCGATTGATCGAAGATAAGATCGAACCGAGGATGGCAACTTGAAGAAGAAGAAGAAGATGATGATGATGAGGAAGACTGGCAGTGAAGAGGAAGAGAAAAAATGGAGCGAGCGTTACTTCACGCGTTTTATATACAGTTGGCGCGGGGGTGGAGTCAAAACGTCGAGCAAGGTTTTCCTCTGCGGGGAGGGGGCAATCCCCTGCGGACACGCCCACCGGGTGGAGCCGATGGGGAATATTTTAGCGTCGATTCAGGCGCCACAATTTCTTGAAATTGAGTGCCGCTTTCTTTTCTTAATTTATATCTCTCTCCAATTTATATTTATCAGACGTTGGAGATCAATGAATGGTCCACATTCATTCTCGGCCGACGGATCATGGTCCTTATTATGACTTTTTGAATGGGCGATTTCTTGAAATTTATTACATTAATTGTCGAAATCGATTCGATTTAAAATATATACACGATCATTTATTCATATCAGCTGAATATATATTCATACACATATACTATTATTTTATATGACATATATATATATATGTAGTGCACGTCCTTATTATTATTTTTTAATGGATGGGACGCGGCCGGCGTAGGTTTCGCAATTGATTGATATTTGAATAACCCTTTTTTTGAATTTGATGGCCACTGTTGGCGTACGGAATGTTGACTGATTTGCCGGTCTAGTTTGACTTTTGAGACCATTTTCTTGCAAAGTCCGGCATAAAATGATTGACTTTTTTTTATGAGGAAGGCCAATAATGTATGACCATGAAATAGTACCGGGCTGAAAATACATGGTGGGATTGGGTGATTTGCAAATTTGGACACAGAATGGGCAATTAGACATCTCTATGATGTGATACCTAAAGTATATCGATAGGTCCAACTCAAAAAAGTATTATATAAGTAGTACATATAATTTAATATCAAACGATGCGGAACATTTCAACGTCTCTTCTCATATGCAATTTGAATTATGAGTGGCGCATGAAAGTTGATTAACAGAGGTGGGCAAACTAGAGAAAAAGGACCACACTCAGCTCTTGGCTTAAAAAGCTTAAACTATTAGACAAAAGAGTGTAGTACATAAAATATCAAACGATACGGGACATTTCAACATCTCTTCTCATATGCAAGTTGAATTATGAGTGGCCTATAGAAGTCGATTAGCGGAGGTGGGCAAACTAGAGAAAAATGGACCACACTCCACTTTAGTAACATATTAAGAAGTTTGACTTAAAAGCTTAAACTATTAGGCGGAATAAATCAGTGAAGCATATGTGTGTGCGCGTGAAGCAATGCAAGTGATCAGTCATTACAAAAACATTTTTCAAATTTATTATTTTCTGCAAAAGAAAAACAAATGGCTTATTTGAAGGAAAATTGTTCTATTATTGACTTTTTGATATTTGAATAACGGAAAACTAATCGATATATAGAAAATATTCTCCATGGACTGAAAATAATAAGATTAAATTGATTTAAAAGAACAACTTTCTTTTCTAGTAAGAAGGGAATCGATTTCCCTAAAATCACAAAACAATTGGAAAAAAAACGATTTTTCTTAATAATACTTTCTTTTATCGTGAATTTTTCAGTAAAAAACAAACATACTCTAAAATGCATATGTAAAACGACGTAAGACATTTCAACGATCTTGCCATCGATTTAGACGATATATTCAATCGGTAAAATATTGCATAGCGAAAATCTTAATGGGCCTTATCAAACGAAAAAAGAAAATAAAAGAAGAGGAAACAAATCGTCCTTTTGCCTATTAAATTATCTACGCTGATTGAAAAATAATAATGATAGAGGGAAAACGTGGGATGCACAAAAACGGGTAGGATTTAACGTTTGCCCAAGACTCGCGCACGCTGGCCGCCACCCGTTTTGCGTGCATCATCGGCCTTCCATTCGATGGTGGCGTGGAAAGCCCATCATTAGTCAATATTAGGCTAAAAAACAAAAAGACAGAAAAAATAATAATTCCGCGTATTTAATGTGGGCCGTCGGATGTGACTTAAAATAAAAGGACGCGAACGGATTCCACGGAAGCGTGACGTGATTTGGAAGTAATGGTGGCTCTCGGCGATAGCGACGCCCGAGAGGGTAATTACGTCATTTCGCGCTGGGGAATCTTGTCATCTTTCGATTTTCCTGAATTCTTCGTAGGATAAGTCATCTGATGGCGTCATTGATTGGCCCCCCCACCCCACCCCCCTTTCTCTAGAAGGGCAAGGACAAATCTTTAGCTTTTGATCAGGATGAATTTTTATTGTATAGGAGCTATAGTTTATTGCTTAAGGTAGTAAGTACGGCAGTAAAAGTTTTTCAAGGTTTTGATTCTCTTTGATTTGGTCACATGCATTGTCGCGAAGATAAAAGGCCGGTCATGTTCTGGTGTCTCGAATAGTGATGATGGTGTGATGTTTGATTGGAGTTATTTTAAGCACTTACATATGTCTACTTTCTAAAGGGGGAAATTTTGTGTACCGTTGATTTGTTAATAAAATCTTTCTACTTTCATTAATTTTCTAATCAAGTCCCTTCAGCATCAAATCTGTTCGGATTTAGCTAATGTGACCGTTAAACATTGCCAGTGTATGATCCGGATAAGATATGCGGGATGCCCAAGTTGACATTGGTACATGATTTAGGCAAAATTTAGCCAATGTGGATGTCCGTCTTGCATAAATTTTATCCCCTTCACAATACACCGTCGTATGTTGGCCTTGTCAAGTGAGTTTTGTTGATGGTGCTAGAGGGACTTATATAGAAAATTTGTGTAAATAAATAAAAAAGCCCGATTAGATAAATCAAAAGTAGATAAACTTGATTTAAAAAGTAATATATTTTCCTTTTGGAAATACCAAGTGCATGGATTAGTTTTACTTTTGGAGACCATTTTGCATCTCCGCATTAGTCATCATTATACACCTCCGCCAATATTGAAAATAATATTTCAAATTGAGAAATTAAAACATCAAGTCAAGATTTGTATGCTGTGAAAATCTCAGATGTCAAGCACTTAAAAAAGAAAACGAAAAAAAGAGAAGTCAAAGTGTGTTTTTTTTTTCGCAATTATATAAGATTTCGCATGTCGAAGGTCGAGATTTTTGAAAAGTTTCAAAATGATTCTTATTAAGGGAAAGTTAAACCAAGAGTATCTTTAGATGTACAATACCTTAAAACATTTAGAAGTACAAGACTTGGTAGGAAAAGGGTTTACTTTAAAGAGAACTTTTCGTGTAGCAAAAGGATCCCTTCTTCAGTTCAATGGCCTTGCATCTCCTGCGTCTGTGATCATGCGATGCGATTAGCTTTGCCGTCGAGAAAAGACGGTTTAGTACAAATCCGAGTCGAACTGCTTTCCTCCCTTTTTCTTCTTGGACGGCTGGACGGCATTTTTAATCTTGTCCCCCACTCTTTCCTGTCCCAGAAAAGAAGGCAAGCCTTATCTCAAGTGCTTGAACTTCAGGATGAAAGAAAACACTGCTGTAATTTATTTTCTTATTTTTTTTACGATAAAAAAGAGAGCTTGTTTTCAACTATTTTATAAGATAAAATGAAGATATGACATTTCACCCAATTTTTTTGATTGATGGTGTTGATTAGAAACATATGATGTTGATACATACGTGCACTCAGATGTTAATAGACTGTAGCTTGACGTTTGATTTATTTTATTATAATAAAGTAAGAATTGTATTGATTTTACCAAGAAGATATATACAAAGTGACCAGGTACCACAAAACTTACACTTAAAGTGTCAGTATACACTTATGAGTGGAAGGGTACCAAGCTTACGAAAAGGGAAACAGATGTTAGGCGGTTTGCTTCCCATGGTGGGACCCACCAAAAGAATAAAAAAGAAAATCCCCCCCCCCAAAAAAAAATGGGAGGTTGTTTGATCTAAAATTGGACGGCCCTCACGCATCAAGTCGTCACCAAGTCACCGAAGGGGTAAGTTAGATGATCCGGATCCTACAAAAAGAGCTTGTAATAAAGACCAGGGCCAACACACGACCAATAAGAAAATAAACGGCAATAAATAGAAGATTACAAGTTTGTAAAGATAATGTCATCAATATTACAAGTTTTTTTTTTATATCTTGGCCATATCTATACTATTGATTAAGGCTACATTTGTTTTGTGAAGAATACATGATTTGAAAAGTACATTTCTAAAAATAATTGCTCATATCCCCTGAATAATTACTCAATAAAAATGTTTTCTTTAATAATATGTTGGTGGACCATGAAAGTATTTGTTGTCTGCTCAATTTTATAAGAAATAATGTAATACATCAAACACATCTTACAAACTATCTTTTCGTATCAATGATTTAGTTGGACAAAGGTCATTAACGTTATCACTTTGACCTTTTTTTACCATGTTTTGCAATTATTTATTATGAGAAATCAAAGTGAGGTTAAGGATGAATTTGTTTAATGGAAAAAAAAATTCTATGAATTATTTTATTGGATCTTAAATAAGTTACCTAATAACCAAATAAGTTTTAAATGGGTTGTAAATGGGTCATAAATGGGTTACATTATTAATTTTAAGTGTTATTAACAAACTTTTTTAAATGTTATTAACAAGTCATTTTTATACTATGAAAATTCTAATACTCTAATTATTTAATTTTAACAAAATAAATTTTAATTATTTTTATTTTCCATTTTTCTTTCCATTTTTTTCTCCTTGTTCCTTCTTTCTAAGTTGGTTGCCGGCCAAAAGGCAAGGGATGAGCTCACTAAACTCCAGCAACTGGAAAAGGAAAATTAAAAAATAAAAGTGTTTTTTAAATAAAAAAAATTAAATTTGAAAAAAATTAGGAAATTTATCAAATAAATCGTATTGCATAAAATTATTTTAGCTATACATTTTTTAAATAATCATGATGTAAATTGCCTAAACTTGGTTTAAATATGGGAGTGTTTTAAAAATACAGGTCGGATCGGGTATGGATTGTATACAAGTTGGGTCGGATATGTATCGCTAAAATTGTATTGTATGAAACAGATTAAATGGGTCAATACAAGTTGGACCATTTTTTGAATTGACCCAACTCCGAACCGACCCACCCATTTGACGCCCCTAACAACTAGTACTTGAGAAAGATGAGTATAGCATCAACTCGAAAGGGTAGACAAAGTGTAGGGAAGATTTCGTCCTTATTCCTATGCTATGAGTGCGGCCAATGTTGCTTGCTACCGTCAAAGCAAACTCTTTTTATCATGATTATCAGGTGTTTAACTCGTATTGCTCGAGATTAAGATTGCTAAACTAAATTGATTTACAAAGTGATACGATAGATCTTGGTTATATGATTAATTGGGCCTAATAAATATGTACAATTTGTTATGTCACTTTATAAATCAATTTAATATGGTAATTTCAATATCTCTAGTGTTATTCTAATTGGCAGATGCGATCGCTCTCCCTCTCCCTATCCCTCTTACGAAGATGTGGCGAGACAAATATATAACCTCTTAATACTTTTGATTTACTAAACAAGGTCATTTATACCTGCAAATGTGATATCTTCAATATAGTTTGGTGAGTGTGCCTGTATGCAATCACGTTCTTCTCCGAGCGAAAAGTGAGGGGAGAAATCTATGCACAAGTGCAACACGTGGGAGAGGCCCCAATAAAGAATGAAGATCTATTTATTTCACAGAAAATGAATGGCTTGGAAATCATTTGATGGATTATATCGCATATAAAAGTAACTAAAGAAAAATATTTCCAACATCGATAAAGATGTTTAAAGATGGTACAAATATTCTCTAATTATTCATTATTTCAAGAAATCATTTTTAGCAAAATATTTTTAAATTGCTTGTTTTATGTGAAACAAATGGAGAGAGAATAAAAATAATGGCATAAAAGTAGTGGAGAAAGATAACCTAATTAGGACTCCCCAGGCCTTCCACCTATCTTTCCCACGGATTTATCCATCTCTTTCGTAAGGGTGCACGTAAATAACTCTCTCTCTCTCTCTCTCTCTCTCTCTGTGATTATGCCATATGCGCTAGATCCGTAAACAATCATGAAATCTGGATAGTCGTAGAGAGAGAGAGAGAGAGAGAGAGAGAGAGAGAGAGAGAGAGAGAGAGAGAGAGAGAGAGAGAGATGTGGTTGGTGGATGTGGCGTTGGACCTTCGGTGACCATCGCGAGATCATTTTGAACATGATGATGACAATGAAGATGATGGCAACAGCAATAGCGACGCTTCACACAGCAGAAGAAGCAAGGGATGGCGTTGGGATTCTTCAATTAGATAAAATGGAGGGAGAAAGAGAGGAGAGGTCTTTTTATCATATGCACGTGTAAAAAATAAGAGGAAAATTATCATAAAGAAAAGTCATATAATTATTGTATGAATTCCGATAAAATCCTAAACTTCTTAATTTGACCCATTTAACTCTAATTTTTTTTTATGATTTTCCAATGAGAAGAACGAGTGAAGGATCTATCTAGAGTTATGTGGTTTAAGAATCGTGTAGAATTTGACCTAAAAAACCCGTTCAAATACCATAACATCCTATAGCTGAAGTTTAACACAATTTGTACAAGGGAAATATTGAATTTTATGGCTGAAGTCAAATGACAAGCATTGGTAACTATTTTCATAAAGAGCCTATCTCAACGCCTAGTAAACCAATTACAATCGGGATAAAATTCAACCATCAGGTTGACTTATCATATGTTATATTGATTGGACAATTATGCTAACAAATTCGCCAAATTTTAAATCAGTCTGCTTGTGGCACCATAGGAGAATGCTGGCACAATAAGGACGCATGTGAGCCTAATACATTTGGCCTAATTCCCTAAAAAATCCCAAATTTTAAGTCTTATTCCCAATTATATCATGAACTTTTTATAACTTTTTTCTGTCTAAAAAAAATCTTAAACTTTAATTGTAATCCTAAATCTATCTCAAACCTTGTTTTGTCTAAGAAAAAATTCTACATTTTAGGTCAATCCCAAATTTGCCCAAACTTTGTTTCTGTCTAGAAGAAAAATCACAAATTTGTACTTTAGTCTCAAATTTGTCCACATTGGCCATTCATTCAAAAATCGTCATCAGTTGTCCTCAATTTTCACATCCTAAAATGGTATCACTTTAGAGATATTTTTCATGTCACCTTACGAATATGGATTTTTTATTGATGTGGAAATGTTACATCAAGTTGGAATTGAATCATGATAGTAGATTTGAGAATATATTGAAAGTTTGTATTTTTTAGATGAAATGAAATTCAAGGCAGATTGAGGACTAAACATAAAATTTGGGGTTTTTTCCTGAGATGAAAAAGTTTTGGTATATTTGGAATTAAACCTAAAATTGATGATTTTTTATGAGATAAAAAAGGTTTGGAATAAAATTGGGACTAAACCTAAGATTGATGACTTTTTTTAAAGAATGAGGCCCAACACATTTGACATGGTAGTCCGGAGATCATCTAACCCAATAAGCTACATGTACTGTGCTTGCATGTGCATACAACTGATGCATATTGAACAAATAGAAGGCCACTTATTTAACAGGGGAAGATTAGATGTCCACATCAGCATCCCTGTTGCTAGCAATTACTCGTTTCCTTCACGTTTCTTTTTTAGTGTCCTTGACGTTTCTTTCAAGCGTGAAAATCATCTGATTGTTGACGTTGCATGGGGAACGATCTGAGATTCAAACCTAACACCTGATCTTAGGTATTAGTTTTTTTCATTTGAGAGGGAATTTATTAGTTTTTTTTAATGAAGTAGCTCTAATACGCATGAAGGTGTACAGAACTGTGTTTTATAGGCCACTACATTTTAAATGGCCAAGCATGCGCGAGCTATGCGTCATCAACACAAGAAATTGCCGTTTTCTGATTTGGATCGAAAGCGATGTGAAGAAAAAAAAAATTGAAGGAGCAGGCCGATGACGAGCTCGAAATCCCACGCACGCTCCATTAAACCTGATGACCGAATGCCATTTTTGTAATGACAACACAAAGGCACGAGCGAAGAGATTCTGGCAGTGAAAACACCGAGGCACGAGGACAGAGATTCTGTCTATTTGAAAGCTCAAGGAACCCTTCCAAGCTTTATGAGATGCTCAAGTTCGGACTGTTGGCTTTTGCAATGGTTGGCAAAATTCGAACAGATGACCTTTAACTCCTAAGTTAGAATTCCTTTGAGCCCCAACACATATGTCAATCCTGGGAGGTTTATCTCGTTTGGGTTGATTAGAGACTCTTGTTACAATAGGACAACCCCTCGCGTATCTTAACATTAATTTCTAGGGAAACTCCAAACAAGTGTCCTAAACACATCTAGCTACAGGCTTTGGAAATATATTTTAACCAACAATTATCTATTTGTAGCGACATTACTAGGTGGTGGTTGCATGCAAATATTACAGCAAAGACTTCAACACAAGTAGAAAGAGATAGACTTCTAAAGTCAATACAAAATTATCCCTTAACTACTTTGTGAGGGACGAATACAAACACAATTGGCCATCCTATGATGAAATGTCGTCGCTCCGTCACAAACATGGAAACCAGCTAATCTTCCCCTTCAGAGTTGCTATCTCCTGATCTCGTCAACATAGAATGAAGGCAGGGGACCAACCCATTGGCCCCCTTCCAAGATAAAGCAAAGAACCGCAGGCGAAGGTGTCCCTTAAAGAAACTTGTATTGACGGTGATATGGGTTTCTACCCTCTTAAAGTGTTTCCCTGGATAACAGTAATGCATGAACTCGGCTTCATCGGAACTAACATCAATGAGAGCTCCATAGAAGATCGGGGGTCGCAATGGAGAAGTCATAGCTAATCTGAAAAGATTTAGTCCAAGGAGTAAGCATAAGCTTAGCAAAGCAACACTCCAGCATATAAATCAGGATATCACATGACTCATGCAAATGCTCACATATTGTGAATCACATCAAGAGCACACGCATTTAAGTTTATCAGCAAAAATTGCAAAAATTACAACTTTCAGAAAAGCTCATTTCAAAACATATATGCATAAATACCCTCCCTTGACTATTTGGCATCGGCCATTTCGATCCATCACGAGAGAGCTTCCGGATCCACATCAAGCTTATTCACCCTCGAAGGCATCCAAATCGCAATCTAGGCAACTTGTCTAGAGGCATCACTCATATTCTCTCCAAGAGATTCAACCCTCGTTCATCCGAGGCATCCCCTCACTCTAAGGAGGAACTCTTCACATCGTCTGACATCTTGATATCGGAGGCTAGCCCGTACCTTTCACCTTTATGCAATGGGGAGTAGTCCGACTTGTCACGAGGGAGCTATTGGACCTCACCGTCCAGGCATCTTCACTCCGAAGGCATTGCAACTTACCATTGCACGGCAATTCATCTGGCTAGCATTGGCGACACTTCTGTGGTCCTAACCTACCATCATCCAAAGCATATCAAACTCTAGGGGCAGTCATTAATCACATACATCATGTCTACATCACACTAGCGAGATCAAATGTCCGGTCTTGCTGCTCACGTCCCATACCAAGCCAACGTGACCAAACATATGATCAGTGCAACCTAGATATTTTGAAATGTAGTGCATATTCATGTCTAAACCATACACGTCCCATACCATATATGATCGATACATGCATATGGACGAATGCAACACTTATAGTTTTTCAAAAAAAACTACACGGCCTTATAATGCATGTGCATGCTCTTTTAGTCGAAACAAACCCTAACAAGGTGAAGACTCATAACCCATGAACTAGAGGTCACTTGCCGATCGTCAAAGATGACCGCTAGAATTTGAAGTTGGTGAACACGTGTTTCTCAAAGTATCGCCATTAAGTAGGGGTGATCGGTTCCCGGGTGATTCCCAGTTCCTAGGGGACCGGGAACCGGATTGAACATGATTGGGCGGTTCGGTTCGGTTCTCGCTCGGTCCAGTCCGATTACCGGGTGGGTAATTATGAAAAAAGAAACGCAAGCAAAGAAAAATACACAGCATGCAACAGCTCTACAAAATACTTGAATATACATGCATATCAAGTTTGCACTATTTCAAGATTAAGCATGTATTCACCATTTAACTATATAATCCATATAATGCAGAAGATACTCCTCCGAAGAAATAAAAATTCAGCATAAGACTCTACTACCCTTCCCGGTTGTAAAAATAAAGACTCTTGTACATAATACATATAATCACATCCTAATACCCCATTAGGCCAAGGGCAAATTCTCCAACTAATTCATTAAACGATTATGGAGATACAGTAATCTAGACACTGATCCCTATGTCATCCAATGTAGTCACTATCCACTTTGCAGTTACACAATATAACTTATAGATCAATCAATCAACCTATCAACTTCACAAATTGACCTCATAAAGCATCCTCCGGTAGCACCCAACTAATCACTAGAAGCAATGTTCTTGGATGAGCCAAGAAGAAAAATCAAAGCAAATTTCACTCGTCAAAGCTTGCTACTACTAAAGGACACTTAAGAAGAATAGTTGAAACTTGAAATAGATAATCATATGCAAGGTTTGCAATAGAGATTGCAGCATCTACTCAAAAGCAACATACCCAGCTTCAAATGCATAATTCCCATACTTCACTAATGCCAAATAGACCACATGATAGTATATTAATGCCACTAACAATTAACAAGTCCCAGTGCATACCAAGCCTTTCAAACTGAAATCTATCTCCCACTTTAGCTTCTCCAAGTGAGGGTACAACATACGCATAAGGGACCACAATTTTTGAATGTGGGTTGAGATCATCAAGCCAATCTTTACCAAGCTCAACCGGATTCTAATTCAGCAACAAATTCCAGCAACTAGTAATTATCCACATAAAACAGATAATGTAAGAAGAAGAAGAATACACGAAATTTTAAACGTATTTCCAACCTCTGACAAAAATAGCTTCTCAAACAATCTGACTTCCACTTGAAGTGGGTCAACACCATGGGGAGGTTCAACAACCTAGTGAAGCACCCACTTAAGATACGTTGTGGAGGAAAAAAAAGAGAGAATAAGAGTCAGCACTACAAAGTACCAAGGATAACCTTTTTTTATCAAAGCAATTTAGAGGTAATAGAAGATGAACAACAGTTAGGAGATGAACCTTAGGTTTTGTTTTCTTAGAGGGATCGTACTCAACATGAATCTCAACAATTGTTTCCTTATCATCAGCTAGGATAATATTTGTGCACTTTATCAAAATGAAGTTTGGACAATTGAGCGAACACCAGAAACAAACTTCAGTTTTATCAACACCAAGAGAGAATAAGTTGCTACAATTTTAGTATGGCTTTTAGGACAAATACACGATTTCTATCCACATCTCATAATCAACTTTTCTAGTGCTACCGAAATAATGAACAAAAGTTCTATAGTTACATTACTTGTTGAAAAACAGGTTCTATGTTGTCTTCTTAAATCCTAAGAAAATCAATAAATCAATTATTTTTATTATGTAAAGTACTTTCTCTCACAACAAAATACTTCCTTAATATGCAAAACTATCTACTCTAAATAATTATAAAACCAAAGGATATAAAATATCCTTATAAACAAAGGATATGCTTAACTTTGAATATACTTTATTTACCGTTAAGCTTCGAGTGAACATCATCCATATCTAATATAAACATTATATCGAATGAAGCATTCATTTATTAATATACAAAAGAATAACAAAATAAAAAGATTTATCCAACTTACCACACTCAAACTTTGTCGCATTCTCGATGCATTCTTCAACATCAATTGGCCTAGCAATCACTTTTAACCAATCTTGAGTGCAAATCAAAACCTCCACTACTTTTGGGGTCAAAGAACTCTAAAAGCCATCAATCACACGACCGGATGTACTAAAAGTCGACTATGAAGCAACCGTAGTTACAAGAATAGCCAAAATATCTCGAGCCATCAAAGATAAGATTTTATATTTTTGACCAGCAGTTTTCCACCACATCAAGAGATCAAGATCATGACCTTCTTCATGTTCAGCTTTTAGATATCGATCAAATTCTGATAAGTTTCCTTTTGAAACCATTTTCTCCTCATCAAGAAAGCTTTCATATGTCTTTTCCAAATCGAAATCTAATTCACAATCATCACATATGTCTTTGTTATCCTCCTCATGGCTATCAAGATCCCAACTGACCACCCATTACTTTGTTGCAGGAATTACAAGAAGACTTGTCATAAAAATTAAACAAACCTTCAAGGGCAATCTTCACCTCATTACACATCTCATCAACCTTTGCACTATCATCATAAATTAATTTATAATAATACCGCACATAATTCATCTTCTTTCTTAGATCCAGAATTACCGCAACTAACATCATCATGTTTACTTTGTCAAAACTTCCATAATATTTGTCAAACTTATCTTTCATCTTCATGCCCATAGCTGTCAATCTCGGATCCACAGCCCTCTCCGCGTGCTTCAGATTTTTGTATAAAGCTCTCTCAAAATAATTATTTGCAGTGATATACAAATTCCTAGACATCTTATTAGTAGCATCATAAAATTTCTTCAAAAATATAGAAAGAACTCTAGCATTTTCCCAATTTTCATGCTTAAGAGTATCAAAGTCAAGATCCGAAGAGAAAGAAAGATAATCTTCGTCCATTCGTTCAAAAGCTCTTCTAAACTTTAAGGCGGTGTCTAGCATGAGATAAGTGGAATTCCATCTAGTTTTGACATCAAGACAAGTCGAACCATTGTAAGTGATCCTCGCACTCTCAATGCCATCTTGAAATGTTTTAGCTCTCATGGGAGAACTTCTCACATACCTAATCACACTTCCAATATGTGTAATGGAATCAAGTATCTTAGTCAAACCATCCCTCACAATCAAATTTAATATATGGGCTGTGCATCTCATGTGTAAAATAGCACCATCTAAGATTAATAGCTTTTCTCTTGAAAGTTTTTCTTTCAAAAAATCAATAGCAACATCATTCGAACTAGCATTATCCATAATGATTGTCGATATTTTTTTTTCTCTAATCCCCATTCATAGATACATTTCTCACTCATTTTCCCAATATCCTTACCCTTGTGACTATGCATCACCACAAAGTTGATGAATCTTTTATTCTATTTCCAATTTTCATCAACAAAATATGCAATCAGGCATAAATAATTCAAGTTCTGCATTGAACTCCATGTATCAGTTGTAAATGCAATCCTAGAATCACACTTGTGAAAACAGGTCTTCAAACTTGTTTTCTCACAAAGATATAACTTCATGCAATCTCTAGACATTGTAAATCATAAGATATGATTGAAGAGAGGTTGTAACTGATTGATAAAATCTCGAAATCCAACACGCTCAGCCATAGAGAAATGTTGTTCATCAACTATAATCATCCGAACAAGTATTTGCCTACAATAATCCTGATTGAATTTCCATATCGATAAAAAAAACTAGCACTACCAGTACCAGTACCAGTACTAGTATATCTTAATCCCATTGTCATTTCAGTCTTGTGACTCATGTCCGCTCTACGTGCTGCAAACAATTTTTGCTTGTTGTCTACATTGCGAGGATATTTGTTGCACTTTCTCAAATGCTTCCACATGGCAAAAGTACCGTTATCAATATTGTATATATACTTCGCCCCACAATAATTGCATATTACATTAGTTTTGCCATTCTCCTTATTTAGCTCCCTCCAAAAACAAATCCAAATTACTGATTTTCGTTTACCATAAGCACAAGGATTAGATACCTTGTTTGTATCGGATGCCTCTTCAAGATCAAAGTCTTATTCACCTTCATGTTGTAGTGATTCCATTCCTGGATTTTTTGCACCACAGGATTTGTCTACTTCCATTGACATTAATTAGATCACCTAAATTAGCTGCCAAAAATAAGAATCAAAACGAGCCAGTAATATCATAATAGATTTGCCTACTCCGAGAAATCTTTATTGGTAAAGCATCATCAAGCAAGCACATTATGTTGTTGTTATGAAAATTAGCTAAAAGAAGGGAAAACTTGGAGTCCATTTCAAAAGAAATTATTGGTGGTTGCTGGGGAGTTAGGCATTCTATTGTGAAGCCATTTCTGCTTTTAGCGACTAGAATAGCTATAGTAGCAATCAAAGAAGAATGTTCAGAGAACAGAGTTTTAGGAGATTTGGGTGAGGACAACATAATCTTTGCATTATGGGTACTTTAAGCATTTCCCTCTACTCATCTATAAAAAACCCCTCATTCGATGCCATATATCTACGCAGCCTACTCCTAAAGGACAAAAAAATGATAAAAAACTACACCACCAACTAACCAATCGCCATCTACTATCATATTCCACTCGATTTACGAACAAAGCATAGGCGACCGTGGGCTCTTTTAAAATTCAGAAAACGAATCTAAAGCATTGAACACATGGCAAAGCACAACAAACAAGGGAGCCAATCTGGAGGAACGCCACTCTTCGAATCTGACCCACCAGTTACAATCGACAACATTCGAAGCAGAGAATGCTAATAACACCTTAGAGAGCAGCCTGTACGAATTGGATCTCCAAATTGAAGACACACACACACACACACACACACACACAGAGAGATCTCAGTAAACAAGAGGCGCGAGCTGCGCTCTCTTAGGGAAGTCTAACATGCAAACCCTAGGGATCCAAAAAACCTCGTCCACAGTCGATCGAGCCGATTTGCACAGCAAATCGAGACGAGGCAAAGCAATAGAGTAACTTACCGAAGGGATGGCGAGAACATGTGGAGGAATCGCATGTGAGGCGAAGGTCTAGAGGAGATAGAGGAAGTGGCACCTGTCGACTGTCGAGCGGTGCTCTAAAGGAAGATAGAGGAAGTGGCGCTTCTGTGGAGGTCCAAACGGAGGAGTCGCATCTCGTGTGCGAGAGGTAGGGTTTTCTCTGTACTCTGTTGTGGAGGAAGGAGAGGTCCGAGAGGAGTCGCGACTCAACGTGCGCCGTAAGGTGAGAGACTGAGAGTGACTGAGTGAGAAATGAGAGTGGTATTATCACAATGAGAGTGAGATGGTGAGAATGAGAAAATATAATTGGTAAAAATTTCTGTTTTATAATTATTTTATTTTAATAAACAATGTTGGTCTGGTTCCGAATGGGCAGTTCTACCCCTGGAATCGAAAATCAGACAAAAAATTCATGGAATAAGGAACCAGATCGGTAAGTTTTAGAACCGCTCGAAACTGACCGATCCGGCCGGTTCTCGGGCGGGCGATTTTGCTTGCTCACCCCTACCGTTAAGGGGAGTATTAAGATTTGGGATGAAAGGAAAGCTACAACCGAGGTATGTAGGACCTTTTGAGATACTTGATAAATCAGGAGACCTGGCTTATCGATTAGTGATATTGCTGAAGCTTTCAAACGTCCATAATGTGTTCCATGTATCGATGTTGAAGAAGTATCAGCCAGATCCAGTTCACATGTTACAACACGACACACTCGACATCAGTGAGAAGGTGACTTACATCGAAGAACTAGAACAGATATTGGATAGGAGAGAACAAGTGCTCAAAGGTAATTCTATTGATTAAAGTGCTGTGGAAACATCACGATATGGAAGAAGCAACATGAGAAAGTGAGGAAGAAATGAAACAAAAGTACACACATCTCTTCGAAGCAAACGACTAATTATCGATTTCGATGATGAAATCTTTTAAGGAGGGGAGATCTATGATATCCTCAAATTTGGGTTTCTCATGTGGTGCCAAGACAAGGAAATGAAGAAGTAGTCGACTTGAGCAAGTCATGGAATAAACAGCTAGAACAAGCGAAATGGGAAAATCGAAGGAAAAAGTTTAGGCAATGAAAGCACGGAAGAACTCGTTGTGACCGCCATCGCCCTGAACTTTGTCTATTCATCTCTTTAGACAATATATTTCCAATGCCACGGTAAGATTTTCTAGATTCCTTGGGAGTTTTCTAGAAAATAGGTGAGTACGAAATTCTACTGTTAGAGAATTTTTGGGCTTATAATTCTAAGTATATTTAGAATTGATTTCCAAAATTTCTTTAAGGCAGTACGATTTTTCTTATATTAATTTCTAGTGTCACATGGATGAGTGTTAGCCAATCAAAGGAGTGCCTAAGGACGAAGGGAGGCCAAGCCGCCGACCAAGTCACTGTCCAGCCCACTAGCCCCAGAGACGACTCTGTTTCCTTCCCTCACTGCTCATCGCCCATCTCTCTCTCTCCCTCTCTTTCTCTCTCTCTTTCTCTATTTTGTCTTCATTCAACCTCTCACTTTGGCCAATTAGGGCAAGGAGACACCACAAACAAACATTTTGCCACTTGTCCTTCATGCACCAAAAGTAACTTTCACTTTTTTTGGGCCATCATTACCCTAGAACCTATGAAGATAGAGCTCATGATTATGTTGGATTATATTTATAAGATTTGGGGGCTGCATTGTTGCCACTTGGCAGCCATGGACATGCGGCCCATCTTCTCCAATTGGTGGCCATGCTTTGGGCGACAATCGTGCCACTTGGCAAGACCAATGGGGGTGGCAAATGAGGCTATATAAGAGCCATCTCTCCTTCATTCTCCCCTCTCTTCATCGTTGCTTCTTGGTCCATCTAAATAGAGAGAAATTGTGACGAAGAGCTGAGGAAGAAGCTGCCGTACCATTCATCGTCACTGTTCAAGCCGCCATCCTCTTCATCTTCTACTCCTCTTCATCTTCATTCTTCCGTGGAGTTGCTAGAAATTGTTGAGTGCCACGAAGAATGTTGTTTGTCGCTCGTCCAAGATGAGTCTTCATCCACCGTTCGAACAGTCATTCGACACGCCATTGTCCTACCGCTCTTTGTTCACGAGCTACCCATTGGCCCCTTTCCAAGATAAAGTAAGCAAAGAACCGCAGGCAAATGTGTCCCCTAAAGAAACCTGTGTTGACGATGATATGGATTTCTACCCTCTTAAAGCATTTCCCTGGATAACGATAATGCATGAACTCGGCTTTGTCGAAACTAACATCAATGAGGTCTCCATAACGGATCGGGAGTTGTAGTAGAGAAGTCATAATTGATCTGAAAAGATGTTAGTTCACGGAGTAAGCATAAGTTTAGCAAAGCAACACTTCAGCACATAAATTAGGATATCACATGATTCATGCAAATGCTCACATATCATGAATCGCACCAATAGCACACACATGCAAGTTCATCAACCAAAACTTGCAAAATCACATCTTCAAGAAAACTCATTGCGAAACATATATGCAACAACACACTCCCTTGACTATTTGGCATTGGCCATTCCAACCACTCACAAGAGAGCTTCTGGATCCACATCTGACTTCTTCACCCCGAAGGCATCTAATTGAAATTTAGGCAACTTGTCCGGAGGCATCGCACATTCTTTTTCCAAGAGAGCTGACCCTCGTTCATTCAAGGCATCCCCTAACTCCAAGGAGGAACCCTCCACATCGTATGACGTCTTGATATCGGAGGCTAGCATGTACCTTTCACCTATAGGCAACGGAGAGCAGTGTGACCTGTAACAAACGAGCTACCAAACCTTACTATCCAGGTATCTTCAATTCGAAGGCATTGCGACTTACTATTGCATAACAATTCGTCTGGCTAGCATTAGCGACACCTCTTAGTCCCAACCTACCTTCATCGGAAGCATCCCAACTCTAGGGGCAATCATCAATCACAAACATCACATCCACATCATACTAGCGAGATCAAATGTCCGGCCTTATTGTCTACATCACATACCATGTCAACACGGCCAAACATAAGATCAATGCAACGTATATAATTTGAAATATAGTGCATATTTATGTCTAAACCATACAAGTCCCACACCATGTACGATCGAGGCATGCATATGGACAAATTCAACACCTATAGTTTTTCAAAAGACTACACGACCCTATAATGCATGAAATCACGCCGTAAATGATGCATGCCATTCTAGTCAAAAGTAGAGTTCTTTGAGCACATTTCCAAACAAAACAAACCCTAGCAAGGCGAGGACTCCTAACCCATGAACTAGAGATCACTTGCCTAAAACCGGTAGAGGTATGCTAGAAGATGACAGTAGCTCGTAGTCGAAGAACGGTTGGAAAACGGTGGCTCAAACGACGATTCAAATGCTGGACGACGGCTCAGCTTGGATGAGTAACAAAAATGCGTTCTTCGTGGTGTTCAAAAACTTCTAGCAACTCCATGGAAGAAAGAAGATGAAGATGAAGATGAAAGAAGGAGTAAAAGATGAAGAGAATGGTGGCTTGGTGGCTTGAACGGCGACAGCTTAGCGGTGTGGGCGAACGACATGGAGGCTTCTTCCTCGACTCTTCCTCATAATTCCTCTCTATTTAGATGGACAAAGAGGCAACAAAGAAGAGAGGGAAGAATGAAGGAGAGTTGGCTATTATATAGCCTCCTTTGCCGCCGCCATTGGTCTTGCCAAGTGGCACAATTGTAGCCCAAAGCGTGGCCATCGATTGGAGAACGTGGGCGGCGTGTGCATGGCCGCCAAGTGGCAAAAATGCAACCCCCATATCTTGAAACAAGAATCCAACATAATCATGAGCTATCTTCCTAGGTTCTAGGGTAATAATAGCCTAAAAATGTGAAAGTTACTTTTGGTGCATGAATGACAAGTGGCAAAAAAGTTCTTTGTGGTCTCTCCTTGCCCTAATTGGCCAAAGTGGGCCGTTGAATGAAGACAAAATAAAGAGAGAGAGAGAGAGAGAGAGAGAGAGATGGGCGACAGATGATGGGGGAAGGAAATGGCATCATCGCCGGCCCTAGCGGGCTGGCTGGATGGTGACTTGGTCGGTGGCCTGGCCCTCAGTGGCTTGGCCCTCGGTGGCTTGGCCTCCCTTCGTCCTCTAGGCGCTTCTTCGATTGGCTAATACTTCTCCACGTGACATCGGAATTAATATAAAAAGAAATCATACCACCTCAAAGAAATTCCGAAAATTGATTCTAAGAATTCTAAGCCCAAAAATTCTCTAACGATAGAATTTCGTACTTACTATTTCCTAAAAAATTCAAATTATCGAATAAGTAATATAACAAAAAAATAAGTCCATTACAAATACCTTTCACCGAAAGTAATTCTTTGATTGTTACTAGAGGAGATATTTTCTATGGTGATTTTGTACATGAAATAACATATGCAAACATAATAATCGAGAACTTCACTTCGAACAGAATTGAATGTACACTAATTTTGTCAAAATTTAATTGACGATGCAGATTGAGGACATAAAAATGCAATGTTAGAATTTAAGTGATGATGAGACACTTGGGAATTACAAAAAAAGATACACATCAAAATTTACTTAACTATGTATATCTAAAAACTACAGTTAAAAAGCATGCTAAAATTTAATGGGTGACATGAATGCGAAAACTATAACTAAAGTGAATGATTTTGAACATAATTGAAAGATGACGTGTTTGTTTATTTGTGCGCCCACATGAGTGCTCTAGTAGTCAAGTACTGGCATTTATATTGCCCATGACATAGTTGCTCCAGAGCAGTTCTTCTGACATTTTAACCATGTTTCCATATCTTCGCGAATCTTAGTCCCATGTTCTCATGATGCCACAATATTACCTTCAAGTGGTCACACTTTAAAATCAGGCCTTAATCTTTTTCCCTTGTTGATTTAACTTTATTCCTCACTACCTATTGCTCTTTATATAGGTGATTTTAAATCAGAATGTTATAAATATTTCTTCGCACTTCCAAACATCCAATCTTCGTTCGGTATTTCAATTGATAACATTGTCAAATATCTTTGTTGACTGGTTTTGTTATGATAATTGTCAACCATACGCTGTTTTATAACAACGACTGATTTACGATCATCGATGTATTGATCACTCTTTTGATTGTTGATAATGGCTCTTATATTTAGTGTCGACAAGCATTTATTATTACGTCACATGTCTACTTATGTTGACGACTTGGTTAAATATTGATGCAAAAACATACCTCTAAATATTCCAAAGACCACAAGTCTTTGTTCCTCATACAGAATTAAAGTTCTTATTGTACCTCTGATGCTTCTTACTTTGTGCTTTGATGGCTACGTTGTAGCATTCTAACACACCACTTTAATCATACAACTCATGAATCGTCATCATTATAGATCTTTTTTTTTTTTGTGGATCGTCTCTCTCTAAGTTGTAGCATTCTATTTTTTTTAATGAATTTATAGATCATTGTAGATTTGATTGCTATCCCTCCTTTCTTTTTTGTCTTTAATGTTAAACCCTAGTTTCCTTCCGGCTTAAACCGGCCCTCGACTTCAAAGTTCCGTTTTGCCTTCGACTTTACTACTTCAATGGCTGCCGGAACTCCCAAATACTTGGCTGCATATTACATCTCTTGTATGACAAACTGTAGGAAGATGAAATGCGTGACAATCGTCCTTACAAACTTTAGAACTACATAATAACTTATCTTGACGAGGCCATTCTGGGTCCCTAATTCAGGCAGAACTTCTGAATTCCCTTGACTCTGCAATGTTGTTTTCCTCATTCAGGAAGAAAAGCTTCCTTTTGGTACACGCATCTTATATCGAAATCCCAATGGAGGACAATTTGAACAAGCGTTATTTTAATGTACGAAGGAACATTGATTATGTTGGATTGGAGTTCTTAAGATGATGAAAGGTAAAACTTGCCCATGCACGTCCCATATGCATTGTAAGGGTTGGAAAAGAAAAAAAGAAAAAAAAAAGAGAACCTTGCCTTAGGACGAGGAATTTATTCACAGTCAATACATGTATTGAAATAGTAAAAGACATTTCTTCCTTTATCTTATACACTTTAAACCTCTCGCTAGCTACTTTGGGCTTGAAAAGGGAGGATTCTTCGAATACCCATTTCAAGAACCACCCCACCTTAAGGCAGATTTAGGAGGTATGGTTGAACAAATCATTTGGAGAAGGAAGTTATTACATCCATTGGCACTAACCTTTTTGTGGTAACTTCATGTGGATCCTCATGGAAGCTTGAAGCAGCCCAAAGTGAAGAAAGAGCATTCATTTTTCTATCCGAACACTTATATTCCTTTGCTTAGCCAAGTCGAGCCTCAAATTTCTCTTTTAGAACCCGAGTGGTGATTATAAGGCACATGATTTACAAAAGATGGTAATATATGAGAATGTCTCGAGAATCTTGAGAACTAAAAAAAAAAGAGTAAAAACAACGAGGCATGAAGAAGTAGTGTGCTTGGTAAAAGTAAAGCCAATGTCTAGGAAAAATGTATCTAAAGCAAAAATGTTTACAAAAATAAGGTACATCAAGATAGCATACTCATCAAAAGAATGCTCTAATGCAAGTGCAAAAAAAAAAAGAAGGAGCAAAACATTGTGTGTTAATTTCTTTTCTAAATTAAGTTAGTCTTAGTTTAGGTTTGCATGAAAACCCCATAAAAACAATTGCATGGGCACTTAGTGACTTTAGATGACTATTTAGGGTTTACAAGATGAGTAAGAGTACGTGACCACTTTAAATTAAATGACCAATTAGTTAAGTACCAAAATGGTAACGTAAACAAGTCCCCTAATCTTAAAATCTCTGTTTTTATAGGGATCGGGACAACACTCCCGCATTGCGAACGGTTTCTAGCCGATCCCAATAGGCTAGTGGCGACTCCTAGAAATATTTTAGGTTGTTAAAGAACTTTTAAAATCAAAACATCCATACGTCATGCGAGGTATGGACTTGGGAGAGCTGTGCTCATAATGAATGAATCGAATCGGATTACGATTAGACGTTGCTTTTAAACTGTCTTTTAGGGATGTCGATTCGAATCTCTTTACGAGCGATACCTCTAATCTTACATTCTTATCGTCCTTCGGAGGGAGGTTCAGGTAGGTCGTGACAATAAAATATAGAACATGGGTTTATTAAGGGAAGTTTGGTGTTAGAGATTTTATCATCTTCACTGAGGTAAGTAATCTCGTAAAAATAATCAAATTTTGAAGTATTGGACTTGTGAAATGCCGTGAGGTCTAATGAACAAGGGGTATCAACGACTAAAGGCTATTGTTCTGCTATAGTGGAAATGATTCTTCTTTTAAGGCTAACTTTCAGGAAAATATTTTTCGAATTTTCTGGCGTTTGGTTCATTGAAAATAAAATATTTAAGGAAAATATTTTTCATCAATGGAAAAAACACATTTTAAAATAGGGAAAATATTTTCCGTACTTTTTGTTTACCTTTAAATATCACGATCTCTAACAGCGTGCCTTGACCTTGTTCGAGGGCTGACGACTTTTGACAAACGAATACCGGAAAATATTATCATTTTTCAAATATAATTTTTTAGAAAATATTTTTCAAAAGTATTATATTTTCTATGAAATGAACGGAGTCTAAGTATGAATCTGATACCCGGTTTTTTTTAAAGGAAATTAGTTGAATGGTCGTTTAACGAAGATAAAATTGCCTCCAGGTTGGCTATAGCTCGTACCTGTAGTCCCGACATTTCAATAACCTCAGACAAGAAAAAGAGAAAAGGCAAAATTATGAAATCAGCATTTCGCAGCGCATTCTCCACAATTTCTCGTTCCTTAAACCCTAATCCTCCGTCGCTCTCCGCCTTGCCCGGCATTCGCTCCACCGTCGTCGCTCCTTCACTGCTCTCTCTCCGTTCCCGCTGCACCACGAGAGCGCCGCCGTTTCGCGTCCTCTCGCCGTCGACGCGCTGCTCCTCCGCGATGTCCGGCGACGGGGTTCCCGCTCTCCCTCTGGAGAAGCAGTTCGAGGACTTCCGCGCTCAGCTGGAGGATTCTGTGAGCTTGCGAGAGCGCATTAGGGCGGTGGTCATGGATATTGAGTCCACCACCAGGCTCATGTACTCGAGTCTGCTCCTAGTTTACCTTTCTCGTCCTCTTCCTGGTAATTTTTACGATTTCGCCTTCAATGTTGGAAGATTTTGTGTTGTTTGTATCGGTTTTGGGTTAGGTTCTGTCATGTTGCTCCTAAATGGTTTGAATCTTGAGGAGGCTTGACGCTGGAGTTTAATGCGCGGTTTAGAATCTTTGTTCACGTGGCTGGAATATGATTTGGTGATAAGTAGAGGGAGTGGAATTCGTGTAGATGGACAGGACCGTGAATCGATGTTTGTGTCTTCAGTATGTTTATTTTTCTTTACAACTGTTTTATGTGAAGGTTTTTGTGTCCAGTATTTTTTTATTGTGATATCGCATAGTTGCATTGTCCATATTAGAGTTTAATTTTGTCATTTTCATAGTGACAACATTATTTGGTAATTTGATATCCCCTCGAGCAGACTATGTCCTTGTGGATCCTTCGGTATGTCAGTTAACGAGTTTTTTAAAGAAAGGTAGTGTGCCTGGACATAAATTCTGTTCATTGACCTTTCTTTTTGCTTTTTCTTTTGCAGAGGTTCTGGATAAGGCTAAGGCTCACATTGGCACCCTGAAGCATCATTACAGTCGGCTAGCTGATATTTTAAGTGAATGCCCTGATCAGTATTATAGGTCATACTACGGCAGCATTCTTGAGCATTTGGTTCTTTTACTTTGCCTTTGGGCTCTACTTATGAGATTAAATGTAACTACTGTCTCTTGAGTCAGGTATCATGGTGATTGGAGAAGTGAAACGCAGACTGTAGTTTGCCTTCTTGCTTTCACACACTATTTGGAGACTGGAAATCTGCTGCTTCACGATGAGACTGGGGAAAAACTTGGATGTATGGCACCTTTCTCTTATCTTCTTGTACTAGACATGCACTGTGTAATTTCTTGTTTCAATGATTACAATATGATATGCCTCGTTGGTATACCAAGAGATGGTTAATTGTACCAGGTTGTCCTTGGCCTCCAAGGATATTAATTCTGGTTTTGGCTGTAAGGTGAAGATTTTGGCTGATTGTTTTCTGGAAGCTTATAGATTATTCATCTGTAGTGGAGGAACTAAAGGCGTTTCTTGGGGCCAACAAACTACCATGGCTTTATAAACAGAAATGACTTAATTCAAAATCATTCTTATTCAAAAGGCCTATTTATCTCCAACTTAGAGCAGACTGATGTATTTATTTTGGGTGATTGAAAGTGTCAAGGAGATTATTTGTGAATTTCTTTCATAGTTCATGAAAGCAGTTTTTATTCAGTTGGACAGATGAAGGCATACTTGTTTACATACATTCTGCTTTTTCACGAGTGCAATAACTTTCTCTTTTAGTCAATTGTGGTCTTCTCTGTTTAATGCTCCTTTATACTCCTTCCTTTTTCTTGGTCTGCTGGTGTTAGGCTTAATCACTATGCAGTGACTGACTATAGTCATACAGGAAAAAGCGATTTCTCTTTTCTTTTTTTTTTTGGTAAAGAAGCGATTTCTCTTTGTTTATCATTGCATTTTGTCATTTGTCTTAAGCAGTAAACTTACCTGAGGGGAATCCATTAAATCATCTCTCCACATAGCCAGGGAAAATTATCATAGTTTAAACATTACCCCCATTCTTTTCTGTTTTCTTAGTAAACATGATTTAAAACTTCAGGTAGGTCAACCTCATTCAATGAAAAATTTCTTGGTAGATAGAGATACTAGGGACCTGATTCAGTTGTATGATATGGAGTCCATGGATCAGCTATCCTGGAAGGCTTTTGAGTTGGTGTTGATGTCTAGAGTTCTTGTCTATATTCTGCATTTTTATCACTGGCCAGTTTGGGTGGACAACTTTGCATTCTTCTATAAAAATTAAGGCCAGTAAGTTATCAAGCACTCCATATTCCAAATAGGAGATTGCGGGCTGATTGTTGTAGTAAAAAATTTCCCACTTTCCCTAAGCTGCTTTGTTGCTGCTTTTAAACCATCAGATAAGCATTTGGACTTCTTTCAACTTTCCGGTTTTTGTAGGTTTTCATTGGAATGAGAGGTCCTTTTCCTTCAGCCCTTTGTTATCTCATTTATGAGGAGTTCATAGCCCTGTAATATCCTTGTACTAAGATCTTGGCCTCTGTTTTTTTAACTTTTCAAACTGTGAGTCATTGCATGATCTTGCTGAAATATGATGGACCTGCTGCAAACTTATTATGGGCTGTTGTATAGCTTTTTTGTTGATAGCTTTTTTGTTGACAATAGAGTCAATGGTGATTGCTTCATGACTTATGATCATGCATAATAGTTGATGTTCACTATATTTCTTCTTTCTGGGATGTATTGCTGTGGAAATTTCAAAAGTGTATCTTTGCTTTTGGCCTTAGTTCTTAGTTATTTTTAGCTATGCTTATTTCATTTATTGATGTTTTCTGCCCTTTATAGTCATCTCATGTCCTTTATCCCAATAATTGGGGTATGCAAGTAGACTTTTGATGGTATTCTTGATATTCTGAGTACTTTTAATTGACCGTGCAGTGAACAATTCCCAGTTTGGCCTTGACATTGAAGACTATCTTGTTGGTGAGTTTGGAGTTCAATGAATTAGTATGCTTAGAAGTTGCATTAAAGTGAGCACCATGTGCTTTGTTTATGTTATAGATTCTTCTTCGAGTTAATTGAATGATCTTTACAATATGCCAAAATTTCTTGAAAGTTCTATACCTTAGTCTAATTATTTCTTGTGATGTTGAGTGTGTGTTTTACTCAAACTGCTTATTTAGTGGACTCAAATGAATATTGGCTTTATTGAATATATTGCTGATTTTTTGGGGTGGCTAGTAGTATAAAATGTTCACGTATATTTATATTTTCCTCTGTAAAACTTGGCCCTCCTTCTTGTATTTCTAATTATTGAAAATCGGAATTGCAGGAGACTTATTATCGCTTAAATACTTGTGCTCTAATATCTCACATAATATTGGTAGTGACACATTCTTAACTTGGGATTCTTACTTCCTTTCCTTTTATGTGGACAATCTGATAGGAAAATGCATGGATAATCTGATTGAAAATTTTCAACTGAAGGAATTACTCTTTAGTTGATCAGTGACCTTTTCTTGTCTTGCAAATAATTATGATCTTCCACTGCAGACATGCATGTACTATCATATTTCTTTCTTGAAATTAAATTATTGTGCCTTGCAATACAAAAACTCCATGTTGGATCCCTTATCTTTGAAGAAATGTAGGATTGGCAAAAGATATTCACAGAGGCAGTTCCTAAGTGGGCTTGCCTGATTGATAGTTGATTGTCCTAGAGGAGTTGCATTTGTTATAGCGAGTTTTGTCATATTCACATTGAGTTCAAATATGCAATCTCGAGGAGAAATTCCTTTATGTTTATAGTGGCAGCATTGGTCTTGTGCCTGCGGGTCATTTCTTGATGGATTTACTAACTTGAAAAGATTTACTTCTGATGCAGGAGTTTGTTTCATGTCTAATGAATTGGTGAGTACCATCTTCTAAACTAACTTAAAATTTGTAGGCCTGTCTTTTGGGTGGATTTAAAAATCTAGCATCACTTTTAGCTTTTGTCACGCACCTTTTAATTTTGCTTTGATTCTAGCCAGCCGTCAACTTCTTATTAGAATATTTACCAAAAAAAAAAAAAAAACTTCTTATTAGAATCAGTCACTTAACTTGCTCACTTGGTGTCTTTGGAAAACTCTGTACATGTTTATCAGATTTATTGGTTAAAAATTTGTTTAAGTTGTAAAAGTGATAAATTACTATGTTAATATATATCTAATTTTACAGAAACCAAATTTGATTCCTATATCACCACAAATGTAACTGGCAAACCCTAATCTTTCTCCACCATTCACCACCACCAGCCACCTCTGGTCACTGGGCCTTCAGCCACCCTGCTATTGCTTTCCACCACTTGTGTCCTTGTAACTGCTGCAGCTACCCTCTCCCTCTCTCCGGCATGGTGGACAACTGTTGGGTAGAATAAAAGCAAACTCAAAAAGTGAGGTCTATTTGAGGTAGAATTTAAATGTGAGGCTAGATTTAGAAAATCAAACCAAAGCTCAGGCATTTTCCTTTTCATATTTGGTCTAAATATATATAACGTTCTTGCCTATTTAACTTTTTTGTGAGCTAGTTAGTTTTATGACAAAGGCTTATAGTGACATGCATTCTGAATTATGCAGCCAAGGTATGTGGTGAACCAAGTAACAGCTGGGGACTATGACTGCCCAAAAAAGGTCTGGAAGTTCTTAACAGAACTTAATGCAGCTTTCCGTATGCTTAATTTGAGGAATGATTTCTTGCGCAAGAAATTTGATGGTATCTTCTCTCTCTCTCTCTCTCTCTCTCTCTCTCTCTCTCTCTCTCTCTCTATACACACAGACATACTTGTAGCAGGACATCTCCCCCCTCTCTCTCTCTTTTTCTGCACGTGCAGCAAAAGAGGAGAACCAAAAGAATCCAAACTTCTTTAAATCAGTTCATCAAACTTATATCATTTTCTCTTCATAAAACTCGTTCGCAAAATGACAGGGTTGAAGTATGATCTCCGAAGAGTTGAAGAAGTTTATTATGATGTCAAAATCCGAGGATTGGCATCTGATGGTGACTCAACAGGGGAACAGGGGGCCAAGAAGAATGACTCAGAAGTAGTACATTGAACCTCCATTCTAATTGTCATGTATCGGGTGGTTCGTCCATGAGATGGTGTAGGCCCTAGAGTAGAGGCTAAACGTGGGGATGGGGCAGGTGGATGCCCTTTCACTCCTTTCCATTGTAAATTTCAAGAGAAAAGGATCGATGGATTAGCTTTTCGTTTGAATTCTCCTTGCACCCACTTAAATGTTTTGTCGATCTCTGGGAATGGAAAACTTTGGATCTGTACCTGTGGGTGTTTATAAGAATATATAGCCGAGCTCTTCCATTAGTCGTATGACGCACCTGGTCATGGTCCACATGTTGTCTTTGATGTTAACCGGGTGGGAATTACCATCATCTGGTCACCTAAAACTTGCCAGTTTTGCACCTGCATATTCACAGCCTACAGGTACAGTTTTGATCCCACTCTGGTTCACAGAAAAATTCACTTACCTTTTGTGTATTTTGAGGTAGGTTAATGACTATCGGGCCGTCTTGGTTTTGAATCCAGAAGTTTCTTTCAACCCTCCGGACCAGGTTAAAGGTAAGAACTGCTTTAGGAGTCGGATTACTCTGAGGAACTAAACGCTTCCAGTCTTTTGCCGTGTCAATTAGACAACGATGTGCTCTTTGGCTCAACGGAATGCTCCAATTTTCTGCTTTCATTTCATGAACCGTATTCCTCCCTAAGATGCATGATCATGAGCAAGAAACAATGCCAAACATCACTAACTTAGTCCTCTTCAATCATCAAATCTGTTTCTCAGCTCAAGGAAAACAATCCACCACAGCTTAGATATGATGTAAACAAACAATTCTTATGAAGAGGTTCATGGAAAATTCGTTGAGCAAAATCACGTACAAAGTAACCAAACATTAGAGCAAACTGAGTAATTTTCCAGAAATGCAGTACTCAAGAGACTAGCTCTAAATAAGTTGCTTGTCATTGGATTGAGCTGAAATTTTAATATGTTGTAGCCTTAGACATGACCTACAACTTTCATGGAGATCACCATCTCAAAATTGCAAAGTAAGAGAAGCTCAAAACTAGCCCAGAACACACGAAGGTCAGCAACAGTTTTTCTGGAAAAACGAATTATGGGCATACTGAAGAAAGAAAAACAAATTTTGGGCGTACTGCAGAAAGAACGAACCAAGGGTCTACAGAATTCAGAAAAACCCCAATTAATTATATGTCATAGATAATCAAGTTAGAAACAACTTTCATGAAGACGACTTAGGCCAATTCTATTTCATGCGTTCCAGACAAATTTGACAAGCCGAGTGGTTTCCAGACCAAACCCAGCTCAGAGTAGGTACTCACCTTCAGTTTTTCCATCTATAAACTCCACCACTTTCCATTTCAAGTCAAGCAAACACGATTTAAACATGATTCATAGGTTAATCTAGGCATCCAATAATTCTAAGTTAACCTAAATCAAGGCATACATAGCGAACACAATCCCACACTTATCTCTCAACCTGAGTTCGATGAAGCGCAGCTGATTGGGTGCCGTCGCAACTCATGTCGTCCTAAGATGGCGCAAAGGATTTTGCGACAATTTTATTCTCAGTCACACATCGATTAATTGAGAGACGAATCGTGAAACAACATAGAGATATTGTCAATAAGAATTTTCATAGCTAGATTATTTTCGACATCACGATGGAATTACCATTTATTGAAGGTCGAATAGTCGTGTAATTTGGTTAGTTCGTGAAACGGCAAAGTGACCAAGGTTCAATTGAGATTTAGAAGATCACGAGCTTGGGAAGATTACGAGCTTTCGAAGACCATGATTTGCGAAGTCGGTCAAGCCCCAAGGAGAGGCAGTGGATGTGGAGAAAGAGAGAGAGAGAGCCGACCGGCCCTTGAAGAGCAAGTTTCCTTCGTTCCTCTCTTCGGCACTTGTAATAAGGAGGAGGACAAGTGACACAAGTATTATTACAAGTGTTTTGATGCATGTCTCTTCTTTCTTATTCATGCCACCTCTTTCATTCTTCTCTTTGTTTTCTTGCGCCCAAAACAGAACACTCCTCAGCTCTTCTTCCTTATTTCGTCTGCTCATCACCTTCTTCATCTACAGTCCTTCTTCACGAAGAACAGCTAGGGTGAGCACTCAAGCTTCTTTGTCAAGGGCACCGCAACGACACCCAATCAGCTGCGCTTCATCGAACTTGGATCGAGAGGCAAGTGTGGGATTGTGTTCGCCGTGTATGCCTTAATTTAGGTTAACTTATGATTATTGGATGCCTAGATCAACCTATGAATCATGTTTAAATCGTACTTGCTTGACTTAAAATGGAAGGGATGGAGTTTATAGATGGAAAAACCGAAGGTGAGTACCTACTCTGAGCTGGGTTTGGTCTGGAAACCACTCGGCTTGTCAAATTTCTCTGAAAGGCATGAAATAGAATTGGCCTAAGTTTTCTTCATGAAAGTTGTTCCTGATTTGATTATCTATGACATATAAATAATTAGGATTTTTATGAATTTTATAGACCCTTGGTTCGTTCTTTCTTCAGTACGCCCATAATTCTTTTTTCCAGAAAAACGGTTGCTGACCTTCGTGTGTTCTGTGCTAGTTTTGAGCTTCTTACTTTGCACTTTTGAGCTAGTGATATTCATAAAAGTTGTAGGTCATGTCTAGGGCTACAACATATTAAAACTTCATCTCAATCCGATGACAAATGACTTATTTAGAGCTAGTCTATTGAGTACTGCGTTTCTGAAAATTTACTCGGTTTACTCTAATGTTTGGTGACTTTATAGGTGATGTTGCTCAACGACTTTTCCATGAACCTCTTCATAAGAATCATTTGTTTACGTCATATCTAAGATGTGGTGGATGGGTTTCCTTAAGCTGAAACGGATTTGATGATTGAAGAGGACTAACTGAGTGATGTTTGGCATTGTTTCTTGCTCATGATCATGCATCTTAGGGAGGGATACTATTCATGAATGATTGTAGGTCTTGATTGTCCTTCCTTCAAACACTAATGTGTATTATGGATGCATATTGAATAATTGAGTTGCTACATTATGGTTGTGCATTGCATGCGTGTGTTGGAGGGAGGAGATTGATCGCGCATAGCAAGGCGTGTACCCTGGGGAGTGGGGATGCCTCGAATGAATGGAAGGTCACGACAGCAAGGGGGAATGGCCAGGGATGCTTCCAGGACAGGTTGCCGCTTGCGTGGGGATGGTCTAATGTCCGGTAGCAGGGGGGGGGGGGGGGGAAGGCTGGATGATCTACCCACAATTCTAGTGAAGCCTCCGAAGGGGAGATGCCTGGATACCTGGGGATCGTATCTAGTGGCCCACGTGAGTCAAGTGATAGTGCCGACGATCTGTACATGGAAAGAGGAGATGGGATCTCCTATGTGCAAGGATGGGCGTATTGGCTGCATGCTTGGAGTTTATGCATGAACTTTGCATGGGATATGAGTGTTGGCCTTTGCATACGAGTGTTATGGCATTGACTTGTATGCATGTAACATGCAATGATAAAACTAGACCGATTTGCCTACATGGTTCATGCATGTGTTTGAACTTCGTGTTATTGAACTTGGTTTTATACAATTGCATGATAGAAGGCTCATTGAGTGATCGGTCCCTTACTTGTTAAGTGAAATGATTACCATTTCTGGGGCTTTGTTTTCAGATAGGAGATTATGATGAGTTGCCAAGGGACCTGCAGCCTCGTTCTGGCATAGTAGATGATATTTTTCATGACTATACTCCGTTCTTCTACTCCGACCACCCTAAGAAACGTTTTCTGTTGGCTAAGATCGGAGTGAGGATTCGTCAAGGTTGAGGCCAAGAAATGCTAACGTACCGGTCTTCCCAGTATAGTCTTGGATCGGTGGTCGTTGGGTTGGCGCTCTTCCTCTAGCGGATACCTTTGACGGTCTCGGCCAAGGCTTTTCAGGAGGCTCGTAGGAAACGCGAGCTACGAGGCTTTTTGACTCTTTTTGAATAGATATCGACCGTTGATGACACGAGTACTCTTTTGATTGTTGCCAAATGTGATGCTGGCAAAGTCATGCATATAGCTACTTACTAAACTTTGCTTGTTTGGCCTCGTGCTGATGTAAATATATAAAAGTCGATGTTTCTCATATTGGCATGATTGTGTATTTTCTATCTAATGTATATTTCCGCTGCTAGATATTGGTTAGGGGAGAGAGTGATAGTGATCGTAGAACTCTTGATAGCGATCACAAAGATTTGATCCTAGGGATTTTACTATTGATTTGGCCATCGAAAGCACTTGCTCTAACTAAAGGACTAATACTGTGGGGCGCTACCTTCCCCACCCAAGCACCGCCACCTAAGACCATCCCTCGTCAGGCGTTAGATGATTGAATTCTTACCTTCTCGGTGCTTGAATTTCCTTAGGTCCTTTAGTTAGAGCAAATGCTCTCGATGGCCAAATCAATAGTAAAATCCCCAAGATCAAATCTTCGTGATTGCTATCAAGAATTCTACGATCACTATCACTCTCCCCTAACCAATATCTAGTAGCGAAAATATACATTAGACGGAGAACACACAATCATACGATTATGAGAAACATTAACTTTTATATATTTACATCGACACAAGGCCGAACAAGCAAAGTTTAGTAAGTAACTACATAGACAACTTTGCCATTATCAAGTTCCGCAACAATAAAAAAGCGTAGTTGTGTCATCAATGGTCGATGTCTAGTAAAAAAGAGTAAAAAAGCCTCGTAGCTTGCTTCTCTTATGTGCCTCTTGAAGAACCCTGGCCAGGACCGTCAAAGGTATCCGCCAGAGGAAGAGGGCCAACCCAATGACCTCCGATCCAAGCATATACTGTGAAAAATCGGTACGTCAGCATCTCGTGGTCTCGACCCCAACGAATGCTCACTCCGGTCTTAGCCAACAAAAAAGCGCTTCTTAGGGTGGTCAGAGTATAAAAACAGAGTATAGTCGTGAGAAATATCATCTACTATGCCATACCGAGGCTACGGATCCCCTAGCAAACTCGTCATAATCTCCTATCTGAAAACGAAGCCCAAAAAGGGGTAAGCATTTCGCTTAGCAAGTAAGGGACCGATCACTCAATGAGCCTTCTATCATACAATTGTATAAAACCAAGTTCAATAGCGCGAAGTTCAAACACATGCATGAACCATGTAGGCAAATCAATCTAGTTCTATCGTTGCATGTTATATGCATACGAGTCAATGCCATAACACTCGCATGCAAATGCCAACACTCATATGCCATGCAAAGTTCATGCATAAACTTCGGGCATGCAGCCAAGACGCCCATCCCTGCACACAGGAGATCCCATCTCCTCTTTCCATGTACAGATCGTCGACGCTATCACTTGACTCACGTGGGCCACTAGATACCATCCCCAAGTATCCAGGCATCTCCCCTCCGAAGGCTTCGCTAGAACCGTAGGTAGATCATCCAGCCTTTCCCCCTACTACCAAACATCAGACCATCCCCACGCAAGCAGCAACCTGTCCTGGAAGCATCCCTGGCCATTCCCCCTCTCTGCTGTGACCTTCCATTCATCCGAGGCATCCCCACTCCCCAAGGATACACACCTTGCTATGCGCGATCAATCTCCTCCCTCCAACTCACGCATGCAATGTACAACCATAATGCAGCAACTCAATTATTCAATATGCATGCATAATGCACATTAGTGTTTAAAGGAAGGACAATCAAGACCTACAATCATTCATGAACCGTATCCCTCCCTAAGATGCATGATCATGAGCAAGAAACAATGCCAACCATCACTCACTTAGTCCTCTTCAATCATCAAATCCGTTTCTGAGCTCAAGAAAAACCATCCACCACATCTTAGATATGACGTAACCAAATGATTCTTATGAAGAGGTTCATGGAAAATTCGTTGAGCAACATCATCTACAAAGTCACCAAACATTAGAGCAAACCGAGTAAATTTTCAGAAACGCAGTACTCAATAGACTAGCTCTAAATAAGTCATTTGTCATCGGATTGAGATGAAATTTTAATATGTTGTATCCCTAGACATGACCTACAACTTTCATAAATATCACCAGCTCAAAATCGCAAATGAAGAAGCTCAAAACTAGCACAGAACACATGAAGGTCAGCAACAGTTATTCTGGAAAAATGAAATCTGGGCGTACTGAAGAAAGAATGAACCAAGGTTCTATAAAATTCAGAAATATCCCAATTAATTATATGTCATAGATAATCAAATCGGGAACAACTTTCATCAGGACAACTTAGGAAAATTCTATTTCATGCATTCCAGAGAAATTTGACAAGCCGAGTGGTTTCCAGACCAAACCCAGCTCAAAGTAGGTACTCACCTTCGGTTTTTCCATTTATAAACTCCACCCCTTCCATTTCAAGTCAAGCAAGCATGATTTAAACATGAATCATAGGTTAATCTGGGCATCCAATAATCATAAGTTAACCTAAATTAAGGCATATACGGCGAACACAATCCCACACTTGCTTCTCAATCCGAGTTCGACGAAGCGCGGCTGATTGGGTGTCGTTGCGGTGGCCTTGACGAAGAAGCTTGAGTGCTTGCCCTAGCTGTTCTTCGTGAAGAAGGAATGTAGATGAAGAAGGTGATGAGCGGATGAAATAAGGAAGAAGAGCTGAGGAGTGTTCTGTTTTGGGCGCAAGAAAGAAAAGAGAAGAATGAAAGTGGTGGTGCTCTTAATATGTTTTCTCTTCTTGCATGCATATATTGCCACTTGGAAACTGAGGACTTCCACTTGTCCCTCATGAGCTACATGTGGCGTGAATATGAAAGAAAAGACATGCATCAAGACACTTGTAATAGGACTTGTGCCACTTGTCCTCCTCCTTATTACAAGTGGCGAAGAGAAAGAAGAAGGAAGCTTGCTCTTCAAGGGTCGGTCCACCACCTCTTCCTCCTTGACTGACTTAACAAGTTGTGGTCTTCCAAAGCTTGTAATCTTCCAAAACTTATGGTCTTCTAAATCTCAATTGAACCTTGATCACTTTGCCGTTTCACGAAATAACCGAATTACACGACTATTTGGCCTTCAATAAATTGTAATTCCGTCGTGATTTGAAAATAATCTAGCTATGAAAATTCTTAATGAGAATATCTATTCTCTATGTCGTTTCGCGATGTGTGACCAAGAATGAAATTGTCACAAAATCCTTTGCGACATCTTAGGACGACGTGAGTCGCAAGACATCTAACAATAAAAAAATTCGATAATCCTTATTACCTTGATCCAACACCTTGAGGATCAAGAATTTTGGTCTACCACATTTCTTCCCTCCTTCAGAAAATTCCGTCTGCTCACCACTTTCTTTATCTACATTCCTTCTTCACTAAGAACAGCTAGGGTGAGCACTCAAATGTTAATCATTTAGTTGTGACAATTTTCTACCGGAAACGTGGAAACTGGTATCCTAAACTTAAAGGTGAAGATTGAAAACACCAAAGTTTTTGACTCAATCGGAAACAAACCGATGCGCTTAGCTGATGCACCATTATTTCTTGTTGCAATCTCTTCGGAAAAAGGACCTCTAGGTTTGCCAATCAGAAATCGTCCAAGATCAAGACTGAAAGCACAGAATTACTCTGACGATTCTGAACATCTCAGATGTCTACATTTCATTTTAACATTGAATTCTCCTATTCATGCACCTAATTATTTGAAGATAAAAAAAGCAAAAAGCAAAAAGAGAGCTATGCTCTTTTCTTTTTTTTGGCCATAAAGCAAACTTCTAAACATTTTCAAGTCCTAAATAGACTAAAGGTTCCACATGCCTTGTATATTGCAAAATCCAACATGGGATCGTACACCCGCAAACACATCGAAGGGAACTTGGATTTGATTAAGCAAAACGTGATATGTACAAGCAAAGCACGATATTATGGTTTATTTAAATCGTGCTTTTTTCCCATAATTATTTTCCTCTAACCTTGAAGTGCCTCATTAAGAATTTCAAATAAGGACACCCATCACAGACATATTTGATAAGATGTAAAATTGATAGTTTAGAGTAAAACGATGTATCTCTCGCAGTTATTCATGGATCAGAAAATTCAAAATTACCTTAATCCATTGAATGAGAAAAGGAAATTCATTCATCATTCTATGAGCAAAACATGATTCTGAGAGTTACCTAAAAATCCTACTTATTCTAGTTCTTATTTTCGTTGAAGCTTGAGGTACCGCAAGATGAATTATAAATAATGACACTCGTTGAAGATATATTTAAAGAGATGTGTAAATTGGTAGTTTTAATAAAAATAAATGCATGTATCTTTTATAGTTATTTGTGGACCACAAATTTTAGAATTGCCTTCATTCAATGAGAAAAGAAAAGTCAGTCTTTCAACCACATTTTGGGCATTTTTGTGGTCAAGTTTTTCATGCGATTTATTTTAGGATGAGAAAGAAGAAGAGGGAAAAAGGAACGCGAAAAAGAGGAAACACGTGAGGGCCCAACCGGGTTCGAACCGGTGACCTCTTGATCTGCAGTCAAATGCTCTACCACTGAGCTATGGACCCTTTCACATTAATCACTGCACCCGAAATTTATTTAACAATACGTTAAATGCAAAGGCATGCCAAAAGGAAGCATGCATATGACCTATCCGCGCAAGCGTGTTTCTGTATAATTTTTAGCCGCTGCCAGGTGAATCAGAGAAAAATTGTTTAGAACTCTTTATTTATACTGAAAATTATGAATAATTGTATTAAAAATCTTAAAATTTGTCACTTTCACGACCTACTCCAACCACAAAAGAAAATAGGTTTAGGAATATTGCTTATAAAAAGAAATCATGATCCAATTCAACTCATCAATTACAAGTGGCGAGCTCTCTCAAGCTTATATCTCGTGTGACATTCGGGCATTTTAATTTTTAACACTTTTTAACAACTTAAATATTCCTAAGAGACGCTATTAATCAATTGGGATTGGCTAGAAAGTAATTGAAGCATGAGAACTTTGTCTCGATTCCCATAGAATTAGAGATCCTAAGGTATAAGGACTTACTTAAACTAACATTTCTATTAAATGCATTTCAATACCTAACAAATTGATTATTTAATCTAAGGTAGTCATGCATTTTTGCTCCTCATTTAAGATCCTCAAAGAAAAAGTCTTTCAAAATCACTAAGTGTTCATGAAATTATTTGCATGAAAGTTTAAGCTAAAATTAAGCTAATTTAAATATAAATTAACAAAAAATTATTAAAAAGACGATGCGAATAATAAAATTTTAAAGTATTGAAATGTGTGGTGGTAAATAAACATTTAACATTGTAGACTTCAAATCAAACTATGAGGAAAACAAACCCGACACAACGTCAAACAAAGAATCTTACATGGTTATTTTATGAGCCTCGATACATGATCATTTAGAAGCATGCTATTGAGAAAAAAGTGAGCCTAAATCTAATGAATCAATTCAAGTGGAGCCTAAACTACATTGTACTAATAATTTATTGAGAGAAGCAATGTTAAGTCTAAACAAATTTTATTAAGAAAAACATATGTTAATTAATACGAAGACATCCAAACTAGAATAATCATGATGAATTTAGGTTTAGCTATGTACAAAATTAATACCGGAATGAATATTGGTCTAACGCCATCAACTTCTTTTGAGCCGCCTCCTTGATGACCATCATTGGCCATAACTCAATGGGTGTTGGTTTTGACATTTAGACATTATTCAAGCAACTCATAATATGCTTTCACATAAAGCAAATCATGCATCGACTCACGTCTAGAATCGGTTCTGGGCTGAAGACCACCTTGGCGCAACTTAAAATCGAACCAAATGGGAGACTTACTGGGGGCTGTTCGAACACTGGTGAGAGAGGCCGCGAAAGCTGTGCTGTTGTCACCTCTTTGCTTTCTTTTTCGTCATCCTTCCCCCTTTTTGGTCTTGTCCTCCCGATCTTTTCCCTCCTGTTGCGTGTGCACATGTATGTGTCCGGCGACAGTCGTGTCCGGTTGTGCATTGCAGATGAGTGCAGAAGAGAAATGGGCTAGGGGCTGGGCTGAAGAAGAGAAGGAAAATGGGCTGGCGAGGGAAAGAAAAGGGAAAGGAGGTGGGCTGAAAAAGGAAAAGAGAGGAGAGACACGAGATGGGCCTGTGGGGGAAAGGATGCATGCGGCGGCAAGGCCCGCCCAGCCGGGTTTAACCAGCCTGGATCTGACCCTTTAAAAAACTTAAAATCTAATTAAAAGTGAAAAAAAGACTTACCATACCGCCAAAATTAAGTGTCAACAGTGACAAAGTGCAATTTAGTTATAAAACTTTTAAAAAATGCAATCAAATCCTATAACTTACCACAAAAGTACAATTGAGTTATAAAACATTCAAAAAGTGCAACAAACACAAGGATTTGATTTGGCCAATTTGATAAGTTTTAAAACTTAATTGCATTTTTTCAAAGTTTTAGGACTTCCAACTACACTTTTATGGCAAGTTTTAGAATTTAATTGTATTTTTGTGACAAATTTTAAGACTTTTAATACACTTATCTTGGTAAATCGCTATTTATTCTTTAATGTCTTTGAAGCACTAGCACAAGGTTTACTTATATGTCTTGTTATCGAGTTAAAGATGCACCATGTATGTGTATTCGTATGTACTTAGTGCATATTTATAGCCTCTTTGTAAGGCAATATCTTGCTTAAACGAGAAGTATTCATATATAAGAGGGTGCATAACACAATCTTTGATCAAATAACTCTTTATGGATTGGCTATGCTTTAGGCACTTCGGTCACTTATCTCAAGAAGCGAGAGGTTTTGAGTTATGAGACCCTTGATTGAGTTTCTTGAGGGTCACCTCAAAGAGTTATTAACCTATATGACTTTGTAATTATCTGAGCTTGGTTGGGTTGGGCTGAAAAGAGTGTCATGCCTAGTAAGGTATATTTGGTCACTAATTAGTACAAAACATCCAAATCATTTTTCTTTCTATAGGAAAACACATTCTTTAAGAAATATAGACAAATGAGTGTACATTCAAGGTTTGGTTGTGACATTCTCTCCAAATCAATTTTTGGAAGTCACTTTTCCATTTAATCTATCTAAAGGAGAACTCTCAGATGCTTTCGTGAGGCTATTGCAAAAAGTTAAAGTACTCAAATGACTATTCGTTTATTTTGCCAAAAATTTAATTTGAAAACTATTTTCCTAAAAGTAATTACCTATGTTGAAATAATTATTCAATGATGATATTTTTGTTTATATAACAATTTATACTTAGACTTTTTTTAATAGGGAAAATATTGTTCATTCATTCATTTATGTAAACGATATAAGTGATTATTTTTAGAAAAATATTTTTTAAATTATTCATTTTTCTCAAAACAAACTCTCCCTCAATATATCAACTACTTAATTCCATCTTCATAACGCAAGATCAAAGCTGGTTCTTCATTGTCTTCTTGGAGCCAATGTGTGATCGAATTACAATGATCACATGTCATAAATATTGCGCATCAGTCTTTTTGCATTACATCGGAATGAGCACATAGGTCTTCATTCAACTCTTACTATAGTATTGGTCGACGATGCAATACAACTTATACAACCCTAGTCGGCAAAAGTCACACACATACAAGCGCATATGCTGGTCCATGCATAAACAGAGCGGTTCACGCTTGCAACTCAAGATCCCAACCCGAGAGAGACACTAGACAACTTACGTCTTCGAAACTAAGTACAGACGCAACAATGTTGCAGCTTTCATCACTATTTCACATAATATTTTCCCCAAACTCCAACCTCACATATTCCATTACACACCGTTCTCCCTTCCTCCCTCCCTCCCTCCCTTTACACTCAGCCGCTACCGGCCTCACCAATGCCGCTTCCGGATCCGCCAGGCTGGCTATTGTAGCTTTCTCTGGGAATGCTGTGGTGGTTGTCGATAGTATTGCTCGCTTCTTTGTACTCGACATCCCCGCCTTTCTCTTTGCCGTCGGGGTTCTTGTTCTTCTCAATTTGGTTTCTCTGCTCTTGCCCATACATGCCACCCAAGGCGTCCTTCCTTGGCTCCACCAAGCAAAAGCTCATCAACATCGCCAACAAAATTAGCACCATGAGCTTCATTTTTCGCGTAGCAACAATCGTGGAGGAAGACAAGACTGGAGATAAGATAGTTCGGACACAAGGAAGTTGAGGAGCGAGCTGCATGCGAGGACTTGGTTATGTGCACTCGCCATATAAATTGGTGAATTTATAGTGGGATATGTGGGGAATATTGAAATAAAGAAGTAAGTTGTATGGGCGCTCCCCTAAAAGTACAGACAGAGCCCATTGGGTTCACAAATTATTGCACTAATTTATAGTATATAATGGAACCATAATGATGGCTGAGAGGAATCTTTTTGTCCAGATTAGCAGCCCAAATAGGAAACTTCGGTGGGATTGTGTGGATCTCACGAAAGTCAACCACTACCATAATGGTTTTTTCCTGTTTAAATATATTTAAGATGTCAAGTTATGATTTACTGGGAAAACAAGTCATGCCCCATAATCCATTAGAGTCATGCAGACAAAGACGCTTCTATGAATAATCTTATCCAAGTGGATTACTTCATGCTAGGGTAAAATCTGTATTCCCGACTACACTACAGCTTCGTCTATCGTCGTCAATACCTAATTTGCTAATTTCATTAGGTGGCTGGAGTTATATTTTGCTTTCAATAGAGCCTTCACTTACCTATCATTATTTTACCACGTCATGTAACTTGCCTACAAGTAATTCCAGTCTATAATTTCACAACAAAGAAGCACATTAACAAATTGGCAAAAAGTTCGGTAGGTTTGAGCCGATTCAATTTTCAGTAGCCTCTCCATTAGAATCATGTAGTGTCTCAAGTTTATAGATGGAAACCAGCTGTTGTGTGCATGGAGGTTGTCCATGGTGAAGTTCAATCCAGATGACCTTTGGGATTTGGGATCACAATGTCGAAGACAGTGGCGATCGGAGATAAGGGTCGCAAAAGTTTTGTGATATCACTAATATATATATATATATATATATATAGAGAGAGAGAGAGAGAGAGAGAGAGAGATTACATGGAGAGCTTATTTATAGGTGTAGATAGAAAAAACAAAGAAAATCAATCCTTACCAAAAAAAAAAAACAAAGACAATCAAATCAGATATGTATAATCAAAATAGATATTGTAAAACAAAAGAAATATTTTAAATTAGAGATATCAAAATATCCTAATATTGTTAACATCCCCCTTAAAGGAAAGTTGGGTTGAAACTAATAAACTCATTTTGGTGCGAGTGATGGCTCAAAACCTTTGTTGACAAGAAGATTTTAGCAAGTTGCTTGTCTAACGATGGTGAGTTTAGTGGTGTTGTCCGCCTTTCAAAATGAGAAGTGAAAAGTTGAGAATCAAAGGCATTGAAAACAAATAGCATGCTTTTTCTTTGTAGTTAGACTTTGCTATCGAGACAATAACATTACAAAAGCGGCCAATGCAGCTGGCATGACTACGACAAGCGGAATAAGTTAGGCATTGTGTTTTCACTTGATGTTAAACACTGCTCCATTCGGATTTTTCTTTACTTTAGTTGCTATGTATGATTCATAATTAGAACAACTTGATGTGAAAATACCTTTCTTGTATGGTGAACTTGAAGAGAAAATTTATATAGATCAATTAGGGAGTTTTCAGTTTGAAGATAAGGAAGATCATGTTTGTCAATTGAAAAAGTCTATGTATAACTCAAAGCAATCACTTGCATAGTATTATAAAAGGTTTGATGCATTTTTTATATATCTAACTTGGCTTTTGTAGGAGCAAATATGATGGGTGTGCATATTTGTACAAACTTCCAAATAATTCTTTTGTTTATTTGTCATTATATGTTGATGACATATAGATTGCAACAAAATACAAATATGATATACAAATTTTGAAGGTACAATTAAGCACCGAATTTGAAACAAATAATTCAACTGTAGCGAAGAAAATCCAAGGCATAGAAATTTGGTGAAATCAAAAAGAGGAAAAATTGTATTTCTTCTACAGAGAGAGAGAGAGAGAGAGAGAGAGAGAGAGAGAGAGATATTTAGAAGGTGTTAGATTATTTTGGCATGAAAGATGTCAAACTAGTAAGTACTTCTCTTATTGCTCATTTTCTCTTATTAGCTAGCTTATATCCACATACAGATGAGGACATACAAAAAATATCTCATGTATTCTATACTTAATTGCAGCTAGTAGCCTTATGTATGCAATAGTTTGCACTCGATTCAACATTTTACATGTTGTAAGCTTAGTAAGTAAATGTATATCATGCCTAGGAAAGGTTCATTAGCAAGTTTCGAAGTGGATTTTGAAATATTTGAAGGGCACTTTTCATTTTGGTCTAGAGTTTGGGAAAATTGGTGACTCTTACATTATATGTTGAATCTAATTATGTTGGTGACCTTAATAAGAGGAGGTATTTGGCTGGGTACAATTTACCATTGGAGGTTGTGCAATCAATTTTTTTCTTAGTTTGAAATCTACTTTACAACATAAGTCACTTTGTCTACTAAATACATTGCTATTATAGAGGAAGTTCAGGAGGTCATATGGTTAAGAGGCTTATTTGGAGAGCTAAATGTGGATCATGGTATGACTATGGTCTATTGTGATAGCAAGAATGCTATACATCTTACTAAACATCAAACTATATCAAGAGAGGACAAAGCACATGGATGTGCAGTATCATTTTCTTACTTATGGCAATATCAAGTTATTAAAGATTGGTGCATAAAACAATCCAATTGATATGTTGACGAATCTCTTGTCTATTGCCAAATTTGAGCATTGTTGGGATTCGATTAATGTTTGCTATAGCCAAGGTCTACTCTAGTGGGAGAAAATTGTTTGTTGTTTACATTTATTGAGGATTCAAACCAAGGTGGAGATTTATTGAGTATGTCTTGAATTCTGTTTTGGATTTTCAACCAAAATTGAGTTTTGATACCTAAATTGAAATTTGTGGTGACTTGACTCAAGAAAAATAAATGGAGGCTTAGTGTTGGTAGCTAAAGGCTTGACCACCGGCCAAGCTTGTAGCTCAAAACGGGAGTAGTATAAAAAATATATTTTCAAGTTATTAGATTTGGAAGTAGAGATCGAAGGAGTTGGGATTTTTTTCAAGCACTTTTTGTAATTCTTATTTTTCCTTAGAGAATTTTGCTTCTCCTCTCCCCGCGACTTTTCTCGCAAGGACTTTCCATCTAAATCTATGCCCTCTTTTATTTTTCTCAGTTTCAATTTTGTTGCAGTTTGTACATTGGTCATACCATGTATCATTTCCTTAGCATACAAAATTTTTTCAACATGATTTTTAAGGTTTTTTTTCCTAAAAGATGTCAATTTGGGTTAATTTTGAGTTAAAGTATATAAAAAACTAAATTTTACTTAAAAAACGATTGTAGCTTTGCTAGTTAGAGTTTGTATAGATAGAGAGAGGAAACGAGAGTAGAAGTTAAATGAATAAATTGAAATATGTGAACAGATAAATTTTGATTTAAGTTATAAAGTACGTACTACTGAACGTACGTTACTGAATATTCATTAATGTCAGACGTTACGAGTTATTAATGTCATACGTTACAAGTCATTAATGTCAGATGTTACATAATTAATGTCAGACGTTACAAGTTATTAATGTCTATTTATTAGGACAGTTTCATTTCCATATTCCTATAAATAGAATGTCAGTTTTGGTTATTGTAACTATAAGAACAATAAGAATTGGAAAGAGAGTTTCTCTACTACTTTTAGTATTCTACTTCACATTTTTCTCTATTATATACTTGAGACGCATCATTTTACAACACGTTATCAGCATGAAGATCTCCCAACTGAGTAAGTAATCTTTGTGAGTTAAGTGTTCCCTTTATTCAATCATCTCACTCTTTACCTTCTTTTATCAATTTTTCATTTCTTTTGCCTGAAGTCAAAATTTCGAATCTAAAGGTATCATTCTGCTCCTGAAGTAACAGAGAATATTTCTATTATGGAAAAAATTGAAAAGCCCAAATTCCACATCCTAGAATTGAGTGGAAATAATTATCTGTCATGGTGCCTTGACATGGAAATGCACCTCCAAGGGCAAGGTCTCACTAATACAATTACAGATGACGGAACGTCAGATGCAAAAGATAAAGCAAATGCATTGATTTTTATCCGTCGTCATTTGCATGAGAGCCTGAAGTCTCAATATTTATCAGTGTGAGACCCTCAGACCCTGTGGAAGAGGTTGAAGGATAGGTATGATCATACCAAAACAGGTATCCTCCCTCAAGCACAATATGATTGGTAGAATCTCAGACTATAGGATTTTAAATCAGTGTTTGAGTATAATTCCGTTTTATTTGATATAGTTTCTCGGCTTGAGTTATGTGGTATTAAACTTACCGATGCGGAATTATTAGAGAAAACTTTCTCTACATTTCATGCCTCAAATATTGTATTGCAACAGCAATATCGACAGCGGCAATTTGCCACATACTCTGAGTTGATTTCGATGCTCCTCGCTACTGAGCAAACTAATGAATTGCTCCTGAAAAATCATGATCTTAGACCTGCTGGCTCAAAAGCATTGCCTGAAACACATGCTAATTCTGAGAATAATATAGGTCATTTTAAGGGCTATAAGAGTAGGCAAGAGCACAATCCTCAAAAGGGTGGCAGAAAATTTAATCGCCCTAAGAAATTTGACTTTCAACTGAATAGTGGCAAAGAAAAGAAGCCAATGAAGGTGTCTAATGAAAGTTCTTGTCATCATTGTGGCATGACTAGGCATTGGTCACGTACCTGTCGTACACCAAAGCACTTTGTTGACTTATACCAGGCATCTTCAAAGGGCACAGGCAAGCGTCGTGAATCTCATGCCATTGAAATCGGCCCTACTGCAACAACCGCTGCTGAGGCCAATAATATCTCAATTGGTGGGACTCCTCTTGCTCCTGAAGTAGCAAATGCATCTCTTGCTCCCGAAGTAGCAAATGCATCTTTGGATGTTTCTAATTTCTTTGAGGACTTTTGATTGGCTTAATGTGCATCAATCTGGTGGATGACACTTTAGATTCTGAAATTTATGATTTTCTTTATAGTTGTTCTTTTATTTAAATGTATTACATTTTATATGTTTATGAATTTTATATAATATTATGAAATTTTATAACTAACTGCAATTTTTATGATACTTGACACTTGAAGTTGTCCATATAAATGCAATGCCAAATACTGAGAAAATGGAAGATGTTTGTCTACTTGACAGTGCATCAACCCATACTATTTCATAATCGACATTTTTTCTCGAGTATGACATTGTGTAAGGCACGTGTCCATACAATATCCGGTCCTATTCCAATTATTGATGGTTTTGGGAATGCCACAATTGTTTTGCCAAATGGCACCATCCTTCATATTAAGGATGCATTTCTAAGCAGTAAATCAAAAAGGAATTTGCTTAGTTTCAAAGATATACGCCGTAATGGGTACCACATTGAGACTATCTATGAGCAAAACAAAGAATATATTGGCATTACCTCCTATAAGATGGGCTTGAAGACCATCCATGAGAAATTACAAGCTTCTCCTATGGGTTTGTATTCTGTTAAGATTAAAGCCATTGAAACTTATACAACCATATCTTGGAGATTAGTAAAACCTTATCAATTTGGATTGTGACATGAACGTCTTGGGCACCCTGGTGCTTCAATGATGTGTAGAATAATATAGAATACAAATGGACACCCTCTAAAGGATACAAATGTATTGTTATCCAAGGATTATAATTGTGAAACTTGTTCACAAGGAAAACGCATTATAAAACATTCGATAACAAAGGTTAATAATGAGTCTCATATATTTCTGCAAAGAATTTAGAGTGATATTTGTGGACTAATACATCCACCAAGTGAACCGTTTCGATATTTTATGGTACTTGTGGACGCATCCTGCAAATGGTCTCATGTTTGTCTATTATCAACTCGCAATGTTGCCTTTGTACGATTACTTGCACAAATTATAAAGCTCCGGGCACAATTCCCTGATTATCCAATTAAAAGCATAAGGATGGATAATGTTGGTGAATTTACATTAATGAGTTTTGATGCGTATTGTGCTTCATTCAGTATTGAGGTTGAGCACTCGGTTGCATATGTCCATACTCAAAATGAATTGGCAGAATCGTTGATTAAACACATTCAAATTATTGCCCGGATTCTATTATTGAGAACAAATCTCAAAGATACAACATGGGGTCATGCAGTTTTGCATGCTGCGGCTTTAATAAGATTGGGCCCTACTGCTAGTCTATTAGGGTGCGCGTGATACAAATTCTATCCAGAATTCTAATTCTGGATAGAATTAGAATTTTCTGATTCTGTTTCAGAATGAGTTTCAGAGGAAAGAAATGCGTTTGATACGGTTAAAGAATTTCAGTTCTATAATGAGAAATCTGTTTGATATGATAAAAAAATTTGTTTATGTTTCTAATTCTGTTTCCATTTCATTTAAATAATTTTTTTAAATTTTTTAGATTACAAGATATTCATTCCATTAAAAATCAAATACTTATTATTTAGCCCAAAAAATTGACAAATTTGTTCACAAGTTTGATTGTAATCAAATTCCGAATTCACTTTAATTGCATAAATCATAGTATAAAATAATTCCTAAAGAATTAGGGGAGAGGAGGATATCAATATTGAGATAACATATAGAACCAAATCTCACATTACAACATGACATCACAAAAGTTAAGATAAAAAAATTCTCAAATACAAAATAATACAAATACATTATAAAGGTTGAAAATACAATATCATGGAATCTGTGGCAAATTATTATCCATTGCCATTTTATTGGCAATACATTTCCTAAACAAGCTCATCTTAGTTTCCGCCTCATTTGATGTATCACCCGCATCGACATCTTCTGTTGGTTCAAACATGTGCTCCGGATCTCCATATTCGGAAAAGTCTCTATCCCTCCGGTCTTGATCTCAAATGTAGTTATGGATAGTACAACATGCAATTACAATATGTGATTGCTTTCGAATTGTAAAGGAGGGCATGTGTTTCAAAATAAAAAAAAAAACGATTCTTCAACACCATAAATGATCTCTCGATGACATTTCTAAGTGTAGAATGCCTTTGATTGAACAACTCTCTTGCTGCTGTTGGTCGTCTCGCATTTCCCCTATATTCGGACAGATGATAGCGTTCACCTTTAAAAGGAGTTAAGAATCCCGAAGCTAATGCATATCCCGAATCTACTACATAGTATTTACCTAAAATAAAGTATTCATTTATAGGTCATATTTTGCAACTAAAGTATAATTATAACAACAAATTAGTCCTTAAGGAATACGTACATACCTGGTGGTGGACAAGGAAATCCTAAAATAGGATTCTCGAGTGCTGATGATAGCATCCGACAATCGTTGACAGATCCTTCCCAACCAGCATACACAAAAGTAAACTTCATATCAAATGAACTTGCACACATCACATTATGCGTGGTTATTCCTTTCCTGCCTCTATATGGGATTTGCTTGGCCGTAGGTACAGAAGCATGAATATGGGTCCCATCAATAGCGCCTATGCAACCCTGTCATTTTATAAAAAAACCATTAGCATACAAATTTGAAAACAAAATGAAATCAATTGGGCAAAAGAATATACAAAAATGCAACCTTGAAGTAACGTTTATGCCTAGGATCCATAAGAATCTCATTTGGGATAACATCAAATGAAGGTGGAACAATATTCTCGTTCTCTAGCTTGCGAACTGCGTTCAACACTATTGTAAAATATTTGCTGATAGTTTGTCCTGAATGTTGAAATCTCTCACACAGGTTCCTATTCGAGCTCTTGTGACGAATCGTCACCAAAAAGATCCCAACTTGTTCGTCTACTTTAATTCGCCGACCATCTTTCAACCAACCTCTTGACTTCATCAAGTTGCAAAGGTTAATAAACACGTGTCTTTCTATTCTAAAAGATTCATATATTCTATCTACATGTCCATAAAGAATTTCTCTCATCCATCCAGGTCCTGACAATACGCTCTCCCTAATAGGTTCTCTTGTGTGCATCGACATATCCATCGCAGATATGCATAACCATGCTATCAGTATATCTATATCTGTTTCATCAAAATCTGTTTCAACTGATTCAACTGCCGATACTTGATGGCTACTTTCAACCCCATCCATGTTACCTATGCCATCACATGAAATAAGAATGTCACAACTCAACAAATAGCCACAAAATCACACCAAAGTATTCTAAATAAGTAAATAATACAATCCATAGCATCTTATATGAAATACACTTCATATGATAGTTGAATAATTAAAATACAAAACCGTATCTCAAATACATAAGTCATGATAGATGCAAATTAAACATAAATCCACAGCCTATTTTCCCACAGCTACTTAAATCATTTCAATTAGTCCACGTCTCCTCTCATGTAGTGCTAAGACAAAAGCCTTCCTCCAAGATGCATTATGTAAGGACTCCTTCACAGCTTTGTTGTACAATTCTGGCTCTAAGTCAGTCATGCCATTTATGATGGCCATCACAGCTCCTATGGAGTAGGCATCTACAGGTGCTGATGGTGTTGATGGTGCAGTTGAGGAGACCGAGGCACTAGTTAATTGACTAGTCCTAAATGCAATCAATTCTCGAATTGCTTTACAAGTGGTGGAAAAGTCATTTGTCTTGGTCTTCCTTCCCCTCTTTGCATTTGGAGTTCTGTCTATATTGTGCTTCCTACGATTTGCTGATGTAGTGACATCGGGTGTGAAGAGTCCCTCATCAATATGCTGTCCATCTGATTCCATCGGACCACCCATCGCATCACTACCACCATCACAAACATCAGCAACATAATCAAAGCTTACAACCATAATAAAAACAAAACAATCCAAGTAACGACCAATACCTTTATGTGAGACTCCCAAACACTCTCATCCTCCATAGCAACCCTGTTGTTTACATGATCCCATCCAAATCCAAATTGCGACAAAAGTTTCTTGAAACTACCATATTGTATCATCAGCTTATTGACCTTGTTCTTCAACTGCATTAGAGTAAAATGTAGTCCTGTCCGTTTGTAGAATTCAACACATACGTTATTCCATCCCGTTTTGTTGTAGGTAGAAGTGGTGCGATTTCCCTTTTTTACCTCTACTACCAACAAACTTATGAGCTCGTTGGTTAAAGGCTCAGTCCACTTTGCCATATTAGGCTCTTTATGAGATGTCATTTTACCTTAATTGATTGAACATTCAAGATCACAATAACATACAATGCTATGACTATTAATCAAACAAAATGAACAAAAAAAATCAAAATAAACAGGCAAATCTAATGCTTCAAAGAACCAAAACTGCAGAAGAACAAGACCTATTGAAGAAAAATGTAGCATAAGGATACGTATTAACACAAACAATTCAAATTAGTGAAATAAGGGTGAAGCAACATACCTTTGCTTAAGGTTGACGTGTTCTGGAAAAACAAAATGTTCAGGGAAAGAGTGGAAATTTGCAACCTGATTGCCATCAAAGAAAACAAAAGAAAATATTAGCACCATTCGGTAAATCTTGATTTTTTTCAAGATAAACAAGAGTTTTTTAAATGACCTACTTTAATGTAAGTAGATGCATTAATTTTCCCTATTAACACAAACAAGGTTCTGCTTCTTCTTGAAGCATTTTGCTTACTACCACACTTGGAGATATAAATAAATCCAGCAAATCTCAAAGAGGAAAAGGCAAAATGGTAAGCAGAGCCTTTTTTCTTAGATACTAAAGTACGAAAAATCTTATCCACAACAGCAGCAAGGGAGACTGATGACATCTGCATGAAGGTTGCCTTGTGCAGGAGCTTAAGAAAGGTTAATTAACATGAAATATAGACAAAAATGTCAACAATGAGATTCTAAAACTGACCACATGATGCTGGCATTTCCAGTAGGCAACAAATTAAGAGACTAAAAGAAAACAAAAAAAGCCCAATTTGGAAGATGGTAGAGCTATTCTGGTTCAGAAAATGCATTCTATCGAAAGAGGCAGTGACCTCATGCTCCATTTTATATTTATTCATTTGAACTATCTTAAAGAAGCGTTCATCTGGTGATTGTTTTTTCAACGTATGCCCAAATCATGATGAAAAGCAATTGCTAAGAGTCAACCATGACACTAAAAAACCAAAGGCTAACAGATTATCTAGTAATTATACCAATTAGAAAGCCACATGTTAGAAGCAAATCAGACATAATTATACCAATTACATAGCCACATCTTAGAAGCAGATCAGATATAAGAAGACTACAGCTCTCCACTACTGGGAAGCAATCAGGAATCTCTTTCATATCAATTGAAGAAACAAACCTTGTAGCACTCTAGCACTGATCAACATGATTATAGCGCATGATATGAACACAAAGGGTCCAACATCTCAACACGAGCACGCAAGTAGAGCAATGTGGTTGTCCTCTAAGAAAACTATTAACGGTGAAAACAACATTACCTGAGAAACACTGACTACGAAAAAAAGAAGAAAAAAAGTAATTAACAGTTCCATGAGAAAAAAGAGAGGATCACCACGAAGGAGAGTCCGATTTCAATTATTCTTAAAATCCCTGCTCAGCGAGCGTAGCATCTGCGCACTGTATAATCAACCTCGCGTAAAACAGCAACGACGAGAATATGACAGGCAGGAAGCGTTGTAAAAAAATAGTAATAAAGTTGCAAATTATCATCCAAACAAATTTAAGCGCTTTATGATGAACTTGGCCATTGCTAGAGGAGCTCCATCACGGTCAGTCTAAGGAATACAATCGACCAAGCTATCCCATCCACCCATAGTAAAAGCGCAATCAACCTCACGTGCAAAAGCAGCCAAACGGAATGATCGCACCGAACCAGAGCGGGAAGTGTGAAAGTCCAAACAGGTTATGTACACAGATCAAAATCCCAACAAGAGAAAGAGAGCAAGAGAGAACTTGTCCTAGCTAGCTTCTCACACTTGGAGAGCAAGGCGGAGAGTGAGGCGGCGAGCAACTGGTGGGCGACTGACGGGCGGCCGAGACGTGTGGTAAATCCAGGCAGAGGAGACGCCGAGGACAAGGCGGAGGAGAGGCCGAGGCCGAGGCGTGCGGATGAGGCGGAGGCGCAGGCGCAGGCGGAGGCGGTGAGGTGGTCGGGAGAGCAACGTTTGTGAGGTCGTGAGGGAGAGAGGCGTGGAAAGACAGTCTGATTAGGGCACACAAAAGAGGAAAGAGGAGAAGAGAATGGATTCTCTTTGGGCCCCCAAGAATGAGAAATCAGTTTTTTTTTTCATTTCTTATCCTTTCCATTTTTTCAATTCTAGAATAGAAATCTAGTCTAGAATTGGTTTTGCGACATTTTCCAATCAAACGGAATTCTCATCCGGAATGAATTTTTTTGCTCTTGAATGCATTCTGGACGAGAATTTGGCGACTATCATGCGCACCCTTACAATCTCCCCTTCAAATGGTTCTTGGTTATGAACCCGATATTTCACCTTACGCACATTTGGTTGTGCAGTTCAGGTGCTTGTAGCACAACCAAAAAGAACAAAAATGGGTCCCCAACGCCGTTTGGGCATTTATGTTGGATTTAATTCACCATCCATTATTAGATTCTTGGAACCAACTACTGGTGATCTTTTTCTGCGAGATTTGTAGATTGTCATTTTAATGAGACTGTGTTTCCATCAATTGGGACACCTGCAATTTCAATTGTTGCAAAACAGACAACAATCAAATCTTTATCATATGATGCGAAAAATTTATCTCAATTAGACCCAAGAACTTCTGAGTGTGAAAACGAGGTATAACGTATACTGCATTTGCAGAATATGGCCAATAGATTTCCGATGCATTTAATGATGATGCTAAAGTGACGAAGTCTCATATTTCGACTGTAAATGCTCCAGCTCGAATAGTTGTTCCTGAAGGACAAGCTAAAGTGGATCAAAATCCCCCGCGCCTGAAGCTTGGTAGACCGATAGGATCAAAAGATATTGTTCCTCGTAAACGAAAGGGAAAGAATGAAGAATCAGCTACAGAAGAGCCTAGTGTTGTGCTTGCTCTCAAAGAGCTTATTACCTCTGAAGAGGTACAAACCCATGAAAAGATTACCAATCTCGGGAATACTGAGAATTCCATTACATATTATAATGAGATTTGAGATCGGAATGAAATCATCATTGATGACATTTCCGTATTCTCAATTGCTCATCAGATTATAACTGATGATTATGAGCTACCATCTATTATTGAATGCTGTCAAAGACAGGATTGACCTAAGTGGGAGGAAGCAATCAAGGCTGAATTAGCTTCCATAGCCAAACGAGAGGTCTTTGGACCTGTAACTCGAATCCCAGACAATGTAAAGCTCGTTGGATATAAATGGGTATTTGTCCGAAAACGGAATGAGAAAAACGAGATTGTCAAGTATAAAGCCCGACTCATTGTTCAAGGATTCTCGTAGAGACCTGGGATTGATTATGATGAAACATATTCATATGTGATGGATATGATTACATTTCGTTTTCTAATTAGCTTGGCTGTCTTTGAAAAATTGGAAATGCGTCTTATGGATGTTGTGACGGCATATCTATATGGTTCATTAAATACTGATATTTATATGAAAATTCCCGATGAATTCAAAATGCCTAAAGCATACACTCCCCGCAATTTGTTCTCAATCAAATTGCAAAGATCTTTATATGGGTTAAAGCAATCTGATCGCATGTGGTATCAACGCTTAAGTGCCCATGCGTGTTTATTAAGAAATTAGAAACCGGATTTGCTATAGTAGTAGTTTATGTCGACGATTAAATTTAATTGGAACTCTTGTATAGTTAACCAAAACTGCTGACTATTTACAAAAGGAGTTTGAAATTAAAAATATGGGTATAACCAAACTCTGTCTTGGTCTAGAGCTTGAGCATAAATCAAGTGGAATAATCGTCCATCAATCAGCGTATATCAAAAGATTACTTAAACGCTTCAATATGGACAAGGCTTACCCATTGAGTACCCCTATGGTCGTACGGTTTCTAGATCCTCGAAAGGATCCATTTCATCCCAAAGAATTTGATGAAGAGATACTTGGTCCTGAAGTATCATATCTTAATGCAATTGGGGCATTAATGTACTTGGCACAATGTACGAGACCTGATATCGCTTTTGTGATAAATTTATTGGCTCGTTTTAGTTCTAACCCAACTCAGAGACATTGGAATGGAGTTAAACATATTTTCCGTTATCTCCAAGAAACCATGGATTTTGGGTTATATTATTCAAAGGATTCAACTATCTCTGGTTTAGTTTGATATGCTAATGCTGGGTATAGATCTAATCTACATAAGACTCGCTCTCAAACAGGTTATTTATTTTATTATAACGGCACCGCCATTTCTTGGCGCTCTACGAAGCAACCATTCATAGCCACATCTTACAACCATTCTAAAATTATGGCTTTATATGAAACTGGAAGATAGTGTGTTTGGTTAAGATTCATTATAACAGATATTAACAACTCTTGTTGTTTAACACCGGTTACAAATTCTCCTACTATAATTTATGAAGATAATGCTGATTGTGTTGCACAAGCTAGAGGAGGATATATCAAAGGTGATAAGACCAACCACATCTTACCGAAATTTTTCTATACAAAGTCGACAAATTAACGTTAAACAAATTCGATCCGTAAATAATCTTGCAGATCTTTTTACCAAATCATTGCCGACGTCAATTTTTGGCATTGGTATGCGGGGAGTTCATAAGATGCAAGATTCATTAGCTCCAGCAGTAGCTATATGGTTTGATTGAGGGGAAGATATTATGATCTATGCATTGCACTCTTTTTCCCTTTTGTCCGGTTTTTGTCCCACTAGGTTTTTCCGGCTAAAGGTTTTTAATGAGGCAATTAATGCATCCATAAAATGAAGAGATCATGACATTTGTACTCTGTACTCTTTTTCCCTTTCGTCCGGTTTTTGTCCCACTGGGTTTTTCTGGCCTAAGGTTTTTAATGAGGCAGTATTATGCACATTCGTGATACAATGAATATTCAAGGGGGAGTGTTATAAAGTACATACTACTGAACGTACGTTACTGAATATTCATTAATGTCAGACGTTGCGAGTTATTAATATCATACGTTACAAGTTATTAATGTCTATTTATTATGACAGTTTCATTTCCTTATTCCTATAAATAGAAGGTTAGTTTTGGTTATTGTAACGATAAGAACAATAAGAATCGGAAAGAGATTTTCTCTACTACTTTTAGTATTATACTTCACATTTCTCTCTATTATATACTTGAGACGCAACATTTTACAACAATTTACCCTTTTTTAAAATGGTTACAATTACATTTTTGTCCATAAAAGTGTGTGTGTGCGTGTGTGTAAGATGTGAACAAAAGTGAAATTGTTACCTAAAAAGTTGAAATCTGACTTTATCTTATATTAAGGCTGAGCACAATGGACTGCCCAACGCGAGAATCGTTCGGACCAGACCCGAGTGGTTCTTCGGAGTCTTGGTCTGGTCCATTTTGGTCTAGTCCACGGTTCTTGAAAATGGAATCGGTTCCCGAGCGGTTCGGTTCTCAGTTCCTAAGAGGGTGGAACCGAATTGGACTAACCGGACCGAAATTAGAACTGGCCCAATTTCCTTTTCTATGAGTTCTCTTCATCTCAGTATCTCTCTCGTATCTCTTCTCGGGTCTCACTCTTTAGTTAGTCGAGAGTCGAGCCTTTGTCGCTCCAAGTAAGTCTAGCCAGTACGCCCTTCGTCTCTCTCTCTCTCTCTCTCTCTCTCTCTCTCTCTCTCTTCCTCCCCGGTCCCATTGGATCACTCAAGAACCGGTCCAGTCTTAGTGTTAGTCGGTCCAATCCCTAGTCCTAAAAACTAAGGACCGATTCATTGGTCCGGTTCTCAGTTTTCAAGAGAGAACCGGACAGCTCGGATAACCAGTCACCCCTAGCCTTATATATAGATGACTCAATTTTCTTGGTAGAGTAGAAAAGTAGTAGCGTATAGCATGAATAATTTGTCCATTGACACATTGTACATATAACGGATATGATCTTATCATACACATAGCGAATATGATCTTACTTCCGTTTGAGAACCAATTGGTTTTTATTTTGTTTGTGAATAGCACTGACTATGCTTAGTGTAAGCTTTGTTGATTTCACTCAAATTTTCAGAAAATCAGCCACCTTAAATAATGTCCATACCTATATGGAGAACTTGCATCCCCACATTTTTCCTTGCGTTCATTAATTCTGTCATGGCCTATAAGAGTTTTGAAAACTCTTTGGGCAAATAGTGACCTAGCTAAAAATAAGGAAAAATAAAAGGAATGGATTTCAGAAAAGTTTTTAAGTGAGTGTTGCTTCAGATGCACAATTTGTTCATTTTACATTAATGACAAGTAAACATGTTATTTCTCATTATAAGTTCCTAAATTTACTAACAAGTATTATTACTCATGTATTTATTACATGGAACATTACTCCATGCAAGAGTCACTCTAGATTGGCGGCAGCATCCAGTTCTATCCCTATTCAAATGGGATGTTGTAGTACTTTTTGACTTGATAGGCTTGGTACGGGGCTCATTTGGTACGATCAGCCTATTCTATAATCCTCGTTTGCAACTTAGCGCGTTTGGCAACATTTCTGTCTCAGAGAATAATTTTTTTAACAAAAATACTTTTTTGTATTTCTATTGGAATAATTTTTGAATAAAATAGAGGGTTTGGTAAAAGTATTCTTGAAATTGAAAAAAGAATAAAAATGCGTTTGGTACAATTGACAATTTTTTTATTTTTTTTTCATTTTTTCTTCTTGTTCATGGACTACCAGTAACCAGCGGGGGCGGCGGCAAGTAGCGACCGGCAGCAGAAAGTTGCAAGTGCCGAGAGAGAAAAAAAAAGAAATAGTGTTTTTTTTACAAAGTGTTCAAAAGCAAGAACGAGTTTTTCTTATTTCTTATTTTTGTTCCAAATGTGTTCCTAGGAACAAAAAAAACATAATTTTTGTTCCCAGGAATAAAAGTATAAACAAACAGGTTTCTATTCTTTTTTTGTTCCCCGAAACAAAAAAACAAAAACACCCTTGTTTATAAACATTGCCAAACAAGGCCTTAGTTGCATCTCTTTTACCTTCTGACAGGCACCAATCCATCTGGTCTCTCTTGATAATTGGCAAATTGTCATTAGCTCGTGTTCTCATGATTCTCAACGACTTTCCCATCGCTTATTTCCCTGCACAGGGATTACCAGCACCATCCTATCCGCTAATTTGACCTGCCTTCTTATTTTAAGTACCCCATTAGTGCATTCACCTGGGAATTTTTCACCATGACACTCAAGGCACTTCTAGACGTTTCTAACCGCAGCAAACTTTATACTATAGATCATTTTAACTTTTCTTCCCACTGAGATACATCCAAACCCACTAGCTATAGTTACCACCACTCATTTTTCCTTTTGGCTTTGTTTTTTCCTTGGTAACAACCAGCACTTGTCTTTGGGGTCGCCAACTCACACTAGATATCCGACCCACTAGTCGATTAAAAAAATAAAAGTGACTCCACGAAACACTATAATCATTCCTCTACGTGTCAAGAGCTACGGGTAGCCATTATTTGCTATTGGAATTGTTGGGTCCACGATAAAAAAAGTCATTGTATTACTTTTTCCATCGACAATCACGTTACAGTCCCTTCCATATTGCATGTAACTTAATACTGCTGCCGGATAATGAGATCTCGCACTTTGTGGAGGACTCAATGTATTCACATGAAAATACACCTGTCGATTCTTCCATGCCTTATGGAGAAACAGTAGTGGTATGATCACTTGCTTTGCATGGGGATCGTCCATCCAAGTAAAGAAATATAGGAGAGCGAGGGGTCCTACAACGTGGTCTAATGGTGGTGGCACCTTCGGAAGTCCACCACAGGGGGCCAGTGGAGTTGGCGGAGTTGGCATACGGTTCTTAATTAGGCCCAAACGGGTTTTTAAGACGTGCTCTGATGTTGGAGTTTGCCGGTCCATAATGGTGGCGATGAGAGTTGTTCATTGATACCGACTATAGCATTTGTAAACATTATGTCAATGTATCATAACCGGAATATCGCGGTCAGTACTTGTACATTATGAAGAAGTGTTTCGGGTTTTGAATAAGTCAAATTGCGTCAGCCACAATCAAGATTTAGATTACCTAAAAGTAGAATGCATAAATCAATTTCTGATAATCCTTTCGTATGCATGTTTGGTCAATCGTGCCCCTGAAGCTTTTATTGATTTAGCAAAACTTAGAAAAAGAATGACACCCGTGAGGCCCCTCAGGCTGGAACCCAACAAGTCCTCCGACCAGGGCCCAAGGCTTGAAGATTAGTACCACAGATATTGTTCATCGTCCCAAAATCGAGAATCTACCCATCCAATCGAAGAGTATAAAATGCCGGGTGAACAACATTTTCTAGATGGACGGCGATGAAATGCACAGCCTTTAGTTACACGTGATTAGCTGGGTGGACAAGCAACTATACTGCGGTCCGTCGGGGCACCTATATAAATCTTGCCTCATCACCCTTCTTTGTATCTCAATCTCCCGAAAATAGAGAAATACATGCACAGGCCCAGTTTGGCTGATCAGACATCATTGTAAATTGCAATCATGGCATTTGTGTGGGAAGCCACATGAGATCCATCATCATCTAGAGTTCTGATGGATCCGATCACGATAGATACTGTGCAACTTCCCCAGTGAACCAGAGCTTCGAGATTTGCTTCCCAGGAGGAAGCATGGGAAGGAGTTATAAGGGAGTAGTGGGAATGGGGAGTAGTTGAGGCATGAGTGTGATATGATTGGATGTACGAGCCAGCTAATACGAAATGCAGATGATGGATCAGAGTCTGATCGATTGCACGTGCTTTGGAGCTGTATTTCTCTTAGTCCAATCATTTCATTGGCTCCATGTTCATGCACTCAATCAAGTGGCCAAGATTTTTCGCGATTCTTCCATGTAATTATGCATCTCCTGGGGTTTACTACTGTGCTTCCCGACTATCGAGAAGAAGGGCATTAGCTTTCCCTCTGGCTTTTCCTTTTTCGTAGAGGCAGGGATACTCGTGTTAAAAAATGTCGAAACTCATGAGTCTGCCTCGTTGGTAATCTCAGTTCTATCAGTGAATTATGGGTTCGAATCTAATTCCTAAGAATGCTTGCTCTACAGTCATTTAGGTTCTGTATGTGTTCGCAGTTGATTAAATTAATAAAAGAAAATCATGTCTTGCACTTAGAGCAATTACAGAGCAAAGTTGAAGATCCATAATCTTTCCAAAAAGACATTCTTCACAATGAACATTTCTCAGTACTTAGGCCAAGAGTTAAAATGGAATTACCCGGAAGGAAGTTCCTTAAGGAAACTTCAAAATACACTCGTCACTTTCTATAGTCATACCATATAGTCATAGCACTTTCCTCTATATACTTCAAAAATTACAATTTGCAGATTTGGTTATGATATTAAACACCAAATAACATCACACATTAGTTTACATGTTATCCTTACTAATAAGATAGCTATATCGGTCTATATGGCATCATTGACCATTGCATGTCCCTATTCTCTATCCGTATCACCATCGTTACAACAGCGGTGTGGGAGTACTGTTCGTGCATATAGTACTCTACAGTACTCTACCATTTCTCACACTTGATGTACGACACATGTCCATTATACGGTATTGGAGTACAATATCCTTGCCCCTCTACATAAGTGGACTAATAGTGTTTATGGAGAATGAGAATGGAATTTGTGTTCAACATATTAAAGTTGTTTTGCATTTTGATTATAAAATATCATTTGATTTTTTTCTTATCGAAGCGTAATCCAGTTTTTTTTTTTTTGTGTGGAATGTAAAGTGATAATTCTAAAAGGACAACTCTGCGGTACGTAGAGACCGAATTCCCTTATTGTCATTCCTTATACTATGTTCATAATTTCTCTATAATATTATGGTAACACACACAAAAATATCTATATGAAAAAAAGTTTATAACTGACAAAGGAGAATTATTTTATTTATACGATGGTGATAAAAAGGGATTCGGTATCCGTTTGTATTGATAGATAAAAACAAAAAGGTAGCATGGAATTTGGGAAATTTCCCATTTCTATAACTGTTTTTGGAAGGATGGCCGCGACTGCTGGTCTACACCAGATCCTCTTTCCATCATCAACAGTAATCTTTTTGTACAAGTTGGACGACTCTCTCTCTCTCTCTCTCTCTCTCTCGTCAGAAAATTATGTGCAGCACAATCCTATGTTGAGGGGGATGAATCACGGAAACAGTGTGCTGGCTTGGCAATCATCTCTGACCGTGCGCTCTTCAACGCCAACATGCGATAGAATAGAAACTCACGACTTTATCCTCTCAATCTCAACTGCAACGTCATACTAGGGCTAGAAATAATTGTCCGTGTAAAAACTGGAGCATAAGGTGAATGTACGGTTAATTCGAATAAGACATGTTTATAACCGTATCAAGTTGTTTCGGTATGTACACCACAAGCTTGAAGTGGGTCACACAACACGAGGCAACCAACATATTTTATCAAAGATTTCACCACCTCGTCTGCCAACCGAACAAGATTCATCAACTAGTGTACAAATATATACGTAAAACACATGAGCATTTGATAATTGGGTTAACACATCTAACATGTTTTTTTAATAATATGAATAATAACTCTTCATGTTAATCTGAAGTGTACTATTGAGTTAGCTTTTCTTTATGTTGAATCATTTTCATCTGCATAATTTTTTTTAGTTTCATTATTATTCTTTTCAGCTAGGGTGTAACTTTTATAAATTTAAAAATAAAAAAGTGTTTAAATATGAATATTAAATGTTGTAAAACTTGTTTGATTGTATCGAGTTGAGGCAAATGATACATTAATTTAAGTTTAAACTTGTCGATCAGTGTCTAAATGTGTCAACTCGTGAAATAAACTATTTTAATCCTCACTATTTATGACACAAACCAATTTATGCGACACCCAAACCTATATAGTTATGAGTTGTGTTGTGTTATGTCTAGAATTGTTGATCCAAGAGTAAACACATGCAGTGTTGTCCGATTCTTTCCTCACAGTTTACATGCTTATGCTCCGTGGTCAATATGGAGCAACCTGGAAACATGAGCAAGTTTCTGATTCATTAAGATAAGATAGATTGGTTACCAAATTTACCACTCCCGCTATTAAAATGGTTGAAGACTCACTTCCGATAAGACCATATTAATAGATCACTTGTATAGTTTCAAAGTCCATTTTCTTCATTTAGGTCTCTTTTCGAGTTTACTAAATGCGAGATGTTTTTCATGTATCATATTTTATGTGAAGCTATTTTGCTGATTAAATTTGAAGTCTTTTGGTATACATCCCAATTAAATTTTGACTCGCATGCATTTATGAGTGCAAAAATCGAGTCAAGGAGAAATCACAATAATTGTTCTGATGTTCAAAGCCCATCCTGTGCCTCGAGCACATGCAGTCATGAATGATAGCAAGAACTTGAAGCGGAACATTGAGAGAATCGTCGAGTAACTGTGTGTACAGATGTACAACTCCGTACGGCTGCAAAAGTAATGACGAGCGATTGAATACCTTATGATTAGTTTATGAGATTAGTTAGCTCACGGGAGGCGGAGAAAAAAATAAGTAAAGGCAGGGTTTTACAAAATTAATTAAGAAGAAGATGCGTGGGGAAGAAGAAAGAAATGCTTAGCTTTCATCCATCAAATGCTGATGCCCAAATGCAATGCTGTCTACCCATTTCAAAAGACTAACAACCTTTGAGTCATGGCATACCTTCTAAAAAAAATTAATCAGGAAAATTTCATGTGTGAGCCATCTTGCCATATAGTCTTAACGTATTAGGTTCACGTGACAAATACATTCACATAATCTGAGTTTTCTAATAAGACATGAAATAGACCCACCTATTAAAACGACTTCAAGACACAAGTAGGGGGGTCAAAGATGTACACAAAGAATGTACGGTTGGTAAGATATATTTGACGCCTTCTAAATGTAATCTTTTCGAAATAGGTTTGCTAGCATGAACTCTCTAAGTTAATAATGACTTAGCAATCAAACATATTGCATGCTCAGTGAGATTTGTGTAGTAGTTATATGAATTCTTTCGGCACTTATAATTAACTTTAAAAAAAACTACTCCAAGCAGACAAATTATTACACCAAACCATGTGCATCCGGAATTCGAATTCGATGACTTTTTAAATCGAATATGTGCCTCGGGATAACAAGGACCACGTGCAATTGAGGGGCGTGCGTCTGGTTCATGCAATAACTACTGGGTAGAGACATATCTAGCTCCTTCCAACAATGTTTACTAGTTCATTGCCATCTGATTCAAAGCTGCTCAAAGGATCTATCATGAGATATCGACTCTACATAACTTCAGTAAGATAATGACAACTTTGCTGTTGTCACTTGTGTGTCGCTGACTGAATAAAATCTTCCTATCTAATAAAAAGTTGATATATTTTAATATATACAATTGGACTCCATATTACATGCGAGAAAGATCGCACTTTCTCCGAGAAAGTTTATCCCATTCCCATATCTTCTTCTTATTTATAATCTTATCTCTTCCTCACAATCAGCTTGTGGGGTCTTCACTCTGAGAGAGAGAGAGAGAGAGAGAGAGAGAGAGAGCTCCCCCAATATCTCTGATCAAACCACCTCCCTCTCTTTAAAGTTCGCCAGAACTTGCACGTCTTCTCATCGAATCTCATCGATCTTTTATTACATGGTTTATCAACTCATGCAGAATGTATGGTCGTACGCTTTCGTATCATAGTGCAACTCTACAACGCAAAGGCGTGAGACGAGCCACCAAAAACAGTGCAACTGGAGAAGAATATGTACAATCAAGAAAAGGATTCAATTTCTCAAATATTAATCATCCATAGCAAGGGAAAAGTCTGTGCATTTAAACTTGCACATTGTATCTTTTAATTTAGTTACTTTTACAATTGATTGAAAGGATCATTGAATGGACAAGCACTTGATTGGAAAGTAGCAAGATTCCTTATTTGAATAGGCGACTCTCAGAGTTTATCATGTTACTTGTGAATGACAACTTTCGTGGGTCATCAAAGAGTAAATGAACCAAATGTTTGAAAATAAACCTCTTATTATAAGGAATAAGTTTGAGCTTTCCCACCTTATTAAATAGATTTAAAGATACTATATTTTTATTCTAGTCATAGTGGTCTTGGCTACCATGATGGACTTCCAACTCAGTGCTCGACATAAAAGGAATAATCTCAAATAACATCATTAGATAACCAATTATCCCGATTGCTGAATTTGTTTGAATCCACACTCATACCATATAGAATCTCAACTATATTAAGAATAGTCCACTCAATTAATATACTAAATGATATTATATACTGTAAATGAAACTTTAAACAAGTGGATCATATTCAACATCTAATAAAAGTTTTTGTTACGATATACAAAAGCCAAACTTATAATAATATGTTATCAACCATGCATCTTGGAATATTTAAAGATATCACTCAAAGCTGTAATAATAGGATTTGTTATCTGTTACAGAACTACCACAAATGGCAGTAAGTACTAGCCATCTTGTCCCACCACCTTTCATCTCTCTTGTTTTCTCACTGACCAGCTTTAGTCATCGCTTCACTAGCAGCCTAGCTGTGCATCATGCAAGCCATTTAATGCTCCAAAATCTTAGCTCTTCCCCTTCACCATTTATTTAAAGCCTTACTCATTCGTACCACGACCCATCGCTCTCTCTCTCTCTCTCTCTCTCTCTCTCTCTAGTCATCAACGGAAGTATCAAGAAAGACCATGAAGGCGAAACATTTCCTAAGATCCTGCCTGAAAAATTGGAGCAAACTGGCCAGAAACACCATCTCTTCTTCTTCCTCAGCCTGCGAGAGATGCTCTCTCCAGTGGGTGTTTTGGCCATCCGCGCATCACGAAGACGACAGTGGCTTCATTCCCAGAGACGTCCCAAAGGGTCATTTGGTCGTCTACGTTGGAGACAATCACAAGCGGTTCGTGATCAAGGTCAAAGTCTTGGGTCACCCGCTTTTCAGAGCGCTCTTGGATCGAGCTCAAGAGGAGTACGACTACAGTGCCGATTCCAAGCTCTGCATCCCCTGCGACGAGAAGATGTTCGTGGATGTCGTTCGCTGTGCCACGTCTCCTAAGGAGCTTCGGATCTGCGGTCTCTGTTTATGATGGTGGCAACAGTGACAATCACGAGATTTTTGAGAAATTCGATTGATTCGTGCAGCTACCATTTGTATGTTGTACACTATGTAAAATATGTGCTCTTGTCATATGTAACGTCATGAAATTCTCTCTAATCGGTAACTGTAATTTCATGTTCGCATACAAGTGAATTTCGTTTCGTGAATTTCAAGGTAAGGTCCACTTCTCTTGGGGTGTCTGGACATATTGACAGGAAATCAATGCCTATGTTATGAATACTAACTATGAACATGTTGATAGTTGAGATCCATAAGACCACAATAATTGATTCTCGATGACAATGCTATCAACATGCCTTTGATATGATATCATATGAGGGTACGTATCCCACTATGTTTATTCACATTCGCTGTAGGCCACCATTGAAATATGTATTTTGGCTTCTTTTGAAGTCTTACTAAATGTCAGATGTTCAGGTTAATATACCTATCATTGTTTCGGCAAAATGGCATGACATAATAAGGAGTTCATGGTATTTTGAATGCGCTCATTTGCAAGATGCGATACTACAATGGGCAAAAGAACGAAGAACAAGAGGACACAGTAGAAATTTAAGAAAATCTATTCAATATCAGTTTGACTAATGTCTTTCTCTTTATTAGGAAAAGAATCACACTACGAGCGAAGAAAAAAAAAATGAAAAGATGATTATCTGTAACCCATTGCGGAGAATTCCACTTAATTTTTGTATGTTAAGAAGATTCAAATAAAAAATAAAATTTTCAGAAAATGCTTTTGTGGTTATCTTGACTCCTTTAAAATTGCAATTATTCCCACCGTTCTAGCATGTGCTTAATTAAAGATTTGTTTTTGACAAAAAAGGGACGTTCTTGGCATATTATGGCATTGTTTACGGCTAAACCCATTTTTGGTTTGCTTTATCACATTATGTTGGATCGTATTGATCCTAAAAACTTCGAACAGATCCGAAGCAATTATAGCGAAGAGCAAATTCTAAACAGCCCTAGATCCAAAAATCCTTGAATCACCGATCCTAAGTACAATCACATGAAATCACAAACCATACTGTATTCCACCAATTAGATGTTGCTTTTGCGAGAGAGATTTCCAATTCCAAGAGTCGTCGTCAAAGAATTTGAGAGAATGCTTCTTCCTTCTTTTCTGTTCCTTTGCGCTAGAAGCAAAACTAACGTACGTTCCTCAAGGTAAGCTTTCTTCCCCTTTTTGTTTATTGCCTTACGTTACATTCTCTTAATAAACATTAAGTAAGTTGTAAATGCCTTTTTCAGGAATGCAGATAGATTGTGGGTCAGGTTCTGGGTTCGGCCCATCTTGAGCGAACCTGGAAATAAACCCAACAATCCCCCACTTACCCACGATGGGCTAAACGCATCATTCTCCTCTCAGCAAGGTTTATATTGACAAATAATCCATGCGACCAGCATACTCTAAGAGCTCATTTCCATACATCAGTTGTGAGTATACAACCGCTCAGAAATGAGGCATTGAGTAGATATAGTATGTAGTACCCTATATCAAATAATCGCATTTACATTTCTCTCGATCTCCTTTAACTTACGTATTGCATTCACAATCATGATTGAACTCATCAATCATAACTGACCGGTCTGTGAACACAATGCTATAATGCGACACTAAGTTGATTTTCCTCTTTCTTCAAACCCCTTAATTTCAGTTCAACTCACTTTTCTAAAGATGCTCCATTAGGTCGAATCACTCATAACCATTGGTAACACTCTAAGATAACAAACATCGAATAGAAATGTGAAGAATGAGTAAGAGTCATAAGGGGACTTATTGAGGAACATTTATCCTTCAAAGTTTCACACGGTACAAGAAGTTGAGATCTAAACTTCTGCCAACTCTTATTGGTTGACTAATGCATACGTAATATGAAATACGTACTACAACATTCTCTCATTTCCCATGGAGCGTCTGTCTTCACTTGTAATACCGTACATATGCTATCTAAAATTGAGTTCACTTTTCTACTCTTTTCAAATCATTCATTAGAACTCGCATCTGGCAAAGACAGATAAAATAAAATACATGGGCCATTTTACTTTTGGTCACAACGAAAAAACATTACATCATATTAACTCATTTATTAAGACGAGATTACGTTGTTTAAGCTTGGGCTCTCAATTATCACCTAGATAACAAGCTCAAATTATCTCATCTTTATTCATCGTACTATAAATAGAGACGATCACCTGTGTGAGTAGATTGATCTTTTATCTGTCCGACATACTTCCTATAACACACAAAATGTTAACATAACACATGAAGCGTTAATATAACACACAAAGTGTTAATATGGATAAATATCGTACTAATCTCCTAAAGATCAGTAATAAAGACAAACAGAGTCTTTATTCATGATCATTTATCTGTCCGACATACTTCCTATAACATACAAAATATTAACATAACACATGAAGCGTTAATATAACACACAAAGTGTTAATATGGATAAATATCGTACTAATCTCCTAAAGATCAGTAATAAAGACAAACAGAGTCTTTATTCATGATCATTTATCTGTCCGACATACTTCCTATAACATACAAAATATTAACATAACACATGAAGCGTTAATATAACACACAAAGTGTTAATATGCATAAATACCGTACTAATCTCATAAAGATCGGTAATAAAGACAAATAGAGTCTTTGTTCATTGTGAAGAATTCGGGAAATACATATTCAGTACATCAATTTCTACGCAGCCCTAGAGATTTTATGTGACCATTGAAAACATCTCTAGTCGTTGCCTTTGTCAAAGAATCTACTATCATTCTATGCGTAGGCATGCACTGTACATTCACAATCTTTTGTTCTACCATGTCTTTTACAAAACTATACTTGATATCTATGTATTTGGTTTTACTATGAAATTTGGGATTCTTAGTGTAGGCGATTGCTGCTTGACTACTACAATTAACCAATAATGGTCCTGCAATGCTATTAGTAATGCCCAAATGTTCCACACATCGCTTCAGCTAAACACCCTCTTGTATTGTTGCTGATAAAGCCACGAATTCTACTTCCATCATGGATAAGGCTACACATGTCTGTTTCTTATTACTCCATGATATGGTGCCATTATTCAGTAAGAATGCATATTCGGAGGTAGACATTCTTTCATCTAAATCTTCTCCCCAATTAATATTATTATAGCCTTTAAGGTGTAGATCTCTTCCTTGATAGCACAATGAGTAATTTGCAATACCCTTAGATATCTCAGAATCCTCTTAACGCCGACCCAATGTGCTTGACTTGGATTGGATTTGTATCTATTTACCATTCCAACTGCATAACAAATATCAAGCCTTACACCATAGCGTACATTAATCTACCGACAGCAAGTCTGTATGGAACTTGCCACATTTGTTCCGTCTCTTGAGAAGTCTTAGAACGAAATGTTTTGCTCAATTCTACACCTTTTGCAATAAGAGTATCTATGGGTTTACAATCTTGCATACAAAATCATTCAAGAACTTTCTTTATATAAGTCTCTTGCGAAAGATACAACAATCTGTTCGAACGATCTCTTGAAACCTTAACTCCAAGAATATACACAGCCTCACCTATATCTTTCATTTCAAAAGTTGGACATAACCAACTCTTAATAGTATTGATAAACTCTATATTACTTCTAGCAAGTAGTATATCATCAATATTTAATGATATGATCACAAATTGATCCTGTGATCTCTTGATATATACACAATGATCCTCATCTATCATTGTAAAATCATATGCCATTATAGCATTGTGAAAACCTATATACCACTGTCTCAATGACTACTTAAGGCCATATATCAATCTCTGAAATCGACATACCTTATGTTCTTGGCATTTTGATATGAAACCATCAGGTTATTTCATATAAATTTCCTCTTCTTATTCTCCATTGAGAAAAGCAGTCTTTACATCAATCTGATGTAATTCAAGATCCATACTTGCCATTATTGCCTTAATAAAGCAAATAAAGGTAAATCTCACTACATGAGAAAATTTTTATTCGTAACCAATTCCTTCTGGTTGAGTAAACCATTTTGCCACAAGGCGAGCCTTATACCTCTCAATTAAGCCATTAGATGTACGTTTTATTTTGAGAACCCATTTGTTCTCAACAGTTTTTTGTCCCTTAGGGAGATCAACCAATTCTCACACTTGATTTGATCTTATAAACTTCATCTTTTCTTCCACTGCTTGGATCCATTTTTCCTTATTAGGACGTTCTAAAGCCTCATTTACATTCCTCGGCTCTTTTTCAGCTTGTGAAGTAATCATGAAAGCTTCCCCTTCAGTGTCAAAACGTCGACAGGGAACTTTCTAACATTTGTTCAATGTATTGGGGATAGATCCCTCAATATTTTGTTGCTCCCATTCGGATTAGGTGACAGCGGCACTGTCTCATCAAGTGATTCCAATTGAGACTGTTCGGAAACTAATTCCCTTCTACTCATATCACTCTAACTTGAAATAAGGTCCATATTTCTATCATCAATATCCAATGTTTCAAATAATGAATAATTTTCACCTATTTCGCCATTTTTAGGAAACTCATTCTCTAAAAATGTGACATCTCATGATTCAATTTCTGTTACACTCCCACTTACTTGTTTGGCTATAAACACACATCCTTTAGAGTGCTTCGAGTACTCATAAAGATGCTCTTTTTACCTATAGGACCCAGTTTGTCATACATGTGAGATAGCTCATGAATATAAGCAGCACAACCCCAATGTTTTAGAAAACTTAAAATGGGTTTTCTTATCATCCATAACTCATATGGAGTGGTTGTAACTGATTTAAAAGGCACGTGGTTAAGTATATAGTTAGCAGTCAGCAAAGCATCACTTTAAAAGGTGATAGGTAACTTAGCATGCACCATCATAGACCTAATCATTTCTATTAGGATTCTGCTTCTCCTTTTTGCAATACTGTTCTGTTGCGGAGTATAGAGAATATACAACTGTCTTTTTATTCCTTTATCATCACAAAACTTTCTGAACTCATCAGATAAGTATTCTCTACCTCGATCGGATCTTAAGGCCTTTACTTTCTTTTCTAATTGATTTTCACCAAATTCAAAAATTTCTCAAAGCAAATAAAAGTTTTGGATTTAAGAGCAATCAAGAAGACATATCCAAATTAGGTTGTCTATAAAAGTTATAAAATAAATAGCCCCTTGCCTTACTCTAACATTCATTAGACCACAAACGTCTGTATGAATCAATCGTAATGGAATATCGGCTCTAGTTCCTTTTCCAAATAGCTTACATGTTATTTTCCAGTCAGCCAATGCTCACAAATAGGCAAATCAACATTTTCAATATTGCCTAATAAGCCATCTTTGGCTGATCTGTTCATTCGTTGCTGGCCAATATGACCAAACCTAGCATGCCACACATTCACATCATCGTCATAAGATTTATGGGACGTGAATAAGGAACAACACACATTCACATTATGATGTTCAATATTTAGTATAATAAAACCATCTTGGAAATTTCTAGAACCATACTTATTTGTTCCCAAAAGCAAATCCACACCTACATCATGAAAATTCACATTAAAATCAAGTTTCACTAAAACCAACACATAAACCAAATTTCGACGAATTTCAGGAGTATACATCACATTATGAAGGAACAAAATATGACCACCACGCATTTGAAGTTGATAGGTGTCAATCCCCTATACTTCAGCTCTAGAAATGTTTCCCACATATATGTACTTAGCTCCTTGTGGGACTCGCCGGAACTCCACGAAGGCATCCTTATCCTTCGCTACATGGTCTGTGGCTCCTGAGTCTATAGTCCACAAAGGATGAGATTCAGTTAGGAAAATAGAACTAGATACACAAGTGACACATTCACATGTATTAAGGGTTTCTATCTTCTTGGGCTCAGCGCAGTCGCGAGCGAAGTGACCCTTCTTGCCACAATTAAAACATTTTATCCTTGAATTGTTCTTCTTCACAGGACACTTCCCTTTCTGTTGTTGGTTCTGTCTTGGCTTTCTCTCGGACGGATTCGTTTGCTTCCCCTGCCACTTCCTAAACCCACCCTGACGCTTGCGTTTATGACTCAAAGCTTCATGTGAGCTTAAACCAGCAAAATATATGTCCGATTCGGGTCTAGCTACTAAGAGGCGATTTTCTTCTAGCTCTAAATGGCGTAAAGCATCATCAAAAGTCTTAATACTTTCATTGTGGGTCGGTGGACTTTCATGTGCTCCCAGCTTTGAGGAAGAGAACAAATTACTGCTTGCACTTGCTGCTCATCAGTCAATGTGTGGCCAGCTTTTCTCAATTCACTAATCATGTTTGACATGCGCCTTAAATGTTGCCTCATGGACTGACCATGTGACATCTTGCATGAGTCAAACTTGATGATTAGCTGCCTCAGTTTGGTGACCAATGTCTGACCAAACCCAATTGCCAGTGCAATCCACATATCTCTAGCGTTCTCAAAATGTCTAAACTCACGCATGAAGTCATTCTCAATACTGCTCAGGAGCGTGATGCGAGCTATAGAATCATTTTCCTTCCATGCAACAAATGCTTCTCTATCCCTCTGATGTTGTGTAGTATCTCCGTCCTCTAGTTCTTCATGGTGAGGTTCAGAGCCTCTAAAGCCTCCTACTCTTCCAGCACATACTAGATTTTTAGACTCTAGATCTTATAGTTTTTGCCGTTCAATCTCTCCTTTGTTTAGTTCAGCAACAATGTTCTCATATGCTGATGCCATTTTTCTGAACACAAAGTTCATTGGACATATAAGCACAAAATTTCATTTTATGTCTTCATTTATGCAACTACTTCACACTAACTAACTATATTACAAATAATTTCACACTAGGTTCAAGACTCAAAAGGATACATCATGTCTCCAATCATTTTTTGAAAGTCCTAATTTGAAACTTTTATTAATATAATTCTCTAGGTAAAGTTTTGGTACTATCAAGTTACTTATAACTTAAATAACAAACCACAACAATTGCGCCATTACACAATTATAAACCACAATAAACCAACATGAAATTCATGAACGGAAAGTAACACAAAAGAAAAAAAATCATGAAAGAAACTTACTTAGAACATATAAAAATAAACTAAGAAATGTTAGACATTTTTTTTTCTATTTTCTTGCAAATCCTCAGCAATGATTTCTTTAGAGCAAGAGACATTTCTTTCTTCTTCTTTGGTAGCCAAGAGAAAACTGCCGAATTCCCCTTTGGGTTCGGCTATCTCCAAAGCGTGTTCGACCTACGCCAAGTGGTATTCATTCCCAAAGTGACTGTCTCTTTTGCTCCAATTTTATAGTACTCTTTAAGCAAAGCTTCAACAAGCTTATCATAACACCCACGATCGTTCCACTGCTAGACACATTCCATCATCTCATCGAACAACCTTTGCCATTCTTTTGGAAGTGACTAACGCAGCGCATTCGCTTTGCTAAGATCTGACAATGTTGGTTGACTATGCCAAATTACTTCTTGAATTGTTGACTTGTATCATGTGAGCTTCTAAGTCGCCCTCTTGCCAACGGTACCATCTCAGGTCAGATCGTAAACGATGTAGCTTGTCTCTTTGTGCTTGAGTTCGCACAACAATGGGAGTTCTCCACTGTTCCACCATTGTTCTTGCAACACATGTAGAACGTTAGGGATTACTCGAATCCTCACTCACATCAATTGAGAATTACACAAATCCATAAGTCATTCTGGGATTACAAAAATCCAATTTTTTTGGATCAACAGTCAACGGGTTGGGTCAACTGGTCAAATCGGGTTAATGGGTCTCACGGACCGGACCATGAACCATGGACCACGGCCCTTGGTCCGTTCGTACGGGCTCAAGGCCTTGGGCTTGCAAGCCATGGGCTCGCGGGCCCTAGGCCCACAAGCAATTTTCTTTTTGAGCCCACAAGCCTTTTTCTTTCTTGAGCTCACAAGCCGTTGTTCTTTTTGAGCCCACAAGCCTTTTCGTTAAAAAAAAGGACCTCCCCCTCGCATACGTCATGCTGCACGTGAGGCCCACACGCATGGTGCGGGCAAGTCCCCTCACCCGCGCGTGGATTTCACCGGTGGCCTTTCCGACCTCCGTTCGAGACGTGCGGCCACTCAAAATGATCGTCTCTCCGAGTGCTATCCATTTATGCAAAAATATTCACTTTTTACCGAACGTATTTTCTAAAAAATGCATAAAAGCTCATTGCCTTGCCCTTAATCTACTCTAATATGGAATACGCTTATACTAAACAGTTTTAACATGATATCAACATGAATAAGATCAGGAAAACAAGTACTAAAGGCTCTGATACCAATGTTGGATCGCATTGATCCTAAAAACTTCGAACAGATTCGAAGCAATTGTAGCGAAAAGCGAATTCTAAACAGTCCTAAGTACAATCATGCGAAATCACAAACCATACCTGTATTCCACCGATTAAATGCCGCCTTTTGTGAGAGAGATTTCCAATTCCAAGAGTCGTCGTCAGAGAACTTGAGAGAACGCTTCCTCCTTCTTTTCTGTTCTCTTGCGCTAGAAGCAAAACTGACGTACATTCCTCAAGATAAGCGTTCTTCTCCTTTTTGTTTAATACCTTACGTTACATTCTCTTAATACACATTAAGTAAGTAGTAACTGCCTTTTTCAAGAATGCAAATAGAACGCGGGCTGCATTTTGGGTTTGGCCCATCTTGGGCGGACCCGGAAATAAACCCAACACATTAGATACTTGCTTCGTAAGCGAAACTTGCATTCATTCCTACTGTCTACATAAATTCAAATATCTAAGGTTCTGGTCTTTATTCTTTTGGGGAGAATGTTCAGTTCTATCCACTTTTTATCAAGTATCGGATGCTTGGAGTTCTATATGGAGCTTGAAATGTGAATATTGATCACATTCGATTGGAACGACACTTATTCATAATACCTTTTTTAGAACAATGATCGAAGAACCAATTACAGTAGTAACAAATCCAATAGCACCGAACTATCCAATGCTCCAAGCTGTAACAACCAACGTATCTGGAAGCATTTGCTGCTGAAGTGGAAGAAACTTGCAACAAAATGACCCCAAATTGAGAACGTAACTGGGGTAGATAATGCACTCGGCCAGCATTTCTTTATCATGTTGGATCTGCTTTAGAGTAATTAATCATCAAATCTCCATTCAGCTCGAATCTGAGTAATGGTGATTGCTCGTGATTGTCAGGATCATCCTTCCATAATCACACTAGGCATTTCCTTGAGATTCCAAACCACACATGTAACAGCAAGCCACTGGAAAAAAAATACTTCTTCCTATCGTCTTTGATTTTGAGAGAGTAAGCGAATACATAAGAAGTTTACAAAGCTTCGAATCCAAACATGTAAATGCTGTGCTGCATCTCGTCGGGAGTGTTGGATCTGGGGTCTCATGTTTTGACTGCAGCAACAGCAACAACGACCTGACTGATTCGTCTAGCTACCAATATATGTGTCTTGTATGCTATGTAGAATAGTTGCGCTTGTAATATGTAAAGTTGTGTAATTCTCTATAATTGGTAACTGTGATATCATGTTCACACATACAAGTAAAGTTCAATTTGCGGATTCAAGGTAAGGGCTGCTTCTCTTGGGGTGTGTGGACATTAACCGGACACCAAAGCGCATGGTAGTAATCCAAACCATGAACATGTCGATGACCGAGATTGATCTATGAAAATACAATCAATGTGCCTTCAATATGATATCATATGAGGGCGCATCTTCTGTTCTTTTTGTTCTAATTCTCTGTGTTAAGTGTGATTGCAACCGTTGAACTTTGTTTTTTGGCTACTCTTGATGGGTTATTAAACTTCAGATATTTATGCTAAGTTACCTATTATCCTTTTGGAAAATTTTGCTTGCTGGGGTGCAACTTGAGATGGAATGATATGGTAAGGAACTCATGGCATTTTCACTGAATGCGTGCATTCGGAAAATAGTGATGATACAATGATGAGGAGTGATTGGGGTGGAGGACAATAAAGGAAAAACCGAGGTCACGACAGAAATATAAGAAAATCTATTCAACATCAGTTTGGTTAATCTCTTTCTGTTTGTTAGAAGAAAGATTCATACGGTGAGGGAAAAAATGATAAAGATCATAAGGAAAGGGATGATTCTTGAACATTATATGTTCCGTAAAATTCCACTTAATTTTTTTAAGATAAGAAGATTCAACGTTCAGTTCTATGTATGAAAGGTTGAGTTATATTCGCTTCTTATCAGACATAGGATCATTGAAGTACCGTTTTGAGCTTGAAATGTCAGTGGATGATCACATTTGATCGGAACGACACTTATTCACAAGTCCCTCGCAGGAAAGCGATTGAAGAACCAACTACAGTTATAACAAAATCCAAGAGCGCCAAACCATCCGATACTCCAAAATCCAAGCTACAGCAGCAACATATGTGGAAGCATTTGCTGCTGAAGTGGAAGAAACCCGCAATGAAATGACCCCAACTTGAGGACGTAATGTAGAAAAATAGTGCACTTAGTCAGCACCTCTTTATCATGAAGGATCCGCACTGATCTAATGACTCGTCAAATTCACGTTCAGGTTAAACTCGATGAACCGTGATGGCTTGTGATCACTTGTGATCTGAAGATCATCCTTCCATAATCACACTCAAGCACTTCCTTGAGATTTCAATCCACACAAGTAATAGCAAGCCACTGACCAAAAAAAGAAATGCTTCTTCATCTTGTCATTGATTTTCAGATGAGAGTAGGAGAATACATAAGAAGTTTGCAGAGATAGGAATATTAGTCACCCATCTAGTTTTTGAATGGTAACCCTTCACAAAGAAAATAGTCACAAATAGATATTTTTCCAAAACATGGCCAGTTAATTGGTGCATAGAAAAATGCTCGGACTCTTGTATCAGCTATACTTTAACAAACTGTTAAAATCCATACTCCATCCTATAAAGAACCGCACGGAACTTTTGCATGATCATAACTTCAACGAAACATCAGAAACTCCACATAGCTGATCGATTAGCTTGTTGAGCGAATCATGGCTCGAGCCCCCTTCTTTTACCTCGCGCCTAGCCACTCTTCCTAGGGCTTGGGCCCTTTCCCGGGCCCTCCTCCCCTTCTCTCCAGCCATCAACTCCCGCACACCGTCACAAACTTGTTTCGTCGGAACACACACCCTTTGACCCGACCCATCTGCCCAATTCAACCCTATTCCGGCCCCAAGCCCATTTACGACTAGCTTCGCGTTCAACGGTTGATCCGCTATCACAGGCCAAGCCAAGATTGGCACGCCCGCCGATATGCTCTCGAGAACTGAGTTCCAACCGCAGTGGCTCAAGAACCCGCCCATTGACCTGTGGCCCAATATCTGCCGCTGGTCAACCCATTCCTCACTATCAAGCCCTTACCTGATTTCATGGCCTCTTCCACATCTTTTGGCACACACCAGGTCGTTGATCGCACGACCCATATGAATGGAACCCCCGATTCCTTCAACCCGAACGCAATTTCGTCCAATTGAGCGTCCGTCACATCAGCCTGCGTCCCAAATGAGACGTATAGTGCCGACGCTGGTGTGACTTGGTCGGCGAGCCATTGCATTGCACTAGAAGCATGCTTTGTTTGATCCCAATTCTTGAGAGTTTCAGAGTCTTTGAGCTTCTTCTCATCATCATACAGGAAAAGAGGACCTACACAGAAAGCATTGGCTCCCTTATGATAAAAGGACTCGAAAGATGAGATGTGGCTTCTTTCTAGTTCCTCAAAACTGTTGACAATGACCCCCCAACTATTCACATCAGCCTTGGTGACTTCGCACAAGAACTGACAAGCTGGATCATTTGGATCCAAGTTCTTTATCGACTCCGGGACGTCCGAAACCGCCACATTAAATGGGACCTTCATGCCAGGAAGATCTAGGGAACTAGGGTTCTGAGAAGCCGATAGCTTCAAGTGAGGGACATGTTGGCATAAGGATTTAGAAATGGCCATTGTGAGGACACTCATTCCATGGAACACCAGCCTAGGGACACCAAAGGCTTGGCATGACTCGAGGATCCAACCAAGAAAGAAATCGGAAATGACGCATAGAGGAAGGCCGGCCTCCGAAGTAGACATCGACGCTAGAACATCCTCAAAAGGCTTCTTGAGCTGCTTGGTGGCATTAAGGAAAGCAAAGTGTAGGTCCACCGAGGGAAGTTGGGAGGTGTTTTCGCAGCCTTTCGGGAGGCCGTAACAGTTGGGTGGGAATGGGATTTCAATGACACGAAGCGTGGGAGAACTTGGTAAGTTTGGTGTGATTGATTTGGCATTTGAAGGAGTTGTGACGATGGTCACCTTGATGTTCTTGCGAAAGAGTGCCTTCGAGAGATCCAGTAAGGGCAGTGTGTGGCCTTGGGCCATGAAAGGGAAGATCACAACATGGGGTTGTCGTTGGTGGGTGGACATTGGAGATGGCATTTGCTTTATGCTAAATCTGATGTTTTGTGGGTATTATCGTTCGAGGAGCCTTGTTTTTGGTCATGGAAAGGGGCGTGGGTTTATGCATACATATATAGAAAACCGTGCACTACCGAGTGGCCATCTTTGATATATAGTTTATATTTTCTCTCATGGGAATGTGGGTCAAAAGTAGCCCCGCAAGAGGAAAGTTGTTAGCGACTTTAATAAATTGGTACGCCAATCAAGGAACCATTTTAGACAAGTATGAATTTTGTACGAGAGCTTTCGAATCATTATGGTCTGACCTTGTCGACCTAATGTTTTAATAAGTCTAATTGTAGATCAGATCCATGAGGGACATAAAAACTGCCCCTTTGATTCCGGCGAGTCACGGGGACTGCCCACATGGTTTGGGTCTTATCTAGTACAATATGTTTGTTTGTAATAAATGTAGTAGTCAAGAGAAAGAGTCAATGATTTTCAGTGGATCATGCCATTTGGCAATACAAGGATCAAATTTAACGATGAAACAATCTCAATCAATTTTTTTTTGGTTTAAAGAAAATTGAACTCATTGCTCAAAAAGATATGTAAAAAGTACATAGACTTTATATCAAAACAAATCAAAGTAAACTAGGCCCCATAATTTGGAACCCATTTTCCCCCAACACAAAAGAGAAAAAGAAAAAAGAAAAGAAAAGAAAAGCGCATAATATTGCAAAGTGAAGCCAAATTCAAAAATAAGGAGGATTAATAGAGTCATTGTAGAGTCAAGTATGCACTCTTTCCACAACAATAGATTAGTCAAGCAAAACAATTGTCGCTGGATCTCATGTTTTCATTAGTGATGAATATACACTGAAAATTGCAGCTCTAGTAACTATCGAGTTATCAGTTGATTGTGTGCACCCCCATTTGACTTTCTCCAAACTATTGTCTTATTGTGACAACCAAAATGGATTGAATGCACATAGATCTAACATTTAAAAGAGCAAATATTCGTGCTTTAGCAAGACACCAGAACTCCTATGACCACCACTGAATTTGGAGGCAAAAGACTTGTACACGAACAAAGAACTATGGCATTAAATTCTTGAAAGCAAATTTATTAAACTTCCAGATCTAGAAAGGGAAAACAGATCTCTTAGATCTAGATCAGAAAACAAAACAAAACAAAAGAACAAAGAAAAAACACAATTGTAATCAACAAAAAAGAGAGGAGAAGGTGAGACTAGCTCAAACTCATCCCCCCATGACTAGAAGTTGAAGAAGGGGGATGGAGAGAGCACATAGAGGAAAGCGGGAGCGATTGGGGCCATTCAACTTGGTAATGCGACGAAACTTTAAAAAGACCCAAGTGCCATTGGATAGAAGAAATAGCATATACAGAAGATAAGACTGAGAAAAGACAAAAATGAAAAATAAAGGATAAAAAAGGTCAAAATATGAAAAAAAAAATCCAAAATAAATAAAAATAATTGAGCAACGGAAATGACATTAGACATCAACAATTACGGAAAGAAAAAAAAAGCACACTGGAACAGTTAATATAAAGATGAAAATGAGAAGCACAAAATCCAAGCGAAAAAAAGTACGTATAGTATTAAAACTGGAATAACATATATGTATCAAAAGCGCCTAATCTACTCCATTATAAGTATTCGGAGTCATCAATCATTGTCTGATTTTAAATTCAATTTTCTAGTGAAAAAAGTAGTATGGATTATAGTTATCTTATCCTTTTTACTAAACCTCAGCACATAAATCCAAAATTTTTAAGCTAATTTTAGAAATACCAACGTAAAAATTTGGAAACGAGTATTGAAATAAATGTTACAAGTTATTTAGATAAAACGACATTGGCTTTGTCAAAGAAAGTCCACCTCATACATAAGCTACTACATGAGATAAATATACAATTGTTAAGGTAACATCATTAAGTATATCATAATTTAATTCTAACTGTTGATCCGTCTTCACCGGAGGTAAACCTGCTGCGGGCCCCCAACTTTCCAATATCATGCTTTAGCCCGTGCATTTGGAAAGACAATCATGAGAACATCCTTAACTTTGGTTCCCAAATTTCTCATATCATTTAAAGTTTTAAACTCTTAGAAAGTAGTTTTAGCAACTTTTTGTAGGAACCTTCTAATTTAAAAGCTAAATCTTGCAATGAAATATGTGATGCCTAAGAAATCGATTGTTCCAACTTGAGAAATATGATACCTTTGTGCCTACGGATAATTACAGCTACTACTAAATGCAATTTTGATAATGTTAACTAGCCATTGAAAATCTGCATCTATTGGCTCTTATAAGAGATTTAGGCTCCGTTCGTTTCATAAAAATAACTTCCTAGAAAATATTTTTCTAATATCTCGGCATTCATTTCACTGGAAAATTTTTTCCACCAATGAAAAAAATACCTTCAAAAATGGGGAAAATGTTTTCCGCTTTTTTGAAAGGGGAAAATATTTTTCGTGTTCTTCATTTACCTTTAAATATCGCGATCTCTAACAGCGTGCCTTGACCTCGCTCAAGGCTGACGAGCCGGTGGCCTTTGATAAAAGAACAACAAAAAATATTATTATTTTCCAGGATAATGATTTCTTAAAAAATATTTTTCACAAATGCTATATTTCAATGAAACGAATGGAGTCTTAAGGAAAAAAATTCTCTTGTCAAGAAAAGAATCACATTGTCAATCTTGTAATTAAAGTCTAAATAGCCAAGATTTGTTCTTGCACTTAAAAATTATTAATCGAGTAAAAATGTATTAAGAATGATTTTAAAAATCATTTTCTCTCTATTTTTAAATAGAAGACATCTTCTATTACAAAAAAAAAAATTTCTCTCATGTAAATTCGATTTTATCATGGAAATAATAATCTCATAATAGAATTCTCTATCATACATTTACTGTCACGCCCCGATTCAAGGGGGACGAAGCAATGTCTTCAGGATCCAAAATATACACTTCGCTCCATGAAACAAGATACCGGTACTTCCATAAAAATCACAAGTCGACGTCCAAATACAAAAGAGGTAAGACGAAATGGTAAATCCTAACATCAGTCTAAGGACACAACGTCGCACGGCTATACGATAAAATAAAATAAGAAAAACGCGACTAGGGGAAGGGAGGGCGAGTACTAGCCCTAAGGGGTAGTCGCCAGCTTAGGCCAAGTCCGCTCCAGCTGCAGCTCCCAGTAGGTCCTCCAGATGCTCCAGCTCCACTGGTCCCTGAACTTCCTCCCCGTAAAGGTCCTTCTCCATAGGCTCCTCCTCCACTGACTGGTCCTCCGAGTCTGAGAGTTTCGGGTCCATGCTGGGGTCCTGGGATGGTGGGGTGGTGGGATGAGATTCAACTATCTCAGTGAACGAACCCTAACCTTAGATTAGGAATACCCCTGTCCTAGGGTCCCTGGTCGTCCCTCCCCACTCTCAAGTCTCTGTAGCCTAAGTGGAACACCTCACATACCAATCCCCGGTTACCGCAGAGAACACACAACCCATGCCAAGCCTAGGGCTCCCTACCTCTAGTTATCTGCACTGAGAGTTACTAGAAGGTCCGAAGGGGTCTTAGGGTTTTCAGGGGACAGGTCAGCTGACTGGTAGGGGATCTAAACAACACTATTCACGAAAATATAATAGCAGAACTAATAATTAAATGCAATTTCTAAAGTAATTAAATAATTAAATGAAATTAAGATCTACAAGCTTAATAATAAATAAAGCGTAAATAAATAAACTTTACAACCTTTTGGTGTCCAACCACACCACTCTTGACCCGATGGGTCTGACCCCTCGCGGGTCCCGAGAACATACGAGGGCATTTCTCGTATCGCGTGAGATGCCAAGCCCTAATCATAACTAAACCATCGAAAGGTTTATCATCCATTGACTAACCAAATACAACTAATGGTCTAATCGATCGGCATATAAGCTATGCAATTTCAAGATTCTAGCCATTCTACTTGCTCTAGCCGTTCTACCCGATTTCTACTAAAACAGTGAATACGCCTAATAAAAAGTTAGAATCCACTCACTTGATTTCCTCGCAAATAAGCGGCTCACGGCGAACTCCGGCGAACTTCCGGCGAGACTCCGATGGCCGGGGACGTTCCTTGGTGCTGCTGGGAGGTTGAGGGACTCACGAGTGGCTGTGGGTGGCGACGGAACGGCTCGGACACGCCTCAAAGGCGCGCGACCAGCAAGCCCTAAAATTGGGTTCGGCGAGCACTAGTTGGTTTAAGACCAAATTCGAGCAAATGGTGCCAAATTGGTGAACCAAACCTATTGGGCTTTGAAAAGGGGACTTACACGAGTCCAATGGTGGTGGCGGCGTCGCTTGAGGTGGCCGGAACGGCGAGTAATCGCCCGTTGAATGTGCTGGCCGGAATCTGGGTTCAAGAGGGAGGGGTTGTGCTTTGGAGGTTGATTTCTCTCAAATGGCTCAACACCAAAGGCCGAAATCGGTGCCATTGTGTTCATAAGACTCCCACCTATCGATTGAAGGTGGTAGGGAGGAGTGGGTGTCGCCGGAAAGGGCACGGTGGCCGGCGAACAGCAGCTCCGGCGGAAACAGGGGTACTCGGTGGTTTGGGGGTAGAATGGGTGATTTTCGACCAAATCGATCCCAACCAAAGGCTAGATTAGGGTAAAGGAGTACCAAAAATCCATTGGAAGCAACGGCAAAGGGCTTTAGATCGAAGGATTGGGAGAAAATGCGACTTGAAGCTCGGACCCAAAATCTGGAAATTCCAGGAAACAGTTCTGGGAAGGCTACTTTGGGGGCTTCCCGACAGTGAACCAGGAGGAATCACGGGAGGAGGTTGGTATCTATGGAAAGCTGGTTCTTCAAGGATTCTAACGCCACCAACGGCGTGTCAAACGGAGGTCGGGCCTGAAAGTTATGGGCTCCCAAAGTTGGGGTGTCGCTCGGGTCCGAATCTGGAAAAATCCGAACCCAGAAAAGGTGTTCCGTGAGGGCTTCTTTCGGGGCCTCTAAAATTGAATCTAGATGGAGTCTTGGGGTGTGGTTGGTCTCTTTGGAAACTAGATGTTACGAGGAAGACAATGGCGCAAACGGCACCCAAAACGGAGGTCGGAGCAAGAAGTTACGGCTCTCCAAAGATGAGGGTTTGCACTGTTCAAACCCAGAAAACTGTTCCGTGGAGGCTTCTTTCGGGGCCTCCCGACGGCGAACCAGGTGGAGTTACGGGCTGTGGTTGGTGTCTATGGAAAGAGGGTGTTTCAAGCTTTCCAATGCCACCAACGGCACATCAAACGGAGATCGGAGCCGAAAGTTATGGCCCTCCAAAAATGAGGGTTTCTCTGGTCCGAATCTGAAAAATTGAAGGAGAAGAGAGGGAGAGGGAAATGCGCACGTGAGGAGGAAGGAGAGAGGGAGAGAAGACAGATTGGATGGGGGCTGACTTGTGGGTCCCTCCATGTGCTATACCACCTACCACAAGAGAGAGAGAGAGAGAGATGGGGTGGAGTGCACGCAAGAGGGGGGGAGGGAAAAGAAAGAAAAGAAAGAAAAGAGAGGGAGAGGAGAGAGAGAGTCGGCTGCACGTGGTGTTGGCCGGTCAATGGTCAACGTTGACCGGTCAACCCATTAAATAATAAAATATTAAAAAAATATTAAAAATTACAAAAATTCCTAAAATCTCGAAAATTATAAAAACCTCCCCAAACCTCAAATTCATGGTTTTTGGGGCCCAAAACATGATTTATAAATTTTCGGGAGACCAAAACATGATTTCCGAAAATTCGAAATCGTCCGAAACGAGATTTCACGATTTAGTCCGGGGAGTTCTCGAGGCCAACGGGCCACAAACTAAACCCGTAAATTCGCACAATTAAGCCTCGAAAAGGGGGTCGGAAGCGGGCTGTTACAATCTTCCCCCCTTAAAGGAATTTCGTCCCCGAAATTCGACTCGCCAACTTCTCAAGAAACAACCCTATGGTCGTCTCTCTTGAGATCGATTTCTCCCACTAATGACGTTTCATCATCTATCTCCAATCCTTAGAGTCAACATCGTTGTCTAACTTGGTCCACATTTCCCAAGTTAAGCTTCTCAGGGATACCCCTGGCAATCATGTGTAAACTCTTTCACAGTCGGCACCTCTACTGACATCAAATCATCATACTTCTGTTGCGCCATTCTGATGAAATACATTGAAGGTTCTGTCCCCCCGACGACTTATTCCAATTTGGTCCCTCCTGATTGGCCACTCCCATCGCATGACACCTTGTCATTGATTTCAATCAGTTCAAATTTCAACTCGAGGGGCATACCAGTCCATGTTCTCTTTCATTCTTTACGATTGTCTCATCTTCTCAAACCACGATGTCTTTATTAACGATGACACTTTGAGGAGATCGAGATCTTCCTCCAAACTTGGTACTATATTCTCTGCAACTCCAATCATAATCTTAAATTCCTTTTGGGAAACCACTTATAACTAGTATAAGTGCTTGGTGAAGATTATGTATCATCCGTCCACCTATTTGGTGCTTTTAAATGCTCTGGTAAAATTTTGCCGCAGCCTATCCCAGGCCATGCATCATGTCACATGTATCAACCACTCAAGAGACTTCACTGCCCAACAATATGGGCTACAGGTCAACTGCACTAGGTTAGTACACAATCTGGTCCTTTATACAGCGCATCACTATGAAAGCTCAGTCCATCAAGACTTAACAGAATTATTGACCCTTAAGCAGTAGTCAACTCTTACTTTAGCCCATGAAGCTTTCCTTCACTCTTATCGGCCTACTCAAACTTCACATCTTCTTTCGGTGGTTCCCTCTCAATGGCGTCACTATGCTCAAACTCTTTTTCGCAAGCCGACATTAACAATCAGTCAGTCCTAAGAGACTTCAAGTCTCAGTCAATGCTGCGTAACTCGGTCATTTCATGACCGTCTTCATCTTAGTAGGGTCCACTAAGATCTCTTCACATGAGATCATGTGTCCTTAGAATAACACACAGCCAAGCCATGACTCGTACTTACTAGCTCCTGTACAGTGTGTATTCTCGAAAAGTCTCCATCACAATCTTACCCTTGAACATTGCTTATGTTCTAGCTAACTCTTATACCATCAGTTATTCCAACTATTGGTAGCCAACATTCAATTGCAATTATTTGTCCTTTCACTTTGTGAAGGGGGAATCAGCACAACGCAACCCATAGTAGTGTGCTAAGACAAGTAAATCCTTTATCCTGTAGCTTATGTGTATACACCTTCAATTCCTCTCATTTCGATAATAACATCCAATAGGGTGGCTCAGAGATCGGTTCCGTGCTGTGAGTTAGCTTGATCACGACCTCAATTCCCCTTTCGTAGAACAATCCAAAAGACTTCAGAGAATCATCTCTCCGACGATATCTTCTCGCGTCGGTCCATCCACTAATCAAGTAACCACCATCGAAGCTGTATCACCACACTTGAATAGTTACTCATGGCTCACTTATTCTATCGGCTTATCTCTCCTGATGGTCATACCAACTCAGTCCTGGTTATTGTAGTCGAATCTATCCCTATTTTTACTTCGACAAATACCAAAATACACTCATGATACCCCTTGATCAATAAGATGCTATCACTTATCGAGGTCGAAACTCCAGAGTCTGTACCCAACGGCCTTACCCTTAAGTAAACCAATATTCTTCTCCAATCGTGTGAACATTCACAATGACCTACTTTCCTTTTCTGTGAAAGTGTCAACACCCTTTCATGGTGACGCATTAAGGTAGATGATTCTTTGTACAATAACTCTTCTCAGGAGGCAACCTTAGTACTCCTTTGGAGACACATCTGCGATCCTCATACCACAGTGATTCCTTCAAACGTCGATTCTTCCATGGACGCATTCACATTTCTAACGACAAAACTGTGGGAATCATTTCTCATGACTGCACTACATCTTGTGTCTAATAAGCGTCGTCGAAGTTCCTCCTTTCTTTTTCCTTCAACAACATAAGAACCTTTTCATCAGCTCTTTTATGCTCTATTAACGCCAATGGGAGGGAATTGTCTTTGACATCTCTCTTGGCAAGCACACGAAAGTAAGCACTATTATTATTCCAACATTGTGTTGTCCTTTTCTATCAGGCTCTTATTGCTTGAACAATAAAGAGAGACTGATATTTCCTTCTTTTTCCCACTCATCGCTAAGCTTCTGTTGCTCTAGCAATATCCTTTGTATATCGTCATGTTGAAGGCGTTGCACCCTCCTTGTTCCTTTTTGCAAAAGCAGAGTGAAGCTTGTCTCTAGCGGCAAGCTCTTCTCATTGTACTTGGACTGTAGTCTCTCCAAGGTTTCATTTGTCCACTCCATCTTGTTAGCTAAATGCGCGACAATTCTGCGTCTACTTTAGGTTGCTTTCTGAACAGTGTCAGAGGTCGTTCATGACTTCTCAGTCTGGCAAAGGTAGTCTCCCATTGGTCAACCTACGTCATATTCATATGACCGTGCACACCAACCACATGTACTCAACTCAAGCCTTGTCTTCTGCGCCTTCTAGCCCTTTCTTCCCATGATTCTCAGTTTCAAAATCTTTCTCAACTCTGTTGCATTAATATATCCATGCCAATCATCATTACACCTCACTACCGCTTTTGCTGAGCGACCATCTCCATTCCAAAACAGGTGGACTCCTAAAGGTTTGTACTTGTTTAACTTGGTTAGCCAATATGCATTATCTGCAGGCTCTTTCTCGTTACTTTTGTCAACAAGAATGTTGATTATGACTCCAGTCCAAGGCCAACCAAAACTAACATCATGCTGAGGTGCTCGTGTAGTAGGTTACCGCAACTGGTTAAGGTGCTAGACCTGCCTCACTGGCTAGGTCTGTCTCTAAGTACCTTGCCAAGACAAAATGGTTTGTCTTTTGTTTGCCACTTCTATTCGCAGAACCTTTGCTCATGTCTGCTAACTACTGGCTCGCTTTCTATGTACCCAATAGTCAACAACACATCAATATGTTAGGGGGTTGCAACCTTGAGGACTACGATCAATGGTTTCGTAACCAGTCCAATTAATTCCGTTTGAAAGCCTAGCAACAAAGGGCTCATAACATCCCATATGAAATTTATGGCATCTTCTGCGATAGCGACTCTAAATAATCAAGCATATCATCAACTTCGCAATACCATTTCTTTTACTGGTAGAGGTAGCATACTAAATTCCAAACATCAACTCTTGTCAGCGATTGTCTCAACTCACGACAATTCGAGGTTCAAAAGTGACATCAATCCTTTCCATGTCCTTTTCAATTTTCAAGACTTTGCCCCTCACCTCATCCTAGGTGTGGACTACCAGTGGTGCATACTGGCGTTCATCATCAAGTCTTGGGTTCAACACCGGATCTAAACATCTAATCCACCGGGTCTTCCCCGATCCTCTTGCCGTACCTAGGCAACTTAGCGAACCTCGCCACAACCTCTTTCACTGACAAGTAACTCGGGTGGAGTCTTAAAATCTAGGCCACTTTCTGCTCTCTCAGCATTGCTCAAGAATTGTTTCTTATTTAACGCTCTCACAATAGCGTCACAGATCAATTCTATTCTTTCAGGAAAACTTCATCCCCTTGATGGCCTACCACCAGTGGTCATGCTCAAGACCCAAGTAAGCTTACAAAGCTCATTATAATCAAGTGCCTTCCGAGTCGTCTCAGACCTTGCAATTGTACTCATCTCCCAGATGATGAATTGCCAAGATCACCTTATCACGACGATGCACATCATCATCGGAACACTACTTATCAACCCTCTGGAGCCAAAGCCTGGCAACTACCGGATCACACCTTCCAAAGGTCTGTGGAGGTCCCAATTTTAGAAAATCACTCCACCCAACTCTACACCACCCTTTCCCTTTTGTGGCTAGATTGGACTAGGGGCAAGGCTCACAATACTCTCAGTTGCGACACTCACAACCGTGTCGAAAATACTGGCAGCTCTTAATGTTGTGTCACAACAGCACTTGCTGAAGCAGTATTAACTGCAACACGGCCCTTGACTCTAGGCCGACTAGGCGATCACGCCACGGAGATCCTAAAAAGTAGAGGATATTCTCAATCCTCGGGTCTCCTTGAGTGTCACACTCAAAGCAAAGCGACTCACAGTCACTCTAACCACAGAGGTCTCTAACCTCTATCCATTCACAAACAACCAAACTTGGTTTCAATATTGTAACACTCATCACCATTCGCAAGATATCTCAACAAGCATCCAGAATATCACAGTATTCGTAGCTAGGATATCATTACGAAATAATATTTGTCCACAGCAAGGACAACACGCGATGCATAGTTATGCTACTATTAGTGTGTCATACTCGACAATACACTAATCACATATGTTACTCAACATATTAAATGTGCAACTCAGCACAAAATAAAACATAAAAATACTCGACCCCACGGGTCCTCAATCGAAACTCGTCGGGATCCAACTACGATGCATCAGTGGTCACCCTCTTTCGATACCACGCACCCTCGCCATGCAGGCGGTGACAGAACCCACACCCCCCCGTAGGGTGATCATTGTCACTGTGTTGGAAACCATCATCAACACTCGGTGTTGGAAACCACCATCAACACCCGTCCTAACCCCGTAGGACAACACGACCCCACGGGTCCAGTCGAAACCTCGTCAGGAACTCGACTTCAGTGCGTCAGTGGCCACCCTCACTCGGTGCCACGCACTTTCGCCACGCAGGCGGTGACAGAAACACCACACCCTCTCAAAAGGGTGATCATTGTCACACCAGCAGAGGCCCAGCCTCGCCACGCCGATCAACGGCCACGTGCCCTCCGGCACCACAAGTCCAGGTTCGGCTTTGCTGCACACGTTCTAGACCGCGCCAACTCAGCTAAACCAGACGTCACGTCACACGCCTGACCTCGTCCTGTGCGTCCCATACCGCCCAGGTCGAGTCGGGCGTAGACCAAGCCCTATGGTCTCTAGCCAATGTCCGGCCTTGCTGCACACGTCCCATACCGTGCCAACGCAGCTAAACAATTGACACCAAACTCAAGGTTAAGTGGGGGTCTTGAGCTAATCTCGGTCTGGTCTTTAGGTTTAACTAAGGTCCTGCGTCCAGACGTCTTATCCCAATACGTCCAGTCATTCACTCCTTATCACTCCAAGAAGGTAACCTTTCCGTGGTTACTAACCTTTGCTCTGATACCAAGCTGTCACGCCCCGATTCAAGGGGGACGAAGCAATGTCTTCAGGATCCAAAATATACACTTCGCTCCATGAAACAAGATACCGGTACTTCCATAAAAATCACAAGTCGACGTCCAAATACAAAAGAGGTAAGACGAAATGGTAAATCCTAACATCAGTCTAAGGACACAACGTCGCACAGCTATACGATAAAATAAAATAAGAAAAACGCGACTAGGGGAAGGGAGGGCGAGTACTAGCCCTAAGGGGTAGTCGCCAGCTTAGGCCAAGTCCGCTCCAGCTGCAGCTCCCAGTCCAGGTCCTCCAGATGCTCCAGCTCCACTGGTCCCTGAACTTCCTCCCCGTAAAGGTCCTCCTCCATAGGCTCCTCCTCCACTGACTGGTCCTCCGAGTCTGAGAGTTTCGGGTCCATGCTGGGGTCCTGGGATGGTGGGGTGGTGGGATGAGATTCAACTATCTCAGTGAACGAACCCTAACCTTAGATTAGGAATACCCCTGTCCTAGGGTCCCTGGTCGTCCCTCCCCACTCTCAAGTCTCTGTAGCCTAAGTGGAACACCTCACATACCAATCCCCGGTTATCGCAGAGAACACACAACCCATGCCAAGCCTAGGGCTCCCTACCTCTAGTTATCTGCACTGAGAGTTACTAGAAGGTCCGAAGGGATCTTAGGGTTTTCAGGGGACAGGTCAGCTGACTGGTAGGGGATCTAAACAACACTATTCACGAAAATATAATAGCAGAACTAATAATTAAATGCAATTCTAATTAAATAATCTAAATAATTAAATAAAATTAAGATCTACAAGCTTAATAATAAATAAAGCGTAAATAAATAAACTTTACAACCTTTTGGTGTCCAACCACACCACTCTTGACCCGATGGGTCTGACCCCTCGCGGGTCCCGAGAACATACGAGGGCATTTCTCGTATCGCGTGAGATGCCAAGCCCTAATCATAACTAAACCATCGAAAGGTTTATCATCCATTGACTAACCAAATACAACTAATGGTCTAATCGATCGGCATATAAGCTATGCAATTTCAAGATTCTAGCCATTCTACTTGCTCTAGCCGTTCTACCCGATTTCTACTAAAACAGTGAATACGCCTAATAAAAAGTTAGAATCCACTCACATGATTTCCTCGCAAATAAGCGGCTCACGGCGAACTCCGGCGAACTTCCGGCGAGACTCCGATGGCCGGGGACGTTCCTTGGTGCTGCTGGGAGGTTGAGGGACTCACGAGTGGCTGTGGGTGGCGACGGAACGGCTCGGACATGCCTCAAAGGCGCGCGACCAGCAAGCCCTAAAATTGGGTTCGGCGAGCACTAGTTGGTTTAAGACCAAATTCGAGCAAATGGTGCCAAATTGGTGAACCAAACCTATTGGGCTTTGTAAAGGGGACTTACACGAGTCCAATGGTGGTGGCGGCGTCGCTTGAGGTGGCCGGAACGGCGAGTAATCGCCCGTTGAATGTGCTGGCCGGAATCTGGGTTCAAGAGGGAGGGGTTGTGCTTTGGAGGTTGATTTCTCTCAAATGGCTCAACACCAAAGGCCGAAATCGGTGCCATTGTGTTCATAAGACTCCCACCTATCGATTGAAGGTGGTAGGGAGGAGTGGGTGTCGCCGGAAAGGGCACGGTGGCCGGCGAACAGCAGCTCCGGCGGAAACAGGGGTACTCGGTGGTTTGGGGGTAGAATGGGTGATTTTCGACCAAATCGATCCCAACCAAAGGCTAGATTAGGGTAAAGGAGTACCAAAAAAATCCAATGGAAGCAACGGCAAAGGCTTTAGATCGAAGGATTGGGAGAAAATGCGACTTGAAGCTCGGACCCAAAATCTGGAAATTCCAGGAAACAGTTCTGGGAAGGCTACTTTGGGGGCTTCCCGACAGTGAACCAGGAGGAATCACGGGAGGAGGTTGGTATCTATGGAAAGCTGGTTCTTCAAGGATTCTAACGCCACCAACGGCGTGTCAAACGGAGGTCGGAGCTGAAAGTTATGGGCTCCCAAAGTTGGGGTGTCGCTCGGGTCCGAATCTGGAAAAATCCTAACCCAGAAAAGGTGTTCCGTGAGGGCTTCTTTCGGGGCCTCTAAAATTGAATCTAGATGGAGTCTTGGGGTGTGGTTGGTCTCTTTGGAAACTAGATGTTACGAGGAAGACAATGGCGCAAACGGCACCCAAAACGGAGGTCGGAGCAAGAAGTTACGGCTCTCCAAAGATGAGGGTTGCACTGTTCAAACCCAGAAAACTGTTCCGTGGAGGCTTCTTTCGGGGCCTCCCGACGGCGAACCAGGTGGAGTTACGGGCTGTGGTTGGTGTCTATGGAAAGAGGGTGTTTCAAGCTTTCCAATGCCACCAACGGCACATCAAACGGAGATCGGATCCGAAAGTTATGGCCCTCCAAAAATGAGGGTTTCTCTGGTCCGAATCTGAAAAATTGAAGGAGAAGAGAGGGAGAGGGAAATGCGCACGTGAGGAGGAAGGAGAGAGGGAGAGAAGACAGATTGGATGGGGGCTGACTTGTGGGTCCCTCCATGTGCTATACCACCTACCACAAGAGAGAGAGAGAGAGAGAGATGGGGTGGAGTGCACGCAAGAGGGGGGGAGGGAAAAGAAAGAAAAGAAAGAAAAGAGAGGGAGAGGAGAGAGAGAGTCGGCTGCACGTGGTGTTGGCCGGTCAATGGTCAACGTTGACCGGTCAACCCATTAAATAATAAAATATTAAAAATTAAAAATTACAAAAATTCCTAAAATCTCGAAAATTATAAAAACCTCCCCAAACCTCAAATTCATGGTTTTTGGGGCCCAAAACATGATTTATAAATTTTCGGGAGACCAAAACATGATTTCCGAAAATTCGAAATCGTCCGAAACGAGATTTCACGATTTAGTCCGGGGAGTTCTCGAGGCCAACGGGCCACAAACTAAACCCGTAAATTCGCACAATTAAGCCTCGAAAAGGGGGTCGGAAGCGGGCTGTTACATTTACTAAAGGAATAAGTGCACTAAAAGTCTTAAAAGATGTCACAAAAGAGTAATTGAGTTCTTAAATTTTTTAAAAAGTTAAATCAAGTCCTAAAACTTATAATAAAAGTGCAATTGAGTCCTAAAATTTTGAAAAAGTACAATCAATTTCAAAACTTGTCACAAAAGTATAATCGAGTAATAATATTTTCAAAAAGTACAATTAAAGGTAGAATTTGATTAGATCGGTTTGACAAATTTTTAAACTCGATTCCACTATTTAAAAATTGTACAACTCAATTCCACTTTGTGATAAATTTTAAAACTTAATTGTATACCTTTTGAAAATTTTAGAAATTAATTGCACTTTCATGATAAGTTTTAGGACTTTCAATACACTTGTCCCTTTCCTAAATAAACTATCTACTAATCAATATGATATATTCACTAAAAGATTATCTAATAATCAGCTATACATCTGCTCCAAACATACTTATCAAAGATTCATCCCTGTTGCCCTCTATTCTTGTGTGAAATTTGACCACTCACAAATTTGCCTACGTTGTATCGGGAAATAGAAGTGTTGAATGATCTTTTTTGGCATGTGTTTTTATTCATTCCCATGGATTCTCCCACATTCTCAATGTAGCAATACAATGACTTTCATTTTCATTTTGTCTCTTTCTAATTAACTTAACAATACCAAGAAACGGAAGACTTTCCATTCCCTATAGCTAAGCGCATGCCCTCAATTCAACATAAAGTCCAACTTACCAAACATGGCGTACTTGGAAGATAAATTCTGGGTGTGTTCAATACGTAAAAAATAAATAATTTGAAAATTACTTTTCTAATGATGATCACTTACATTAGTCATGGGAATGAGGAAAGAAAAAATACTTTCATAAAAAAAGTGTTTAGTCATAATTTATTGTTGACAATGAAAACATATTTTATTGACTAATATTTCTAAGAAATGCAAATAATCATTTTAAACTTTTTTCCAAATTATTCATTTTTGCTAAATAAACAGAACTTATAGAATGGTCACAATGAGAGCTCGAAAATGAACTCACCAAAAAAATCAAAGGTTCGAGAGAAATAAGGAAAAAATGTGCTTGAACATGGTCTCACCAAAAAATTCAAAGGCAAAAATAATAAACTACTATTCCAAAATATTGAGAGAAGACGAGTAAAAAAAATGATAGATGTTACCGAATATCTTTCGTAGGAATGTAAGAGTTAAACTTGTTCATGGATTGTTCTCATGTCTCCTGTCCACGTAAGAAAACATTTTACACGTTCGCAATTGATTGGGGAACATGTGGATGAATTTGATTACATATCTATTTACAAATACACAAGTTATCCAACTAATGTTGAAGGTATAAAATCAACAATTGACCTAATAAAAATCCCACATTCTTTATTCAGAATTCAACTGGGAGTTGTAAGAAATAGGAACCTCAAACTGGTGATGGTTTACATTAGCTTTTTTTTCTTCTTTATCACAGTGAAAAGCATGTTGTCTACTTCGTCTACTTTGAAAGACACGATTTCCTTATTTTTAGTGATGTTTTTATGATAAAAAAAAAATCACCCTCTTTTCCTATAAACAACAAACTAAGAAGAAGTCATAGAGCATTAGGGCGACAAGAAACTAGATCACAGCCATGTTAGGTGTAAAGATGGTGCGCAACGAATATATTAAGCTTATAAGGGTAGAATTGAGTTATTTACAGTGATGTTTGTGAGGAGTCTGGATAGCTTCTTAAATAAATCCCACTTTTAAAAGATAAGATATACTAGACAATCCATTTTTGAGGGTGGGCAAGCCGCCAGTTTCTTGCGGGAACGAATCGTCCATAGCCTGAGAAGACGAAGGACTGGAGGAAAAAGAAGAAGGGCAAGAATCTATAGATGTTTATTTGCATTTTTTTTAAATTTATCCTTATCGATTCTCATTCATTCTCATCTCCATCATGTTGTAGAAAATTTAGTGATAAAACAATTTTCATTTTCAAGTTGCCTCATTCTAATCAACCGCACAGTATCAAGAAAGGGAGTAGAATTTCCATTCCCATTCCAATGGCTTCCTTCCCCTTTGCTAAACGTGTCCCCTCGAGTTAACACACACATACACTTGAATGTAAGAATAAAAAGTTCAACTTACCAAATTGTGACATTAAAATGCACTTAAAATTTGTTCATTATGCGCAAAATTTAATAATTAAAAAAGTATTTTATTTAAAGTGATTGCTTATAGTGGATACAAATATGAAGGAATGTATCCTTACCAAAAATATATATGTGAAGGAATGTACGATAATATCATCATCATAAAAAAAGTCTAGTTATAAATTATTACTGACAATAAAAAGCTTTTTCATTAATGAATTTTTCTAAGCTATGCATATAATCATTTTTAGGCAAAGATTTGTTTTTTTTTTTGGTAAGGTTAGGCAAAGATTTGTTGAATTATTCATTTTTTGATAAACAAATAGACCTTAGAGAAGTTCATGATAGTTAAAGCTTGAAAATAATCCCACAAAAAAATTCCAAGGCAAAAACAAACAAATGAAATTCCAATATACTAAAAGAAGATGAGAAAAAAATGGCAAATGTTACCAGGCAACTTGTCCTAAGCATAAGAATTAACCTCGTTCATGGATTATTATCACGCCCACTGCCCATGTAAAAAACATATTACACATTCTAGTGGGACGAAAGATATGTGACTAATTTTGGTTATATAACTATTTCTCAGTACACATATCATCCATCCAATGTTAAATGTGTAAAACCTTCTCTATAATGACAGTTGACCAAATAATTTTTTTTATTCATTACTGAGAATTCATTTGGGAGCCGTAAGAAATAGAGAACCACAAAAAAGAGATGATCTACATTATCTTCCTTTTCCTTTATCATAGTGAAAAGCATGCTGTCTAGTTCATCTTTTTCAAAAGACACGATTGAATTATTTTTTACTGATGTTCGCTAATGAATAAAAATATCATCAACTTTTTCCATAAGCGATAAGCTAAGAATGGGTCCAAGAGAATCACTTTGACATGAGACTAGTACACGACTATGTTGGGTGCAAAGACGGTGCGTTAAATTATTCAATGAAAATAATGAACGGTAAGAAATAAGTTATCTATTGTGATAATTGTAAGTATCACAACCTTCTTGATATGAGATTGGATGGGTTAGGATGGATTGCCAAGCAGGCGCAAACGGTCCCTTTCATGGGTGGGTACTTGCACTTAGCTTAAGCTCTTCCAAACCTTACTTATTCGAATATTTGTTTAAACTCGATTTACTATGCATTTTAGTACTTACTTCAGGAGTTGCTATTTACCTATTATGGGTGAGTCAGAGTTTAAGTATAATATTGGAGGATATTTTACTTATACGTAAAATTAATTACACCATAGATTGTCTGGCCATACACACCACGCCCAACATGATAGAAATGATGCTATAAACTGAATGTAAACATGTAATGTGTCATGAAAACTAGGGGTGAGCATGAAGGACCGCCCAACCCGGGAACCGCCCGGACCGGACCGGACCGGACGGGTTGGTCCGGTTCTTCAGACTTGTGGTCCGGTCCACGGTTCCATAAAATGGAACCGGTTCCCGGTTCTTGGGTGTGACCGGACCGGACCGGACCACCCAGACCGGACCGGAAGAACCGGCCCAGCTCCTATTACTTCACTCCAGATGGCGCTTGTTTCAGGAGGAAGGTCAACGTTGAAGCCAAATGCCCCTCTATTCTACCTGCTGCTCTTCGCCAAGTTGAGGATTCTCCCCATAATGGTGGCAGCTGGTTACGACCTCCACATGATATCGTGATTACTGGCTCAGCGAACATCCTGAAGGGCTCTATGATGATGTGGACTTGGAGGATGAACTTCATGGTAGCGACGTGGTAGATTTGCTTCCAGATACCTTCAATCTCAATGCTGAAGATTTTTCCTTAATGGAATCTGTGAAAATCAAGATGATGAACAAGAAGATATGCGAAGAAGATGAATAGAAAGAGAACAAATGAAAATCAGAGATGATGCAGAACATAGAGCTCAAGAATAGAGAGCTCTTCTCATTTTTATTCTTTGTAATTCTCTTATCAACAATGTACAACCTCAAGAGCTATTAATAGAAGCTCCGCTCTTCTATATACATGTGTAAAACTCTTGTTAACTAACAATGACTTCAACAGCTTCTTGTTAATCTGCGACTTCAACAGCTTCTTGTTAATCTGTTTTTGCAAGTCTTGAACCGTATAACTGTCCAAGTAGTCAACCCTTGACACCTCAACGTTGACTTCACCACGACTCACAGTATATCAGCTTTAATCATTTTCAGCTGACTTGTTTGTTATTTGAATTCCATGTATATTTCCTTCTGTCGCCAGAATAGCATTCTCTTGAACTTGAGTTTGACTTTGAGGCTTCGGCTTTAATTACATCCTCTTAAGTTCTTGAGCTTGAGCTTGAGCTTGAGCAGAACTTGCTGTGGCTTGAGCTCCAGATTTCCTAGAGTGTTCAACAGAATCCCAGTTCGAGGAGTTCATCCAATTTTCTGAGTCTGAGGGGAACGAATTGTCTACTCCAGCATTCAATGGAACAAATGGAAAAGGTATACTGCTAGATCTCAAAAAATCCTTGTTGGGAGAATTTTCATTGTGGGTCATGATAACTCCATCTCTCTCCTATCAGTCAAAATAAGCTTATGCCCAGTGTCTAAGAAGTACAGGATCAAGGCAAGGGAAAAAATCTCTCCACAATAATCAGTAAGAAAACTAGATAGTAAATTTCTCAATCCCGGTCCCATTGGACCGCCCGAGAACCGGACCGAACTGGTTGGTCCGGTCCGGTCCGGTCCTATTTTTAGTTGGTCCGGTCCCCGGTCCTAAAAACCGGGGACCGGTCTCCTCGGTCCGGTTCCCGGTTCCGGGGGGGAACCGGACCGCCCGGGGAACCAATCACCCCTAATGAAAACAATACATACACTGACCAGCCCCGCAAGTGACCCGATGCATCTGTGAATCACAGAGACCGCTTCAAGTCACCCCGGCACATCTTGTATGACTCATAATGAGGCTAAAGCTCGCTGGCCCTGACAGCAAGCTTCGGTCTTCGATCAGCAAGCGTGGAACGCACAAAATGCATCGACACGGCGGGCAGTCAAAATATATAACACCCACCAATGTTAATATACACGTTTATATGACTCAAATGACATATAAATGAGCCAAAGCACCCTCTATTCAAAGTCAGATCTGACTCTAGGTAGGAGGATCTATTAGGGGTGAGCAATTGGATCGGCCCTAGACTAACCCAATCTAGCTAGTTCTTGTGCGATTCTTAAGGGGATTGAGCTTGTCCTTGATCCCAAGGCCCCTGGAACTTATACAATGCTGGTTGGTCCTTGGTCCTTGGTCCTAGGACTTTAGCATTGGTCCAACTTGGGTCAACCCTATATATATATATTATATATAGTACATATTAGAAATAACATTATATATGTATTATATATAATATACAATGTATAAAATAATATTATATAATACATTTTCCCTTAATTGAACCCTAGCCTTAAAAGCTTCCAAAACCAATAGCTTTATATTTGGTTGATACACCCCCGTCAAGTGAAGGAGTCAAGGCGGTGAATCTTCAATTTGTATTGCAAAAATTCAAAATGTGTTGAAAGAAGAGCTTTGATAAGAGCACTAGCCAATAGGTAAGATAAAGTGCATATTAAGCTGTCATTTGGTGACATGATCACAAAAAAAGTGGAAGTTAATCTCAACATGTTTAGTACAAGAATGGAAAACCGGATTTGTAGGTAGATAAGTGGCCCCAATATTATTGCGCCATAAGATGAGAGGACCTTGAAGAGAGAACCCAAGCTCTTGAAAGATGACTTAAGCAAGATGAGTTCAGCTGCAGCATTGACAAGGGCTTTATACTCAGACTCTATAGAAAAGCACAATACAGTTTGTTGCTTTTTGCAGCTCCAAGAGATCAAGTTAGATGAAGAAAAATAGCACCTCTAGTTGACTTTCTACCATCAAAGCTACCTGCCCAATCCACATTAGAAAATGCTTGCAAGTAAGTATGATTGGATTGGGGAAGAAGCAAGCTGTTGACACCTAAAGTTTGGTCACATTAATGAATAATCGGAAACAATCTTTGGGGAATATATGCACCAATTTCGTGATTTGTTTATTAGAAAATTTAGTCAAGATTACGAATTACATGAGGAGAAAGATATGAGAAATTTGTGATTTGATTATATATGGATTTTGACAGGAAGAGATTCCATGACATATATTCAACAAGCAATTGGTGAAGATGTTTGATCTTAAGAAGAGAATCTAAATAAAAGGAAGGTATAGCGAACAAAGACATTCTCGACTATGAAAGGCATGCACCAAAAAGAAGAAGAAGGAAAAAATGGATTTCTTTTCTTATTTAATGCCCCAAGTTCTGGGCTATATAAAGGGGGCAGATTGAATAGAAGAAGAAAAAAGAGAGGCAAGGGGGGGGGGGGGGGGGGCTCTTGCTGGTTGTAGAGAAAAAAAAGCATGGCCAAAGGGGAGAGGGACGATTGCTAGTGAGAGGATCCTTTTTTCTTTTTGAAGATTCACTGGTCATCTTCATTGTTGACTGACTTCTATGTTATTCTCGCAATTGTGGTGTTCTATCATTTATGGTCTCATCTCCAGCATTTCTTGAGGAGTTCTTCTACGACATTGATTTTTCCAGCCGGCTTCGCCATCATTCACCATAATCCGAGAGCACCAATGAGATTTTGGTCACGTATGAGCACTACTACTACAGCTACCATCCCTTGAGTCGTGATCCATCATCCACAAGTCATGATCTTCATCGATTCAATTCGACACCAATGTCATCATTGCCAATTGTGCATCAACTCATGGGGGTCTTTGTTGAGCCGAGCCATATGGAGAAATTCAATTTGAAAACATCATTCGCAAATTAGGTATGATTCTTGTCCAATTTGATTTTTCAATTAACTGCCTAGCTTGTCAATGTTAGTTATCTAATGCATATTGTCCAAGATTTTTTTTTGTGAAAACATAAATCAATAATATTTTCCTTAATCCATATCGTGCACATGGTCGGTAATCCGATCTTAATCTCGAGATACCACTCCCGACCACATGAAAAATTGACTAATCCGATCTCATGCTCGAGATATGATTTGTCAATTTTATCAGTTGCCAAATTTGAATAAATTGTGTTGATTTTCAAATATATTGTTTGATTTGCTGGCTACAGGTGTTATTTATTTATTTATTAATTGCCATGCTTAATGATATCCTTTAGGGTGGATGGATATTTTTGCTTAATTTATGTTTCTAAAAAAACACTATATTAGATTCTTTACATAATATTGCATGTTTTAAGAAGATTCTAAATAGATTAGGATGTTTCTATTGTAAATTAGATTGCATGCTAAGTAAGATTTCTTCTAAACTAGAATAGTCTAAATAGAATGCATATTTAGATATTTCTCAAAGATTAGGATATTTTCCTCATTTAAATTAGGATTCAATATAACAATTTTCCCATTTAGATTAATTAGAATCTTGCTTTAGATGATGCATTTTGAGTAATTTAATATTCCGAATTCATTAAAAATACAAAAATATCATATGCATGTCCATAGCTTAAGTCAAGTCATATCATCATTTCATGCGCATGTCATATAGTTTGCACATTAGGTTCGTCTATTTAGAAATTGTGTGTCATATCAAATTAGGCGCATAAATTGTATGTCAAACTGGTAGTTGCATAAATTTTCTTACTCATCATTAGGATTAAGTCATTAATTAAATTGCATGACCACCACACATGTTATGGAGTTAGTTAAAATGAATTTCAAGCTACTTGCAAAATACTTTTTGAAAAAAAAAGGAAAGGTACCGAAAGGGCGTTAGAGTGAGCTAGTGTAACCAAGTCCCCGTACTTATAATCTCTTATTTGTAAGAGTAAAGTATATCTCACGATAATTTACTTGGGTTTGTAATCGACCCACCAAAAATAAATTAGTGACAACTCCAAATAAATTAAATCTCGCATGCTAAGAAACTTGACCTAAGTCGTTAATTGGTATGAGTTTGGGAAAGCTCGAGCTAAGTCAAATTTGTTAATCCATTAGCCGAACCCTAGGTGGTGCAACTTCGGAAAGGTCGCAACAGCTTGGCGACGCCACTGAGGACATAGTTTAATCTTTAGTGGACCTAGGCCAATTTCTCTTCTTTTCAAAAAAATATTTTTGTTTGGTAGCGAGAATACTGGGTATGTCCCTAACACATGCATTAAATGTTCTTATAGTTTGGAGGTATAAGGGGTGTAGTTTGTGCTAATCATTTTCTTGCAAGGAGGTGTTGAGATTATGCTTTAAATTTAATTATTTGAAGTGTTGTTTGCCTATTAATTGTAGTGCATGCCATGATTATATTTGCACTACACTTTAGCACACACAACCTGCCACCGGACGTGGCCGCATATGATTATTTAGGATGGTGTTAAGATGGATACCACTCTGACTGCATGCCCGCGGTACGAGTCGCTCATCTTAACCCTGAAATTTCTTTCTTGGTGTCAGGATTACCCACCCTTAATCGCATACCTGCGACCCGGGTTGGCTCTTCAACTATGCCGAATTATAAGGACTTGACTTAGTACATGTGCCTATGGCTAGTTTGATCATCATTGTGGCTCCACTTTGTCAAGCCATTTATAGTAGAAATTGAACCATTGTTTATGCGCATGTGTATGTGATTGTCCCCAATCTACATGTAAAGTAAGTTTTCGATCCCTAATCTTTGAATTTCATTTACATTTTTGTATTTTCAGTCGGTCCATGATAAGTCTAGGTTAGTAATGTCGTCATGATGATTTTTTGAGTCAAAATTAATTATCATTAAGATTTTCTTTCCTTTAAAAAAGAAAAAAAGAAAGAAAGAAAAGTTTCCATGAAATTAAAATTTTTAATTATATGCTTTCATTTTTAAGTGTGTCATAGATCATCATTTTCTAAATAAAATTTATCCCTTTAAAAAAGATAAAAAGGTTGAGTCATGGACTATACCTTCTCACGCTCGCACATTTATTCTTAGTTTTGTCTTTCGTAGGTGATTACAGTTCGTCCACGTTCATCCATTATCACAAGATCAAGAGTAAGAGCAAGGATGGCCAACCAAAATGAGCAAACTCGTGTTGTCATTCTTGAAATAGAGATGAAGCAGGTCTTGTATGTCCTCGATAATCTCTCTAAGCAAGTTGTTTCTTTGAATAAAACATTTCCACATTGTCTACACCTGCTCAATCAAGCATGGAAGTCATACTGCTCGATGACTCTGCTCCTACTAAGCTAATAGATATAAGAAAAAATGTTGTCATTGGCACTTCCTTGATCGAGAATGGAGCAATCCCGACTAATAATGTCCCTCCAACCATGACTAATAAGGTTGGGCCATTTCTGAACCGCTAAAGAATGATGAGGCTAAGCGCATTGCTAAGCTTGAGGAGCAAATTCGTCAAATGCGAGGATTTCAAGATCACTTCCCACAAGGTCTTGCTCATATTGCCAAGGTTCATTTCCCTAAAAAGTCCAAGGCACATGAAGTTAACAAGTATGAAGGTCTTTCATGTCCTAAGGTCCACTTGCAGTACTACAAGATGAGGATGACACCATATGCTGACAATGTGCCGCTCATGATCCACACATTTCAAGATAGCTTAACCGGGCTTGCCTTAAAATGGTTCATTGTAAAGAAGATTAATTTGCTCGATACGTGAGAGTATTTATCTGATGCTTTTATCCGTCAATACAAATTTAATATTAATGTGGCCCTATTACGTAAGGATTTGATTGGCATCAAGAAAAAAAAATTGAGACTTTCAAGACTTATGCCACAAGATGGAGCGTTGTGGCTTAGCATTTCATGAAGTCTTTGCCATTTGAATTTCGCAGTCGAGTGTTAGGGTCTTGTTTCGAGTCCTTGGCTAAATTGATTCCAGTAGGAGAACATACTGAGATTGATATGCGTGATGGTTGGGCTATGAAGCAAACTACCTCCATGAAGAAATTTACTTTCAAGAAAGATAAATAGTTTACATCTGAAATGAACATGATATACTCTCAACCAACTTGTGACTCTGGTAAACAGCAAGGTGGGGGATGCCCATTCACCAGTCAACAACAAGGTACTAAGAAGAACTTCATGCCTTTGCCTGGGCCGTTATCCAAGGCTTTGTCAATCCTCCAAAAGAAAGGACTACTTTCAAGAGAACCCAAACGTCCGATCCCCAAGCGATTCACTAATAATGACTATTACATGGGTGAAGTTGGGCATTCTACTAATGACCATTATATATTAGAGCATAGAATTTAAGACCTCCTAGATACGAAGGTATTCTCTTTCCACACTGGTCAACCAAACGTCCAGCATAATCCCCTACCCAACCATGTTGGAAGAGCATATGGGGTCACCGAGTAGAGAAATTCTCGTACTCCTATGCCAATGAGTCTTTTGTTACTTTCTAGGATTTCTTGCTTTCTAGGATGTCAATTACTATTTGAACTTATATTCTTAGGGTTTGAATGATTGCATTTTACATTTCAATAATATAATTCATTTGATTATATTCAATGAAATTACAAGTTTGTCTTTTATGTTGAGAGCATGTTGAAGTATACCAAACTAGCCCAGTGATGATATCCAATAGTGAAGAAGTTTATATCATCCAAGGAAAATTATGAGGGCTAGGCTTCCTCATGCCTCCTTGTTTCAAAAATTATTTAAGAAAAAGAAAAAGAAGAAAAAAACTTCAAAAAAAAGGTTCACAGAATGCATGTCGAATAAACCCTATTTGTTTTTTTGACCCATTACTTCATGTGCCAAGGCTTAACTCTTCCCGTGTATGATAATAATAATGCAACATTTGGAAATAACACCTCAAATTCCAATGATGATGAATTGCAAAGATAAATATGGAAAACTTTGGGGCATTTTTCAATCCAGCAGATACATAACATTGATGGGTGATATAAATTTCCCCAATCATAGATTACATTTATTTGATGCAGGATTAAAAAAATGCAACATCAAAGATTGAGTTTCTATATCAATACCCAAGGGCGGTCAATGGACTCTTATTTCTGATACCTTTTTCTTGTATTTGATATCATGTTCATGCTATGCTTTGATGATATTTTTGGGTGAGATAAATTTTTTGTACTTAAAATCAATAAACTCAAAATGCTCATGTTTACTGAAGAAAATGATTTTGCATGATAATTTTGTTTGTTTCATTTATCAATTCCACTGAAAATTGCCAACATAAAAAAAATATAATGAGTAATATGGAATCAATTGAAAATGCATTTCTTTGCATTTCTTTTTTTCTTTTTCTTTTTTTTCCCTTTATTGGTCATTGTCAAGCCTCGTCACCTCCCCCAACCTCAAGCAAAGGCAACCCTTGCTCGAGGTAGATGAGGCTGATAAGGCCAACCCTTACCCAATCCAACGAGGGTGACCCTTGCCTAAGGCATCAGCTATCGCAATGGCTTGCCGATGGCTAGCGGAGGGAAAAAAAGAAAAAAGTAAAAAAAGAAAGAAAGAAAAGAGAAAAGGCACAAAAAAAGAAGTAAAGAAGGAAAATAAAAGAAAAAAAATTATTAAAATTTATCAATGCCAACATTCGCTGTACCACTTAGGCGGCTAGGGTGAAGGTTAGGATCAGGGTCAGCGATTTTATATCAACGTTAAGTAGATTAACTCGATTGAAAAAAATTACATAAAAAAATTTAATTCATATTGCACAATTGAAAGGTTCAAAATTGAATTGGCAAAAGTACAACTTTTTGGATGGTGAATCAAGATCCTTTCAGAGTTTTCGTTCTTTGTCATTTTTTTTGGTATTTTGGTTAGACGGTATGCTTCACCTGCTTTGGTGCACTCGAGTAAGCCCACATTCTCAATCATATCACAGGCCGAACCGTCCACGCCAAGACCGAGGAAGTTGGAAAGGATCGCTTCTCTAAGGTTTGCTTGTGAAAGCTGCAGAGTGGCCAGAAAAGGGTGTGGACATCGCCCTCCACCATACCACAATCTTGGTGGCACATGATTAACGGGGAGGAAGCAGCTGATGATGAATCGGGAATGGCGGGGAACAGACCCTGTCGAACCACTGGCCAAACAAATGAGGCAATGGCAAAAGCTGCATCTATGCAGGTTTGGCCATGCGGAGTCGATCCATCGCCCTAGTGGCGTATCACAAGAGACAGAATACTAAAGAGTTTGAAACCATTTGGATTCGCAGTCCTAGATTTTCACGAGAATGTAGCGTAACAAGTAATTAATTCGAGGAAAGAGATTGTCAAGAACAACATTCGTACTGTCCTGTCTAATTCATCACCGAGTGGAAAAGGCTACATGGACACACCATCTATCAGGTTCCCATCTTCCGAAATCATCTCGACCACTTTCAGTTTTGCCTTGAGAGGTGACACTACTTCGGGGCACAGAGTAGGGCAGGACAAGTAGAGCAACTCACCCAAGTCAGTCCCACCTTGTGCTACCTTGAAGAGTCATGCTTTGCTTGCACTTAGGGCGCACTAAAACCAGATCATAGCTTGTAATTCAGTGGACTATACTTTTTTCCTGCCATTTTTTAAGCAACTGTGACACTTCAAAAGTCCAGCGACGTACGTTAACATTCTATCATATCCACCATACCAAAAGCATTACCTTTATGCCTGGAACAGCTATTAACCAAGCATCTCGATTAGCAATCAGGTGATCTTGACATCAGAAATATAACCAGAGGAATCCACATTGAAACTTCACTCCCTCAGTGCATATACAAAAAAACTCCAGAAATCCAATGAGCAATGAGAAGTAAACTTTTAATGGTTTTATCGAGGGAAAAGAAAATGTAATGGAACAATCTATTTAATTTCCACACAGCACGAATAGCTCTAAATCATCATATAGGTTCCGATCCAGCATTTAAAATCTCATATCCCGCTTTCAACAAATAACTCAATTGGCAAAAATAGAAAAGTTCCAACTAATTCAGAAAAATAAAAAAGTAAGTGAAGAGATTGCTCACTTTTCTGCTACTACTGAGTCTGCTACTCATTCAGACTCATCTGAATCACATAAATATAACCTAATCATGAAATCAGAAACCACTTGTTCCATACACAATCCTAAAGCTGTGGGTCTTGGGAGTGTAGATTGAATTCTCATCGGGAGCAACCAAACCAACAATTACACTACTTAGAGAGATGGCATTCTGTGATCCATATGCAAATCATACCCGTGGAATTTAGCATCAAAATGGCAGCCAACGCAATGTGTGCGTATACAAAAATAGTTGAGGTGTATTGCATGCCAATCCTAGTGATTTTAAAGCCAAGATCAGAGAGTTATCATCTACTTCTCCCAAAGCCAATCCTAAACCTGAATTTACTAGCTAATATGCACACTGTGCAGGTGCCCCCTTGCCAGGGACCCATATCCTCACACAGGTTTTTAACATAGAGTACCTCAGTCTACAAGTTCATCCCAATACTCAGCACATCAACATTAATGATTTTTTTGTTGGAAGCATCAGCATTTGTGCTTTCATGTAGCCCAATTTCAACAACATAGACTGTGGATTATGGATATCCACATAATATAGGACTAACTTGAATGTTCAGTGTCCGTGTCCAAAGCTCACCACAAACTCAACCATCTGATCTCGAAGACTTCCAAAATTGAGATACAACTGTGTCCTGCCTTTGTATGATATTCCCTCCCGTATCAAATAGTAGTCATCTATTGTACATATTTAATTTATTATTCTTGAGTTTTCAAGAAAAGGATAATTCAAGATCTCAATTGTCCTCTCAGCAACATCTTGAGAACCTATCTCATGTCAGAGAACGACTTAACTAGAATACCTGACTGCAAGTATACTTTTTCCTGAAACAAAAATAAAATAAAATTACCTCCATAAAAATGAAAAAACCTTCTACATCTCCTGGGAAAACAAGCAAAATGAAAAGATTTACCAAAGTTTGACACTTGCCTAAATCTATCTTTTAGACTTCAATAGAAGAATTTTAACCAGTCATTCCCTCCTAGAAACTAGCGACAAAGCACTTGTTTGTCTTTTTCTATGGACTACACTTGATATGACAAAAAGGATTCAAAGTCGAATTCCCAGTACATGGGCAAAATAGATACATTTCGAGCGAAAACTTTTATAAAAAGACCAAAAGCACAACTAAATTAGCATATGACCAAAACAGAGAATAAGACTTCCTCAAAGCCAAATAAATCTTCTTCAGGCCCTCATGTGTCCTGAAGTGAATAGTGTTCTGCCCAGAAGTACAATTAATTGCCATGGCAAACTTCCTTTGACTATATCACACCAGATGAATCATACCACTATCAACGAAGGCACCGACTACAAAAAGGTTATCACACTAATTGTCAAGAATTTAGTTATCATTATGAGGGAATAATAACCAAGAAACATTTTTGGCAAATAATGTTCAGATTTCTGGCAATCTTGACAAGTTACTATATTAGTCCAAGAACACACTATCAGTGAAATCTCCAATTCGGTTATATTCACAGTTCTAGCAAAGGACTGCAGTGAAATTATTGAAGGATCAAATAGAAGCAACATGCTCGCCAATTCAACCACACAAGAAATCCATCCAGGAAAAAGTACATGTCATAGAACCATGAGAATCACCATCACAACAGGTATAAGCAATGATTGCAACTAATATACCAATGAAGCATTCTTGTGGACATATACATCGGTAAATTTGGCCTCTTGATTGAGAATATCAACATATCGCCAGTATAGACCAAAACCAATCCCAGTGCTTAATATCTTTGTTTGGCAAACGTCGAGTACACAAAGCACTGTCAGATAGTCATCACACTTTGGCGAGAGGAAACTGATGGATGCAAGTAATTTCTCCACTGATTACCAAAAGACATCATCTAAGACCCTGTACCACTGTTTCCAATTCTCTTATTTCGAAAGGCCTTCCCGAAGCATTCCTACATCTTGTTGCAAGATAAAAGAACAGCCAAGCCACCATGAAGAATACCTCCATAGTTGACTGGAAAACTGAAGCAAAGACCTTGCCTCCAACTCGTCCTACAGCCCATCTCACAAAAGTCCCGCAAACTATGGCTTCCAAACACTTTAATTGAATAGCCTGATTCCACATTGTCCATACCAAGCGACAACCTTCCTTAACAATCTCCTTCCCGCTCTTCCCCGAATCAACAATGGCAATCCAAGCATCCACCACAAACACAAAAGCAATAAATGTATCAAACAAGAACCACACAAACAAGAATGCCGAAATTTCCTTCTCAAAACCCCGAGTCCATGGCAACATAACTGAGAATGGCATCAACTTCAACCTCACAAACAGCTTGAAGAATGAGTACTGATCCTCAATTTCACCAAAATACCACAAACCAAGCATCTGAGTCAACACATCTCTCACTGCCCACCTCATTAAAATGAACCCAGAAAGCCTCCTGAGTCCCAATCTTGATCCCTGCCACAGTACTCCAATGAGAGAGCTAAACCGCCCCAAAACATTATTAACCACAGCGACAAACACAGAACCAAAAACCCATGAATATGTAACCAGAAACCCTAGAATTACCCAACCATAAGCTGCAGACAAGAAGCTCACAAGAAAAAAGAAAGCGGCAGCGTCATGGCGACCTAGCTCTAGACCCTTGATAAAGAATTGCAAATCAACAATCCTATCAAATTCCTTCTCATCTCTCATCTCCTCCTCTTGCGCTTCACCATCACCATCTTCTTTCTCACCAACATCCTCATCAGACCTAAACAGCCGATCATCCACTCTGAATTGGACCCCAGGACGCACAATCTCAGGATACCGTAGGCCGTTATCCACGACGCCGGGCGAGAACCCCGAGCCGGGCCGGGATACAGAAAGGATCACGAGAGTGCCATTAGGCTGATCCGTTCGATGGTGGCTAAAGGGGGACCGATTGGGGTCATCGTCCCCAGAGAAGAAGTCGTCATCGAGGGTGCCGACGCGGGTGAGGTGGAGAAAAGGGCGGTGGCGGCGGCGGAGGTGAGCCGGCTGCTGGCCACGGAGGTGGTGGTGGGGGTGGGGATAGTTCCCGGCGAGGTCGAGGCGGGAGAGGAGGGATTTGAGAGAAGGGTCGCGGTCGATGTAGGAGGTGAGGAGGAAGGAGCCGTTCTCGACGAGGGTCCGGAAGGAGAAGAGGAGAAAGGAGAGGAAGAGGAACGAGATGGGGTTGGAGTTGAAGGCGGAAGCCGCCTGCTTCAATATTTGGGTGGTGGTCCGGAGGTTGCTCAGCCGCGGGTGGTCGCTCATCGCCGCCGGTTCTTGAAAAAAAGGGAACAGATATATTGGGGGAAATCAAGAAAAGAGCTCTGTGATTGCTGGAGTGATCTTGATTTTCCTGTGGGTGGTGGTTTCTTGGCGATGGAGACTTGAGATTTCTCAGAGAGAACAGCTGATCTTAGAGCTTGGGGGCCTCGGTCGGGGACTTTCGATTTCACCCAGTCTTGAAATTGGAGCAAGCTATAAAGGGTTGACAAAAATTTGGTAACTGAAGGCAAGAAATGGAGAGGAAGATGTCATCCTGTATCTTGGACAGAGGGAGCGACCATCGATGGCTGAAGATGAATTGGGACTGATAGAAACAAAAAAGGAAGACGGGTGGAAAATGGTAGTGGGGAGGGGAACATATGCCTCTGCTCAATTTGTTTCAGGGTCAAAAAGCAAATGTTTTTCGAGCTGCTTTTCGTGCAGATAGAAAAAGCTCGTATCTTCAATGCTCGAAATTATTGGCCAACAAAGACATTTTTTTTGTTTTTGGTCGAAATAGAAATTTCATTATAATCATCTTCTAGAGTTACTACAAGATAGGTCGCATGATTCTGCACATAGTAACTCAAATAGAGAGATAGGGGGATATAAAATCCAATTGTTTGGAAGTATTTTCGTCCTTTGGGCTTTGGCAACCCAATCAGCAGCTTGGTTTTGACTCCTGCCACAATGGGCTATAGATACATTCGGAAGATTTCTTGCATGGGCTTGGGCTTCCTTGATAAGTGCACGTGCTTCCCAGTGAGGGTGATCTGCACCTTCGCTTATCTCGCAGGCCAGATCAAAGTGATTTGTCTCTAAGATGAAGACTTTTCGTTCGTGTTTCTCCCAAACCCAATCTATAGTTTCAGAAATCGCTCTAGCCTCTGCTTGTAACGCCGATGCTACTCAAATACTTCGAGCGAAACCATCCACTAAAACTCCTCGATCGTCTCTGCATATACAAGCCAAAGCGCCTTCCCCTGAGTTGGGATCCAACGCTCCATCGACGTTCAGTTTCAGACTACCCCAAGGAGGAGGCGTCCATCTCCTTACAGGTAAGCCGTTCTGTTCCTTTGCTTTCTCTCCCGACCATCGCTGATAGCTCGCTAGTTCCATTTTTTATGTTGAAATCGCTTGCTCTGGACTTAATTGCAGGCCCCGAAACACAAAATCATTTCTTGCTCGCCAGATTTTCCAAAGTATCATCGCCAACAGTTCAAAAGGCACCGAGGTATGTTGAAACGTCGATAGCAGTTCTTCAACCCTAGAAATAGAGAATCTGTTTATCTCTAGGTTGATGGATGGGTGGTTCCAGATCTGCTTTAACCTTGCACACAGGAATAACATATGTTCTATAGTCTCTGTTTCGTGTCGACAAACAGGGCAGAGGTTATCTTGGACCACTTTCCTCTTCCATAAATTATCCTTTGTAGCTAAGGCGTTCTGACAGACTTGCCATAGGAAGAACTTTGTTTTTGGAGGAATCCTAGAATTCCATATTTTCAACCAAAGTGATCTCGGGATAGCATATGAAGAGGAAGCCTGAGTAGGGAGGTTTATCGCCTATTGAGCTCTTAACCAATTGTATGCACTTTTCACCGTATATTGCCCATTTGCAGTTTTCACCCAAATTAGTGAGTCATTTTGGTTCTGAGGGCTCAGTGGTATAACTAGTATTTCTTGCACAACTTCATCATCAAACAACTCGTTAATTTTCTATTCTAAACAACACCTCCCTTCCTCAATCAGTTCTGACACTTTCTTTGGATCTTCTCTATTTGTAGGTCCTCCTAACGTTCCTTTGGGCAACCATTTATCCTCACGGATGTTAATTCTTTGGCCATTGCCAACCACCTACCTAGTCCCCCGACATAGCACTTCTCTCCCAACTAGAATGCTCTGCCAACCCCAGGAAGGTTTAGACTTTTTCTTGGCATGTAATAGGTCTGTATTAGGAAAATATAATGCTTTAAAAAGTTTACTCCTCAGTGAATCAGGTTGTTGAACTATCCTCCATGCTTGTTTTCCGAGCATTGCATGGTTGAAAGCCACTAGGTCTCGAAAGCCTAGACCTCCTCTGTCTTTTCTTTGCTTCAACATATTCCAATTTTTCCAGTGCATGCCTTTTTTATTTTCATTTGTCTTCCACCAGAACTCAGCAACTTTTCTTTCAATTACCCTACAAACTGAGATGGGCATCTGGAAAATAGACATAGCATATTGTGGAAAAGCTTGAACCACAGTTTTCAATAGAATCTCCTTTCCAGCCTTCGATAGCAGCTTCTCCTTCCACCCCTCTAGCTTCTGGCTTACTCTATTTATAATCCAATTAAACATTTGCCTTTTAGATTTCCTCCATTCAGAAGAGATTCCCAGATAATTTCCCATTTGCTGAACTTCCATAACTCTCATTTCATTAACCATATTTCGCCTTAAGTCCACAGGACAGTTTCTGCTAAACCATATTCTGGATTTATTAAGATTGATTGTTTGGCCAGATGCATAACAATATTGGTTTAAAATAGCAGAGAAGTTCTGGCATTCTATCACTTTCCCATCCAAGAACAAGAGTAAATCATCAGCAAACATCAAATGGGATAGGGTTGGGCATCTTTGATTGAATTTAACACCTTTGATATTGCCATTACTAACCTCCTTCTTCAACAGGATTGACAAGACATTTGCCATAATGATGAATAAGTAAGGGGAGATTGGGTCGCCTTGTCTGATCCCTCGGGTTGGCTTGAAGAAGGTAAATAATCGCCATTCATTTTAATGCTGTAAGTAACAGTAGTAATGCTCTGCATGATCCAAGATACCCATTTTGCATGAAACCCCATCTTAAGCATACTAGCCTCAAGGAAATCCCATTCAACCCTATCATAGGCTTTTTTCATATCAACTTTTAGTACTACTTGAAATCTGCTCCTCCTTCTCCTGGTTCTTAATTGATGCAGAACCTCTTGAAAAATGAATATATTGTCTTGAATCTGCCTATCACCCACAAACGCACTTTGTTCTTCATGGATGATAACTGGTAGCCATTTCTTCAATCTGTTTGCCATAATCTTGGATATGATTTTATAACTGACATTGCATAGGCTAATAGGTCGGAATTGATCCAGCTTCTCTGGGGTTTGCACCTTGGGGATTAAAGTTATAAAAGTCTGGTTCAAAGCAGGATCCAGGTAACCTGTTTCAAAGAAATCTTTGACCTCCTTGAATACTTCTTGATTTATATCGTGCCAATGGTTATGAAAGAACTTCCCATTTAGGCCATCTGGTCCTGGTGCTTTCATTGCTCCCAACTGAAAAATTGCCTGTTTAACCTCTTCCATTGTTACCTCTTTCACTAATGCCTGATTCATTTCCTCGGTCACAATATTAGGTATTTGATCAATCACCGGTTCAATGTTTCTTGTACCAACAGAAGAATATAGTTCCTTGAAGAAATTGTTGGTCATTTGCTGCAACAGGTTAGAGTTTCTACACCATTCATCTCTGTCATTTTTCAACATCAGAATCCTATTTCTCTGTCTTCTTTGAAGAGTAGTTGCGTGAAAAAACTTTGTATTCCTATCACCCCATTTTAACCATTGAATCCTCGACCTCATACCCCCAATAGCACTCCTCCTGCCTCCAGAGTTTCTCTATTTCATTTCTCAACTCCTGTAATCTGCTTTCATCAATAGAAACCTTTGAATTGGTTATCTCCTGAATTTCTTTTTTCAACTGAGCAATTCGTCTTTCACCATTTAAGAATTTACTTTTACTCAATTTAAACAGACTGTCAGCTATTCTCTTAAGTTTTCCAGATAAATTCCCTAGCTGATATGGGCAAGAATTCCAGGAATCCGAAAAGATCTGTACATATTCGGCATCTTCTGACCAGTAGGCTTCATTTGAAAAGTTTTTTCCTTCTTTTTAAGATCGGTTCCATATCTAATAAGAGGGGGCTGTGGTCTGAGCCAATTGCAGGTAAAGCATACACCACAGCTTCAGGAAAATTTACTCTCTAATGTACATTACACAGTAGTCTGTCAAGCCTTTCTTTGATTAAAGCCACACCTTCTCTTTTATTAGACCACGTAAAGGAACATCCCTTACTTTCAACATCCATCAGCTCACACGCATCAATAAAATCTTGAAAGGCTTTAGCTCTGTAGTTTTCCACCCTTCTTCCTCCAGATTTTTCCCATATGATATAGTACTTCATTAAAATCACCTAGGACAATCCATGGACCCTGGTTAATTAAACTAATTTACTGAATCCACTCCCATAGTTTTAACCTCTCTGAGAACTCTGTTGGAGCATGAATAAGTGTGACACGCATGGTTTCCTTCCTTTCAGTCATCTCACACATAACATCAATGGCATTCATCAAATTTGAAATTACCTGGACCTTCATTTGTTCTTTCCACAGCAACACCATACCTCCAGCAGTTCCATCAGGATCAACAATAAAACATTCATGAAAGTTTAGCCTTCACTGTATTCTTCTTATTACCTCTTTTTTGTTTTTCGTTTCCAAAAGACATAAGAAATAAGGCTTTTCTTGAGCTATAAGTGCTCTTAAAGCCTGGAATGTGAAGGGTGAGCCTAAACCTTGCACATTCCAGCAGATTAGCTTCATTTAAGACCCGGTGGCTTGTTTGGGCAAGCCACCAGAACCCTTTGATACGCTTCTTCCACCGTGTGAATCTGTGCATCGTGTAAATTAGATTCATCAAGCACATCCTTGTTAATACACTACACTTCATAAGGATTATACCTCTTTTTCCTCTTATTTGCTAAATGTAAAGGACTTTTACCCCTCTGCAGATTTTCCAGGGAAGAACTATATGAGTTATCATTGATCACAGCAACCTTTGGATCATAATGCATAAGCACGTAAGTATCCAGCACCATTTTCTCAGATATATCCTCTCCAGACTTCTCACTGATTACATCTTTCCCTTTCTTTGGAACAGTTGCATCTGTCTGGTTTTCATAAACCATTATCTGTCCCGATTTATCTGGTGTCTCAGGTACCTCCTCAGCCTCTCTGAGATCCTCTATTTTAGTACCATAGAATAATTTCCAATATGGACTGTACTCATTCACCTCAGCCTTTAGCCATGACCCAAAAGCAAGATTGTCCATATTTTCAAAACGTTCATCCATACAAGGCATCACTTTACATTACTGAGCGTAGTGGCCTATTCGGCCACATGCATAACAATAATGAGGTAATCGCTCATATTTAAAATCCAGCCATAGATTTTTCTTCCTGTTGCTGAAAATTGATCCTTGAATTAGAGGGGCTTCCAAATCCATTTCTACTTTTGCCTTGGCTACTTTATAGGCAGAATATCCTCGAGATTCAATCTTAACTGCTGAGACTTTACCAATCTCATTAGCCACTTTTTCAACCACATTCTCCGACACCCATTCTGTTGGTAGTCCACATATTTGGACCCAAAATTCACTCATGTTGAAATTATAACAGGCAGGGGGGGTATTAGGCTCCCAGATTTTTAGCAGCAGTAGATTATTAGCAAATGACCAAGGACCTTGCTCTAAGATTCTGTCTCTATCTGCCTCATTTCTGAACCTAAACTTGAAAATTCCAGGCGCAATAAGAGAAATCACCACATTATCCAACTTCCAAGCCTTTCGCATTGTTGTTTGAAATGCTTGAATGTTAACTTTAGGGTTTAAGTAAAGTTGGCTTACCAGGGATAATCTGCATTCTCTAATTTTCTCTACAGAAATATCATCATCCATAGCAACGATTTGCCTCTTATTCCAAAGGCCTCCAAGTTTCCTGCAGAGGGCTGCCAGTTGTATACCCGCTTCCTCCGGGTCCTCCATAAGCTCACGTAGAAATTTGTGAAGATCTTTGGAAAAAAGGGATTAAAGCTTTCCTCCGATCGAAATAGAGATAGTCTCGGTATGGGTGAAGGATGGATGAAGCACATGTAACGGGGGAGGCGACATCAAGTAGGAAAGGAAAGGTTAGGGTTAGGGTTTAAGGTTTTGGGGAAAAAACTCGTAGAAGCTGTCCATAGATAGAGAGAAGCTCTCCTACGAGAGATAATTTTCATAAAGCTGTGTATAGAAGTTCATGTTTGATCCTTCCAAGCTCCCCCATCTGGCCAACAGAGACATGAAGAGCCGGTTTGGAGGTTTAATTGGGCCTAGTTGCTTTCTATTTTAACAACTGCTAGGTGTTGTTTGAGTGTGATTTGTTCAAACAGCATTGCCTTTGTTATATATACTTTGTTAGATATATTTGAATTGTTTACCATAATCTGAATATCCTTATAACGGATTATAATTGATATCGTAATATTTTATTATTATAGATCAAATCCTCTAAAACTTATAAATAGACTCAATGTACTTATATCGCTTCTTCTCTTCAACTCCTCTCCCAATATTCCCTTAATTATCAATCCTTCAGTTGAATCTTTCTATTCAAAGTTGTTTTCCTGGTGATCTCATAACGCTAGCTCCTAACTTATCTGCACCATCCACGGATTCTCTACCCTTGAGCATACTCTCTTCTCCTATTCATTTTTTCGACCCATGTAAGTCAACCTTCTTTAAGGGTTCGTGATTTCCATTATCATTCTATTATTGTTTCTTTTCACGAGCCTCACACTTACAGAGAAGCTCAATCTAACCTTCTTTGGTAACAAGCGATGGCGGATGAGTCGCATGCGTTAGACAAATTTTATATTTGGGATTTGGTTAATTTGGCTCTTGAAAGTTTGCTATAGGTTGAAGATCAAGACTAAAACAAATGGTATGATGGAATGCTCCAAAGCCCCACTAGTATTAAAAAGCTTTACTTAGTAGTATGAGATTGACTATGGCGAGACATTTGATCTAGTTGCACGTCTATTTGAAGTAATCTTGTTGTTATTGCCATTAATGGCAAGACATCCTTAATGATGATCTTACTGAGGAAGTATAGATGGAACCTCATCTTGGGTACACTAAGGCTACCCATAAAGTATGTAAACAAAGAGCATTGTACGGATTGAATTAGGCTCCTCATGCATGGTATTCATAGTTTAGTTTGACCATCAAATGTCTTGGCTTCAAATTCAATCCCTGTGACAATACTCTATTTGTTTAGCAAACATCTTGCGTGACCTATTCGGGAATCTCTAGACCTATGCTTTTTTTTTCAACTCCTAGAAGCATTTCATCACTTATTACACCCTTCCTTGTTCCTGGATGCCTATTTCACTCAACAATTTGAAAGGAAATATCTTGGGAGACTCGAGTACTTTTTAGGCTTGAAGGTTGCCTTAGATTCCTTTGGCTATTATCTTTCATAAGAAAAAATGCACCACCAATTTTCTTTCTTGCATGTGACTCACCAATACCAAAATTGCTACAACTCCAATTGAGGCGAATCCGAAATTTGATGATAACAATGGGACTATTCTTTCAAATCCTACACTCAAGAAATATTAAGTTAGTAGTTTTGTATATCTCATTATTACTGATCTCGACATCACTTATGCGGTTCACATAGTCAGTGAGTTCAAGACCGTGCCATGTACAACTCCCTCTCTCTCTCTCTCTATTGCTGTCCTTTCTATTCTTGGTCTTTACTTCTCTGTCCACTCTATTTTGACATCGCCTAGGCTTATTCCGATGTTGACTGGATTACTAACCCTCTCTTGACAGCTGGCCCACTATAGGCTGTTGTTCTTTCTTGGTATCTTGCTTAGACCCTGGTGTAGCAAGAAACACACCATTGTCGCTTGATCTAGTACTAAAACAAAAATCGTGTTCTTACTGATAGGACATCAATATTACTATTGTTAAAGCAGTCATTAAAATGTATGGAACTCCATCATAACGGTGGAACAATAATTTATTGTGTCACCTGAAGTCTTATTCAAATAACTCATAATGGTGTTTCCATAAGCGCACGAAGCATATTAAAATTGATTATAATTTCATGCAATATCACATGCTTCATGGCACTATACAACTTGTTTTCATTGTATCTACTTATCAGACAATTGATATCTTCACAAAGGCACATCCACATACAAGATCTTTCATCCCAAACTCTAGTCGACTTCTTTATGTCATGTTGAATTTAAGAGGGATATTAGGTATATTTGGATTATTTATGATGTTTTAAATATCCTTCTAATTGATTATCATTAATATTGTAATTTTTTGCTATTGAAGATAAACATCTTGTAAAATCTATAAACAGACTCGTGTACTCTTTATTATCATACATTTTTTTTGGGTAAAGTAATTTATTATCATACATTGACATATACAAAAAAAAAATTGCATTTCGCTTCTCTACATTATTCTTAACTGCCTTGACGTTGGTAATGTATTGATTTTCTTTGGTGTAAACAGAGTCATCATATTTTATCTGCTTCATATGTCAAGTTTTATATCTTTAATGTAAGTTGTTTGAGATCGTTGCATGCTTGCGATGGCAATTATTTAATTGTAATAAGTACATGAAAAGATAATGGAAGCTGATCATTGATTTATGAAATGTCTTGTGATAATAACTCGATCTCAATAAGTATTTACGTTGAAGTTTATCCTGCTGATCCACATTCTCATTGCGGTCTTTGTTGCATTTTCGAAAATTTCTGAGGTTACGATCTGGGAATTTATGCAAGAATATATAGATTTCATAAAAGCTTTAAAAATTTCGTCATGATTTTATGATTTTTATGCACAAATTTCCTCTATACAATCTTATGTACGAGTCGGTTAATATTGGAGTTTCCGTAGCTTCTCAGCCAAATCTAGCGCAGGAAAGCCCGCATCTTCTAACCATTTGATAATTTTCGAGCAAGAGAATGAAAGCCCATTGAATCCATTTTTCTCCTAATCAACTTTACAATTGGACTTGGGCAACTTGTTTATCTATAAAACTAGCTCAACAAGACTCTTGGTCTCTTTAAAATGTACTTACTTTTGGTCCTAATTTGATCACGGAAAGTGACAAATGGCTTGGCCATCGAATGATTGACAAAGTATCTTATATAAACCATGCCTGTAGGAAGGTCCGAACAGAAATGAAAGTGTACTGATTTGAGCTCAAATGATGAAGATAATCACACTAACTGAGCCATGATTGATCGTATTTTGTATCATTCGAATTAGGACCAAACACTCTTATCATCAGTACCTTCCTTTTGCAATTAAGGGTAAGGAGGAAAGACTGAAAGCCCGAAATGGTAAAACAACCCAATTTTTCTTGCCAGTATAGGCCCTAATCACAACTTTTGCATGTCCTCTTTTTCATGTTGGCCGTACTTTATAAATGTCATATATGAAAATGTGAGTAATAGAATTCAATGATAATAGCTGTGTTAGTTAATAACTTATCCCTCATCACCGAGGTTAAGGATTCAAAACTAACAATTGTTAGCATCTTAAGTGGAAAGTCATGGTGTTGCGTCTTGTGTTAGTCTCTCCCGAAGTATAGGGGCCCAATCCTTTAGTGCCGTCCAGGCACTGAGGCCCGTGATAAAATCCTCAGTTATAAAAAAAAATGTGAGTAATAGAAAATACATTATTTATGCATAAATTCAAATTTTAGTTAAAAAATTAAATTCATAAAAAGGTAATTTGTGAGGTAAAAAATACAACGCCTAATCTGATTTCTTAAAAAAATAAGACAATTCGGCCTGGGCTGAACCGCCCCGCCCAGGCTGGCTTAGTTCGGTCTGCACCTTCCAGTCAAAGTGCATGACCAAATCCATCTCCAGTTTCCTACGGTCGATAAACCTTCGAAAGAACAAAATGCTGCAAATGGATTTCTCCCTCTGGAACCACCATTACCTCCTCAGGAAAATTTGATCACCTCCCCAGTTTAGATTCTGGCAAGCAAGTTAGAAGTAAACAGATGCACTACATGTCAAAATACGTGAGCATAACATGTTCATTATTCATATGCTCGGTCAGAGTCACAAAGAATCATGTCAACACCAACGGGAGGCGGTGAATTCTTCCCCTACTCAGAAATGAAATGAATTAACACAAGAAACGACCTAACTGTTAACTAGATAAGCTTGAGTAGTTATACAAATGAATATTTTAAGTCAGAAAGCCCTGCAACAAATGAAAGTGCATCAGTAAATCTCCAGCCAGGAAATTTCCAGCTAATAAAACTGAGTCCCAATTGCACATAAAATCTGCATTGTCCACTCTCAGGACTGATTAGTTTTCAAGCATGTTATCCCAGTAGGACAGATAAATTGTCAATCTGCACAGGGCGCTTCATAACAAGACGTGGCATTTTCAGCAATGTACCGTGACAAATGAAAAAAAAAGGAGGGAATCCAAACAGAGGATTGAGGTAATCCAGAGAACAAATACACAGCAGAGCATCACAGGAAGGAACACCGTATTCAATGTATTGGTGGAAGAACATAGCTGAAAATCTACACGGAGAAAAATAGCAGTGCAACTTTCCTTTGTGAACATCGTCCATCTGAAAACAATTATAAGGAAAATCACAAATCTAAGAAGGGAGGAGTCGCACCACATTGTGATGTTTTATTTTGTAAAATTACAAATATATAGGAAAAGAATACCCAGCATGTTTCCCTCTGACATGCCAAATTAGATTATACTCTTTTCATTCATAACTGTCACCAAAAAGGCTGGTGACAAGGGAATGCTGAAGGTTCCCGCAAATACCTTTCCATTTCTCTGCAACTTAGAAGCAAATTGAAGAATTCAAGAGTCATTCATGAGAGGTGGTCTTAATCCCAGAACATCCAAATTTGTTGAAAACTGGAAGACTCCTGCTGAACTTGTTCAAAGATGATCACAGATAGCTTTTGTAAATTCGGTGGTTGTTGATGTGCCACCAAGGTCAGCAGTTCGGTACTTCCCCTCAGCAATGGTGTTAATGATGGCATCTTGGATTCTTTCAGCTTTATCATTAAGCTTCAAGTGGCGTAGCATTGTGACAGAACTCAACAGCAGGGCAGTTGGATTTGCTAAATCCTACAGAAAAAAGGACCAATTGAATAAAATGTAGTTACTTTAAAAAAAAAAAAAGCGATCATCTAGCATGAGCTCAATGTGAAAGATGCAGCAAGGAGATTAAGGATCTATTTGGAATGACCTTTTTTTTATTCCTTCTCTTGTACTTAGGGTGTCAAATGGGTGGATAGGGTCAAAAATGGTTCAACCCATATTGACCAATTTAACCCGTTTTGACCCATTTTCATACAATACAACTTTAGCGACCTAAATCTGACCCGACTCGACCCGTATTGTTCAAACACTTTCATGTTTAACCAAATCCAGGAAAAATTGTTTCATAATTTTTTTAAAAATGTATTGTTACAATAATGTTATGCAATACGATTTATTTGATAATTTTATAAATTTTTTAATAATTTTTTCGAAATTTTAATTATTTTTATTTTTAAATATATATTTTTATTTTTGAGCTTTTTCCTCTTCCAGCCACCAGAGTCTAGTGAGCTCATCCCTCGTCTATTGGCTAGCAACCAACTTAGAAAAACGGAAAAAGGAGAAATAAAAGGAAAGAAAAAAAAGAGAAAAAAATAATCAAATTTTTAATAACTAATATATCATAATTTTCATAATCTAAAAATAAATTTTTAATAACATTTACATTTATTTGTTAATAACTCTTAAAATTAATTAGGCAACCCATTTATGACCCATTTAAAACCTATTTAAGACCCATTAAGTTATTAAGTGACCCATTTAACCTTTTAAGCTAACCCATTTATGACCTATATTATCAAATATGATTTAAAATATGGGTCTTTGACCCATTTTGCCACCTCTACTCGTACTATTTGAAATGTTAATGGTCGAAAACTAGATCTTTCAAAGCATACAATTATTGATATGTGAAGTCATCAATTTTTTTATAATTTCTTAGAATCACATGCACCCGCGCACTCAAATGTCAGATTTTAGAGGGAAAACAGAAGGTACTTCTTAAAAGGCCTTCATTGAATTGTAAATGACTTCAACATGTACAATACCATGCCTGATCATCAAATTTATCAAGCGAAATTCTTTCTATCTTTCTGATAAACTTCCCCAGCTGCCAACCAAGGTTTTGTATAGCAGTTGTGGCCACTGTCAACATTGTTCTTGGCCGCAACTAGTGCTATTGCAGCAACAATGCCTAATAACACCTCTTGTGACGTTATAACCTTTATCCATTCAACCCACCCAAAAGAAGCTACTGTTGCACTTCAACTCATCTTCATTGAAAATGGCCACTGTTTGCAGAGAGAGAAGAGAAGAGAGTCCTAGAGGAGGGAGGAGGAAAAAAATGAAACCCTAAAGACATAATGAAAACTAAGAATCCCAGGTGAACCTCCTCTTACTCTTCTTTTTCTTTTTTCTTTTTTAACCTTCTGAATGCGTGCTAGGTCTCATCCAGACCAAATATGCAAATCAGACAGAAAACAGAAGGAAAAGACCAAACATGCAAATCAGACAGAAAACACATAAATTAAAGGTTTGGAGAAAACTAAAAGGTCCTGCTCAAAAGTGATAGCCAAGACCATCTACAAAAACTGAAAGTTGCAACAAAAATATAATCTTTAGAGCTATGGCTTAGGGAGTATAACAACTTTTCATCACTGGGACAAGCCAAAAACATATATCCCCTTCACAACAATCACAGTTCAGCCATAAATCTGTACAATCAAAAAATTTGGCACCCTTTCATATAGTGAAAAGTACTCGAATCTCACTACTAAATATATATGTAAGCCAAAAAAGTTCTCAATAATCTACTTCATGTCGTGTAGACATTCTACAGTCACCTTCCAACAACCTATCCCTTATTTGCAACCACCATGCCCACAAAAGCAACTACAGCAGTCTGCAGTGCAACTGCTTCCGCAAACATGACCACTATCTAAAACCTTGCTGCTCATAATGCATCACTATCCACATACTTTTGAGAAGAAAACCAAGAATGTCGATTGACGAGCATATCCCTCTGTTGACTTCTGAAGCTCAGCAAGTGAGGATTCTCATGAACTAGGAGCACAGTTGCTCCAGCATAACTGATAGGAAGAAAATAAATGTTCCAACTACTTCACCAGCTTCTATGACAAGTGGCTTCTATGGTCCATTCTCCACTCAATATGTCAGTATGTTTGAGTTATCTTAATTGTACCAAGGTCTAGGTACCTAGCTATAATGAAAGAAGCAAAAGAAGCAAAAGAAGCAATCACAACTTTAGAGTGTTTCTCACATGATCTTAGCCGAAAGGCCAAGTAAAGTAAGTGCTTTCAGAGGCTCACATCAGGGAAAGAAGAAGCTCCCTCCTCCAACACTATCTCTCTACAATTCCAAGCAGTCTCCCAGATATCGGCAATCCTCTTGTGACGATATATTCTAGACCTGCAAGTCTAAGTTCTGACAGAAGCCAATCACCAGGAACTTTTCCTTTCATGGTGGTTCAGACCCAGCGTCCAGACATATTATACCAAGTACCACGCACAGCTCAAGTACCATGCACAGCTTCATTATCTTAACCACTTGAGAAGCAAGACTTCAACATGTTATCACGTTTCATCTATATAACAGTGTTACTTGACATGATCAATCAAAAATTAGAACATAAATTAAATGCCAAAAAACAGAGACCCAGAAAAAGTATGTAGCAATGGAAGAGGAAAATAAAACTTATAAGATAATTTGCAATGTGATCAAATAGTTACAAAGTGCGTCAATTTAAAGCTAACCTTTCCAGCAATATCAGGAGCTGAGCCATGTACTGCTTCTGCAAGAGCAATGCCTCCCTCCCCAATATTGCAGCTTTACAGAAAGCCACACCAGTCAGATACTGCAAATGCACATTCTAGAACATGACTAAAAATTCAGAATGGAAAAATACCTTGGGGTCAGACCCAAACCTCCCACTAATCCAGCGCACAGATCGCTAATTATATCACCATAGAGGTTGGGCATCACTAGCACATCAAATAGTGCTGGATTCTTAACAAGCTGTACCCAACAGGACAAAGTTTCAGCTTAATCCAATGGTTCACTCCTTTGACACAGATGCGTGATGTATTTATTTACTCCAAACACATGCACAAAAACAAATAAATGACTAATAACTTAAGTCATATTTTTATCACATTTCAAAAGTCATCTAGCTAAAGATTCTTTTTTTTTTTTTTTGGTAAGGATCTAGCTAAAGATTCTTTTGTAACTAAAGAAACAACAATCGATATACTAAAGACCCATGCGCACAATAACATATATAAAGATGAATAAACACAATTATTAAACAAGGAAAACTGCCTAGACATATTACCCAAGAGGGCTAATCTCATTAGGATAGTGGTAGAAATATCACTCCTCAAAAAGATAATTACAATATTATTTATACTAGAACTATAGGATATGGCTTGATCTCAACCTTTCATTCTAGTTTTTCATTTTCTCACAACTTAATGTCTCCCTTTTTTTCCTCGTATGCCTCTCTTTAGAAAGAATTGTGCATTTACCATCATACAGCAATTGTCAATCACAACTTCTTCATATGTTATCTCGGGATACTTCTCCGCAACCTCACGGCAACACTGCAGTAGAGACAAAACAAAATTAAGTCACGGTGATAAAACTTAACCCTGAAAGTGAAGCCGCCCACAAATTAATTCTTTCATTACTAACGAACCTTCAGGAAAAGACCATCAGTTTTTTGCATGATATTGGCTTTGTGTATTGCCGAGACTCTCTCTCTTCCATGGGTCTTAGCATAGTGAAAAGCATATTCAGCCACCCTCAGACTTGCTTGTCGAGTAATAATTTTAAGGCTTTCAACAACACCTCTCACAACCTACAATCAGAGATGTTCTCTTAAAAGAACAACCAACAAGGTGATGACATCAACAAGAACTTGTTTATCATGAAACATACTTACTTGATGTTCAAGTCCACTATATTCCCCTTCGGTATTCTCCCGGATGGTGATGAGATCAACATTGTCATACCGAGTTTTATAGCCTGGGAGACTGTAGCAAGGCCTAACATTTGCATATAAGTTAAGTTCTTTCCTCAATGTGAGGTTTAAAGAGCGATGACCTTTTCCAATTGGAGTGGCCATTGGTCCTTTTAGACCTACACCATTTCGACGGACAGATTCCAAACTTTCCCATGTGAGGAAACTTTGGGTTCTAGGATCTATTTCTTTTGAAACATAATGCTCTTCCCACTCAATTGGCACCTCGGCTGCCTGGAAAACCTACATTTGTGAAAACAGCGAAAGCTAAAATTAAGCAAGACTGCTGCCAGCTGCTTAAAGAAGATTAAGTGAAGCTAAGGAAATAGTGAGAACAGCTAGTTAGAAGTTAAACTGCATGATAAGATGCGAAAAAGATGAAAAAAAAAAGAGTAAAGAAAATTCGAACTAAAAATTGTAATATTCATCTCCACTCTCAGGGTGATTATAATTGCAAGCTTATGCCAGTTAGTATCCCCATATGAGCATAAAGCTAACTTAAGAAAAAAGTAGTCCCTAGGTTAGGGCCTGAATCTGCAATTAGCCGAGCATGTCCATCAAAGATCCATTATGATGAATGGAAATAGGAAACTTGTTGACAAGAACCAGACATGGAAAATAAAAGAAAGAGCATAAAAATCAATTCCTGCCCACATACTAGAAGAGAAGACTTTTGAGTACTCAAGCTCAAAGGCCGTATTTATGGTTGCAAGCATAACCAGCAACCCAGAGATGCCAGAACCAGCCACTGCAGATACGATATCAACCAAGTCCTGTCAGTTTAGAGTCAGCTCCACTTCCAACTGATCTGCCAAAACTATGGTAATCATTTCTCTATAAACAACATGAATTCCCTTGGCATGCACCTAAAATTCCACGTCCGACCAGGCAGCTTACCCGGTCATCTCGATGATCATAATTAAACACCACAATACTGCTAGCACTCATTAAAAAAAAAACAACAAAGTGCCATCCGTTCGTTCCCCATCTGCCCAAGAAAAAGAAGCTCAGACAAACGACAGAACGATGATTCGCGACAACACACATTACGCGCTAAAAGCCCAAAATTCAAACCCCAAAAGAAAGCAAATAGATAGATGGACGTTTCCAACGCGACAAAGACGAACGCGATGAGCTGGAAGGCAGCAAAGGGGATCAACCGCCACAAAGCTCGGAACCAGAGCTGAATTACGAATACGCACAGACAACTAACAACGCCAAGGACAGATAAAAAAAAAAAAAAGGCGTCGGGAGCGGAGAAAAGGGGAGATGACCTGCTTGACGGATTCGGCGATCTCGGGGCCGATGCCGTCGCCGGGGAAGAGGGTGGCGCGGATCGGAGCCTGGGAGGAGAAAGCTCTGGCTATGGAGGACAGGATAGAGCCGGAGCTGGAGCTGAAACTAGGGTTAGGGTGGCTCGGCGAGAGGATCGGGCTCGAGCGGCTCCCGATCACGCGTTTCAGGATTTGGGAAGCCATTCGATTCTTCTCCTCCTGTTTGGGAACAACAGAGAATGAGGAGGAGGAAGAAGGAAGAAGGAAGAAGGAGAAAGATGACCTCGAGAACAAAAACGCAAATGAAAATAAGAGAAGAAAAGTCGTTTTTGAGAAAGGGGAGGAGGAGAAGAACGAATATCGCTCCGCAAGGGGGAAAAGTCGCAGGGCCCCACGAGGGCACGCTCGTCGTGGGGAGGGGCAGGTTGGTAAATTCACCCCTGAGGCCACATGGTGTCGCGTTTGACTTTTTCCTTTGGACTCGTCAGTCGTTTATTTTATTTAGGGCCCGGTACCTTAAAACACCTCTCACTTTTAACTTTGTCCGAATTTTACTTTTTATCTCATATCAAATCTCTAATTACAGATTCAGTCCTAATTATATCATAAACTTGTTTGTACCCTTAAAACGCTCAAATTTATTTATTTTCCTAATCTTATCATAAACTTTGTTTGAAATATAAAAAACCACAAAGGTTATCTCTCAGTGTTATCGTCCATTACCAATTTTACTTCACATTTGTATAGTTTCATAATAGATGATAAATTTTTACTTAAGTCACAAAATTGTCCATACTAACCCTCCATCCAAAGTTTCTGGTTGATAATCGAGAAATGGAAAACTTCCGAGCACAATAACAGACAATTCTAAGCATGAGCTTTGAAACAGGAAGAGACGAAACCTTTCCGAATACAAAAGAGTGAAAATTGAGTACAAAATCACGAAGGGTGATTTTGACAAAAGGGTTAATGAAGAGTAGATTTGGGACTAAAATAAAAATTGATGATATCTTATGAGAAAAAAAAATTAAAGTGAAAGTAAAACATAGCTCCAAAGATTAGACTTTTTTATTAGTAAGAAAAAGTTAGGGTAGAATTGAGACTGAATATAAAATTGGTGGTTTTTTATAGGACAAAAAAATTTGAGGCAGAATTGAGACTAAATTTAAAGTTGAGGTTTTTTATTAGACAAAAACAAATTTATGGTAAGATTATGGAGGCTTTTTATTATGAGACAAGAGGTAGAATTTGGACAAAAGTTAAAGTTGAAGGTCTTTTAGGATATTAAACCTTTTATTTTGAGAAGGACAAATTTGAAAAACAATAGAAAAAAACGTAAAAGCATTTCTTCTAATTTATAGACGATAAATGCTGCAAATTAAGAAGAATTTATTCTAGTCTAATCTAAGAAACTAATCTCTCTATATGATAAGCCAAACTCCCCAAAAAAATCTCATCTATTTAGAGTCTCAATTTAAGTAAAATCTATAAAATCTATTTTTTTTTAAAATAAACCAGATCGTATTTTATTTTCTTCTCGCACAAACATTTCCATATTTGCACACCGGTAAGTGATTGCCACTTTGGTAGTGTAATACTCAAATAAAATAAATAAAGTTCAGTATAATCTTGCGTAGTTGTGCCATGTCTATTACTATGGGGATACCAATATTAAAAATCCCAAACTTTTACCCATGATACATTTATAAAAACTAACTTAATTTCACACAAAAACTGACAAATCAGTATTCAAATGAGATATCTATTCCAAACTAATCTTCATCTTGCAAAAAATTTAAAATTGACATATTTGTTTCAAACTAACGTTTCCCTCACAAGAAAATATAAATTTACTCTCAAAGTCCAATTCATCTGGCAACTCGTTAAAACGCATACATGTCAGCACATATGGTAAATAACTGTAGAAAAACAACTTCGAAATATGAAAAATGTATGGTAGAGTAGTGTTAGGGGCATTGGTTTGGGAATTTCTGTAGGACACAAATTAATTGGAATAAATATGTCATGATGATAACAAATTGAGATCTTTTGTAAGAAGAAAATTAATTTTGGATAAATGCGTCGAATTTTTTCCTACATGTCTATACTCTCACATTAATATATGCTAGAAGGAACCTGCGCGATGCCATGAAGAAATTAAATTTCAGTGCAATACACTTTTTGTTGAATGTCATTAATTTTCATTTTCAGAAAAGATATGCTTCTCGTAATTGTATTCTATATTATCAAAGTGAAGACATCACCACACACCCTTTTTGTATCGTGCGTTCTGATTATATAAGGTGAACCAACACTATATATTGAAATTCTAGCTTCATCGATTGTGAAAAATGGAAAACCTTTTAAACAAATTTTATGATGGCACAAGGTTGTAGAGAGTTATTTGCAAAAGATTTTTTAAGGACTTCATAACAAAATAAAAGAACAATTTGTACTCTTAAACAAACGTGGTTTGATTTATAAATTTAAAGATATAAGCACAATGATATACTCCACTGGTAAGTTGGAAAAAAATTATGTTATATTGAAAATAACAATAGAATAAAAATGTAAAAATATAATATTTGTTATGGGAAAAAGGAAATAAGAGAACAATTCAAAAATAAATAAATAAATAAAATTAGTGCGCCATATATACAATGTTGGGCCTTTTGTTTGGGCCATGATTAGCTAATCCCCTCTCTCTCTTAGCTTATAAGCTAATTCTTTTGTGATTTTTCTTTCGATAGTAAAAGAAGGCATAAAAAAGGAGTATTTACATGTATAGGGAAACCAATATGAAATCAATACAAATCGAAATTAAATGAAACTACGAATTCAATAATTATTATCTATCCTATTTTAAATGAGTCATGGATAAAGATGAATGCTTTCGAGCTATGTCAATGTCCCTTTCATCAACGCAATCCTTGCATTAGTAGTAATAATTTAATTGCAAAATAGTATTTTATCATTGTTTTTCTTGCATCACATTTTAGTATTATCTTATATTGAGGCTCACTTATTTCGTGAAAAATATATTTCAAGAAAATATTTTCTTCATTTTCTAGCATTTAGTTCACTTAAGAAAATGAGTCAATAAAAAAATATACTTCAAATTCAGATAATAATTTTCGTTTTGAAAAAGAAAATATCATTTTCAAAAATATTATTAGATATCAGTATTTGGAGTCCAAACTTTATTTTGAGCGTGAAAACCCTAATGTTGGTTCTCAGGTTTTTGACTATTGAACCCAAGCCCTTGGCACCTACTCTTGCATCCATCAAGGCCTCGCTTGAACCCCTTGGTGCATGTACTCAATGCTTCCACATATGAGCCTGGGTTCATAAATGCGATACCTGGGTCTTCGATGCTTGAGCTATCCTCCCAACTTTCAAGCCTGGTCCAAAAAAGCTACACATAGGTTCTCAACACCTAGGTTCGATCTTATCAAACTATTTTTAAAATAGTTATAATTATCTTTATTATACATATAACTACAGCTACCAATCCCCGTCATTATTGCTAGTCATCATATGTTGCCGTTTATCAGTCACCAATCCTCATTGCTAGCCATTGGTCATCAGTCACCGTCACCGGTCGTCGACCGCTCCCACTGCCTACCATTGCCCGTTGTTGCCGTCAATCGATTGCCACCGTCTTCGAATGTTGATAAGTGATGGTAGCAATGATTGGAGACGGCTGGTGACTGGCTGTGGTGGCCGACCAAGGAAGAAGGAAAAACGAAAAGAAAGTAATTTTAAAAAAGAAAAATAGAAATAATGAAAAAGTTTGAATTTATTGATAATTTTCCCCCAAGAAAATCAAATCATATTTTTTGTCGCAAACAGTGGAAAATATTTTCTAATTTATTTTCAGGTTTGAGCCAAACATAAAAATTGTATTTTTATGAGAAAAATTATTTTTTTGAAATGTTACATTTTGTACGAAATAAATAAGTTTTGTTCATATGCAAATATGGTTAAACCAACTTGAGGCCACGTAACTAAGTATAACGGCAGACCAAAGGAGTTATATTGGTACCACCGCCTGAATTAAACAGTGGTAACAATTCTTGTAGTATTAAATCATTCCAACCTTAGTAGTTATTGTATTTTAGCCTCGATTATTGTTTCAACCAAACCAACATGCGATGCATATCCCGCTCGAGATAACCCGAAATTTCAAATGAATTTAAAAGAAATCTAATGGTTCATAGCATTCCTTTCAGCTTTAACTTCGTCTTGAGGGGAAATGAATGATCTTGTCCCTTATGTGATATTACTTATACCAACCATTCACCCTAAAGATTTGGAAGTATTACTTGTACAAAGAAAAATTTGAGATCCATACCAACCATTAAAGTCTAAAATACTTGTTCTCCCAAAAGGAGTTAAACATAAGACAGGGGCGTTGAATGGAACTGTTGAAGGACAACAGCTATGAAACATTGTACCACCCTAGCAAAGCAAATAAAGTCGCCAATGCTCTCGATCAGAAGTCCACCATCGCGCATTGAATGATCAAAGAATGAAGTCTCCTAAAAGAAGCCTAAGATTCAAAATTCAATCTCATTGTTGAGGACCTCTCTAGTCTATTGGCCACCCTCATAATTGAGCCATAAATAGCACATATGATTAGGATTTTACAGCAAATCGATCATATAATAATAAAACTTTGGGTGGAGATCATAAAAGGAAAAAGGCTGGATTTTCAAGTTTTAGAAAATGGAATCTTAAAGTTTCATGTATGCTTTTGCGTACCCCAAAAGAAGGGCATGAGGGAAGAACTTCTGTTAGAAGCTCACCAAAGTAAATACGTAATCCACGTGGGAGCATGAAGATGAATTAGAAACTTTGTCAAAATTATTGGTGGAACGAAATGAAGAGGGGCGTCACTACACATGTCTCTACGTGCTTAACCTACCAACAAATAAAACATTAGTATTGCAAACCTGGTGGAATGTTAAAATTATTAGGGATTCCCAAGTGAAAGTGGAAGTACATTACGTACAATGGACTTCATTCTAGGGTTGCCACATACTCGAAGGTATGATTCTATTTGGATGATAGTAGATGATTAACTAAATCCACTCATTTCCTGGTTATATGTTTAGACTTCACACAAGAAAGGTATGTCGAATTATATGTGCAGCAAATAGTCCAATTACACGAAGTACTAGTGAAAATCACATATAATTGAGATCTAATATTTACAATAATTTTCTAGCGAGGTCTCCAAACAATACCCGAGACAAAGCTCCAATACAGCACAATCTGTCACCCACAAATCAATGGACAATTATAAAGGACCATTCGAATATTAGAGGATATGTTACAGGCCTGCTTGACTGATTATAATGGTAGTTGGCATGAGCATCAACCTCTCACAAAGTTCACCTATAATAACAGTCATCAACAGAGCATTGGTACAACTCCATTCAAGGTCTTGAATAGAAGAGCTTGTATGACTTGTCTTCGTTAAAACGAGGTCGGGAAAAGAAAACTAAGAGGACCATTATTAGTTCATATTACCACAAGACACCATAAAGACGATTTGCGATTGACTAAAAAATGCCCATAGTCAACAAAAGAGTTACGTAGATAAACATTGAAGATAACTAGAATTTAGCATGTGCAACTATGTAATCCTCAAAGTGTCACCAATTAAAATCATGCCATGTTTTGAAAAGAAAGGCAAGTTGAACCCGAGATTTATTGGAGCCTTTGAGATTCTTGAAAGAATTGAGGATCTGGCTTATCGAATAGCATTGTCATAGAAACTCTCCAACTTACACAATGTGTTCCACATCTCTACGTTAAAGAAATATGAGCCTGGCTCTACTCATGTATTAGACTTTGAGGTGGTTGACATAGATGAAAGAGTAACCTATATTGAGAAAAGAAAAGAAAAAGTCATGGATCGGAGGGAACAAGTCATTGAAAATAAGACCATTTCCCCAGTTTTAAGTCCTATAGCCACACCACAATGTAGAAGAGGCCACGTGAAAAATTGAGGTGATAATGAAACGCAATTATCCGCATCTCTTCAAAAAATCAGGTAAGTGTAAATTTTGAGCACAAAATTTGTTAAGGGGAGAGAATTGTGACATATGGGAATTGCTTTAACCAATTGCTAAGATGAACCATAAGATCGTTGTTATCAATCGCTTGGATCGACAACGAGATTGTCTAGATCGATCTCTAGGATTAGCCATGAGAACGCTTTATTGATTACATAATCCATAATGGGATCGCTTAGATCAATCAGTGGAATCAGCCATAAGGTCGTTTGGGTTGGTCACTGGGATTGATTATGAGATCAATTGGATTGATCATGGATCAACCTCACACTAGTCGTGGATCAGCCATACCCAATCAAGCATGAGCGATGGATCAACCAAGCATTAGTCATGCTTGACCATGGATTAGCCATGCATTGATTCACCCGGCTATAAGTTGGCCATAAATCGAACATGTATCATCCATGCATTAACCCATAAGACCATGCATCGACCTTGGACTAGCCATATGCCTAGCCATAAATTTCCATACGCTCAACCTTGCCTAACCATGCGCTCGGTCATGCTCGATCATGCACTTAGCTATGTGCCCGACCATACCTAGTCTCGCCTCTACCATGCATCAACTGTAGACCGACCATACCCAATTATGCATTAACTATGAAGCGACCTTGCTTGGTCATGCATCCCTTCAGTCTCATCAACCTACTTCCTAGATCATTATGGCTTTAAGGCCACATGTGGCTTCAAAAGAGACCAACTTTTGTTGAAACCATGCTAAGTGACCTTCAATCATGAAGTTGCATTTAACTAATACTTGAGTCACTCCACTAACTTGTGATCTATTCTATAAGCGATCATGACCCTAAGGTCATAAATGGCTCCAAGTGAAGCCATCTTCCATTAAAGTCATGCCAAGCAACCCATTATGATTATGCTAGGGGCACATACACCCCTCTAAGTGTCACCCCCTCTTTCTTATCTTGACTAAGTCAACAAAAATCAGTGGGCCAGTTGCATTCCTAATAAATGAGAGTAATGACCAGAATAAAGGGATGAGTACTATACAAAGGGATGGTCCCCCTTGTTAGAGGAATATCTATCTATGATTTTGAAGATGACAAAACTCTATACAAAGCTCTATGATGAGAGGACAAAACTTTGTGATTTGACTTGGAATCAAGAGTTTAGTTACGGCCAGATCTTTATCATCTGGAGAGTTGGCAGATCTTTATGATCTGGAAGTTGCCAGATCTTTATCATTTGGAGAGATGTCAGACTTGTATAGTATCGAGGTTTTCAGATCTTTAACATCTGAAGGTTCTCAGATCTTTAACATTTGAAGGTAGTCAGATCTTTAAGATATGAAGGTATCAGACACGTATCGTCTGGAATTCAGATTTGGTCAAATCTGGGTAGTCGAAATTATGACGACTGTTTGAGTAAGAGGATATTCTTATGACTCTGATGCTCGTGGATTTTAGACAGCATATTTGTGGATCAACAAGATTGATTACTTCCAAGAATATAAAGTTTATTATTGGCATATTGGATTCTCTGAAGATCGGGTAAATATGGCAAGTATTCACTTATGGAAACCAAGATCCTGATTGTATGAGCGACCAGGATTGACGAACTCTTGACACTATTTGAAGATTGCTTGATATACTCCTGATTCTGTCCAACGGGTTGATTGGAAGAATTCCTTTGGAAAGTGCCAACGGTCGTATTGGCATAAAGGAGTATTTAAGGGAGATATTTCAAGTTGTTCAGATACGAGAAGCCGACGAGAGTTTAATTCCAAAGTTTAGAGCTGCTCATTTACTGTGCACTTACATTGTAAACAAAAGAGTGTTACATATACTTGCCGTGAGAGCAGAAGACTTAGTGAAGTCTTAGAACTGATTTGTAACTCTTTTGATTCATAGTGGAATCCAGCCAATAGGCTGTCAGCCCGAGAGAGTTGACGTAGGCTTGAGCTAAGCCGAAGGACTATAATTCTTGTGTCTTGTTCTCTACTCTCTTAACTCTCTATGTGTGCTTACTGTTCTTCATATATCACTCACATATCACGCTTCACACGTTGTGAATTTCTTACTTCCGCAAAAGATTTTAAAATCTTTAGGTGATCGCACTAGATCCTTCAATTAGTATCAAAGCCTCGTGCTTGTTTTTGAAGTGTTTTACTTCTAAGCTAAAGATCTATGTCTAGTGTGTTTGTACCAAGAGTGATGGAAGGACAGAACTTTGCCAGAGCACCTTACTTTGATGGAAAGGACTACAACATCTGGAAAAATAAAAAGAGAGCATTTTTTAGATAAAAAAATCCACTAGAATGGGATGTTGTTGAAAGAGGAGTAAATCCCAAATCTACAACAAATTCAGAGAGAAATGTTGTAGAAGCTGGAGAGATGAATCAAGTTGAACTCCTCAGAAGACAACACATTGATGCTAAAGCTATTTATTCATTATACTGTGCTTTGTCTCCTACAGAATATAATCGTATCTCTTCTTGTGCAATAGCTAAAGAAATATGGGAAAGGTTGAACATCACTTTTGAAGGAACTGACCGAGTCAAGGAGACAAGAATCAACATTCTACTTGGTCAATACGAAGCCTTCAAAATGAAGCCTGGAGAAAGCATCTCTGACATGTTCAGTCGCTTCACAGAGATTGTTAATGGTCTTGCATATCAAGATCAAATTATTTCTGGACCGATGAAAGTCAATAAGTTACTACATGGACTTTCAAGTGAATGGGACCAAGTGAAAATTACCATCAGAGAGACACAGAGGATTCAACCTCTATCTATTGATGAGCTGATTGGAACTCTCCAGTCTTACGAAGTGGAAAGATCTGATGAACAATCAGACTTGAAAGGCAAGAAATCTATTGCCTTAAAATCTAATGAAGAACTTCATGATGCAGGATCAAATGAGACTTTGGACGATGAAGAAATGGCTCTTCTAATGAAGAAGTTCAAGAAATTGAACAACAGAGGAAGAAGATTCAACTCAGGAAATTCTAGCTCTCAAAATTTCCAGAGAAGACAACCTGAGCAAAATTTCCAAAGAAGACAGCCTAGACAAAACTTTTAGAACAGGCAGTCTTGGAACAAAGAATCCAACAATGAAGTAACGTGCTACAACTGTAGGCAGAAAGGACATATTAAACCCAACTGTCCTTTACTGAAGCAAAGCAATGGAAGAAATGAAAAACACAAGAAAGCACTCAAAGTAGAATCATGGAGTGATGCTGACAGTGATATGAATTTTGAGAACATCTGCCTGATGGCACGATCAAATTCGGATTCAGAAGCAAGTTCTGATTCAGACTCAGATCAAGATGATGAGGTCAGTAACTTCCAAATTCCTGTAAAAGTATCTAAGTACATTGATGAGTTATGCTCAAGTTTGGAATCATCTCTGAAAAGAATTTCTGAGCTAAAGAAGGAGAACTTGAGACTTCAAAAGCAGGAAAACGTTTGGTCTCAAAAATTTGAAAGTTTAAGTGAAAAACTAGCTACTACGAAGGAGAAGTCCATTTCTCTTGAGAAGCAAGTTGTTTGTCTCAAAACAGACTTTTCAAATCTTTCAAAGAAGTTTCCAAATGGTTCTGAAAAGCTTGATAAACTTCTTTCAATTCAAAGACCCTATTTTAATAAAGCCGATTTATGTACGACTCCTGAAACTATTCCTTTGATTGATTTTCCAAAGGTAAAGGAAATGCTTGAACAAAAACCTTCAAAGGCTGTTTACAAAAATCATTTCAAAGAATTTTTGTAAAACCTGTTGGAAGAAGTTCTTTGAAGTGCTCTAAATGCAATAGCTCAGAACATCTTGAAAGAGATTGTTCCATGTTAAAAAGATCAGTGAAGAAAAACTGGTCAAAAACTTTGCTTATACTATCTATACAGGACCCAAGAAAGTCTGGGTACCAAAGAAAAAGTGAGTACTCTTCTTGTTAACAGGTTACCATCAAGAGCAAAACAAAATGGTACCTAGACAGTGGATGTTCAAGACATACGACAGGTGATTGGAGCTGCTTTGTTGAGTTAGTCAAAACAGAAGGAGGGAAAGTGTCCTTTGGAGGTAAAAGCAAAGGAAAGATAGTTGGACGTGAAACTGTGCAAATTGGGAATCTGATTATCAAGGATGTTTCTTTGGTGAAATGTTTGAACTATAACCTTATCAGTATAAGCCAACTATGTGATGCTGGTTACAAAATTCAGTTTCAAGAAGGGTTATGCTATGGTTCTAGCAGGGAAACTTCACAATCTTTCTCGGGTAAGCGTTATGGAAATATCTGTCTACTTGATATAAACCCAGATAGCTCGTAGTGTCTGTTATCTGTTCAGGATGAGATAAATCTATGGCATTGAAGACTTGGACATGCCAACATGAAACAAATTGCCAAGATTCCTTTCAAGGAGATTGTTCTTGGCCATCCTAGTTTGGCATTTCAAAAGAGCAACTCTTGCACATCCTGTGTTTTGGAAAAACAGGTTAGAAGCTCTTCTAAGTCAATAAATCAAGTATCAACTGACCATGTTTTACAGCTGCTTCACATGGATTTGTTTGGACCTACTCGAACTCAGAGATTGGAGCGAAGACTTATTGTCTGGTAATAGTTGACGATTATTCTCGATTCACTTGGGTTTATTTCTTGGCAAGTAAGTCTGATGCTATTTCTTACTTCTCCAAGTTTGCCAAGAAAGTTCAAAATGAGAAAGGTTATACTATTTCACGGATTCGTACTGATCATGGAAGAGAATTTGAGAATCAAGATTTTGTCAAGTTTTGTGATGATACAGGGATTCAACATGTGTTATCATCTCCATATACGCCTGAACAAAATGGAGTTGTGGAAAGGAAGAACAGGTCATTGCAAGAGATGGCTAGAACTCTGCTGATAGAAAGTTACATACCTTCTCAATTCTGGGATGAAGCCATATTTACAGCTTGTTACATCATTAACAGAGTTTATCTCAGGCCTATCCTTGAAAAGACGCCTTATGAGATTTATAAGGATAAGAAACCTATTGTTTCTTACTTTCGTATTTTCGGCTGCAATTGTTTTATACTGAAGAATCCTAATGATAATATTGGTAAGTTTGATATGAAGTCTGATGAAGGAATCTTTCTTGGATACTCCATGACAAGCATAGCCTACAGAGTCTTCAACAAAAGAACTCAAACTATGGAAGAGTCAATGAATGTCAAGTTTCATGAAGATACTCAACTACATTCACTTCAACCACAGCTTGATATTCCAAATCATTCTCATGACTTCTCAACCATGAACTCTCATGAGGAAGCTCAACAACTAGAAGATGAAACTCTATCATCTGAGACCAGAAGAATTCTTCGTTCAAATTGGAGACATAAGTCTAGTCATCCAATTGAACTTATCATTGGTGATCTTGATGAAGGAGTTCGAACAAGGGCACAGAGACACGAAGAATCTAGTGCGGTAGCACTTGTGTCTGAAGTTGAACCAAAAGGTATAGATGATGCCCTACTAGATGAAAGTTGGATTGAGGCTATGCAGGATGAGCTCAGACAATTTGCAATCAATGATGTTTGGGAGCTAGTCCCAAAACCAAAAGGAAAATCCATCATTGGAGCCAAATGGTTGTTCAGAAATAAATTGGATGAAGAAGGCAAAGTTGTCAGAAACAAAGCGAGACTGGTTGTAAAAGGATACTCTCAGCAATAAGGAATTGACTATGATGAAACTTATGCACCAGTAGCAAGGTTAGAAGCTATTCGATTATTGCTTGCCTTTGCCTGTTACAAAAATTTCAGGCTGTTCCAAATGGATGTCAAAAGTGCATTCCTGAATGGATTCATACAAGAGGAGGTGTATGTAAAGCAACCTCCTAGTTTTGAAGATCCGAAGAAGCCAGATCATGTATACAAACTAAAGAAAGCACTCTATAGTCTGAAACAAGCTCCTAGAGCTTGGTATGAAAGGTTAAGTAAATTCTTACTTGAGAATGGTTTTGAGAAAGACAAAGTAGATATAAATTTGTTGGTCAAGACTAAAGGCAAAGATTTTCTTTTAGTTCGAATATATGTTGATGATATCATCTTTGGTTCCTCAAATGAAACAATTTGCAAGAATTTTTCCAAAGCGATGCATGATGAGTTCGAAATGAGTATGATGGGAGAATTGACATTCTTCCTGGGCCTACAAGTCAAACAATCAGAGGAAGGAATCTTCATTCATCAAGAAAAATATGCCAAGGAGATTGTGTCAAAATTTGGCTTGGAAAATTGCAAGAAGATAGAGACGCCCATGTCAAGTACTTTGAAACTTGATGAAGACATCGATGGGAAACAAGTTGATCAAAGACTTTATAGGAGTATGATTGGATCTCTTTTATATCTAACAACATCTAGACCTGACATCTTGTTTAGTGTGTGTCTATGTGCTAGATATCAATCCAATCCAAAGGAGTCACATCTCAGTGCTATGAAGAGAATTATAAAGTATGTGGCAGCTACTTCAAAGTTTGGATTATGGTATCCAAAAGATGGGGACTTCACTTTACTCGGATATTCAGATGCTGATTTAGCAGACTGTAAGCTAAACAGAAAAAGTACTTCATGTACTTGTCAGCTACTTGGAGAACGACTTATCTCATGGTTATCAAGAAAGCAACACACTGTTGCTCTTTCAACAGCAGAGTTAGAATACATTGCTCTTGGAAGTTGCTATTCACAGATTTTATGGATGAAGCAACAACTGCGTGACTTCAAAATTCCGAGGTCATGTATTGAAATCAGGTGTGATAGCACCAGTGCTATGGATCTCACTAAGAATCCTATCTTGCACTCTAGAGCAAAACATATTCAAATTCGACATCACTTTATACGGGATCATGTGGAGAAAAAGGATGTCAAAGTTACCTTCATTGATTCTAAGAATCAGCTTGCATATATCTTTACAAAGGCATTGGATAAGGATTCTTTCGAATTCATTCGGAGCAAGCTGAATATCTTATCTCATGATGATTAAGGCTCAGATCTTACAAGGCTCGGATCTTACAAATGTCTTAGACGATCCAAGTCTCGACACACTATCATCTTGATATCTTGTGACTTAGGACCATATGATATGAATTTTTCCCGCCATATGCACATAAGGTAACAAGTATCTTTATTTTTAGTATGTTAAGGTATGATCGTTACTTAGTGCATATTTACTTGCCTCTTTAAATTGTTGCGTGATATATGCATCCCTTGATTATTGAATCATTGTCTTGGAAATTTTATTTTCAAAAAATACAGTTTTCTTTTGAATTTCAAAAGGCACTATCTCACTCCTTAAACCAATTGGGATTCTGCCTCTTCGCTCAAAAGCTCTTCGTTCATCTAAACCCTAGCAGTTTGTTTTCTCTCTTCCAAAAAGCTTTCAACTTTTTGCTTGATCAAACGAAGATTTTGTCTGCGACTACCACTATGTCTATGTCAAGGAAGACTTCAAGTTCTGCTGAGAAAAGAGTGACGTTTGCTGATACTCCTCAATCGAATAGACTAAGAATTACGTCAACGTCAACCTCTTCCGAAAAGTAATTGGACAAAGGCAAAGTAGTTGTGTTTGCACCAATTCCGACGAGCAATCCTTTAATCCTTCTTGATGACGATCCTGATGACATTCTCACTATTGCTGAATATATGTCTCATCACTCAATCCTCACATAACTCAGGAAAGATTCCAGTTGAAGCTGAAAAGTCTGCCTTCCGAAATTGGATTGATCAAAGCAAATTGGATAGCACCAAGACAGGGGGAGTTGGTACTTTCTTTCCCACTTATCAACAAGCCAATGCTCCATGCTTTTATCATATTCCTCAGACTATATATGCTGAAGCCCTATCATAACCAAATCATTTTGACGAGTTCAAACAATCGCTTGGACTCATTATTGGATTAAAGTCTCGTCAATCTGATTTGGAGTTTGTTTTATCGGAATATCGGAATCACATCAATCTGCAGATTCAAGCTCTCTACTCCATGGTTCAAGAATTTTCTCAGTAGATTGACAAGAAAGTAGATGTTGATCAGTGGACTGAGACGATCAAGAAGCTGGAGCAGACCGTGCAGTCGTTGGACAATCTTCATTTTGTTCGAGTTCCACCGCCTCTTAAACTTTTTTATTATGAAAAAAGGGGGAGAAAAGTGCAGATTTTGTCATTAACTGTCTTTCATTTGATTTTTTGTGAAGGATGATTGCAATGATTGCTTGGTTGGATGAATGAATGAATGAATGATTCGTGATGCTGATTGATTGTATTGTTTGCAAAATTATTTTATCATCTGTTTGAATGACAGGGACATACAAGGATATTGTTTAATTCTCTAAAGTTTTATAAACTGTCAAGACTAACTTTGTCTTGTGGATGCAGATTATATAGAGAGGATCATACTTTATATCTACCTATGAGATATTGTTTTTATCTAACATTTTGTGTTGCAGAATATATTTCCAAAATCTACAAGATCGTTTTGTCATCATCAAAAAGGTGAAGATTGTTAGAGGAAGATTTATCGATGATTTTGAAGATGACAAAACTCTATATAAAGCTCTATGACGGGAGGACAAAACTCAGTGATTTGACTTGGAGTCAAGTGTTTAGTCACGGCCAAATCTTTATCATTTAGAGAGTTGGCAAATCTTTATGATCTGGAAGTTGCCAGATCTTTATCATCTAGAGAGATGTCAGACTTGTATAGTCTGGAGATTTTCAGATCTTTAACATCTGAAGGTTCTCAGATCTTTAACATCTCAAGGTAGTCAGATCTTTAAGATCTGAAGGTAGTCAGATCTTTAAGATCTGAAGGTATCAGACATGTATCGTCTGGAATTCAGATTTGGTAAAATCTGGGTAGTCGAAATTATGACGACTGTTTGAGTAAGAGGATATTCTTACGACTCTGATGCTCGTGGATTTCAGACAACATATTTGTGGATCAACAAGATTGATTACTTCCAAGAATATAAAGTTTATTATTGGCATATTGGATTCTCTGAAGATCGGGTAAATATGACAAGTATTCACTTATGGAAACCAAGATCCTGATTGTATGGGCGACCAGGATTGACGGACTCTTTACACTATTTGAAGATTGCTTGATATACTCCTAATTCTGTCCAACGGGTTGATTGGAAGAATTCCTTTAGAAAGTGCCAACGGTCGTATTGGCATAAAGGAGTATTTAAGGGAGATATTTCAAGTTGCTCATATACGAAAGCCGACGAGAGTTTAATTCCAAAGTTTAGAACTGCTCATTTACTGTGCACTGACATTGTAAACAAAAGAGTGTTACATATACTTGCCGTGAGAGCAGAAGACTTAGTGAAGCCTTAGAACTGATTTGTAACTCTTTTGATTCATAGTGGAATCCAACCGATAGGCTGTCAGCCCGAGAGAGTTGACGTAGGCTTGAGCTAAGCCGAACCACTATAATTCTTGTGTCTTGTTCTCTACTCTCTTAACTCTCTATGTGTGCTTACTGTTCTTCATATATCACTCACATATCACGCTTCACACGATCTGGCTTCACACGATGTGAATTTCTTACTTCCACAAAAGATTTTAAAATCACCTATTCTCCCCCCTCTTGGTGATCGTACTAGATCCTTCACCCCTTCTCACCACCAACTTCACATCCTCAACTCACTCACTCTCTCTCTCTCTCTTATCACCGCTTGCTCAGTCACTTGTCATCCGACCTCACCTCATCCTAGTAATCTTGTTCTAAATATTGACACTTCTTTTAGGTAAGTGAATTCTCTAGAGACTATGTTACGCCGATTTACTTAGTGCTATTGATTTGATGAGTACTTAGGATGATGTTCATCCAATGCATGGTTGTGCTAAACATGTCACGATATTACCTGTAATGCCTTATATTTCATAATTAAGGATTGTGAAGAAGCTTGGGTTGATTGTAATACTCGCATGCATATAAGACATTATGATATAGCTTGAATTTACTTCTGATGCTCACATGCATTTAAGGCTATAATTAGTAATGTTCCATCGTCCACGTGAAGGTAGTTCAAGAATGCCTCATTTATCAAGATGTCCTATCTAGAACATGATGCTTTGCGAATTGTTTCAAAATATTGCCAAAGGTCGATGCCTCGATTGAGCTAGAAGAACCTCAAGTCAAATGTTTTAGGTATGTCACAACGTGCAATATCTTGCTACATGGATACAAAGATGCCCTGAATTAGTCAAGATGCCCCATAATATTTGGAATGTATATTTAAGTGCAATGAAGCTCATGCATACCAAGTTTCTTTCATAATATTAGTAAACATTGAATTATATTTTTAATCAATATGGTTTAGCCTTTCTATACAATAGCCATTGAATACTTTTTGCTATCTCAACATTTCGTGCCAAGCTAAGCAGTGGATTGATCGCTTACTTTAGAGTTAGTTTTCACTTATTAAGCTGTGGCTCACTATTTTATGTTTACATATTTGTAGAATGGACGCCAGCCATCCTACCCATTTTGGCATACCCTTGATCATATATCTGATCTTTTAGGTTGTTATTGATATATAAGGCAATGTGACCTCATGCACTCAAGATCGATGTACTTGGAATAAGCTGAAATTTAGTTTCCTATTCTAATTAGGTTTCATATTGTAACTATGTTTCCTATTATGACTAGATTTCTTATTTTAACACCATATAAAATGTGTTTTATGGTTTTGAGAGGTATGTTATTCAAACGTTTTTGATACATTGATTTTGACAATCACGTTTGAGAGAACGATTTGTTCCTCTATCAATTCTAATTCATAGTTAGCCAATTTTCTATCATGTTACGACATCAATTGGTATTAGAGCACAGGTTGCTTGAATTAATGGCTGAACGAAAATTGCATAGGTTGTGGATGGCGAGCTTGTGGAGGCTGAGGATGTGGAGTCATTCCTGAAGCAGATGAACTGTCGCGTCTAAGAGACATGCGAGACTTAGAAATTGAAGAATAAAGAATGTGAATTTAGGATTTGGAGCAACAACTTGCGAAGGCAAGGTTCGATGTTCAATCTGAAGAAGAAGTGGAATCTGCTCATCCATCTGATGATGAAGATGAGGATGTCAACCCTTTCGAGGTTCTGCATCAAAGACAAAATCGATGAGTACGCCCTGAAAATCAATCCTCTTTGTAAAATCTCGGAATGAAGATCGAGATTCTCGAGTTTCATGATGAAGGCCTAGTCTATGATGAAGGCCCAATTTATGATGAATTTGGCGTTAAAAAAGATGATGCGGATCCAGAACATGAAGAGATTATTTATGTTGATCTTGATGAGTCTTTAGTTGTTAAAAGAATTTTAAATGTTGTAGTGGTGGATGAGGAACCAACACCGAAGGAAGCTGAGATCGAAGAGTACAACTCTTCTCAACAGATGGTGGAAAATAATAAGGGCCCTCTACTCTCAAAGACAATCAACTGTACCTTGGATGATTTAGATCAACTAGTTTCTCATATCTTGGCTAACTTAGATCGATTAGTCCCTCACTGTGATAATGGGAGCAATGATTCTGATATTGAAATTTCCATGTCCAGTAGATTGGAAATTCGAGACAATGCTCATGTTGAGCAAGAAGAAAGCATCAAGCTTGACCTATTGATGTCTCTTGCTAGTTCAATAATTTAGACAAAGAAGCATGTGGATGTGTAATTTGTTGAAGTCGACATGATTGAATCAGAAGAGTTTGTAATGGAAGTCTTGATGGTGCAATATTTTGACTATAGGTTCGAAATTCCTACCCAAATTAAATCATTTCTTAACGAGTTTGCTGATATTGTACCGGAGGATATGCCACCTAAAGAGATTGATACCAATAACAATGAAGCAGATTTGGAGGCAAATATTTTTCTAGCAGGGGAGATGATGCACTCAAGATCGGCGTACTTGGAATAAGCTAAAATTTAGTTTCATATTCTAATTAGATTTCTTATTGTAACTAGGTTTCCTATTATCATTAAATTTTCTATTGTGATTAGGTTTTTATTTTAACACCATATAAAATGTGTTTTTAGAGTTTCGAGAGGTATGTTATTCAGACTTTTTTTTATAAATTGATTTTGATAATCACACTTGAGTGAACGATTTGTTTCTCTATCAATTCTCATTCCAATTTAACCAATTTTCTTTCATGTTTTGGCATCATAACCAATCACCATTGAGATGCTACTGTCTGGGTGGGAGTAGGACAAGATGACTGGGTTCCCCACAACTACTCAACATGGATTGCATTTTTCAATGGCCACGTTATAAGTCCCCTCCAAGGCTTTGATGGGCCCCTATGTTTCCATGGTAGAAGAGTCCCCTCCGGGAAAGTAGTAAACTAGTAGACGACCTCGGTCATGGGAGACCAATTTTTGGTAGAAGTAGACTAGTACCCTAACCTCTCTACTAAGCATAAGTAAAATAGTAATCTTACTGCGTTGTACTGGCAACTGATATAAGATAATATTATGAAATATAGTACTTGTACATGCTTGGAGTGTTTATATGTTGTGATGAATATTGTTACACTTACGCATGTTAAAGAAGAAACAAAAGACATAAAATTTAGGATGTGTTCATGGGTAATGTGCTGGGGTGTCACAATAACTCTAATGAAAATTATACTCACTATCTTGCTATGATCATTGAAACTACCTAGAGACATCAACTATCTACTTAACTATTTTTCATTTGACATCGTTTTTATCTAAAAAGTAGATACTTGCATTATTTTCACAGATACTTTTTTTAATCTATGATCACATTTGTGGGGTAGTTTTGTCTTTATTTAAAGGGTTAATGCCATAAAAAACCATAAACTATATCCCATGTGACACATTTACTCCAAACTTTTTTTTGCGACACTAAAAACCCCAAACTATACCTCCTGTGACACATTTACCCTAAACTTTTTTTTTGTGACACTAAAAACTCCAAACTATATTATCTGTGACACATCTACCCCATTTTTTTTCTTTTTTCTTTTTTCTTTTTTCTTTTCTTAAAAAATACTTGGCCAGTGAGCTGGCCATCGGAGATCGCCGGCCACTACTAGAGGGTAGCGAAGCCCTCACCGACGGCCAGCCAGGCCTCGTCACCCTCTGGTCAGTCTCGCCTTCCCTCGCCTCAATTAGGGCAGGGCTGCCTACCCTGATGTCGGGCGAGGCAACCGTCGCCCGAGCCTCGCCGGCCGTAGTCGAAGGTGGCAGAGGCTGGGTTGCCTCCCCCGTCCTCTGGCAATGGCCGGCGAGCTCTAGCGGCCAACTCACCGGCCAAGTAATTTTTTTAGGAAAGAAATAAAGAAAAGAGAGAAGAAAAAAATGGGGTAGATTGTATAATATAGTTTGGGGTTTTTGATGTCACAAAATTTTTTTTAGGATAAATGTGTCGTGGGAGGTATGGTTTGGGTTTTTAGTGTCACAAAAATAAGTTTGAGGTAAATGCGTCACATGGAGTATATCATTTGGGATTTTTCATGGTATTAACCCTCATTTAGAAGGAGGAGTTTGTTTGGAAAACATACCTAAGCAATTTTGAGGATTCCAAAACTATCGTTGATAGTAGTATCTAGCATGATATGTTGTGATTGTGATGAATCATATAAGATTAATGAAGACTAGAAACGAGATTATAACATTAGGGAAACAAATGACAATATGACAAGTAGTTCGTGATAACTTGGAGTACCAAGGCCAGTATCACGTCCTTAAAGATGTCCTTGGATAATGATACCCTCAAAGGGATCATTGGATATGGAATCACGTGTCATTTGACTCATACTATTGACGAAAAGCATCGGCCGACTGACGATAACGAGTATGTGCTGTTGCCTTATATTCTGTGAAAGTTTTTATAATCCATACACAAGCTATTTAACCCTTCTTTTTTTAAGTTGTATTTTTAGTCCTAATAGATCCGACCCTCAATAGCAGAGTATCTTCTTGAGTGTTAACGAGATTTGATGAAAGGTTAGCAGATTTGAAGCACATCGCAGTGTGGTTCGACCTTATGGTGACACCTCTCTGGCAAATCTCTGGAAGTGGAGGGACAGTTTTGTTTTCATGTAAGAGAAACCGGATTCCAAGCTACTCGTGGAAGTATCACTTGCAATGCAGCAGAATCAAATACGATGGCTCCCAATGAGGAAGAAACAAGTTGCTCAAACAAACGACCCACCTTAGTCTTGGAGGCCTCCAAAATAGGGAACCCCAAGATTAACATCGATAGATCTTACCTTGAAGCGACGGATGAAGGCGCAATTGCATGAGTGTGTTGCAACAGATCCGAGTAATTGGTGGATGGCTTCATGTGATGGATCTAAGTGATTATGACAGCTCAAGCAGAGACGCAAGCACTCGTGAAAAGCCTGGCTCACTTTCAAGCTTTATATGGAGAGTCATTTGAATTGGAACCAGATCAGTTTAATCTGATAAGCTGTCTAACTAGCCAGATTAGCTCAATTGGGACGTCCGTGCACTTATCAGTGAAGACCGAGATGCTCTTGTGGTTCCTTTAGACCTGAAACTGGACCATGTTTCGAGAGAATCAACAAAGCATTAGATTGGGTTATAAAAGCCCAAAGAAGGAAAACTGCCACAAAATTAGACTTCCTAACCCTCACAAGCCATTTGCGATTTTCTTTTTGAAGCTTCATTTATATCTTCGGAGACCTAAATGAATGAAAATCATGGTTTCTAATCAAAGAAGAAAATGCGTGAAATTAGCAACCCAAAATTACTCTCATTTCCTCGCTCATCTACTTTCCCAGAATCAAGGCCACCCCTTAACCATATAATATATCAAAAGCCACCAATTATTGGAGAGCAAGACTAACAAGCGTTAACTCATCCTCGAGACAGATAACAAGTACCTTGCTGAAGTGATCTGTGCACGCACAGATCAGGTCTACTGGGAGGCTCGCGCGGTGATATTGGAGGCCCTGACCAAGGCCCATCTGTTCAAAGATCTACAAGTATCCCACTGTTTGAGAGAAAGTAATCAAATTGTGCATTGGGTAGCCAAAGCCTAACGCTTGAGGATTTTACCGAGTTCATGGGTGAAATACCCCCTCCTGCTTAATGGATTTGCTATGTACTGAAATTAGTAATTTGTCTTACCAAACTTTGTCGGATAAGAATATATAGAATGAAGTTTTTATGACAAAAAAAAAAACGCTCACAAGCCATTTGGGATTTTCTTTATTCTGAAGCTTCAGTTATGTCTTCGGAGACCTAAATGAATGAAAATCATGGTTTCTAACAAAAAAAGAAAATGCGTGAAATTAGTAACCCAAAATTACTCTCGTTTCCTCGTTCATCTACTTTCCCAGAATGAAGGCCACCCCTTAACCATATAAAATATCAAAAACCACTAATTATTGGAGAGCAAGACTAACGAATCTAGAGATTCTTTTGGACTCGCTTCATACAAAACAAATTAGGAATCTGATCTTAAAGTTAAGAGAAAAAGAATTATCCCCAACCTATAATGTACTCAGCTTATATTTTCTCATGACAACAAAAATGTCCTTAAAAAAGTGACGAAATGTCACCCACGACTTAGTTTGATGAATCTAACTTAAATTGAAATTGACAAAAAAATCCCCCGCCACTCAGTTTGATGAATCTTACTCAAATGAATGACTTTAATCATGAAATGCAAGGATGCAATGCTTATTAAAAAAAATGTTGTGATAAGAAATCAATTCCCAATTTTTTCTTGCTTTAGTTTTTTAAAAAAAGTTTGACGAAATCTAATGCTAACTCTACTTGATGCCTAGAAAATACAAGAATGAGAAGTTTAATTGATAGTTTTTAGGAGGAAAACAAACTCCAACTTTTCGAAATTAAAGCAACATTTGGATATAAATATAGGTGTAAAAAATCTTGTACATATAACACATAACTAGAACCTATGCAACAAGAATTTTTCCTCCTCCAAATATGTTGATGCGAAAGTTTATTGTTCTCTCACCCGACTAATTTAGCTCATCGAACATTGACTAGAGATACGGATCAAAAGGGACGACAATTTAGCTTTTTGAACTCGATGCAACTCACTGATGTTCAGGAACGAGTAATTGTTCATAAATTCTCTGTTCTCAACGTTGATGAGCCGCTCCTTGAACTGAATCCTATAACGTGGGGCGCTGTGGTAAGAAGACACCCAACTTCTTTCTCCACCCCTGCTTGATGTGGAGGGAACCTCCAGCAGGGAGGTGGTAGCTTTTAATTCAAATTAAGGATGCATTTGCGCATTGTAGAATGTGAAGTTGAACGATGATGAGCATTTCATGATGGGACAAGCGCTGGTGGATGACAAGCCACGAGGCTCAGAAGTTGTTCCCCCCGTCCCTCTTCTGCTCCCTTTCTTCTGCATGACAGCTGGTGGGTCTCCACTTCTCAGTGTTCTCACTCGGGACGTCCTCTCTCATGCCCAATTCCCACCCAACAGCTAACCCCGAATAATTGTCACCTCAACGTGGTAAATTGAATTCGAAAGTAATAATCTGAATGCACCCGCGTTTTAACGAGTTTAATTGTCTGAATTCAACGTAACATATGTACTAAATTCAAGAAATAATCTATGAGCCCTCCCAATTCGTATTAAGTTGAAAAGGAGAGAGAGTTTGACCCTCTGAACCCCAAAAGATCTCGCACAGTATCACTGTATTGCTTACACTTTACAAATGCCGAAATCAAGCCATTGTCACCTCCCTCTCCCGCTCTCTCTCTCTCTCTCTCTCTCTCTCTCTCTCTCTCTCTGCTCATTGTACATCAAGAATAAAGAAAACTGAGCCGAACCCCGAAATATAACGCTCAAGGAGTGTGCATTGAGCCATTCGAGTACGTGCAGTCGTCAATGGGGGAGAAAGTAGAAGCAAGGGACTACAGCTACGACCAGGAGAGCTTCATCATCGGTGACCACCCTCGTTACCGGTCTTTCGGCCAGAAATGCAGCCATTTGGCGAAGAAGCAGAGGGCCAAGTTCTACATCCTCCGCCGGTGCATAGCCATGCTTTTGTGCTGGCACGAGCAACAATGAGCTCATAAGTATGCCACTTTATTAGACGTTAATAACTTTTATCATCACAATTATATTATAAGATATACTTATTTGCTCCTGCGTAAATCAGATTTGTTGCGGTCTTTACTTATGTGTCCAAGATTCTCTTGCTTCTTCCGTCTATTCATAATCTTCATCATGTTATAATCATCATCTTCTTCTTCTTCTTCTTCTTCTTCTTCTTCTTCCTATTTCGTTTTGTGTAATTTGCTGAAGTCCTTCAGCACCACAATTTGCACCAGCATGAAAGCTGCATTTATATCAGATCTAGTTAGATTTAGTTGTGAAGCATGTACATATTTGGAACTCCCTAATCAGAGAGATGGTCAAAAAAAGTTTCTTTTAATCTGAAAGAAGGAAATATGACCACATTTCGGTAATATCCTAGTTTCCTCCAACCTAAAATGGAGAAAAAGATAGTCATTGCATTAACTTGTAAACCTTCCTGTTCTTCTTTAGCCCTTTTTTCGATTTGGATTATGCGATATAGTAAAAAAAGCTTCTACAAAGTGACCTTGACTTCAAATCTCTTGTAGAATGTTTTTCTTTTTACTTTTCGCCATTAGTATTTGGTACACTAATGAATTATAACCTATTTTACTTCCTTAATATATCTTTTTTCATTCAATGAATCCCCTCCATGTATTTTCTCCGTGATGGATCTGCCATTTCTCTTAGATATTTCTAATACTGTTATACGAAGAAGTTCGACTTTATAGTAGACAATTCACCAGTTTGTTATCTTCGCAGTTGGAAAAGAATACATAGGCAACAACATAGATTTCAAAAATTGAAGTAGGTAATCGATTAGAAGATTTTTACGATCAATGTAGTAGAAATTTCCCATTATTAAATTAAAATTAAGCTCATTAAAGAGCTCATACGAGGAGGAGGTTTGTCCCCATTACTTTTGCTTTTAGATTTTCTTGTGGGGATCTATGTTGTTCATTACTTGACTTAAAAAAGAATTCAAAAATTGAACATTAAACGTTGTTGTGTCGAAAATAGGACTTTTGCTTCGCGACGACCTTCTTTAAAGGGACACATAATTGGGAGAAATTATTATGAGTGTTCTATAGGTACTCAATTGAATTTAGGCCATAGTTTAATACATTATTAAGTTTGCCAAACAATTTCCCTGTGATTAGTCGAAAGTGTTCGTCAATAAGCACCATGATCTTTTCTTTTGCAAGTTTGTCAATGAATTTTGTGGGCGATTATGAAGAAAACCTGCCACTTCAATAACAGAAACGGCACAAAACGTGATCAAATGTAGATGCAATTTTCAAGAACATTCATACCTAAACTTTAGATCATTTCTTGTATCAAAAACACCAAATTTATACGTCCATTAAATGTCATGCCTATTTGTTGAGATATGTAATTTACTACTATTCTTAGCAGTAAAAAATTATGTCGATTCACGAAAATAACCTCTTAAATTACCCTTGTACTCCACATAAGATGTTAAAGTATCCCACACCATTTATCCATGGAGTTTATATTTTATTTACATACATATGGTCCATCTCCATCTATTAAATTAAGTTGGCTCAGGCATCAAATTTTGCATGTCCTTTCTAACAAGACTTGCACCTGATGAGGTGTTCAAGTAGGTCACGTTACTTATGCTATTTATATACTTGTGATTTTTTTTTACCTATCAATTTAAATTTTTGAGCCAGACTTTTTAAATATGCTCCTTTGATTATACGATCCAAAATATTTCCTGCAAGTTGACGTTGTACATCATAGTAATGCTGTACATGTTATACGAAGCCTTCACCCTCGTGTCCACGCATACTCTATCACTTTGTGTCCCTCTCATTAATATTGAAATATCTGTGTACATGTTGAAACAAGATTAATATTAACATGTTTACTTAACACTTAGATATAGTGTTAGTCCATAAATCTATTTAACGTTATAATTCTGATCATATTATAGCCTACAATTATCGTTTCTCTGATGGTAGCCATATACATATATATATATATATATGTATGTATTCATCTATATTACGTTGTAATAACAAAGAGTGAAAAATAGTGGGCCTTGCCATGATTGTTTTGACATACACAATTCCACATGCTCCAAAAGCTCCCATTGTCCTCTAGCCTTTTCTCCTTTTACTGTTTCGGCAATGGTAGCTAAGTGGGTGCTGTCTTTTCACTATCTCTCTAATAGTAGAATCGAGTATTGTATATCTGCAGCTGCTAGTGCTAATCATCATGACATGTTGGGTGGAAAAGTATTATTATACGGGTACCAAAGTGAGAGATCTCGGGTAAAAAGTAAAAACGTACATAACCCTAGTGAGTTTCTATAAATACAAAAGGTTTCTTTCTTTCGCCCATATATTCTTTTCAGTAAGTGTCCATCTTATCTAATACATTCCATATCTTTGCTATGGGACTTTTGGCAGAGAAACAATATTGCTGGAAAAATTAGCATGTGTCGTAAAGGGGATCTGAATTAAAAGCTTAAATGAGTAAATAATGGGATAATAATGTCTTGTTGACGTTGTATGAAAGCATTAGAAGACACTTCGTAAGGGACAACAATGATATGGCCTAAGTCGAGGACAACACCATTTCCTCTGAATTGTCAGAATAAGGTGTGGGTTATATTATATATTATGAGTGGGAAAATTGCACTTCAAATCCTATATCTCACTAATGGAATGTAATTGCATTCTAAACCTTTCGAATCATTCGATCGAGTCCTAAAATGTTTACAAAACGTGTAATCTGAGTTCTAAAACTTTTAATTAATTCACTTTACTTGTAAAATTTTCTAAAAAATGCAATTACTAATAAATTTTAGGTTGAAAAAGTACACTTTAAGGTCACCACCTAGGCAATTTTTAAGTGACATGCAGGCATTTTCAAATAGTACATATGTTAAGGATTCAACTACACCCTCTTTACCAAAAAAAAAAAAGGATTCAACTACACCCTTTTGAAAAAAAAAATCTACCGCGTAATTGAACTAGTTGAAAGATTTATAACTTGATTACATATCGTAAATAAGATGTAAGATTTATGGTACAATTTCCTCTAATGCAAGTGAATATATCAAGCGCTTACAAAACCCAATAATATTATTGATCGGTGCCCTTTTTTTTCTTCCAAAAGGATGAATTGTGAAGATTGCCTGGGGAAAACGATCTCAAGTTGATCTCTCAATCTCAATAATAATTAACCTAACATTGGAGTCGATGCATTTTGCTTGGTGAGAAGCCACGGTAGTTTGATATGCGTCCCAATTGGGAATCAACATCTCAGATCAATAATTCCTAAGCGTAGATCAAGCCATGACTCATCCCCAAAAGCTTGTTGAAGGGGACTGGTGGCGTGCTGGACTATGACAACCAAGCAGCAATGCAGGGAGGGAAGGGACAATGATTTACGTGCGCTCGCGTGTCTGTCGGCCGACAGCAAGAATCGTCACGCGAAAAAGTGAACTCTCGCAATAGAAGCCCCAAAACCACACGAGTCCAACCCCGTGTGCCCGCCTCCCTCTCTCTTGCGAAAGCTCACTAGAGATTACGAACTTGGTAATGCGTTAAATTGAAGTACATGGTTAAACATGTTGTATCCACTTAGAACTCGCAAGAATCCCACAATTTTGAACAATTCAAATTTAATTTAGAACATATGTATTACATTCGTGTAATGTTTTTTTCTCTTGGATTTAACATTCATATAAACATCATGTTAGCTCTCACACATCTCGAGTAAGCTGTCATTATCCAATGGTGCCTAAAAGGGCTGTGGATGGGGCAAGGGGCATCGCTTACTATTCCAATAGGAAGATGAGAGATAAAAGTTAGATATATCTCATGATATCATAAATTAACAGATGTTCAAGATGGGATGTATATAAATTTCAGTAGCTCCAAAGGTTCCTAAATTTTTTTGTCGTAAGTTCTCTCCATCCCTCTTCTGCCTAATTCTCTTGTCATTTTTAACCACCTTCTCCAACCCAATTATGATGACAAACCATCACAGTGTTCCACCGTATGACTGACCCCAAGTGAACATATATGGCGCTCCCTTGGTTCCATAAATGAAGTGTGCAAAAGTGAGTGGCACCCCCGTCAAGCACCAAATTTGACCTCATAACTCGGGAAGAAGAAGACCGAAGCCAAATCTCTTGACCCCGAGCATGAATTATTGATAATAAATAAATAAATAACATCTGAAGAATGATCAAAACATGGAAAAGCGAGTCCGACGATGGTCATTTTTCAATGGCAACACGTGCGTCTCTCTGACAACCGTAGAAAATAATGTAAGACTGTCTGCGTCTCCTCAGTCATCAGTGATCTTCTCTGAAGGCTTTCATCTACTTTCTGACGCACGTGTGGATGGTAGTAGAGAGAGAGAGAGAGAGATGGATGAATCAAAGGCGTGAGATGTGAAAATCAATGGCGAAATGAAGCTCCTTCCGTCTGTTTATCTCTTTCTAGGAGCTATTGTCAGACTTGCCCCGTTACACACCCACACACACGGACACAGGCAGCTGCGAATACAGAGAGCTATTTCATTTCATTTTGGAAATTTGTTGTAGTAAAATAGTGCTATTTATCAATTACTAAGGCATTAGCATCACAATCAAGTTAATAAACGAGAATCCATGGTCTAAATGAGCTATATAATTGAATCAAGATAATTGCATAAAGAACCTGTACATTGAAACTTCTGATGGTAAGAAATAAGTCGGTAGGCCCTGCTTTACCAATTAGACTAGAAACTCAAACGTTCTTTAGCGCCATTTTTTTGTATGTTTTGCTAATTACTTAATTAGTGTTGGACGAAAGGATGATTTATTACATCCTCGAGAAGTCTCGAACACCACGTTTTGTCAAAGAAGAGATGGAGTCTTTATAAATCATATGTATCCATCATCAGGGAAGTAGCCAAAGCAAACAAAGGACAACTTGAAGTGTCTCATCCTCGAGTTTTTTCCTGTCTTCTTAGGAGGTTAATCAAGTCTGTGAGGCAACTTGCTTCCATGATTATTTCTCAAATTTTAGTCTGTTTATAGGACAGTTATTTCTCATAAATCCTTCGAATTTAGGTTGTACATGACTAGCAATTGATCAAGTCAAAAAAGTCGATGTTCTATCTTTTAGAGCGAATCCCCAATATGATCTAATTGCTACCAAAGGATCTTGACTTCTAAGAATCACACGTGTCCCGAAAGGTAATGCTTAATTTTCGTCTGAGTGTTTGACTAAAGATCACAAGACAATTGTTTGTGGGATCGAAAGAAAACATGGATAAAAAGTGAGCAATGGTTGTGGGGACAACTAGGAGAGGACTTCTCCCTCGAAACATGGATGATGCCTTTTATGTCTACAAGTATATGAGATGGAGTTTCCATTATTCGTGCCATTATTAGGGTCTAGTCTATGACATGATTTGATTTGATTTGATGCATGTTGCTTGATTGCTCTCAAGATTGGCAACCACCCCCTTGTCTCCCCGCGAGCATCAATAATTCCACTAGGCATACTTTCCTCTTCTTGTTTTTGCATCAAAATTATTTTGGCCCCCTATTAATTTGATGTCGATGAGAAATCGAGCTACAACATTAACCGGGCTAATATTGGCATACAGGTTGTGTAACTCTTTTTACACAACCTACATCCTTCGCTGTTAATCTTGGTAATTACTCATTTGGTTGCTAAAGCTAGACTCATTCATATCAGCAACAAAGGTTCTGAAAGTATTTAAATATAAATCCACGCCTTCACCTAACGGCTTAAGCTTTTAGGACAATTGGTAGTGATCCTACAAAACTTCACATGGTATCAGAGCAGAAGATCCCGAGTTCAAATCTTCCCAGGCTCCTATTCTGCGTCCCAAAAAAAAATATTTACACGCTTAGTACTGGCAAAAAGACGAGACTAAGTGTGAGGGGGAGTGTGAAAGTACTTAAATATAAATTCACGCCTTCAACTAACAGCTTAAGCCTTTACGACAGTTGGCAGTAGTCCTACAAAAACTTCATATGTTTGACCTGAGTATTTTAATCTTTATATAATATATTGAGTATATTACCGTGCGGCTTATACTAGAATTCTGCTATCCTCTTCTTACTTCTTAGTAGTTAGCAGCTTATGTGTCGCAGAAATTTGCTCCATTTGAATAAAAATTTGTCACTTCACGATTCAATATGGCACTACAAAGAAGTGAACTTGCAATCTTAACTCGAGAGAATATGAATAAGGGGAACCTCAGCATAGTCCTTGATAATATAGGAGTCAAATGACACTTATCCACTGATATTTGGGAGATTAGTGGGGCAACACCCTTCCTAAAATAAGGGATTTTCAGATCATAAAGAGCTAGTGAACTCTTTTTTCGCACAATTCAAATCTATGGACTGTAAAAACATCTATGTAAGTTATGCACTTGATTTTTTATTCCAAATCATATATTGCATTAAGTATCCAGGATAATATGAGTTTATGATTAATAACTTTTGCATAACAATTTTTTTCTTCTACTTGACATGTAAATGGTTTTCTTCCCCTTCATAACTACAATAACTTCCTCTAATGAATTCCTATTTCAAGGTAATATTGCTCCTTAGGATAAGACTCTTTTTATATCCTTTTAATGATAGAATATTTGACCCTTCCAGATGGTACTTCTCATTGGCAACAGAGATCAATGACCGATGATCAATGTGGCTATTGGTGATTGATGCAATGACAACAATCAACAGCAAGCGGCCGTCGGCATCAACAACCATCGAAACAAGTTAGGCCTTGTTTTGTGGTCATACAAATAACAATGTGGAATCCATACTAACGATGGATAGGTAATCCGGTGTTATTTTCATAAGGATTATGGAATAAATATGAATGATTATGAGAATATCGCCCAATTTTAAAGACAGTCCTACTCTTCGAGTCCCATAATGCCACCTCTTTTCCCACTCTCCCCAGAAAATGTTAGAGACTATATTAAATTATCAAAAAAGATACTTATTATATTTAGGAGAAATGACAAATAGTCCCTGAATTTTAACCAAATATGTAATGTGGTCCGTAAATTTTTAATTTATTTAATATTATCTCTAAACTTTGGCCTAATTTGCAATATGATCCCTAAAATTCAATTTGTTCAATATAATCCCTAAACTTTTGATACATGTTTAAACTAGTCCCCAAATTATAAGAAAATATTTAATTTGGTCTCTGAATCTAAATTAATGGAATGAGAATATTGAACATTTTTATATAGTCCATGTATTAGTTTAAATTTGTACCAAAAGTTCATGGCTCAAATTGAACAAATTGAAAATTCAGATATTACATTACACATTGGGCCAAAGTTCATGGACCACATAGTACATTGGGTTAAAGTATTATTGAAGCGGATAATCAGGTGACATAATTATAGAAGAACAAAAGGCATATATTGCACTTATATATATCTTCTCCCAAACATTGATTAATCAATCTTTTAAATATATGAATTTGCAATATTTTATACTATTCTTTCCTAGACACAATCCTCAAATAGTTCTACTCTTGGAGTGAGAACTTGGGAAGGACATTTGTGAAGTACTATCTTCTATTAATCGGCAATCAACTGGCTTAAAAAAGTTGGTTCTCGAACATATCGGGTCCAACCACGGTTCTTACTCCGTGTGCAGCATATTTCAATCAACATGATTTTGGTAAGCCATATCACACGCCTTGCATGACATATCTTTGAGGCCTCCTGCATCAGCTTAAAGTGAAGATAAGAACCAGATTATATAATGTTTGGGTGTGTGGTCACATGAGAAACGAGCTGTCGTTGATGGATTTTGGATGCTGTACTTGGTAGGGCGGGACGATGCCCGGTGGATTCCAAAAGAACCGATGGATTTTGGTTACATGATGTAATAAAAGAAAACTCATGTGAATTAATATTGATACTCTTGTGCTTGTGTGATTGCATACGTTTTTGTGATGGATGAGCATCATAGGACTGTAAGGCTTGGTATAGGACATGCCATAGCAGGCATTCATTGCATTAGATGCATAACGTTTGAGATTACTTTACTATTGATAGGCCATTGACATTGTTAGCATAAAAAATCGTACAGATTGGTAACGAGGCAACCTCCTATACAAGGATTAGGCGATTTATTTATGGAGTTGTCAAACTTAATCATGTTATTTTCACCCTTTGTTTAGGCTCCTATATATGGTCTGCTTGTTGCTTATTCATTTTGGTGGACCAATGACCATAGAGTGGACGCGTTATGATGTGGTGGATGTGAAGGAATGAGAACTAGACTTTTTGACATCGTAGCCTAGGCTAACCATGTTGTGCAACTGTCAAGTCGATAAAGTATTAAAATTAATGGATAGTAACTTTTTAAAAATGGATTGGTGTTTTTCTAGTTAAGTTTATTGATGGGTGTTATGTTTATACTTCCGCATGCTCTTAAAAGAAATAAAGAAACATTAGGACACGTTCACGAGTGACGCACTTGGGGCGTCACATCCCCATAGTGAATCAGGTGTCAAGTCCTTATGTAAGGATGGATGAGGTCCTGGATGCTACAAGTGTGCCCCTACATCCTTTTAAGATGTGTTGCCCATTAAACATGGTTAATAAGGACTAACAAACATGTTTATGCAAATCTAGAAGTTTGATGATTCATGCATGAAGGCTGCATTTTTAAATTTCCATTAGGGAAGACTGTTTGATTAACAAATATTATTAATCACAACATGGGTTTCACTTCCAAGATGCCAAAGAGAGATCTTTTTGTTAAAAATGACTTTTTTTTAACTACCGCTGGGAAAAGAAATTTTTGAAAGAATCACTTCCTTACCATTATCATTAAGCTAGAAAAATTCCAAGTATTCTCGCATGAAGTACAAGATAGTAATAGGGGTTAAGCCAATAGCTAGGCAAAGGGAACTTCTTGAGTCAACGCTTAGAAAGAAATTTATTCAGTAAATATCTTTGGATTTACAAGTCAAGAACCCTATTAAATATGATAGAAATAATCTTACTCGCACTTCTTCGAGCTAAGTTTAGAACATTTGAATCTTACGTTAATTCAAGTGCCTTAATTAGAAGAGACCTAAAAGGGATGTAATATAGGCTTGGTTTAGGGATGTGAAATGATTAAATATTTAGGCTCAAAATATGTATGAGGTGAAGAGTTGGTGATTATCTCAAAATTGTCATCGATTTACTATTCACTAAGGGAATTGTTTCCTAGGCTCAATTTTTTGAGCTTCTAACTCTAGTTCCACAGGGAATGCTTTCTAATTACAAGTCCACTAGGGGTTTTTACATTATAAAAGTGCTCTATTTAGATTTTTTGAAAAACCTGATCATATTGAGGGTTGACTTTTGCAAACTTAGGCCTTTGCTCTAGACATTTTATGGGCATTGCTCTTACTTTTACCAGGCAAACTATTTTTTTGTCAATAGTATTTTTTCTTCTCTTATGGGTTCGCACATTGGCTTTGTTTTTACTAAACACATTGCTTTTTCAAGCTCTCAATTTTGCATTACTTTTTTTTTACTTAACCTATGGACTAGACTGGATAAGCTTAAATGATGTGTATTCCCTTTGTTTGATGCTTGTATGTTGCTATTTGGAATGGCCTTGATTTTTGCCTTGCCTTGATGGAGGAGACAATCATCAACTTGGGTTTAATTGAAATAAAATTACAGGTTCAAAGTGGCTAGGAAATGATAAGAGTGTTTATGATAGAGAAATGAATACTCTTCATCATCCCTAAGGACTTAATTTACCATTAGACTTAACTTATAATAGCAACACACAAAGATTGATGCAAGCACGAACAAGAAAATTTCTTAATTTGTTTTCCACCTTTTGGTATCAACAATATGAATTTACTTTCTAGCTTGCCTCAATGTGGGTGGTTCTTAATAGAGATAATACGAGATGAAATATTTTGGTATATAGGCTAAAACATGTTGAGTAATAACTTGTAGTGTTCGAAATTGAGGAATAAAATGTTTTCATCATCTCGGTCGTCATATCATTTGCGAGATAATCATGCAGCTTGCAAACATGATTTTTTTTACTCATCTCACGAGTGCATGTAGGAAAGTGTTTGGTAAAAGTTTGTCTTTCATCATTCCAAGCATCTTACTTGGTATAGTCAAGCATTTGACACATTGCATGGCATCATGTCGATTTTTATGCTTGAAAAATTCAGCATACCGTTCTCATGCACCTCAATAATTTAAATTGCATTGCAATAATGCACAATCATTCATGGAGTAGCATTGCAATTGATATTCAACAAAGGACGGTACCCGTACAGGTGATATTTTATTTTTATGGAATCATCATTACTTGGATTAGAAATTACCCAACCATTTATTTTTAGCTAGGATGAAGGGGCCTCTAGGGAGTGCTTTCTTCACCATGTAGGGACCTTTGTAATTTGGGGAAAACTTGCCTCTTGGATTAAGAAACAATGGGGGAAGACCTTCCTCAAGACTAAATTACCTTCTTTCAAAGTGCATGGATCTTACCTTCGATTAAATGAACAAGCTACCTGATAGCATTGACTATAACGACCCACGACCTAAGATTACTATTGTTCTAATACCAAGAAGGGGCTAAGCAACGCCCAAAGGTAGAGCATTTTGACTCTCGTACCAAATGGGCCGTCAAAAACTACATGTCATGTGAGAAATCTCTTCTATAATTCCCTAGTCGAGAGTCAAGAGATTCTCATATCATAATTGCGGAAACAGTTTCTTAGGTTTATCCCATAGTTCTCCTACCTGTACTCTTGGAGCCGTATATTTAAACATGAAACATGAACGCGAAGGGCTTTATTATTTTCGTAAAAATAGCTACAACACTTTTGGAAGAAACGATGACATGAACCTAGTGGAGTGGTTCAAAAGTGAAAAACGGTCCTAATCCTTCCTTACAACAAAACCAAAGAAATTACACGACCTTCACAATAAAACATGCAAACACCACAACCACACCATCTGACATCTAACATCGAAGGCTAGCCCACTCCATACATCTTCAAGCAACCGGGAGCAATCCGACTTGTCATGAGGGAGCTACTAAACCTCATTGTCTAGGCTTCTTCACTCTAAAGGCATCATGACTTACCATTACGCGGCATTCCATCCAGCTAGAATTGGAGACACCCCTCAGGTCCCTTCCTACCTTCATCCAAAACATCATAACTCTAGGGGGAGCCAATCACAAGCGTCACATTCACAAAATACTAGCGTAATTATGTAACATCCTTGATTTGATACCCTATTTTATGAAAGGTTTAAGATGTCATGGCATAAATAGCGAAGTAGGGTAATTAGCCCACTAAATCGTTTAAGAATAGGCAATTAGGGATCGACGAGCGTAGTCAATGAGATGTACTCGGCCCTAGAGAAATTACTCAATCATAAGATGACCTTGCACTAGCATGAGTCGATGTGCAATCTTTTAGGAACGGATTTGTCGGATGATTATGGCCAACTCATGGGTAATTCCAAGTGGTAATAATTAACCCGAACCGACCCTACAATTGTCCGCACGACCTCGTGACTAAGTAAGACAAACATCCTGCTCGATTACATGACAACCAAAAATTTTCTAAGGATCGGCGAGGCTCAACGCGGATCAATTCTAGAAATGACCGCGTGACTTACGAGCGATGCCCTATTAGCCGCCTTCTCGAGGAAGCTATTTCATGGTCACTAAAAGGCAACACTTAACCATGGATCATGAGATTAATTATGGGCATTAAATTATGGAAGATGGGCTCTAACCCAATTAAGGAATTAGAGAAGGACCAACCGAAGAAGATTAAGCTTGACCCAAGAGGAGATGGACCAAGAAGCTTGGCCTAAGATGGTCCAAGACCAATCGGCCAAGACCGTTCGGCCAAGACAAGGTCGAATGAGAGAGAGAGAGAGAGAGAGAGAGAGAGAGAGAGAAGGAAAGAGAATGAGAAAGAGAAAGCGAAAGATAAAATAATGGGGTTTGGTTGTATGTTAATTATTGTTGGAGTCGAAGGAGATAAGAAATCACGAGTAGTTTTGATCTAGGGAATTTATAATTCAAGAGGTACTAGAATAAGGTAATGTCTTGAATTTAAGATGACAAAAGCCTAGAGGAGGAAGTACCTATTATCTAATTAGAGTAGGCCACATGTGGGGAGGAAAATGGAGAGGTAGTCGGTGACATTCAAGGGGGAAAAGGGAAAATAAAATAAATCTAGATAATGATGAGACTATCCTAAGATTAGAATTAGGCATGCGACCTAATGAGCTTAGGATGATGTAAGCATGATAATGCAATGAGTCTAGATACAGGATGAAGTCATCCTACAAAGCTATGAGAGGAATAGGCAATTAAGAAGCTATTGTAGTCTCATCATAAGATATAAATTAGGCACATGGGCTATCATTTAAATATTACTATATAGGCCTAGAAGATTAAATAATCTAATTAATAGTCACATGGGCTAAAGAAATAATAAGAAAATGGGGAGGTTGTTCGGCCAAGAGGGGGAGGAAGAAAGAAGAGAAATAAAGAATAAAAGACCAGGGTATTAAATGTTGAATAGCATACCTAAGCTAGTAACCATAGGCCATTAATCATAAAATGTCCTCTAAGCTTGGGCTTCAAGTTTCTCCACTAGCTTTGGCCCAAAGTTTCCTTGCTTATAAATAGAGAAGGAGACTTCTTTCATTTTCATCCCTTCTCTCAAGCAAGAACTCTCAAATCCTCTTCTACCTCCTTGTTGAAAATTCATAGCCCAGTAGACCAAGCCACTGTTCTGCCTTCAAACACCCACCAGCAACTATTTTCTTCAACAAAACTCCCATCATCCTCTTATACATCTTCAAACTGTCTGTCCTACAAAAATTTAGCCCCAAAGGAGCTCTGGTTGCTCCTGAATTAATTTTGGAAGTTCCAGACTCCTGGACCAAAATATTGCACCGTCAATTTTTTTGTTTGGCCTCGGTTGACCGACCAAATGACCTCCGAATTGAGCGAAACTAGTGCCATTCTCTTCATCACATCTAGGCCTTTCCAATGCACCCAACCACGCTCCAAAATGTTTAGCCGTCACCGCCATAGAGCCGTTGGAAGTCGTCCATACAATCACCGTGCTCCACGCCAGACGCTTGCTCGCCTGCATCTGTTCAACTAATTTCATTGTTTTTTCAATTTCTCTTCTATGTTTTTGGTATCTGTAGTGTGTAAGTGAACTTTCTAACCTTGGGTAGGGCATGGTGTTGTGTAGTTAACTTGTGAAGTGATTTTCTAAATTTATTCTCAACTTTGGTCTTACTATTCTTCCGGAAAATGTTTCCGTTCTTGTTATGATTTCTAGATCGTTTCTTGAGTTCAAAAATCTATCTTTTGCAAAGAAAAGGTTTTTTAAACTGTAAGTGGATTTTTTAACCCTCAGTAAGGCATGGTGTTACGTAGTTAACTCGTGAAGTGATTTTCCTAATTATCTATACACTTTGGTCTTACTAGTCTTGCTGAAATTGTTCTCTGTTCTGCTTTTCAAGTTCAGCTTATTTCTTGAGTTGTGTGGCTTATTTTTTATAAGGTTACATCTTATTTGAGCTTCTAAGATTATCATGGAGCTTTGGTCTTACTAGTCTTGTTTAAAATAATTGTTGTTTTGCCCTCAAGCTTGCATCTTATTTCTTGAGTCAAAATCACTCTCTTTTGCAAAATTATGTCTTTAATTGCATGAGCAAGGTGAAAGAAATGATTTTATGATTTTTTAAAATATTTTTGATTGTGTGTAATACATTCGCCTCCTCGTCGTATGGACATCGGGGACGTAGACCCTACGGGGTGTGCCCGACTTTTGAGTCGGTAGACATGATAGATGGGGTTAGGCGTGATGAGCCCGGAAGAGTTTCGGTTGAATAGCCTCCTCGTCAGATGGACTTCGGGGGAGACACGCTCTACGGGGTATGCCTGACTCTTGAGTAGGAGGGTGCCATCTAGATAGGGCCAAGGGATGCTTGGGCTGCGGTCCAAAAAGCCTAATCATTATGGAACCGGCGGCCGAGGAGGGCCAAAAGATTATAAAAGATAAATGCATGCAATAACATGTGGAGCCTTTATTGATTTTTGGGATTCATGGGTGATTTTTGGAAGTCCTAGAAATGTGATATTTTCAAAAAAAATGGCAAGGTTTTTGGGAATGATTTGATAACTCTTAAATTATAATTTTCAAACATTTGCTTGTTGATTGCGAGGCCGCCTCCTAGGTAAGATTTAGAATTTCTACTCACTGAGTTATTTCACCATCGGTTACTAACATTTTCAGGATCATACCATGGTTAGCCACGTGATCTTGTTTGGAATGCCCTTTGAGATGACCACCGAAGTAGAAGCAATTTGGACAAACATCTCCTCGCTCCCTTTGTTCAGAGGTTAGATTAGAGGAGCTAGGGATAACCAACCCCCGATCTTAGTCAACTCGTGATTCTTGTTGTAATCACGTCACTTTTTGTTGGAGATTGTGTTATGTGATTTGCCTACTTGACTATCCTATTTTGTACGGGAAGCTTTCGCTTGAATATGGAGTAAAGAAGAAAAGTCAACAGTAGGTCCTGAGATAATATTGTCGCAAGTGATAAATGAATTAATGGCCATGTGGGGATTTGTCACGTGCCCAACGAACCGGGACATAATAAATCCAACTGTGGCGAACCCTTGGTACTTAATTAAGAAAATAATTGAGTATGTTATTTATGTTTTACTGGTAAAGGGATGTTACAGATCAAATGTCCAGCCTTGTTGCACACGTTTGATACCATGCTAACGCAACTAAACATAAGATCAATGCAACTTAGATATTTTAAAATCTAGCACATATTCATGTCTTAACCATACACGTCTCATTCAATGTATGATCGAGGCATGTATATGGATGAATGCAACTCCTATAGTTTTTTAAAAGAGTTTACATGGCCCTACGATGCATGAAATCACACCATGAAAGATGCATGCTCTTCTAATAAAAATATGGTTCGTTGGTCATGTTTCTAAACATAATAAACCTTAACGAGGTGATGACACCTAACCCATGAACTAGAGATCACTTGCCTAGAACCAAGAAACTGGGTAAGGAAGAGGTAGAGGAAAAGGTGGCTCAATGGACGACGGTGAATAGACAGACAACACGGATGAATGGCTTGGTGCAGCTAGGAACGGCGACTGTTGGCGGTGGATAGCGGCTCTTGGATAGCAGCTTGCATAGAAGAAGACGAAGAAAAATGAGAAGAAGAAGAAGAAGACAACAGCTTGGCGTCGGAGGGCAGCAACGAAGGATGGCAGCTCTACTCGGCGCTCACGGTGGCTCACGGTGAACGACGGGTAGTGGTTTCCGAAAACACACGGCTGGCCAATGGTTTCACGAAGGAGGAATAGGAGAAAGCAGTAATTTTGGTGGTCTACGATTGCAAGGAAGAGGTGGAAATTTGTGGGAAGTGGCCATGGGCGATGATTCTTCGTGGAACATAGCAAGGAAACATCAATTTTCTCTCTCGGTTTCTCTCTTTCAACGGCCAAATTAACAAATAGGATAGAGAAAGAAAAGAGAAGAAGGAGACAGCTCTTTATAGAGCTCCTTGGCTACCCGATTGGCTGTACCTAGTGGTAAAGTAGGCTATGCCGATTCACACAACCACTGGCCCCAACTGTGGCCACTAGTTGGGCTGCTTAGACAACAGCTGTATGGCTACCACATGGTAGCTGTGCAGTTCCCTTAGTTGTAAAAGTGTCCAAGACACAATCATGAGCCTAAGATCATAGTATCTAAGGCTAATGATGGCCTAAAAAGTTGGAGGTAGTCTTTGGTGCATGGCCACCAAGTGGCCGGGCTGACTTGGGAGACATTCTTGGCTTTTATTAGCCTTTGTGGTGGCTGGATAGAAGAGAAAGGAAGAGAGAGTGGTGTAGCTAACCTGTAGGAGAAAGGAAGAAAGAGAGAATGGTGGTGGTTGGCCGTCGAGCTGGCAAACAACGTTGCCAGGTGGTGTGGCCGACGTTTGGACAAGTAGCAGTCACCAGTCTCTCCTGGTGGTTGGTCGGTGAGTGGCTTTCCTTTGAGTGGCTAATCATTCAATCGTGTGGTTCGGGGGTCGATGTGTGAAAATCATATCGCCTCAGTACTAATTCGGGAACCAAATCTAGGATCGAGTCCAATGAGAACCTAATTCTATTGTCGGTGTAAATCGTACTTACCTATTTGTTAAACAAATGCCCAAAGGAATAATTCGAAAACATTACCGTGGCATTGGGATTCCATTGATTAAAAGAGATGGATGGACAGAGCGTAAGGCGATAGCGATCACGAAGGGTTCTTCCACGCTTCCCTTGTCCCAATTGTTTTCCTTAATCTGTCTCTATTGACACTTAATTTTTGTCAATCCAGTAAGTCATCTTTAGCCTAATTTTTGTGATGATTGTTCAAAAAGATTTTTATTAATTACAATAAAGTTTTCTTCTTTACATTTTGAAAAAAAATTATTTACTAATTAATCAGTTTATTACTTATTTAAATTTCAAAAAAAGAAAAAAACAAACAAACAGAAAAAAGGGAGGGTTTGTAGATCGGACCTGAATGACCTGGCCCATAGCCACGTTTGCACATGCAAGGCTCGCGTGAACCCCATGTTTCTAGGCCCTCACCCATTCCTCCCGTCTTGTCTCGGCCTACGTGAGCCATTTCTTTTCTCGGCCCGCGTCCTTTCTTTCCAACAGGCCAAGCCTTTTCTTTTCCCTCTTCCCCTCGCCTGGGCCTAATGCCCTGTCTCTTTTTCTAGCCCATCCTACTTCTCCCACCCTTTGGCCCACACACATCTCTCCTCCTTCTATAATTCCCTAGTCGGGAGTCAAGAGACTTTCATATCATATTTGCAAAAGCGGTTTCTTAGGCATATCTCATACTTCTCTTATCTGTACTCTTGGAGCTGTACATGTAAACATGAAACATGAACGGGGAGGGCTTTATTATTTTTGCAAAATAGCTACAACACTTTTGGAAGCAACGATGACTTGAACCTAGTAGGGTGGTTCAAAAGTAAAAAACGGTCCTGGTCCTTCCTTACAACAAAACCAAAGAAATTACACGACCTTCACACAAAAAAAGAAAACATGCAAACACCACAACGACACCATGCGAGCCCTCTTATGTCTGGACCATGACTCGAGGCTAGTACTCCTTGGAGTCACCTCCATCGTCACCTAAGTCATCGTACAAGACAGGAGACAACAGTCCATACAAACTTGTGTCTATCCACAGGTAGTCGACAAAGAATCGATGGTAAGATTGATCATGGAAAAGTCCAGCATAGAAAACAAGCGTGGTCTTCACTCGTTTAACCTAGCTCTAGGATAGTAGCAGTGGATGAACTCAATCTCCTCAATCCACATGTCAATAAATTCACCATAATGCAGTAGGGGTCGCAGTAGGAATGACATGACTAATTTGAAAAGATGCTAGTCCACGGGGTAAGAATAAGTTTAGCAAAATAACACTCCTGTACATATATTCAAGATATGGCATGACTCATGAAAATGTTCACATGTCATGAATCATACCCATAGCACATGCATGCAAGGTTATAAACAAAAATTGCAAAAACTATAACTTTCGGAAACTCATTTCCAAAATCATATGCATCAAATAACCTCCCTCGACTATTTGGCGTCGGCCTTTCAAACCCATCACAAGAGAGCTTCCAAATCCACACCAGTCATCTTTACTCCCGAAGGCATCCGGATCGCAACCAAGACGTCTCATCCCAAGGCATCATGCATGGTCTCTCCAAGAGCTCTGACCCTCGTTCATCCGAGACATCATTTACTCCAAGGAGTAACTCTCAACATCGTCTGACGTCTAACATCTGACATCGGAGGTTAGCCCGCTCCATACATCTTCAGGCAATTGAGAGCAGTCTGACCTATCATGAGGGAGCTACTGAACCTCATTGTCCAAACTTCTTCACTTTAAAGGCATCGTGACTTACCATTGTGTGGCATTTTCTTCGGCTAGCATTGGAGACAACCCTCAGGTCCCAACCTATCTTCATCCGAAGCATCCCCACTCTAAGGGCAACCAATCACGAGCAACATATTCACAAAATACTAAAAAGATCAAATGTCCGACCTTATTGCAAACATAATATACCAAAACAACGTTGCTAAACATATGATCAATGCAACCTAGATATTTTAAATTTTAAGGCATATCCATGTCTAAACCATATATGTCATTTCATATATGATCAATGCATGCATATGGGAAGTTAACTCATATTTTTTTTTCAAAAAAGTCTACACAACCCTACAATGCATGAAATCACACCCTAAAAGATGCATGCTCTTCTAATAAAAATATGATTCATTGGTCACGTTTTCGAAACATAATAAACCCTAACAAGGTGAGGACACCTAACCCATGAACTAGATGCCACTTGCCTAGAACCGAGAAGTTGGGTGAGGAAGAGGTGGCTTGGTTGATGATGGTGGTGGTGGACGATGGCCAACAAAGGGATGGCACGGATGAACAGCTCAATGCAACTAGGAACGGTAGCTTATGGTGATTGTTGGTGGTGGATAGCATCTCACGGACATCAGCTTCCATGGAATAAGACAAAAAAAGGAGGAGAAGAAGAAGAAGACAACACTTGGTGGCAGAAGGCAGTAGCGAACAACAGTAGCTCCACAGAGAGCTTTGGCGCTTAAGGTGGCTCACAGTGAACGGCGGCCAGTGATTTCCACAAACACATGGCTAACCAATGGTATCATGAAGGAGGAAGATGAGAAAACAACAACTCCTTGTGGTCTACGGTGGCAAGGAAGAGGTTGAAAACTGTGGAAAATGGCGATGGACGATTGCTCTAGGTGGAACACAATAAGGAAACATCATTTCTCTCTCTCGGTTTCTCTCTTTGAATGGCCAAATGAACAAGTAGGAGAAAAGGAAGAGAAGAGAAGAATGAGGCAACTCTATTATAGAGCTCCCGATTGGCTGTGCCAAGTGGCGGAGCAGGCTGCAACAATTGGCACAGCCGCTGGCCATGGCGATGGCCACTGGTTGGGCGGCTTGGGCGGCGACTACATGGCTGCCACGTGGCAGCTGTGTAGTCCCCATAACTGTAAAAGTGTTCAAGACATAATCATGAGCTAAGATCCTAGTATCTGGGGCCAATGATGGCCTAAAAAGTTGGAGATAGCCTTTGGTGTATGGCTGCTAAGTGGCAGGGTGGACTTGGGAGACACTCTTGGCTTCCATTGGCCATTGTGGTGGCTGGACATAAGAGAGAGGAAAAGAGAGTGGCGTTGCTAAGCTAAAGGAGAAAGGAAGAGAAAGAGAGAGAGAGAGAGAGAGAGAGAGAGAGAGAGAGAGAGAGAGATAGAACAACGGTGGCTGGCCGTTTGGCTAGCGAACGGCGTAGCCGGGGGACAGGCGACGGTCACTGGTCTTTCATGGTGGTCGGTCGGCGAGTGGCTTCCCTTTAGGTAGCCAATTATTCATTTGTGTAGTTTCGGGGTCGGTGTGTGAAAATCATGTTGCCTTGGTAGTAATTTGGGAATTAATATAGGATCGAGTCCAATGAGAATCTATCATTGGTGCAAATCGTACTCAGCTATTTGTTAGAAAATTCTCAAAGGAATAATGTGGAAACCTTACCATGGCATCGGGATTCTATCGACTAAAGGATATGGATGGACAAAGCGCAAGGCGACGGCGGTCATGATGGGTTCTTACACGCTTCCCTTGTCCCAATTGTTTCCCTCAATCAATCTCTCAAGGCTCGCCCAAGCTGAATGTTTGACTATTCGTCAGCCTTGGATGCATCACGTGAGGCATTCGGATTTTGAGGATGTCAATGGCACAATGTCTTGGTGTGCTTTTCATTCATAAGGTCCATTTGTTCAAACCTCGTTCTTGGAGTGGGGAGGATGTCTTTGTATAGCCCCTATTTAAAGGAGAATGGACTCTTGAGTTGATCAATTTAAAACCAAACTCGTTTTCCTTCTCCCCCTTTTCATCATGGGGCAATCTCTTCTTGACCTGTTCTTGGCTTTTTCTTGGGAATGCTTGTCTCGAGGTGGCTCATTGCTCGGGCCACCTTAACTCTATGGTTGGCCAACGTGTGGAGGTCTGTAAAACAAAAACAACGGTGATTTCTATGAAAGGAAATCGCAACTTCCATGAGGATAGCCAGCGGTGAGCAAAACCATTGTTTGTGACGAGCGGAGAGCTCGTGATAACAGAGGAACAACAGTAATGGGATTCAGTGATGCCGCTTCTTGGTGAGATTGGAGGTATAGATCATTAGTTGTGGTGATCTATTATCACCTAATTCAGTATATCCCGTGGACAATATTTCCAGATTTAAACTCAGCGAATCGGGACCATTGATGGGCTTGTGCAGGACAACTATAATAGCTAGTTGATGCATGGCCACGTCATGTGGTGTCGATACCCCGATGCTTTCCCGAGTGGTAGCTGCAATAAAGGATCGCAGGCTGCCGAGCAGTATAGCTCAACTTCGAATCAGGACGCATGCAACGCTTGGATGCAATGGCGGGCGTTCATGGGGACACATCGTCGGCTTCAGCAACTGGCAAATGTTGAGTTCATTAAGGCAGCAAAACAACATAGATTGACAAAGGTCGACGGTCTGCATAAAGCAAGACGAAGGTTCCGGGTGTTGGGTCAGCAGCAGAGTCATCGCTGGCGTTGAATGGATACAGGTTGGTACAGCTAGCGTAGCAATAGATGTTAGGATTGTGAAGACAGGTGATGCTTCAACGATGATCAGTGGATAGGGAATCAGCACAGGCTGTTGTGGCTCGGTAGCCGCGTCGGAGCAGTATGATAATGGTTGAAGTTTATCTGGTCTGGATTGAGAAACATCGCAAGGACACCAAAAGAGTTGGCGGGCTTCACTAAGATGCTTGGGTATTGCTGTTACGTTGCAAGTGAGGATGGCAAGGGTTGTGTTCGCGATAATGGTGGACGTCATTGTCTAGATTCGATGGCTCAGCAAGCACGGTAAAGGCATAACTCGATGAAGGATCCAGTCACGAAGCAAGGATGGTGAAAAGGCGCGGTCGGGCTCGAGCAACGAGCACGACCACAGGTCTTGCCATGGTGAGACTCAAACGGCTAGAGAATGGACCATTTTATGAAAAAATAGCCAACCATGGTTGGTGTGAGTTGATTATGGGAGCAAGGAATTCACATTTTATTACGAACATCCAGACGCTAGTGGGGGAATCCAAGGAACAATAGAATGCCCTTTTTCTTCTTCACTTCTCGATTCTCTTTCAACTCTTAATATACAAGAATGAGCGACTAAGCCAATTGATGAGTGAATTGATTTAACTTGGAATGAAGACTCCATTTTCTTCAAAGAAGACGTAGCTCTTTTTTAGGTGCTTTTCCTTTCATTCATTTGAAAGTTGCCCCTACTTTCTTATAGGGTATATTCAGCCATGGTCCGGTCACCTTTGATGTGAAGCTAGTTGATTTGTCTAACATGCTTCAACCACAATAGCATATGGTAAGTTCTAGAGGAATTGTATAAAATTGGAACAGATACTACCTCTTTCTTCTTGAAGGGGTGTTCCCAGTCTTATGCCATATTTAACATCTTGTAAAGCCAATTATGCAATTCGGTCATCCTCGACCTGAGACGATCATCAAATTCATAACTGTCGTGAATTTGGACTTCCACGACTTAATGATATCGAAATTCCTCCCACTCAACAGGAAAGTGATTAGATAGCAAGAGGAAACCTTCCATGAGGCTTTCGTTTTATACGACATCGAGGCAATAGAGAGTCGCTTATCCCAAGACCCTTGTTATATCAATCGCATATATATTGCCAATAGATCAAGGACTTTGGACCTCAATTTGCATTTTGCTACGATTTCGATACTTAAGAAATCGCCATGAGAGAGTGACAATAGTATAAAATCACTGTGGGATACGCAAAGGCCCGATGTACTTTTAAAATATAAATTTTAGAAATGGGTTGTTATGAAGAATGGTTAATGCATTAGGGAAACCCAATCTGATTTAAAAAAAAATTGCGCTCAACTTATTTTGAACAATTTTATATGTTATTTTCAATATTTCTTCCAGAAAATTAGATTTTACATGAACTATAATGCAACTTCAAGAGTTTTGCATGAAATGGCCTAGTGGATTCTTTAAAGGTAGATCATGGACAAGCCAAAAGCAATTTTAATTATCATTAAAAATAAGCCTTTACATTATTAGCAAAATGTATCAAATTATGTGTCAAGGCTTAATGCAATTTTGAAATCGACAGATAGATCCAATACTATTTTTGAAAGTTTCTTCTTCTTTTTTCTTAACAAAAAAAGAACTCAATGATAATTGATTTTGATAATAATTAATATAAAGACATGACCGACCTTGACTTACCATGGACCGATCGAAGGCTTACTTTACTTCGGGAGAGTGATCATACACATGAGACATGAGGCTTGATTTTTATTTAGATTTAGACTTACAAGGTGAAGCCACATGGGATGCTGAACAAAGCACACGAGGTTGTGATTGTGTCGGGGACTCTCATAAATCTGGCTCAATCAAGATGCGTAGTTGGGCCACAGGATGGTGGCCAGTGTGTATGTGTTACTTGACAGCATGAAAGAAAACTTTTGTCATTGAGAGGGACGACTCGGACTACATAGTCATAGTTGGTGTAGCAATTGTTTTGGCACCATCCTAAACCTGGGTTGTGTGTTGTGAGTGTAGTGAAAAATGCAAAGCATGCACAACAATATATATCAAACAGCACTTCTAATTGCATGAAATAAAACCATCCATTCCTACACCTCCCTGTAAAAGAAATGTTAGCAATCACTAACACCTTAAATGTTAGAGATGTACCTACAATCCTTATTGCCAAACAAAAATACATTTTTTTAATAAAGCCTAGCCTAAGTCTGCTAAGTTCATTTTAAGTCCGCTAAGTTCATTTTAAGTTCCTAGCGGAGTTGTCAAGCTAATACGACCTGCCTGAACGATGCACTACCTAAGGGTTGGTTAACAGATTGTTATGATTAAACCTAACTCGGGCTCTCTCATGCTCATACCAATTCACAAGTTTGGGTTTAAGTTCTTAGCATGCAAATGATTTTCATTAGGAGTCATGATTAATTTATTTATGGTGGGTCGATTAGAAACCATATAAAGTATTGGGAGAAATCCTTTAACTCTATGAACAAGAGAATCAGGGACATGGTTACACTAGACAACCTAATGCCATTTCAGTACCTTTATTCCATGAAAATGTTTTGATAGGCAATTTGATTCGATTTTAATTCTAACCACCTGACATGTGAGGTGATTATACAGGTGCGGCAAATATTTATTCAACACACAATAAAAAAGTATTAAATAAATTGTAGAGATACAGAAGTGCAGACTTACCTCGTTAGCAACATAAGCATCTACAACGTTAGTAGAAAATCAACCAGTAATCCTCCTATATTCTCTATTAACACAACAAACAAAGATTTTTTTTTTCACTTTATTGAAGTGTGATACAATGGAATACAATGCATGCATTATACAACTACACTAAATGGACTGTGTTAGCAATGATGCATAATATTTGAACTAACTTAATATGGAAGGCATCTATTTAAATGACGTAATTCTAATGACATAAGGCAAGGGCAAGCATGCAATTAAAAATATCATGCAATTTTGCCATGCGACCTATATGACATGAAATTCTAATTAATTTAATCTAAGATGTAAAATGTCACGCGACATGATTAATCATATGGCATAGTATCAGTCCAGCTTTACGCTGTATATAATCCAATATTTCCCACAATGGAAGAAAGGCCCGGTTCTGACATTTGCAATAGACATCATGTATTCAAGAGCATATACTGATCCTATATCAAATTCAAACATCTACATATCTACTCTACTATGCATGTCACTTCTCTCTCTTTTTGGCATCCATGAGAAAGTAAATAAATTTGATAACATATCCATTGACAAATCTGAATGTCCAAAATCGAACTCTAAACCAACAATCCAGTCTATCAGTCAATCAAATACAACAGTTGATCAATCCAGGTTAACAAAATATCAAGGTAAACTTAGACTCATTTGGATGAGTACGGTGTTTGGTAAAGCAAGAGGTGGTCCAGATTGGCTCTCGTGGGATCATAGCATTTGAAAGTGTGGAGCTATTATTCAATCTTCATCAGGTAAATTCCAATTAAAAATGATATGAGAACTTGTTTAGTTACTTTGAGACCACTTCCCTTTCCAATCAATTAAACCTTGTATGGTTGAGGATGCTTAAAAATGAGTACCTCCAACTGCTCTATCAAAGTAAAGGATGCCACATTGGTGCAGCTGATCAATGCATACACGTTCCTACTAATTACATAACGGGTTTGATAGATGTTCCCCCTTTATTTTTACGCCTTTGGGATCATAATGGTGTATAAAGCCTTTTGGGTGACCAACAACTCTCTCCTTCATCAACAAGTTCCACGAACTCATCTTACTCATCAACTTCAAAGTCAACTTGGTCTGGACCTTTCTCAGCCTCTTGAAACTTCAAATAATCTTAATTTATTAAAGGGTCATAACCGTCCAATTAGGAAAATCAAATTCTAAGCGTCCTTAACCATAGCACTTGAAGCACTTCTGACTTCCACCATTCAATTCTTTCTAGAGCTTTTTCCTTTTCTTTTTCAGAAGCATTATGAGTAAGGATGTTCCTTTTGTTAAAGTTTCAACTAAAAACCTCTTGCCACCCTTTAATTGTTTCACTACTTTCATAGCTAGTTGGTAAACGTTTGCAAAGAACCAATGTGGTTGAAGCTCAATACTAAATCACTATCAACCTTGTTCAATTTGGTATCTCTCTTACATTACACCTCATAAGTAGTTATTCAAGCTCTCTAATATACTAAAAACTCATCCCATGCTGTTTGAGAGTGTTTATCCTTAGAAACAATTTTCACTTATAATTAACAGCTATGAACCTCTTCTTCATAAGCTTTTTAAGTTTTTCCCAAGACTTTAGCCAACTCATTCCACCTTTGATATTTCGATTCCTCAGGTTTTTCCACCAAAGCGAAAGATTTTTCTTAAATTTAAGAATAGCAACCTTGCACTTCTTTCATCCAAGTATCATCTAAACTCAAATTCTTGCTAGCATCACCACAACTAATCAATACAGTCATCAAAATTGAAACTACCTTCAAATTCAGGACCTACTGCTTTGATTTGTGGTCATTATCTTTGTGCCTTTTGTTAGAGGAAGCTCCATTGTTGATTTTGAAGATGACACAACTCTATGACAAGATGACAAAACTCATTGATTTGACTTGAAGTCAAATACAAAAGTCGTGGCAAGACATTGTATTATTTGGAGATATCAGATCTTGTATCATCTGAAAATTGCCAGATCTTATATCGTCTGGAGAGGCCAGACAGAGTAACATCTGCCAGACAGTGTATCGTCTGGAGGTAGCAGACACCGTAAAGTCTAGGAAGTCAGATTTAGCAAAATCTGGGAAGTCTGATTGTGACGACTGTTTAAGTAAGATGATACTCTTATGATTTTGATACTCGTGGATTTCAGACAGCATATTTGTGGATTAACAAGATTGGTTATTCTCAAGATTATGTTGATTATTATTGGCATATTGGATTCTCTGAAGATCGGGTAAATGTGGCAAGTATTCACTTATGAAAACCAAGATCCTGATTGTATGGGCGACCAGGACTGACGGTCTCTTAACACGATCTAATGATTGCTTGAGATATTCCTGATTGATTCTATCCAACGGGTTGATTGGAAGAATTCCTTTGAAAAGTGCCAACATTAGAATTGGCATGAAGCAGTATTTAAGGGAGATATTTCAAATCTTTGAGCAGGACGCTGAGAAGAGTATAATTCCAAAGTTTAGAGCTATTCATTTACTGTGAGCTTACATTGTAAACAAAAGAGTGTGATACATACTTGCTCTGTGAGAGCTGAAAACTCTGTGAAGTCTTGGAACTGAATTGTAACTCTTTTGATTCATAGTGGAATCTAGCAAATAGGCTGTCAGCCCGAGAGAGTGGACGTAGGCTTGAACGAAGCCGAACCACTATAAACTTTGTGTCTTGATCTCTTCTCTCTTAACTCTCTGTTTGTGCTTGTAGCTCTTGTTTACTCACTCGTATATCACGCTTCATACGCTGTGTAATTCTTACTTCCGCAAAAGTTTTTAAAATCACTTATTCACTCCCCTCTAGGTGATAGCACTAGATCTTTCACCTTCCACTTCTTACTCTAGCTTGATAATCTGAATCTGAATTTGCTTCCAATGTTGTTAGATTCATTGTTAGAGCTTGGACGATGATCTAGATTGGCGTGCTGTGGACGACAAACTAGTAGTGTTTGTGGTTGTGCTTGCCTCATTTGATTCGCTAGGAGGTTGAGAACTTGCACCATATGTCGTTGTAGGTCCTCAATTGTGCCTTTTGCTGTGGGATTGCTCCAAAGTCAACCCTTTAGGAACTAGATTACTCATCTTTTTCTAGTATGTAAGTGTGAACCAACAGACGAAAGAATGAATGTGTGAAACCAACTTGATGCTTGGTGAGATTAGGTGAGACTGATGAATGTGTTTGATGAAAAGAAAGCGTTTGATATGTTTGCTTAGAAAGAACTTCGGGATAAGAAAGCTCAACACCAAGGCATTAAGGGTTACTCCATTAGTCAAGAATAAAGAACTTGAAAGTTCACCATCAAGGATAAATGATTACTTTCCACCAATGAATTGGAAAATGAATCAAAAGAATCACTCACTTGAGAGAATATCTCATGTGTTATTAATTCACAACATTCTTCTCACAACTGGCAAAGCACAAGAGAATTAATAAAAAAAAAGTCATAAACCTATTTCACTAGTATTAATTTAGTTCTAAATATTTTTTTTGAGCCAATTAAGTTCTAAAACATTTATATTAGTGCAAATGCAATTTATCCAGCTAATTTTGATCAGAAACCGCTAATATGAATACTAGTCATCCTACATGGCATGACCAATATTGACATGGACAATTTAAAATGATACTTGAACTTTTTTGTTTTATTTTTTATTTTTTGGCTTTTACTTTGTTTCTCATTTTTTTCTTTTCTTTATCTTTTTTTAATTCCCTTCCTTCCTCCTTCAACCATTCATTGGACCTCAATAATTCACCACAGGTGAGTCAGTCACTATGATGACCTCAGCAGCCTCTAGCAAAGCTTGACCTCACCGACCACTAGGAGGTTAGGCCCCGTCCAACCATGGTGAGGCCAACCTCATACAGTGACAATGAGGTCAAGCCCCCAGGGCGGCCAAGGCTCACCCTTGCTAGTGGTTAGCGCAGGAAATCTTTGCCAAAGGTGGTTGACCTCATTGGCAACTACTTGTTAGAGAAAGAAGGAAGGGGGAAACGCGCGGGCGAGAGAGAGAGAGAGAGAGAGAGAGAGAGAGAGAGAGAGTAAAAAAGGGAAAAAAGTAAATATTCAAATATATCAATACAAATTATTTAACCACGTTAGCTGTTTCTAGTCAAAGTTGGCCAATTGAATTAAATTGGCACAAATGCAAAATGTTTAATACTTAATTGGCACATAAAAAATATTTAGTACTGAATTGACACAATTACGGCAGTTTTATAACCTTTTTTTGTAATTTTCCCAAGAAGCATTAACTAGGAAATGGTAAAATTAGGAAATACCTTAAACTAGGAAATACCAAACTAGGATACATCGAATTAGGAAACAACCTTGAAAACACTCAAATTAGGAAACATCCTTTCATCTTTGATTCAGCGTAGGGCACCTCTATTCTTCAACTTATGAAAACATCCCTTCAACTTCTCATTATTGGACCAGTGGATCATGTTGTGATCAAAATTTCCCTTTGCTCATATAAACTTCAATTGATCTTCAATGAAATTTGATGTTCTTGCATCATTTTTATTAAGTACTCCATAATTAGTGTGCTAAAACTCTTGTGTGAAGGGATGATCAAAGTGCAACCCGAGAAGGGAAAAAAATCAGCATGGCATAGGTTATCATGAGATTTTCAGAGCAAAGCATTTTCTTGCACTAATTTGAAAATTAGTATAGATCGAAGCAAAGAGAGTTCATGCACAAAATGAATTCTAGAGTTAAAAAAGAAATAAAAGTGATTAGTCTCGGCAAAAAAAGACACTGCAAAGAACTAAATGAGTCAAAAACTATCGAGTAAAGTTCTTCACATTGTCGACGACCAAGTTGTATGGGACTAGCAATTTATCAATCATTACTAATGAACTATCTCTCTCTCTCTCTCTCTCTCTCTCTCTCTCTCTCTACCGTATGGCAGCTAAAAAACCAAAAGCTTGAAACCTTAAATCAACTCTCATCCAATTTTATATGTTTTCTTATTCATTGTCAATCCTTTCAAATCAGTATGGTTCCATCGAATCCACCCTAGCTATATCTACCACAAAACCCTAACATTCCCCTTCTATTGTCACACTATATCCATAAAACCCTAACCACAAAACCAACCTTCATGCATTCTGTTGATGTTTGATTCAAAGCTGAACTGGGAATGGCAGTCTTGATTCTGGCTACTCCAACAATCATTGCCGACCTAAGTCTTCATGCCTTCTTTTGGTACCATCACGTCAAAGCTGAAGTGGATTGGTGAGTTCTGACTTCTGGCTATTCCAACTTTCGTCACTTGCACAAATGGAAGAGATGGAGGAAACTAAAATTCAACTTGCAGCGCTATGTAAGAAATTAGGTGCTTTATGGTCTCATAAGCAAATTATTGAAGTGGATGGGGAGATTTCTACAGAGAAAATAAAAGAGTGTGAGTTATCTCTATTGGACAACTTTATCAACTACCAAAGGCTAATGTTTAGGCATTTCAGAATACAATGCAAAGAGTACGGAAAATGGAAACTGTAGAAATTTTCCAAATAGCCCCAAACACTTTTGAGTTTAAATTCTAGTCAGAGAAGGATAAAGATAAAGTGATAGAACAGGGCCCTTGGTCATTTGTCAATCACTTGCCACTGCTTAAACTATGGGAACGTAACACTCCACCAGCTTGTTATGATATTAGTATATGTGAATTCTGGGTGCATATTTATGGACTGCCAACTAAGTGGTTAACCGAAAGTGTAATAGCTAAAGTGGCGAAAGAAATGGGTAGTGTATCGAATATTAAGATTGAAGCTCGAGGCTACACATCAGTTAAAGTGGGCAAAGCAAGAATGGCTCTTGATATTTTTAAATCTCTTCTACCAAGATCACTTTTCAGTAACAAAGAAAAGAAGATATGGCTGGATTTCAGGTATGAGCGCCTACCTCATTACTGTTACTCCTATGGGAGGTTGGGACATTATGTGCAGTACTATGAAGAGTTCCCATGTTCAGAAGATAAAATTAAATGTATGAAAAACTTCCCATATCTGTCTTGGCTAAAAGCGGAGGCAAATGAGTTTAGCCCATTTTGGGATTTGTTTTATGGCAAGAAAATATATGAGTTAATAGAGGAAGAGGCCATACCTGAGACACCTAGGGATTGTGGATAGATTATAGTGTATAAGAAGCACATGGAGGAAGCACGAGAAAACATAGCTACTGAGAAAGGGAAGGAAATGATGATAGAAGAAAACATAGAAGATGATGCTGCTCAAAATTTTTCTGAAGTCGTCAATGATGATAAAGAGAAGCAAAGGCATCCATTTTGCTAATCTAGAGCAATGTACTTTGACTATGGAAAAAAAAACAAAAGGGGCAAGAGTCTTAAAAATATGTTAAGCAAGAAGAAGAAGAGATACTCACCTTATGAACCATAGGGTGCCAATAGAGAAGAGCTAGATGAAACTTAACTGCTTGATACTTAGATTCTACTGAGTGAGGAAGTCAATAATCGGGCTTTCATAGCTAGCCCTAATAAGCTATCGGGTTACAAATGAAGATAATATGCTGGAATTGTTAGGGGTTGGGCTCACCCTTGACCATTCAAGCCATTAGAACCCTAGTGGTTCAAGAAAAACCTTATATCTTATTTTTAATGGAGACAAAAAAAAATAAAGAAGAAGTTGTTGGGAGAATGAAGAAGAGATTGTGATTTAAAGAATGTTTCATAGTTAATCCAATTGATATAGCTAGGGGACTAGCACTTATGTTGAATGACATGTCACTTTAACTGTTGAATTGAGTTCCCCTAATGTGGTTGATACTATATGCATATTGGGAGGAAGTCAACAGACTATGTGAATCTCCTTTATGCATGCCCCAATTGATTTTCAACAGAGACTAAGGTTATGGGACAACATAAAAGTACTTAACAGAGAAAACCCAGCTCACTGGCTCTGTATTGGTGACTTCAATGAGATATTATATCATTGGGAGAAGGTGGGGAAGAGGATGGCAGAGCACTACCGACTTAAAGCTTTTCAGGATTTTATAGATGATTGTGACCTTATGGATATGGAGAGTAAGGGGTGTTCTTTTACATGGAGTAACAACAGAACAAGGGATGATCTAGTTAAAAAAAGATTAGACAGAGCTATATGTACTTTTGACTGGAGGGTTGCCTTTCTAAATGCCGAAGTCCTTGCATTGCCTGCTATTGGGTCTGACCATAGTCCAATTCTTATGAACTTATTCCTGGAGCATCAAAGAATAAAGAAAGAATTTAAGTTTGAAGAGTTTTGATTAGAAGATGAAGAGTTTGATAAAGTAGTAATGAATGCTTGGCAGTCCTCCCAAGGGCAAGAAAATGAGTTGTTAAAAAAACTAAAAAATGTGATTGAGGAGCTCTCGACTTGGAGCAAAAGGAATTTTCAAACGCAGCTAGAAGAATTGCCCAGCTAAAAGAAGAATTAAGAGAGATAACAAATAGTAGAAACCTTGAAGCAAATAAAGACATAATGAATAGGCTGAAGGAAGAGGTGGAGAAGCTGTGGAAACAAGAGGAAAGTTATTAGGGGATGAGGTCTAGAATTCAATGGTTAAAATGGGGGGATAAAAACACAAAATTCTTCCATGCTACCACAGTACAAAGAAGACAAAGAAACAGAATTACCATGCTCAAGAATGAGAATGAGGAGTGGAGCCAAAATCCCAACCACTTAAAGGAAATGACTACTCAGTTTTTTTAAGCAGCTTTATACCACAACAGGGAATATAAATTTTCAACAGGTAATTGAGCAAATCCCATGTGTTGTGAATGAGGAAATTAACAGGGCTTTTAATGAGGATGTGACAATGGAGGAGATTACTAAAGCTACTTTTCAGCTAGGAGCCTCAAAAGCACTAGGGCCGGATGGTCTAAATGGCAAATTTTGTCAACATCATTGGTTGGAATTGAAAGAAGCCATATTCAAAGAAGTGAGAATGTTTTTGAATTCTAGCCAACTGAACCCAAAGATGAAAATAACGTATATTACTTTGGTTCCTAAAGTTCCTAACCCATAAAAGATGGAACAGTTTAAACTAATCAGTTTATGTAACTTTGTCTATAAAATTATATCAAAAGTCTTGGCAAACATATTGAAAAAGCCAGATATGATAATAGAAGAGCAAAGTGCATTTGTGAGTGGAAGACAAATCCAAGACAACATATTTATAGTGGAGGAAGTCCTCCATCAACTTAGAGTGCGAAAGATGAGAAGAAAATTTCATGCAGTGCTCAAAGTTGATATGAAGAAAGCTTATGACAGAGTAAAATGAGATTTCTTAAGTGCTTGTATGCTGCAAATGGGGTTTAATAAAAATTGGGTTGCTTGGATTATGTCATCTGTATCTACTGTTTCATATAGTGCAAAAGTAAATGGGGAACCTTACCTTTCTTTCGGCCAACTTGAGGAATCAAAACAGGTGACCCTCTATCTCCCTACTTATTCATTATAATGACAAACACATTATCAATCATACTAAAGAAAGAAGTAGAGAATGGAAGCATAAAAGAAATACGTTTTAATTCTCAATGCCCTATATTGTCACACTTACTTTTTGCGGATGATCTCATACTCTTCATGGAGGGAAAGATTGCTGAATGCCAGACAGTTGCGCATATGTTGAACCAGCATTGCTTTGCTTATGGGCAAACAATAAACTTAAACAAATCAGGTTTGTTCTTTAGCAAAGACTGCCTGAGGGAGTTAAGGAGAAATATGACATATGAGATGAGAGTCCGAGAAATAGAAAAACGGGGAAATACCTAGGTGTACCCTCTGACTGGGGGTTCTCAAAAAAGTAAATGTTTGCATGGATACTTGATAGAGTTAACAAGAAAATAGAAGAGTTGAAAGAGAATTTCCTATCTAGGGCGGGGAAAGAAATACTACCAAAATCAATTGTGCAAGCTATCGCACAATATGCTATGTCTATTTTCAAAATCCCTTTGTCTTTGTGTAGAGCAATAGAAAGGAAGATAGCAAATTTTTGGTGGAAAAACAGTGAAAATAGCAAGGGATTACATTGGAAAAACTGGGAAGCACTCAAGACCAGAAAAGATGAAGGTGGACTGGGTTTTCAAGACTTAATTGCTTTTAATAAGGCTATGCTAGGGAGGCAGGCTTGGCGATTACTTCAGAAACCAGACTCTTGATGAGGCAAAGTTTTTAAAGGTTTATATTTTCCTCACATTAAGTTACTATATGCTGAAAGAGGTGCCAGACCTTCATGGGGTTGGCAGAGTGTACTAGTTGGTTGCTATACAATCAGTCCGAACATTAGATGGGTGGTTGGAAATGGAGAAAGCACTAAGGTCAAAGAAGATAAATGGCTGCCTAGAGGTATTATTGGGGACCAGCAAACAGAGAAGACCCAACTTGGGTCTTAGATTTAATGATCAGGGAAGAAACAAAATGGAATGAGACTAAAGTATGTGAGGTCTTCGATGAAGATACAGCAAGAGATGTTATGAATGTCCCTTTAAATCCCCTTGGAGCAGTTGACAAATTAATATGGGAAAACACTAAATCAGGGCAGTTCACAGTGAAAAGCACGTACAATACTATTTGTGCTAGAACGACTAGCCAAAGACAAGACCAGGCATCTACTTTGTATCAAGCACCAAGAGAGTTATGGAAGAGAATTTGGCAGGCAAAGGTACAACCAAAAGTAAAGTATTTTTTCTAGCAAGTATGCCAGAACGCCCTACCAACAAAAGAGAATCTATGTCGGAGAAGAATCATTTAGCAAGCAATTTGTCTTATATGTCAGCAGCAGCCAGAAACAATAGAGCATCCACTCTTGCTATGTCCATGGACGCAGGAAATATGGAGCGATATCTCAGTTAACATAGAGATAAATTACCATTCAATATCAAGGATTGAGGAGTGGTTAACTCAATTTAAACAGACCTCAGCATCCTTTGATCTCCTTGCTAGCCTCATTTGGAATATTTGGAAGGCTCGGAACAACCTAATCTTCCGGGGACAACAACCAAACTCTCACAACATCATCTCCTCAGCAAGAGTGGAAGTAGAAAACATAAGAAAGTGGTCGGGGAAAAACAAAAGAAGACAGAGCGAAGAAGCAAAATCACCTCAATTCTAGAAACTTCCTCCTCCAAGGGTACTCAAAGCAAATGTCAGCGGGTTGTTTCACCCAGACACAAGGGAAGCTGCTATCGCTTGTGTTGTTAGAGATAGCAGAGGTCTTCTGGTTGAAGGATTCGCACGAACAGTGTGAGTAGCGTCGCCGATTCAAGCCGAAGCGACTACAGTTGTCAAAGCCCTAAAATCCCTTCGTGGGTTGATCAACCTCCTACTAGTCTATTGGATCTAATTTGTGCTGAATCTATGTTTATGTCTCCTCAAACTTCTTCTATTGTGAGTTAATGATAATGAGGTATTTTCGAACAAAAAAAAAAAGTTGTCTGGGACTACAAGATTGACCTGCACATCAATATTTACCCCAAGTACGGCTCATTACATACTTATGGGTTTGATCAGACGATGCATGATTTCCAATTTGAGCACATGTTCTTGAAGTACCAAATTGAGTACCAAGCTATACTTTCAACTGCCTACTTCTTTAATTGTTTGAGACAATACAGGAACTAAGAAAGTCGAAGGCAACATCAACTCTGAAGAAGAAAGATATGGAGCTTTGTGATAGAGCGTTGCAGTAGTTGTTATTTATAAAATCATCTCCATGGAAATGGGTTAAATGAAATTAGTGAAATTAGATCTTGGTTTATATATTTGGGTTAGCTTGCTTAAATTGTTGATGCTCCAATAAGGTTGCAATTTTTGGACCATCTAGACAAGTTGAACCCTTGATGGAAAAGGAACTTCAAGACATGCTCCTTCATGCATTCACGTATATTTGTGCAAGACGCACGACTTGAAGTTAAGGGCAATTATAGACACTTAGAAAAATTATTCAATTGTCAAATCGTCATTGCATTTAGTCTAATAAATATGAAATGCGTGATAAAATAATGCGTCATGCCCAATGTGCATGCATATTCACCCATGTGTCTATATATAATCTATATGTCATATTTTCGGGTAATTTAGGATATGAAAAATGTTACGTGGCATCATATAGATGGAAAATGTTACTCTTGACTAATAATATCAAGTCAAAATAATAGCTATTCACTTGATATGTTCTTTTTTTGCAAATATTCATCATATAAAGGTGTAAGAAAATAGTCCCCCAACCCCCAATTCTTTGTATATATATTAGAGAATATTACTTGTCTTCCAAGTTATATAAAGAAATATAGTAGGAGAATTATATATTTGTAGTATTCGCAATGAATCCATGCCAGAAGTAGGGGTTCGGTTAATATTACATCATTTCCTATATATAACTGCTTAGGGCATGTTTGGCAATGTTTAAAAACATGCTTGTTTCTATTTTTTTGTTCCCTGAAACAAAAAAAAAAAAGAACAGCAACATGTTTGTTTATACTTTTGTTCATGGGATATTTTTTGTTCCTGGGAACACATTTGGACCAAAAACAAGAAACAATAAAAACTTGTTTTTTGTTTTTGAATAGTTTGTAAAAAAACACTTTTTCTTTTTTTCTCTCTCTTTCCCTTCAACCTTCGGTCAACCACCGCCGCCCCCCCCCCCCCCCCGGTCGCTAGCCACGGCCGCCACCGGACACCATGAAAAAGAGGAAAAAACCGAAAAAAAATAAAATAAACCATCGTTCAATTTTATCAAACGCATTTCTATTCTTTTTCTATTTCAAGAACACTTTTACTAAACGCTCTATATTGCTCAAAAATTGTTCCATGGAGTAGAAATACAAAAGATTATTTTTGTTCAAAAATTGTTCCCTGGAATAGAAACGTTGCCAAACGCGCCCCAACAAGCAGGGGTACAAGTTCAAAGGAGAACGTGCAATGATTCCAAAGAAATTCGAATAACCAGCAAGAGCTCTCAACAAACATCAAGACTCTTGATTTTTCGAAGAATTCAAACAACCTGAAGAAAGCGAAGAACTCGGAGATATTCAAAAAAACGTAAAGAAAGGTTCATCGAATTTCTATTGGGTGCAGTTCCAATTCCAAAGATTTCGAGAATTCAGGTTCTTCCATCATTTGATTCGAGATCAACTGCGAACATGCTCAAATTAATGTTTCTGCGAAGGAAGAAACGAAAGTTACTTGAGATTCAAGTTCAAAAATTAGAGAATATACTCACTTCTCCAATAATAATATAATTTGGCACTAATTTTGTGATCTGAAACTTAAGACTTGAAATTTATTTGTGTGCACGTACCTCACTGACAAAAGATTCAAGTTTCATTCCCCTTTGCCACGAGTCATTGTCCGAAAATAACAGAGATATGAAACATTTGAAGGTTGTTCATTCAAAATAATGAAAAGGACAAACAAAACGTCGAACGCTGCTTTCTCGTGTACCTGGTCCAGGCTAAGGTAATTGCGATGGACCCCTCACTCATTACGAAGTTGTTTGGCCTTCAGTCTTAGTTTTCTTTTATTATTATTGTTATACGGTGTAAGAACCAAAGTAGGTAGTGTGATAATATACAAGTGGACATTGAAAATATTAGAGGAATAAAATCGTCACATGATCCTCTTCGGTAGCTCTTCAAGCTTTTGTCTGAATCATGTTTATCGACCCAAAATGAGCCTTTTATCATAATTGAATATGTACGGACCTTCTGATGTGAAGAACAATAAGTAGCACCCGATATATCGAGTTGCAGTGCATTAACTGGTTAGATCATTTGGACATCATGGGAAAATCCGAAGATCCAACAGATCACATGTTCTGGACTTCCTGCTGTTAGTGCAGGCAATGATGTCTCATTATATGGAAGTGAATGGACAGGGGGGACACGACTGAACATTAGTGCAATCCAGAAAGAGACTAGTGGAAATGAATGGACAATTCTAATTGGATTCATTCTGGTGGAATGATCTAAGATTGAAGTAGACATAGTACAACTTGTCCGACACCACAACAGTGACGGGACGTACCAGAAGAAAGAACTGCTGTGCTTGGGCCGCCTAATTGAAGGAGACTGCAAACGGATGTTCAAGCAGGGGATCACGTTGTCGATGCAATAAAAATTTTGCAGATTGTGGCAAGATCGTGGTATTTTCTTTTTACGTTCATGTTTTTTTTCAATTTAATTATCTTTATTAGAGCCATTATACAATACTTTGATTGGCCACGTCAAGCCATATCACTTCATGGCAAGATGGGCGAAAAGGGATCCTGGAGAGGAGAGCCACCACAAGGACAAGATCTTTCAGGTGAAGAGAGAGAATGTTTCAATATTAAATTATACATTTATGTAACAGTTCAAACTTTTAAAATGATTGATAGTTGTCTTATAAAATTTCATATGATACTTAAGTATGAGGTCGTGAACTCAAAAGTTTTTAAGTCATATTTTTCTTTCATGCGAAGTACTAATCAAAAAGACCAAATTAAATATAAGAGAATATAATATTTAAATATTAAATCACATATTCATTAAATAATTTAAATTAGTTTCTAGCAATTTCATAATAATGATTGAGCTCCTTGATGAGCTCCTTTGTAATCATGAGAGAAAGATGATGATGATGGTGATGACTGAGCTGCTTGAGGATGACGGCGATTGAGCTCCTTTTGTCTTCTCTTTCTAGGTGAATTATCCTTTACATGATGATGGTGACTGAGCTACTTGATGATGGCGGTGATTGAGCTCTTCTTGTCTTCTCGTCCGATGTAGGTTTCCGAGAGAGAGAGCCACGATCACCATCCCCACTCAGCTGCTTGATGCTGTTGGTGATTGAGTTCTTTACGTCTTCAAGGGTATATTTTCCCCCAACAATAAAGTACAAATTATAATTTTAATCAAAATCGAACGTGAGTAATATCGATGTGCTTATAACCTTCCCAGCACGGACAAGGTTAGAGAGATTTTCCTCTGATCAGGGTTTGAGGAAAACATAAATTTCCAGTATATACATGTTTCCCTGCCTTTTGGCCTTGTGATTGATGTGTTTGATCATATCATTCTTTTGATAAAGAAAAAAAAAAAAAATATATATATATATATATATATATATGTGCAAAACAAGAGAAAGGCTCTAAAAAATTTGATACATTGAAAACATCTTACATATACATTTACCGAATTTTTCGTTGTAGCACAAAATACAAGCTGGCTAATATGGAAACATTATCAAGATTAGAGCAGCCCCATGATGTAACGAAATGATGCAGTTACTTATATGGACCAAGCCCGAGGTTTTTGTAACCTCTTTATTAGATAAGATTAAATTCGAATGAGATTAAAGTTGGTGTACCCCTAGCAAAAACAAAAAAAAACCCATGTCTAGAAAAAGAAAAAAGGTCCAATATTTTGTTTAAAAGTGAAAACAACATTCAAAATACGTGATCCGTCAAACCTCTACTGTCTACATTTTGAACTTTAAAATGACAAGTAGTATTTAGTTTCACAAGCATCGAAAGTTAGATTAGGCCAAAAGTACAATTTAAAGGAGGTGCGAAATGGAATAGGCACAAAAATCAAGCCAGCTGAGCTTATTATTAAGAAAATTAGAATATGATACTAATGATGGTGGCTTCAGCCACTAGCAAGGATTGTCCACACTGAGTTTTTTTATTATTTATTTTTTAACCTTTTTAATCTAATTAACTTGTATGTTTATTTTTTTTAATCTTTTTTATTTTTTTAGTTTTAGCTTTTTATGCTTTATATGTTGATTACACCCTTCAATGGGAAACATAAGCAAACATAAGCTCAAGATATTAATAAAAAATGGCCACATAGGATTTCCGTCCAAATAAATCGGAGTTGATACTGAAAAGATCGTTTCATAGAAAACTTGACACTTAAGTGTTTCATAAGAATTTGTTTACGCTAAAGGCAGTATTGTACACAACATTTGACATTTCCGGTATTCTTCTCCCTATAAAAACCTTTGACTTTATTTTTTCAATTCATTGTCAGACAATATAGATAAACTGCTCTTGTGCTATAGAATGTTCCAAGATTGTGAAAATTTCTATTTTCTATCAAAAGCATATAAAAAATATAAGAGATATAAAAGACACAAAACAAATTATAGTGTTTCGGCTCCGTCCAATTGGCCTGTATTTACTTTTTCAGTTCTAACAATCCAAGATTGCTGGAATCTATCATATGATTTTTCAGATGTTCATAACAAGTATAGAACTTGCTGCTTCCACAAAGGTGGTTTTGCCCTACCTTGTTACAGAAATAAGCACTTCTCACCATGCTCAAGCATTAGGGAAAGCTCACACCCTTAACAAAGAGAATAAAGTCTAAATTCACTCGGTTTTAAACGTAGGGAGGGTTGTTTGTGAGCTTGTTTTAGCTGACAAAGCCCTCCAAGCCTGATTTGACCGCCGGAGACTCCATTCGGCAAAATAGTCTTCTGCCACTTACGTCCTACAAAATATCTGCTGTTGTTAAGTAATGGACAGTTTCTCCGATGGAACGAACGATTTCGGCCGCCTGTCTAACATTTTGCTGGTCAGCCAGAAATGACAAAAGTGTTTTGATAATTTTCCAAGGGCTTTTGGTGAATCCAATGCTTGAAAACAGTTGTAGAATAAATTGAATAAAAGAATCTTGAGTCTTCTCTCTAGGAATATAAATGAGTGCAATAGTAACTATCTTCTTCACCTTAGGCAACTCGGTCCTTCAAGCCGTTGACGTCCTCATATCTTTTAGATTGTAGAATTCACATTTCCACTACTTAACTACCTTCTATAACATCAATTTCAATTTTGACACATTTCCCGTTCAATATTCTCCTTCTGTGTGCATCTGGTACCCGTATTTGTAATCCATGGATTAAAGATGGAGAAAAATATGACACAAAAGGCAAAGTGGTACCGGTTGAGAATGTTGGGATCCTTGCGTTTAAAAAAGACTGACAGCATGTACATGTCACCATTGACCGAATCATGTAAAAATGCCATCACCCTTTTTCCTTCCATTTACATAGCCGACACGACACTTAAATACCTTTTGGACCATAAATTGGGCGACCATAAGCAAGATAACACAACATCGAACTCGTGGAAGATGACCTTATAGTAGTTCAAGAAAAACAAGCTACAACGACAATACATGATAATTGATCGTGACAAGATAGAATTGAAATCTACAGGAAAGTTTCAAAGTAGAAATTTAACTTCTAAGACTTGGAATTGAATTACTTAGTTTTTAAGTACAAGACGGATGAGAGACTCTTCGGCTTCTTTTTAATAGATTCACTTTCTCGAGTTTCGTTGTTTGTTGGAAGCAATCTTAACCTTCACATCATAGATGAAATCATTCAAGTTATTCTCCGACGACCCATTGGGACCCAATGCATCGTCAAGAGTCTTCCTCACCTCTCTCACCTTCTTCCTCAGCTCATCGGCCGATCCACCTGTCATCAACCGCCTAATCTTCTGACCAACCTCCCCTCTTGTGACCGACTTCTTGTCCCTCAGGTCGACCCCAATTCCCCAGTCGTCGACCACCAATTTCCGATTTGTCAATTGGTCGGTCAACAGGGGGAAGCACAACATCGGAACGCAGCACCATATGCTCTCCAATATCGAATTCCACCCGCAATGCGTCAAAAAACCTCCCATCGATGAGTGCGATAATACTTCAATTTGGCAACACCATGGTACGATCAATCCTTTGCCCTTGATCTGGTCACGAAATCCGGGAGGCAACGGCTCAGATTCGACTGAGCTCACTATGTCGGGACGAAGCACCCAAATGAAGCTTACTTCACTATGCAAAAGCCCATAAGCTATCTCCCGGATGTCTTGCTTACTAGCATGAGCATAGCTTCCAAATGAGACGTACAAAACCGACCCAGTTGGCTTGGCGCTGAGCCACTCGGTGCAATTTAACTCAGACAACAGGCTCGTAGCCACGGGGCTCTTGGTGAACCCAGTCGGGAATATAGGGCCGATCGCGTAAACCGGTTGTTCCTTTTGCAAGGCCGATAGGGTATCCAGCTCGAGCTCTTGGACCGTGTTACAAATGATCACGTCTGCTTTCTTCACGTCCTCGAAGGCCTTGTATATGATCCGGTGGACCGCCGTCCATGTATTGGTGGCTTGGAGGTATGATGGTAAGTCCTTCCGTTGGATCGACCAGACCCCCGGGACGTAATCGATGGCGTCTTCAAGATTATCTGATTATTTTCACCATGTAAGAAAGAAATGCTAGTGTCTGGAGGTGGGGTCCTACTTTTATTTCTCTACTTTGAATAGCAAGTTGGAAGGAACAAAAAAGACGGGGAGTGCACAGACATATAAAGACGGCTCGTGTGCATGTATATGGCTAGATTTCACCCCTGAATTGTTTGAATTGCGGTCAACGTCAAATTATCATGTACTTGACTCTTATAGGACCATATCCAGAAATTCATGACTAGGCTTTTTTTTTTAATGGGATTATATGTCCAGAGATTACTCATTAACTCAATTGTCTTAATAATATATATGATTAATCATATGAATGGTCTTGTCTATTTTAGTGCAACTCCAGAAGTGGATATTTTCGTATTGATAAATTAGTATAAACACCAATAAGGTATTAATCTAAATGGTAAGTGAGTTTACTCTTCTACTTATGATATGTGACTCAAGCCTTCTTGAGAGCATGTTAATATAATAAATTAAAAAAATATCCTGAATGAATTGGCTTGTGTGGAGAGTGCACTTTTAACATTGTCCAAGGAGGTGGAGCAATTGAGGTGCATGCAAGTCGACCCAAATACCACCAAACCATTATACCTGTTAGACCAAGTACTTAAGTTAGTATGTACCTGGGGCTCCAAATTGACCGTTAATGCGTAGAAGGTCCATATGATAATACAGAGTGAACACCAAAGCTGGTTCGGTCCAAAAGGAGATATTGACAAGATTGTACTTCGCGCAAATCATTGAAGACCAGACGTAGAAGGTGTCAACTATCAAGCAGTTCACTGGCGGCTCCGATAAGGCCAATTTCCCGACGAGTTCATCCACGTGAGCTGACATCACGTGTAGGACGCCCTCCATGAATTGGTCATGGTGGAGCGACCGGTCGAACCCTAGGGGGAAGCCGTCGCTGACCGTCGCATAGCGTATGTCGAGGCCAGATTTCCGGGCTCCAGCGAAGATGTCCTCAGCTTCAGGGTCGTGGTTGTTGTGGCGGGATTTGGTTATGTGGTGGTGAACGTATTGAGTGTTGACAAAGGTGATGGTGAAGCCCTTTGTTGCAAGCTTCGTGGCAAGATGGACAGAAGGGATGACATGGCCTTGGAGAGGATACGGCATCAGGAGGGCATGAGGCTTTTGGTGATTGTTCTCCATTTTCTGCTTCTCTGTATAGAGAGAGAGAGAGAGAGAGAGAGAGAGAGAGAGAGCATCTGCTAATACATAGTTGAGAAGTGAGGGATGGGTCATATAGATGAGATTGGCATATGTGGAGAAGTCTCAGATTAGAACAAGAAGTGACCTTAGAAGTCAGGAGCTAATTGGTTGATTGATGATGAGGAGGAGGAGTAGCGGCTTTCGTATACTCACCCTAACCTCAATGTTTCTTCGGGACGGTCCACAATCCACGTGTATGACGTTATGTTCCTATTGACTAGGTCAAATCTACGTTTATTCCCCTCAAAGCAGGACGCGCACCCGACTCTACTAGAAAATACATTTTTTTCAATGACTAATTTTGTCAATTATATTATTCATAGAATAGTAGTTTATTGGGTCAAGAGATATGGACGTGTGGTCACTTTTTATAGTTTCAGATTTTCATTGAGACGGTGAGTTTCCGAGCATGCCTATCATCTGCCCCTCTTCCTTGTTTTTTTCTTCATTTTTGGGGCCGACCTCCTCTTCCTTTCTTTCTTTTTTCCGAAGAAAAACTCTTCCTAGCCCATGAATATCAAACATTAATGTACTATGGCTTGTATGTAAAACATGACAAAGCGATCCACATTCGATATAGCATTCCAATGTCACGTAAAAGCAAGCCATTCAATGTTAAGATTTGTTTCTTTGAAATTTAGACCGGAAGTTACTTTCATCTTCATTATAATATGCATTCACTTTATCTGAAATTGACGGGCCTAATTGATTCAAAAGTCACCAACTTAAATCATTTTCCCTAATTTATCCCAAACTTTCTGTGTCTGAAAAAATTAACAATTTATTATCTAATCTCAAATCTGCTCCAGTTTACCCTTCATTCACAATGTCAATTTCATATTAATAAAAACTTTACGTCACTGAGGTAACATGAAAATTATCTCCAAAAAGAAAACAGCTCTTTGACATGAAAATCAGGGAAATTAGGATAACAAATTTGTTTAAGACAATTACCAACTCAAATTTGCCTCCTTTAACCCTTCTTCTAAAAATTGGCATTAATTATCCGACATGGCATTTACACATCAATAACAAATCTGGATCATGGTGAAGTAAACTTGGGATATTTTCAGGTAAAAACAAATTTCAGAACAAATTTAGGTCTTAAATTAAATTTAGAGTTTTTTCGACAAAAAAAAGTTCGGGTAATGAATTGTATGAACAAGTCCAATTAGTGGAGCATGAATTGCTAAGGGAAAAAAAAAAAAAGAGATAGGCTATCTAAAGCCGACGAGCCTCTAGGTTAATCCAAATAACTTCAATTGTGATAAGTAATCCAATCAATTAGAAAGGCACCTTTCGCCGCTAACAAGAGACAAAACGCAGTGAAACAAAAAGGAATAAGGGATAATCCAAGGACGCAAAAGGCATCAAAAGTCAGACGAATCAATGCCCTAAGTCTAGAAGAATCCAAGGCCCTTTTCCTTGTCGAGGCACAAGAAAATATTTTGGATGCGGAGAGTAAAGGCATATACATCAAAATTGTACGCATAACAACCAAAAACTCGAGCTGAATTAAATGTGCAATTACCACAACAGCCTACATTCATACCGCTCTCTAGAAATCAATAGATACCTCCAGCTCAAGGACGAGTGCATGTCCTAACCTAAGAAGAAGTGGAAGCTTCATGAGCAATAATTATAGGTATAGTCTCTGTCTGTGGAAACAAAAAATATACTTTATTTGACATGGGTGCAAACCATTCATTTGTATCAACAAGAGTGTAGGCAAGAGTCTAGCCCGCTAGAGATATCCCTTAACAAATCTACCCTATTAAAAGATATCATTCCATCCACCTTAACATGCAAGGGTTGCCTCTGCCTGTAGTAAGTGGTAGAGAGCAGGTAATAGATTTAGTTGTCTTAACCATGTATGATTTTGACATCATAATAGGCATGGATTGGCTTAGTAGATAAAGGGCCAAGATGGAATGTCACAATAACATAATACAATTTAATCCGCCAAGCCAATCTAGTTATGAATTTTATATAAATGAGACTAGTCCCTCCTTGGTAGTGATTTCCACACTTGAAGCACGTCAACTTTTAAGTGATGAAAGCTAAGAATATCTTACAGCAGTAAGGTTGAAGCTTATAAGGAAGCCAAACTTGAATAAATACATATATTTTAGGAGCTTCTAGACATATTATCGATATTTTAAATCAGGAAGTTGAATTTGCAATTAAATTGGCACCTAGAATGGAACCAATATTTAAAGCTCTATAAGAATGGCATTAATAGAGTTAAAGGAGTTGAAGGTGCAACTACATGAGTTATTGAATAAAGAACTCATAAGGCCTAGTGAATCATCATAGGATACATCAATATTATTCGTAAAGAAAAAAGATGGATCCTTACATTTATGTGTTGATCATCGACAAATAAATTAGGTAATGATTAAGAATACAAATCCATTACCAAGAACCGATGACTCATTTAATCGGTTGTAAGGAATGTTTGTATTCTCTAAGATTAACCTGATGTTAGGATACCATTAGCTAAAGTTAGGGAAAAATATGTTCCCAAGATGGCTTGTAGAACTCCACATGGACATTATGGAGTTCTTGGTAATGCCATTAGGTCTGACAAATTTACCCATTGCATTCATGGATTGAATGAATAGGGTGGTTAAGTCATATCTAGATCAATTTATTAAATCTTCATAGATGATATCCTAGTGTATTCTAAATAACCCAAAGAACACGAGCAACATTCAAAGTTGTGCTTCAAACACTTAGAGAATACACATTATATGTAAAATTTAGTAAATGCAAATTTTGGCTAGATCATTTAGTATTCTTGAGTCATGTAGTAACAAAAGAAGGAATAGACGACTGCAGTGAAGCTGGGGCCTTCATCCATCTATTTTCATGTAATCCGTGTAATAGAAGGTTCTTGCTAGTTGTTTGTTGCTTTTAGTCTTTAGTGGCCCATGATTTAGGCCTTCTTTTATTTTGTAACCACGACAACCTTTCACTCATAATTGATATTGGCTAATGTCATTATTAGTGCGAGTTTTGTGGTGTCGGGTTTGCTTATATTATATAAGTCCATTTGGTAAAAGTCAATATAAAGCTTACCTTACCAAAAAAAAAAAGGAATATCGTAAATCTAACAAAGGTCAAGAAAATCATTAATTGGCCTAGACCTACCATAGTAACTAAAGTTCAAAATTTATTAAGTCTCGATAGATACTATCAACAATTCATAGAAGAATTCTCACGAATCGCAACCTCTTTGACCTAGCCAACAAAGAGAGGTGCTAAGCTTGAATGGAGTAAAGAAGGTGAGGAAAGTTTCTTAGAGCTTAAGAAAAACCGATCGTGGCATCTGTTTTAACTATACTATTAGGATCTGGAGGATTTGTAATGTACAAAGATGTTTCTCATAGAAGACTCTATAGTGTTTTGACGGAATACGGAAAAGTGATGCATATGCCTTAAGACAATTAAAGCCCTATTAACTAAAGTACCTAATACTTGATTTGGAATTGATGGTGATAGTATTTATCTTAAATATATAGAGACACTACTTATACGAAGAAAAGTTCAAGATCTATACAGACTATAAGAACTTAAATTACTTGTTTTCTCAAAAGGAACTGAATATGAGACAAAGATGGTGGTGGAGTTATTAAATGATTATGATTTTGTGTCCTTGGGGAAGGAAAATAAAGTAGCTGGCCTCTTGGTTGAAAATCAACAATGGAGGTAGCCAATATGATCGTCAAGTAAGAAAGCTAATTAATGAATTTTCAAATGTTGAGCATAGAACATAGGTGGACAATCTAACTAATGTATTGCTACCATGAGAATCGAACCAAAATTTATATAAAAAGTTGAAGCCGAATGACACTTTGACCTTGAAGTTGCAAGAATTCATGAGGAAATGATGAGAGGAAACAAGTCCGAATTTCATAAGACGGATGATGGCACCATTAAGTTTCGGGGATGCTCATGTGTGCCTAGTAAAGAATAGCTAAAAAGAGAGATATTATCGAAGGCTCATCACATTAACAGTAACATTCACCCAAGAGGTACAAAAATGTATCAGGATCTTCGCCAACATTATTGGTAAAATGGAATAAAATGTTATATAGCCCAATATGTCTCACAATGTCTTATCTCGCAAGGATGCTTAAGCCATTAAAAATCCTGCAATGATAATGGAATCATATAACAATAGATTTTGATGCAAGGTTTATCAAGAATTTCAAGTGGACAGGATTCCATTTGGGTAATAGTGGATCATCTATTGAAATCTAAGCATTTTCTAGTAGAAAGACAAGATTTCTCATTAGAAAAGTATGTTGAACTATTATTGACACCTAAATTTTGACAACTCAATTAGGTTTATATTGCATAAAAAGTATTAATTATTGAATTCCTAAACAAAATATTTTTAAATAATATTGCATAGCATTTAGCATCAAACCAACAGTGGTACAAACCAAAATCAGCCGCGTGGGCCTAGCCCGCATTCCAAGGGAATTTTGACCATCACTAGGGGGAGAGCCAAAAATTCCAGCCCTTAAGTTGGATAATTTGAGCCTTAATTGAAGGAAATTTAGCTCATTAATTTGTCACGCCTTGAAATTGATCGGAATATGCTATAGAAATAAGTTAAGATCTGCAAATTCCAAGCCCACAAGCTAAGGAATTTCAGCCAACCCACTCTAGGAGAAGGCTTGGCCAAATTCCAGCATTTATTTAAGATTAATTTGTGCAATTTGACCCTTTAATAACTTAATTGATAGAACTTTTAAAGTCTATGGTCAATTGTGCAAATACCAGAGACTCAAGGTCCTCATCTCACATAAATAAATACCTCAGGGTTTCCAGATCGTCCTTCAGAATTTCGCAACACACATAGAAAAAATACGAGAGCACGCAAGCAAGAGGAGTAAACCAATCACCTCCTCCGACAGCTAAACTAGCCCCAAACTGCCGACCACACCAAACCTCTCCACGGCCAGACCTGTGGTTATGGATCTTTAGCCAGCCGTGACCCCGCTACCGACCTACCATCAACCGCCAGCTCCTCATGTCTATTGCTAGCCCAAGTCTCGTTGTTCTCCGCTAGAGCCAAAACCGTTGCTACCATTGCTACCACTACTACCTCGACGTCGCCGTGCCATGCCATGATAACTCGCCACTGCTCATTCACCGAAGACCTGACGCAACCACCCTCCCTAACCTGCCAACCATCATACATCAGCTATTCGCGGACCATGCGTTCAACATATCACCAAAGCCGTGATCTAGCCCCGTTGGCAAGGTTTCCCCCTTCAGCGATTTGATGCTGCCCAGTGTGATCGAAAGCTACTGTTCAGCCTATTGCCTAGCACCTCAACTCATCGTAAGGCCAGCGGGAAGTTGGCATTGTGTGAAGCCAACCACAAACCCATACTGGCTAATCGCCTTCATCACCGTCAACCCACTGCTAGAGCCATGCCCTTGGACACCTGCCGTTCGTCACTTCTCAGCCACAACTAAGCCTCACGTGTTGCTTGTCCCGTGTCGCATAACCATTGCCTTAACCTTACACCGTCGTTGCCCCCCATGGTAATGTGCCGCTTGCCAGCCACCCCCTACGCATAGAGCCACCCTATCGATCGCCGCGTCTCGATCCACTGCCCAAAAGTTCGAAACATGATCCATAATGTACTTTCTAATTAGGAAATTATCCAATTATCCAATTTTATTTTTGATAATATTGCCTAATTTAAAGATTGCATGTCCCAATTGGATAATTAAGATTGCATGAAAATATTATATGCAAATATTCCCGTTGTAGCCTTCTAAATTAGGAAAGTTTCCTAAGTCGACCATGTGCCTAGAATTGCCGGACCAATCACCACTCCCGTGATGGTATGGTTAAAACCAATCTCCACTCCCGTGATGGGTGGATTCATTGTATACGTGGACCACATAGGAATAGTCGCCATCATCACTCCTACTGTTATCAATTAGGAAGATGAGTTTGCTATGGTAAATAAAAAAGATCCTCTTTTGGAGGACATTGCCACTGTTGGAGTTCGACTCAAACTACAAAGGGATAGTAGTTAACATACCCTCGACTAATGATCACATAGTGATTGAGATTCCTCAGCCTTACACTTACGATAACGATAAAGCAGTGCCTTGGTCTTGTGACATCAATGTGAACCTGTCACCAGATCGGGCTCACTTATGCTCAAGCCAACATGCAACCCTCAAAGCTCGTCACTGATGAAGAGGCGAAAAAAAAAAATTACGGCAACCAAAGCTAGCGACTACAATGTAATACACCAATTGCAAAAGCTCCATGCTTAGATATCATTACTTGATCTTTCATAGACCTTGTCAAAGTATCAGAGCCCTTGATGAAAGTCCTAAGTGAAGCACATGTTCCAAAAACCACAAAAGAGGATAAGCTAAAGGACTTCATGGGATTAGTCTTGCTCAAATACCTCATAGCCTTTTTTGATGAAGAGTTTTCAATAAAAGGAAAAGGTCACAACAAGGAACTTTACATCTCTGTTAAGTGCAAAGCCTCACATCTTGTTCAAGTTCTTGTCGACGATGGGTCCTTTAACATATGTCCACTAGCAACACTTCAACGAATCAAGATTGACTCATCCCGGATTCATGTGATCGAGACTTCCTATCTAAGCTTTTGACGGAACTAGAAAGGAAGTAATGAGAAAAATCAACCTGGATGTTCAAATTAGTTCAATCATCTTTAATATCTCATTTCAAGTGATCGATATTCCCATGGCATTCAACTTCTTATTAGGGCATCCGTGGATTGATAACACTGGAACCATACCATCTAGTCTGCATCAGAGCGTCAAGTATATGATAAAAGGGAAGTTAATCATGGTCCTCGGTGAGGAAGACCACCGCATCTTCCATGAAACAGCGATCCCTACATCAAGCGAGCAAGAAAAGTCAAGCCAAGTACCGGTCACTTGAACTCATTTCAACCATACATTTGATGCAAGCTTCAATTACTCCTACCCTCGATGTATCAAAAGTCTCGGTCATAGTACTCAAGGTAATGACCGGAAATAGTTATGCTCTTGACAAGGGACTTGATAGAAAATGTCGAGGGATGCACACACTTGTTCAATCTTCTAGAAAGCCTCACTTGAATATCATGGAAAGGATTCCTCCACTATTAAAAGTAGCAAACCAGATGAAATGAAGCCATTGCCTCCACCAATCCAACAGTCATTTTCTGGCCCTGTGAAGATAATGTTCAATGAAGAACGGATGTTCTATGTTTTGGCTTCTACTTTCTCAGCTAACTTGGATGTACTCACCACCTCCAAGTGTTCAAGATAGACAAAGAGTCGCCAAAGGAACTTGTAGGAAGATCTACCCTTTAATTCTTTTTTCTAAATTTTTTAATAATCCCCTACATGGGAACCTTCCCTCATTTTTCCAAGAGTATTGTTTAGAGTTAGGTTTGCAATTTAAATTCTACAAGTCTCATTTAAATAATTGTAATTCATCTTAATTATTCAAATGGATTTACAAAAAAAATTCAATGACATGTTGGGATACACCAGATCAGTCCAATAAAGATATGTGACAATGAAAATACACATATCATCCATGGAGAATGCCGAGTCCTAGGCTTTCTCATGTCCATTTGCTTTAAATCCTTTCTAAAAATCCCTTAAAAATTTTCAAAATTCGAAAAATAATAGATTTTTTTGAGAAAATGTAAATTGCATACCGAATTAATCTTGTGTGTTTTTCTAACACTTTTATAAAAGCCTCATAAACCAATTTGTCGCAATGGTCAAAAGTGACACATTCGAATCTTACCTCCAAGAAATAAATAGCATACAATAAGCATGACAAGTCTCAACTTTAGTTGACCGACCCAAGTGCCCAATTCCATTAGGTAGGGGTAATACGGAGATACTGCCCCCTCTCCACAAATAGAGGTTAGAATTGAACCAAATTGATAGAAGGTGCACCAAGGCATTATGCCACAATCAATGTTACCAACAAAGAGTGGCACAATTATTCAATAAGAAGGTGAGACGTAAACATTTCACAAAAGACCTAATCCGAAGAAAGGTTCTATCATTGTTTCCTAAGATAGAAGGCAAGTTTGCCCCTAATTACAGAGGTCCCTACTCGTGAAGAAAGCACTTCTTGATGGTGCCCTTATCCTAACCAAAATGGACGGTCGAGTATTCTCTAATGTAGTTAATTCTAATTTTGTGAAGAAGTATTACCCTTGAATATACCAGTCCTTTATTTAGAGTTGGTAGGGATGTTCTTTCGTGAATAATTTTGAATCTTTGCACTGCAATTTGAATTATTATCCAGATTCAAGAAAGTGTTGTTTGAAAATTTCTCAAACACGAAACTGACTTAATGCCATGTAATGTGTGAATTGCTTGATTCCACTAAGGAGGTGTGTCGAGATGATGAAAGGCAAGCCAAACATTGTCCATTATACACTTGTAGCGAAAAAGTTACATGTCCTAAGGTAAAGGGTTATCTCACAAAAAGTATGGCAGCTAAAATGATGAGACACTCCTCTTCTTCAAACACTGCATGTTTCTATTATTTAACCTCTTTGAGGCCATACATTGGAATATTTCATTTTATACTACCATTGTTAGGAATCGCCCCACATCGGGGCAAATTAGAGGTGAATTTGTACCATTAATGCCAAAAGATGAGGAAAATATATGGAAATTTCTTGCTTGCACTTGCATTAATATTGGTGTGTTGTTATTACACGTAAAATTGAACAATAAATTAAGTGTCTTAGGATGAGGAAGAGTAATTATTTTTCTATCCTAAACAACCTCATCCCTTACTAGCTACTTTAAGCCTATAATTTCCTTTCAATTAAACACATGTTAGTGATCTTCTTCTATGTTGGGGCAAGGCAAGAATCAAAGACATTTGAGGGAACATGACACAAGCGCCAGTCAAAGATAAATATGCATCAACCCAAACATATTATACCATTCAAACTTGTCTACTCTAGTCCATAGATTAAGTAAAAGAAAAAAACAATATAAAAATGGGTCATGAAAATGCAACGTGCCCTACAAAAGTAATGACCAAACCAAAAGAAATTGAAGAAGACCTAGGGGCAGAAAAAATATTTTGCCTCATAAAAGTAAGGCCGATGCGTATAGAATGTCATGGCCAAAGGTCAGAATAAGTAAAAGTCAACCCTCAATATGGGTTTCCCCACACTCACAAAATACTGAATGGAGCACTCTTGTAATAAAATATTGTCTGATGGACTTGTAATTAAATAACATCCCCGGTGGAGCCAAATTTGGTAGCTTAAAAAGCCAAACTCTAGAAACAACACTTCAGTGGAAAAGAAGATCGGTGACAATTTTGAGATGATCACCGACTTTTCATCTTATACATACTTTTTTAGCCTAATGATACAGTCGTTTCTCACCCCTGAATTAATGTAGGATTCGAATGTTTTAAACATAGCTTGAAAAAATGCAAGCAAGATTAATTCTGTCTCATTTTACAAGGTTTTTGACTTGCAAATCTGGAGACATTCATTGAAGATTTTTTTTTTTAAGCCTCGACTCAAAGAGTGTTCTTTGCTTAGCCAATGACCAAACTCACATTACAGTCCTTTAAAAGACCTCTCGTATTAGTAAGGTTGTACCTCTTACAAGCATACCTGGTCCCTTGTTGGCGTGACAATAGCAATTAGGGAGTGATTTCTAAAAATAACTTTCCCCAGCAAGAGTAAGAAAATATCCTTTCTTATCAAAAGTTTTTCTTTTCTAATCAAAAGTCTCTCTTTGGCCTCTTTAAAGTAAATTCCATGTTGTGAGTGGTAACTATCTTTTATTAAACAATCTTCCCTAGCGGAAGTTCAAAAATGCAACCTTTATGCATGAATCGATAAATCTCTTGATTTACATAAACATGTTTTCTCTTTATTGACCATGTTTAATAGAAGATAAATGTTTAAAAGATTTGGGGCACATCCTAAGTAAGTATTCTTTACCCTTCTAGTCTTCATGACCTCTATTCAACATGTATATATGATTTACCCTTGTGAGCACATGCATGTTGTGCACCCTAACTATGTTCAACGAGAATCAAAGTGACATGGAGCATCTCTTAGGTAAATAGGCCCCTACCCTTTCATTTTCACTCCATTGTAGCCTTTATGCAATCGTATCCAACAACAGACATTGTTTTCAAGTGATACAGGACACCTCCCAAGTAAGTAAGCCCCGACCATTTGATTTTCACTCAAATGCAGCCTTTATGTAATATTTTTTGACAGGAGACATCATTTTAATCATTCTTTTCTAATGCAGCTATATGCATTTTAGTTGACAAGAGTATTATTTTATAATGCAGCCTCTATACATCACTTTCTGACAATGGATATTCTTTTCTAATACACCTTTTATGCATCGCTATCCGACAAGAGACATTCCTTTCTAATGCAGATTGTATTTTGTATGCATCACTATCCGATAATGGGTATTCCTCAGAAAATTTAATACAGCATTACCGCGATAGGGAGAACCCTTTCAATCAATGTCCAATAGGAGACACCTTCCCAATCTTATGTCTAATGGGGGATGCCTTTTGATCAAATGCCCAGAAGGGGACACCTCTCCATTTCTGCTCGACAAGGGGCACCTTGAAACAACGTCCAACAATGGATGTCTTTTCCAACAAATGCACGAAAGGGAGCACTCATCTCCATTGATGTCCAATAAAGGACACTTTTTTTTCAAATTAATTCCAATTAGAGACTCTTTCCCAAGTATAGCATTATGGCAACAAGTCCGTCAAGAAACGCATTCAAATGCAAAACTTGTCAACTTTATGTCCAACATAAGACACATTTATGTGAATATAGGCACTTGCTAGCCAAATGCGCCTTTATTCCTAACACAACCTTGACATGAAAGACAAGACTATGGAATTCATACTCCAAAGTTGCTTTCAGACCGAATGTACCTAAGCATTTATCAAGATAATCCTCAATGCCTCGGAATTGAAGATACACGAGTCTATGTGATATCTCTTTCAACCATATTTTAACCATCCAAAAATGCTTTGGATCGAGTGTACCTAAGTATTTATCTGGACAATCTCAGCATTTCAAACCCCCGCGGATTTGAGTTGAACAGTGATCAAACTTTCTAAATTTTTAGACTAGGTGTACCTGAGCATTTATCAAGATAGTCTTAAAATTTGAACCAGTATGTATCTTCAATAGGTATTCTCCTTTTTCTTCAACTAAGTGTACCTAAGCATTTGTCAAGATAGTCTAGAAGTTTTCGAGAACTATCTATAAGTCATCAGACATTTCCATCGCGAACTAGGTATACCTAAACATTTATTGGGATGGTTCCGAAATTCTTAGACTAAGTTTACTTAAGCATCTATCAAGATGGTGCCCCCCCCCCCCCTTTTCTTGGCCAGGTGTACCTGAGCATTTATCAAGATAATCAAGAATCCCTAGGAATGATCTGTGTGATAGCAGATATTTCCTTTTTCTCGTGAACCCTATGAACCTAAGCATTTATGAATATGCTTCCACAACCTTTACTACGGAGGTAGTTGAAACCTAATCTCAATATCCTCACTTGAAGGACTTTTCTCTCGACGCTCAGTTAATTCCAAATATCAATAATATTAACCCCAGGGAATACTTGAGTCATCAAGATATATTTAACACATTGGACCGGTTGTACCTGAAAATCTATCAAAACGATCCCAAAACTTCATTACCCTTGAACACCTGTGCCTTTGTTGAGACATTTCCCTCCCTCAAAAATCATACTCCTAATTAGCTAGTGAGTAGAATGTTATCTCTTCCACTGCATGAACGTGCATCATACTATATCGGCATTCAATAACTTGTGAGTTGTTTGGTGCTTAGTTAGAAAAAATTGCTTGCTAAGCTTCTTCCTTACCATTTATAGTGCCACATTTTTCAAATATTTAGTATGGCAAGCTTCCCAGTGGATCCAGCTGCTCATTATAGAGTCCCATACGATTCTAGTTTTGACTTCAAAGAATTCACCTCCTCCGACTTCCCAACCATCGTGTTCATATACATAGAAAATGTTTTACCCATCAATGTTGGTTTGCTTATGAGCCAAGTCAATTACAAGTTTTATGCTATCTATGCTAAGCATGGCAACGGTTGGATAGGCCCCTTCCAATTCTAATAAACCTCCACGGCAGTAGAGACGGATCTAATAGGGATGAATGATACCCGAGGGAAGGGTTAGTTGTATTTTGTAAAGCATGGGGATGCCTACAGGTTAACGGCAATGCTAGCTTTAAAACGACAAGTGTAACGGTTAGTTGTATTTTTTCAAGCAAGGGATGCCTACAGGTTAACGGCAATGCTAGCTTTGAAGCAACAAGTGTTTTCGCATAGTACGTCGATAGGGAGATTGTATAGCCATTTTATGTCTTTATTCCTTCACTGTCGTCATGTAAATGTGGTCGTATTATTGTAAATGAAGTTGGGTCGACATATGCAGGTGATCTGATGTGTTTATTTGCCTCTTCCCCACCAATGAATATTCCGTTCACTTCCGCTGTGATTGGCACATGAGACATACCTCAATAGTAAGTTGAAATGAGATGATTAGGTGAATGCATGCCAAAATGGAGTAACATCGGTTTGAGTGGCTCCCAATCTAGGGCGAAGAGAAAGAGTGCCCTTTCAATGATAATTTGCGGCGCCTTATGTAGAGTCGGTTGCCCTTACATATGGGGTCTATATACGATTTTCTAACTTCCAGGAAATTAGTGTTCAACTCGCGCAACATAGATGTGATGTTCATATTGAGTTGCCTATAATTTCATATTTTACCTGCCCATGCAAACTAGTACTCCCATCTCATTCTAATCTAATCCATAGTCTTACTTAAAGTGTACAAGGAAGCTTATTTTATGTGGTACTTGTAATGGGACAATTGCCGTTTAAGTCCTAAACCTTTACCTACTTTGCCGAATCAGTCCTAAACCTTTTTTTTTATGCCAAATGAGTCCTAAACCTTTTGCAACTTTGCCGATTAAGTCCTTCCGGTGGATTTTGGCCGGAAAATGCCTACATGGCGATGACGTGGCGTTACCGGCCGTCGCCGGCGACAACGTGGTCAAAACGACGTCGTTTTGGCTAAAAATTTGTTTCTCCGTAATCCATCGTCTTCCTCAAGCCTCCACAACCCTAGCCGCCGCTCCGGTGAATTGACGGCCACGGCGGAAGGGGCCAAGCCCCAGCCGCCGCAACCCTCGCCCACGGCTGGCGAAGGCCGGCCCCGCCAGCCAAGCTCCTCGCAGATCTGGGCGAGGGAGCTCCCAGATCTGCGAGGGAGGTTCCCTCGCACAGAGTTGCAGATCTATGCGAGGGAGCTCCTCGCACAGAGCTGCAGATCTGTGCAAGGGACTCCCCTCTGTGCGAGGGAGCTCGCACAGCACCTCCCTCGCAGATCTGGGCGAGGGAGCTCCCAGATCTGCGAGGGAGACTTCCTCGCACTGCTGCGAGGGACTCCCCTCCCTCGCACAGCAGCTCCCTCGCACGCCTGGCCCTCGCCGGTGGCTCCGGCGAGGACGGCGGCGGCCACCCCTGCCCTCGCCCGCGGCCGGCGAGGGCCGGGCCGCCTATTTGGAGTGGCCGGTGAGCTCCGGCGGAGGAGCTCGCCGGCCTCCTTTTTTTTTGAAAAAATAAGGAAAAAAAGAAAAAAATCAAATTTTTTGAATTTTTGCCACGTGGCCGCCATGTCATTGCCGGTGAGCTCCGGTCGTGCCACGTCGTCGCCACGTCAGCATTCTCCGATCAAAATCCGCCGGAAAGACTTAATCGGTAAAGTTGTAAAAGGTTTAGGACTTATTTAGCATAAAAAAAAAAGGTTTAGGACTGAATCAGCAAAGTAGCAAAAGGTTTAGGACCTTATTTGGCAATTGTCCCTACTTGTAATTATTATCAACCTATAAGACGTTAAAGACTCGGATTAGATGAAGTTGCAACTATCTAATAATAAGGTAACGAAAGGATAATTAATTATTTCTCTTTCCTTCTCAAAATGGGAAAGAAAAGAAATCCATTCTTTCAGGAAGGCAAAGCAAGAGTGATTTGGCAATAATTCTTACCATCAAAGACAGAATTTTCTCATTGCCACCATTACATTTTTCACAAAGTGGCAATGTGGACGATCCGTTACTTCAAAAAAAGCATCCACCAAATCATGGTCTCTAATATCTTGTTAGTAGGCATTGAAAACTTGCTTGAAACAGTTCTCATTCTTTTGCTACACCAGTTACAGGAAGATGAAACGAAGTAAAACTAACAATTGTCCACATTAGTAGAGGTTAACAATGTACAAATAAGGTAGCCCCAAAAAAATTTAAATTTTTAGATACAGAGGTCACTAACATTCGCTCATGTCTATTTTTGTACAACCGAGCGAGTCATCTGTGAGGAAACTTTCTGCACATCGCCGAACTTCTCAAGACTTGCATTCAGTGCCTTGAGCCAGTTAATTGGGAAGACGACTAAAAACGGGTCCAATTTATTCCCCTTGTACCACACCGAGATACAACCAAGTAAAATGTCAGTGTAACCACAACATTAGGCGCTTTCAAGCTTCAACTGTAGATCCAGATTCTTTCTTGTCCATTCCAAAGAAAGAGCAATTTTGAAATGCATCCAAACTGCTAGCCATCAGACGGTTCAAGCTACTGAGACTGTCACTTAAAATTAGATCTTCTGCATGGTATTTTGAAGATGGTATATCCAAATCCAAAGGTCCTAACGAGTCGGGCTGCAACAGGATGAATGGAATATAAGGTTACTAAAGAGAGCCTATTGATGCTACTAGATATCATAAGAAAAGATTGTGTGTCACCGATGCATTATATCCATGAACAAAATGACATTATCTATCTGTACAATTTCCTTTCCTACACGATAAGGCGATCTTGGAAGTCCAGAAAGAAAATGATAAAAAGTATAGAAGTTGGTTAAAGTCAAGCAACCTCTCGTTTGTGCTGGTGTGGGTTTATGCGTAAGAGAGAGAGACAGAGACAGAGACAGAGACAGAGAGTATACCCAATAAATATCTGTAAGCCCAAAACCATCCTTTGCTGTGTTCTCCACATTATGTTGATCTTGTGGCTGACACTCATCGATAGGGTCAGCAGGATCAATATCATATGCAGCTTTCTCCACTTGCTGCAATTCCTGCAAGCAAATATAGTGAGTATACAGCAATCTTCCTTCATTCTTTATCTTTTTTCCATTGGAGAGAGATACATCACTCTTCACTTTAGGAACCAGAAGTCCTCTTAATAGATGCCAAAAGATTACCTCAATGGAGCCATCCAAGCCCACAGGACCTGTTCTTATCTGCGCATTGGCTTCAGAATGAGTGGCACACATAGAAGTGACCTCATTATGAACAGCAGCATTCTTTTGGAATGAGAAGGCATCACAAGTTTCCTCAGCATCCCAGATGGATGTTGCATGGGACAATAAGGTCGACTCAGATCCCATCTTGTTTTGATATCTAGAAATATGAGCAGCTATAGCAGCATCAAATGAATCACAGCTAAATGATAAATGTGGCGTGCACTGAGGACTTTTGGCAGCTACACCTTCATCGTCACAGTCAACATCCAAGTCATAAGATGCTTCAAGTAAATCTCCTATGCTTATATTGGTGAGGCTATCAGCCCACTCACAAGCTGACACTGATATATTGTTACCAGATCTCAGTTCATCCTGCCAAGTTTACAGGGATTAGCTCATTCAAAAGATGACACGAATTGCAAATTCCAACAGCATGCTACTATGGTAGGATAAATTAAACAGATTGCATTAGAATGATCTGATTGTATGAGATGTATACAACTCTGTGACAAATTAGAAGACATGTTCAACTTACTAAGACAAACAATAAAAATCCAACACAAGTTTCTCTTATCAGAGGTGTGGAGATAGTGCCACTGCACTTAAAGGGCCAAATACACCACGGTTGTCTGCATTTTGGCAACAGAATGTGAAATGTGGACGAGAGAGGACAGGAAAGAATCAACTCAGTGGGACCCCAAAAACTTGAAAAATAGTATAAGCCCTGAAGATAAAATTGAGTGCATTAACCTGAGTTAGGCAAAAACTTGAGTTTCAAATGTACAAGATTAGCACCCAGGAGCTTTACTAGTGCATAATGCAATGAGTTTGATGTGGATACTTGCACTAGGAGAAGGCCACTTTGCTAGACTAAAATTAATGTACTAGGCCTCATTTTTTACCAGCCTGTCATTTATATAAGCTGCATCTATATTAGACAAATACCGATAACCAAATAGGGCACTAAGTGCAAAGCTTGTAATTGATAGAAGCATCTCATATAACAGAGCATAGGTACTGGAGATTTATTACCCCATCATTCGATTGTCTCATAATCCTACCACCTGTCTCATTTGCATGGCACATCGCATCACTACCAGTAGCAGATGGTTTCATATGATCACTCTTCAAACCCACAGCAACATAACCACTTCTCTCTTCGGAAACAATAGAGGGACATGCAAGACCATTGGTAGCGCTCACTGAAAGCAATTGATCCTTATAGGTATGTCCGACCTTCTCAGACTGATGATCAGCTGATGGAGGAATTTGTTCACAATCCACAGTGCCGTTACACGCCATGACAGACTCCTTGGGGAGGCACGGTGCTTGACGTTCTTGAACTGTTATTGAAGTTAACTCATCCTTGGAAAACCAGCCATACCTTCAAGCAGTACTATATGTTAAGCATAAGTAGAAAGATAATGTGAATTAGCATCTTGCAATCAAATTAGAAAGGACCTTAAGCGGAAAACCGGCGGATTCTTTAGAGCTGTGTAAACCTCTGCTGCACTCGTAGTGGTATCCTGGTTCCATCTCCAACAACCAACCAATTTCTCCCTTTCAACACCATATGGACAAAGCATTAGCTCTCCACATGCTACACTCGAACTACCCCATTTGCGATTCAGATGCTCCATGACTGATGATATTTTCTTACGATTACTGAGAGTGAGCTCAAGGAAGGGGTTATGATTATCCTACAAAAATGGAAATATATTTTTCATCAGACATCTAGTAAAAAGGACAACATCAGACAAGTTAACAAAGATTCCAAGGATACAAACCTTCTCCAAGCTTCTTCTTGTGGCATCATCAATTGGAAATAATTGAAGTTTTAGTTTCATAGATGCTTGTAAACTGCTCTCTATAAATTGGTTCTTTGAGAAACAAGGAAGAGGTGGAAGATCTTCTCCAGTATGCTCAGAACCATTTTGCTCTAGTAGAAGACAGAGAAACAGAGTCAGAAAATTAGGTCTTCTTCTTTGATTGATATTCTGTCAGTGAATAAACCACGAATAACTCACTTGGAATACACTGGTCATTTTCAACCTCCTTACTAACAGCAGTTCGTTCCAAATGCTCTGCAGCGTCAGCAACCAATGAAACCCCAGCTATGGCAGCCTTTTCCCACTTCTTATATGCAGCAGATGAGAGAGCCCCACCTGAAATTAGTAGCAAAAATCAGCATATTTTTTCAGTTAGGCAGTGAAGAGACATCGATGGATGGAACAATCTCAACAAAAGAAAACATCGCACTATTATATTGGCAAGAATCACTCTCTAGTTAATCCCCTCATCTGCATCTTTAATATTCAAAAACAAAAACTCAAAACCATCCCCTCCCTCCCCCCCCCCCCCCCTCCTCCTCCCTTCCCCCCTCTTTTCTCCCTGGTCAATTACGAGTGTGATTGCTCATACTAATTGGTCCGGTAACCAACTTTGTCATGTTTCTAATTTTGTTTTACCTGATGATATCAAGTTCAATCGAAGCAACTATTCAACCGGTTGAACTGTAAATCACCAGCCTGACAGGTTTCAATATAGGTTAGGTTTTGTAAACATGGGTCAGAACTGCCACATTTCTGCAATCCGTAAAGGTGCTGGCAATATGGATTGCCTACTTAGTAGCACCTGAGGAGCATTTGAAACACGCACCACCAACCATAGCACTACAACTAACAGCAGAATGCTCAAAGATGGCATCCCAAAGAATTTTATATATATTGAGAAATAGATGCAAACTCCAAATTCATGAACTTCCTCGCTGATAGCATGACAAAATCACCCATCAGAGTACACAATATAGTACCGGAACTTGCCCTGAATCAACTAAATTTTGGAAGCATAAACGCCTTAACGGGCAAGAATTACAATTGATCAAGTGGATTGAAAAGCCACCACATAAATGAGTAAATAAGATCAAGTCATCCGAATGGTCATTCTGCCCAAAAATATGGATGCAATTAAAAGATGAGTCAATATATTTTCCAACCGGATGCAATTGAAACATGACAAACAACATATTTTGCACATAAATGCTTCTCTTCCATGCCACAACAAGCCAGATATAATCTGTGTGGAAGAACAAAGACACATACCCGGTTTTCGTCGCTGTCTTGCTGGCTTCATTGTCATAGATTCTACTTTGCCATTGCCACGTGGGACACCAACATTTAAGGGGCGCTTCAATGGTGGCTTTCCAGATCCTAATTTCTGTATATTCTGACTGTCAACTAGAACCAGTCTCAGAGCACGATTATCATGTCCAGATGTTCGACCGTGACTTGAAATAGTGCTCGGAGAAGAACAATTCTCTCCTTGAGATCTTTTCCTCACATTCTTCTTCCTGTCTTTCAGCAGTTGATGTTCCTTTCAAGGAGAATCATATACATCCGGTAAGCACATGAAGAAACTGAACCAACTCATATTAAGTTAACAGACACAATGAACACAACATATCCAGAAATAACTAACCAAGGCTTCTACAAATATCTTGAACCTCCGAGGCTTCAAGTGAAGCTTCGATGCTTTACAGCTATACTTCTCCAGCAAAGACCACCTATTTAAACAAATCATAACGCAATCTTCTTGAATCAACTCATCAGCAATACTATTTTAATTACAGCAGATATGCAGTCTACACAAGCTAATTATCCTGAATGCAAATGACATAGTAGAAGCAGACACCAGTACTCTTTACTCATATGCCCAAGAAAAGATTTTCCAATGCACATGCAGGCCCCCAGGGAACTAATGGCTAAAGGAACTGCAGCTACCCACGAACGTTATAACCAACAATCCGAGAAAGGGATGAAACTTCCCATCCTTTCCCCTTTGAAAAGGTCACTTCATGGAAAAAATTTGTAAGAAAATTGAATAATGCACTGCTTCCCAGCTTGCATTTTAAGGAACTGATTTACATTCAAAAAGATATTAGAATGGTCAAATATATATTTTTCATCGCTATTCACAGACTCATGGTATAAATATCCATTGAAAAGCAAAACACAGATAGCAGTTTAAGTTTACCATCTAAGCATCGCAGCATTAGTATCCTTTGAGTTCTTGGCATCAAGAGACAATCCTGGACCCAGTAGTTTGTTCATTCGCCTAACAAGGCGATAATAATAATGTCTGACCTGCAACCCGAAAAAAAATGAACATATTTTCCAAATACTACAGGAGATGGTAGCACTTTCCAACTGTCAAACATAGTCAGAATTAATTAGTCAAGCTTGTACCTGATCCTTGTTTTTACTTTGCACGCGGCAAGTGATCTTCTCAAAATTCTGGACATGATATATTAATGTAACAAAGAGAGCAATAATTAGAAAGATAGGAGGAGATTTAAAAAAAAAAAACACGCGTTTTAAAAGGTGTAGACTGCAAGATACTTTGCCAACTTGACGCAGTGCAGCAAAAAAACTTTCCTCCTCTTGACGTGTCCAAGCAGCCCACTGCCGTGTAGGTCTTTTTGCTGCACAGACATTTGGCACTGTCACTAAAGGGAGAACTTTCTGCTTTCCATCAGGCAGGATCTTTTCAATATTTCAACAATGAACAAGAAGTACAGTCAAGCATACCAGGTTGCTGTGTCAGGACAGGATCCATAGCGGAAGCTGTTAGACCTGCACCTCCATCCTGAGTGACATGACTCACTGGACGAAGGTTGGTCTCAGAGTCTAAGGGAATCTGTACCTCTGACTGCATGATTAAGTCATCAAAAGAAAGACTTAATTCTCCTCAGCTTCCATGTACTCTCTCAGGGGTGCTTTATTGGCCCTTCAACTCGTGAAGAGTCCAAACTCAGCAGTTTTATACAGCCAGCTATTAAAGAAGCCAGCACTAACAGATTGCAGGAGATCACTGAGACAAAACAAAGAACGACAAAATAAGATTCCAAAGAGCTCCAATGTCATGCATACCAAACAAGTAAAAAGAAAAAAAAAATCAGTAGCACATCACCTCCCCAATACTTCTCCTTTCGGGTCAATTCAAACCAAAAGTGAAAAAAAAAAAGACCATGAATAATTAAAACAAGGCAAAATTTCACCTCCTTTGCAGTCCTCACAGATGAATGAATCCCCTAATGCTAACACGCCACAAATTTTGTCAGCTGAGTGTATATATTTAATTCGTATGCTTCTTCCCCATAGCTGCAGGAGACAAGATTATTTTACCGATCTATCTAGTTAGCTCCACTGCAATCATTACCTCAATTGGCAAGCATATTCTAAAAGGTTTCGAGAAAACGCTAAGGAGATTAAAAGATCCAGTACATCAAATTACCCTCAATCTTAGGATTCTCCTCCTTCTCCTAGTATCCCCTAGTGCAGTTTTCTTCAGACGCACCTCAAACCCATCAGAGTTCTAGCTGTGAATTTCAATAACCTAAGAAATGCTCAAGTCATTTTGACGGTGAGTCAATGATCTTAGGAACACAGCACTTCCATTGCCCCAATTTCAGCCGACACTAAAAGAAACCCTAATTAGCTGGAATTCAACCTAAAATCCTGCAATGACCACGAGATCAAGTGAATCCATCCTAGAGAAGAAGCAACCAACCGACCCCCTAATAATTAACCAATCTCCATCCTGATCCACTTTCTAAGACAACATACGAGGAAAACTGGATCCCTTTATACCGTCGTCGTTGCTTCGAAACAATTCCAGATCTAACTGCAACACAGCCACGACCCCACAAAACCGCTTCGCTCAATTTCACTCAAATCTACAAATTTTCAAACTTTCTAGATTTTCACAGCAACCAAACAGAACCTAGGGCTCAGAAACGACGAATCAACAGCACGAGCAATCAAATCTTCAATCAAACAAAGAGGGCCAAAGAACTCGACGAATTCAAGTCAAAACATCACCTGAGAGCGAGATCGAGAGGCTCCGGAGACTCCAGAAAGATCAGAACCGCAGGAAGGAGCCCCGGAATCGCGAAGAAAGACGACTGGGAAGCGGACGGAATCTTCCGGCAAACGCTACAGTGGGAGAAGAAGAAGATGGAAGACGAAGCAAGTTCTTTTTTTTTTTCCCTCCTTTTCACTTTGGCAAAAAATTTAAAGAAAAAATAAAAAGGATGCAAAAGGAGAGACCTTGTTTGAACAAAATGCTCTTTTTTTCTGGGTAAAAGCTGGGCTTATTGAAGATGATGATGATGACATAGGGACTTTAGTTTGGCTTTTTGGTAAGTATTCCTTCCTAAGCAGGTAAAACATAACTACAAAAAGTCACAAGCATGACAAGCAATTCCAAAAAAAAAAACAACCTAATTGGCTTTTTTATTTCCTTTTTTCTAAAGAATATTAAATAACTTCAATAAATGTCCTTGGAGAAATTCAACAGATGTCATTTGTTTGAGACCTAATCGTGTCAGAACGCCGGTTTGGTAATGGGGGGTGTTACTACTTTTTCATGTTGGAGTGCTGTGTTGGACTAAATGAGTGGATGATGAAGAGGAGGGGGGTTACCCAACAACAGGTGGGGGTACTCTTCTGCAGGAGGTGACATTAGCATTGCTCGGATTTTGAAATTCAAATGGCATGAAAGGGCAGTTTGGGAGAAAATGGATCTTTGCTGGGTGCCCAAATAAAAGAGACCTGATGTGGAAGTGAAACTGCGTGAACATTGAGGTAGGAAGTGGATCACACAAGAGGAGGAAGTTGGATTGATGATTGTGAAAGGAAGTTTTGTGGTGCAGGGAGTTGCAGATTGGATTGGAAGTAGAAGAACCTTTCACAAAAAAAAAAAGGAAATAAAAGAAGAATAAAGTTGGCAAAATAGCAATAGGGGCAGAAAGGGAAATGCAAAAAAGTATGCCCAGAAAAGCCCCAAAAAATAATAAGAATAATAAAGAGTAGTTACAGGAAGGAATTGCTATGAAGCATATTAGGCTCCAAAAGGTTCATGTTTCTCGGTAAGGTATCACCACTCATTGGGGCAAACAATCAAAAACAAGTCACCAATCAATGGCCCAGCTCTTCCTGAATAGTTGACCCGCAGCCTCGTGCAATGAGGGACTCCTCTTCTTGGCTGATGTTATCAAGTGCTTCAATATAAGTTTGCTTCATTGAGGGGCAACTTTTACTTACTGACCCAGAAAATGGGGGACCACGTGGGGAATAGTTAGCTTTCTATGAAGCATTCTTCGTCACTTTCAAAGCTTTTTGGAATACCTCCTCCCAAATTGTCAAACTAAATTTTGCAGAGACTTGACCCACATTGCATGCTTCTCTCTCTGACTTTTCTTGGAAATTTGACTTTGACATCAAAAGGTAGACAAGAAGGGTCTCCATCACCCTTACTTAATTCCCAAAAGTATAACTGGGGTTCTACTATTTGCACTCATTGGCTGCTATAAAGCATTTCTGATTGGTCGCGGCAGATATTAGCAAAACTTGACCGGACTATACTCAATTGATTTAGCAGAATTATTCAATATAAGAGGGGGAAAATCAGTAAAAAGACTATCATTCTCATGAATATTTTTTCCTAATATGTTATTCTCATGACATTACCATGAGATGAAAGAAAAAGTCAAAATCACTAGGACTCTTATCCGCAGGATAAAAGAGGTAGTCGTTCATTTCGAATACTTCAATGGTTGTATAATCTTAAACACCTGAAGTCTTCTTACATTAAGAGGTTGTATCCATAATGAGTGAAAGGTAGATTACTCAATCACCGCCTCAACTTATGCAGAGGGTGAAATATGAGTCAGAGAATATCAAGAAATGTGGGGTGATGGACAGCCTTAACCGTTGTCCTACCTTTCCAAACAGCCACTAACCACACCTGCCTATTAGCATTCGCCTTGATGTCTTTGCCCAGATTCTGAAACTATCCTCTTCTCTTGCATGATTTGGCTGCTCAGATACATTTCCGGAGGATGATGCAATTCAATCCCTACCATCCCAGCAGATATGTATTCCTCTTGAGAAATCCTTGCTGCTAATCCCTACTATCCTAATGGCTCCAATCCACTGATCTGGATAATTCTCTTGAGATTGAGGATAACGCCATTTTCACTGCATTTCCATAACAAACATCTTCATGCTTCATGGCTTGGTTGGGATGCGAAAATTGCAGTAATGGGAAGGCGCCTTCTTGTTGCTCCAGATTCAAGCCTTTGCAGACTAGCCTCTGAAATCAAACCACTTTCATTTGGACAAACTCACTCAGTAGCTGGATAGCAGTCAATCCCCCATCTTTACAGCACATTGTTTGATTTTAAGAGCATCAGCCTATACATAGGGTTCCCACGATCTAGAACATGTTGTTCCCAATCTGATCTAATTCCAAATGGGTTCTCCTCGAGCCACCCTCTATTTACGGCGGTATCTTGTGCCTGCAAAATTGAAAGCTTTCCCTTGCCATATCTCAGAAATTGCTCTTTCATCCTTACAGCAACCGCTTCAATGTCAGATTGAAGAAATACCTAGAGATAAGCCAAAACTGTTAGATGAAATATAGTTGGGTGGAAGAGATAGAGATTCTGTCAGTGGGAGAGATTGAGACTCTTTTAGCATTCTCTATGACAGAAAAGAACAAAGAAATATTTCTTAAGCCAGTTTCCTAGAAGATTAGCCAAAACTATGTGATCTGACTCCCAATGTAAGCAAAATCGTCCCAACATTTGTGTACACTTCAAGCGCTTAAAAGTGAAGCAGAACCTCTGGTTACCAAAGGAGGCAACCACATTAATACTTAGAGCAGTGCACATATTACATCTTCATATGGAGACACTTTGAGTTCCGAATACAATGCAAGAGCATTTATTGTGGGCCATCCTATGCATCTGTCATTGCATCTTTTATTTAATGTACTAGCACAAAAGAAAAGAAAAGGCCAAAGCTCCTACTTGAAAGCTCATCAAAATCTAATATTTTCACTAATTTATCAGCAGCAATTGTTACCTTTCCATCAGGTATGAGAAGATCAGCAACTGCTTCAACTAATGATTTTTTAAGCATCCTCCACCGATGTTCTGGTTTGTTAAAGTCAGGGTTTGGGCACTAGATAGAACAAACCCATACCAGATAAAACACATAAAGAATGACTCAAGAAAAATTGAAATAAAAATATAAATTGATGTCATTGCAGTTGCTCTTATACTATACTAGGAGGAAAATCTAGACAAGTTTGGTTTAACCATTACCTGTATTGAGACAAGAATTACTTCTCCAGGATACGTGGAGACAATTGAGCGAAATGTGGATGTTGCATTTGTTGCAATGAAGTATCTGAGACAACCAGAAAATTTGAGCAACAACTGTGTACTTGAATGAGCAAATAAAACAGTTTAGCTTTTTTGAGTTTAAACTATATCTCTGGAAAAGATGAATATGAAACTTGGTATTACCAAAATTTGCCCTATTGGTTTCTAGACAATGACTTGTGTGTCTCCATTGATCATAAAAATTTGTGTTTGTCAGCTGACAAGATGTTGACGAAGGCAAAGAAAACCTCTTTGAAAGTCTAATATTCAGGCAGCTGGGATTTTTTTCCTTATTTAACATGGTAACTTCCCAACTAAATTACGGAAAAATAAGGTCAGTAATCAAAAGTCCACTTTGTCCATTCACCCCGATATTATTTTAACCAATATTATCCAGGAAATCAATAAACTTATACCAGTAGACTTAGTAACTATAACACCATGAAATTGAACAGGCAAATGCAACAAGATTATTGGCATTCTCCCAAGAGAGAATGACCAACATGCCCCTTAAACCTTGAGATAGGCCATCCAAATCCACAGATTATCACAGGAATAAAGCATAAATTCACTTATGACTTCAAAGAGCCATGCATATTTTGAGGTACTAATCATCATGAAAATACAGAAAAGAGAAGTGAGAGAAATGATGATCAGTAAGACGTCAATTATATATGTGGCTGCTTAAGAGAAGAGGAACCTTATACAGTCAAATAATTGTTTTCTTTTGTTCCTGTTGAATAAAATTAGCCTAAACCAACAAAGCAGTAGTACGTACCCATTTACTAAGATGTTGACGAAGGCAAAGAAAACCTCTTTGAAAGTCTAATATTCAGGCAGCTGGGATTTTTTTCCTTATTTAACATGGTAACTTCCCAACTAAATTACGGAAAAATAAGGTCAGTAATCAAAAGTCCACTTTGTCCATTCACCCCGATATTATTTTAACCAATATTATCCAGGAAATCAATAAACTTATACCAGTAGACTTAGTAACTATAACACCATGAAATTGAACAGGCAAATGCAACAAGATTATTGGCATTCTCCCAAGAGAGAATGACCAACATGCCCCTTAAACCTTGAGATAGGCCATCCAAATCCACAGATTATCACAGGAATAAAGCATAAATTCACTTATGACTTCAAAGAGCCATGCATATTTTGAGGTACTAATCATCATGAAAATACAGAAAAGAGAAGTGAGAGATGAAATGAACCTTATACAGTCAAATAATTGTTTTCTTTTGTTCCTGTTGAATAAAATTAGCCTAAACCAACAAAGCAGTAGTACGTACCCATTTACTAAGATGTTGACGAAGGCAAAGAAAACCTCTTTGAAAGTCTAATATTCAGGCAGCTGGGATTTTTTTCCTTATTTAACATGGTAACTTCCCAACTAAATTACGGAAAAATAAGGTCAGTAATCAAAAGTCCACTTTGTCCATTCACCCCGATATTATTTTAACCAATATTATCCAGAAATCAATAAACTTATACCAGTAGACTTAGTAACTATAACACCATGAAATTGAACAGGCAAATGCAACAAGATTATTGGCATTCTCCCAAGAGAGAATGACCAACATGCCCCTTAAACCTTGAGATAGGCCATCCAAATCCACAATTAGCATAAATTCACTTATGACTTCAAAGAGCCATGCATATTTTGAGGTACTAATCATCATGAAAATACAGAAAAGAGAAGTGAGAGAAATGATGATCAGTAAGACGTCAATTATACATGTGGCTGCTTAAGAGAAGAGGAACCTTATACAGTCAAATAATTGTTTTCTTTTGTTCCTGTTGAATAAAATTAGCCTAAACCAACAAAGCAGTAGTACGTACCCATTTTTTAAGTCCAATTGCTGGACAGCAATTAAGCAGCGCCGCACAAGCTGAAAGATTAGAATTGAGTAAATTATATGAGAGAAGCAAAAGTGCAAAGCGTCTAAAATACATGTAGACAACCTTCTCATTGATCTCCAATCCAAGAAAATTAAAATGCTTCCACCTTTTAGCCATTCCCAACAAAAATACTCCATTACCTGAAATTGATGCTCCACACACAAGGGAGAAAGAGATTAATGAAGCAGTCATTGCAGAATATATTGCCTGGTTTCCAAATGATTACATCATAGAAAGCCATTAGCATTGATTAATTTCATAGGTCAAAGAATTGGAAGTTTATAGAGAAAGAACTCATTGATATCAATACAAAGACGAATATCACATACAATGTTAATTTTGTTGAGATGCGTTCTAATTCACTATCCTGTGAATAGAAAGAAATCCAGCATATAAACTGAAAAAACTCATTCATATCTATAAAAAGACGAACATTGCATCACAAGGTTAATTTTGTTGGGATGCATTCTAAGTCGCCATCCTGTAAATAGAAAAAAATCTGCTGGAAAAGTCTGTACAGCTGAAAGTACATGGTGACAAAAGGTGCTGTTAAGTTTAGTCCTCATCCTTCTTTCCAGGGTATTTACTGAGCACGCTGAAAGTACATGGTGACAAAAGGTGCTGTTAAGTTTAGTCCTCATCCTTCTTTCCAGGGTATTACTGAGCACGAAGTGTGTCGATAAGATTTAATGGCAAGCACTCATCTGACCAGTCATATGGAAAACAAGGACTGGATAGACCATTAACGGAGGACCTCACAAAGCGTGTACAAGTCAGTCTCAGACCACATGCATACAAGAGACCAATGCAAATTCATTTCACCTTCCACATCATATGAATGTATGAGTTTGTCCTTACTTAATCGCATGATATAGTAACTTCATATGTATCCACGGAATATATTCAGTCGCACATCACCTAGTCAATCCATTGTCTCAGTTACTCATTGTGTTCCTGAAATAGTTAAAGAACTTCTAGGGCAAAATCACATTTTCTATACTATAACTCCCCATTCGCTTCTGCATAAAAGATTTTCATGCTATTACACTTGGGAGCAAGCAAATGAAGAACTATTCTTCCAAGCATTCAGAGTTCCCAAACCAAAAAAATCTTGATCATTTCTGTAGGGACAATTAAAGTGAAAGTTGAAAAACTTGTCACAATAATGCACTTGAGTCCCAAAGCTTTCACTTCATCCATCTGAGTCCTTGAACTTGCTAAGTCCATGCAGGGAAAATCTACATGCAACTTTTATTAATTGTTCCTTTTTTAGACATGTTGTACTAATATTAAAATTTTTAAACCTGCTCCATTTTTTCTTGGAGTCCCCTAGCATTAGTGAGGCGATTTTTGAGTCTTTGCATCTGCCCACTCCTACCGTCATTCCATCACATCCAGCTCCTTCACATCAAACAAGGCATGGTGATCTCATCACATATCAGCGCAGAAATAGGTAACCTCAAGTGGACACTGAGACACCAGAAAGAGAGCAGATAACTGCTCATTAAAGAGAGCAGATGCCTGCTGCCCTCGCAAAGCCAATAGATTTTTCAACTGTTCCAGTTAACTCTCCATTCTCACATTTTTTTCCGTCTGAGCTTGAATTAACTATTGCCACAAAAAGGTAATTGTTCTGCTACTAAAATTCAACCAAGTTTTCTGAGCTACAGTCATGTATCTTCTCCCTCAACGGCATTCCCTAAAATTTGTCACAAAAGCATTGTCTCATCAAAGGAGGAAATGTCCGCTTTGCTAGCCAATGGCACATGGGAGATTGCAACTTTACCACCTGATAAGACTACAGTTGGGTCCCATTGGGTGTATGTTGAAAATGACTGCTGATGGTTGTGCTGAACAGCTAAACACTAAGCTAGCGGCCAAAGGTTATACACAGATTCCAGGATCGCTTGCGATACTTTTTCTCAGGTTGCAAAGATCACATCTATGCATTATTTCTGTTCCTGCAGATATTTATCATTGGCCTCTGCATCAACTTGATATTGAAAATGCTTTCGTGCATGGTAAATTGGAAGAAGAGATTTATGTGGAGCAACCACATGGGTTTGTTGCTTAGGAGTACTTAGGCATGGTGTGCAGAGTCAAAATATCTTTCATCGGCCTCAAGCAATCTTCCCAAGCATGGTTGAGTTGATTTAGTTCTGCAATTCTTGGATTTGGTCTCAGACATTGTCATTTAGATCATTCTGTACTTTACCCACATCATGGGGGGAGACTCAGTAGTATATGTTGATGACATTGTCATTACTGGAGACAATGAAGTTGGTATTGCTCTGCTAAAGGCTCATCTATTCTCACAGTTTAAGACCAAATATTTGAGGCTTCTGAAGTGCTTTCGGAGGGATTGGAGACGCTCAGTCTGAGGGTGGCATTAATAGATCTCAAAGGAAGTATATGTTGGATATTTTGCAGAAACCAGTTTACTCAATGCAAAGCCTATTATCACCTCAATGGAGCCGAACGTCAAATTATTACCAGGTGATGTGAGGCCTTTCCCTTATCCCAGGAGATGCAGAAGATTGGTTGGTAAGCTGAATTATCTCATAATTACTATACCAAACATATTTCTTTTATCTTGAGTCAGTTTTTTTATGCACTGACGAAAATACAATGGAATGTGGTAGTATGAATTGTGAAGTATGTTGAAGGTGCACCTAGCAAAGGACTGTTACATCAGAATGGGTATTTTTAGAGGTCTAAAGGGTTTTATAGTCTTTAGGATTCTTAGGGTTTATTTTGTGCATATATATTGAGCTTTACTGAATAAACAAGACAACTTTTCCTTTCACATGGAATCAGAGCATACTATACAATAAAAAAGAAAAAAGAAAAGAAAACTAGCCATCAAAAAAATAAAGAACTAAATAGACTATATTACCTTTTACCCTTTATACCCTTTTATTCAAGAGAAGTTGTAAAGTGGAGTGATCCTTCCCAGCCACATTCAAACTAGTGAACAATTTGCGGACATCTTACTAAACCTTTGGATAATGAGAGGATAGAATATATTTGTAACAAGTTGGGCATGTTAATATCTATGCTCCAGCTTGAGGGGGAGTATTAGAGTTTTGAAAGGTAAAATTGTCTTTATGATTTTTTAGGGTTTATTTTGTGTATATATATTGAACTTCACTGAATAAACGATAAAACTTTTCCTCTCACAGATGCCATATCAGATAGTTGGCTACACTGACACTCGCTGGGCTAGTTGTCCTTTTGATTGGAGATCACAACTAGTTACTACGTGGCAGAAATCTGATATCAGGGAAGAGCAAGAAACAGAATTTTGTAGCTCATTCTAGCGCAGAAGTTGAATAGTGTGATCAGATCTGGTTGAAAATTTTGTTGAATGAATAGGGTGTGACACAGTAGCAACTGATGACATTATTTTGTGATAACCAAGCAACCATACATAATGTTTGAAGCCTATTTTCATGAATGGACAAAACATATAGATTAATTGTCCACTTTTTTCAACAAAAATTACAGTCTTGGGAAATTAGGAGTGCATTTGTTAAGACTTATTTGATCGATTAGCTTATGTAGTCACTAGGGCTCTTAGCGGTTCCCAATCAAGTATATATGTAACAAGCTGGCCATAATGATATATATGCTCCAGCTGATGGGAAGTGTTAGAAATAATAAACAGTGTCATAGTAGAATCTTCAGTTTCCTTATCTTGTATCACATGAATATAGTATAATTACATCTGCGTGATCTCCACGGGACATAGTTTTTATCTTAAATCCTTTCTCTCATTATCACATAAATGAACTAAGTATAAGTTATAGGACTCTAGTATACGAAAGCTACAAGTATTAGGCTAGCGCTATCGCAAGAATCTAGAATGCAAGTCTCAATTTTGGTGCTTAACAATAGAAAATGCCAATTGAGATACATTTTTCAGATGGAAATGAACAACCTAAGCAGGTCCTACAGCAAAAATTTACTCAAGAAAGTGCCTGCACCCAATATATAATGAACGTATCTTTTCTCTTGCTATTGCAACTCCCTTTCACAAATTGAGTAATGTAGAATTCAAGGTTTCCCAAAGGTGCTAGGAATATTAGAATAATTTAGAGAAGCTCCATCGGCTTTCAGGATGGAAAAGGACAAACAAATATACAGATGAGACACCAACTATCCAGAAAAGCACCAAAAGGATTTTCATCCACTTTGTTCTCTGTAATCCGGTGGGAATTAAAGTGGCTACTCATAACTAGGGTAACTTCCATTAAGTCATTAAGTAAATCCTGTACTAAGAAGCATAAGGAGTTTACCACTTCCAATATCGACTACCAAAGGTTGAGCAGATTCACTATACACAGACTTCCAATCAATCTCGAATGGGTATGCCTGCACAAAAAGTAATTTCTCCTAATGAGTCTAGTACTATACAATCACAACTTGAGCACATGGTGGCATTTTGTAGGGCCTCGATAGGTAAAAGCAATCATGATTACTGATTGGGTGTCCATGAATATTGACAGTTGAACCTATCATATTGCTTTTTCTTTTCTAGATAGGGCTGTATTAATGCCAAGAGGACTTCATTCATCTAAGACATATAAGGCTTTGCATGCTTGTACCTTCTTCATATAGATATGTCTTCAACATAATCAGAGAGCCACCTGCATCTTATTATAAGCTTTGCATTGATTCTAATAAAAAGAATGCAACTAACTGCAAAGTTCTTGGGCTGCAAGGCATAATCAGGATGTGTTTCAATTGTTTTGCATGATATTAAACACCGGTTAATAAAGTCTCCTCATGCCTGATAATCAATCTTGACATGATAAGATTAGCTTCTGCCAAGAGGTTGATAAGCATCACATAGAATAGAAGGATCCAACATGAAACAGGCAGCATGTTGCAATTTAAGATTGGCATATATTATTTGTATTTCAAAAAAGCTCTTCTGTGATACCATCAAAGAAAGTATAAGCAATAAAAAAGTTAAGAAACTTACCCTATCTAAGGCCATGACACCAGGAAGTCTTCTTTCTTTGAGGAAATTCCACCATACAGAAGCGTTTTCAATCACAGAAAAAGCAGGGATAGAGCTTGACTTGTCTGTCATTGTTCTGCATGCTACAGAGCCGACTATGGTTACATCATAATCACCTTGACTTAACGCATTAAGTATACAAGCCAATTTACTTGCTCCAGTTGCAGATGAATGGCATAATTTGAATTTCACTGGACCAATCCATGTGGCTTTCTGCTGACCATGATGAAACAAGTAAAAAAGCTCATCCCATGAGAAAAGATGGAGATTCTTATTGAGGCAATAAAGAACAGTGAGATAGCAGGAAAAAAGAAGGGTTAAATGTAGGGGCAGCATTCATCTAAACAGTCAAGATTTCCAAGAATGAGCTTAGGAGACTGTAAGGGGAAAAAGAGCTCTCTTCAAGTTTTCAACCAAAAGTGGCAAGGGATATTGCACAGTAAGAACCGCCATCAAATCCTTTTCCCAAGGATAAAATCCTTATACTCCTCACCAAGCGAAATCAAATCTTTGTTAGTGACTATGAGATTTTGCGGGACCACTACCAACTATTCTAAAATCTAAAACTAAAACTATTAGATGAAGGCATAAATAAATATATAATTAATCCAACACTCCCCTTCATGCTTAATCTAGTCTTTTTATTTAGTAATAAACGTGAATATATTTAATCAGAGAGGCAAATAGGGTTTAGAAAGATTAAAACTCAGAACCTCTTACTTAGATACCACGTTAGTGGTTTTTTTTTTTTTTTTTGGCCCAATTGAGTAATGCAAATATCTTCATTGAGTTCAAATCTTTTCACCAAGGATAAAGAAAAGGCACAAGCGTTTGAATAAGGAAACAAGAATCTCAAATTAAGACTTCCATTATCAATTGAAGATCTGAAAACTTTACCTTGGACTTTTCAAGCAGGGTCTTTATTTCATCCAGTGTCCTGGGTCCAATATCAACAGGCATCCAGCCTAAAATGATAAAAAGGGAAAGACGCACCAGGAATCAAATTTAGGTCACTGAAGGAAGATGATGAAGATAAAACAACTATCGGCAATAGCAGTTAATTGTGACTTGTAATCCAAGAAAACCAATTGAGATTGGGTAAAATTATGTCAGGTGAATAAGTACCAAGCATTAAATAACAGTAGATTCTTGAACTCGCTACTAATTAGAACAAAGTTTCCATCATATAACTCCAAAATGGCACACCAATGGCACTCACTACTCTACTTTTATTAGATAAATTCCTATGAGTTAGGGGAACACAAGAGTTAAAGACCATGATTAGAGATGACAATCATAACGATGATAGGGGTGACACGACTTCTAGCGAGAAATGCAAAAGCAGCTAGCAGGATATGTAGAAACAGCTTTGTTGAAGAGCATTTATGAACCCACATGACCCTTTCTTTTGCAGTACACAAGCAAACTAGATCTAAAATAACACTTCAGGAGAAAGAAATTCCAAAATTGCAAAGAGGCCTATTAGCTACGTTAGAAACATAAGTGGAAGATAAACAGACATTCATCTTAGGGAAGAGAACCAGGGATGCTTATAAAGCATGTGAAGCAAAGATCTGAAGGCTAATGAAATAAAGTTTATGTCCCAGATGCAGTTTGAGTGGAATGAAATAGTGGCATCACAGCATAAGAAGGATAGGAATGGACACCAGTTAAATTTTTGTAGGACAATCTTTATTGTGTATATGCAGAATGAAAGCTAAGTCCGCACAAAACAACATTCTTAATGCCCATAGCTTCTCACAGAGCATTTGGAATGCCATTTTGGCATGGTGAAATGTATAATCTGTAGTGCTTCATTGGAACCATGGATCAACTACCAGAAGAGTCAGAAAATGCCACATAGAGGCAGATGACTAATAATGTGCTCAGCATATGATGCATTTCTTTCTCTGCCAACTGATACCACAATTATCTTATTGATATGGAATCCCTGCTAAATGCTGTTCTCTTTTCAGAAAGAGAAGTCCCTCACCTTATGAATAGTGAACCAAATCTCTTAGGAGATGATAATGGTGACCCCAAACCCAGGTTCTGGGTTGAAGACTAAGAAGGTTTCCTACAATTCTCTTCTTCTAGGAGCCCAATTCAAGGAGTAGAATATTGTGGGAACTCATTGTTGCAGGGGTTAAAGATGGATCTCTAGATAGACTTTTAGTTTCTAGGCAATGACCCATTTGTCATGGATTTTGTCCCCTCAATGCCCTTGAAATGATATCACTTTCCTTGTGAAAATATGAAAACTTGTCAATTCAATATGAAAATATGCAACCGAACAGGATTTTCAGCAAATTAATAGTGTGATTTTAAGCAAAAGAACAAGTTATGCCAGAAACACCATATACTAAAGCTCATAGGTGACACCACCTTAAATGATTTGTGCGCTGCAGCCCAATCACAATATACTAATTCAAGAAAATATATACTGCAACAGAGGAAGCAATGGCTTAAAAGACCACAAGCTCCAGCAGAAATTAATATGAAAAATTGACAAGCATTAAAACTTTAAGCTTCCTGTGCTGCAGTCATCAATGAAAGTAGCCTCATGACCATTGTATTGCGTATCAGCTCAAAGGCGATTTACATCAATGAATCAGAAAGCTTACCACCACAATCCAGCCCCAAAAAAAAGTTGTTATGAGCTTAACTATTGCCCCCAAGATCCAAGAAGCTAGAAAACTTCATGTTTATTGGATGTCACAGAATACACACAAACACATGCATGCGCAAATATATCAACAGACATAAATCCACAAGGGCACATAAAAAATCTTCTTAAGAAGACATGACAATGTAGAAGGAAGTCATTGAGTAAAGAACAATTGTTAAGCTTCTTTAGTGAGTAGAATAGAAAGAGATGACCATAAGCTGTTCCATTGCATGACCTATGGAGAGGCTTGGGACATTAGACTAATTAAAGGGCACACTCCTCCTTACACATGAAAGGATTTGTTTGGCAGGTTTTTATAGGTTAAAGAGTAATTTTCATTGGAGGGCAAACAAGGGCTGCCAACACAAGGTTAAAAAGCATCCAACAAGAGATAAAGGCACAGCAAATTTCTTTCCCATCCTAGTGCCTAATGCCTTATTCCTTGCCATGCCAATATCTCCAGCTTGATAGTAATTGAAGTAATAATAATTTCCTTATGGATCTAGTAATAGCACCACAGAGCTCCAGAGACCTTGAATGACCAAAATGAAAGCAGGACAAGGAACTAGCCACAGGTAGGGTGTGTGTGTGTGAGAGAGAGAGAGAGAGAGAGAGAGAGAGAGACTTAGACAGAGATGGAGCTTCCTGCAACAATAAGTCAACAAAGAGAAAAGCTGAGAATTTCTGTGACCTGATAGGTTGAATCTTACCTTTTGAAATTGCATGAGCAGGAAATAGTTCCAACCGATTTGATACATTTTTATTCAGGCACCAAAAATCTTTTGGATAAAAAATAGGAATGTTCCTATTTTGTGCAACCTGGACTAAATCTGAAGCTTCTTTAGTAGCCCCCAATTCCAAATGGTTTAAAGGAACTAAGAGACCAAACGCATGCATAATCTGAAAAGACATCATTCCCACGAAGACCAGTCCATCACAAACAGAAGCCAAGGAGCACAATGCAGCTGCTTTGTTGGAGAGATTAGTCCCTCCAATCTGTATCAGACATTAAATTACTTGTGAGAGAGGAGCAACAAAATAATCTACTCGTATACCCATACCATTATCTAGTAACAGTAGAACATACGATTGCTATATGTGGCCTTTTGTCACTTTCCACAGCATTCTTCAGTTTTCTCAGGCTCTCCTCAAAATGAAACCCAGCAATAGAGGAATAGCAAAATCGAGTAACGCCAACAGTGGATGCAAGAACTCTATGTGACTGGGAAAACAAGTCGTTGACGAAGATATCGACTCCTGATGATAGAGTCTCTGCAAATTCTAATGAATTACAAACTTCTCCCTTGAAATCAGAAAGGTTCTCAAGAAGAAGCACCTTCATCTTCTCAAGAGCTTCTGTAGGTGGACTGTAATGAGAAAGGCAACGCGATGGCACAACATTGACCCCGAGGACTAGTGAGAGGTGCTCTGAAATATAGATACATCGTGCACAAATGATCAGCCATAGCATGAAAAACACCGTATCTCTAATCAAATTTCATAAGGACCATCTGAGCAAATGGTTCAAGACTAGGACTGATACCAGTTCAATACTTCATCAAGTTACTATATTCTCAATGAATATAATTAAGTGCAGGATGATTGTCATTTATATACCTGCAACAGAATGAAGATCAGGGAACCTCAAATTGATTCCATCATTCCAATCACTCGCTAGAATGATCCTAGCCCTGGCTTCGAGTAAATATCTAATGGTTAGATGTGCATATAAGTTTGACTGAACCGCATGGTCCTGATCTTCTTGAAGCAATATGGCAGAATCAAATCTGACCATGACTACTTTATCCTCAAGCTCCTCCTTAGAAAATTTCCCAAGTGTTTGTATATATGGGAGAGCATCAGATTCTCCTTGCTCCCAAAAAAAGGCCTGAGAAGACAAAATGAAGCATTGAGAAATTATCCCATTTCACTACTATGCACAAACTATTGAGACGAGAGTGCATAAGATGAAGATATTAACTACTGAAAAGTTAAGCCAATTATATAAGGAGGTAAGCAAACATTGCTGGTGCTGACGAAAAGTTTCCTAGACCCCATAGTTCGTGCATGGAAGGCATTGAAGTGAAATTATCCTTTCCATTAAGTAATAAGTAAGCATACAGGAAAGAGAAATCCGATGACATTAAAGGAATCCATCTTTTTTTTGTCTTTCTTTTTGTCATAACATAATCAATAAGGAGATTTTGGTTTTTCAAAACATGTAATATGCATATCATACAAACACTTATGCCTTGAAGACCAAAAATTTTCCTAGTCGAATTACTTGATCAGTGGCCTACAGGCATTCGCTCACGTTATCTTTTTTGAGAGTGAGGTTATGTATTTAGCAATGTGCCAATATTATTCCTTCTCTAGCCTCTATCATGCTACATACAATTTCAAATGGCACGTTAAAGGAGAAAGAACATACCGTGAGTCATTAATGAGAGACCATAGGTAAATAGAACGAAGGATCAAGGGTACAGTCAATGACAGAAACACCCAGCACTTCACCACCTTACACTTCCAAGCATGTCACCACCTTACACTTCCATTATCAAAAACTTCACCTCACACTTCCTTCCCAAAACTGGAAGTTTATACCAATTGTCGGTTTAAGAAATGTCATCTATTTTTCATCCAAGGGAGTGGGACCTTCAGAATATAAAAAGAGATACTTGACCATTGCTCTTGAATGTTGCCAATGAATACATAGAATGGAATGTTAAAAACGCACTAATATGATCCATGATTCTCAAATTGACTATTTATTTACTCAGGAAAAGCAACCCAATTATCTTCACAAACTTTCCCCACACAAACTATGACATTATAGATTCATCTGCCAGAATATGCAAGGGTGGAGGCAGGATGCATCCCCTGTGAATATGATTTAAGAGAAGAGCACTTATATAGAGGAACACAATGATCAATTAGTAGAAGAAATAATTCCCTTTTCTCAAGATTCTGCCAAGAAAAGTAGTGTACTGATTTATATTTCTGTTTCACTATTCTGGAGTGGTCCTGGTTATGTCCAATATCTAGATACTTCTGTCATGCAGCGTGTATTCTTCACAACGCAATGGGGTGGCTAACATGTAGAAGATAATTCCATTAATGGACTAGACAGCTGTCAACAGCTAAGCTTTTGGCAGGTTGTGACTACCAGCATCAGCACCAATCAGTTAAAAGACCGAGATAAGATATAATATTTCTTTTTTCTCTTCTATTTCTTCTCAGGTAAAACACATCGAGAAATGGGGACCAGCAGTTAAGCATCTCACCAAGAAACATCTCTTATTAAAAAGTGGAGGAGAAGGGGGAGAGCTAGTTGATGTTTCTCAGTCCTCCATTCCATTGAACAGATCATGAGGTGAACCAACACCAAAGCGACCAATGCATACTCTTTAACAGTGTAGAAACATCGCTTGTGTGCTTCGGTGATTCCTTATGCATAGCGAAGGCAAAGGCAAAGGCAATCCTCGACAGAGAGAAAACTTGCACTTTACCAAAAATGAAAACAAAAAATTAAGTGGATTCCCATGAGATTGTACATAAGTGTATAGACTCATACTAGCACATACCTTATGAAACTGTAACATTTAACCATTGGGCTTGCATGATAAAGGCCAATTTCTGTTCCACAATGAGTTTTTATGTTCCAAAACTCATTCTGTAACAGAAATCCGTTTGGTCATTTTTCTACTTCTGGAATATTATTCCAGAAATAGGTTTGGCCAAAAAATCAGAAACAAAAAATTTGTGATGTCTGTTCCAAAATGAGAAATCCATAATTTATTTTTCTTACTGAATTGTACATCATACATACAATTGATGCAACTTTATCACAATATTCCTTATCCCCATCTCGGCTTTTGTAATGTATTTCTTAATGGGGTTATTTTAAGTTGAAATTTACTTTTTTTACGCAAGTACCACTTCCGATCAATGCATTTAAAGTGAATTTGGAGTTATACAATAATAGAAAATGTGATGAAATTTATCAAATTGTTCTATTAATTAATAAGCATTTGAAACTTATAGAAATAAACATAAAATCTATTTTAAAATGAAACAAAAATATAAACAAAAAAAATTTCAGTTAAACGGATTTCTGTTTCTGGAATAAAGATATCTGTACTTATCAATCGCATTTTTTTCCTTAAAAACTCGTTCTGGAACAAAAATAAAAAAATCTATTTCTTTTTCTGTTCCAGAACTCAATTTCTAGCCAGAAAGTATCAAGCCCGCCCTTAACTGTAAAACTAACGTCAGAAAGAATTCAAAGGAACATCTAGAGATGAGTCTCAGATTCGGCTGTCGCACCTTGTGTTTAGCAGAAGTCTCATTAGGACCTGCCGGCAGAAAATCACCTGCCCAAAATTCAATCCCAAAGGTGAGCACACTTACAGCGGACGATGAACGGCAGATGATAGCTATCAGCAACCAAATTTAATCAAATAATCTGTGTCATAACGTTTACCTTGCCGAGACGTTTGAGCTCCAACGAACAGTCCAGAAAATTCAGCATTTCTCCCGGCATAAGACCATGATTTTGGGTGAACCGATTTGAACAAGTGGCTCCGAGGATGACGGGCATTGTTGAAAAAGACTCTGGCTCCCAGCGGATGCAGAAGTTGGCTCATGCTCATCATCTCTCGCTACCTTCTAGCCTTTCAGACGAGCCTAAGCCGCATTCAATCGAACACAGAGTGATCACGGCAACGACCCAATGCAAGAATCAGCAACATTACGAAGCATCCTAAAGATGAAGGCCATAACCCACGTAAGCGAAGGGGTCTCAAGCACAGTTACCCCCGAGAATACGTTCTTGTTCGCGCCAAGGAAGAAAAGAAAAAGGGAAGAGAGAGAATTCATCGAAGCAGTGCTTCGACTCAGAACTACCAGCATCAGATACTAGCTAGGCTACGGTAAGCATCGGTCACGAACGGCTTCGTCACACAGCTCGAAAGCTTCGTCAGAAGATGAATGGCGAAAACAAGAACAGAGACGGAAGACGTTACCGGCATATTACGAGCCACCGAAAGAGAGAGAGAGAGTACGGACGGCGTTAGCTCGGATAAGTTTTTGCAGGGAAAATTTGAACACGCCCTGGCCCGTTTCATTTGAACTTTTTGCATTGCTAACCATCCTATTTTCAATTTTCAAACCATTTTTTTTTTATCTGTAATAGATTTTTTTTTGGTAAAGAAAAATGAAAAATTTAGAGAGCTAATAGATTTGAAACCGTTTGATTATATAAATTCATTTTTTCAAGTTATGAAATAAGTTTTTAGTTCAAAAAAATCAAATAAAAAAACTTTTAGTTTTGGAATAGAGAACAAATATAATTCTTTCTTTTTGTTTTTTTACTTCTCTTTGATTCTCTTTTTTCACCCTCTGTAACTCTTCTCCAATCCACCGTCACCTCTCCCTATTCTTCGCTATCATAGGCCACCAACTATCGGTTGCCACCGTTGATTGCCGCCACCATCCCTCGTTAGCCACTATCCCTCATCAGCCACCACTCACCATCGCCATCAACCGTTAGCCACCGCCTTCGACCGTCGATCATCGATAGCCGCTGTCACCCACTAGCAATTACCTGCCACCTTTGCCACCCGTCACTAACTACTCGCCATCGCCGTAGACCATTGTCACCACCACCAATCACTAGCCCCCATCCCCTACCGGCCACCACCCTCTTCTACCGTCACTCATCGCACGTTGTCAGCCACCACTTGCCACCACCATCAAGTGCCTAACACTAATGGCTAGCCACCATTGCCGTTGGCTGTTGCTGCCACCAATTGTCATCGCCCACCACCCTCTATCGTCATTGGTTGCTAGTTGCCACCACTCGGCTCCCACTTGCCACCGACCATTGTCCAACCTCGCCTGCAGAGAAGAATATAAAAACAAAAATTTTGTATTACTATCAAACAAACTTTTTTTATATAAATTTCGTATTATTATCAAATACACTTCTTTCTTTTAAAACTATTACTTATTTCCTAATTTTAAAAACTATAAATAGAAAAATTTATATAGTATTACTTATGAAATAGAATAACTATCATTTACACCTAATTTTTGTATTTCCTTTCTCACCCAAGTTTACAAAAATACATATAAATTCTACAAAATTGTAAAAATTTGGGATCAAATTGATATTTCGATATATCAATATATATTATACAAGTTTTAGATATTCCAAGTTAAGAAAAAATCAAAGTATATCTACAGTAAAATTTAAGTTGCGAAAAACATTAATATCTATCCAAACACTTGCAGGTAAGGGTGTGTATAGTCTAGGGTGGTCCGGTTCCCCTCCGAAATTGGAAACCGGACTGATGGGACCAGTCCCTAGTCTCTAGGACCGTGGACTAGACCGCCTAAATTCTGGACCAAACCAAGCTGGAGAAAATTAAATGCACTGGTTGAGAACCAGAAAAATTCTAAAAAAATAAATTTCTTTACTTAATTTAAGAAAAAAATTATTTTGATAAAGTTAGGTAAAGATTAAAACTTTAGAAATTTAAATTGAGTTCCTCTTACTTTTTTTAATCTTTATTTTTAATAAAATATAAAAACAATTTAATCGGTCTGGTCCAGCCTTCCTAAGAACCGAGAATCGGACCGCCTAGACACCGGTTTCACTTTTAGGAACCGGGAACCGGACCAACACTTCCGGTTCGGTCCGGTTCTCGATTCAGGCCATCTAAGTTGCTCATTCCTACTTGCGGGGGAAAAAAAATGTCCACTGCAAAAAAAAAAAAAATTGGTTTAGAGCGTCCTCCGTGCTTTCCAAAATGTGTCAGCGTATTCTACACCCAAAGTTTCTAAACAAGAGTCCGGTTCAAACAAATAAATATTTTATTTTAGATGCGAATGAAATATCAGGAAGTTGTAGTAGCTTTTCAAGAAAAATGGGAATGACGTATCTGGTCAAATATTTTTGAAAATTTAGAATTTCATGTCAGATCCTTAAAGTGAGTGATCATGTTCTTTCTTAGATATACAATTTAATTTTTCAAATGACTTTTTGTTCTATTTGGTGAAGAATTTCAAAGGTGGATTTTTAGATGCACATAATAATAATTATTTTTTCTATTCATGTAGCAAATTTAGAATATATACATATATATATATATATATTTGGTAACTTAATACTATTTTTTTTTCTATTTTAAGTAATTTTCCCTCTTATTTTTCACTTTCTTTAACTCTTTCTTTTTTCACTTTGTCTAACTCTCCTCCAACATGCCGCCGACCAATTGCCAGCCCTTACCACTCACTAGCCACCATCCAGTGCCGCCATACTTTGCTAGCCACCACCTGCCATCATTGTCGGTCATCAACCCTCATCCCCTCGGCCACCATAGGTCATTGCCCACCAGTGTCGCTCACCGGTAATTATTATCGAGCAAAATCCTGACTTGAGCTAAATTGAGACAACAATCGTCCGTCAAACACATTTGTGAGAAAATTCACGGAGATGCGATACATGCATCACAAATGGATAAAAAGCAAGGCTTGCTACTTGTGCTCTCCTCATAAGCTGCTCAAATTCGACTACATAGCTTATCAAGTTCAAGCTAATTGAGTTGCTTTGAATATATAATTAAGTCGAGCTCAAACCTTGTATAAATACATGCACGCACAAGTATGCCTTGGCTTTAGTAGATTAGTTGCATGTACACATATATGATCATTTCATATAAATAAATTTAAGCGTCATAAAAAGCTAAATCTTTAAATTTAAGTCTCGAAATTACGAAGAGGAATATCAAGTCGAGCATCTGATTGCACAAAGTCGAGCTCGAATATTAGACAGTGTCGAATTGACTGAACTCAACTATACATCCATTCTCCAGGTATATATAGTTGAACAGGTTATCGACGATGTGTATAACAAATATCCATTCGTTCTTCAAATCGGAATCAATTTTAAATAATAATAATAATAATAATAGTAATAATAATAATAATAATACAGAGGGCTTTTCATGGTTGGGCCTCAAGGCCCACAAATGAACCGGATCTGGGCCTTCTCGTCATCCCTAGGCCCGGATCGGTTCTCGTTGGTTAGACCGGACATCGTCCCGTCTTCGGCCTTCAGCTCCGAAGTCTGAGAAGTCTCCAGGCAGAGCAGCGATTTTTTTTGCATTCTTGTTCATCGTCGATCGGTCAGAGCTCTTAGCCGGCCTCCAATAGGCGATTCCTTGGCGGAGGAAGAAAGGAGAAGCGACGATGAGGTTCGGCTTCGCGATTGGCGTCTTCGGAGTTCTGATCTTGTCTCACGCCGCGTATTCCACCGTCCAATGTGAGCTCAACTTGTGTGGATTCCTCGTTTTTTTTTCTTTGTCATGCGCTTGCGATCGTGAGTGTAGTGCGTGAGATTTGTAATCTGGGTTTCGCAGATAGGGGCTTGTTGAAGATCATGGAGGAGGAATTCTCGGGGCCTCCGCTTAACGTAAGCATCTAATTGTGGTTTGGCGGTTCGGGATTGGATCGTGTTTAGCATCTAATTTGGAGCGGAATTTGCAGGTGGTTGCTGAATTGCTTGTGGGGCTCGTTCTCTGTACGTGGGCTGCTCTCACTGTGCCTGGGAAGTTCCTCTCGATCCATCCTGATTCCGAAGAAAACAGGTGAGATTATTTGCCTCGTGCTTAGTCGGTTCTCCCAGTGTTTGAATTGGGGGGAATGGCTTTTTGGGTTTGTCTTAGCTCCAAGTTGCAATTTTGTAAGTTCTGGTACTTGTGATGTTTGAGTAGAGTAGTTAATCAAGAAATACAGCAGGGAAGTTAAAAAGCAACAAACATTGTGCGTAATTTCGTGCTTTAACTGCGGATCATGTCAGATTGTAAGCATCTTGAATATCTGGTTAGGAGCTCAAGATCTTACCAGGGCCCAGCTTAATTAGGTGTTGTCATATTTTCTGTCTTTTTTGCTGTGAAAATTTACAAAAATCAACCAGTCTCGTGTGGTTGATACGATTTTTCATGCCAAAGACCTTCCTAGATTAACTCTTTAAGTTTTGAGTATCTTTTTTTCTCCATCCTTCAATTGCAAGGAAGAAAAAGCGGTCTCTTGTTCTATGGGGGTAGGAACGCAGATCCCATTATGCAGTGTCCGATACAGTGTCCTACTTTAGTCTCGTGTATTTTTCCCTAGACTTTATGCTCATGTCTTAATTATGATCTCCATCGTTGTTATAAACCTACCATAGAGTTGCATCGTATCACAAAAGCATCTTTAGTATGAAAATCTTTCGTGTCGAGGAATTTTATCTTGTCTTTTACTTTGAGATATGTGTCAATTTGAAATATCATCTAGCTTTAAGGTACATGATCTCATAATATGTGAAAATGGTTGGATTAGGGTGCTATTTGATTCAGTTTAGGATATATGCTTCTGACACATTTCAATGATGTCAAGTTGATGAATTTCAAAAATTGGATGCTTGGTATAAAAAATCTCCCGGAGTTACATGTTTGCATAATGTATCTCCACGTTATCATAAGAGTTTGTATCTTAATATCACATAACAAGCAACCTCAAAAAACTTATAAGACTTGTAAGTGACTGTTAAATTAAACCACCAATAGGTGATATCCAGGATAAATCCCATTCACACTGTAAGCAGTTTGATGTCTGAATAGCAAAATGAAGTAAAAAAAGTCATCCAACAAAAGCACAAATTATCTTTTGAAAATAGTCCAGCTCAAATAGACTACCTCCTTCCTACTTGATGATAAAGTGAATTTTCAAGCTAAAAAAAATATTTTATCTTATATGTGTACATGGAAAAACGGTTACGGTTTGAATGACCTGCTATCCAAATTGAAACCAACCTGCTATCCAAACTGAAACCAACGCATGAACCAATAATCTGTTTGTGGCAGTTTGGACCAATGTATCAACAACTAAGGATACATTTTCCTACCTGTTATACTGTCTTGACATAATTGAAATTCCTTATAAGAACTCCTTGTTGTCAGTACTCAGTAGCACTTGGAAACTCTTATCCAGCAACGGCGAGTTTCTCAAATAACAACTTGTCTGAAAGTGACTTCACTGCTACATGAAGGTTGTGCATGCTCGTTTGATGGATATTCCTACACTTGAAGTCAACTTTTTCAACTTCTTCTGTAGACATCCTCACAAGCATTTTGACTTACCCTTGTGGATGACTTTTTGCCTTTTTGTTCCCCATTGGTTGAGGCTGCCATGTTATAGATAAAAAGCATAAACAACTTGTAGGAATTTTCTCTTATTATTAAGTGGAGAGAGATTACATTTTTACAAACAAATAAGACCTATAGACATGCGACATGAAATGCTTCAGTATCTACTTTCACATGCCAACTGGATGAAGCACTGCACGGGAATTGACACAAGAAAAGACAAACAAGAATGGTATAGAAAATGAAATAATTAAATGGAAAATGAATAATTTAAACCGACTTTGATTCCATGTCAGAAAGGCCAATAGAAAAGCTTAAGTAGTTAGAAGGAGGGTGATTACATGATGAAACACCAAAATATACCTAGTAAATAAGCAGTATGGGATGTTTCAACAAATTATCAAGGATGTATTATTTTGTTCACATGTTGATGGTTAAGAGTTCATTTTTTTTTTTTTTTGGAGATTCTCTTTGGTAGTTTGATCCAAAGTGCAATTGAATGGCTGTATAAAGTCTAAATTATCTAAACAGAATGAAGAAAGAGCCAAGCTGCTCCTTTAACATGTTCTTGTGGTGTTGATGCATGTGCTACATATTTGACTGCAACTTAGAGTAGCTTAGGCAGCTGCCCTCAATGATGATACCTCTCTAATTATGGCTATGTTGTTCGTGATGATTAAGTAGGGACAATATAAGATATTGAGTCAAACCCCAATTTTATGGTTAAAAATGACATACAGTACAGTCATTCTCCTTTTGTTTTTTCCAAGATTGTTTACATGCACTTAATCTTTTAGCATTCTTATGTACTTACATTGAATATCGTTTATATAACTAAATGGATTCCATATGTGTTTGGCATTACAACTTAGCGAACTCAATTGTGTATATTAATTGTGTTTAAAGAAAGGTGAAGCTGTCATTTGACTCATTAAATAGACATATTCTAGTCACGGTGCCCATTAGGATGTACAGACTATTGCATAGAAAGGAGTCTAATCGTGAGTAGATATTTGTGAGTGACGTAGTTGAGCTACGTGCGGTGTTGAAATGCAATGAAATTTGAATAAGGGAGGAGTCTCCTTTTAGTGACTCTTTTTCATGACTCTTTTGGTCGAAAATATTTCTCAATACAGGAATTTTGTGACCAGTTTGATGCTTTCAAGATGTCCCAAGTTTCTTGTTAAGTTATGTCTAATTGATTCCAAGAATCTTTGTGAAGCTATCTAGTCTTTGGCCTTGTTTGACATAATTACTAGAAGATGGCGTGCGGGTAACGTGGTTGAACTGTAATAATCCTAAGAGTTGGTTTCTTGGGGATAGTGTTTAGATTTGTTCTTTTGCTCTTACCTTTGGTATTTTACATTTTTATCATCCCATATGTAGGTCAAAATAAAGCCCAAAGGGGCGCTCAAGAATTATACGTTTACATATTTACACTGGTATGTACATTTTCTTGGTTTTGCAGGATAGTTTCTCTCCCAGACAACATGGACTTCATGATTTTCAACCACCGTGGTAGAGTGTTTCCTTCTCATCTGGATCTGAAGTTGAAGCATTGAGACTTCTGACTTACTGAGTGTCCTGAAGGCTTTATGAGCTTTTTCTCCCTCCTTTTTGAACTTGAGACACGTAGAAGTTTCATAATCCAAGCTTCACCAAAACTCCGAAGGCTTTCACACTGTATAATTCCTGGAAATGAGGGGAACATGGGAGATAGCATTTATTGGAGTGCTTTCTGATTTTCTCGTGCAAGCAGAAAGATGGATTTTGATTGTGGCTGATTACCGTCCTAAATGGAGAAACACAGCATCATGAGTATGTTTAGTTTAGTGTATGTTTCGACAATTTGAGCTCTAGTTTGGTGAAAATGAGATCCATCTAGACTTTCCCTTTTGACGCATCGAGCTCTATATGCCTTTCCAACGTTATCTTCTCATGAGCTTATTTTATAGATGTTTCGAGCCTTTATACTCAACTTTTAACGAAAAAGATAGAATTCTGCTCCTAAATAGAGCACGCGTTCCGATTTTGGCATGGAGAAGGGGGCCTCCTCTTGGATTGACTGCGATACAAGAGAGCTCTAGCATAACACCTCAATATCTGGTACGCTAGTGACTTCAACAAAGGAAATAGGTACATGACCTTTGGCACTTTCAGGGTCACTGGGGCCGAGATTTCGTAAAGAACATAGGCCCATGATTTTTGACAATGTCATTGGCGTCTAAATTAGAAAAGTTGCATCTAGTTTTAGCTCGAAGAATCAAGCCTTAAGGTATCGAGAGTGCAAGAGTGCCCCTGGGACGAAAGTTGACATAAAAATGACAAAATTTGCGCAAAGGTCACTTACCATGGGGAACTGGAGGTTGATATAAGAGTTGTCAAGGCAGTTTTCATGAGAGAGATAGTGGATAAGGTTAAAGTTTGATCATATGGTTGTCCAAGTAAGACGATCTTCACGTCATCTTAGGCGGAGCATTGAAAGTCTCTAGTGTTTTGTCTTCTGAATTCAGTATTTTCAAAATCAAAGACTGCGACAAGCGAAAGTATACGAACCACATGCATGCGCCCCTAGCATGGGCTATACATAGATGCATGAATCTTCCCATAAGGGCAAACTCCAGGTTCTAATCCTTCCCTGGCCTGGTATTTAATCCGGCAGTCCTTTTCTTTCCCTTTAGTATGGCCCGCGTGCCCTGCCAAGTATTCAACAAGTTATGTTTTTGAACGCTTCCGCAAAAACTATAACGTATTTGAAAAACATATTTTAAAAAATTAGGGTTGATGGTAACTGGCGATTGAGGGTGGCGGCTAGTGACATGCAGCTAATGACTGGGAGCAATGGCGGCTACCATTGAGGGCAACAGTGATAGTAACTGATGACTGGACGAGGAAGAAGGAAAAGAAAAAGTTAAAAGAGAAAAGTAGAAGCTAAATTAAAAATCAAATTTATTGATAATTTTCTCTGGAAATTTAGAATCATTTTTTTTGGTAAAGTAAATTAAAATCATATTTTCTTTATCAAGACAATGAAAAATGTTTTTTAGTTCATTTTTCAAGTTTCAATCAAATGCAAAAACAAATTTTCATTTTCCTAAAAATAACTTTTCAGAAAATATTTTCGAGAAACGTCACATTTTCTGAAAACAAGCAAAGGTTAAATGGTGCATTTTTTGTGAGAAAATTTCATGATAAAAAAAATTACTTTATGGGAAATCTTTTTTTAAGGAAATAGTTAGTTGTTGGTGATACTTGATCAAAAATGTTTTTAGGTGTTTGGATCTCATTTAGAAAATGCTTTCAATTTTACAAATTTATCTCAAGTAAAAAAATCAAAATTTTAAATATTTTTCTTTTCTTCTCTTCTTATTTTCTCTTTCTTTCTTTTTCTTTTTCCCTCTTCCTCCCACTTCCCTCTCCATCTCACCAACCCATGCCTGTGGTGGCCACAGTGTGGCCAATCACATGGCCATTGCCAAGGCCTAGCAACCAGTTGAGGGGGAAGAAAAAAAAAGAAATATTAAAAATTTTAAGAAATTCTAATATGAGTAATTTTGAAAAGTGTTTTTACCTCTTTAAATTTATGAATTCATTTTCCTAATTTTATGCATGATATTTTCGTTACTGAAAAGTATTTTAGGTTGAGTAGTCTTACCATATATTGTTGGCTCATTTTAATAATCCAACCAAACTCCATAAAATAAGGAAATCTTTTTCTTGAAAATTGATCTCCTCAAACAAATGGGACCTTAGTTTTTTTCATGGAAAATAATTTCCAATAAGTATTTCCAAATTTGTTTATGCTTAAGTTCACAGAAAATGAACGAATTAAGAAAAACATTTCCTCTTTTGAGAAAAGGAAATTAATTTTACTCTTCTTTCTTTCACTTAGACCAACCATGTTATCCCACATTGCACTCTTTTAGTTATTTTTTTATATAATTTTTTTTGTTTTTCTTTTCGTTTCCTTCTTTTTGGGCTTCTTCCTTTACCAATTGCTCAAAGAGGTTGAGTCTTGCTGAAATTTGGTGGGCTCACCGGATCAAGCTAGCTCAAGCCTCGCCCACCAGTGACAATTGACGGAAAAAGAAAAAAGAAAAAAAAAGAAATACATAAAAAATACAAAATAATATTGAAAGATACATAAAAGTATATAAATTTCTCTGAAAATGTCAAATGAAAATTTTTATACCAAGCAACAAAAGACGATTTCTAATTCTTTTTAAAATTTCAGCTAAATACAGACAAATATTATTATTTCCGAAGAAAATAAATTTTAAAAAATATCATCCAGAAATACTATTCTTTTGTGAAACGGACATAGCCTTAAATACTTCAAATTCCTTACATATCTTCTTCCACGTGGTATTTCATACGTAAGCACGGGAACCTCAGATAAGGACCTGCGCATCAATTAAATTTCTATATATCAGTAGAATGAGAAAGTACAGTTCTTCAAAATACATTCTCTGCCTCAGGTTTTCCGGAAAGAGGCCAAGTGGACGTCTTGAGGTAGGGATTGTCAAGTTGAACAACCCCAAGGAGATCACATGCACAGTTGCGCTCATTCAATAAGGAAAGGCCAAAGCTTCAAGTACAAATCGGCCACTGTTTCTATCTCCATTTCACAGAAGAAACCTACACGAGATCTAGCATAGTTGGTGAAAGACGGGGAAAAAAAATGCACATGAAGCGCAGGGATGAGAGCAAAGCGAAATGGAGGTACAATAGCTCCTTTCTCAGTCTAGGAAAGGCAGTGAAACAGCTCCGGAAGCTTTTCCTTTCTCTCCGCATTTGGCCCTTGAGACGCTGCAACACCATCAAGGGAAACGATAGAATAGCCAAAATGAAAGATGGCTACTTCTCTGTCATCATGATAGGACGTGGCGAGGCCAGGAAGTTCTTTGTTGCAATAAGATATCTCAGCCATCCTCCATTTCTCAAGTTATTAGATGCAGCGGAACGGGAATTTGGATTTAATCAAGAAGGTGTTCTTGTAATCCCCTGCGAACCAAGTGAGCTCCAAAGAATCCTATCATGAAGCGTGCAGATCAGGATTGACAAGTGCAGATCAAATTCCAACAAGCAGGAGAGCAAATCCAACGAAATTTCTCGTACTTCTTGAAAATATAAGTATATATAATATATAGTAAAAGATCATTTAAACAGTCTCATTGGTCTACATAGAAGAGTTTCAAAAAGTATATACAGATTCCTAAGGTCACATCAGAATCCTGCTTACCAGTTCTGAAAAATTAGTGAAAAAGAAAAACAGAACTAGGTGAGCCATCTTTCAAATCAGTTACTTGGTAAATTCCAGACTCATTGTGCAGTCCTTATCACGGGCAATGTTATGGATATCTCCCTCTAGGTCATTATCTCGGAAAAAACGATTGACATACCTCATTTCCTTTTCAGTAAAAATTAGTTCCATGCGTACATTAACTTTTTATTAATACATTGCAGTACCGACAGATGGTGGACAAGATACTGTAAATCCTGGGATCCTGCCATACTGGACAGAGTTGATTATGTCCCATGAATTTTAGAGAATGGATGGGATGTCATATCAAGCACCAGCAGAATCAAGTATTTGCGAGGTACTAGACAACAAAGCACGAGGTAATCTAAAAGTTCACCATTTTGAAAGAGGAATGCTGCATAGTTTTAATATTGCATCAAGCATCCAAGAAATAGAAAGTGATTAATCAGTATGACAAGTAATAATTGCACTTCCATTAAGACATTTCATGAGCAACCAGGACATTTTAGTTTCAAGTGTGTGGTACAAACAATGCACCGACGAGTGACTTCAAGAGGAACAGATATGCCCCAGACTACCTTATCTCTTATTTTACTAGGATAACCCTGTAAAAGTTAACTTGAAAATTCTTCCTTGATCATACATATGCAGTTAGGCACTTCATCGAATGTGAAACAAACCATATAAATATGAGGAGGAGGTGCAGTGTCATCTAAAAGTCAATTCAGGGTCATCAAATAGCTCTGATACAGTAAAGCATTGAAGAAGATGGCTTGACTCAAAAGGTATTGTTCAACAGTTCGCAACAGATACCTAAAAAATGCTGCTGCAACAGATAAATGAGTTTCATTTCAAACAGTTAATGCTCCATACACGAATTTAAGTTTGAATGGCACTTGATAGGAGAAAAACTATAGAATGCTAATGTAGAGTCACCGAGATAAAAGGGCTACATTTCCAACCTACACACACAATACATAACAAAATTAAACAAAGTACAACTTGGAATACTGCAAAGATAGGCAGCCTTCTGGTAAAAAGTTTACACAGCAACAGGACTAGACGCAAACACCATCAATTACTCTACTTCTAATTAATGAAACCTGACAATTAAAACTACTGTCGACAACCACTGGTGGGTAATCAACAATTAATATTGTTGGTGATGCAGGTGTGCAGCTAGTCCGGTTCAACCTAGGAACCAGCCGCAATTAGCCTGCTTGGTGCAGTTCCAAGAATCTGGGACTGGCCAAGGCCTGATAGATTCATGGTTATTGCTTGGGGACTAGCAGTTCAACTGAGAACTGAACTGGAGTTATTAAAAGAATTTTTTCCTTTACTGAAAAATAAGAATGTAGGTCTAGCGGCTGGTGACGATTCAAACTTTGGCCCCAAAGGGAGAAAATTGCTAATGCTACTTCACCGAATATTCAAAACCATCTGACAATTTTAGCTTTTTTCCAGCCACCACATAAGCGCACGCGTCCCTCTATGACGTTCCTTCCTCTCATCCTTCAACCTAAGTTCTAACACTAATCTACAATACTGCCCCTATGTATTTTGGTTGGGCTCGTTAACCACTGAGTGTAGAAAATGCCAAGTGTACACAAAACGCCGGCCAAAAAATATTGTACTTGTTTCTACCAAACCACTAATATACAGTACTCTCTCTCTCTCTCTCTCTCTCTCTCTCTCTCTCTCTCTCTCTCTCGTGTCTTCAGTCCCCCATTATTCGCACTTTAGTCTCTTTTTCCCCCATTATTCGCACTTTAGTCTCTTTTTAAATACCATCTCCATAGTCCCCCTTTACTTAGAATGGTCCCACTCACAAACTGGCTTGGGATCAGCCCATTCAGTTCCCAAACAGTCCCAGAACCATCTGGGTCGATTCCCAGTTCCAGATTTCATTTTTAAAAATGACCCAGCCGGACCATGCTCTGTTCTAGTCAGTAATCCAGTTCTGAGTTGAATTCAACCATAAGGTATCTGTATGTCAAAATAACTGCTATATGTCGGACCACCGTATCTTGAAGTTCTTTATAAGGAAAGTGAATCGGTAGCAAATACAAGAACATAGTATCCTTTTATTCTGTATATGGACGTAAACTGGAAACCATTTACTCCAAATCAATTTTCAAATCAAGTTCATATACCCAAGACAAGTAACTGCCTGGCCTTGATGATCAAGTATAAAGCCAACAGAGTATCCTAAATGAAGTATTTAAATCGGAGTAGAAGAAAGTGATATTGTTGGATAGCACCTTAAATCGAAAACATTTACAAGGTAACTTTCCAAGTCGAATTGATATTCCCAAGACAAATAACTCCCTGGCCTTGATGCTCAAGTGGCAGGGCTTAGTAACGTGCATGTATCTGCTTCTTGTCTCCAATAGGGATATGCATCCATAAAAAGTACTTTGGGAGCAGAATGTGATTACATACAGTAATGGTGCAAGAGATGCTCACATATTGGATAAGAACACCGCAAAAATGTAATTTAAAGAATTGTTTACAAAGTAGAGTCAGAGCATTGAAAGAGACACTCGCATACCTCAAAGTATTGTTAGCCGGACTACAATAATTCCTGCCTAAACTGCCCTAAAACTTCCACCAGAAGCAACACTGTGGCCTCAGCGGTCAACCAATTTGATGCAGCTTGCAATTCATACTGCAACTCTCTATCAATTTACATCTGAGTGAGCTCCTGTGGATTTTCCATGGCTTGCCGAAGGATGTATTCAGCTCTTCTCTTCTTATCGTCTCTCTCCTCTTCGCGCCCAATTAGAGAGACAGGTCTACTGAGATATTTGTTATGAAGGCTTAGATCCGAAGACTGACCAAAAACTTTTTTCCCGGTCTTGAACTTGAAATGAATAGCAGGTCTCTTATCAGGAAGAACCTTATTCTCACCATCACCGTCTTCACAAAACCGATCTTTCATAGCTTCAATTGCAGGGGCAAATGTCTCCAGGACAGATAAACTATTCTCCTTCGCCGGTCCGTTAGAAAGCAGAACAGGCAAATTAACAGACGAGACTTCCTTCTCACCAGGTGGCAAAGGTGTGGTGAGATATGGGTTGCCTTCGTCAGCCTTCAATTCTTTTGGCTGGTGATCTTGAACAACATTCGAGGTTGAAGCTCCCGCAGACCCAAACTGGGCTAGCCTTTGCTGCAAATTCAATAAAGACCTCTCTGCATTTCTCCTTTGCCTCGCTTGCTCAATCTTATCAGCACGCAGATCCGACTTCCGCTCATTCCACATGGGTGTCTGCTTATAAGTGTGAGGATCTGGCAAAGCCGGCAACCAAGCAGGTACATGCTTGCCAGGTGGAGTCTCACTCATTTGCGCGAAGCTTGGGATCAGACGCCTCTCCCTGGCTACAGGAAATCGAGGTATCGACTGATTGAAGGGAACCTCCTCGGCCGATTGCACATAATCCAGGATTTCCATTACTGTGCCGGAACTGGCGAGGCAGTGACTAATTCCGGAAGCCCCCGAAAAACCTTGAAAATTCCCTAAATCTTCTAGAGCTCTAATAATGTCAAAAACATTACACTGAGTCCTACCAGAGATATTAGCATAAAATGTCGCAGCCTTGCCAATATTGCGAAGATAACGAATTGCTATATCTGAAAGAGAGTCTAAAGCGGAGTCCCTGACACTCTCGAACCCAACACCCTCACAAATCTGTGCAACCGCGACCCTCGATACCGCACGAGCAAAGTCGTCAGCTTTAGCTCTTCCACTTGAGGCATCAACCTTTGGTTCGTTACCAGTTCTTGTATTTACATCTCCATTGTTCATATTCGATGACTCATATCAATTGAAAATAACTGGACAACAGAATTCCCTTCATTCAACCTACGAATCTCTCAGCTCAGCTTAGCCCTGAGATCTGCTCCATCAAGGCAATCATTTCTCCTCCACTTCCAGCCCTTCGATACTGCAAAGTGAGGAAAGCGTTCGAAATGGAGGAGAAACCGAGCGCTTCAAACACAAACAGAAAATCCCAACAATTAGGTATCACGAAAACCGGAAAGCTCTACAACCGGGCCAAGTTCAGCGGACAACGAAATTGACCGGCTTATGGCAGCGGACAAAGAAATGGACGAGCTCCCAATGTGCAAATTGCAAAGCACAGATCCAGCTCCGTTTCCGCCAAACCCTAGAGGGCCGAAAATCACACTCGGAAGCGACGCTTGCGAGCGCCGGTAAGTTCAAGACGCCCCGGTCCCGGATCAAGAACCCGCAGTCCCACGAGCAGTTCGCGCGCTCCTCGGGGGACCAAAAATCGAAACCCACTGATCGTCGCGGGAACCCAAGCAAAATCCCGGACCGGCAGCTGCGCGACCGGCACCGACCTCTCGTAAACCCTAGAAGACGATGGACTCGAGGGAACTTCTAGGGCTTCGCGCGAGAGGCGAGATTGGGATCGGCGAACGAAGCGGGAGAGGAACTCCGAGAAGTGGATAAACCCTGGTAAGACCCTTCGTGGGAGCTTGAACAGAGACGACCTCGAGGGTGAGATCAATGGAGGTGAAGAGAGAGAAGGAGAGGGGAGCGAGGTCGATGGGGAAATGCGTGAGAGTGCGAGCTCTATTTATAGGGCTGGGGTTCTCCCTGATTTGACCAATCAGAGGAAGAAGGGGAAAAGCACACGAGGCTCACGCGCCGCTCGTCGCTGGGAGAGATCTGTACTGGCCGGGGCGCATCCGGGAGAGTTCTCGTGGGGGCCTCTTGAAAAGCATGCGATCCCCTTTTGCCCTCTCCCTCCGAGAGAAAATTCCGGCACCGGGACACCTCGCCGATGCGTGACGGTCACCGGCGAAGGTAGCGCACGCGCGGCCATTGGCCGTCGCGCTTAGCCTTCCCCGTCTTCTGTGAGTAAGTGCGCGTGCACATGTTTCTCTTCTTACTTCTTTTGTACATGTCAAAAGTAGGGTACCACGAGGAGAAAGGCCGGTAAGAAGAAACTGGTGAGAACTAGTTCGAACTCTTGGCTTTGTAATGAAACTAGTCGTCTGTGATTAACAACCTCGTCTCGATCAAACGACGAGGTCAGATAGGCGGGTCGAATCGGATACTTAGTTTCTTAAATCGAAGCTGAATTGGAAGAATTTTTCCAAATATTGAAGACCCATATAGTGTGAGAGGTATATGATTCGAAGACAGTTGAAGCGGAATTGACAACCGAATAGACCGATTCAAAATACCGACGGAGGCCGTAGAGAGACTTTCTCTTGATAAATTCTAAACTTGATGTTCGAGCCAGTAAACCGTGGTGATGAAGATACGATCGAAACATCAGTTTCCTTTTTCTTTGTTTTGCCCTTACATGTGACAAGATCGGATCAAGAATGATATCTAGTACTATCGACCCCCTAATTTAGGAATGGAATTAAATGAATTGGACGGAACAAAAAGAATGTGAGAATACATGGAAAGCTATCCCTTACATCTTTTCCTCTATTTTCCTTTGTCTCATCCAACTTTCCACAACAAGTAAGTCATAGTTGACGATAAGATTTGGAGATGGGTTCTTTTCCATCTACTAGATGTTCCGTAGGAGCGTAGAAGAATAAGGAAAGAGAACTCCTCCTTTAGAGTCGCCATGTTAGCAACTTTGGCGACAACACTGATGAGGCTTGAGTGATCTTCTCGGGACTTCGTATTATCCATCCCTTAATTTCAGAATGGAATTGAATGAAATCCATAGAATAGAAAGAGAGTATAAGCACATTTGGAAGCTGTCCCTTGCTCCTTTCTCCTCTGTTTTCCCTTGTTTAATCCAGCTTTCCACAAGAAGTAATTCGTACCCAATGATAAGATTGGGAGATGGATTCTTTTCCATATGCTAGATGTTTCATGGGGGCTAAGAAGAGTAAGGAAAGTGAGTCACTCTTTTGGTATTGTAATGTTAGGCGATATTTGTAATAGAGAAAAAAAGTTACAAAAAATCTCAAACTTTACCTATCATAGCATATTTATCATATACTTATTTCTATGACATAAAAATTCAAAACTTGTATTTGTGCAACATAGTTATTTTAGATTTTTTTTAGAACATCAAGAACCCCAAAATTATACTTGCGTGATACATTTACTCCGAATTGTATTTTTTTTTTTTTGTAAAACCAAAATCTCATCTTGTTAACACCAAAATTTTGAATTAAATGTGCCATTGATTTAAAGTTAGGATTTTTAATGTCATAGGAAGAAGTTTGGGGTAAACATCTCTTATTGTATGAGTTTAAAGTAAATGTGTTACGTATGTATAAACTTGAGATTTTTCATAACACAGAAAAGTGCTTTGGATTAATTTATCATGATGGGTATAATTGAAATTTTTTTAGTGATTTTTATCCTAGTAATGATTAGGCTTTTAAAATCCTGTTGAATACTCGTACTTCGAGATATTAGCAGCGTTACATAAAATCAAGGTTGGAACTCATCCTTCGATCATGAATTCTTTTATAATTGTTTTTGTGACTATCGTGACATTGTATAGGAGTTACAATAAAACATGCACAGCTACAAGTTGAAACCCCTTATAAAAATTGATTGATCAAAGGGCTTAATTGCAAAAATGTGAAAGTTGAGATGCAAATGACAACTTTCTTGTTTCTCTAGTTTTTATTATTCTGTTTTCGGGAATAAGTTTGGAATAGAATTCTGTTTAGCAATGTATTTTTATTTTTATTTATTTTTAGACAAGTTTTTAGTTTAGAAATGGATTTATAACATAAACCAAAAGAAACTTTTATATTATTGAAATAAAATTTTTTCTTATTGCTTGCTCTCATTGCCCGCCATCACTTGCTACTTGCTAACCCCTACCAATTGCCAACCATTATCTAGGAGTGAGCGATTTCCCGAACCAGACAAACCGGGAATCAGATTGGTGGGATTGATTCCCGTTTGTTAGGATCGGGAACTGGACTGACCAATATTGGGATCAATCCGGTCCAATTCTTAGGTGATCCAATGGGACCATAACAAAACGCACACCCTTCAAAACTTGGAAGGATAGCTCCTAACTTCCATAAAGCTGCAATTTGGAAAACGCGGACCCTTCAACTTGGACACAAAATTTAGATGGACTCTGTTATATGCTCCAAGTTAATTTGGCAAGGAGGGCCTGATTGAATTGTGACAAGCTTAACTCTAAACTGCCCTCACATACTCCAAGCTAAGTTGAGTCTCTACCATCCCTTCCTAAGCTGTCCCCACAAAATTTTAAAAGAAGTTCTGTCTACTTAAATGGTAGAAGACCCAATTACATATTGAGATTTCCTATTAAAAGATTCCACAAAAGCCATTCGAAAGAGGAGCATCAAGAGGATTCATTTAGAGCATTGTAGTCCTCACCTTTTTCTCAGCAACTTCATAAATTAGAAAATGGTTAACTTTTGTGATTGTACATAATCAACTGCAATGTAGGTGGTCCAGTCCAGGTGGTTCGGTCTCGCCAAGAAACTGGGAACTAGACTGGACTGCCAAGGAACCGGTTCCATTTTTAGGAACTATGGACTGCACTAAAACTCTGAAGAACCGGACCAACCTTGCCGGTCTGGTCGAGTTCGGGCGGTTCCCAGGTTGGGCAGTCCATTATGCTCACCCTACCCTTGTCAACCATCGCTCACCATCGCTCATCGATTGCCCATTGTCATTTGTTGCTCACCATTGCTAGCTATTTATCGCCACTCAAGAGGCGAGCCGCTCGTCACTAATCATCGACCATTGCTAGCCTTTGTCTAGTGACCACTAGTGACCACTAGTCACCACCAACCATCACCGACCTTTAGCCACCACCCCACTCGCCCACCGATGGTGCTAAGTATATAAATTTAAAAAGAATTTATCAAACGAATTTCTATTTCATGAATAAATTTTTCTGTCACTATCAAATGTTATTTTCTATTCAATTTTTTAGGAAATAATAATAATAATAATATATTGTGGAAAGCATAATAGCTTTTGTTCGCATATTCGAAAGAATATGAGCAAGAGATAATTTTTATTTAGAGTTAATACCATGAAAAGCTTGAAGTATACCATATGTGACACATATACTCTAAACTTTTTTTTGTGACACGAAATACCCCAAACTATACCTCCTATGACACATTTACTTTAAACTATTTTTTTTGTAATATCATAAATCCCAAACTATATCATTCGTAACACATTTTTCTCTTTTTTCCCTAAAACTTGGTTGATGAGCTGGCCACTGCCAGAGGGTAGCAAAACCCTCGCTGACGGCTAGCCTCACCCTGAGCTGGGTGAGGGCGACCTCGGGTGAAGGCGAAAAGGGTCTCCCCAGCCCTCGCTACCTCGGGCCAGCCGATTATCGATGAGGATTTCGTAGCTAGGTCAGCTCACTGGCCACGTTTTAGGAAAAAAGAAAAGAGAAAAAGAAAAAATGGGATAAATGTGTCATAGACGATATAATTTGAGGTTTTTAGTGTCACAAAAGAGAGTTTAGGTATAATTTGGGGTGTTTACTGTAAAAGGAAAAAGTTTGGGGGTAAATGTATCACATTTAAGTAAATTTTGGGATTTTTTTTGTGGTATTAACTCTTTTATTTATTTTTAAGGTTCTTGCGCAGAGAAGGGAATCTTCGAGAAGAAGAAGGAGATAAGAGAGCGTTCGTCCACCCTCTACCTCGGTGGCTCAGTCACAGAGAGAGAGAGAGAGAGAGAGAGAGAGAGAGAAGAGAGCGTTCGTCCACCCTCTACCTTGGTGGCTCAGTCATAGAGAGAGAGAGAGAGGGAGGGAGGGAGAAGGAAAATGGAGAAGTACTTCGGGAATGCGTACCGGGGCGACCCGGGAGTGCCGCACGCGGACGCGGACAGGTTCGTGAACATATGGATCGGGTCCGCCGCTTTCTCGGCCCTCACCTGGTCCAACCCTTACATGTGGCAGCTCTCCAATCAATTCAAGTACACTCCTCTTCGTCCTCCTCCTCCTCCTTCGCTCCTGTCTAGGTTTTCTCGTTGGTTGCCGGGATTATGTTTACTATTACATCGACAGCTATTTCGCCTCCGGAAGTTCTTGCAATGCGTCCCTTTTCCTCGTGTCCCGTTCGTTTTTTGAGTTTGAGTTCACAAGCTGGAGAACCGCTCTAGGTTAGGAATCTGGTTGTTGGAGTGGGCACTTCTGGTGTGTGTTTCCGTCGCGAGGAACTCTAGAAATGACCGCGTCTCCATGTTACTCGGCCATGAGGGTTGTGTGTGTGTGTGTGTGTGTGTAGGAATTCAGCCCACAGGCGTGAGGAAGACTTTGGTTTAAAGAGAATTGGGCTTGTGCGGAAATGTTGCGATGGCAACGGCAATTCGTGTGTTTGGTCTGCATTTTGAGCCGTTCCTTAACTGCATAAATACTGGCCTATACTGTTTCTGCAGCCAAACATTTTGGAATTGGATAGAGCAAATGGTTACCTGGATGCGTTTCTCAACAATAAAAAGTACTTGGGGATGAGAGTTAAGAGTGGAAACTTCATATACGTGTTTAACAGCAAGGGACTATGGGTGTTTTGTGTTGGTGTTGCATATCTCCGTTTGAATAGGTGGTTTGTGTCGGCGTTGCCTATGTCTGTTTGAATTTGTCATCCAGGTGTAAAGATCGTGGTGAAGAGAGAATGTGCTTGTTGCAATTGATGAGATAACAATTCTTGGTTTAATATCTTTTCCATTAGCAACATTAGTTCTGGACTGGCAGAGCTGAATTCGGAATTGCATCAAACTAGTAGTTACCGCATTCTTGGACATGTCTTTCAATGCTAGTATTTCCTTAGTTTGCTTCCTTTGATGCTTGTATGTTTGGATCGAATTACAGTTGAAGGCAATGTGCATTTGTGTAGGTCCTGTAGGACAAACCTACTTGCTTGACATGTTGGAGATCATAGTTTCTACTTTGTTAGATGTAGATGCTGGTGGGTCGTGTGTCATTACTCATGACATCTAGCCACTTCTGACCTTTATTTGCCACATTCCCGTTTTAGTTATCTTTTCTCCATACTCCAATGTCGTTTTTTTTTTTTTTGGAGTACCATTGCTGCTTGAGGAATTTGAGCTTCTCTATGTTCTGATAGTAAACATTACTAATCGCAAGTTTTTATAATTTTGACCATCACAGATGGTGCACTGTGTAGCTTCACTTGATTGGATGTACCTTTTAACTGCTAATTATGTGGCATAAGGTTCTTGAAGCAGTGTGTGCTTTGAAAAATCCAATGGACATTAGCTGTCATCTACAATTTTGCAGGCTATCTAATCATTATTCAACAATACTTATGTACTTTAGCAAAAATTTACAATGACTCACAAGTTTATTCAGTTAAACTGAGCACCATCAAGCATTCTAAACAGATGTTGAGGTCTGCATCCTAGCTTGGCGTGCTGGAGTTGAACCCCAGCAATGAGCCAAAATGGGGGATCAAATTAGACAGTCGCTAAGGTTTCATCCTAGCTCAATATGCAGACTTCTGTTTGACGCTTCCCAAGTCGCTTGTCTGCTTTGAAAGCACCTCATAGCCTCATAACATTTTCAATTATTTATAGCACCATTACTGTTTCATGTATGATGGTGGAGAGTTTTAACCTTTTAACGCCTTCTTTGTATACAATAAGTTCTGTTTGGCATAGCAAAAGTGTTAAACCTGCTCATTTGAAGCTGATCCCAATCTGATGCTGAGATGTCTAGACACGCTGATTTACATCTTACTTAATCCTGAAATGAGTGAGCATGATTTATCTTTTGTTCGAACTGCACTGCAGAAGACCACAATGAATGAGCTTGTGCACTTTAGTGCCCTTTTGTAGCGCGCAAGGTTATTCCAGATTATTTAGGTTATTGAAATTCAGCTTTGAGAAATGCTTGTCTCTTATTGGCGGATAGCTCTTTTAATTTTCATTACTGTGTAGTGACTGGTGATTCACACATGTTTTCTGGATTTTATTGTGCAGCTGGCATGACAAAGCCATGATCTTCGAGCACTATCACTGGAAGAAAGCCAAGGCTAAGAATCAACCTTATAAGTTCAAGGTACACCTCTTTGATTTCAAGCAGCGTGTGAATCTGACTTTCCTTTTGTCTATGAGCCTCTCTTCAATTCTGGGTGCTGATGTTTTTTTTCTTCTCTCAATGAAAGTGCCTTTTGCATATTGTTACTGGTGATAAATTTCTTCTGTTTTTGCAGTGGAATGAGTACATGGATAAGGACCATCGGGACTCATACTATTTCAACTGGCCTGTTTACTTCCCATAGAATAAATCATTGTACGCTGTTGCCTTTGGGTGCTGACCTTACTCAAATAACCTGTGTTTGTACAAGAGTTTGATCTTATTTCTCATGGTTCTCTTCCTTTTACACTGTCTATTCCTGGTTCGAATGCTTCAGCAAAAACAATACGGTTGGCTTCTTGTGCTGCTGTGAATTGGATGGATGCACATGAATTGGCAACTTTAAGCAACTCTTGCGATGTCCTAAGTGCATCTCATCTTAGAGTGCTTGCAGTGTTATCACTGTGATGGAATGATTGAATGATATAATCTGTAGCATTCCTTGACAAATGCTGAGATAAGTTCTAGTTCTGGCCATTTCATTTGGTCCATGGAGCGCAGTTGCTAAATGCACCGAGATTTCTTGTCGAGTACACGGAATTCTCCTTATGTGATATCCTGACTAGTACAGGGGGGAGGTGTCATATGGTAATCATTAACAAGAGCTGGCCCCTGAAGTGAAGGTTCTGAACTTGTTCTCTTATTTTTGTATTGAGGATTCCGTTTTCACGTCATTTAGCATCTGCATCTAATTGCTTGCTAGGATGATGTAGTTTCAGCTTTTCCTCGTCAAATAGGCTGACATTACTTGGCCCTATCTCACGCATCTTGTCGTTCTCTTCACTTCGATATTACCTGACTCTCTGCGCACGCATAGCTGCAATTAGAGCTTTTTTCTTTCTCTTTATCAAGAGAACAGTGTCTGGCCCGTAATTTTTCCTACTCCCAGAGTACTCTTTATTTGGTGCAACAACGAGCGCGTGAAATAATCGTACTTCAAAAATGAGATCTGAATTTTTCATTTAAGAAAAGGGTTTAGCGTGAATTTTTGCCGATCATGAAGAGCTTCTTGTAAAAGAGTGTTCTAGTGAAGGCTTTAATGTGATCGTGGAGATTTCTTTTCTAGGTCTTCCTGATTAGTCTCCTTAAATATAAGCTACTTTATAATATAACTGCAATTTTTCATGTGTTAAAACTTTCTATAGCAGTCAAAACAAACCTAATCATATACGACACCTATGAATAGAAGAATCTTGAGAAACTCTTATCCGTAATGTGGTCATACCAATGCAGAGAAACCTAATCCTTTACAGCACGTTTTTCAAAGAAATAGTTATTACATCACATTTTTATAACATATTTATTGCGTACGAAAATTTACGGTCTGACTAGCTTTTTTAATATGTTATTATGATTTTGTCACAAAATTACTCCCTATTATGGATTTATTATGATCTCTTTGCCGACATCATAATTCCTATTACAATCGAAAGACTGTCTTAAATAATTGCATGAACCCTTCCATGTACTAGCCTATATAGCCAAGCTGTAAAATCTGTTCTCAAGATATTTTCTGACCCGTTATTAAAATATCACTACTTTAAAATCTACAAATTGCACTAAGATAAAAGAAATTTGTGCACCTTAACTTCAATAAGGCATCCTTACCAAAAGATTAAAAAAAAATTCAGTAAGGCATAGTATTTTTATTCATATAGAGCTACAAAACTCATAAGTACAATTTGGAAAGTTCATTGAGAACTTGTGACTTTCGATCTAAAGGTGTTTGGAGGCCATTATCGGCTTGCAAAATCGTGTTTATATGTTTTCTATCACTTTACATAATTCTACTCTTACCATGACATCCTTTCTCATTTATTGATTTTGAAGTATTTATTTAATTGTGCATGACTTTATTAGAGCATTTCTAGAATAAATAACTTATTTCTTATAATTTTCGTATGCGTTTGATTTTTTAAATAATTTGGAGCTGGTCTTAGCCATTTTAGGCATGAGGATCATTGATCTGAACTATTGGACCCATAAATCTTTTCCTTACATTCTCGAACAAATCAGAATTTAATTATTTCAACTATATCAATTTTTTTTTTCAAATTGATTGAGATTCTTTGTTTACCGTCACTTCTTTGTGGCATTAGTCATTGCACCATTGAATTTGCTTCATCAAGAGCCTCACAATTTGACTTTGATTGCTATGGACTATTATTGATGAATAAAATACAAATATTACTACAGTAATTAATATCGGCAAAGATTTCAATAATGTCATCAAAATATAGTAGTGGAGGATTATACTCACAAATAGCTATTATAATGATATACTTTACTAGATAAATTGGTTCTTGACAATATTGTTTTCATATTACGCATATTAGTTGAGGAACGGTGCCATTTTATAATCGCATAATGGTCATTAATGCTATTTTATAGCTTTATTTCAAAGATAATTATCAAATCAGCTCTAAACTTACTGTAAATATGCCAATTTAGTCATAATTTTTATTTATTAAAATTTCACGTAAAGATTTAACATTATTGATAAAATTAAAAATTTAAAAACTGGATTACAAAATATACTTGTGATTGAATCAGTAATTTTGTCCTTGGGCTAACCGTAAAAACGAGAAACTACGCGCGCGACCCTGGACAACGACAACCCAAGAAGGCGAGACCAGTACAGAGGAGAGCTCTGTTGTTCTATCCAGAAAATCTTGGCGGAAAGCGAAGCCCATGGCGTTTCTCCGCCTTCACTCCCCATGTCTCACTTCTACAAACCCCCTTCCGTCTCTGCACCCACCAGCCATCGCTTCATCGTCGTCGTCGTCGTCGTGGTCTCCCATCTCAATACCAACATCATCGGCGCGCAAGTCGTCCAGCTTAGGCGCTGCGATCTCCGCTCTCCGTTCGAAACCTCTGAATTTCCTGCTGTCGGGCACTCTCGCTCTCGGACTATCTCTCACGGGTCGGTAGACGGGGAACGCGCGTTTGAAAGTTGGGCCGGTCTTTTCTGTTTGACTGCATTGTGTGCGAGCGGCTCTGTTTTCCTTTTTCTCGTTCTACTCTTATCTGTTTGATGAAAGTTTTCTTATCGGACGACGCAGCGGGAACTGGTCCTTTTTTAATTTTTATTTTGTTTACTCTGGAGAGTAAGGGAGACTCTGAAAATGAAAGAGGACACGCTTTGTAGGATTCGTTGGTTTTGCTGAGGCGAAAGTTGGGGTTAACAAGCCGGAATTGCTTCCTAAAGAGTACACTCCCGTCATTGATGTCGCTGGATTCCTCTCTGATGGTCAGGTGTGCATTCGTGCGTGCGACTTTGTGTATGTGAATGCATCAGTCCCTTATCATGAGGTGTATTTTGTATTAGTTTTGGATTGATAGGGTGAATTATCTCTTGAAAAGGACTTCACTTGCTTTTGATCCGTAGTGTCATGTTGTCATGCTGTGTGATATCAGTGGTGGTGCTATTAATGCTCATACTTTGGGAATAAAAGGACTTACCAGAAACATTCGATCAAAAAGTTTGATCGACTAATTTGACATCATGAGCTCTCAGTAGCTAGTCTAAAAAATCTGACTGTGCAATTGAAGGGGCTCAAGTTTCGGAGGAAAAAACCTTCACAGAGCTACTAAAGGTACGGGTAATTTGGTTCATGTGCAGGAGAAAAGATTAACACAAGAGATTGCTGATATTGAAAAGGATACTGGATTTAAGTTGAGAGTTCTAGCCCAGAATTACCCTGATACACCAGGTTCCCTACACTCTTGCGAGACTGAATAGTTTTTATTTCCTTGTTCTGCAACGGTCCTGGCATTCTCGTGTTTCAGTTTCTTCATCAAATCATCTTGTTGAATATATTGAGATCATTGAAGGTTGATTTTACTACTTATTACAGGGTTGGCAATTAAAGACTTTTGGAGCGTGGATGATCGAACAATTGTCTTTGTAGCTGACCCAACTTTTGGTAATCTAGTGGAATGATATTGTTTCTTTGGAATAGTTGTGATAATTAAATCTTCATGCTGATCGAGTCTTTGGAACAGGTAATATCATAAATTTCAATGTAGGAGATTCTGTTGATCTAGACATTCCACGTAGCTTTTGGAGTCGTTTGGCCGGGAAATATGGAAATATGTTTTATTGGAAAGAGAAGGTAAATATTTTGCAGCTTTTGGAGTTGGTCTCACCTCCTTGAATGTGAGCTTTTCACATGCCCCAATAGAAATGAATTTAAGGAACTTCTGCGACTCAAACAGGGAGAAGACGCATCTATTGAAGCTGCTGTGATGGCAATATCTAATTGCTTGAGGGAACCCGTGGGTCCAAATAACTGTTCTGAGGTAAAATAATGTCCATGATCAACAGCTCCTGCAAACCAGATTTTCCTTTTCATGCGCTGGCAAATTTTTGTTCTTCTATGTATTTTAAGATGTCTGACAGAAAAATTGAAGTGGAAACTTCAGTAGTGTTTGGCTTGGGGACAGGAAACTGGTTACATGAGGTGTCACATGAAGATTAATTAAGAATAGATACATTTTTTTTTCACATACTTGCAGAACTCAAAACATTTAGGGGAAATTCAATGATACTTTATGTGAAAGAGCTAAGGTAATACGATGAAGCATGACGATTTTGTGTAAACTTGCCAAACCAGAGAGCTGAATAAATAAGACAGTAGGCCACTGCATTTTTCGTTTGCATCTGTGGCCAGCAGTAACCTTTTATGATATCAAATCCGCATCCAGATATATGGCAGAGTTCAGCCCCACTTGATGGGAGCAAATGACCGCAGACAACCAGCATAGTCACTCTTATCTGGTCAAATGTGTTAACAGGGCTCTAGCGTCCTAACTCGCGGCGACATTTGAAATGAAGAGTTACATCTGACCTTTTTATTTCCTCCTTTCTCTTGGAATATTACCTTCTATTTGTCAAGATAATGACTTAGGAAACACATCTCTGACTTAGCATTCTCAAGCACAATTTCTCTTAATTCGTGCTCTCAAGCACAACTGATCCATCACATGCTGTAGCATGGTTATGAAGCAGCCTGATTTAATGCAACCTTGGTAAATTCCCTTTGCATAATTCCCATTATGGCTTTCTCATTATGGAGCCTGCATTAGCGTTCTCATTGCTGAAATTGTTCATGGCAAGAGAAAAGAACAAACTCTGCTCACCAAGAGTGTAAACCAAAGAGATTATTACTGATGATTACCTCATCCTATCATAAATTGGAATGATGGAGAAATCCATAATGGGAATTACGGTATGGAAGCTTACCAAGGTTACACTAAATCAGGTTCAGTCCATCATATGCCTCCAACACTTTCAGCGATGAGAACACCATAATTTTCAGCAAATGGAAAGATTTCTACTAGTTAGACTACTCATCACAACATTGTAATAAATCATTAGGTTTGAATATGTTCCACCACACAAGGAAAATATTTTGCTGAGAATGCCAAAATTCTATCATAACAGCAAATAGAAGTATGTGTAAATCCCAGAACATATTTACTGTGTTTGTTGCAGTCGTAGGAATTCCTTTTCCTTTTAATCAGGAAGGAAAAGTAGGGTAGTAACCATTATGATAGAAAATCAAAAAGTTAAAGCTGCTTCATAAGACCCTGTGCTTAGAGCTAATATCATATAATGCACCACCAAGACCACCCTTATCAATCTTGTCTTTAATCTCTTTATTCACTCCTTTTCTTGTGGAAACCACTTCAACATTCCGCTCGATCTTGTCCTTGAGGTGAGACATAAATTCTTTCATTTCCAATACCCTTGTCACTGATGCTTGATCCTTGCTTGCATTTATAGTCAACGGTCAACTCCTGCCATTCACAATAGAGACTCTTCATATACTGATATCTTCAGAAATTGGTTAGTGGCATGAGATTGGGAAGGTCACAGGCTACTGAGTACCAGCAATAAAAGATAAGTAGAGTTGATGCATTTGGTTCATTGTAAAATTCCTTTTTTTTTTGTTCGTAAACATTTCATGTACTTATATGCTTGTAGAATACCTTAATTCCGACATTTGCGTTAATATTGGGATCAATATGAATGGTGGATCACAATATATTGACCCCTTGATAAAAGTTATGTATGTTGATAAATAATTGAGGAAAAAACAAAAAAAAAAGTTAGTTAACTAGTTGGGAGAAGTAGAAGTCTAAAAGAATTATATGATGACAACCTATTCTTTTTCAGCATACATGAGTGCTTCACATAAAGTTTGTAGGTATTGTGACCAAATTATCCAACATTTTTCCTACTGAGTTTTCTTGCATTATCTTGGGACAATCACGTGAATTTAGTTGAAATAGTTAAACAAGCCCCAAATCTCGAGCATTAACTGAAGATTGTCCTTCTTACCTTTATATCTTGAAATGCACTTCTGTATTTTCTAAATGCATCCATCAGAATGCAGTCTGGTCCTGAGAACCAGCGTGCTTGCTCTCTGGAGCCCCCCCCCCTCCCCAATGCGCAGTTAAAATTTCTCATTCACCAAAAGGAAATAATGATAATAGTAATAATTTAATCACGCGAAAGTCTATAGAATCTGTGAAAATAATTAGAAGAGTACAATGATTAAACATGTCCTCTTGAGGCTATGCCTAATTTCATCCGTTTGTATAAATATTACCTCTGTTTCGTTTCATTCTTCTTCTGGTTCAAGGGGCTCTCTTTTGCATATGACTTCTTGTTGGCTCCATCCTGAGGAGAGGATACTACACACTTATTAGTGCTTTTCTTCTCATTTCTTTCTTTTAAGTTCCCTTTGTCTCTTGTGATGACTGACGGTTCCCTTGCAATACTGTGGATATATACGTCCTTTGTGCCTGGTGGAAGCTCAATGAGAATTTGGTCAGTTTTGGCTTTACACTGAAATATCTAGGCTTGTAAACGAATATTCACTAACATGTGAGCAACTTTTGGTAATTCTTTTCCTGTTAATTCCTACCATGGTTGCTGTTTGGCTGGCCAGGAGAGACCAGCTGGTCACATTTCTTGTTGTTGTGCTCTTGCTGCTCCTGTAATCTCTTTTCGACCTTTACTGGGTCCCATTTAACTTGTGCTGATTTCCTTGGAACATTTTTAACCTTAATGTCTTTAGTAACTGATGAACAGAGCCAAAGAATAGGAGAAAAGCTGGTGTGAGATTTTGAGAGTCCATGTTTTCATGTGCATTGCTAAATGGGCCATGCCAAGAAAAGATGGGCATTGTCTGTTGGGTGTTGTACTCTTTACTTATCTGAAACAGATAGCTTTTTTCAAATAACTTCAGCTGCAAGCTTTTAGTTGTAGCCTTGATTTAGTTGGTAAAATGGATTTATGCAATTCTTATAATTGTGATTTTCATAAACGAACATATGGACACATACATCTCATACTTTATGAAATTAATCTTGGCTACCATTTGCTTTTCCACTCAATGTCCAAAAACAGCTAAAGTCAAGTTTTTGAGGGACAGTTTGGAGAAGCAATATCTCTGATTTGGCTTTTATAAAGTTGTAGACTTAAGTTGCGCATAATAATAACTAGGGGCTTTTCCAAAAGAAAGAAAGAGAAGACAAACTTAGGCATTTTCCTTGTGATTCCTACCATGGCTGCTTTAGGCTGGGCAGGGGAGAGTAACTGATCATACTTCTTATGCTTTTGTTCCTGGGTCCTGTCTTCTGCTTTTGCTTTGTTCCCAGTCTGAACAACTGCTGTTTCCTGGAGAAGGTGTCCCTAATCAAGGCATTGGTACCTGATGGATCAAACCCAAGTGCAAGTAGAAAATAAGCTCTCAAGATATAAGATTTGAGAGTTTGGACAAATTATGTTGCAAATTGGACACTGTATAATGCTAAGGACATAGAGAAACCATTGCATTGAAAATAGGTACTTATAGAAAAAAGGAGACCATTGCATTGAAAATAGGTACTTATAGAAAAAAGGAGACAAATGTGTGAGAATACTTGTGAACTACTAGGGAATTTCTTCAAGTTTTAGGATCATGATCACTTAACCCACCAGGTGATGATGATGGAGCATTTTCAGATTTGCATTAACTGCTTGTATCCCATGAAAGCTACTAGTGACATACCCATGTCCCGTGGACACGGGTTAACACATTACATTTATCAATTAGTTAATAAATTTTCTTGTGGAAAGCTCTATTAGTATGGAACTTTAGCGGGAGAGACAACCTGAGTTTAGAATTTGAGGACAGCATCATCTAGCAGTTAGACTTCTAGCTTGTGAACTGAATCCTTTGAGAACAGAACATCTCAGAGTAGCTCCACTGTGGAGTGGATGTTTCCATGGTGCGCATGAGTGTTTCTCTGCAATATGTTTAGGTTTTTTAAGGGTGTTTTTGGCATTCTTAAGCAGCTTTAGGAAGCAAAAGCGTTAGGAGTTCTTGAAGCAACTCAAAAGACACACAGATGCGCTCTAGGAGACAGCTGTGTGCTTTTGGTGCTTTTGGGTGGCGGTTGGTTTTAGACTGCAAGATTACAGGCACCCACACTGTCGCAAAATGTTTTCTATGTTCACTGACAACACAGACTAGAATAACCGAGGCTAGAAGAGACTACGACAGTCCCAACAAAGCTGTTAAATAGCTGGGTACTTTCGTTTAGAAGAGAACTTGATCTTTTATTTCTTTTCCCCTTTTGCACTTGCTAGAAAAGAGAAGGCCATAACGTTTATTTGATATGTATACTGGTGCGAGATAAGATATAGTTGCTGAATATATGCATGGCTATCGGAGAATCTCATGCAATTAGACTATAAGCCTTTTTTATTTTTTGGGTCAGAAATATGAGCCTGTTGAGACAAAGGAAACTTACTGATTCAGCTGATTAACAACAAACATTTTGTGGTGAACAATTTTTTTTTATTTTTGACCGATGACTCTGTCATGGGTTTCCTGTGCCCGGACGGCACTAAAGGGCTGGGCCCCTATACCTCGGGGGAGACTAGCACATAACCCCAACATCATGGCCCTCACGTAAGAAGCTAGTAATTGCGGGTTTTGAACCCTTAACTTCGGCGATGAGGAATAAGTTCTTAACCAACACAGCTATCCACCGTTAGGTAGTGAACAATTTCTTTACCTTCTTTTTGGGTAGCAAGCTTCTCTACTTTGCTAACTCTTCCACCTCTATCCTTTGAAAGTATGCTGAATATCTTGTTGTTCTTCTTGGCGCTGGAGCTGGTGGCATTTCCTTTTCCAGGTTTGCCATTTGGTTCCTGTTAAAACAAGAAGAAAAGTATATCCATATTAAAAAGAGTATTATTCCGTTGTAGTTAATGAAGAGGTCTTCCTTCATATCTCATGTTGACCTTATTAGATGTCAATTCTTTTCTTACTCTCTCTTGTGGTTTTCACAAAGTTTGACAAGAGATCAATTGAAATTTAGCTTAGTTCCATAGTTCATTGAATTCCCAACGACTATGAGAGCAAAAGGAGAACAACTTTACCTCATCAGCTGGTTCGTTACCAGTGCAGACATGAACACTCTTATCCAGGTCAAAATAGAACCCTTTTCAACGTATGACCATGTATGTGGCCTACAAAATCCGATAACGTTGATAACATCACCGACAATGAATGTGAACAGAACAAGAGTTTGAGATGTTTAAGATTCTGTCATTCACCAGATTAGCGTCGAAAGAAAGCTCAGCTTATCTTGCGAGTTTCATGAGGGTAATTTCACGTTGTTCGTCGTACAAGAAGTGCTAAGTCGATCAAACTTTGGGGTTTTATCAGCGTCCTGTAGAGGGCGAAAAACACAGGAGAGGGAAGTTTCTGTGGACGAATCAAGAAAGAACCACCTTGCAAACTGTGTTTTTTTTTATTTATTTAAATTTTCTTTGGGTAAGGACTCTCTGTGTTTTTGTTCCCGAACTAAACAAGAACCTGCACAAGAGACCATCTTTAGAGGCTCTCTCAAAGACTAGTTGCTTTCAGTATCTCGCAAAAAACAGATGTTTAATTACGTAGACTTATCAAGCCAATGAATTTGCTTTATTTGGGTCTTTTAAGTTTCAACTCCATCCTGAAAGATCATATGGTTGACATGACGTTAATGAACAGTGGCATTGCTACTTGGATAATAGATTTCTGCCCAATGTCATCAAAATGCTCATCAGGCTCCGAGTTCCATGGAGCATACTTGCGAAGAAGATTGTTCTTGACAATTTCTCTCAATCAAGATAATAATAAAAAATTCCAGCAGTTGTTTGTATAAAGTTTAGAGGCAAGTATCATCCTCTACTAAAATAAACCGGCAACATCAGCCCTTAACACGCTTTTAGGACCAAGAAGATGCATCTTTTATAAATTAAAAAGTTCAACTCAAAAGCTTGAACTACTAAACGTAGAGGTGGTCGGTTCCCGGGCGGTCCGATCCCCCTCCCCCGGAATAGGGAACCGGACTGATGGGACCGGTCCTCAATTTTTAGGATCGGGGATCAGATCAATAGATCCTAAGATTGGATCGAGATGGACCGATCGGTCCGGTCCGGTTCCTGAGCGGTCCAATGGGCCAGGAGGATACTATGCTCACGCTAAAGCATCAAAGAAGAGGAACCATAGAACCCAACAAAAGACCCCCAAGTGGGTCTTCGATCTCTTGTAAGGCAAAGGAGAGAGTTCTACAGGGGGAGGGAGTTGTTGGAGGATATTAAAGAGAGAGAGAGAGGCGAAGGGGTCTTCTTGGGGGACGGTAGGACCAAATTGAGGGACAGGTTCAGAGATCCGTCGGTGTCGATGCTCAAGTCAACCACCCGGACGAGGTGCGAGACGGACTCAGTCCGCAACCTGTGCAAGAGCGGTGTTGAGCTCGTGGTTTCCGATGTGATGGGGTGATTCTTCTTGAACTGGGAATCAATGGGCAAGTTTCTAGCATGGGGAGGACGGGATCAAAATCTACAAAGTGGAGATGGAAGATTGATGGGAGGGGCTTTTTGTTGGGTTCTGTTTTATGACAAGAGGAGAGGTGGAGTTGACAAGAGAAAGATACCCTTTTCACAGAAGTGAAAGTTGAGTGGAAAAAAAGCGAAAGAAAGTGGGTCTTGATTTTCTGGGAAACAGGGTGATTCTAATTTCGGTTTGGGCGGTCCGATCCGATCTAATCGGATTATTCAGGAATAGGTTCCATATTTAGGAATCGAGGGTCGGACCAAAATTTTGGAAAAGGGGACCAACCTGGCCGGTCCGGTCCAGTCGGACGGTTCTCGAGTTGGGCGGTCCATTATGCTCAGCCCTAACTAAATGGAAGAGGATCACAAATATATAAAAAACATATAGGTTATATAAGAAAGTGATGTGTGATATTTTAATAATATTTTAGCGTGAATTGTGAGCTGTCTCTCTAGATCAAGAAGGAAGAGGAATATATAATAAAGATGTAGAGAGGCATAGATATTAAAATACTAGTATCGTATGAGGAAAAAATATCGGGTACAATAGTGTTGCCACAGATCTGAGATGGACCATTTAGAAAGCAATGCGTGTAACTTTGAGGATTTGCCAGAAATTTTGAAATTCCCTCTCCTCTCTCTCTTTACTACTTCTCCGTGACTCTCCCTACGAAATTAATTCATTCTCTCTCTCTCTCTCTCTCTCTCTCTCTCTCTCTCTCTCCATAACCAAAAGCTCACCAATAGTTCTCTGTTCTGCTCTCTCTCATTCGAAGAACCATGCCTCCACCTCCACCTCTACCGTTGCCTCCTGGAGGGGCATTGGTGGCTCCGATTTGTCGCCTGGGTCAACAAGCTCAAATTGAACCTACTGCGCACTTCGCTCTCATTACAGCGTGTCACAGCCTCCTCGAATGGTGTACCACTTAGAGGCTGGCAAATGGATTATTAGGACTACACCTAACTTGGGTTCTTCCAAACTTATATCAATTTGTAAGATAAAGCTTGCGGTCTTGTTGACAACTTAATTTTAATAACTCTGTTAGATCTATATTGCGTAAAAATAAAGAATTAGTTGTTTAATTCCCAAGCAAAATATTTTTTTAAATAGCATTGTATATATGGTGTATAATTTTAAGCATTCATGATAGCATCTGCATAACATTAGTACTGAAAGACAATGGCACTTCAAGAAACATTCAGTCAGCACGTAGGGGGAAGAGTGGCCGAATTTTTTAGTGTCTAATTTGGGTAATCCGAGCTCTAATTGAAACAGACTTAGCCCATTAATTTATCAGGTCTTAAAATTGAATAGAATAAGCTATAAATTTGGCAAAACCTGTGAACTTCAAAGCCTACAAGACCAAGAAATTTCAGCTAGCCCCTTTAAAGGAGAGGGCTTGATCAAAATTCAGCAAGTAATTGGAGATAATATTTGTGTGATTTCACGTAGGAACCTAAGGTCCTTAATAGCAAATTAACATTACACATATATGTATGTGTGTGTATTTGTCATTATAACCTCAAGATTGAGGGCAATAATAGTTTCAGAATGCTCTTAAAAAAACTAGAAAGAAACGCGTGAGGAAGTGAGAGAGGAAGATTCGCCGTTTGAAGCCTTTCCCCCATCCATCTTATGCCGTGCCACCTCCGACTACTGTAGCCCTCCTCCACGTGGTGTCTCGTTGCCATGCTGTCTCGTGCCAACAAGGATGCTTCCCACGCCTAGTGCCTCGATGATGTCTCGCCAGTCGCCTCAACGCTAACCATGTTGCTTCCCATGCTTAGCACCTCGACATCTTCTCGACCGCCGTTGCCACTCTCTGTTGACCACGATGATCGGCTAAGTCCCAAGCCCCTTTACTCGTTGCCAGCTATGCTGTCGTGCACTGCTGTTGTTTACTGCACCGTGACGTTGCCATTAATGGCGCCATTCGTCGACCTGGTTCGACCCACTGTCGCTTGTCGCAGCCAATTTTGTTGCCAGCCATTGTGCCATAGACTCGAATTATGATCCCACTGCCTCGCTGTCTTGACGCCACCGTGCCGTTCAAGAATCGTCGCGACTCCTTTGAAGGTCCAATAGTCGATCGTCTAGCTGCTGACCTCGAGCCATTGATTGTCTAACTACCATTCTGGTCTCGATCGACAAAGTTCAAATTTGGAAACTCGATCTGCAAATTAGATAAGATATTATTCGTAATTTATTTTTATAATATCAGTTTCTTGATTTGAAAATTGCATATCTTAAATTGAGAAATATATCCGATGTAGCATATCTTTGAAAATTGCATATCTTAAATTTTTATCCACAAAAGTCTATCCGATGTAGCATTTTAAATTGAGAAATATATCCTAATTTGGTAACATTAAATTCTGATCGTCTAGCATTTTATGTTAGAATAAGATAGATTAGATTCTATATTGAATTAGGTTGCATATTTGAATTAGGATATCTTTTCATTTGGAATTTCATAAAATTATCAAAAATGATATCATCCTAGGATAAATAGGTTTCCTAATCCAATTAAGTTATACATTTGAATTATGATATATGTTCATTCCGAATTTTATAAAAAATATAAAAATATATCATTTTAAGATAGATAAGTTTCCTTAACTATTTAGATTTCATGTTTAGGATATGATATATTATGATTCCAAATTCCACAAAAAATATAAAAAAAAGATTTCATCTTAGAATAAATTGGATATACTATTTAAATATATCATGTATATGTCACATAATTTAGGCATCTCATAATATATTTCATTATATCATTGCATACATGTTGTTACTAATAAACGTTTAGGTTTTCCTAGTTTAAAATGCATGTCATATAATTCATATTATATGTTAAATAACTTAAAATGCATATCATATTTCTCAGTTAATAATTTGAGTCATATAGTGTAAATGTTAAAATGTTAAGCTGTTTAACTAATGATCACATGTTGTGAAATAGCTTACATCTTAGTTCAAATAAATTTGCATATAACATAGGGATTACATGTTAGATTGAACAAATTATAATTTTATGTCATATAAATTGCATGTTAAATTAATTAGGAATTGCATGGCATATAAAATAATCGCATGTTCGTGTTATATGTCATTAGAGTTAGGTCGTTTAAATAATTATATTTCACATTATAACTTAATGTAATTGCATAATGTATACATTACATTGTATTTCATTTAAATAAAGTGAAAAATCAAAAGGAATCATTGTTTGTTAATGCTTGTTAATAGAAACTATATTATTCTAATTGTGAATTCTTTTACTAACATTACAAATGCTTTCGTTCCTATCGAGGTAACTTCACGCTCCCATTTTTGTAATTTATTTAATGCTTTGATTATTGACTATTGAATAATGTCTACATATCCACATGATCACTTTACATGTTAGGTGGATAGCAACAATCCAAGCTACTTGCCATTTTTTCATAAATAAAATTGTATCGAAATGACATTAAATTTATCTAGCGTGACAAAATTCCCGACTTCAAAATCTCTAATTCGTAGAGGTTAAGTATCATTCCAATATTTTACATGAGTTTCTAATCTATCCACTAGAAACAATTGGTGGTAACTCATAATTAATTTCTTTTTACATGCTAAGAACTTAAACCATAAGTTGCGAATTGATATGGCTTGGAAAAGTTCAAGTTAGGTATAGTACTAATAATCCGTTAGGTGGTGTACCGCTTTGAAATGTTGCGATAGTTCTTAACACTATTAGGAGTCGCCATTAATTTATATATAATAGGTCAATTAAAAACTCATGTAAATTATTAGGAGAATACTCAATTCTATGAACCAATGACTAAGGATTCTGGGACTTGATTGTCCTAAATTACTCTAGTGTTCTTCGTGTATCTTTTTTATTTCTGAAAAATGCTTTGGCATGCAGTTTTGATTAATTAGAATTCTATCCCTCTAATGTGTGAGATGATCATATGGATACGGAACTCAACAATTAACATGTTAAATAAATTCCTAGGATAAGGAGAGTGGGATTGTCTCGATAGTTGATAGCAATGCAAGCATCTCTAGTGTTAATAGAAAATTAATTAATAATTTTGATATGGTTTCTACTAACACAGATTAGCAAATATTTCACTTTATTTAAATGAAGTACAGTGAAATGCAATGCATGCATTATCCGATTTTGCTAAATGCAATTATACTAATAGTGACATGTATATTATTTAAATTATCATTAAATGGAAGACATATATTTAAGTGACCCAATTTTAATGGTTTACAATATTAATATGACTTTTCCATATGTGATTTCTAATTAACTTAACATGTAATTTTTAAATGTCCTGCGGTTTAACAGACATGCAAGTTATGGAATTCTAAGTTATTGAAACTAACATGCAATTCTTATATGCCATGCGAGTTTCATCAAATTAACATGCAAGATATTTTATGTGTTATATGATTAAAAAAACATAACATGCAATCTTAAATATATAGCAAACCTAATTTAGATTACATTATATTAACTCAAGTCATCTAACCTAATGTGCATGCTACATGATATGTAGGTGTAATTAAACTAGGATGTTGAACTATATTAAATGACGAGTAACATGACATATGTACTAAATTATTTGACATATCATGCAAACTATATGTCATTATGGATTAAATGAACCGAAAGATATATTGCTAAATGGCATGCGCCTAGTAAGTCAAGGACATGGATAATGATATTCCTAAATATACGATCAATGTGCATGGTATATAAATTTTTTTGTATCTTTCATGAAAATTCGAAATTAATAAAATCCGAACTTAGACATGCATTTTAAGTTTGAAACAAAATTTAAATCATCTTAAGATGACATCTTTTGGATATTTTATTTTATAGAATTCGGAATTGTAAATATCCTAACTTAATCATGCAATCTACATGGATGAGCAAAATAATTTATTCTAATGATATCATTTTGATATTTTTTATGAAATTCGGAATTAAAATCTATCCGAATTTGAACATGCAATTGAATAAAAGATGAAACCTAATTAATCTTATTCAACCAGATTATTTAAAATTTATTTAGAAAATCTACCTTATTCTAAGATGTAGTCTAGTTAAAGATAATGACCTAACCTTTAAAGAAAATAAATTTGGGTTTTTTTTTAGGGAAAGACAATCAATTTGAATCAATCAAAAGATAAAATTTCCAATTCGTAATCCAATGGCTGATTTCACAAGGCGGTGGACAGAGTGGAAGACTTTTCCGTGCCATCGTAGGTCATATCTCAACATGGACATTAGACTAGCGATTCGAAGCACGTAGTTAAAATAAGAAACAGTGCAACTATATCTTTGAAGATAGGATGAAACATGCATCTATCATCCAAATATTTCAAAGATGTTAGCATAATTCACATTAAGCAAGAAAGTATATGGGAATCAATCTTGAATATCACACCTACTTTGACATATTGCCGTTATGACAATGTTGGATCACGAACGGTTGTAATAGCCCACTTCTGACCCCTTTTTCGAGACTTAATTGTGCGAATTTACGGGTTTAGTTTGTGGCACATTGGCCTCGGGAACTCTCCGGACTAAATCGTAAAATTTCGTTTCGAGAGATTTCAGAATTTCGAAAATCGCGTTTTGTCCCCCGAAAAGTAGTTATTTGTGTTTTGGCACCAAAATCCTTGAAATTGAGGTCCAAGGAAGTTTTTATAATTTTTGGGATTTTTGGGAATTTTTGGGAATTTTAATTAACTTTAATTAATTATCTCAGTTGACCTATCAACGTTGGCCATTGACCGGCCAAGCCAACACGTGCGAACCATTTCCTCCATTTTCCCTCCCTTTTCCTCTTTTCTTTCTTTCCCTCTTCTTTCTTCTTTCCCACACGCCACCTCCTGGGTTGACTTTGACCTTTCTCTCTCTCCTCTGTCTTCCTTCTGATTGGCATGTAGCAGGATGGAGGGGCGGGGATCCACCATTGCAGACCTAAACCCATCTCTCTTGAGAAAATATTAGGTGGTCCCGGCGCTCCACGTAGGTGTGGTCCCCACCCAATGAAAAAACTCCATGTGTCCGACAGTCCTTGCTGGCTTTTTGACCCACAAAATATTATAGTTTCCAAAGTTAATAGACCCGTCCCCGCTTTCTCTCTCCTCTGTAGGCCTGTTGCGCATTAATGGAGCTGTCTCTCCTCCTTTTTGAAGAATGAACACGCTACCGCTTTTGGGTCATCTGTGCTCTCCACCCCTCCTAGTTGCGGTCATCTGTGCTCTCCACCCCTCCTCTGAACTAGGAAGCGGTAGCGTGTTCATTCTTCAAAAAGGAGGAGAGACAGCTCCATTAATGCGCAACAGGCCTACAGAGGAGAGAGAAAGCGGGGACGGGTCTATTAACGTTGGAAAGTATAATATTTTGTGGGTCAAAAAGCCAGCAAGGACCGTTGGACACGTGGAGCTTTTTCATTGGGAGGGGACCACACCTACGTGGAGCGCCAGGACCACCTAATATTTTCTCATCTCTCTCTTCCTCTTCTGCTTCCTCGTTCGTTTTCTTCCTCATCGCCGACCCTCCTTCTCGGGGTGATAACTTCTTGCTCCGACCTCCGTTTTGGATGCCGTTGGCGCCGTTGTCTTCCTTGTAATAACTACTTTTTATATTGACCAACCTCAGCCCATGACTCCACCTGGATCGCTGCTGGGAGGCCTCGAAACGAGCCTCCATAGAACTGTTTTTTGGGTTTGAACCCGTGCAACCCCTCATCTTTGGAGGCTGATAACTTTCGGCTCCGACCTCCGTTTGACGAGCCATTGGTGGCGTTGGAATCGTTGAAGCACCATCTTTCAAGATTGATTGACCTCAGCTTGTGACTCCACCTGGATCACCACCGGGAAGCTCTGAAAGAAGCCTACACAGAGCTGTCTTCCTCTGTTTTCCAGATTTGCTGCTCAAGCTTCAAGTCATGATTCCTCCCAATCCTTTGATCTTGAGCTCTTACCTTTACTTCCAATGGCTTCATAAGTGTCCCTTTATCATAATCTAGGTTTTGGTTGGGATTGATTTGGTCTAGAATCACCCATTCTACCCCAAAACCGCCTAGTGCCCCTATTTCGCCAGACTTGCTGTTCGCCGGTCACCGTGCTTTCTCCGGTGAGACCCATTCCTCCCCACCACCTCTAATCGATAGATGAGAACACTATGGCACTGGTCTTGGCTGTTAGCGTTGAGCCGTTTGAGAGAAATCGACCCCGAAGCCGGAGGCCCTCGCCGGACACCCCCAACCGCGACTCCTCATCTTCAAGGAGTGATTTCTTCCTCCTCCGGCCACCTCAAGCGACGCCACCACCACCATTGGACTCGTGTAAGTCCCCTCTACAAAGCACAATAGGTTTTCTTCACCAATTTTTCATCGTTTGCTTGAATTTGACCCGAACCAACTAGTGCTTGCCGGACCCGATTTTAGGGCACTGCTAGTCGCAAGCCTCCGAGGTGTCTCGGAGTCATTCCACTACCACCCACAGCTACTCATGAGTCTCTCAACCTTCCAGGACCAACAACGAACGTCCCCGGCTGCCGGAGCCTCACCAGAAGTTTGCCGAAGTTCGCCGCGAGCCGCCAATTCGCGAGGGAATCAAGTGAGTAGACCTCATACCCCTCAGGGCCGTTCACCGCTTTAGTAGATAATTATGGACTTGATTGAGGTGGATTGATTGTTATTTTGGGTGATTGTGAGTTGATCGACAACTTTTGGAGGAAGTAAGGGTGATTTGGTAATTTTGGCCAATTAGGAGTAAATTGGCAAAATTGATTACTTGGAGGGCAAATTGGTAAATTGTTTATGTTAGCTACCTTGGTTAGTACTAGTGAGAGTTATGTGAGCAATTTTACAATTGTGGAGGTAAATTACTAAATTTGATCAATTAGGGCCAAATTAGAGTTTTAGGGGCAAAATCGTAATTTTGGAAGTTTGGGGACAAAATTGAGAGTTATTGGTTGCAGTTGGATTTGATAATAAGTTGGGTAAGGTTGGATTGACAATTTACACAATTAGAAGTAATTGGCTCAAATTTCGCTTAATGAGGAGCTATTTATTAAATTTAAGTATTTTGGATTATTTTAGCAAAAATTTGTGGAAATTGTGTGGTTGGGCAAATGACTGCCAAAAAAGGTGATGGCGCCCGTAGTTTATTGAACGGAAGATTCTGGATTCGATTTAGGGACTCGGGCGAATCCCTAATTAGTAAGCCTAAGTGGTTGACTTTTAGAAATTTTGGGAAATTGTCCTAAAATTTATTATGCCATATTGTGTTGATTTATTCAATGTTATTGAATGCGCAATTGATTATAAATGATCATGACTGATCATTGATGTAGATGAGTTGACCGGCGTGGTCGTTACCCCGGTTTGCCTTAGAGGCCAGTGGGCCTTAATCAATTGTGAAGTCGATGGAACCTGATAAGGTATTGACAGGGATATGATGAGTTGGCATGATGGCTTGAACGAACCAGCGTGGTCAATGACCCTGTATTTTGATGAATCCGATTTAAGCTAAGAAAATTAGTTAGGGTCTCAAGCTGGTTGTGGACGGCTTTATTTGGCTAATCGCGTAATTTATTCATTAGCAATTTATTTATTTATATAATTATTTACTTATTCGATTAGTAATTTAATCATTCAATTGTGCATTTACTTATTTAATGTGTTATAGTGTTATGATGGCTAATCCTGACGTATTAGATGAGTTGGGCGTGCCGAGTCTCGGTCACGAATCGGTTGACTCATAGAAAGGAGGAAGTTAGTTATTAGAGAGAGTTGGAATTGATTGAGTTGTATGTGGGATTAAGCGAAATGAGTTTGACTGGTGGTGATGATTGATGAGAGATACACGATTAAGGACCTCAGGGTGGTAGCATTCTTGGTTTGGGCATATGAGGTAGACTATTGAGATGTCCCTTTAGCATTAGAGCTGGATTCTAGATTAGATGTGTGATGAAGATGAAATCTTTGGAGAAGTTAGGGCTATGGAGTTGAGTCAATTGAGGACTAATTAGTGGTTATGGTAGCACCGAGAGTGGTAGTAGGGACCTTATTGCGATGGCGTTCCTAATTTTGGCATAGAAACAAACTCACTAAGATATTTATATCTCAATCCGTCGTTGTTTACTTTTTTTCAGGTACGGGTTGAATTTGGGAAGGGAGTTTTGTGGGAGTTGTCAAGGAAGAGACCCGCGCTTCCATTAGAGACTCGAAGGTCGATGACGAGTTCTGGATATTTATCCACAAGAAAATATTATTCATGAGAAAATATTATTCGCAAAAAGTAATTAATTATAATTTGGATGACAGAACATTAATGGGTCATCCCACATGGTGGTGGGAGGTATGGAAGATTTATATGCCGTTACTGGTCAAATCTCGATATGGATATTAGTTTGGCCATCCGAGATACGTTGACAAATTATCAACAAATTTATAGTTTAATAGACTACATCTATGATATTTCACGAACAATATTTTTTGGGCAATCTTTGTGGATATTGACTTGAAGATCACAATTAATCAAAATAGGCAAAAAAAATTAAACAATTTTCATAATCAAATTAAGATTGGATTTTTTTACCTAATTGTAGGGATAATGTTCTCGGATTGAATGATGGATCAAAATCACGGCATGTATCCATTGAACATTTTCATATAGTCTAGAGAGTAGTTTGAACATGTACCTAAAGTTCATGGACCACGCTAAATAAGTCAAAGATTTAGGGATCACATTGCACATTGGGCCAAAATTTAGCGACTATTTATATCATTATCCCATCATCAAAAGATGATCCTTTGAAGCTATCATACTTCGTAAAATATATTAAATTGTTAAGACGATATATGCTGTAATCCACTTGAACTTTATGCAAACTTGATCTTCTTTGTCTTGAGTAGCTAGGTTACTTGATTTGGTGAGTGCCAAGTCATTTGCTCCAGATATTTTCTTATGCCTTGTGTGTATGAACTTTTAATTTGATCGTTCACTATCAATAGTAAATTGTCTCATCTGCCAGTATAACATAGCGTTGACAGGCAAAGTTACAGTATGAGAGAGATATTATCGTCCAGAATACGCCATCAAGATCAAAACTCGAGCGTTCAATTAATCCAATCTCAGTAATCTATAGTAGCTTGCTGAGTACTCATTCCCTCAGTTTTGCACTCATCATCATGCTGCGTAGTATCAGTGGTGTTGCTATTTATACTAATGGTGTTTAGTTCCGTCACAACGTCTGACTGACCAGTTTGACATCAAGAGCTCTCAGTGGCCAGAGCCTGAACATTCCGAAACTGCAACTGGAGAGGCTCAAACTTTCACACAAAAATATGCACAAAGTCACTTAAAGCAGGGGTTATTCGGTTCATGTGCAGGAGAAAAAATTGGCACAAGAGATTGCTGATATCGAAAAAAATAGTGGGTTTATTCGGAGTTCTAGTCCAGAATTACCCTGAAACACCAGGTTCGTATGCTTCTCAGAGACTGGATTTTAATTTTTCCTGTTCTGTGACGCCCTGGCATTCTTTTGTTTCGATTCATGGAATCATCTTCTTGAATATTTTTCCCATCGCTTGAGGTTGAATTTCACTACTTATTACAGGGTTGGCAAATAAAGATTTCTGGACGGTGGATGATTGAACGATTGTCTTTGTAGCTGACCGAACTCTTGGTAATCCAGTGGAAGTTGTTTCTTTGGAATATTTGTGATAATTGAATCTTAAGGTTACTTGATTTTTGCACAGGAAACATCATAAAGTGTAGGAGTTCTGCATAGCTTTCCGGAGTCTTTTAGCTGGAATTTATGGAAACATGATTTATTGGAAAGAAAAGGTGAATACACTGCACCTTTGTAATTGTCGCAACTCCTGACTGTGATGCCGTCCATATGCCCCATCAGAGACGAATTTAAAGAAGTTTTGTGACTAAAACGAGGGAGAAGACGCATCTATCAAAGCTGCTGTGATGGTGACATCTAATTGTTTGAGAGTACTTGTGGATCCAAATAACTGTACTGAGGTAAAATAATGTACATGATCAATAGATCCCGCAGAACAGATATTCCTTTTCATGCGGTGGCAAATTGTTGTTCTTCTGTGTATTTCAGCAGAATGACACACTTAGGATGCGTCTTAAATCAGACAGGGAGATGGAAGTGGAAAGTTTTAGTAGGGTTTATGGCTTGGACAGGAAACAGGTTATGTGAGGTCTCGCATGAGATGAATTAGCGAAAGATACAGATCTTTCACATGCATGCAAAATTGAAAACAGTTGGGGGAAGTTCTATGATTATTACATGAGAGAGCTAGGGCAGTACGTTGAAGCATGGTGATCTTGTATATTGACTACCGAACCAGAGAGCCAAATAAGCACAGCAGTAGGCCACCGCATTTTTCATTTGTATCTGTGGTTAGCTGCAACCTAGAATGATCCCAAATCCCCATCCACCTATTTGGCAGAGTTCAGTTCCGCCTGATAGGAGCAAATGGCAGCAGACAACCAGTTTAGTCACTCTGATCTGGCCAGACGTGTTAGCTGGGCTCAAGAGTCTTAGCTGGTAGCTGCATTCTAAATGAAAAGTTTCCCCTTGACTCTTTATTTTCCTCCTTTTTAGGGAAGTATTACCTTTTGTCAACATAATGACTCTGGAAATGCTTCTTTGACCCAAAAGACCTATATACAATGCATGCTTGGTTTGTCTATATCATTCTCAAGCACAATTTCTCTTTCCATATCCTCAAGCACAAGTGATCTGTCACATGATGGAGCAGGCATTAGGGTTCTCATCACTGAAAATGTCAGAGGCATATGATTGATTGAATCGCTGATATGAAGCACCCTGATTTATGTAACCTTGGTAAGTTTCTGTGCTGTAATTCCAATTATGGATTTCTCCATCATTCGGATGTGTGATAGGATGAAGTAGTAACCAGTGGTTATCTCTTTGGTTTCCATTCTTGGCGAGTGGAGTTTGTTCTTCTTTCTTGCCATAATCTCGAGGACCACCAAGACCACCTGTGTTAACCTCGTCTTTAATCTCTTCATCACCTCCTTTTCTTGTGGGAACCACTTCAACATTCCTCTTCATCTTGTCTTTCAGGTAAAGTTCGAGTTCTTTCATTTCCACTACCCCTGTCACTGATACTTGATCCTTGCTCGCATCTATAGCCACTGATTCAACTCCTATGATTCACAATAAAAACTCATCATGTAGGAACAGTAATAATGTCTGCAGAAATTGGTTAGTGGCATGATATGAGAAAAGCCACGGGCTACTGAGTACTAGCACTAGAAAATTAATAGAGTAGATGCACTAGGTCCATAGAATTCTGACATTTGGGATAATATTTTGATCAATATGAATGATGAATCACACTATATTGACCCAATTGATAAGAAGTCATGTTGGTTGATGAATGATTGAGCAAAGAACGAAAATGTTCCTTACCCTACATGGGAGAAGTAGAAGTCTAAAGGAATCATATGATGATTATCTGTTGGTTTTTCAACATACATAAATACTCCAGTATCATGTGCATGTAGTCAGTTTTGTAAAATAAGCCCCAAATGTTGAGCATCGACTGAAGATGGTCCATCTTACCTTTATACTTTAAAATGCACTTTTGTAGTTTTCGAATGCAGTCATCACAATGCAGTCTGGTCCTGAGCACCAGGGTGCTCGATCTCTGGAGCCATCCACCCATGCACAGTCAAATTTTTCTCGTTAACCAGAAAGTAACAATGATAATAACAGTACTTTTCTCACAAGAAAATTCATAGAATCTCTGAAAATAAGTAACTATGATTAAACTAGTCCTTCTAATGCCAGGTTTGACTTCATCTGCTCGTAAGAATATTACCTCTGTCCCATTCTTCTTCTGGTTGTACGGCCTCTCTTTTGCATACAATATCTCGTTGCTGCCGCCCTGCGGTGAGGAGACCACATACGTGTTGGGTTTTTTCTCGCCATTTCTTTCTTTTAAGTTCCCTTTGTTTCCTGTGATGACTGGTGATTTCCTTGGAATACTGTCAATATAGATGTCCCTCTTGCCTGGCAGAAAGCTCAAACAAATTTGGTCGGTTCTGGTTTTACATTGAAAAATCGAGGATTCTATACAATATTCACTATACATTTGTGCAATTCCTATCCTGTTAATTCCTACCATGGATGCTTTTTCGGTGAGCAGGAGACGCCAGCTGGTCACATTTCTCGCTCTCGTGCTCTTGCTGCTCCTGGAACATCTCTTTTAACTTTACTGGGTCCCGTTCCAAAGCCTTAACTCCTGCTGATTTCTCTGCAACATTTTCAACCTTAACGTCTTTGGTACCGGATGAGCAGAGCCAAGAAATAGGATAAAAGCTGGTACGAGATTTTGAGAGTCCATGTTTTCATGTGAATTGCAAAATGGGTCAAATATGGGTGTTGTCTATTGGGCGTTGTACTCTTTACTTATCTGAAACAGATTAGCTTTTTTCTTAAGAACTTCAGCCTAAGCCTTTAATTGGAGCATCAACTTAGTGGTAATATGGATTCTTGCAAAAGTTTTTATAGTGACTTTCATAAATAAAAAATGAACATATTTACACACATGTCATACTTTATAGTATAACTTTGGCGTATTATTTGTTTTTGCACGTCAATTGAAAAACAGTTCAAGTCTAAAGGTTTTTTGGGGGACAGTTTGGAGAAAACTTCTCTGCATTGGCCTCTATAGGTTGAAGACTTGACGGTTCATATAATATTAACTAGGAGCTCCTACCTTTCTAGATAACTGAAGATTCAGCACACCAAAAGAAAGAGCAGAAAAACTTAGGCAGTTCTCTGGGACTCCTACCATTGCTGCTTTTTGGCTGGGCCAGAGAAGAGTAGTCGATCCTACTTCTCATGCTTTTCTTCTGGGTCCCCTTTTCTACTTTTGCTTTGTCCACAGTCTCAACAACTGCTGAGCTCTTGGAGATATCGTCACCATTCAAGTCCTTGGTACGCGGTAGCTCAAATCCAAGTGCAGCTATAAATTAAGCTCTTAAGACTTAGGTTTGAGAGTTGGGTTTACATAAGACTACCACTACAACTACCGACTGTTTCAAAATACCTCGGATAGCTTGTATTTCTCTTTTGGCCAGTGAGTTTTGTCTGCTAAATTCTTCTTTCTTAAGGGTAGGCCCTTAGCGCTTTCTTTATGATTTTTAGAGAAAAATATAGATGGCAAAGATATATGCACAGGAACAGTTCTATTTTTTCCTGCACTTATATTGTAGGCAGTCTTCTTTTCTTGCTATTACACTCATCCGTGTCTTCTAGCTGTTTACGCTTTGAGCTTGTAGACTTATTCCATAATAAAACTGTGAGTAGAGACCTTAACAACTTAGAGTAGCTCCAAGGCGGAGTGAATGTTTGCAATGGTGTTTGTGATTGTTTCTCTTCAATAGCTTTAGCTTTTTAGGGTGCTTTTTTTTGGCTTTTGAAGATATCGCTTCTCTAAGAAGCAAAAAGCTTTTGGAGTTCTGGAAGCAACTAAGAAGCTATTGACACGAACTGGGCGTTCACTCGCCTAGCCACTCGTTTCTCGCTCGTCCCACACTGATATGGGGAATCGATCCGCACATGAGTTACGAACAATATAACGCCCGGTCCTTGGATCGGCCCACGCCTAGCCTATGAATGGGCCAACGCTTGGTTCTTTCATACCCAAGATCAATACACGCCTGGTTTGCGGATGGGTCGGCACTCGATCCCTGACCGAGTCCCTGAATGGATCTGCGTTGGCCGATGAATGATACCTGCACCCGATCCATGAAGGATCGCCTGGATTGATCATGAACCGATCCGTGCCGATCGGGGGACGATCCAGTCCTCGATCCTCGACTATTCATAGATTGATCATCGTCCCTCGATCCTCGACTATTCATAGATTGATCAATGCTGGTCAGATGATCCAGTGCCCGATCCCTCCAATGGTTCCAAACATGGTCCTAGGAAACTTGGAACAAATCCCTATGCTATCTAGCTCTAGCGGTATACAGCCAGGCGACGAGATGGGCGACGGGTGGGCGAGCAATGGGCGCCTAAGGCCTACACTGGGATAGGACCCGAGATTTGAGAAACAATCGCCTAATAGTAGGGAAAATGGGCAGTTACCCCTAGTGGCTGGCCCTTGTGTATATAAGGGATCCTCTCCCTTCATTTGAGCTGTTAGCTTGCTTATTGAATGAGTTCTCTACATTTTCCTTGACCCTCTCCTCTTCCTCTTGGCTAATTTCCCCGACCCGCATTGAGCAAAGTCTGATTTGGAAATTGGTTTCCTAAGACCGCATGAGTAAGGAATGCTAGAAAGCATGCTCGTTACAAGTGGTATTAGAGCACGAAGCAAACGATGGATCTTCAGTCTAAAATTGTGGGGAGCAAAAGAGTTGCCGGGGAACAAGAGAGGACGATCGATAGGTCTTCCAAGGCTAAGAGGAGCTGTCTAGCCTCTAGCTCTAAGGAAGCGATGGACGACTTGGAGTCCCGAGTGGCAAGGATGGAGATGGTCCTCACGGATGTCCAATTCGTGGTCGAAGATGTTGCGCCAAGCTTTGAAGGAGCCGAGTCTAAAAGGGAAGAGTTGCACACGGAAGTACTTGGCCAAGCTGAGGACGGAGGTGGCTGAGGTGATGGCCACATGAGTGAATGGTCTAATCCTTGTGGCGCTTCGTCCTCGGGTGGACGCCCCAAAGCCTGAAGAATTCTCTGGCTCGCGGGTAGCCAAGGATGTTGACAACCTTTTGTGGTATATGGAGCAATATTTTCAGGCCACAAGAGTCGTGGATGGGGCGCTATGGGTGGGCACTATGGCTATGTACTTGATCGACAATGCCCTACTATGGTGGAGGCGCAAGTCGGACGATCGGGGTGGTGCACTGATTACTAGTTCGTTGAAGAATTTCGACAACAAACTACTCGGCATATGCCGAGGAGGAAGGTCAGGATGAGCTCCGCCACCTTAGATAAAAAGGGGGAGTCCGGGAATATGAGAAAATTTTCAGAGTTGCTATTGCGAATCCCCTCGATGAATGACAATGAAGCCTTCAATCAGTTCGTGGGTGGACTCAAACCTTGGGTGAAGTAAAAGTTACAGAGGTGTGGTGCTGGGGATCTCTCCACGGCCATGTCCGCAACCAGGTGTTTGGTAGAATACAAAGCGCCAACAGGTGCCAAACCTGAAGCGCGGCCAAGGGAAATGGCCATTGGTAAGGGGGATCGTGAGCAACATAGTGGGAACAATAGGCCACCAGCGCCACCTTCCCGGCCTAGGTCAGAGTACAACGTCGAGGGTCTAAGACGAAACCGACCTCCTTTAAAGTGTTTCTAGTGCGATGGAATGCACATGCCATATTGGCAGCCTCGTCCAAGCTCAATAGGATAAAATCGAATAGGAGGAATGGCTAGGATCATTGTGCATCCTAGGCACGATTCAGGCCAAAATGAGACATAAACCGTAAGAGTTCATGTTTGCGGATGTTAAGGTCGGAACAACCTAGATGAGAGCCCATATAGATACCAGAGCCTCCGACCTTTTCATCTTGGAGGAGGCAACCAAGAAGCTCGACCTCTAGATTGAGATGTGAACTAAATGGATTAAAACGGTGAACTTCACACAGGTTCCACCCTCGGCTTGGCAAATGATGTAGATTTCCAACTCGGTCGGTGGGCTAGCCGAGAAATGATCGAGGTAATTCCCCTAGACGTTTATGATTTTGTTGTCGACTTAGGATTCTTAGATCGGACCAATGTGGTAGTAGTCTCTTTTGCGGACTGGATTTGCATCCTGGATAAGCGTACTAGTGCATAGTGCTGGTGACGCGAGACACGGGTCGAAATCGCAAAGTTATATTGGCCATCCAACTCTCCGAAGGGATGAGGCATGAAGAAGAGACGTTCCTGGCGGTGATGAAGGCCGATGACCTAATGATTGGGAACGAGGTGACTTGAGTCCTCGACTCTTTCCATGAAGTGATGCCCTCGGAGTTGCCTGAGCTACCGCTTCCTAAGACGGAGGTAGACCACCGAGTTACAACCGAATACTTGATCATTGGCTATGGCCCCTTATCGAATGGCCCCTCTTGAATTAGAGGAACTTTGGAAACAGCTCAATGAGTTACTCGATGCCGGATACATTCGACCCTCCAAAGTCCAATTTGATTCCCCAGTTCTCTTCCAAAGGAAACATGATGGATCCCTTCGGATGTGCATAGATTAGCGGGCATTGAACAAGATCATCGTGAAGACAAGTATACGATCCTGCTTATCGCTGACTCGTTCGATCAACTTGAAAAGGCACACTGGTTCACCAAGTTTGACCTTTGGTTTGGCTACTATCAAGTTCGAATCGCCGAGGGCAATGAGCCAATGATGGCTTGCGTTACAAAGTATGGATTACTCGAGATCCTAGTAATGCTATTCGGCCTCACCAATGCTCCGGCCACCTTTTGCACCCTCATGAACAAAATACTCTACCCTTTCTTGGATTTGTTTGTGGTGGTCTACTTAGACGATATTGTGGTGTACAGTCGGAATCTTGAGGATTATGTTTGACACCTCTGAAAAGTATTCCAAGTCATACGGGACAATGACCTCTGTGTTAAGAGGGAAAAGTGTGCATTCGCCAAAAAAAAAGTGAACTTTCTCAAACACATTGTTGAGGGAGTGCAGGTGCGAATGGACCATAGAAAGGTCCGAGCCATTGAAGAATGGGAACAGCCAATTGGAGTGACGGGGCTAAGATCTTTCCTTGGCCTCACTAGCTATTACTGGCGGTTCATATGGGGGTACTATGCCATCACCATGTCTCTGACGGACTTGCTTAAGAAGGCGAAGTCGTGGGAATGGACGGAGAAGTACCAAAAGGCGTTCTAACGGCTGAAAGAAGCCATGACCGAGAAACCGGTGCTGGCTTTGGCTGATCCAACCAGCTCTTATGAGGTCGAGATGGACGCCTCCGACCATGCAATATGGGAGTCGTAATGCAAACTGGGCATTCAATAGCCCATGACACCCGGAAACCAAACCAAATCGAGCATTATTACATGGTCCAAGAGAAGGAGATGACCCCGATTGTACATTGCCTACAAACTTAGAGACATTACCTTATGAGGTCTCGATTTGTTGTGAGGACAGACAACATAGCCACGAGCTACTTCCAAACCCAAAAGAAGTTGAGTCTTAAGCAGGCCCGATGGCAAGACTTTTTGATGGAATTTGATTATGGATTTGAATACAAATCAGGAAAAACCAATTTGGTGGTTGATGCACTCAATTAGAAGGCAGTATTGTCCACCATTAGTCGGCCGGATTGCTCATGGATTGACCGGATTAAGGAGGGCATGGCGCATAAAACCACGCCCAAGTCTCTCCTCAGACACGCTTGAGAGGGTAGAACGCAACAGTTCTGGTGCGAAGGAGATCTTCACTACACAAAAGGTTGGCGGTTATACGTTCTCCTTTATGGCAAGCTGAGAAGGGAAATCCATCGAGAATGCCACGATTCTAAGTGGGTTGGTCATCCCGAAATCCATCGCACCATGACCCTTGTCGAAGACCGATATTTATGGCCCCATATGTGGGATGACATAGAGGCGTACGTGCAGACATGCCTTTATATGTTAGCAAAATAAACTAGAGCAGAGGGCTCTAGCTGGCCTCCTGGAATTGCTCCTTAATCCTGAGCATTCGTGGGAGAGCTCCATGGACTTTATAGTAAGCCTCTTGAAATTTGAAGGATATCAGACTTTGATGGTGGTGGTTGATCGCTTCTCCAAATACGCAACTTTCATACCGACATCAAAAGATAACCTGGTTGAAGAGACATCTAAACTATTCATGAAAGATGTTGCCAAGTACTGGAAACTACCCAATACGATTGTTATTGATCGGGACCCCCGGTTCATGGGACGATTTTGGTCGAACCTCTTCAAGTTACTTGGGACTAGTCTCAACTTCTTTACGAGCTTACACCTACATACAGATGGACATACGGAGTGGGTGAACGCGCTCATCGAACTCTACCTTCACCATTACATAAGCATGACCAAAGTGAACTAGGCACGATTGATTGACGTGGCCCAATTCTCCTATAATCTACAACAGAATGAAGCCACGAATAGAACCCCTTTTGAGGTCGTGACTGGGCAACAACACCTTATGCCAAGTGAGATTATTGCTGTATATCGTGGGGCCAGTCTCTGTGTAGAAGTTTGCCAAGGATTGGCAAGAACAATCGCATTTGGCTCAATTATGTATGCATAAGGCGGCCAAGCAAATGAAGAAGCTGAGTTGACTCTAAGTGACGCCACCTTGAATTCTAGGTAGGGGAACTAGTGATGGACAAATTACACGTGGTCCTCCGGTATCAGTCCATAAGGCTTTGATTTGTCGATACGAGCAGCCTTTTTCAGGTTGTGCAACGAATTGGAAGATACACTTACAAGCTAGACCTGCCTTCAAAGTTGAAGGTGCATATCGTGTTCCACGTGAGCATGCTTAAACCCTTCCATCAGGACAAAAGAGATCCAAAACGAGGCAAGTCTCACTGAGCACAACTGGGGGCAAGAACCTCTTATAACCAAGACATCGACCACATTGTGATCAACCGAGTGATCCGAAAGAAGTACTATCCACCCAAGAGAGAGTACTTGATTCGGTGGAAGGGCCTCCTGGAGAGTGAAGCTAGCTAGGAAGCTAAAGAGGCCCTGTAGCACTTCAAGGCTTAGCTTGAAGCGTTCCATGCTGGGGGCAATGAGGATATCACCAGAATAGGTGGAGGAGATTGACACGGACTGGGTGTTCGCTTGTCCAACTACTCGTCCCTTGCTCATCCCACACCAATATGGGGAATCGATCTGCTCATGGGTCACCAATGATCCAACACTCGGTCCTTGGATCGGCCCACACATGACCTATGAGCAGGCTAGCGCCTAATTCTTTCATACTTGGGATTGATCCAAGCTTGGATCATGGACGGGTCAACGCACGGTCCTTGATCGAATCCCTCAATCGATTTGCATTGGCGGATGAATGATCCCTACACCAGATCCATGAAAGATCGCTTGGATCAATCCATGTCGATTGGGGGACGATCTAGCGCTCGATTCTCGACAATTCATGGATCACATCGTGTTGATCGGATGATCCAGCCCCCAATCCCTTCAATGGTTCTAGACATGGTCCCGAGAAACTCGGAACGTGTCACTATGCTATCTAGCTTTAACGGTATACGGCCAAGTGATGGGATGGGTAATGAATGGGCGAGCAACGGGTGCCTAAGGCCTACGCTAGGACAGGACCTGGGATTTGAGGAACGATCATTTAATAATAGGGAAAATGGACAGCTACCCCTACTGGCCGCCCCTTGTGTATATAAAGGATTCTCTCTTATCCTCTTCTTTCATTTGAGTTGTTGGCTTACTTATTGAATGAAATCTGTACATTTCCCTTGACCATCTTCTTTTCCTTTCGGCTAAACTCCCCGATGAGAATCGAGCAAAGGCTAACTTGGGAATTGATTTCTTAAGGCTACACGAATAGGGAATGCTAGAAAGCATGCCCGTGACACTATATAGTCACGCTCCAAGATGGACCCGCGCATGCTTTTGGAGCTTTTGGGTTGCGATTGGTCAGAGACTGTGAAATTACAGACATTCTCTGTTTGTCGGAAAATGACTTCTTTGTTCACAGACATAATCTATAAGCTGATTATAGACTAAGGCCAACCATAAATGCTGATTATTTATTTAACCACAGATTATTCTTAATCTAGAAGCTTGCTTAATAATTTTTGATAGTTGAAACCAACTTCAAGTATCATAGTCTATAAGCTTGCTGAATGCTATAATATTCTTTTCAATTTATGTACAACCTTATCTAAATGGTCTGCTGCAAATGTAGTTTTAACATCCATTCCAATGTTGGGTTTTACTATCAAAAGTTGCTGAATATGTGCATGGTTATTGGAGAATCTAACGCGGTGGACTATAAGCCTGTCGTCTCAGCAAATTAGCAGCAAATATTTTGTGGCAAACAATTATTTTACCTTCGTTTCCAGTGGCAATCTCCTCTACTTTGCTAACTTCTCCACCTCTATCCCTTGAAAAAATCTGGAATTTCTTTCTGTTCTTCTTGGCGCTGCTGCTGGCGGCGTTTCCATTTCCAGTTCTGTCGATTAGTTGCTGCCAAAACAAGAAGGAAAAGTATATCCTTAGATTAAAAGACTGTTTTTTCGTATCAGTTAATGAAGAGATCTTCCTTCATAAAAGACACGTTCACCTTATTATATGGAATTTCATTTCTTTCCTTGTCTTGTGATTCTCATTAAATTTGTGAGATCAGGTGGAATTTAGCTTAGTTGCCTAGTTTTTATTCAATTCACAACGCATATGAGAGCAAATTCAGAAATACTTTACCTCATCTGCTCGTCTGTTACCGGCGCAGAAAAGAGCACTCTCATCCACGTCAAAATAAAACTCTTTGTAACGGATGACCATGTATATGCACTACGAAATCCAACAACAACGTCAATAATATTACTAATGATAAATGTAAAATCCGTTGCTAAGCACGAGGTTTGGCGACAATAAGAGAAAAGGAAGAAAACAAAAAGAAGAACGGAAGAGTTTGAGCGTGAAGATTTTGCTATTCACCAGATTAGCTTCGTATTGAGAGTTGGAGGAGACGGCGGAGATCAGCCTATGGTGTCAGTTTCGCGAGAGTAATTTCACGTTATTCACAAGTTTCTTCGTCATCAAGAGTATGAAAGATGTGTTGGGTTGAGGAGACTTTTGGGGTTTGTTTAGTGTATCGTGGTGGGCGAAGACCTTTGATGGGGAGACAAGAATGATACGACAAAGAGGAGAGTTTCTGGGTATGAGTCAAGAAGCACATCGCCCAACTCTTCCGCCCTTTGAACAGTCTTAATCGGTGCTGATTGACATGCATAAGAAACGTGTTGGGATCATAGAATAATGTTAGAATACTAAGATTGGCAATGCTAAATTAATTTGCAAAACGATGTGGCAAGCAATAAATACTGATGCACAATTTATGTCCGCCCATGGCTTTACATTCTTTTCTGGGTGCCGATTTGATCTAACGTATCTTTAGTAAAATGAAAAATGTTTCATCAATAGTGCTATAGCTTTTGAAAGCATAGAATTCGATATCTGTGGAATCGAGGGCTGTTCTATATGTAGAACTTTAATTATGCAGGCACTGTTTTCTAAAACTACCATCCCAAAACAGTTCGTCATTTTTCACGAAACTAAACATAAACCTGCGTACGCAGGCCATTTCAAGACCAGTAGCTTTCAATCGCTCAACAACACCGATTTTATTTAGGTAGATTTATTAAGTCAATGAATTTGCTTTGTTTGGGTCGTATATGTTCATCCTAAAAAATCATTTGGTCAGACGTAGTGAACAATGGCATTTCCACTTAGAAAATGATCCGGGCCCATCATCGGGAAAATGCTGATCAGCTTCGACTTACGTAGAGCGCAATTGCGTAGATTGTTCTTGACAATATCTCTCAATCAGTATATAAAAAGAAAGATTAGTAGTTGGGTTTTATATAATTCATGTTGTTCATGCTTGGAACCCAAGTTTAGAGGTATGTTACATCACATACTTAAATAAAAGAGTTAATTCCAAAAAAAAAAAAAATCAAATTATGCTCACTCTACACTAATCTATCCTTTTTTTTTTTGTAACTGAGGTGTCCGAGTTAGCTTGCACGCACCTCGACTATTTCTCGGGAGAGACTAGCATAACAACCCACCGCCATGGCCCCCCACTTAAATCATAGGCGCTTTCCTGAGGAATTGAACCAAAGACCTCAACGAGGTCCAAGTTTGCCCTAACCAGCTGGGCTACCCATGGGTGGGTCTAATCTATCCTTTTTTTTGTCACTAAAAATCCTAAACTTCCTCATTATGACCCAAATAATCCAATTTTTTTTTTTGTATTGTAAACAGCCTTGAACTTACCCCAATACGAAAAATGTATCTTGAATAGAACTATAAAGTAAGTATTATAAAAGTTTGGATTTTTTCGTTAAATTTATTTTATAAGGATGTCTATGTCACGGTAACTAAGTTTAGGACTTTTAGTTACACCTGAAAAATTGAAAGTGTTTGTGTCACAATAGATATAGTTTGAGATTTTTTTCATGATATTTTTCCTATATAATTAGCAAGGTCTAGGAAGGTATATTTGTCATAAATATATATACATATAGATTTCTCGTAGAAATCGCGAGTCATCTTTATAGGCCAAGAAGAAAGGGGAATATATATGTACAGAGGCAGAAATATTTATTGAACTTTTCGATCTAATCTTCCAATAGACTTATTGGTTAAGAGAAAAACTCTTCAATTTATTAATTTAATGTACAAGTATTTAATTTTCTTTCTCTCTTGTATCATGAATTTTGATTTAGCCATGGCTCTTCCCATCCATCTTTAAATATAATCTCTACACTTAGTCAGAGTAATTGTAATGATGCAGCAAGATATGATTTAAAAGCTATACTCTGGAGATGAATATAATAAGCTAAACATAAGTAACAATTTGTTAAGGATGAACTATGGAACGAGACACAATGAATATAAAATACAAATTTCTACTAAGTAATAATATATCCAGATAATACAAGTGTCAAAATAACGGTGAACTCTATCGTTCTCGAAGACGATGTCTATGATAGCGAGCCAGTAAAGATTGTCATGCTTAGTGAAGAAGCTACCTACTTGTTGACTATATATATGAGCCAAATATCATTCTTTTCAAAAGATAAAAATTTTATAAAATATAAATACAACTTCCTTGCTGCTCATAGGCTTGTTCAACACGGTTGTCACCCTCTAAACTGATAGTTTTGCATTGACCTTTGTGACTTTAGTTACATGTAATGTTTGGAAGATGATCTTCTGAAACGGTCATATTTCCCAAAATATATTAGGACATTAATGAAATATATATGTTTGTATATCAAATTATTATGTTTATCATCATTCATTGGGCTTTTGACTGGTTCTTGTCAAACTGAGGACTGAATTAAATGGAACCCTCATGCAAACTTGGCCTTGTTTGTCTTGAGGAGTCAGGTTCCTTGATTTGGTGAGTGCCAAGTCATTTGTTTTATACCAAGCGGATACAAACCTTTTAATTTGATTAGTCCCCATCAATGCAAGTAAACTGTCCCATCCACGCGTATAGAGTGATGTTGACGGGCAAAGTTACTATTAGGGACGTCAAACGGGTGGGTCGGGTCGGGTTTGTGTCGGGTCAAATTTGGGTCGGACCATATTTGACCCATTTAACCCATTTTGACCCATATTCATGAAGTGTAAATATAATGACCCATACCCGACCAGACCCGACCCGTATTGTTAAAAAAATATGAAAATAATCAAATTTTTATTTTTAAAAAATAAAATAATCAGAATATCAGAATTTTCATAGTCTAAAAATGACTTATTAATAATATTTTAAATAATTTATTAATAATACTTAAAATTAAGTAAGTAACCCATTTATGACCCATTTAGAACCTATTTAAGACACATAAGGTTGTTAAGTGACCCATTTTTGACTCAACTAACTTTTTAAGCTAACCCATTTATGACCCATATTATCAAATATGGGTTAAAATATGGGTCTTTGACCCATTTTGCCACCTCTAGTTACTATATGAGAAAGATACTATGATTCAAACACAAGATCTACTTCATCTAGACCAAATCCGGATCATTCAGTCAATCCTATCTCGGTAATGTGTTGTAGCTGGCTAAAGTTAAATCAAGAAATGGACGTTGTCACGTTATCTGGTTACGCATTCCGTGAGTTTAAACTTACCCGTACACTGAGGACGTTCAATAACTTTGGAGATGAGCTTAGTTGGAGGAGTCTTATTGGACACAAAACCAAAAACGCAGCAAATAATGCCTATTTTCAGATCTTGCATGCAATTAAAGTTGCAGTATTGTGAAGTGTTGACACCCAAATTTTACTAATCCAATAAATTTAAGTTAAAAAAAATTAAAAAATTAATTAAAGTGACTTTTCATAAAAATACAATAAATAAATGGATAATGAGGCCCGCACGAGCTGAATTTTCGCGAGCCCATGTCCATTTTAACCCGTGGCCCATTGGATTCTTCTATTTTTCGCGAGCCCAAGCGCTGGGCTCGGCCTTCCTTTATTGATTTTCTTTAATTCATGTTTGAAATGAGTAAAAACAAATAAAAAAAACAGAAAAGGGGGTTAGAAAGGTTCTAGAAATAAGGGTTTTAGTGGGGGGGAGGGGGGTTTTGGCTCTCTTTCCTCGCTCTCGGCAGGCAGCTCCATCTCTACCTGCTCGCGTCTCTCTCCCTCACGGAGACCCCCTTTTCTCTCGGCTCCCTCTCACCGTTTCTCCCCCTCTGGACGCTCTCCCTCTCGCCCCTCTGGCTCTGGCTCCTCCCTCTTGCTCCTTTCTCCGCTTCATTTCCCTTGCCTGGAGTTCCACAGCCCATGCCTCTCTTCCTCCTAGCTGTCCCTTGCCCCTCTCTCAACACCACTCGCCGGCCTCACGACCTCCCGCAGCTAAGAATCCTCTCTCAGCCTCACGCACTCACCCATCTCGCCCTCTGAACTCGCACGGACATTCTCACGCTCCCAGCTCGCCTCTCTCTCATAGCTTTCGTTTCTCTTAGTCTCCGCTTGACCGATTCTCTAGCTTGCCTTTTTCTTTTCCTCAGGGCCCTCCCTCTCGTCCATCCCTCTCTCTCCTAGTAGACGCGTGCCCAGCTCGCGCACAGCTTCCCCCTCAGCTCAGCCGCCCCTCCTCAGTTGGCCGGCTCGCTCCAGTCTCAGACGGTCCCTTAGCTTGCTGCCCGTGTTCCTCAACACCGACTCTCATCTCCCACTCGCTCATCCTCACTCATCAGTTTGGAAGATTCTGGAGGAGGTTCGTGAACTGAAGTTGCTTGGGATCTTTTGTTGTTTTTGCGAGCTCTTTTATTATCAACTCAATCTTCTACGCTCGGTGATTTTCAGATCATTGATTGACGAGACTAAGATTTTTCCTGTCTTCAGTCTTCAATCACAGGTAAGCCTATTCCTTTCAAAATCCATGTCTATGAGTTTGTTAGATTTTCCTGTCTATCTCTCGTTTTGTTTGTTGATGTGTTTTTGCTAGTCGAATGCTGAATGTTATTTGGTTTGATTTCCAAGTTCCTGTGGTGCTTATCATAGTTGATATTTTTGCTCTTTCTTTGGCGATTCGAAGATTAGATCAAAGTTGATTTCGATTTTAGAAAACATTGATCATTGCTGAGTTTTACATTTTTGATGAAACAACAAGATGAAGTCCGAATATTGTTCTTTGATTCTTTAGTTTATCTGTATAGGTTTAGTTGATTATAGAAGTTCCGTTAGATATATGACGCCTAGTAGAAACAATGTCATCATCGATTAATGTTGTTTACGTCTTTGTATTTTTACTCTTGGTTGTCAATGATGGATGAAGATGATGTACAGTATAGTCGGAATAAGCAAAAAGTGAGCGAGGAAATGTCAGTTGTTCTGGAGGTTGATTTCGAATTAGGCTAAGATAAGGAGAGATTTTGGGCTTATGTGAAATGCTTTAATGGTTGGATCAGCAAATAAAAGGAGAGTGGGCTGATACAATAAAAAGGAAAGAGAGTGGGCCGAAGATAAAAAAAAAAAATCAAATCAAAGAAATAAAGAGAAATGGGTTGCGAAAATAAAAAAAAGGAAAATGGGCTTACGAAATAGAAATTGAAATAGGCTGAAATAGTAAAAAATGGGCCGAAACAAATAATAAGAGTGGGCCAAAGATTAAAAAAAAATCAAATAAATAAAGGAAGAGGGAAGATGGGCCGTAGTATAAAAATAGATATAATAAAAGGGAGGCCAAATTCGTAATAAAATAAAATGGGCCGAAATTAAAAAAGAGGAGGAGAAAGGTTTGGGCCAGAATGTTAAAAAATTCATTTTTTTGAATAATAAGAATGGGCTAGGCCTTACGCCCAGCCCATTCTCATTTTACCCGGATCATTAAGGTCCGGGTCATTTTGGGTCGGGTTCTTCTAACCCAGTCCGAAACCCTTTTTATAAAAAAAAGCAACAAAAATAAAATAGATAATAGAAAATTCAGAAAGTAGTAGAAAATTTAAAAATTAGATAATAGATAATAGAAAATCCAATGAAATAAAAAATTATAAAATAGATAATAGATAATAAAAAGATCTGAAAATAAATATATAATAGAAAATTAGAAAATAATAAAAAGATCAGAAAATAAGAAATGAAGAATAATAAAAATTTAGGAAATAATAAAAGATCAGAAAATAGGAAATGAATAATAAAAATTCATAAAATAATAAAAAATCAGAAAATAGAAAATAGATAACAGAAAAGTTAGAAAATAAAAGAAAATCAGTAAATCATTAAAAAATAATAAAAAATCAGAAAATCATTAGAAAATCGTAGAAAATCAGAAAATCATAGAAAATTAGAAAATCATTAGAAAATAATAAAAAAATTAGAAAGTCATTATAAAATCATAAAAATTAGAAAATGATAATAAAAAATAATAAAAAATTGAAAATTTCTAAAATGAATCTAATTGAATAAATTCTTAGAGCTTGACATCAAAACACTAGTGGACTCCCCTTTTAGGTGATGTAAGCATACATGCAAACATCTAGGTTAACCAACCAATCAATCAATTTTAGGTACCGAAAGGGCGTTCACTAAATAGTTAATGTAATCAAGTCTTCGTACCATAGGAATCTCTGGTTGCGTAGAACGTGAAACATTCCTCCCAATGCTTTTACTTGGTTTCTAGCCAACCTTAATAGGCTAGTGGCGGCTCCTTTTAAATAAAAAAATATTTTAGACTATTAAAGAATTTTTAAAGTGAAAACGCCAAATGTCACGCGAGGTATGAATTTGGGAGAATCCAAGCTCGAGATTATAGAATCAAGAACAAATACCTCTAAACCTAATTTTCCTCCCCCTAAAGGGCGAAAGGTTAGGTTGCGACAGCTTAGCGACTCCGCTGGGGATTTATGGACTTAGGCCTAGTAAATTGATTGGTTGTTAATTGTTGATTGTTAACTAACATGCTTTATGTAGCCCTTACATGAAGACAAAGGTAAGTCCACTATTTTGATGTTGTGCTAGATTGTATATGCAGGTTGGGAGACATAAGGGGTGGAGTGATTGTGAACCTTTATTTTGCAGATGGTGTATGGATGTATGGAATGTATGTGGGGTTATATTGATGTGTTGATTGATTTCAATACCAATGCATGTCTTACATTTACATCACTACACCTCGCACACACAACCCGCGCTCAAAAACCCCGACCGCAATTAGGAAACCTTTAGGAGGTGTTGGAGAATGGAGCTGCGTGGGAGAAAAACCCGTGGTATCCCATTCTTCAATCCCGCTCACTTTGATTAATAAGAAGTGCACTGACCGATGATAGTAGCGGGAAGTAAACTCTTCTTATCTAATCAAGTGGGAGTCTTAAGCCTTTAGAATCCTACCTATTAGTGAACCATCACTATTTCTCATGCAATGTGTCTTTGTGAATGTTACATCTCCTCCAACTTGTTTGTAAGTATTGTTCCAACCTCTCCTCATTTATTATTCGCATTTAATATTTTTATTTGATTTCAAGAATCAAATTTAACGCGCGATGGATGGTCACAATGCCCTTCTAGGTTTTAGGAAAAAAAATGAGTCTCCCCGAGCTTCGAATCATTCCAATACCGACAGCGCTCGGAAGCATGTGGGAAGGGCTCGATCCGGAAAACAAGAAATATGTCGAGAAGAGAATTGGCTACCTAATTTCGTTATTGTACATGGAGCCGCGAGTGGCGATGGTTAAGGCATTATCTCATTTTTGGAACCCCACGACATCAACATTTGTATTCGGTCCTTGCGAACTAACCCCAACCATCGAAGAGTACGATATCATTAGTGGAAAAACTCATTCTCTAGGATTAGTTGAACCTCCTATCGAGTTTGACCCTATTCCTCTTTTGAGTGAGTACCTTAGGATCGAGGCATCTCAAATCTCATTAATCCTTAAAGCTAATTCCAATGCTTTTCCTTTGACATTCTTGGTGCAACATCTTTCGAAATTACCTAAAGAGGCCGGCATGTGCATCTCTAAGGTCTTCTTGTTAGCTTTCTTTGGTTTCGTGATATTCCCATTCACCAAGAAATCTATGTATCCTTTAGCTGTTTTTATTGTCAAGCAAGCTTGTTGGTACAAAAGATTCACAAACATGATCTTAGGTGAAACTTTTGTGTCGCTCAATAGATTCAAGAGAGAAAAGAAAGGTACCTTTAGAGCCCCCATAGGTTTACTCCAACTTTGGTTTGTCTCTCCTCTAAAAGACTTTGGCTTACATATGCAAAATCTCCAAGTTTGTCAAGAACTCCATCCCATCATATAGTTTTGCGATAAGGAAAAGATCTTTCCGTATTGGTCATTCTTTGTCTGGTACAACTTCCTTAAAAACATCACTCCAAACCAAATCCAATGGCATGCTCGTTGGATCGGATTTCTCGAAGTACGTGTAGCTCACGAAATTGATCATTTAATTTCGTTGTTGGGATTAACAGGATGCACTTCCTATTGTCCTTTGAGAGTAATTCGTCAATTTCGCGTACTCCAAGATATTCCTCCACCTATTAAATCGGGGTTACTTCGCATTGATCGATACAACGGGGTTGTTGAAGGCCAAGATACCAATCCGAAGGATATTGTCAAAACCGTTGTGGACACTTGGTATCACTATCGCCTAACACCCGTTGAAGTCACAGATGGAGTTGAACTTGAAGGAGAGATGAAGATACATCATGCGACAGAAAATTACATACGTTGTAATCCTGAACCCGAACTCAAGATCGATCTTCCAGATGTTTCCAACAAGATGACTCAACAACAAGCCCTCGTCAAAAAAGCTTTGAAAGAACGAGATGAGGCTTTGGCTCGAGTGGAATGTATGGCAAGAGAAAACAAGCACCTTCGTCAATCGCTTGGAGAGGATTCTTCCTAAGTTGTTTATCATATGTCGTTTAGACCTTTCTTTTCATGTAATTACTAGGAATAGATGGACAAAACTCTGTTATCAATATGTAGTCTTTTATCAATATGTAGTGGTACTTTGTCTTTGATGTGACAAGACATATTTTAATTGTCATTTGATTTCGATGTAATTCATTTTCTTTTATTTTTCCATTAGTTTTGTTTTATTCAAAGGGTCTAATGTACAAAAGGGCATTTCGACCAATCACCGTGCGTTACCCTTTCAATTATATAATTTCTTGAAGTGAAATCTTGATAAAAATCTATTCATGCAAGATTAAACTTGCATAGAAAGATTTTTACCTATATTTCATTTCTAGTAATGATAAAATTGAAAGGGTTTCATTTTACAATTCACTATGTTAAATTCCCTATCACTCTTTTCTTACTTTTCTTGTCCATTCTTCATTTCGCAGGTGTTATAATCATGGCTTCGAGACAATCACCAATTCGAACCCGATCGAGAGCTCGAAAAATGAATATGGACGAACAAAACGCTCGTTTTGCCGCTCTTGACAACAAGATCAATGATCTAGCCACCCAATTTGCTCAGTTCACGAATGATATTAAGGCTGCTTTGGTACCATCCAACTCGGATCGGGCTACACCAGAAGCGATCCCGGAGCCAGTAGCTGTCGAGGCAAATGATAGAAATGTACAAATGCCAACTCCGACACCCGTGGTGGTCAAGTTCGACCCCATTTCGGAGGCCATTGCGACGAGAATGGAAGAGGAAAATAATAGAAGACTTGCTAAAATGGAGGAAAAACCTCCGATCCTTGCAAGGTTACGAAGCAAATGTAATGTAAGATCTATCCCGTTATTCCAAGATGCACTTTCCTGAAAAGTTCAAGATCCTAGAATTTGTCAAGTATGATGGGACGGGGGACCCTAAGATCCATTTAAAATACTACCTTAATAGGATGGGGAGGTAGGCTCAGAATGCTCCACTGCTGATCCAGACTTTTCAAGAAAGTCTGTCCGGTCTGGCCTTGCAATGGTACATTCTATTAGAGCCCGAGAAGATGGACCGTTGGGAAGATGTAGCAGAAGCCTTCATTTTGCAATACAAATACAACATTGAAATTGCTCCAACTCGAGATGTGTTAAGTCTCACGGAGAAGAAGAGGAGTGAATCGTTTCGATCTTTTGCTCAAAGATGGCGAACGGTGGCTGCACAAGTTAAACCTCCGTTGGATGATAGAGAAATGATCGAATTATTTTTAAAAGCTCTTCCTCCAGAATTTTATAACAAAATGGTCGGGTTAGGATGTGAAACATTTGCCTGTTTTGTCACAATTGGAGAAAGAATCGAAGGGGCAATACACGAGAGTAGGATCAATGAAGCTATGAATCGAAGGTTTCCCACCAAAAGAGAAAAAAGAAGTGGAGGTTGCTTATGTCCAAGCGCCAACTGAGTCAAAAATGCCCTTAAACTCGCGATACGCATCGACATTCGGAGATAGAATAAATCGAAATTATGATGGGGGAAGGAATGCACCAAGACAATTTACCTCTTTTCCGAGGCAACTTACTCGTCTTCCGAGGTCGCTATCAAAATTGTTACCGATATTGCTGGCTAAGCAAATGGTTGCCAAGGAAGTGCCCCGAGATAATCCTCCCAAATTCGCTGGGTTCGATATGTCAAAGTCATGCGAATACCACATGGGGGAAAGAGGACATGATGTCGACAACTGCCTCATCCTTAAAATCAAAGTTCATAATTTGTTAGATAAGGGAATTTTAACATTTAAAGACTCATGACCCAATGTGCAACAAAATCCTCTCCCAGTTCATGGCCCAAATGTAAATATGATTATGGGAGGTGATTGTAATGATGTTGATGATTCATCAAAACTGAAAGAGGAGAGTCTCTCTCATTTGGAGGAGTTAATAGCCATGATTTCACCTATGATAATCGATCTAGATGTTGAAGAAGAAGTTTATGACTTTACTGAAAGTGATATGGGTCGTGTGGTGATCGACTTAGCATCTGAAGAATTTGCACTACTAGAAGTAAATGGAAACGATGTGGAGCCAGTAGTCATCGAGTTGTCGCCATATGAAGAAGGAAACACGTTGAAAATTCCGATGAAACTGAACACTAAAGCTGTCCCATGGAGCTATGGGAAGTGTGAGATTGATGCTGTCACACGCTCAGGGCGTTGTTATGCACCCGTCGAGGCGATAGAGAAGAAGGCAATTACTGATGAAGAAGCCAAACGATTTTTGCCAATCGTTAAAACTAGCGAGTTTAATGTGGTGGAACAATTGCGAAAGATGCTGGCTCAAATCTCATTGTTGGACCTCTTTAAAACGTCAGAAAACATAAGAATGCAATGCTAAAAGTCCTCAATGAAGTTCATGTTTCGGAAGTCATTAGTGACAACCAACTTGAGGAGTTTTTCGGGTCCATACTATTAAAGGATCAAATGTATTTTTCCGATGAAGATTTCCCTCCAGAAGGTCGCAATCACACTAAAGCATTGCTTATTTCGGTCAAGTGTTGTGACAAGTTGGTTTCAAGAGTACTAATTGATAATGGTTCAGCTTTGAACATATTCCCTTTGGCAACTTTACATCAATTGGAGATTGATGAAGCGAGGATCAGAAACTCCAAGTTAACTGTTCGTGCTTTGGATGGAATGAAGAAGCAAGTCATTGGTGAAATTGAGCTTGAGCTTTGAATTGGCCCAGTAGCATTCTTGGTGAGTTTCCAAGTGTTGAATATTCCTAGCGCTTTTAATTTTCTATTGGGACGTCCTTGGATGCATACTGCCGGAGCAATACCTTCTAGTCTACACCAGAAAGTCAAATTCATTGTAGACAATCGGCTTGTAACTGTTTATGCTGAAACAGATTTCAAAACATACCATGATACCACCATTCCATATGTTGAACCAGAAGTGAAGGAAGAATCCAGTTATCAAGCATTGGAGTTGGTATCTATGATCCATGTGCCCGTTGGTACTGTTATGCATAAGCCGAATTAAAGCAAATCTTCAATGATGGTAAGTAGGGTATTGCTTGAGCATGGACATACTCCGGGTAAAGGATTAGGCACATACGCTTAAGGTATCATCAGGCCTATCAGACTCGTTAAATGCTACCAAAGGAGAGGTCTAGGCTATGTTGAAACCGAACATACCCAGAAGAGCAATGAGAAGCCAAAGCAAGGAGGAGAGCTTCATCAGCGACTACTCCCTCCTCCTTTAGAAGAAAACTTCCAGAAATCATCCAAGCTGTTGCAAGAAGAGGAATGAGTCATTTATGATATCGCTGATTTATTTCAAGAGGGCTTCATATGCATGATCGGTGATGAAGAAGCTGAATTTTCAGCTAGTACTCTTGATTCCTCTCTGTAGGGATGCTTCTTATTTCATTTCTTTTCCATGTCTTGCAAATATATAGGAACTATAATTCATTTCATTTAAATTTGTAACTACATCTTGGAATTTGAGTTGTTGATCCAAGATTGTGAACTTTGTAAAACAGCCTTATTAATATTATACATATACACATTTTATTAAAGACATGTAGAAATATCAAACCAGCCCAATGATGAGATGCATTAATTCACTTAACAGTGTTGCGTGAGGCCTGGATTTCTACATGATTCATAGTTTTTAATAAATGAGCTTTTGTTGAATAAATGTGTCCAATGATATGATGATTGATTTTGAGTCATTTTTAGTTCATATTGATTTTGAGTCATTTTGAGTTCATATTTTACTTCTGAAAATGGTTTAAAAATTCATGCATTGTTTTCACTTCCTATTCACTAACCATCTTCATTGTGTCTCAGGCATGACATTATACATGATAAATACACATGTGACTCGGAAATGCTTGATGAAAAATCTCCCGAATCTAATACAGATGATGATGATGGTCCAAAGAATGTCGAAAAAGATTGGATTCGTCATGAAGAATCCAAACCTTTGACAGCAGAACCAACGGTAACAGTGAATTTGGGAGATGAAGAGAATGTCAGAAAAACAAAAATTGGAGCCAATCTTTCAGAATATGAAGCAAAGAGAATGATTGATCTTTTAAAAGAATATAAAGATGTGTTTGCTTGGTCTTAAGCCGACATGCCAGGTTTAGACCCAGCAATTGATGAACATGCTTTACCCATTGAGCCCAGCATTCTACCTAAGAAGCAAAGATTTAGGAGGACTAAGCCAGAGTTATCAAAGAAAATTGAAAAAGAATTCATGAAGCTGTTGAAGGTCGACTTCATAGAAGTGTCGCATTACCCCGAATGGGTCGCCAACATTGTCCCTGTAATGAAGAAGGATGGACGAGTTAGAGTCTGCATTGATTATCGAGATTTAAATCGTGCAAGCCCAAAGGATGATTTCGCTTTGCCACATATTGATGTTCTAGTAGACAGCACTGCTGGACTTGAATTGTTTTCCTTCATGGATGGTTTTTCTGGATATAATCAGATCAGAATGAAAGAGGAAGACAAAAGTAAGACTTCATTCATTACTCCCTGGGGGACTTTCTGTTATAAGGTGATGCCCTTTGGATTGAAAAACGCCGGGGCAACTTATCAAAGGGCAATGGTCACATTATTTCACGACATGATGCACAAGGAGATAGAGGTATATGTCGATGACATGATCGCCAAGTCAAGAAGTGGTGAGGATCATATTAATGTGCTGAGGAAATTATTTGATCGACTTTGAAAATTTAAGTTGAAGCTTAACCCCACAAAATGTATATTTGGGGAAAAATCTGGGAAGCTGTTGGGATTCATGGTTAGTAATCAAGGCATTGAGATTGACCCATCCAAAGTCAAAGCTATTTGTGATCTCAAAGTCCCTTCAATTGTTAAAGAGGTTCGAAGTTTGCTTGGGAGACTGAATTATGTGGCAAGGTTCATTTCTCAGTTATCATAAACGGCCAAACCATTCTTCAAGCTTATGAAAAAGAATGCTAAGATTGAATGGGATGATGAATGCTAAAATTCTTTTGATAAAATAAAGCACTATCTTTCTCATTCACCAATACTGGTGCCGCCAGCTGCCGGAGTGCCATTAATTATGTATCTGACTATTCACGACCAATCTCTAAGAGCCTTGTTGGCGCAGAAAAGGCCAAGTGATCAGAAGGAACATGTTACATACTATCTCAGTAAGAAATTCACTATCTTAGAGATGAATTATCCTGACGTAGAGAAGACATGTGTAGCATTGGTGTGGGTCTTACGCCGACTGCGTCAATACACTCTCCATCATCAAATTTGGCTTGTAACTGAAAATGACCCTATCAAATACCTTTTGGAGAAACCTGCTTTGGTTGGAAAATTAGCCAAGTGGCAGGTTCTTATTTTTGAATTCGATGTGCAAAGCCTGAATAAGAAATCTATTAAAGGAAGAGCTATAGCTGACATGTTAGCTGGAAGTCCCAGTCTGACAGAAGATGTCGACAGTGCTGATCATGTAGATGAACGTATCCAGACGATATCCAGTGACCAATGGATAATGTACTTTGACAGCGCTGATAATTTGTCTGGTTTTGGAACAGGGGCAATTTTGATTTCCCCAACGGGTCAACATTACCCGTTAGCTGCAAAATTGGTATTTCCATGTACCAATAACATCTCGGAGTACGAAGCATGTATTCTTGGCTTGCAACTGGACATTCACATGAAGGTTAAGAAATTACAAGTCTATGGTGATTCAACACTCATTATCCTTCAGACTGAAGGACAATGGCAAACGCGTGATGCTAAATTGATCACTTATCACAAGTTCTTAGAAGAATTGGTGAAGGATTTGAAAGACATTTCATTTGAATATCTACCGAGATCTCAAAACCAATTTGCCGATGCATTGGCCACATTATTGTCGATGTTACAAGTGATGGAGGGAATAGACATTGAGCCATTGAGAATCGAGATTCTTGAACGTCCAGCCTATTGCATGGTGATTGAAGAAGAGCCGGACGGAAAACCATGGTATTACGATATCATGACTTATCTCCAAAAGGGAGAATTCCCTAAAGAAATTGGGGCAACTGACAGAAAGTATTTGAAGAAACTGGCATCGAAATTTTTTGTCAGTGGTGATGTTTTATATAAGAGATCCTTTGATTTGGTGTTGTTAAAGTGTGTTGACGCAAAAGAAGCTAATCAACTGATGAAGGAAATACATGAAGGAATATGTGGTCCGCATATGAATGGGCACCTCTTGGCGAAAAAGATCATGAGATTGGGATATTTTTGGCTAGCCATGGAAACTGATTGCATCCAGCATGTCCGGTATTGTCACCAATGTCAAATTTATGGAGACAGAATCAATGTCCCACCAAATGAACTTCATCAGATGTCTGAACCGTGGTCGTTTTCTATGTGGGGCATTGATGTGATTGGTCCAATCAATCCAAAAGCTTCCAATGGGCATCGTTTTATTTTGGTGGCAATTGACTACTTCACAAAGTGGGTTGAGGCAAATTCCTATGCCAACGTCACCGCTAAAAATGTTGCCAAATTCATTCGCAGAGATCTTATTTCGTGATATAGAGTTCCAGAGTCAATCATCACAGATAATGGCTCAAATTTGAATAACAAAATCGTGGATGATATGCTTGGCGAATTTTAGATCCGCCATTTAAACTCCTCACCGTATCGTCCACAAATGAATGGAGCTGTGAAAGCTGCTAACAAAAATATAAAGAAGATCTTGTCAAAGACAGCTAATAATTATCGTGATTGGCATGAACGATTGTCGTTCGCATTGATGGCATACCGAACCTCGATTTGCACTTCAACATGGGCAACACCTTTTTCACTAGTTTATGGTAAGGAGGCGGTTTTACCCGTAGAAATGGAAATTCCTTCATTAAGAATCTTGTCACAAGCTGGGCTCTCTGAGACTGAGTGGATACAACGGAGATGTGACCAATTGAATTTAATCGAAAGGAAAAGGCTTAAAGCTTTATGTCATGGTCAATGTTATCAACAGCGGGTTGCTAAATCATTCAACCGCAGAGTTCGACCAAGATATTTCATGGTAGATGATCTTGTGCTTAAGAAAATTCTACCTATCTCTCCAGACCCGCACGGGAAATTCACTCCGAATTATGAAGATCCATATGTCGTCAAGAAAGTTTTGCCAGGCGGTGCTTTGATTCTGGTTGAAATGGATGGTCGTGAGTTGCCAAAGCCTGTAAATGCCGATTCAATTAAAAAATACTTTCCATGAAGGAAATTGGAGAGGCTTGAAAGTTTTTCTTGATGCTATTTAAATCATTGATATCTTGCATATCTTGTGCACATATGTTCATTTTGTAGGAGAAAAGTCATGATTGTGGAGACAAATGCAATGATACGACCTTCAAAATATGAGTCATCACCGGTTAAAATTATATCTCCATGTCACAGGTAAGTTTTCTTTCTTGAAAAACATAAAAACAAAAAAGAAAGAAAGAAGAAGGATAGTTCACCTAGATAATTGATAAATAAAAAGAAAATGATTAATCATGCCAAATGAGAAATATTTAGAAAGAAGAAAGGCAAGCCATTCCCGAACGCGTCCTGTAAACACATCGAGATTTGAGTGCAAAAGGAACGTCCAGGTTGTTTAGGGATGAGAGATTCATTCGCAAGTAGTATATGAACTAAGATGAAAAGAGGCATTTCTTTCTCTATCATATACACTACAGGTGATCATAGTTAAACCCTTTGAGCCTTTATTCATGGAGAATTTTTACAAATTACCCCTATCAAGAAACACCCCACAATGGGGCAAATATGGAGGTTTAGCAGACACTGCTCGGTGAAAAAGATAAGAAAGATTTCTTTGTCTTCACTTACATTAATCTTTTTGGGGTAACTTCAGGAGAACCCTTATAGAAGCTCGAAGGATCTTGAAATGAGAAGAGCATTTCTTTTTCTACCCATACACTCATATCATTTGATCAGCCAACTTGAGCCTTAAAGTTCATTTCTGAAACCCGTGTGGTGAATATCTCCCCTTATTGGGGCAAGACAATAAAAAATCTCTCGAAAGTCCTAATAACTTTGAAAAAATGTTCATCTAAAACTAGGGGGTATGAAAAAAAAAAGCAGTGTGCCTGGTAAAAGCAAGGCCAATGTCCAAACAAAAGAAAAAGAAAGGAAGACTCATGCTGAGTTTGAATATCTTGAAAATCACTATTCAGAACGAAAATCGTTCCAAATGCGAAATTTGTTAGAGAAAAGAGCGAAGCTCCTATGATTGAATCAATAAGCACAAGGACTTTCGAGTTAAAAATCATGATATGACAATATTCTCAAGATTATCACCAACTCATGAATTCTCTTTTCTTTAAAATTGTGTTGAGCCTATTTGAGCCTTTCCCCTGAACCAGTATTACAACCATTTCCCTAAGTTTCTTCGATCAGGATGATTTGAGTGGAAATAAGAATCTTCAAAGAGGCTACTGCTTAAAGAAGTGAGAACAAAACTATCTTATCTCATCTTAAGTTTTCTTGACTTGTAAACCCGTCGAAGATGATGATTCATGATTATTTCTTAGTCAATGATGCTTATCCATTGTTGAAACTATAACCAAGCCTACATTACAGTCTTTTAAAAGACTATTTGGATTGGTTGATGTGTACTTACTGCGAATGATTCTCGAAACCTTCAACACTGGTTGTGTGAGATATATTGAGCGATTAAATCTATTTCCCACATCAATCGATGGGATCAAATAGCATTTGTCTTGAGAATATGTGAGAAGACCTTTCAGACTAATGATTCTCCATTTGGCATGCTTAACCAACTCTTTTGATGAGTTAATCCTAAAGGCATCTGATAATGGACGATACATCCAAATGATTAAATATGTCAATTTTGCCTATGCAACAAGTGAGCTTTTATCAATGATGATTCTTGGTTAACAGTCCTAATTATGTTGCTTCATGTGTCCAATATAACAAATCTTCGTCAAATGTGCAGGTGCCATTTTCTGAATATTGTGATTTACATAAAAAATCTTATATGATGCAGATGATATCTGGCTAAAGCTGAGAGCCCAGGTACATTGTCAAACTTTCATCATGTCTGGTTATGCTAAATGCTACCAGTAAATCTCAAACTTTTATTGATTCATTTTACTGACACGGTGAGCTTTCGTTGCCCGGAGATCTTGGCGAGTCTTCGTAGCCCCGGAGTCTTTTTATTGACACGGTAAGCCTTCGTAGTTGCCAGGAGTCCCCAGTGAATCTACGTAGTAGCTTGTAGTCCTTTCACTGACACGGTAAGCTTTTGTTGCTCGGAGATCTCGGTGAGTCTTCACAGCCCCTGAGTCCTTTTATAAACACGATAAGCTTTCGTTGCCTATGATGAGCTCTAGGTAGCCCGTAGTGAGTCTTTGAAGCCTCGAGTTTGCCCTCACATTAGTCGAAATCCGTTTTTACACGGTAAGACTTGTCATCGTCTGAAATCTGCTTTTACACGATAAGACCTTTCATCATCTGTCGAAATCCGTTTTTACACGGTAAAACGTCTTCACATCAGTCAAAATCCGTTGTTACACGGTAAGACTTCTTCTCTTTTGATCAAGATCGTTATTACATGATGTATTAAAAAAAACAAAAATGTTCACTATTGTTTACCAGCAAAATGGAACCTTTTCGAGCTCTCCTTCAAAGCGGGGTAGCTATTGACACCTAAATTTTACTAATCCAATAAATTTTAGTTTAAAAAAATTAAAAAAATAACTAAAGTGACTTTTCATAAAAATACAATAAATAAATGAATAATGAGGCCCGCAGGAGCTGAATTTTCACAAGCTCATGTCCATTTCAACCCGTGGCCCATTGGATTCTTCTATTTTTCGCGAGCCCAAGCGATGGGCTTGGCCTTCCTTTCTTGATTTTCTTTAATTCATGTTTGAAATGAGTAAAAACAAATAAAAAAAACAGAAAAGGGGGTTAGAAAGGTTCTAGAAATAAGGGTTTTAGTGGGGGGGAGGGGGGTTTTGGCTCTCTTTCCTCGCTCTCGGCAGGCAGCTCCATCTCTACCTGCTCGCGTCTCTCTCCCTCACGGAGACCCCCTTTTCTCTCGGCTCCCTCTCACCGTCTCTCCCCCTCTGGACGCTCTCCCTCTCGCCCCTCTGGCTCTGGTTCCTCCCTCTTGCTCCTCTCTCCGCTTCATTTCCCTTGCCCGGAGTTCCACAGCCCATGCCTCTCTTCCTCCTAGCCGTCCCTTGCCCCTCTCTCTCAACACCACTCGCTGGCCTCACGACCTCCCGCGGCTAAGAATCCTCTCTCAGCCTCACGCACTCACCCATCTCGCCCTCTGAACTCGCACGGACATTCTCACGCTCCCAACTTGCCTCTCTCTCATAGATTTCGTTTCTCTTAGTCTCCGCTTGGCCGATTCTCTAGCTTGCCTTTTTCTTTTCCTCACGGGCCCTCCCTCTCGTCCATCCCTCTCTTTCGTGGTAAACGCGTGCCCAGCTCGCACACAGCTTCCCCCTCAGCTCGGCCGCCCCTCCTCGGTTGGCCGGCTCGCTCCAGTCTCAGACTGTCCCTTGGCTTGCTGCCTGTGTTCCTCAACACCGACTCTCATCTCCCACTCGCTCATCCTCTCTCATCAATTTGGAAGATTCTGGAGGAGGTTCGCGAACTGAAGTTGCTTGAGATCTTTTGTTGTTTCTGCGAGCTCTTTTATTATCAACTCAATCTTCTGCGCTCGGTGATTTTCAGATCATTGATTGACGAGACTAAGATTTTTCCGTCTTTAGTCTTCAATCACAGGTAAGCCTATTCCTTTCAAAATCCATGTCTATGAGTTTGTTAGATTTTCCTGTCTATCTCTCGTTTTGTTTGTTGATGTGTTTTTGCTAGTGGAATGCTGAATGTTGTTTGGTTTGATTTCCAAGTTCCTGTGGTGCTTATCATAGTTGATATTTTTGCTCTTTCTTTGGCGATTCGAAGATTAGATCAAAGTTGATTTCAATTTTAGAAAACATTGATCATTGCTGAGTTTTACATTTTTGATGAAACAAGATGAAGTCCGAATATTGTTCTTTGATTCTTTAGTTTATCTGTATAGGTTTAGTTGATTATAGAAGTTTCGTTAGATATACGACGCCTAGTAGAAATAATGTCATCATTGATTAATGTTGTTTACATCTTTGTATTTTTACTCTTGGTTGTCGATGATGGATGAAGATGATGTACAGTATAGTCGGAATGAGCAAAAAGTGAGCGAGGAAATGTCAGTTGTTCTGGAGGTTGATTTCGAATTAGGCTAAGATAAGGAGAGATTTTGGGCTTATGTGAAATGCTTTAATGGTTGGATCAGCAAATAAAAGGAGAGTAAGCTGATACAATAAAAAGGAAAGAGAGTGGGCCGAAGATAAAAAAAAAATCAAATCAAAGAAATAAAGAGAAATGGGTTGCGAAATTAAAAAAAGGAAAATGGGCTTACGAAATAGAAATTGAAATAGGCTGAAATAGTAAAAAATGGGCCGAAACAAATAATAAGAGTGGGCCAAAGATTAAAAAAAATCAAATAAATAAAGGAAGAGTGAAGATGAGCCGCAGTATAAAAATAGACATAATAAAAGGGAGGCCAAATTCGTAATAAAATAAAATGGGCCGAAATTAAAAAAGAGGAGGAGAAGGGTTTGGGCCAGAATGTTAAAAAATTCGTTTATTTTAATAACGCCCAGCCCATTCTCATTTTACTCGGACCATTAAGGTCCGGGTCATTTTGGGCCGGGTTCTTCCAACCCGGTCAACAAAAATAAAATAGATAATAGAAAATTCAGAAAGTAATAAAAAAAATTAGATAATAGATAATAGAAACTCCAATGAAATAGAAAATTAGAAAATAGATAATAGATAATAGAAATTTTTAAAATAATAAAAAGATCTGAAAATAAATATATATAATAGAAAATTAGAAAATAATAAAAAGATCAGAAAATAAGAAATGAAGAATAATAAAAATTTAGGAAATAATAAAAGATCAGAAAATAGGAAATGAATAATAAAAATTCATAAAATAATAAAAAATCAGAAAATAGAAAAGTTAGAAAATAAAAGAAAATCAGATTAAAAAATAATAATAAATCAGAAAAAACATTAGAAAATCATAGAAAATTAGAAAATCATTAGAAAATCATAAAAAATTAGAAAGTCATTATAAAATCATAGAAAATTAGAAAATGATAAAAAAGACAATAAAAAATAATAAAAATAATAAAAAAATTGAAAATTTCTAAAATGAATCTAATTGAATAAATTCTTAGAGCTTGACATCAAAACACTAGTGGACTCCCCTTTTAGGTGATGTAAGCATACATACAAATATCTAGGTTAACCAACCAATCAATCAATTTTAGGTACCGAAAGGGCATTAACTAATCAAGTTAATTTTAGTTAACGTAATCAAGTCCTCGTACCTTAGGAATCTCTAGTTGCGTAGAACGTGAAGCATTCCTCCCTATGCTTTCACTTGGTTTCTAGCCAACCTTAATAGGCTAGTGACGGCTCCTTTTAAATAAAAAAACATTTTAGACTATTAAAGAAATTTTAAAGTGAAAACGCCAAATGTCACGCGAGGTATGGATTTGAAAGAATCCAAGCTCGAGATCATAGAATCAATAGCAAATATCTCTAAACCTAATCTTCCTCCCCCTAAAGGGCGAAAGGTTAGGTCGCGACATGAAGCCATTGAAATGTTAATACACTGAAACCCAACCGGAGAAATTCATGGGTTTGCGTCTTTCTGTTACTGCCAAACTTCCATTTTAATTGCTTCTCTTCTTCCCATAACAGCGAGTTCTGATAAAAACAGAAAGGAATTGAAGTAAAAGGAAGAATCCCGAAAATGCTGAAAGAAAAAAGGGCCCCCTTTCTTTAGTTCGATTAGACTGGCATTGTCGATATGGAATATGCATTGAATTGTGACATTTTTTGTGTCCTTTCTGATGGACCAATTGAGTACGAAAGATAGAACAGGGAAATAAGAAAAGAATCATACCAAGAGGTGCACAAAGAATCATACCAAGAGGTGCAATCTGTACCGGTACTCGTATACAGAAAGATTCTCGGTTCATATATAGAGTGAAGAAGAAGCAACAAAAAATATAATTTTCACACATGCAAAACAGAACAATCGAATAGCAACAACCAGAATTCTTTGAAGACCTGTGGTACCAAAAAAGCCACATCTCCGTTCTGTTGTTATCTCTCTAGTATGAGTGCCTTCCACCAGAAGTAGACCCAAATCTTGCAACTTCAATGTTAAACATCCCCTTGCACGAAACCCACTCCAATCTTTTATCTTCTTTCTCCTTTTCACATAAAAATACAGCGTCTTCATGAATAATCTCTCTGTTTCCTCACTCTTTATTGACCCACATATACCCTTATGCTTTGGATCTTCATGATATTTATCAAACACCCAAGATCATAGCCTTCACATGATGGAACATGAATTGGGGTTTTCATCACTGAAGATCCCATAATCGCGGTACACAGGTACATCGTCATAATTAGATAGCCCATGTCTAGGAAAATCTTGCTTGCCATAATTTTCATAATAATTCTCCCCTTCCCTTTCGAGCTCTTTATGCTTTTCCCCAACATGAGATATATAGCCATGTCCCTTGGCATTTTTGACCTCGTCTTCAACTCCTTCATTTCGGTTCTTATCCTCTTTATCTTCTTTGGTACCATCATATCCACCACCACGGAGATAATATTTTTTATCCTCCACTTTTGCATCCTTACCTATTTCCTTGATCTTTATTTTCTTTGCTTCCTTCTTAACTTCTTGCTTGATCTCTACATCCTTGTTCCAACCATCTTCACGAGCAGCTGCAAGCTTTTTAAGAGTCTCTATTTTAGTCACCTTTTCTTCTCTATTTTCACCAGTAACATTGTCTTTTGACGCAAGAACAACCTCCACACTTCGTTTCAGCTTCTGTTTCAGATAGGCTACAAGTTCTTTCACATTAATTGCACCAACCACAACTACCAGATCCTTGCTTTCATCAACTTTGACTGATTCAACTCCTGCACAATGCAATTTCTCTTCATTTGTAGCTTCAGCAAAAATTTCAGATACACCAATGTTATATTACCTCACTAATGCGTATATCTCTATTCCTGACACTCCTCCAGCAATCAAGACAATACTATCCAAACAGGTAAGTCTCCATGTGCTGATTAGCTAACTGAATTCATGACTTCTTCTCAGCACCATGTATACTAAGCTGAATATTTGCAGTGGAAGCAGATTGTAGACACATGGTTATTTCTGTTGGGGGATATTCAGTAATATATTTTTGAAGTGCTCAGTGAATCTAGGTATTGATAGGAGATGACACATTATCACATGCATCAAGCAAGTACAATGGCAGTAAAAAAGTAGAAACAAGGTACACCAACAATCTCCAGACACTAACAGAGATATGCTATCTCACCTGTAAAATTCATCAAAGTTTTTCGTGTTTGCGGAATGCATCCTTCAACGCAGTGCATTCCAATCTTCAAATGCACCATACCTGTTACCTGGATCCAGCCAATGATGGTTATCATTTTTCTTCTCCTGACTTCTTAAAATTCATAACATCTCATATCAATACACAAATCAACCGGTAATGAAGCTCTATAAGACTACTTTACTAAGTATGTGTTTATTTACGAGACAACTTTCTGCTCTCCTTATCTGGTGAGTGAGAGATTTACATATCACGACAGCATTACGTCCTTGTGTTTCTCCCAGTGTTGCGAGTCATCAAACTCACCTCATTATAATTCCTATCCCTTCTCCTACACTGAGGAAATGTAAGTTCAGTCTTGTCAAGATTTTGCTTCTCGAGCTTCTGCACATCTGGGTGTACTTCCTTTTTCCTTGAGGCATTGTCAGTTATGTTTGCGATGTGCTTAACTCCTGGTGGACCAAAACCAAATAAATCAGTGGCAAATAAATCTGGATTCTGGATCTTTTTTTTTTTCCTTTTTTGAACAGAAATCTTCATGCGGAGTGTGTGAAGATTCTATGACAAATAGAAGAAACATTTTTCTGTGTAATATATTCAGCATTAAATCTGTGCTCATCACTCAATCACTATTCCATCCTCCCTATAATTTGACTCTTCACACAACCATTCATTTACCCTTCCATCTGTACAGTAGTTAGTTTTCATTGTACTACATCTACTCTTGGATCTCCTGGATTTATATGTTACGATTGGAAAGCAGTGGTGATCGTAGATACAGCGAAATGGATAGGCAAAAAGGTTGGGAAGTGAAAGTGATATCAGTGATGAAAACAAAGTCCAGTTAACAAATTTCCAACTTTCGTTTACTTCTTTTTTACTACATTAAATCAACCCATCATCATAAAATTTCCGTATCTCAATGGGATTCAACTGTTCCCTTTGCTTGATGTGCAATGGAGGGATAACACATGGTATTGGAGAGTAGAGATTGCTCCAATCAACTTGAAATACCCACTTTATGAAAAATTAACCCCTTAATTTTGTGAGCCTCAACGCCATGACCATTGTAGTTATTATAATTCACAATGCAAGAAATGCAATAACCGTTAACACTAACAATATGTCAAGCGTCAAACAGATATATAAGCCTCTGACCTGCCCCTTGTTTTTTAGTAGAACTGGCATCGTTTTCATCGTTTTGAATGGGCATTACTTCCACATTCCTCCTGAGCTTCTCTTCAAGGTAGATGACAAGTTTGTTGGTATCCATTGTTCCTGTCACTTCTACTAGATCCCTATCTCTAGGTATATTAACCGAGCCAACTCCTGCATAGAGATCAAATATAGGATGACTAGCTGCTGAAGACGTTCAACGAAGGATAAAACAATATGATTTGCAAAGGCTATACCATTTCTTCCCCAGAGAACATCCATAAAATAAAAAAAAAAAAACAGCGGAGGTGGCGATTTATGCTTTTGCGCCGTCAAATGGAGAATGCATGATTTTGAAATACAAATGGATACAAGCATGATGTAAGATAATTTGCCATGATCTAAAAGCTGCAATGGTTAAGACACTCGAACAAGAATTTTTCAGGTCATTTGATGTTGAGATTTCTATAAAAAGACATAAGTTTGATTGATGCCTAAAGAAAGGACTAATTTTAAGTGTAAAAAGTGAACTAAAGAAAACTGTCAAGACTGAAGCTGACAAGTTTCTTTTTCTACAATTATGATGCAGAGATAATTTGGTGACAGTCCAACTAACAATGTTGAACCATTTTCACTTGAGATACTTAAGCAAATGGCAGAGACAGATTTTGAAATTACTCATGCAGATTTCATTCAAGATTAACTGCATATGTGATGACTTTTGCTATTTGAAAAACTTAATACAAAGGCACCAAAGTTCTCAACAAGGCCTCACTGACCTTTAAATTTCTTGAAGATAGCCTTCATCTTTTTGGCACAACCATCGCAGTTGCAGTGTTTTCTGATTCTCAACAGCAGGGGACATGGACACTATAGGTACTCAACAACCAATAATTAGCTCAAACCTAATTAACAACAATTCACAAAGCTGGATGTCAAATCAGTAGAGAAAGCAGAAACCATGGCCGAAAAAGGTCACCTCTTTTTGAGTCTTTTCATTCCCTGAGTTCTCCATCTCCATGAAGTCATTGCCATAGTTACCGACAAGTTGAGGTGAGGAGAGTTCAGAATTTTCAGAGTTTGGCCACCTGAGCTTTTCTTCCAGTTTTGCAGTTTCCACTTTCTCCTTTACTTTTGATTTGCTTGAGAGATTGTTAACCGGTATGTTTGTGTCCCTATCAACTGATAGCACAAAATCATTAGCCAATCGGTATGTGTGCCAAGAATGCTCAAAATGCACATTAAGACTTAATTTAGAATTGGCAGACTTTAAGTTGATAAGCAAACAATTGGACATCTGACCAAAAAAGGCATTCTAACAATGTATCAATTCTGCCTCAAGAAATTCTCAATTTTGACAATGCTTTCCCGAGGGCTTAAAGGGAATGCATTGACTAAAATCTGCCATTGCAGTAATTATAAGTCTCTATACCTGTTTGCATACATCAAGTGGCCTTAGTAACAAAAGTAAATTTGTCTTGTTGATGTCCTCTGTTGCCACCTACCAATCTAAAAAATTTCTTTTACCAATATAGTTTAATCCACATAAACTGTATTTGTCTTCGTCTTCCCGGAAACATATAGGAGTAGTGAGGATCATCTGATAGTCAGCACTCTCTTTCTCAAGGATCTCCCTATGTGCAAACAAGAACTCAGGGAATTCTGGATAGGAGACGTGATACGCAGGAAGATTGTAACAACAGGAACAAGAAGAAGAAACTTAAAGCACATTTAAGTAAACAGGAAACAGACAGATACTGCTTTGAACTTTAAATTCCTTCCTTCCCTCTATAAGTACTTTCCTCATCAATTTCATTTTACCAAAAATCAAACAGAATTCAAATTCATAGATGCCATTCGTGAAATTCTGAAAAACCATAAAATTTTCAATTAGCCTCTGTTTGCAATTTAGGGAATTTAATTAACCAATTTATTGGAAAATAAAGGAAACCTCAGGTAAAATGGATAAGCCCCTTACATTCTCTGTCTTTCTCAGGGTAATCGTCTTCTTCAGCAGGTACCACCTCCACATTTTTCTTCAGCTTTTTCTTGAGATGAATTAAAAGTTCCTTCACGTCCATTTTACCTGTCACCCTCACTAGATCTGCACTGGTGTCTCCAGACACTGCAGAAACCCCTGCCATCCATGACAAAAGTCCTCAAAAAGATTATAGAGAGAGAAAACTTAAGGACATAGAATTGTCACACCTTTTTAAAGACCCCCCTTTCTTTTCTCTCTTTCCCCGAAAAAAAGAAAAGAAGGAAATGGGCAAGTTGACAATGTAATCCAAACAGCAAAAGTATGGACATGCACATGCTTGACCATCTGACTAGATCAAGATTACTAAATCTGAATTGGTATTTTATATGCTTTTCAATCTATTAGAAGATGCCACAGTTTACAGGAAGATAATTTCAAAATATTAAACAGGAAACAGACTAACTGGATAAGTGGAAAATTAGGGTGGCTCTTTCAAAATTTGATCTATTCAGAAGAGGATGCAGATCTTGAATTGATTAATCATTCCTTTTAATAGTGTTGCAGCTTGTCTCCAGACCATTTTTTTGACAATCCTTTGCTTTGAGCATTACATCTAAAAAAGCTCCTGACATTTATGCTCTGACCTTTAAATTTCTGGGCTGCTTCATGAATTTTACGTCTACAGGAATCACAGTAGCATTCCAATTTGATCCTCAGCAGAACACTCTAAAGACAGCCAATAAACAAAATGTTAGCTCACTCATAATCAACATGACCTCTGAGTCATTAGCCCACCTGATAAGTGGAATAATGCTACATATGTAAGTATATTGCCAAACACTGGATGATGTGACATTGTAAATCGCACCATGCTATGGAAAAACTGCAAGTGGGCTATAACAATAAGGGCTGTTTCAATTAGGCACACAATGAAATCGGCACACTTTCAAGTAGACAAATTAGTAGATTTTCTTAGCACCTCTAGATTGTTCATCGTGAGAGAGATGGGCAACTGCAAAAGAATTACCTTGTCCAGAACTTTCTCAGCTGAAGGGTTCTCAAGCTTCTCCTTTGTTTTATTGTTATCACTTCTATGACTGCCTTTTGGTGGCTGGGGATGGATCAGCTTAAAATTCTGGGGCTTTTGTTCTTCAAAGCTCTCTTCCGATGCCACTCTTGATCTCCTCGAGCTGTTCTTTGAATTTGGTCCCACTAAATCTGCAAACCAAAATCAAGTATTCAATAGCACTGTGGGTAACATCACGTCTAGATCAAAGCTGGGAAGTATCAGTGACTGGAAACACAATGAATAAGAAGATTAAACTGGCTTTGTAGCTCAGTTGTTTAAAGAGAGTCATAATGACAGGCAACATATCACAGATTTGATTATATAGAGCAGAGGGTAGATATATCTCTAATGTTTTAATCCAAAAATGTAAAATCACATCTCCTGCCCTCAGGCAATAAATTCTAGCTACAAAGCCTGTACTTTCATGCTCCTGCACTGATGCACTCTTATTGATTATTAAATCTTTCAGACTAATTTTGAATATCAACAAGATGCAATTGAACATTGTCTCACATACCATCAATGGCTTTAGAAGTCTTCTTTGATTGGTCGTCAGTGCCATCATATCCCACCTGATGCCTCGGCTCAGTGTTGGCATTTTCCACTGGCACTACTCGCTTCCCCTTGCTGCCTCTGGGTTTTTTGCTCTTCTCATCAGCAGGAACCTACAGATGTTCAACACAGTCAACAAAAAATGGTATCAAGAAAAACAAAAGTTGGTCAAGAAATCATCATTAGAAACTTTTACTCAGAAACATGATCAAACAACAGCAAGACTCACCTCCTCTGCTCGTTTCTTAGCAGAATTTTTGCGGAATGCCTCGACTTCTTCATCGAAGTAAAACCCTTTACAGTTGAAGACCATTTCGCTGTTCAGTGCAACGATGGATGTAGCAGATCAAGAAGAAGAAACAATCGGCAAAACTTCACGTCAGACCCAAGATGAGCTTTTCAGCGAAATCCGAAAACGTGACCACCTTGGAGTAACAAAAGTAAAAGCTAAGACGAACCCGAGAGAGAGAGAGAGAGAGAGAGAGAGAGAGAGAGAGAGAGAGGTTCACTGAGTTTACGAGCTTCAGGTGCTTCGCCCTGCTTGGTGTGAATAACGAAGAATAGCCCAGTTGACGAGGACAGTTGACGCGGGAGTTTCCTGGAAGGGCAGTAGCTTTCCCAAGAAGAAATCTTTTTCTGGGCGGGACAAGAAAGCAGGCCAAGCGCTCGACGAAATGACGACGTAAAAGTTGGCCATTATGATTCCAGGTAGAGCTTGGACTTCGCTGACCGACCCGTCCACACTTCTAGACGAATCCCCGGTACGGCACCTCAACTGCATACGAGAGGAACCTTCGTGAGAGGCCCACTGACAACTGGAGACAGAACAGAGACAAACCGGAGTGTGGCTTCTGTCTCGACTCAAGTCAAGTCTTCGAAATTTCACAACCCCATGTCGGCCAGTCTTTCGACGGCGTGGAGCGGAGCGGACCTCTCCAGTCATCACCCATAACGTCAAAAACCAAGCCAGGGTCCTTGGAGTGAGGACCGTGTCCAAGATAACGAAGATGGAATTCTGGTCACCTTTCTGCTCCCTCCGAAAAGTCGCGGTACCTGCTATTCCGGGGGCCCTCGGCATAAAGAATTCCGCTGTGGGATTTGCTTCCCATCTCCACGAAGATGTCTCTTTGGGGAGCAGCTATGACTTTGGGGATCCACGTTTTTGCCTAATCTTAAAACATGGTAAAACACTATGCATTTCCACTTTGAAAACTAAGCGGAAATTTTCGTTTCTTTTCATGGGCAGCATCATGGATCGTCTAAGTTATATATTGTAATGGCCCTTCTGTGACCTTGCTAACCAAAAAAAGAAAAAAGAAAATCAGATTTGACCCATCATCAAAAGAACAGAAATCAAATATAATTGCAAGATTACAAGAATATACAGCTTGGCAGCCCCAATTTAAGTCGAGGATTTACCAAATTCTCAATTAATTTTGTATATGACCGACCACCTAGGGTCTGGTTTTGTCAAAGTGCGAACTGTGTTGCCTTTAAATATGTTCAATCTCTCATAAAACTCGAATTGTTCGCCAAATAGTAGAGTGATTAAGCGCGTATTGTGATGAAAATTCTTAGAAAATGTATGCTTTCTTGCTTCAAATTCTGTTTGGAAAATAGATTTTCTGTCATTCTGTAGCTCCATCTTCATACCAATTATGTTAGAAAGAGAAAGATGTTTCCCAAAAAAAAAAAAAAGGACTAGCATTTTGTTTGCATAATTACTACATTGCATCCTGATTTGTTGGACCATAGAAGATTTTAGTTATTTTACAATCCATCTGCATATTTCCTTTATCCGGGCATTATTTATTCAATTTTGCATAAAAGTCAACGTCCGTGACATTCAAGAAGAACAAACTGTTCTTAAGGAAAGCATATATATGAAAGTTTAGCAGAAGAGGAGTTTATCCCATGCCAATGCCAGGGTATACCCCAGGCTTGGAAGGTTTATAGATTTATAGATCGCCTACTAAAAGAGAGGTGACTATCATTATCCCGAAGATACCTAGGATGCTCATAGCATATGACACTTCAGAGGCTGTGTCACGATCCTACCGTGGACTACTCCTACTTCACTGTTCCTTTTTACTTCCAACCTGTGGATGTTGTTGCCAAAAGTATCCTCTTCCAAGAAGTCACGTAAAGATTGAATTTTAGCACGAGCTTTTAATAATACAATTCGTATTCGTCTCTTGAGGATTGTAATTAGTGTGATCCCCAACATGGATCAGCCTACGATGGTGTCCTAGAATTCTCGAATGCTTACAAAGGTCAGTGTGCAACTTCGGGCGGATGACTAGGACCGGCAACATGCCTAGATCAGGGCCTCATGTCAGGCTCCCACTACTTATATTCCTCAGACCTAAGTTGAGACGTGCTTTCTAAGTCATCAATCCTACTATATATTATAGAACATATGAAGAAGTACCCAAAAAAAATTATGAATTTGTTACATCAATACCAACTTAGTCATAAACATTTCAATTAAACCAATTTGATCATAAATTTTTCACATTTACACCGATTCAATCTATCCGACTAATTTAGGCTAGAAAATTACTAACGCAGGCATCTACATGACACTGTTAGCACTTATGTGGATTTTTTCTTTTCAAATAGTTTTTGTAATTTTTATTAATAATTTTATTTTTCCTTTTCTTTCTTTATTTCTTTCTTCTAATTTTTCCTTTTTCCTTATTACCCTACACCAGTCACCAGTGGTTGGCGAGGGTTGGGATGCCCTTGCTAGCCTTTGGCAAGGGCCGATGATGGTGGTGAGGCCCCTCGCCATGTGGGTGGCCTCGCTGGTCCCTAGCCAAGAAAAAGAAAAATGAGAAAGAAAAGAAATTATTAAAAAATTATTAAAAAGTATCTATAAATTAAATAAAATGTTCGCATCAGCATTGGCCATGCTATGTAGGATGACCGACATTTACATAAGCAATTTTCAACATAAGTTGGCCAAATGGATTTCATTAATATCAATTTTGAAAAAAGTTTAAGACTACAGTAGTTTAACTGAATGATTTAAAGTGAATGGTACTTTTCCTAAAAAACATACCATGTTGCCAGCGTGGATTGGCTTAACTAGTAAGGTTTGATCTCTCTACATACTATACCCACGTTCAAATCCCGCTTGAGTATATGTAGTTTGTGCACCTTAATTGTGTCTGACAGGAAACACTATTCTCAAGTAATATGGGGCACCTTTCATATAAGTATGCCCTTAACACTTAATTTTGATTTAACTAAAGCCTCTATATAATACTGTCGATAGGAGACACCTCATCAAAGAGGTTTGGCGCACTTCCTAAGTAAAATTGCCCATTTACCATATTTTTCTAATATAGCCTTTGTACATCACTGTTCAACAAGAGGCATTCTTTTCTGATGCAGCTTTCATGCATCACTGACTTATAGGGGACACTCTTTCTAATGAATGTTTGATAGTAGACAATCTTTTTCAAGTCATGTCTGATAGGGTTTCCCAAATGCAGTATTTATGGTAGCAATGTCTGACAAGGGACGCCTTAAAATGCGACGTTTATCGCTTTCATATATGATAGTGGACATTTTCTTGGGAATCGAGGCACTTACTAGCCAACTATTCCTCCATTCCAAACAAAACCTTGACACCTCAAAAATGATTGTGAGTTATGATACTCTGAAGTTCCTCTTCGACTAGCTATACCTAAGTATCTATCAAGATGGTCATGAACTTGTTGGAATTGAAGATACACGAGACTCTACCAATATCCTTTTCAATCATTTTTTTATCACCCCATAAATGTTATGGATCGGGTGTATCTAAGTATTATTAGAACAATCTCAACACTTTGAAACCCCTTGGTGATGGGCTGAACGGTGGTCAAGCATTTCGAAATTTCGAACTAGATTTGTCTAAGCATTTTCAAGATAGTTTTGAAATATTCTAAAATAGTTAGTATCTTCAATAGGTATTCCCTCTTTCTTCAACTAGGAGGTTTAAAAACTCTTTGGAACTAACCATATGTTAGCAAACATTTTCATTTCCTTTGTGAACTTGGCATACTTGAGCATTTATCAAGATAGTTGAACCACCTTTGACATGAAAGTAACTGAGACCCAATCTCAATGTGTCTGCTCGAAGGGCTTTTTTCTTGACACTCAGTTAATCTAGAATATCACCATTATTATCGACCTTCTTGGGAATTCCTTGAATCATCAAGACATTTCAAACACATTGGATCAAGTGTACCTTGAGATTTATGAAGACAGTCCCAAATCTTTTACCCTCGAAACTCAAGCCTCTATTAAGATGAATTCCCCTTCAAAATTCATACCCCCTAGTCAGCTAGTGGGTATAATATTATTTCTTCCATTTGCATGAGCATGCATCATACTATACTTGTGATAAAATGATAAGAGGTGTTGCCACTAAAAGATCGTTCATCATTTTTAAAATTTACATCTCACTTGGTCTTTTGGGTACAACATTAGTGAGCTCACCCTAAAGCAATGGCAGTTGTTGACACTTAAATTTTAATGACCCATTTAGTTTCATGTTGCAAAAAAATTAGGAATTAATTGATTAGTTCCTAAATAAAAAATATTTCAATGACATTACATAGCACATATTTTTAAACATTTATGATAACATCTAGTAATAGACCAATAGAGACATAAACTAGAATCAATCGTGCAGACTTGGTCGCTTTAAGAATTTTAGATAGCACTAGGGGGAAGTAGAGCTGAATTTTTCAGTCCCTAGATTGGGTGATTTAAGCCTTAATAAAAGTAAAATTAACCCACTAATTTGTCGAGTCTTGAAATTAATTAAGATAAATCCTAAAAATAGGTTAATGCCTACGAATTCTTTGCCCACAAGCTAAAATTTTCGGCCACCCCATACTCTAGGAGATGGCTTGACCAAAATTCAACTTCCAATCAGGTCTAATTTTTGCAACTTGAGCCTTTAATGACATAATTGAAAGCATTTTTAGAACCTAGAGTCAATTGTGTAAATATTATAAACTTGAGGTTCTTGACTAAAATACCATCTCATATATATACACCATTATTTCTCAAGATTTTTGATCGACAATCTTAATTCTAAGAATGCTCTTAAAAAATAGAGAAAAACAAATGAGAGAGAGAGAGAGAGAGAAATTTTCCTTGATGGTCGAGCCACCTTTATTTGCCACTCATCAAACCGCTGTCATGCCAATGCCAGCCATTGACTCACACCACTAGCCCACCCTTTCAACCAAACCAGTGGCCAAGAGCCCAAGCTCCAAGGCACACCGTCCACTAGTGTGCCGGCTCCATCCCCGCCTGTTTCGCCCAACGAGCTAACAACTTAACTCCATTGCTTCCCTTTCTACTGCTTGACGTCGACCCACTGCCATATTGCTAGCTTGAAGTTTAGCCGCCATCGTTGCCACCCCGCCAGATGACATCAACCAGCCACTTGTTCGTGAATCCTCACCACGACCACTGCCAGGTGTGATGATGTTAAACGCCTGCTATCCTACCAAGCCTAAGTGTTGCCACAAGCTAACTACCTATCGACCGTGGCCGGAAGCCTCATCGTCCCAACCCGAATCAACACCAACTTCACTTTGTTACCTGCAGTAGCTAAAAACCTCGGCGTTGCGTGACTTGACGCCTGCTGCCTCCAAGCCGTAATGAACTGCCCACTAGCCCCAAGGCATCGAAGCCCGATGTCTCCAACTGCCCACCTCGCCAATCCGTAGTCATGAGCCATTGTGCAAGACCCACTCACTTGTCATTGTCACCATTGCCTTCCGACAAGCCGGGACCGAAAGTAGCACCATTGCCAACCCGACGTCCTGTGCCTTCCACCTGACTGGTTACCACTTTTCATGGTCCAAGAGACACAACTGCTCTTGGCCAACTGCCACCTGTTGCATGCGAGCCCGCCATCGATTATCATAGTCCTGATAAGCCAATTCGAACTGGAAACACGATTCGTCGTGAGTCATGGATTAGATTTAAAAAAAACCCTATGTCTATTTGATTTTCAGATTATTTGATTTTGTTGCATAGTTTAGAGATTCCATATATTGTTAGATAATTAAGATCGCGTATGAATATTATCCGTAAATCTCAATGTAGCCTTCCACCTTCCTCATTAGACAATGTGCCTCAGATTGACTTTAACCCTGATATCCGACTCATTGTAGCATGGTAAAAATCTTCCTTACCTCCCATAATCCTATAAGACAAGCCATTGATTTTCTGTCATCCAAATAAATAATCTTTACCTTTTTTGGATAATTATTTATTGGGGATTAGGTCTGATCTTGATTACTTGTGATTATTTGCTATTTTCGTTTGATTTTAATTTTCTAATAGATAAAATGCTAATAAAAAAATTTCTTTTGAAATTTAGGTTGTTGTCTTTAATAGATTGCATGTTGGGGATAACAAATATTTTTCTAAATAAATTTTAGTACATATTAGAATAAAATGGATTAAATTCCAGATTTGTCTAGCTTGCATATTCAAATTAGGTAGATTTTTATTCCGAATTTCATTGAAAAATACCAAAAGAAAATGTCATATACATGTCAAATAGTTTAGGTGCATTCTTATACATGTCATTGTGTCATCACATGCATATCATTAGAAAGAACTGTCTAAATTTGCGTAATTGAATATGCATATCGTCGAGTATGCACCATAGGTTAAACAGTAATGATTTGACATCGCATTGCATATCATTGAGTTGATAATGTGTGCTATGTAACTCAATATTTAATTTTGTCATGCATGCTCTAACATATAGTTTTCATGCTAGGTTTGATAATTTGGGCTCACATAATATATTGTTAATTAAGCTTAGTTCGACATTTAGTATTGTGTGCTAGGTTTGACTAATTGGTGATCATTTCACTTAACATAATATGCATGTTAGTTCAAATAAATACACATGTCATATAAGAATTGCAAGTTAGATTAACTATATTAGAACTATATGTCATGTAGATCGCATGTTAAGGCAATTACAAGTTGCGTGACATTTAATAATTGCTGCACGTGATTAGAATTAGGTCATTCAAATAAATGCCCTTCATATTAAATTAGTTCAAATATTATGCATGTCATTGTTAGTATATTTCATTTAGCATAATTGCACAATGCATGCATTGCATTTCATTTAAATAAAGTGAAAACCCAAAAATATTGTTTGTTAAAATGTGTTAGTAGAATTCATATTAGGATCACTGCTTGATTTTCTAGTAACATTGTAAATGCTTACATTGCTATCGAGGTAAGTTTACACTCTCTATTTTTGCAAATTATTTAATGCTTTCATTGAGTGTTAAATAATACATGAACACTCGCATGATCACCTTACATGTTAAGTAGTTAAGACTAAAATTAATCTAAGCTAGTTGTAAATGCATTTTTATGAAAATAAATGATATCGAAATAGCGTTAGATTAGTTTAGCATAACTAAATCCACGACTCATACTATCCGGTTCCTAGGGGCAAAATATTCATCTCAATACTTTACATGAATTTCTAATCGACCTATCATAAATATATTAGTGTAGACTCCTATTGAAAATTATTTACATACCGAAAACTTAGACCCTAAGCTGCTGAATGGCATGGGACTTGAAAGATCCTAAGTTAGGTTTAGTCCTAATAGTCCATTAACCAACTCTAGATGGTGCATTGCTTGGGGAGGTCATGACAATATGACGGGCGACTTATACATTACAGTTTCCAATCAAAAGTGGCTGTATAGACTTAATTGACAAAATATGACAATGTTAATAATTAAATTGACATGGTTGAAAGGTTTAAAACTCAACTAGTAAAAATTGAAATAAATGGTTTAAAACGCAATCCTTGCATCTTGGTTCCAGTCATGCTAGAGTTGAACAAAATTTAAATGGTGGCAACTCTTTCCATGATTATATTTAAGAAAATGACACCAATATAATCCTTAATCTGTGGCTCATGTTGAATTTAATTCTTAAACTTTCAATTTGCTAATTTTGGTTCCTCTACTTTTCATAACAAAGATAAATAAGCTTTTTGGGACTACCCACAATTTATCATTACATCATTGTCTCAATTCTAAATTACCTTTTCATTCCAATCCATTTCCCAAATTGACAAACATATGATATCTTTTTATTACAAGTTTTTCTTATTTGCTTTGTTGTTTTTCAATAATTCTATTTAGGTATATTTTAGCTTCCCATTGGGGGTTATATCGGGTTGTTATTTATATTATTCTAAGAATAATTATTTTCATAGAGATATCTAAACATGGAAATATTTGCCTATAGAGAATCATACTTATGTTAATTTAAATCTTGTTCTCAATGTTTTAGATAAATTTTCAAGCTTTTACATTTTGTGTTTTGTTAATTGAATTCAATTATATATGAAAATTAATAAACTAAAATAGTAAGAAGAATGACACCAGAAGTGTCAAAAATTATGTATGGGCGCTCAATTTAGTACCAACAATTTTCACGAGATCACTTAAATGCCAAATTGGAGAAAAAATGACCACTTAAGTACAAATGGTGAGGAAGTCCAGCAATATTATCCATGTGGCTTTTAGTTTATTTAAATCACAATTGTAGGGAAGAGCTGATGAACGTGGAAGAAGGGTGGCAAGGGTCACCAAGTCTCGGCCATGGGCTGACGATCCTCATTGACGATGCCTATAGATTTGGGTTAGGGTCATAGTCCTCACCCATATTAGGGGAAGGTCGCCAGCTCTCATTGATGAAGGCCATCACTAGTGTCGGTGAGGGTTGCCTGCCTATGACTGGGGCTCGATAAGCCCCACTTGCCATCCTTCACCCTTGCTAGCCCTTTCTGATGATGGTGGGGTCCTGCCCACCTACTCTCTGTTGTCCTTTTTTATGTTTTAGTTTGTATTTTAATCTAATTAAGTTTATGGTTTTTAAATTCTTCTTTTAATTTTAATTTTTTAATCATTTAAATGCTAGACTTCTCTATAGTTACGTGGGCTCAAAATATTAATAAAAAAAACTATGTTGAATTTCTGATCAGATAAATTGGAGTTTGTACTTAAGTCATTCGAAATAAACTTTTGACACTAAATGAATGTCGTAAATAAATTTTGGCACTCTCAATGTCATTCTCCCTAAGATAGTAGGAATATCACATTGATGCTACTCCAAATGAGGCTACTTCTACTAATATAGATATCACAAGTTAATACATACTCAAATGGAATTATTATAATATTAGTAAAGATTAAAAGTGGAAACAAAAGTAATACAAAGAAAATATGGATTTATTGATTTAGGAAATAAATTGAAATGAAAAATATTCTAAAATATGAGCAAAACCATAGTTATGAAACTTGTGAATAGAAGCAAGAGGCTGTTTAGGCTTTGTGAGGAATTAATTGAATAAATTAAAAGTTTTATGATTAGATTGAATATATAGGAAGAATTGAAGAATCGCAGTGAATGATATTGCACACTGTTCCAATATTTGAAGATTCTGTTATTTTTCACTTTTTTCCAAAATCGGATTTTCAAAAACGTTTTATGTTATCTTCATAGCACTTCTCATCTCATCAACTTTCCAATTTCTTTCCCAATTGTGATGTTTGCTCTAGGAAGGCACTACAAACTAGATGCCTTCGCATTCGAGTTGGTCCTTCGATAAAAAAAAGCAAATAAAAATAATCAATGTGGCGATTGAGTTGCCGTTGGAGCTGATTTGGCATCCCATTTGACAATGAAAAACCTAAACAACATAGGGCAAATTTTTCGAACAATAAGTTAAGAGACCGCACGAAAAACTTTTGTAATAGTCTGGGGATCTCTCATGCGAATATCCCGTTTATCATAATAAGCATTTTTTTTTATAAATATCAAAAGTTGTAATTTCTGAAGTCATTCTTTTTCATGAATTGTATTCTTTTCCCAATAAAAGGAACGCATTCAATTTCTCTCGACTTCTTATGCATTCAGATATTGTGGCTTGCAATCTTATCTCCTGCATCAGCTCCATGAAGTAACTTGATATTTCGATTTCCCACTGTTCAAATTCATGTTCCATTCCCAAAAAAGAACAGAAGCTCGAAGCCCGTGACAAGAGTGCCGGGCTTATCTTCTTAGGCTTTGTTGTGTATCCGAACTTTAAAGCTTCGTTTACTTCATAAAAAATAATGATTTAAAAAAATGATCATTTTTATCGCTTAAAACTATTATTTAATTAAAAAAATATTATTTTTATTATAGACAACTATTTATGCCTATATAATTTCATGGATTATGAAAAATATGTTCGCTCATTTATTTTTATAAGTGATTCGAACGATACTTTTTAGAAAATATTTGTTAAATTGTTTATTTTCTGCGAAATAAATACACCCCAAATGGGGTGAGCATGGTATCAGTATGTAGTTTACCTAAGTCACAATTGCCTCATACCGAGGTGCCTAAGACGGACTGCCTATTTCTCTACAAGTCCCGTAGTAATCCCCATCAAACGTCCCCCATCTTTCCTTCATAATCCTCATTCCGCATTGACTTTTCTCCCCAATCTTGCCCTGCATTTTGTTCTGTAAAAAATAAATAACTTAAAAAACGTTTTCTTAAAACTAATCACATATATCATTTGAAAAAAATAAGTGAATCAATTTTTTTTTATAATCAACAAAAATTTATATCTAAATATTTTTTGTGACAATGAAAAATGATTTATTTATTTATTTTGAAAGCATTACTATCAATTATTTCTAAGAAAATGTTTTTCAAATATGAAATAGACACATCTTTATATTAATGTACATATTGAAGGGTCCCTAAGGGGTCACAACCCAATAATTACCACCAAGTCCAAGGCACTCAGATCAAGGACCTGCTGGCCCGGCACATCAACAAGTACAACTTCAATTCCGTATGACGGTAAATTACCAGAAATCTATCAAAATGAGTTAAGCGGTGTTTATTTTGAGTTTAGTGCATCACATACGGATTTCTCTCAATAGATGCAGATTGTGTCTTAATTCTTGGTTGTAGGGTTACGCTACGGAAACAAAGTGGTAACAAAGGTTATGGTGGTAACTAAGGTTATGGTGATCTTTCAAGCATTCATTTTGTAACTCTTTATCGTAAATATCTCTAAAATTGTTTTATCACAGAAGATGAAAAATGTGCATTTGTTTGCTATAATGAAACTAGTTTGAAGACTATAAATTCGCAAGACTAGTGATGTCCACCACCGATATCCATGCAACCACCACCACTGCCAATGACTCTCAAAGCACAACCGTCGTGTCCAGTCTTCTTTCTCTTTTTCTCTCTTTGTGCGAGTGTAAAGATATTAATCCTTCATTGACAACTTGGTATTTAGGAAAAGGAAGAAAATTTTCTGAAAACGTTAGAAAAGCAAAATCAACCTATCCAACTATGAAGAGAGAAAACAATGGAACTTGCCTGACTATTTTATCACGAACAAGAGAAAGGTAGAGAGAGAAGCATGAGCAAACAGCATCTGGATGACCGCACCTGCGCGGAAATTCACCTCCAAACGTTGGAGAGTCATGACTTTGGCAGTAGGTGATCAATCCAAAGATAAAAGGCTCACATTTGTCATTTATTTTGTGAAAAATAAATAATTTGATAAATATTTTTCTAAAAAATATTCTCTTCTTACTTATGAAGGTAAATGAACAAAAAATAGTTTCATTGTCTATGAAAATATTTAGACATAAATATTTGTCCATAATGAAAATATCTTTTATCGGCTAATTATGTCAAGCAATGTATTCACTTTTTTGAGACATAAACTTAACCTTAATTTTCTTAGATTCTTTTGCTAACCCTCTATTTCACCCTCACTAGTCTTTTTGTGATGAATATTTGGCAATACATTTGACACACACATAAGAAAAACAATTCCACGTCACAATGAACCCCTAGGATTCGATGGCACGTGATTTCAACTTTTCGTTTGAACTAGATAAGGATGCAAAGTTGCAGTGGCAAGATACTGATTGATTCAATTTCTCATCAAAGTATTTAATTTGTCAATGAAGCTTTAGGGCCTCAAGTCGTTCGTACTCGCTGTACTACGCGAGATCTTTCCATCGACACCTAAATCACATGATCTGGCGTTCTCTAGGGAGAGACATGCGGACAAAAAGTTGGTCAGCCTCAAACCGAGAATCTGGAAAATAGACATGGTCGGCATGTGCAGCTGCTTCCCATGGCTTGCATGGTCGACCCTGACAGGAGATTGCAAAGCCGTGTTTTCACTAAATTTCAACACGGAAGATACTACAGTATGTTAAATTCTCATGATTCGTAACATATGTGGATTTTATGCTAATTTTCAGATATAACCAATCTTTTATTTTAAAGAATTGTGTTCTAAATGTGCAGAAATTTTATAAATGATTTAGTAAGTGTATTGAAAGTCATAAAAATTATCATGGAAGTGCAATTAAGTTCTAAAACTTTCAAAAAGTGTGATTGAGTCTTGAACCTTGTCAAAATTAATGCAATCAAGTCTTTTCGTTAACTCCATTCAACTTGGCTCACGAAATATATTAATATGATTTTTAATTTTCTTTCTCCTATGGGGCAATGATGTAACTAAAATATGAAACATAAACATAAATTGATATCATTTCGATCCAACTAAGTTTTTATTATAATTTTTATTTAAATTGTATTTGAAAAAAGAATTTAAAAAAAAAAAAAAAAACTCAAGTGAGACTGGTCCTTGCTGCCAAGTGCCCCACCATCGCACGGCAGGGCTAGCAATGGTTGGGGGTTGTGGTGGAGCAGTGACGGCAAGGATTGTAAGCCCTCACTTGCATTTGCCTTCCTTTTTGTAAATTTGTGGTTAAATCAGATTTTGACCAAAATGATGTTGTTTGAGCCACATCAGCACCATGTGAGATAGAGAAAATAAGGAAAAAAAAAGCTAAGTTGGACAGAATTAATTGAAAGAGAAGATTGTATCAATTTAAATTTTTTTATAATTTAGTTGTACTTTTTGAAAAATTTAAGACTCAATTATACTTTCTTAATAAACTTAAGAACTTACAGTGCACGTATTTCAAAAAGATTTGAGTAATTAACATTTGATTAGTGTTAGAAATTTTAATTTGTAAGTTTTCATATTAGGATTCCCCAAATTCGCAAACTTGTGATAAATTTTCTCTAACCTAATTTTTGTTATCACCACCCCACCCCGAAATTATGATTACTCTCCGATGATTTCCGTTATCGTCAAATTGCTGAGTTGGATGACAATTGGTAGTTGACATGAAAAATCCAGGCGAAATCCAAAGGGTTAATATCTTCAAAAATCATAACTAGTACATTTGTGATAAAGTTATTTTAAATTAATTTTGGGTCATAAAAAACTCTAAACTAGCATACATGTGGCATATTTAACCTTTTGAGTCCCATTAGTTCACGCGGCAAGTCCACCTGGAAATCAATAACACCATTCTCTCTCTTAAAATAAGAAAAAGAAAAAGAAAAATTAGATTGTACTCCTCTTCGTCGAGTCCTTCATCATTGTCTTTGTCTAAGGTCTTGGAAATTGCAAAATTCATTTAGTGAGAACTCTTTAATGACACTTGTCTTAATAAATCTAGGTTGATGAACAAAGCAATTAGGCCGAATTGTGACGTGCAATCAAGTTCCTTTTTCAGATTTATATAACATCACCTCTATGTCATCAATACTTGAATTTTTCTTTCTCAATCACGACAAGATTTTACCTAGAAGAAAAAGGCTTTACCAGTGGCTTTAGGATATTTTTTTTTTTTGCCTCAGGATGTTGCCATGATGAGTGGTCGCACTGATCTTACTTTCATTAAAAAAAAAAGTCTTGTTCCTCTTAAGTAAATTTTTGTAGTGAATTAGAAAAAAGAAATTCAGTCACTGATGATGTAGAGGTGTTGTTAGAGGAATCTGAAAAGGAAACTTGATTGCACGTCATTACTTGGCCAATTGCTTCTAATTCACATCAAGAAAAGTGTCACTATATAGCGTTCTAACTAAATGCTTGCAAATTTTATGACCTAGACAAGATGACCACGAAGGACTTGACGAAAAGGGAGGACGATCTAGGAATTTTTTTTTGGTTCTAATGGGAGGAAGAGTATGTTTTTATGAACATTCATGTGGATTTACCACGTTAAGTTGTCATGCCCTGCTCTTCAGACATGCGACAATTCCCGATCTTTACTTCCAGGATCCGATTATTCTCATAAATCTCAGACATAAATTTTCATTTCTTCATCCACCATCACGTTGTAATAAGAGACAGCTATAAAATGAGGAGTCTAAGGGATAATATTAGATACTTGCGTCACATAATATCAACATCACTAACACATCAACGAGATCCCTGGTTACAAAATCCGACTTGGGAGAACTCAAAAGCCTAAGGTGTCGCATCTCGCGAGCTGTACAATCAAAAGTTGCGGGGATGGTAGAAGGGAATACTATCCTATGGGGTAGGAAGCTAATCTAAGTAGCCGGCTTGGGTCCAACGGGGTGGTGGATCAAGGACGGTCCCATCCTCTGAGTTGTCTGCTCCGTCCGGGTCTTCATCTCCAGACTCGTAAGCTCCCCAAGGCACACCACACTGCTCCGAGTTATGGTACATCTCGCCTCCTAGGGTACCCGTGTACTCTACCGTATGCTGATGGGGAACCCAAATCAGTCTCTTGAAGTTCCAGATTTACTCCGTCTGCTCTTGCGTCTCTACGATCAATCCACTCTTCCAAATTTCCCTATCTACGACGCACCCTCCATCTATGGGATGCTCAGGGATCATCCCTACTTTCTCCAGATCTTCTGCCTCCTCGTCTGAGCTAAAGGGAGCCTCGGGCTCTGAGTCCTCCTCCAGCTGCTCTGGACCTCCTCCTTTAGAGATTCCACCTCCAGCTAATCCAGATCCTCCTACTCGAGAGGTTCCTCCTCGAATAGCTCCTCCTCCTGGGGGTCTTCCTCCTATATAGGGTCCTCCAAGTCTGATAGTTCCTCCTTCGGGGCCATAGTTGGGTCCTGGGATGGTTGGGGTGGTGGAGTGAGATACTGAGTATCTTAATGAATAAGCCCTAACCATAAATTAGGAACACCCCTACCCTAGGGTCCCTACAACGTCCCACCCATCACTCGTGTCTTTACTTAAAATTGACTAGCTAACCCTAGCTAGAGGATATCTCATTTAATACTTCGCTCATCTCTAAGTCCCAACATGACTGTACTTCTATTTTCTTGCCAAAACTACCCAATATGACTACCTGGACTTGTGGTTGCTAAACACGTAGTAATGTTGGATCAACTACGAATAATTAAACGGATTATAGAAATAAAGTCACGAATTGTACAAATACTAATTAAATTGTGTAATTTAATAATAACTAACACGATCAATCATTAACTAGCAAAATAAATAAGGGATTGTACGATTAATAATTAAATAACCTAATTAATAAATAATTTGCACGACTAGCAATTAAATAGCGTAAGTAATCAATAAATTGCATGACTAATAATTAAATAGCGCAATTAATAAATAAACTGCATGACTAATAATTAAATAAAGCAATTAATAAGTAAAATGCACAACGAAAGTAAGAGGTCGTCCACGACGGGCCCCCTCATTTTCCTCTCAACTTTGCGTCGCACCAAAGTTGAAATAATCAACTCTATGAGTTTCCATGCCTCTAGCATAACGGTCACGCCCAGCTAGGTCTTAATGCATCACTCATGCCAAAAGAAGTCCCATCATGATTTGTCTCGTGCCGACCAATCCTTCCATCCAATCCCGACCGTCCATCATTCTATCGAGCCTTAACTAATTCTAGCAACTCTAGCAATTTCTACTAAAGTAGTGAATGCGCCTAATAGAAGGTTAGAGCCCACTCACTTGTGAGTTTCTTCGCTTCAACCTCGCGAATCCAAGTGGCTGCTGAAGGACGGGAGAAAATGATAATAATATTTTTTTTCTTTTCTTTTCTTCCCTCCTTTTTCTTTCTTTTTTCTCCTTTTTCTTTTCTTTTGTTCCTTTTTCTTTCTTTTTTCTCCTTTTTATTTTTTCTTTTCTTTTTCCTCCTTTTTCTTTTCTTTTTCTTCCTTTTTCTTTTCTTTTCCTGGCCCACCTGGTTCGAGTTGGGCTGGCGATCGGGTTGGGTTAGTTGGGCCAGGCTTGCTGGGCCGAGCTGACTGGGCAGTTGGGTTGAGCCTCCGGCGACGGCGACGGTTGTCTTCTCCGGTGAAGCTCGAGTAAACCCGTTTCAAGCAACGGGTTGCGAGTCAGGTCATCGAGTGTCCTTGGGTTTCGCCGTCATTCTCCACCCTCCGGCCAAACTAAAGTTTGAGACCGGTCGGATATGGAAGCTGGCTCGACGGCGAGTCGAACGGCGGTTGTGGCGAGGGCTGAGGTGGTCGAAACTACAAGGAATCCGGTCGTGAAGTCGACGGCTCGAAGCTAGGGTTTCCAGGAAAAGGGTTAGGGTTTCGAGTTTCAATCCCTGGATTTCGGACCAAATTGATCGAAATAAAGCAGCTAAGCTTACTCACGAGATGATTGCGAGTCGAATGGTACCAATGACGAAGGAAGGCGATGGTTGGAACGGCGACAGTGACGAGCTAGGGCTCCGGCGAGCTCAGGTTTGAGCTCATCTCAAACCTAGCCGATCTCACGCGAATCTAAGCCAAATCAAACCAAACAAGAGTCAAAACCAAGGTTTAGAGACCCTTAGGAATAGATTGGAAGTGCTGGTATGAGCTCAAGTGCTCGGGATTGCGAGAACTCACCGGTTGAAGGTTGCGGGTGTTTCTAGAAAACCTAGAAAAACCGAGCCGCGAAACTCCCTCTCGAGGGCTGCCGGCGACGTCTCAGGCCAAACCGAAGGCGGCAGTTGGTGGCGTTTTGAAGACGGCGTTGCTGGCTTCCCAACGCACCAACGGCGAGAGGAAGGGAGGTCTGAGCTGAGAGTTGTATGGGTTGAAAAGTGGAGAGGGAGGCTCGGTTTAGTTGCAAAGGGGTGGTTGGGGCCGAGCGGATTTTTGGCTCTTTGACGCCACGCTGTAGCTCCCTACTAGCCGCAAGCCACTCCGGCCATCCCTCAAGGACAGGCGATGGTTGGCTACAACGGCGAGGTGACTGTTGAGGCGACAGTTACCTCAGTTGCACAGTGCCGGCCAATTGCTCGGCAGAATGCCGCAAAGAAGAGAGAAAATGAGAGAGGGGAGGGCTCGCATGTGTGCACGGCGCGTGTGACCGGTTCGATCCGATCGGACCTCCTGGTTCGCGCGGTTGGACTGGCTAGTTCGCTGGCCCGTTTGGAAATAAATAAAATAATAATATTTTATTACTCTAAAATCGAAAAATTAAAATAATAATCACAAAAATTTGGGAAAATTTTCTAAAATTAAGTAAAAACTTCTCAATACCAGAATTTGCACTTTTGGGCCCCAATATAAATAAATAACTATTTTAAACAGTCTAAAACGACTTTCGCAAAAATCCATGAACCAAATGGAAATTATAAAAATTTCCAGAAAAATTCCTGAGGCCTTTAAATTGTGAACATGGTCCAAAAACACGGCTGTTACATAAGTAATGGAAGCTAAATTATTGTAAATATATTACATGTGTATTCGTTTGGAATTATTAGAGACTAAAAAATTAGTTTTCATACTCACCCATGGGTGGCCTAGCTGGTTAGGGCGAACTCGGACTTCGTTGAGGTCTTGGGTTCGATTCCCCAGGGAAGCTCCTATGATTTAAGTGGGGGGCCATGGCGGTGGGTTGCTGTGCTAGTCTCCATCGAGAAATAGTCGAGGTGCGCGCAAGCTGGCCCGGACATCTCGGTTATCAAAAAAAAAAATTAGTTTTCATAAATTTATCACATATGCACTAGTTTCAAGTTCTTTGTGGTATGTACCCTTTGAATTTCCACGTGAACTTTTCAGGTCAACTTTCACTTATTATCCAATTACGCAATTTGATAGTAAAATTTAACAAAAATTAATGGAGGTTAAATTGGTTACGGATGTATTAGTTTGAAGTTTTTGATGATAAAAAGTTAGTTTAAAATAAATTTGTCATAGATGTATCTGTTTAGGATTTTTTGTGATACTAACTCTTTACATAAACTTTTTTAAGAGATTTCTTTAGCCAATGCTAGTGAAATTGGAAATTTAAGGAAAAAAACATTTGAAGAGATTTTTTTGGCCAATGCTAGTGAAATTGGAAATTTAGGGAAAAAACATTTTGAAGAGATTTTTTTAGTCAATGCTATTGAAATTGGAAATTAGGAAAAAAAACATTTTTGAAGCCCTATTCTGGAAATGAACAGTTCTGGAAAATTCAAGTGTTCTATTATATTATACAGCCACCGGCATTTTTCGGCTATTCCGATGGTTATTAGGCCCATGAAATCATAATCGGGCCTCGAGTTGCGTTTACTTATTTTTTCCTAGAAGGGCTTCTTGGCCCAAGTGAGCCTAATCGCCGGGTTAAGTGCATAAATTTCTCTTTCATATGGGGAAATTTTCATAAATCATCTCCACATTTGAATCCCCACATATCATTTTGCATCCCCAATTTAAAAAATTTAGAATTTGCATCCTCACTTGTATCATCATTTCAAATTGCATGCCATTTGGTCCAATTTTCTTTCACAACTTTTTACCCCTCCCATTGTTTTAAACTCAACACACGTTGAAAAATTTTCTTACCCAAAACTCGACCCATCCACACAACGCGGAGCCCTCCTCAGCTTCAAATGGCACCGGCTGGCAAGGGTGTCAACAAGTCAACAAATAATTATGTAGTCTTATCCTCCCTCCCCCGTTTTATTGACAGTCGATCACCTCCAAAGGCCATAGAGTCGCAGCAGAGCATGGCGACCCCGATCTCTGGCGTTCAGCTTGAGAGAGAGAGAGAGAGAGAGAGAGAGAGAGAGAGAGAGAGAGAGCATATATTAGAGGAACAAGAAATACATTGCTGATTTGTGTGGTTTTAATTTAATGTTTTAATGAGGTAATTCACTTCTACGATTCTTATGCTCGCAAGAAATGCATTGCATGGTTTACTAGAAAGGAAAAATTATGTTATGGCATGGCAAGTGTCTGACAACAATACAAAATTAAATACTATTGTCCGTAGTTCTCAATCTAATTGAGTCTCTTATAAAATCCAATCACATCATAGTTGACTATCGGCGAGGACTTTATGGTCCTCACGCGGTGACTAGCAAAGGCCCTCGCCGGCCTCAGCTCGTCAGTTCAAGTGAGTTTTCAAAAAAGAAGAAGAAGAAGAAATCTGAGATAAATGTGTTGTAAAAATATAAGTTCGAGGTTTTTAGTATTACAAAAACAAAATTTAATTGAAATCAGCATCAGTTGCCGTATATCTCAGTGAAAACGTGCTCCCTGCGAAATCCTCCAATTTGATTGATCTCCATCTGGGCCTTGTACGGGCCCAACTTGCATTTTTCTGTGTGATTGGGCCTTATCGGGCTTCTTGTGCGGTCGAAATCTCTCGTTTTTTCCCCTTGCACACCCTCCCTTGCCTTGCGTTTAGTTAAAGAAATAATAACGATTAAAAGCAAGAAATTAAAGATAGAGAAAGACAAAATCTTCCACTCACATCACACTAGGGCAACACTCAGAGCAGTCGTGCAAGTGATATGATTCGAGTTCTCGACAAATCTTGAAATGACAAAACACATGACGTGTGCTTTGGCATGTCTTTATTGTTTGGAACTTCATATTTTTTCACATGGATCGAAAATTTGGAACCATAACCTACAATGTTAATCCAGAAACTATCTGACATATGTTAATTTTTCCATATAATTTTCTTAAAGCCCAATGTCAAGGACCAATATTAGTCAAGTTTCGCTAGGGCGTTACTAATGTCTTGTGTCAATGGCAAGGATGATGGATTCGAACAATTGAGATGAATTTGAGCTCGTGGGCAAGACCTGAACTGACCTAATTGCGTCAGCTAATCGCAGTGGCAAAGCCAACTGCTTTGTTTGTCTACCGTAGAAAAAGTTTCCCGTATTATTTTTGTTATTTATGAATTTCTAGTTTTGGTTAATTCATGAATTCATGATAAACTCAATTTTGTTAATAATTTGCATTCAATAAAAGTATTTATTCAATAACAATTTCATATGAAACCACTGTTTCGTCCTTCATTTTTTTTTCCAAAAGAATGATTGATTATTCTCTAAATTGCCAACTGAATATGGGATATGACTCTAGCTGTCGGAGGCGAAAGGGAGCATGTCCCAGATGTCATGTCACGTAGTAAAGGAGTTAGATCGGCTTGTTCGGCGACGGGTCAATTGGGTCGAAACTTGGACACGACCCTCAACAGCGGCAATGGCATAAATCAAAGAGCGAGGAGCAGATAGAGCACCAAAGACGATGCATTGTGGCGGCGGCTAGTCTTTTGTAGCGGCACGTTTTGGGCGGCTGCTTCCATTGGCGACGGCTGTGTTGACTAAGAAGGCGCTAGAGAGCGAAAGAGAAGGTTTTATGCTAGTGCTTCGATCTGTAGCTGAAATCGTCGCATTGCATCTGATGGAAAGGTATATCAAAAGTTGGAACGGCTAAATTTAAGTTAAGACCCACCCAACAGTTACCCTATTCTAGAGGGACCAGTCTTAAGATATGCAAATCAGCAACCCACTTCAACAAAGACCAGATACTATCTTAGGTAAATCTTTATTAGGTAGAAAGAAAGAACCCTATCAATGGAGAGCTGATGTTTGTCATAACTTATGACACAGAGGTCACCCTTTTGCCGATCAGGGCTCCTTTATTTAGGACAAAATCATAAGATCCACGAGAGAAGTGGGCGATACATCACGACATGCTCATACGAGTCTTGCATCCACAGTTCAAATTTCTACTTTTTAAATGATCCTTTGGCCATAATAAAATGGATAAAGGCTCTCTTAGAAATTATATATCTATCAAGTTTAAAAAGGCTACTGTGGTCAATGAATTCTGGCCGCGTATAGCTCTCGTATTTGTACTGCTACACGAAAGTGGTTGTTAAGTTGATGAACTTTGTTGTGACAGAAACATATATGTTATTGCAATAAAAAGGGTTTCTGTAGTTACTCATATAATTCTTAAAAAATCGGTCTATTGTATGTATAAATTGTTGATAAGACTTATGAATATAAGACTGGTCCAAAAGATTCTGTTGACCGGGGACCAAACTCATGATCTGAAGATAGACTTTGATTAACGGGCACGGTTGCTTCTTGGGCCACCCATATTCCCACTTAGACTTGAAGGTTCAAATGGATATGATTACGACACAACTCGATTTATATTGGCCTGTTTGACCCGTTTAATCATGTATGTCTTACACTTATTGTAATTGTTCATTCCAATTGGGCTTTGCATTTTAAAGTTGATCCAATTCTTAAGAAATACACATTTTAATTCGACTCTCAATTTTAGTCACCATCCTATATGAAATGACCAACTTTAGTCAGGTCGTAATTTTGGCACAAACACTTTTCTCTCCTTAAAAAGCACAAACTTTCTGTTTGTACCAAAAGTCCGTGCCCCGTCAAATTTCTATATAATGATTCTGTTAAATATTTGATTTGTCATTTCATGTGAACTCAGCAACTTGTCTTAATATGATTTGATTATAATTTTACAGTTTCACATGTGTTATTCTATTTTGAAAATTGGATCACTTGTTATATATATAGATTTTACAAATACTTGAAAAATGCTCGTTAATTCGATCCTATAATAGTTCTACCGGCTGCTCATGTGTGTTACGAAAACATTGGCGTCGCGATGACGAGAGGCTGCTCAAGGATGGTTTGTGTGACTAAAATGTTAGTGGCCACCTTATTAATATATAGATTTGAACACCTTTGCCTCGTTTTGTCAATTTGACTAGTTATATTTCTGTTGACCTATAGGGTCCTAGCCTTAGCTTCTCGATTTTTGTTTCCATTTGACATTAATGCAGTCGAAATCAACGGAGGAAGAATCTTGGAGAAAATTCGGGGTCATCAATTAATATTTTGACCATAGGAATGTGGAGATTATTCTTTCTTCTGTGCGCTCATTGGACGTCCTTCTTGGGAGTTAATCAAAGGATCATGATGACTAGGAAAAATCACAGTTAAACCTATAGTTGCGACTTTTTTTCACATAAATCACAGCTAAAGCTATTGTTGTGACGTTTTACCAGCTTTTGCGACACCATGGACGGGAGAAAGTTGAAAAAGCGAATCTTAGAACGCCCGCTGGATTATACACAATGATAAGAAAATGCAACAGTACTCTAGGGGGAAAAGAGAGAGATAAATACATGCCGCAGGAGATGCCAAAATAAAGAAACTCTCTCAAAATCGAGTGTTTTTATCTCGTGGAAGTTCAACCCTCTTGGAAATAATTTTATGGGAATGTTGGCTCGTCTCATTTACAAGTACATATTAATAAAAAATATTTTCATATCAATTTCAGGGGAATATTTCTCAAGAGACAAAGTATACATGAATGAGTCGAGCTTAGTTGAAATGCATTGAGTTCGAGTTGATTATAAATTTCAAAAACTCATTCATGTATTTAATAATGAACGGTTTTAGGTCATGTTTGATTAAGTTTTTTTGAGAAGCGAAAAATAATTTGGTGTTCTCTCTTCTAAATTCAACTATTATGTAGAATAAATACCAAAAAAATTGTATCTGAAAATTTTTGAATACTTCCAGTTAAGAAAAACTTAACATGCATCCATCCTAGAACTTAAATTAAATGGAAGGCAAAACATAAAGACTGTGTCCATGCACGCCGCTCTATCTTTAAAGACTTTTTAGTACGTAGATTACCTGAGTCGAAAACAAAGGATGGAAAAGAGATTTTTTCTACGAGCACAATTGGATTGGAGGAGGAAAAGGGCAGCCACTCATTATGGAGCTTTGACGGGTAACACAACAATACATGGAAATCACAAAAGCTCAAACGTCAAACAGAGAAAGAAGAGAAACGTGTTTGAATGTAAGAAGCATCACAAGAGGAAATGGCGTGCGGGTTCGAGAAATCCTACTAAGGAACATGCCCGGCTGATGTGGATCGGGACCCACGCTGTCACCTCGGTGTCGGGTGGCGCACCATTCTTTTCCTCCGCCGAGTCAAAAACACAAACCGCATCCCTTTTCTCCCAAAACACCAAACCCTTTTCAAACTCTCTCGCTCTCTCTCGCTCATGATTGTGACCGACCCCACAGTCCTCCATCATCATCATCGCTGCCATGATCATGGCCATGGCCATGGCCGCCATGGTCATGCATGGGCGGCATCACATGCATGGCATCCCCTCCTCAGCCACGCATTGTGGCGGGCCATGCGGATGGAGTCTTAGTCACGGCTGAGTCAGAGCTTGAGGCCTGCTGCTGACTCACCCACCACGGCGAAGACTCTGCCCCCCCACGTTTTCTGTCCGGTTCAAAGCTGACAAAATTCTCATCGTCGATGCGCTCGATCGTTTGGTTTTTTGCTTGGGGAGGGAATTTAATTAGGTTATCCCGGAGCGATATTGCTTTGTTTTTTCATTCGTCATGGAGCACGTACCACACAGCTTCTTGCTCCTCGTGCTTTAGGTGGTGGTTTTTGTATTGTGTAGCACCGAATACACCAATTCGATGATCGATGGTGACGTTTTGTTATCGTCTTTGGTGGTTTTTGCATGGAGTAGCACCAAATACACCAATTTGATGATCGGTGATGGTGTTTTGTTCTCGTCTTTTGTTGTATACATATAATGTACGCAAAAAAAAAAGTTACAAAAACCATTAAATGATTTCTATTGTGACATATTTACTTTAATTTTTACGATTTTGTAAACCTCAAATTTATATTTGTATGACATATTTATTCCAAATTTATACTTATATGATACATTTACCCTCTGTCAAAATTTCATTATTAAACACTACTCAAAAGCTTAAGACCTTAAGACGTGCAGTTCATGTGACAAAAATATGTCAACTCATTGAATATTTTATTTTCTCTTCTTTTTTTTTTTTTGACTTCTTCGTTTGTTTTCTTTGTTGGTTTGTTTACGGTGAGAACAATGCGATGGAGACGGTAAGGGTGTAATGGCAATAGCGGTGGCAAAGATGGAGGAAGGAAAAGAAAAAGAAAAGAAAAAGGTAAAAATAACTTGATGCGGGGTAAACGTCCAGTGCAGTGCGGGTCTAAATTTGTGATTTCTATTGTCGTAAAAAATGCATAACGTAAATGTGCTTCGTGACTATAAGTTTGTGTTTTTTGTATTAAAGAAAATGTTAAACTAAACGTGTAATACGAGTATAAGTTTATGGTAATTTATCACATGAGTATAAGTTTGAAATTTTTACTGTCACCAAAATAAAATTAGAATAAATGTATCATAATGGGATACTTCAAAAATTTTGTTGGTTTTTACCCTAGCTATATAAGGTTTCAAGTTTAACAGTTTGTACATTTCCTTAGTCATGTCACTCACAAATGATAATATTTTCTTTCTTAGTGGAGGGTCATAGTCTAAAAAAAGAAAGAAAGTGTGGCGTGTCCCACGACACAAATCAAGATCCTCATCCTGTGTTAGCATTGAGAAGGAAAGCATTTCTTTCTCATTGAACTTTAGGGCGATTCATCCTTATTTTTTAGGGTGATTGTTGTTTACGGTCTCAATGCCCCACGTCGTATATATAAAGAGGAAATTAGCCTGTCCTTACCACTTTCGTGGCCTAAGACCATTTGCCCGATTGGGACGGCAGTTAGGACTGAAATTTTTTAAGATCTTGATTTGAAAAAGAAATTCGAATAATCACTTGATAATTCGCCACTGTTTCACTTGTTGCAGAAGATAATTAATTAATGGGTGATAGTACATGCACATGATGATAAATAGACCTGTCAATACGAGTGATAAACTCATTCTTTAATTCATCTCGATGAGCTAGGTTGATATGATTATTAATTGTATTCAGTAAATATATCATAAAGTGGTCGAAAATAGTCATGCCTAAAACAATATGGGTGTTCAATAGGTTCATAACTTACTTTCTCTTCACTCTCACTTGCTCACACTTGATCTCGCGTTTATTCACTCTGTACTCTCACCTCGGTTTAGGTATGAGTTTTCCTAGATATTGAAATTAAACATAGAAGTATTTTAATAATATAGTTCAAGTATGAGTTGGGTCAAGTACGAATTACTAGATTTTGTATTTCATAAAATTGGGTCAAAATAAGATAAGTAAGTCAATTTAGATAAAATCACTTTTTATTCGACCCAAACTCCATCCAATCCATTCCGGACGAGCATGAGGCAATCGTCAGTATATTCACAACTACCATTTAGGAATCATTTATATTATATATGGACATGCTTAATCCACGTACATTTGTTGTCTTGGCCGATCCAATCGCTTGTTGTGGGTCTATCTCTTTGTCGGGTTTGGGTATATTCTTGCGAGGGTTAGAAGTTTCCGAATCTTCTCCAGGTTTTGTTCTTTTGCTCTGTCATGAGCTTTCGGGTATTTTCGAAGTTTGGCTGTTAGTGAAGGAATGCTTGGACACTAGCAAGATGATTTTAGTAATAAGGAAACAGTGAGGCGGCAACAAAGGTCAAACCATCTATGTAAATGTCAATTTGTCGCACCTGAGATTGCCTCTAAAAGTGATGTATAGCAGCACTCTCGTTTGCAAAGAATTGTTCATTCACTTTGGAATTGTATTCTCCACTCGTTAGATACCGCGAGTTCTTTTTCAAAAATGTCTTCATTTTAATGAACTGTAATGCTGCAAATTAGCCCAGCTGGTTAGGGCGAATTTGGACTTCGTTGAGGTCTTGGGTTCAATTCCCTAGGGGAGCGCCTATGATTTAAGTGGGGGTCATGACGGTGGATTGCTATGCTAGTCTCTCCCGATGAATAGTCAAGGTGCGCACAAACTGGCCCGGACACCTCGGTTACAAAAAAAAATGTTGCAAATTAGCAGATATTGAAAATTTGAACATTCTTTGCAGCCCTTTATATAAAGTATCTAATTGAAGATTTTAGTTATTTTCCCTCACTATTGCAAGAACGTTGTTGATTATACATAAATTTCTTTGTAGCATATAAAAACGACAATTAGAAAATTTGTAAATATTTGGATCCCTGTATTTTACATTAGTACATAACGTAATCTAAGAATTTCATATTTATAATTTTTTCCAAGAACGGAACATTTATATGAAGTAGGATACAACTTAATGAGCAATTTATAAAAGGAAATTCCCATACCACCTGAAGGCAATTTCACTTCCGTGCAATGCATGGATATGCTACTAGTGGTATCAAGAAGAGCTCCATTATGAATGATTGATGAAGGGAAGTTCTCTCCGGTTTAATAAAAGTAAAACAAAATAAATTATCAACAAAAAATAGAAAGAATTATATATTATTTGGGAAAAACTATACAAAAACCTCCTGAACTTTAATATAATAGGCATTCACACTAACAATTTAGAAAGATAAACATGTTTCTCAATTTTGACCTATTGAGTATTGGGATTATGTTATTATGAGAATATTACAAACTTTATGTATGTGTTTTCACAAACACACTCTCGTTGAAACGCTAAATTAACTTAAATATACATTATATTAAGCTTTCTTTTAATTTTTCAAGTGTCCTTTAAGCGTGTTTGGAAAGACTTTTATATTTCACATTTAGGCTCCGTTCGTTTCATGAAAAATATAGCATTTCTGGAAAATATTTTCCGGGAAATCATTTTTCTGAAAAATGATAATATTTTCGAGTGTTCATTTGTCAATTGCATGCTGTTAGAGGCGATATTTAAAGGTAAATAGAGAAGACGGAAAATATTTTCCGGTTTCATTTTCCCCACTTTTGAAGGTTTTTTTTTCCATTGGTGGAAAATATTTTCCTTGACTATTTTGTTTTCCGATAAACGAACATTGAAAAATTCAGAAAAATATTTTCTTGAAAGTTATTTTCCATGAAACTAACGGAGCCTTAATTTACTCTAAAATTTGTAAGACATGCACTTTTACCTTTTCAAAAAAATCCAAAACAGTCAAAACTTCACAAGATAGAAATATCGATATGTAAATTCACATATAATATTTTTTTATGACTTTTTGGAATTGATATTATATTCTGCATTTTCACCAAACAAGTCATCAAATGAGATGACGCCCATTGAGCTCATTTTTTTGCGCCTTCGTCCTATAAATATGCCAGACCTGTTCCCACTTTGGGGCTGAACGAGCTTTATATGCATTCTCGACCATCGCCTTGTAACGTCGATTTTATAAGTGGATCACACATTTCATATGGGTCACAAACCATTATTTTAGTCATTATAGAATTAAGGCCACCTCTAGTTTGCATTTTTAGAAACTATATGTGTTTTAGATGATTTTTAGAAAGATTTAAAGTGGTTTTAGTGGAACTTCATCCTCTAGCATGGAAATCGGCTTAAAAGGAACGAACCAGCACAAATTAGTCATCATTCTGTCAGATCTATGACTCGCAAATTACTGTAGCATATTCTGCATTTTCAGCTTTAATCTATATTCTTATATCATTATTGCATGTTGCAAGCACCTTATAAAAAAACAAATTAGCCCAAAATGAGCCTTTTAGAACCTACGAGCGAGTAACATATACTTCTATTTACAAATCTGCGTATTATATATATATATATATTATTCTTAATTGTAGGAACTTCGAGTAGACATTCAATGAGTTGTCATTCATGTTTATTGAAATCTGTTGTATAGATCACACAAATTTTAGCATGAGCAAATATGTTAGTGCCTGAAACTTTTCGTAGAGCATAAGGCATAATTTTGTGGTACAATCCACAAACTTACTATGAGGATAAGCTCATGCATCAATTTTTCTTTATTCATTTTTAACTCAAGGATAAAGTATAGAGGCGTGACTATCTAAATGTCCATGACATACTATATAATCAGCATGAACCGGTTAATTAGATCTTTTGTTTTTGCAAGAACCCGTAATACGGTAATTTGCATGCAACTAGTGAGATTTGATTATATACCTTTAATTTTTTGAGCTGGAGATCTCCTGAGCCTCATTTAATTGTGTCAAGTATCGATCATAGAATCATCAAGATAATATATCTGCCACTTAGTATTTTACTAAAATCTTATAATCAATTCGATTATCTCACGAGAATAATGATCTGATCATTGTTTCCAGAATGTTTCGTGCACTTTGATTGAATGGCCCATGACATATGCACTGACGAGGATTTCATTGCGAACAGTGATGAGAACATCATCGGTGGCAACTCTGGGCCTCAGTGTATGCAAATCCCACCTTGACGTTTGTCCTATCGAATCAATCATGCATGCAACATGACAGTGTGCAGGACAGTGACGCTCGATGCTTTGACTCGTTTTCATGTTGCCACCATGAGTTCACGAGGCAACCAGAAACCATCCTGAGGAAAATGGCCAACTGATAAATCCTTTTTATACCTAATCCTACTTATGCACGTAACCCAATTGATTCTTTGATGTTTTGGGAGGCACAGGGAAGATCCACATTAAGTTCTCGCCCTTTCACTTTTCACTTCATTTTGAATTCCTTTAATGATGATGATCAGATTTAAGTTGATAGAACCCTAAACTCCTCGAGTAAGCAGCTCGCAAATCTTATCGCAAGTAAGACAAGTTAAAATTCGATACAGTGACTGAAATTAATCTTGACATGGCTGCAGAATTTTGTCATGGGCTAAAATCCACACAAATGATCCATTGTTAACAACTAAACCGACCCAATGAAATTTAAAGTAATTCTACCCTTTTTATCCTCCAACAGTATCGAATTTAAGCATTATTAGAAGTAGAACCACATTACAATTAACAGAAGTATCGCAGCACATTAGAAATCTTATGATCGGCTAAGCATTTTTTCCCCATTTGATCAGAGCCTTGAGCCTCATTTGGTCGCAAGGTGGAATATAATTCATCGTATCCTGTGTTTGGTGTCCCAAACAGATTATATGTAGCCAGATAAGACCACATAAAATCCAGATATGGGGCTAACGTAGAGATAATCCGAACCAGGTTGAATAGCAGGGAAAAGGAAAAGATCAAAGAAAAACTAACAACCCTGCTCACGGACGCAATAGCTCTCAGGCAAAGCGCTCATGGTTGGCTGAGATGCCTCTCTCTCCCTTTCTCTGATCCGTAGATTTGTCATCACACGACCATCGCGAGGATAGCGATCCCCATGCAAACCCCCGTAGTGGTTGCAGAACCCTGTACCTTTTCTCCCTAGGCGATCACAGCTATGGTGGGGACTGTTCTGTGTCTCCATATTCTGTCCATCCTCAGTGCCCACCATCGTGGCTGTCGCTATGAAGAGGTAACATCCGCAGCGGCGGCGGCTGTCTTCAATCGCGGTCACAACAATTACCACAATCCCTAAATCTAGCATTTCTGTCTTTCGTTTTCAGTAATTTGTTGATTCTTATTTCATATTTTTAATCAAGCCTAGGTGGGCTAATAATTCCATTGGATATGACATGGCAATACCAGTTGTTATAAGGATTTGTTTTAAAAAACTACGACAAGACAGAAGCAATCCTAGGGATTTCTAATCTCATCCTATCTTATTGTGTCATGATTCTTGTATTGAAGACCAAATGCAATCTTAGTGATTTATGAAATAGAATCACTCCTTGATATAGCAAATCACTTTATGAGAATAATCTCCTGGAGAATTTCATTACATTCATCACGCAAAGAAGTTCAGACGGTCATTATTATATGCATGGCATATGGCCTTAGTGATAGTCAATTACATAAACCGAATTTTCACACGTCTCCCCCTGAATATGATTGGACAAACCATTCTGTGCATCGTGAGTGTACCTGATAAAGATTCATTTATCAAATGCAGATGTTTTGTCCTAATAGTTTGATCTGGTTGGAAAAAGGGTTTAAAAAACCTAAATCAATCCATCTTTTTCTCATGTTGACATTAAAGTAACAAATCTTTATCTCCTAAGTGCATGTTTGGTTTCTATTATCAGTTTTGAATTTTACTTCACTCCGTAATAACATGTGGTGAGAAAACAAGAGAGAGATCTTCCTGAGTATGTTCGCAGCTATAACATTTAGTAAGTATAGTGATGTTCCCTCAACTCCATGCCAAGAGATGCCAGTTTTATATTGGCAACACATCTAACCACACGTCACGTTGTCGCACCAATATAAATACACTAATCAACTTATCCATTAGAATATATGGAAAACAAGCAAGCAATGACAAAACCCAAAAGGCAAAAAGCTTTCACAGAAGGGCTAGGGTTGCCATCAAGCCAGATTTACCCTCGCATATTCTCGATTTTCTCTCTCCCTTGTTGGTGTTTCACAAAGACATGGTTTAGGAGGCCGTTGCTTTCTAAGCATCAAGAAAAAAAAAACTCCTTTTTAGTAAAGTAGTAGAGAAATAAAAAAGGAAACGTATATCTGAGGCCTTTAGTCAACGTCGCTTTGCTTCCAACTTCAGCTTCATCATTTTCTCTGAATTTGTACCATCCGAAGCAGCACATGGATTTAGACCGCATACATCTCTCCTTCTGTTTGTTGTTGTTGCGGTTGGTTTTTTTTAAGCGAATGTTCTATGTGGAGATATCACCCACCCAATTAATGTTAAGGTCAAATTCAAACGAGTAATATTATCTACGTGCTTCTAATAGTGAAAAGATCCCAACATTTTATTAGCTTGCAAATTACAGCGAGAAGCCTGCCCTTCATCGTAGTTGAACTTAGTCTAGTGCGCAAAAATGGATTTAGGAAGTCACCCGATTGATAGGCACAGAAAGCTAGATTGACATTATATGGAAGAAGATTAGATCGTCAATAAACTTTAAAAGGGAGGTGCGACTGCTTACTCCAAATCTTTAACTTGATAGAACATGAGGTGGAATCTGTTTTCTAACTGAGCGTTCCCCATCACGCAAATGCCGACTTGATAATCAATTTATAGACCTTCATAGTGCAAAACCGATTATGGTGGCGAACGCATTTTGGAAAAACCCAAGACACTTTATGAAACAAAACTTATAAACGGTGAAAGAGGGTGGGAGGAATCAAACTTGAAATCTTTTGTTCTAATACTAGCTTCAAAGTGATAGTGCAACTATTTTCTTCGAAAGCTAACATTAGTGACGGGAAAGCCCTCAAGGTTGGCTCTGTTGGTTGAGGTATTGAAGGATTTTCAATTTGGAAAATGGAGATTGCCTATTCAAATCCCACAAATTACATGCAAATTGCTTTGATAGGGTCCACATGCATACGTGTCACAATTCCTTTGTGAGTCCCTGGCCTCTTGGGTCAAGCATGTGTCAACATAGTGTTGGGATACTTTAGACGTTTCACATTTTTTTTTTTTTTTTGTAATTTCTAGATGGTTCCATCTCACGCATCTGTGATGTCAACTCATGCTAGAATACATAATATTTGTATAACTTTTTCAGAGGGGTTGAACTACTGAAACAATTCTATCTTGATAATCCCTTGATGCACATTGCTTGTGTTATTGTTTGATAGAACTGAGTAGAAAATTGTCTCACAACACGTTTTCATTTTTGCTTTCTTACAAATGACCTTACAAATTGTGCGTGCGCCTTAGCATTGGGGCATTGCACGCTTGAGTCGCAAAGTGTACTAGTCGTGAAGGAAGATAGTGTACACTACAAGAAATGGGCCAATAGCCTAGACTGTGACATTCGATATTAGGGCCTAAGTTAAAGCAGAAGACTTTGGAATCACAGTCAACACTCGAATGTTTGAAAATTCGAAATGGATTGAGGATTTGCATACTAAGGTGAATGCTTTAGATGGCCTAGGGGCATCATTTCCGGCACTTGCTGAATGAATCGAGTTCATGAGAGATTGCATCATGCTGTGAGCAATCACATGAGTATCCTTGAGGATGACGTACGAGATACTAGGCATATACTGGCTAAGCGAGAATGCAACAAATTGCGCAAGTGGCCATACTAATGCGAGCCGTGTGTAACGCACCCAACTTTGAGGTGGGCCGAGTAAAGGTGCCAAAACCAAGGGTTTATTTGCTGCTTGGGATGCTAAGCAGCACAAGAACTTTCTGTTCGACATGGAGCACTACTTTGTGGCTGCTAGTCTAGGAATAATTCTCCAAATGACTGCACCTTATACTTTACAGCAAAATGGAATTTTATCCAATCAAAACTTGTGAAGGGAGGCAGTTCTAACTGCGAATTATATACTTAATAAAGTACCCCACAAAAAGATGGGTAAGACACCATATGAGTTATGGAATGGAAGGTTGCCATCCTACAACTTCCTAAAAGTGTGAGGGTGCCTTGTCAAGGTGGCAATTCCTCATCCTAAACAAACTCGGTTGGGACCTAAAACGGTGGATTGCATATTCATCGGTTATGCTCAAAATAGCTGTGTAAACAGATTTCTAGTTTATAAATCTGAAAATGCAGAAGTCCATGCCAATACTATCCTAGGATCAAGGGATGTTGAGTTTTTAAGGATATATTTTCTACTAAAAGAACTCAAGATGAATCTTCTCATAAGAGATTTAGAAAATCAGAATCTTAGAATGATGAAGTTAAGGCTGATGAAGCTGAACTTTGAAGGAGTAAGAGGTCATGGATTGAAAAATCTTTCGGACATGATTTTCTAACATACATGTTAGAAAATGAGTCTCGAAATTTTCAAGAGGCAATGTCAACTCGAGATGCTTCTTATTGGAAGGAAGCTATTGACAGTGAAATTGATTCTATCCTAAGTAATCACACTTGGGAATTGGTTGATCTTCCACCAGGAAATAAACCAATTGGATGTAAATGGATCTTTAAAAGAAAGCTAAAAGCTAATGGTTCCATAGATAAGTACAAAGCACGGCTTGTTGCCAAAGGGTTTAGACAAATAGAAGGTCTAGACTACTTTGATACTTATTCACCTATAACAAGAATAACATCTGTTAGGATGTTGATTGTTATAGCTTAGCTATACAATTTGCAGATACATTAAATGGATGTAAAAACTGTATTCTTAAATGGTGATCTTGATGATGAGATTTATATGGAACAACCTAAAGGTTTCAAGGTCAGATGACAAGAACACAAGGTGTGTAAGCTTGTCAAATCATTGTATGGACTTAAACAAGCTCCTAAACAATGGCATGAAAAGTTTGACCAAGTAATGATCCAAAGTGGATTTAGAATCAATGAGTGTGACAAATGTGTGTACTATAAATCTACGTCAATTGGATATGTACTTGTTTGTCTCTATGTCGATGACTTGTTAATTTTTGGAGATAACACTAAAGTTATCAAAATCACCAAGGACACTCTAAAGAAAAATTTTGAGATGAAAGATTTAGGTGTTGCGGATGTTATACTCGGCATGAAAATTCTAAGGAATTATGATGGCTTAGGTTTAACACAATCTAATTACATTGAAAAGGTAATTGAGAGATTCAAAGGATTCGACATTAAAGATACGAATAATCATTTTCTTCCACACCTAATTCTAAGAAAAAATACTGGAAACAGTATTCAACAGCTGGAGTACTCTCAAATAATTGGTAGCATCATGTACATCATGAATAGCACAAGATCGGATATTGCGCACTCAGTGAGAAAATTGAGTCGGTATACAAGTAATCATGATCATGAGCATTGGAATGCTCTTTTGAAAATATTGGGTTATTTGCAAAAGACTAAAAATCTTATTTTGCAATATAGCAATTACCCAGCTATTTTGGAAGGCTATAGTAATGCTAACTGGATTTCAGATTTCAATGAATCGAAATCGACTAGCGGATATGTGTTCACGCTAGAAGGTGGCGTAGTATCATGGAAATCTTCAAAACAAACTCTGATAGTGTGCTCCATAATGGAATAAGAGTTTATTGCTTTAGACAAAGCTGCTGAAGAAGCAAAGTGGCTTCGAAATTTTCTAGAGGATGTTTCGATGTGGCCAAAACCTGTGTCTACAGTATGTATTTATTGTGATAATCAAGCACCGATTGCAAGGGCCCATAATGGGATATATAATGGTAAGTCTAGATACATTCGTCATAGACATAATACCATAAGGCAGTTGCTTTCGAATGGAATAATTTCTTTGGACTTTGTAAGGTTAAAGGAAAATATTGCGGATCCGTTGACAAAAAGTTTGTCGAGAGAGCAATTAAACCGCGCATAGAAGGGAATGGGGTTAAAAGCCTTAGCACAATAAAGAGATTCTAGGGTGGAAACCTAACTTATGCAATTGGAGATCCCATGGACTAGGTTCAATAGGACACCGCAAATTATGGAAACCCTAACCCTAGGGTGAGCACATGCAACAGTGCTTCCTACAGTGTTTTTAAGGTACGCTATACGTTTAATAATTTTTATATCTTGGATTTCCACATCCAAGTGAGGTATAGTATGATACTTTTAATAGGAATGCACCCATATGTGTGGAGCTGATCGACTCTGTGAAAATCTTTTAAGGTGAGATTTTCTAAAAGCACCATGAATCCTGAGAGGTCTAGGGCCAAAATAATGAACACAACCGAGAGCCAATCTTGATTCGGAGGTACTCTGTGTGAGGTCTATTGTCTAGGCTTACACTAACAACTAGCGATTCAAGGCTATGTCCACCGACTGTTTAAGTATGTCCGATAGGTTTTCTCTAAAGAAGGTTCAAAGCGAAAGCTACCTGTCTTGATGCAGTGTGTTTCCACAGGCACACTTGAATTTCCTCGAGTCAAAATTCTTGTTGATCCAATAATGTGGGGGATTGTTGTAATTATGGTTAATGGATCAACATATCGTGCAAAATGAGATACGTCATTTTCATTCATACTACCGGTTATCCAATAAAGACCTAAAATTCCTAATAATAAACCAAAATCGCCTACACGATTTGTTACAAACGCTTTTTGACAAGCAGTCGCCGCACTAGGTCGTGTGAACCAAAAACCTATTAATAGATAAGAACACATTCCAACTAATTCCCAAAAAATATAAATTTGTATCAAATTCGAACTAGTAACTAATCCCAACATGGAAGTATTGAAAAAACTCATATAAGCAAAAAATCTCAAATATCCTTGATCATGAGACATATAATTGTCACTATAAAAAAGAACCAAAATTCCAACAGTAGTAATTAATATTAACATAATAGAAGTAAGTGGATCGATTAAGTAACCGAACTCTAAAGAAAAATCATTATTAATGGTCCAAGACCATACATATTGATAGATAAAACTTCTATTTATTTGCTGAATAGATAAATAGACCGAAAGTATCATAACTATACTTAACAATAAAATACTAGGAAAAGACCACATGCGTCGAAGATTTTTTGTTGCCGTTGGAAAAAGTAGAAGTCCCACTCCTATTAACATAGGAACTGGAAGTGTATCTCATTAATTGATGTATTTTGAGGTACATGTATATCTTGGATTCACGTTTCTAATTTATGACTGAATCTCTTGAGTTCATGAATCTTCACAGTTCATGTATCTTCTCAATTCATGTATTTTATTAATCGTTGTATTTATTAAATACATGAACCTTTTATCTTTGAAATCTCTATAAATAGAGATAGTTCTTCTTCTTCTTTCATTCACTTGTAACTCAAATCACTCCTCTCCTCAAGTTCTCTCCAAGTGTGCTAGTTTCAAGAAGTGTTCGATAGAGTCATGTTCGTGTAATGCTGATACTAACAGGTTCAAGGTGTTGTATCTTGGGAGGCGAAATTCGTGAAGCTGCTTAGCACCGTTGGCAGGAACTAATCGTCTTGAGGAGATTCGGTTAGCCGTACCTCACCTCCAATTAATATTTTGTCATTTCTCTCTTGACTTGATTTTTCTGGTGAAGATAAACAATATTACATATTCTTCCCCCACTCTTCTTCGTCTTTTCTTCGAACAAACAATTTGTTTTCTTAGATTATCCAACACCAACAGGGCCCCGAACAAGCCAATACATGCAATGAATTGAAGCAACAATCAAAAGATAAATTGTTTGATGAGAATATGGGTTATAATGCCCGAAGGGCATTACTGAGCTGAAGCATGATGGTAGCATTCAAATGTATGGGTTCGAGTTCTTGGCACTGATGCTAGACAAGTTAATCTACTTCTTGTTAGGCTTGAAGGAGGGGGCTAGAACTTTGCTGCAAAGGCAGCAAGTGAAAGACTTGCTGTAACATCCTCAATGTGAGGCCATATTTTATCAAGCAATGGTATTAAATTGTCAAGGCACAAATAGCTAAGTGGGGGTAATTAGCCCGCTAAATCAACTAGGATGGCAATCTTCATTAAGAACATATGATAAACTAGAAGATTGATAGAAGACCGATTGGTTGAGAGGTTTAGTTCGGTCAAGAGGGAAAATAAAGGCATGAAGAGACAAGAATGTCCCATGATTAACGAGATCCTAGTATACCTAGTAAGCTAGACTTAACATCCATGAATGAAGGAAGAGGGCTGATCGCACGTGCGAAAGGAGGAAAGGACCGGTAATGAAGGACGAATAGGAAAAGAAAGAGAGATAGAGAGGTAGATAAACTAGATGGACTAATTAAAGACCTAGTGATTTGGTCCAAGGACACCTAGAAGAGTTAGGAAAAACTAGGATGACCTCATGATAGTAGAGTGGCCAGATGATACAAAAAAGAGGAATGAGAAAGAGGAAGGCTATCAAAAGGCTAGAAGATAGGAAGGGATGGGCTAGCCATAATGAAGTCTAAATTTGTTCATAAAGACCTAGGTAATTGGCCATATGGATAAATAGGAATAGGGAGACGATCAACAGAAGAGGAGACTAAAGGTCTATGGTCATTAATTCTCAATAATAACCTAGGAGAGGAGAGAAAAAAAATCTAGGAGAAAATATTCAGTGGTTCCTAAGCGCCACGTCAATTGTTGACGTGGTGCACATCTTTTACTCATACCCAATAATAAATTGACACGTGTCAGATGAGATGGAATAGAAAAATAATTTTTTTTCTTATTCCTTCTTCTTCTGCATATTTAATTTACCTCCATGACCACTAGCGCTTCCTCCTCCATCACAAGGCACCATTCCTTCTAGCGTTACGAAAACAACGTCGATCGTGGATTGCTAGGGACGAAGCAGGAGCATGGGTAGTAGGTGGAAGTAGAAGGCGAGACGAAGCAAGACTCCACCGGGAGCAAGGGGCAATGAGTAGTATTGCTGAAGGTACACGGAGCAGTGGGCGGAGGTGGATTTCGACAATATTGCATGAGCTCGACTTGGTTCCGAGGTGAACGGTGGCTGGCGGGGTGGCAAAGGCGGAGCTTTGACAACTCTGTCGTCCTTGGTAAGTGCGGTGGTGACGGAGGAACAACAACAATGGCTTCGTCGAGCAGCGGCACGGAAACAAACATCCAGAAGAACTTGCTGAGGAGGAAGAAGAACTCACGTAGAAGAAAGTCAAGCTCGGGGGGGATGGAGAGAGAGAGAGAGAGAGAGAGAGAGAGAGAGAGAGAGAGAGAGAATCGATGGTAGATAACTTACCCCGATTGGACTGTACATAAGGAAGTACCAACGACCATGGAGGAAAACCAAATCTACAGAGGAAGGAAGAAGAATAATTTGTATTTATTTTTTTATTCCACCTCATCTGACACGTGTTGATTTATTATTTGATATGAGTAAAAAATGTGCGCCACGTCAACTGTGGATGTGGCACTTAGCAACCACTAAATATTTTCTCAAGGTCTAGGGTCATTAATTTTTAATAGTAACCTGAGAGAAGAGAGAAGACCAAAGGTTTAGGGTGATTTATTCTCAATAGTAACCTAGGAGAGGAGAAGGGAGAAGACTAAAGGTTGCAAGAACACATCCCTCTTGTCTATAAATAGGTGACAATTCTTCTAAACCATCACCCCTTTCCCTCTCCATTTTCTCCAGCTCTCTTTCTCTTTCTCTCTCTCTAATCTCCTATTTGCTTCCCTTCTGCTCAATTTACTATTTGCCCATTGTTTCCTTCCTTAACGCCACTTTCGTCACCAATACCTACCACCACCACCATCCTCTCCCTCAAACCATCACCCACACCGAGAGCCAACCCCAACAGAGCCATCGTCACTCTCGAAACCAGCTCGGTGCCTGACTGCTCCCTATACTGATCAAAACAACAGTTTCGCTACTCTTCTTCTTCTTCTTCTTCTTCTTCTTCTTCTTCTTCTTCTTCTTCTTCTTCTTCTTCTTCTTCTTCTCAACTTTGGTTTCCTCACTTGGTAAGTGGAGTTTCTAATCCTTGGTTAGGGTATGAAGTTATGCGTTCGAGTCGTATTATGTATTTTGAACTTTGTTGTCCAACGATTCTGTTTTCGTTTCCTAAACCAATTTTTTCAGCTTTGTCTTGGAAATTTATTTATATTTCTAAACAAATTTCAAAACCCAAATCTTTGTTTTCAAGAGACTTTTCTTCTCTAAAAAAGGTTTGCAAAAATGAGGAGCTTGGGTTTGCACAATTGGCTAAACAAGATAATCGCGTGTTTGTATATGTGCATGCATGGTCACCTAATAATGGAGCTGTCACCAATAAAGTTTGGTTGGGTGATGCCCGACTAAGTTCGGAAGCCCCATGATTAGAAACTCGGATGCCACATCGTAAATTGGATTCATGGGAGATGCCCACTGCAATAGATGCCTGACTTTTCAGTCGATGGTGCACTCTTGAGTGGGCAAGGAGATTCTTGGATAAATTCCCTAAAGATCGGGTTAACGAGACCGATGGCCGAGGAGGGCCTAAAGTAATAAATTGACTACGTGTTTACAATGTGCACGAATATGTGCTTTTGGTGATTTTCGTTTAAGTTCCTTCGTGATATCTCATGAAAAGAATTTACGGCAAAGGTTTTATTCCTACTATCAATCTTTTCTTATAAAGTTCTTGAGAAAACCTTTATGTGCTTGATGCGAGGTCGCCTCTTACACAAGGCTTAGATTCTCTACTTATAAGGTTTATCTCATTCATGGTTGTTTAACATTTTTCAGGATTACAATGAGTAGTATAAAGCCTATTTCGGGGTACCACTTAGTATTACCGTAGAAGTAGAGGCGATGATTGACGAGTACCATTTTATAATCTATGAGAATGTCACCTCCACCGTTTGGGTGGACAAAGGCCACATATATGCCATTATGTATTGATTCTTCATGTGCCCAAAGGGACCGAGGCGTGACAATCTGTTGCAGCGAGTCCTTGGTGAATTATATATATATATATATATATATATATGAAGTGTTTAGAGTGGGGATCATTACAGCTTTGGTATCAGAGTGCGGTTATGGCCTGGAGTGATAAAGAGCGATGGAAATATGGCTAATTAGTAGGAATGACATGCGTACACTTATGATTATTTAAAGAATGGCTCATGCTGTGCTCTTAGCTTTTAACCCGTTTTGTTGAAAATTGTAACCTAAGACTTGAATCATGAATGACCCATAACCCTAGGGCGACAAGAAAAACGACTCAGGACTCGTCAAGTTTAAAAGGAAAATCCTTGGAAGACCACCAGATATAAGGTATCCGACAAGCGCTCGAGGCAATCGGAAATTGATAGGCTAGCAAGCCTAGAATTGTGCTCCTGCCAACTCATCTAATAGAAGCGATCACTATGATGGGCAAGATTATCAACCCATGTGTAGATTGGTTGAGCAGTTTCTCAAGCTCAAACCATCTAAATTCTTAAGGATGGGTGATCCTAAAGTAGCAACCTCATGGATTGAAGGTTTAGAGAAAAATTATTCCCTCCTAAGATGCACAAACAAAGACAAGGTCACCCTAACGGTGCACCAACTACAAGGAAACGCGGAGCATTGGTGGAGAGCCACTAGGGAGGTAATCTTTCTTGAAGACGTGAAAGTCACTTGGATCGCCTTCGTTGACGCTTTCTACGACAAGTACTTTTTGGAGTGTGCCCGTGACCAGAAGATGGAAGATTTCCTACAGCTCCGTCAACATCACCTAACCGTCGACCAATACGAGGCCAAGTTTGCCGAGCTATCCAAATATGTCAACTGCCTGGTGGAAGACCTAGTGGACAAGGCCAAACGGTTTTGGGACGGCCTCAAACCCGAAATTTGTAGCTAGTTGGTGCCACTAAACTTGAAAAATTATAACAAGATCTACGATAGGGCCCGGTTGATTGAGAAGGATATGGCGAAAAGGCAAGATAGCCAGATCTCGCTTTGCCAAGAATAATCAACGGCAAGGCAAGTGGCCTCTGACTGGAGGTAGGAGTTTCTTCCCTCCACACAAGAAAAGTCATGTAGAGATGCCCCCACTAATCTGTTGATTGTGTCGAAGACGACATGAAAATACCCCGTGCCACACCAGAACCAGAGCTTGCTTCAGCTGTGCCAAGCACATCCATCATGTGAGGAACTGTCCTCAAAGGCAATAAGGTATGCCGTCTCAAACTTCTTAGCCACGATCGGTGGGACCCCTTAGTGGAACGAAGCCACAGAATGACCGGCTAGCAAACCAAGGAATTGTTAGCTAGGAAGAGGTGGAGTGTTTTCGAACCATGATTACAAGTACTGTCTCTCTCCATGATCATGCCGCATATGTACTATTTGATGCAAGAGCTACGCATTCTTTTGTTGCCGAGAGATTCATGAAGCTAGAAACTATTGAGACTAAATCCTTAGGAGTAACATTGAGCATTATGACACCCATGAAGAGTAAAATCTTGACCACATTAAGTTGCCCTAAATGAAAAATTCTTGTGAACGGCCATGAGAATACCATAGACCTAGTGGTCTTTGACTCTTTATGATTTTGATATCATTATCGGAATGGATTGGCTCGCAAGACAAGGGGCTGTAGTAGATTGCTCTAGTGAAGTCATAAGGTTTAACCCCCAAGGAAGTCCTAGATTTGAGTTTATAATGGAGCCCCGACAGCTCCCTTGATTTCATTATTAGAAGCAACCCAACTTTTGGAAAATGAATGCTATGGCTATCTAGCAATGGTGATGAACCTAACCGTTGAAGGACCAAGGTTGGAAGAGATTTCCGTGGTCCAAGAATTTCCAAACATCTTTTCGGAAGAACTACCCAGATTGCCGCCAAAAAGAGAGATCAAGTTCTGCATTTAGTTAGCCCCCATGACGAAACCAATCTCAAGGGCCCTTATCGAATGACGTTATCCGAGCTTAAGGAATTGAAGGTCCAAATGCAAGAGCTATTGAACAAGGGATTTATTTGTCCAAGCACTTCCCCATGGGGTGCGCTAGTGCTTTTCGTGAAGCAAAAGGATGGATCGATGTGCCTTTGCATTGATTATCGGCAACTCAATCAAGTCACTATTAAAAACAAATACCTACTGCCTAGAATCGACAACCTGCTTGATCAACTACAAGGATCATTGGTCTTTTCCAGGATCGATTTGAGGACAGGTTACCATGAACTCAGGATCAAGAAGGAGGACATCACGAAGATGGCATTCCACACGAAATACAACCATTACGAGTTCACTGTCATCCCATTTGGCCAAACAAATGGCCTAGTTGCCTTCATGGATCTAATGAACTGGGTGTTCAAGGAATACCATGACCAATTTGTCATCGTCTTCATTGACGATATATTGGTTTAGTCGAAGGACAAACGTGAGCATGAACAACACCTGAGGCTGGTACTACAAACTCTTTGAGAGCGTGCGCTTTATGCCAAATTCAACAAGCATGAATTCTAGTTGAGCCAAGTAGCTTTTCTAGGTCACATCATCTCCGGAGAAGGAATCTTAGTAAATCCCACCAAGATTGAAGCTCTCCTCAATTGGCCAAGACCCACTAACGTGATAGAAATTCGGAGTTTTCTAGGCTTGGCTGGTTACTACCAAAGATTTGTGGAGAAATTTTTCAGACCTCACCTTTAACATGGCTACTCAGGAAGGAGGTAAAGTTCAAATGGAATGACAAGTGCAAGAGGAGCTTTCAAGAGCTTAAGCAGAAGCTAACAACCACCCTATCCTAATGATACCGACAGGAACTAAGGGGTACGAAATATACAACGATACCTTTCTCAAGGAACTCGCTTGCATCCTAATGCAACTCGGGAAGGTGGTAGGTTACACATCTTGACAGTTGAGACTATATGAGCTCAACTACCTTACCCATGATCTGGAGCTACCTGCAATTATCTTTGCCTTGAAATTTTGGAGGCATTATCTTTTTGGCGATAGGTTTACCATTTACACGGATCATCAAAGCTTGAAGTGTCTCTTCTCCCAAAAAAAGTAGAACATGAGGCAAAGAAGATGGATGTAGTTACTTAAAGACTATGATTGTGATATCCACTATCAAGGGAAGGCCAACAAAGTAGCTGATGCGCTTAGCCAAAAATCATCCATCACACAACTCATGATATGAGAATGGAACTTATTCGAGGAAGTGCAAGACTCGGAGTTCAAGCTTGAGGTAAGCCACCTTTCCTCACTTCTAGCTACTTTCCATATTGAGCCCAAGGTATTGTCGGAGATAAAGACAATATAACAAATGGACTCAACAATCCAAAAGATAGTGATGGAATGTACGAAAAAGAAGAAACCAGATTTCCATGTAATGGAGGATGGAGTCCTTAAGTTCCAAGGAAGGTTATACGTGCCCAACGACGCAAACTTAAAGGAGGAAATCCTATCAGAAGCACACCAAAGTCAGTATAGCATCCACCCTGAAAGCACGAAGATGTATCAAAACTACGCTAACATTATTGGTGGAACGGTATGAAGGTTGACATTGCTAAACATGTCGCCAAATGCTTGACCTGCCAATAAGTAAAGGCACAACATTACAAATTGGGTAGACTCCTACGACCTTTGGAGATTCCTTAATGGAAGTGGGAAAACATTACCATGGACTTCTTGATAGGTTTATCAAGGAGCCAACAAGGTAACAACTCCATTTGAGTGGTAGTCAACATGTTAACTAAGTTAGCATACTTTATAGCCGTGAGGTCTTCAAGTTGGAATGGTATGAGGACTTATATGTGAAGAACATTATTTGACTCCATGGAGTTCCAGTCTCAATCACCTCAGACCGAGAAAAACCTTTGACTCCACAAAGATTTCGACTATCATTCTTCTCTTGGAAGTTCTCGAGAAAAACCTTTATATGCTTGATGCGAGGCCACCTCCTACATGAGGCTTAGATTCTCTACTTATTGGGTTTATCTCATTCGTGGTTGTTTAACATTTTTCAGGATCATAATGAGTAGCAATGAAGTCTATTTTGAGGTGCCACTTAGTATTACCGTAGAAGTAGAGGCGATGACTGACGAGTATCATCTTATAATCTACAAGAAGGCCACCTCCACAGTTTGGGTAGACGAAGGTCACGGATATGCCATCCCGTATCGATTCATCGCGTGGTTTGTGAAATCCGACGAACATTTGAGTGGGCCTTGCCAAGGTGACGTACTTCCACGGCTGGTGGGAGAAGCTAAGCTAGAGGGGCTCGTTAGTACATCGGATTCCTACACCGATGAGGAGTTAAATCCTGAGGATGAGCCGAGGACTAAGGATGGTCGTGGTCACGCCACTTTTTGTGTAGCTTTAGATAGATGAAGCTAGGTGCACCCCTTTCTCGTTATGTTATCTATGTACCAACCATGATGCTTTGACTTGTAAATATTATGCCGTGGTTAAGAGGGACTTAATAAAGATACATCTTTCATACTTTGTGATTGTCATGTCTTTCTGCAAATTGTTTGATGTTTGATCAATGGGAGTGCTTTCACTTATTGAGAAAGAAAAGCCGACACAAAAATCTTGGGATAGTGTCACACATAATAATCTTCGAGACACACTTAGGATTCGTCACGTGCACAAAGGGACCGGGGCATGACAATCCGTCGCGGCGAGTCCTCGGCTAATTCAAGATATATTTATTTATTTATTTATAAAGTGTTTGGAGTGAGGATCATTACACTTGCATTTGGTGTAGGGCATCGCTGAATGCTTAACTAACTACTTCATGGCAAAAGAACACAAGAAATCAATTGTCTCTAACTTGAGAGGGGAAGTCATTAAAGCTATGTAAACCTAAGATTTGGGGAGCCGAGGTAGCAGCAATGGATAAAGTTAGGGACTTACCGCTCAAAATCAATACTGGAGGAACGACAAGACTCCAATGAGTAGAGGCAGGCAACGACTAGCTTGCTTCACTTGCGACAAACCAAATAAAATTCCGTTATACCTAAAAAGTTCAATAAATAGGGTGCAAAAGAGATTGCTGAGTCATCATGCCAGTTTGGACGGTGAGAGCGAGTATGGGGAAAATGTGTTGGCTGCGATAATGGCTTTATCTAGGATCGTCATAGGTAGAATTCAGAACATAATAGTTGATAAAAGTTGAATTATTTACTTGATTTGAAATATGTCGTTCTTGATGCTGAATATGATGATCCACGCAGCTCAAGTGCTTCTCTTCAGTGACCCACCAGATCATTGGTTCAACGAGATTATCCCACACGACACTCATTACCTTATATGCTCCTTATATGAGGTGATTATATAATCTTGGGCTAGTGGAGAAACTTGAGTGCTATTTATAGAGTTTTCAATCGAACCCTCTCATTATGGGCCGGGCTCAACTCGACTCACAATAACCAGACCCATATTAGACTGATTAAGAATCCTTATATCCAACCTTATTAGACCAAACTCGTAAAACAATTATTTACAATCTCAATTAATTTAGCCCACATTAGAAAAACTCTTACATTCTCTCACTTATGCTATATTAATAGAAAAATGTACTGTATGTGCACAATTTTATCTTGGTCTAGGGATTATTCTTAATAGTCAATTCGAGCTCATATAGTCTTAAACATCGAATCATTGCACTAACTGCGTTGACACAACGCAGAGCCTTCCATGGTCATAAATGTTTTTAATTTTACTAATATGGATTCAATATGGTGGTGTGGCAAATGAATAACACTTTATGCAGAGTAATATCTTTATGTTTCATCCCTATTATTAGTCACCATTCTCTCTTCTGATGTGCCATAAGAGAATGTCCATATGGTTCCAATGAACACACATGTCCTTATTACTCCAACGAACCTACATATGTCTTTATGGTTCCAATAAACTTGCATATGTCTTACTTTATAGTTAACTTGTTACACATATTCTTAAGGCCAATAATTGAATGCTCCTAGTATGGCAAATGGATAACACTTTATATAGAGTAATATCTTTATGTGTTATCCCCATTGTTAGTCACTATTCTCTCTCCTTATGTGGCACAAAATCTGATGTGCCATGAGAGAATATCCATATGGTTCCAATGAACACACATATGTCCTTATTACTCCAACGAACTTACACATGTCTTTATGGTTCCAATAAACCTATATATGTCTTACTTTATAGTTAACTTCTATATGTAACAAGACATATTCATAAGGCCAATAATTGAATGCTCTTAGTCTTTATTCAAGGTTTACAAAGTACCTTGATATTTTGCTAGATATATATATTATATATATTCAAACAACACAACAATGCATTCAGGAATACTTTATTGAATGTAAGAAGTTGATACATATCAAAATGTTACAAAATGTAACAACACAGATGTAAAATTTATCAGAACAAAAATTGAAAAACAGCTTCCACTAAACAACGGCATCCTATGATGCTCCTAAACCCATGCAAATGACATGTTGATCAAATACAGAAGGGCAAAGGCCTTTAGTTAGTACATCTAAATCATATTGTCTGTCAAAACATGCTCTATTTTGATGTCACTATTCTATTTTCCTTCATGGTCAAATACTTGACCTCAATATGTTTAGATCCCTTGAGACATCTGTGGTTAATTATAAACGACACTGCATAATTACTATTGTAGTAAAACTGTATGAGTCCATCCACAAAATCAAATACAGTCAACTTCCTAGTAAGGTTTTGGAACCAAATAGCTTGGGTAGCGGCCTAAAAGTATGCTACGAACTCCGCTTGCATGGTAGAGGATGACATAGTTTTCTATTTTCATTTTTCCATAATACTGCACCTCCTGCTAAATTAAAGATGTATCCTAATGTTGATTTCGATTCATCTTGATAGCTAGTAAAGTCTAAATCTAAATACCCTACTAGGTGCAATTCCTAAACATGTTTGTAAATCAACATATAATCTTGTGTCCTTGTTAAGTTCCTCAAAACTTTCTTGGCAACAATTTAATGATCGTATCATGGATTTGACTGATACCTACCTAGAAGCCTAGTTGCAAAAGGAATATCTGGTTTAGTGCAAACTTGAGCATGCATAATACTTCCAAGTGTACTAGCATAAAGTACATTATTCATTTGGATTTTCTCAACATTTGTATGATAGCACTATGATAGACTCAGTTTCTTACCCTTAGAGACGAGCAACTCTAGGCTTTCAGTGCCGCATATTGAATCTTTCTAGAATATAATCAACATATGCCCTTTAAGACAAACCCAATACACGGCTAGAATGATTCTTATGGATCTCAATGCCAATGACAAAAGACACCTCACCTAAATCCTTCATGTCAAAATATAATCAACATATGCCCTTTAAGACAAACCCAATACACGACTAGACAAACCCAATACACGGCTAGAATGATTCTTATGGATCTCAATGCCAATGACAAAAGACACCTCACCAAAATCCTTCATGTCAAAATTACTTGACAGTGTCAGCTTTGTCTATGTAGTAATGCAAGATCATTACTCACAAGCAAGATGTCATCGACAAAAAGAAAAATAAATTTACTCCCTCTGACTTTGCAGTATATACATTGATCTTTTACATGCATATAAGCTTATCTAAAATCGAATGAAGTGACAACACTATGAAAATTTAAGTACATATAAGCTTATCCAAATCATCCGCTGCAAAACTTTCAATTGTACCATTAAGACCTCGTCATCAAATTTTCCATTAAAAAAAGTAGTTTTAACATCTATCTAACATAACTCCATATCAAAATGAGCTACTAATGTCATGATCACTCTGAAAGAGTCCATAAAATAGATTAAAGGAACCGTTGCTTCATAGTTTATTCCATCTCTCTAAGTGAAACCCTTCACTACCAGTTTAGTTTTAAACTTCTCAATCTTTCTTGTAGAATCCCATTGATCTTATACAGCCATCTGTGGCCGATGAGCTTGTATCCTTCAGGCAATTAATAAGTTCTCAGACATCATTATGTTTCATAAACTACATCTCGTCTTTCATCATATCAAACTGTAAATTTGATTATGGACAAGAAACGATATCTGTATTAATAAGTGAACAAATATATTCCTAGAATGATGTTTTGAGAATTTTATTTATGAAATTTGGAATACAAATCTATCCTAATTTAAATATGCAATATGATTGAAGATAAAATCTAATTTATGTTATCAAAACTTGTTAAATAAATTTTATTTAGAGAATCCATGCTATCCTAACACACAATTTACTAAAGATGATGAACTAATCTTTTAAGGAAAAAATATATATTTGGATTTTTATCTATTAGGAAATAAAATCAAATAAAGATAGTAAGTAATTATCTGCAATTAGCAAACAATATCATAGATAAATTATTGTTAAATATTAACCGCAAAAGGTAAAAGTTTAAATTTGGATGACGGAAAATTAAAGGCTTATTCCAAAGGGTGGTGAAAGGTGTTGAATAGTTTTATCATGCCATTACGGGTCAAATCTCAGGGTAGAGATCCATCCGGGGATTCAAGGCACATTGTCAAATTAAAATACTTTCTTAAAGTAGAAGGCTACATAGGGAAACTTTTGCGGATAAGATGCAATATGCGACTATCAAATTAAGGAAACAACATTCTAAATATACTACTGGAAACCTACCTCATTTGTGGATCAAGTTTCAGAACTTGAATTTACGGAGTTAGAATGGGGCAGTGACTGGTAGTAACTTATGACAAGCGATGGGAGCTAGTTGGCCAAGGGCCAGCTTCATCTATAATAGGTGTTTGGCGTACGCTAAGGACCGTAGCTGGAGGCAGATGGTTGGCACAAGCAGCGACCAACGAAGAGCAGTTGACACGAGCAGTGGCTAATAACGGGTAGAGGCAGCTCAATGACGACCTTTGGCCTAGGCTAGTGTGGTGATATTAATGGCATGATGCAATATGTGCAGGGTGATGGGAGGAGCATGAGCTAATGTGTGATGGAAGCTTGTAGAGTCATCATTGGCATTAGACGGCGGTGTATTGGCGTGGTGCAGAGGCAGATGTCGAGGCTCATGAACCAACAATGGTGTTATAAGCACGGTTGGGCCGATAGATGACAACATCAAAGTAGCGGGGAGGGAGCATGACAGTAGTGAGGTGTTGGGCGAGCAACAACATCATCGAGATGAGTGGAAGCACGAACGACTGCGGCCCTACAACGGTGGAACTTTAGGACTCACGACACTATCTCTCAGCCACAGGTCTGGGTTGGAGGATGTGAGTAGCGGTCAATGGGCTTAATGGAGGCAATGGTGGAAAGTGACGTCACCAGAGGCTCTTGGAGACCACATCCATTAGTCTGGCCATGGCTAGAGAGGTAGGATGAGAAGCGGCGGCGGCAGGCGCGGCATTGGGCAGGCACAACTCCTATTCCCTCCTTTACAAATCTCTCTTGCTTTACTATAATGTGTTCTGAAATTATGGTTGCCAATTAGACCCCTATGTATAATGATGTATTTATGAATGGTCTTTTGCAGTTAAGGGCATTAAGTTTCTACTTTTCCACAATTGACCATAGATTATAAAAATTCTTTTAGTTAAGTCATCAAAGGGTTCAATTGCACAAATTAACTCCAAATAATAGCTGAATTAAGCGCTCCCCTAGAGTAGGTTGGCTAAGACTTTTTGTTATTGCGAGCTTGAAGTTTGTATACCTCGACCCATATAGGGCTTATTCTAATTAAATTTAAGCCTGATAAATTAATAGGCTAAATTTATCTCAGAAAACACAAATTACCAAATTTAGGGGCTGGAATTTTTTTATTCTTTCCCCTATCATTAGCCAAAATTTTCTTGGAGTGCAAGCTAGATCTACACGATTTATTCTAGTTCATGGAATTGCTGATCCGATACTAGATACTATAATGAATGCTTTAAAAATATATGTTATGCAATGTTATTAAAATATTTATATTTAGGAACTAAATAATTAATTTCTAAATTTCTACAAAATATGCACCTAAATGAATTGTCAAAATTAGGTGTCAACAAAAGTTTCATAGAATTTGAGTAAGATTTGGGCGAGCAAATTAATAATTGTCAAACAAGGTCAGATTTGGCTTTCAAGCATGAACTCTTGAAGAGTGCATCTATGCTAGTTGTCCATGAAATATGGCGGCAGTTGGACTTCAATTACTAATTTTCCTTTATTTTTCAAAAATCAGATCTAATCTGGATTGGATCCTAAGTGGGTAGGCTAAATTAAAAGAATTGAATTAATTGAGTCACAATTGGGTAAATGTTTTTTTATAAAAAAAAAAATTTCCTAAGCTTTCATCTAATGCTGAAATCAATCAATTTGGATTTCATTAGCTTACATAATTAGATGGAAATAGGGGGAAAACAGAGAATTGACCCTCTTAGGCCAGTAATGGGATTTATGGATTCTAAGGCTAGCGAACCTTATTGAAAGTTTAACTGAGTTCATATATGAATAATTAGATGTATTTCAAGCTCAATTGCGATTGGCAATGAGTAATTCGTTTGGCAGGTTATTTAGGGATAGGGATTAGAACTTAATTAAGGGCTTCATGACTTAGCCTACTGCTTTATAAAATGCAAGAGGAGGTTAATCAAACTTAGCATTAACTAATAAATCTTTAGTCTTATGAGGGGCATGGGTACTCTTATTGTATGCTCGGATGAAACTCTTGAACTGAGCTTGAGTTCTTGTTTGTTGATTGATTGGTATGAACCTGTTAATACTAGATTTGAGTGATTGCATGAGTATTTAATTGTGATTGGTGGTCGGTGGCCGTGGGCGTAGAGGTAGTGGCCGAGAGTCCCATATGAAAGTTTATTGTATTGGTCCGAGAAGGTGTTTAGACTTACTATCGTTAGTCTAGTTTGGTGTTAATTAGGTTAGTTTAGTTAATTGATTTAGGTTTAATAACCAATTTTTGTCCTAGACTTTAGTTGACATGGTATAGCCTAAAAAGATAAAAAACCAATTAGAATTAAGACCACCTTCCTAATAAATGGATAGTTAGTCTAGATTTTCACCATTGTTTTATAAAATGAAGAGACTTTTAGGCTTATCTTATATATTATGATCAGTCTCTAGCCTTGAGCTTGTGGAGGAATATGTCCCAATGCTTACAACAAGGAAAAATATATTCTTTTTCGGCATAGTATCGGGTTTGTGGGGGTTAAGATATCGAGAATTATAACAAGGCAATGGATATTATTTGCCTGACGAGTAACGAGATTTCATTTCTACACTTACTTTGAGCTTTAAGGGTGATTAAGTATTGTACTTTCCATAGATAATTTGTCCTTTCCTTTTCTAGAATGGTTAGGACAGCCCTTAGGAACATAATAAAGAAAAAAGAAGAATATTTGCATGAACACTTAGCAACACCAAATGACCTTTAGGATCAAAATTGACAAAAACATGCTTGATCACTTAGGTAATCAACCATACCAATTCATAGCTACCGAAAGGACACTAATTAGATAAATGGCATAATTAAGTCTCCAAACTTAGCAAATCTCTATTGCATTAAAAATGAGATAAAGCTCCCATGTCTTGTTTAGGTTTCTAGCCAATCTTGAAAGGCTAGTGGTGGAAGACTTAAAATTGAAATCCAATGTCTTGCAAGAGATGAGCTTGATACAGCCCGTGCCTAAAACTCTCTTATGCTTTCCCATCCATTTGACAGAAAAGCCAGAGGAGCCCGTGCATTTAACACAAAGATGTTTACAAGCTAGAAGTGTTGGGAAAATGTCCCTATGGAATATTGATACTAGTATCTACGATGATGAGTCCACACAGTTTTTTAGTTTTGTAGATAAGATTTGTTGATATCATTAATAGCTCATGTGACTTGAAGGTACCAAAGTCAAGCTAGAGTTTTTGAAGGTCATTAGATACTAATAATTGTGAAAGAATCATTAGTCCTACTATCACATGTCATTTCATTGATGACAAGATGTCGGTGATTATGGTGAGGTATACATTTGACTATGATAATTTAGGGTACAAAAAATGAGCCGTTGCAAGATTATATTCCGTAACATAAAAAACGATAAAGAAATTAGAAAAACAACGAATAGATTTTCGAATAAAATTCTATTTTAAGAAAAGCAACCAGTAGTTATAGCAAATTCTATTATATGGACAGTCTCGATTTTAGCAAGGTCTATGCTTACTCTTAAACGGCTAGCTTGAGGTTCTTCAAGATCTCCAACGAGTGGATTGAAAACTTCTATAAAAGAGAATCGACAAAGCCTAGGAGTAGTTGGAAGAGAAAATTATTGAGAATACTATAGTTGCACTTTGTGTAAGAAATCGTCACTGTTGTTCATCTAATACCTTTGTGCAAAGGTTCTTATTCTACATTGTAATTGTAAATAATCAGTGTACGGGTGTAAGAGTAGTTCTTGTGCCTTGACAGTGTGATCTATCACTTAAAAAGGAACATGACTTGCTGATTGTAACTTTCATCATAATAGTGAAATTCAGTCAAAGTTAAAACTATTATCGGGAAAGTAGACGTAAGCTTGTAGATAAAGCCACAACATTGTAGACAGTTGTGTGATTTACTTCCCTCGCTCACCATCCGCAATTTAAGTTCGCTATCATCACATACATTGACCAACATTTCAAATCGTGTAACTTGCTAATTACTTTGTTATATTCCCTGAAAAGCTTTCAGTAGCCTCAACAATCTATTCAAATACCCTTTTAGATTATATTGTTGGCCCTAACTAGAAGGATCTTGAGATAAGGTGAACATTTGAAAGGACCTTGGTCGACGATGAACAAATTGAGAAGAACATAGATGCTCATGATAACTTGAAATGGTTTCAAACTTAATGGTCGGATTGATGCTTTGTAACAGTTATAGAATTAATATCCAGAATAATGCTCTGTAAAACTCTACAATTAATGTCCAGAATAATACTCTGTGATGATAACAGAAATAATGCCAAGAATCATGCTCGATAATGGCTATTGATTTAATCCCCTGATTAATGCTTTCAAATAGTTTCAGGCTGCCTTTGGTTGACCGGATAAAAATTAGGATTATATGTTTTGTCCTACCTCATGTTTGGTAGCTGTTTAGGATAGGATAAGGTCGTATATAGAAGGGATATAAATTAGATAAAAAAATCCGAGGGAGAGGGTGAGATAAGGTTGGATAGGATTTCTTTTATCTGAAACATAAAACCCTACGTTTTTTTTCTTTCTCTGTTGTTTACCCACATATGACTCCCAACTTCAGTTGACCGCCTCTGCCCACAGACGACTGTCATCCACCTCCACCGCTTGCTAATTACCGCCAACCGTTGGCGTCCTCTGATCACTAGTTGCCTCCGCCACTAGCTGCCGCTGCCAACTACCGATTGCCAGTGCTAGTTACCATCGTACTCCAACTACCTAACGCCACCGACCGCCAGCTGCCGCCGCAACCGCAGACTAACGTACCAGCCACCAATCGCCACCGATTGCCACTGAACGCCGTCTTACTACCATCGCCCGATCGTTGCCAGCAACATTCGACAGTCTATGAATAAGAAGAAAAAACGAAAAAAAGTACAAAAATTTGTATCGAACATCTTATTTTACTCAGAAATTGTTTCGAGGAGTAAAACTAGAAAAGAACTATTTCTATAAAAAAAAAAATTCCCCGGAACAAAAATGTTACCATTTGCACCCTCTACGGTATATTTTCTAGCGTTCTTTTGCAGACAACAATGTGAACACGTATTTTGTTGGAATTCTGAAATTATTGTGGTGACGTGGTGCTTTTATTTTATTTTGCTACTGCATGGGACCATTTGCAAACATGATATTGAAGGAATTAGTTGTTGTCATTTCGATTGTTAGCCATATCATAAGAAAATTTCAAACAAAGACTCAAAATGAAGTCATTTTTTAAAAGATGGCCTAACCTGATTTTATTATAAAAAAAGGATCTAAGATGGTAAAATTACTCTTATATAAGAGCCTAGTAAGGGGTAGCCGAAATAGGGCATTTTTCTCCAAAAAAAATTCAATTACTTTATATTGTTTTGGATGATTTTGTAAACCTGCAAATTTGTACCTAATGTTATTATTTTTAAAATTTCTGAATTTAAATCCGTCATTCATCAAACAACAGATTAAACAAGATATGAGGATATCCGACTTTAAATCTGTAGTTCACCAAACAGTAAATTGGATAGGATATGAAGATATCCGACTTTAAATCCATAGTTCACCAAACAGTGGGTGGATTGTGAAGAAATCCATATCATATCTTATCCAGTTCTATCCCGTTTAGAAATCTAGACGACCAAATGCAGCCTTAGAGTTAATGTCTAGACTTAGACTCTGAAAATTGGGTTTAGACTCAATGGCCGAATTCATACTTCAAAACAGTTTTAGAGTTAAGTGGCTGAATTAATTTAAATAAATTAGATCTAAGATCGATGAAGAGTGATGACCGAAATACAGAGAACAATCAAAATTTTAAAAAACGCATATAGGAATTCTTAGCACAATTCAAGTGGTGTACTCTCTCCAATTTTTGATATCATTCAACATATCATTAGTGGTATGTTTGAACTAGGTGTTTGACATTTGTGAGGTTGAAACTAAAGAACATTAGAACCAAATCACTTTGGACACGCTATGAGGAGGTCTAATGTTTATGTGCTGGAATCGAAAGAATCTCATAATCAAATTGCTTCAAGCACATTACAAGGATAATACGATTAGCCTTCTTTCATTTATGCTGATTTTTGTCAAACTGCAAGAATAATGCTTTGGAAATACATGTTTCTAAAGTTTAAAATAAAAAACCAACAGATCTTGCCCGAATGGACCATTCAAGATCCAACCATGGTTGCGATTCCAAGTGAAAGGAATATATGGTCCATTAAAAGGACTGTGGTGCTGGAGACACCAGCTGGATGCTAAAGGGGGGACGTCGATTTGCTTTCTCACGGAAAGAAAAAAGGCAAGTTCTGAGGACACGGATAAACTAAGTTGGGAAGAGTATCGCAAATCTTTTGTTAGTGGCTTCATCCAAGCTTGTCCAGCGCGCATTGTACACGACCGTTTGGGCTAAGCATGTGTCGTCATAGAGTAGGGGTATTTTAGAAATTTCATTCTTTTCTTACTTTTCGTAAGCTCTAGATGGTGTCATCTGAAGCACCAGTAATATTTACTTGTGCTAAATATATTATGTCTGTAAAACTCTTTTGGGGCTCCAACAACTTAAAACTCCCCTATCGTGATACTCCCTTGAGTAACATTGCTCGTGCTGTTGATTAACACAACTAAGTACAACATTCTCTTACAATCTCTATTCATTCTTGCTTTCTTACTACGATCTTGCAAACTATGTGCGCCTTATCAACAGAATGTCGTGTATTTGATCCAACAAGTGTACTACTCATAATTGAGATTATATTGCTGCATAGCAAGAGCTTGGATGGCGACAACATGCCAAAGACTTTAAGTTTAATTGGTTCATGAGACTTCTAGGATATTCTTGGACTTTCATGTAAGTAGGTCTCTACACTCGTCCCTTTGGTAAAGTATGGCGGGACAGTGTGCATCTTATAGCTTAATAAGTAACTTAGATAATGATTAGGTTTGTATTTTGATATCATTGTTATGGTTTTTATACTCTAACTGTACGGGGATTATGCGGCGACCAACTAAATCGATCAGTTGACTCGAATGATGCCAAATTTACATGGGCAAGATTGTTTTCCACATATCAAATCTCAACGGTATCAATCATTACTTTTTTTCGCTAGCTTGAAATTGGGGACATGAAAGAACCAAGTCCGATACGTCTCTTCCCCGACTTTAAGAAACGTTTCGAAGTTGCGTACTCTTCATATATGGTAATAATAAAATGCAGGGATAAAGAAAATTATCCTATAGGTTAAAGTCTTCAAGCTCTAGAACAATGTTTTCTTTAATAGTTGAATGTCCCCTGGGGGCGCGATATACTATCTTTATTGTATGAATGCGACATCAATTAAAAAAATTTGGGTGGATGGCGTTCAAGACAGTATTGCGGCCGTCGAATACAATTTCTTTTTTTTGACAACTATAAATAAGATTATGTTGCAACTGTTATCAAGATTCTGACTTCTGTCCTATCTAATTCGTTTTAGGTATTAACAAGGTACTTGGCAGTTTTGGATTTATATATCTAAATAGGTTTTCTTGTCACCAAAAGAATAAAGTCAATATCATTTTATAAAATCAAATATCGAAATTTGAATTTCGAGCTAAATAATCTTATTATAGTGGGATAATATCTCTCGCCGTTGTCAATAGACAAAAGTGATTTAGATACAACAACATGGAGTTTTTTTTTTTTTGGTGGAAAAGGGGCACTGGATAATCATGATTTAACTTCGCCAAAGTTTAATAGTATTTTTATTCATTTCAATAAAAAAAGGAACATAGTTGTAGTTTCTAGATTACTCAAAGGTTCATTTGATTTCTCTTCTTCTGGGGTTAGAAGCACGCATACTAATCCAAACGGCCCCAGGCTAAAGGTCAAAAACTAGGGGCCTAGGTTGGAAAAGCTGCTTTTGAGCACAGCTAAAGGGTCAACTAAAGATGATGAATATCATATTATATAATCTGACGACGTAATCATGCAAGCCATATATCGATCAGAAAACAACACTTCATTAATTAACAAAGAAACTCGGTCAGAGGGCCAGTGCGCCGGCCAACTAGATTCGTTAGCAATTCTAGATGGATCAAATAGAGGCAGCATTAATTGGGAGACGTGACAACCGGTCAGCGGTACCAATCAATGCGATCAGTCATACCTGATCCATAATTTACCCAGGTAAAATGTTCTCTGTTACACTACCTTCACCTTTCTTTAGGCCCCTGTGCATGTCTTGGATATGATCTTATAATTTTAATCAAAAGAATGTTATATATCCTGTTTAATAGCTTAGTCATATCACGATATAAGATGAGAATTCCTGCTACAAAAATTAGGATATTTATATGCTCAATATTGGTAGCTTTTGTCATGATTTGCTGTTGAAAAATTTGAGTCGACTTTTCTGCCTCTCTTTGCGTCTCGGGGTTCTTCTTATTCTCCTCCTCCCTCTCCTCTTCCTTCTAGATCCGCTCTTTTATAATTTCTTTCCAGAGCCGAAAGGTTAGATTATAATGTGTTGAACTTTTCAATTAGAAAGGTTAGAGCGGATAAATTGGCGGAAGTACAAAGTGATATACAAACTCTTTTCGTGTGACTGCTGATTTTTATAAAATCAACAGTGTAGCTTTTCAAATTTCTACAAACGGTCGTGGGGTGCAACAATATAGGCAATGTTCTAACTGATCTTTACTTATGTCTTCTTTTGCATATCTATCAACCCAACAAGCATTAATCCACTAGTTTCAATAAGTATTACATCTTTTTGAGCGATAAACCCATTAGTACAAACTTCAATCAAACTCAGAAGAGTGAGAGCATGGTGAAATAAAAGAAAGAAACGAAGTAAATTTTACAAAGTCATCGATTGTTTGTGTTATTCTTCTCTCCCAATCTTATCACCAAGGGTGTCAAATGGCTTGGGTTAGGTTGGGTACCCACGATACCAGACCTGAACTGAACATAGAGGAAACGGGTTTTTCGCGACCCTTACCGCATTAAATTTGAACTGAAAACTTGGGTTGATTTGGGCCTGGTTTCATATTTCCTTTCATTTTCTTTTCGAAAAAGGGTGGGTTATCGCTGCATAATGATTAAGTCAAATCCCAAATCTCCTTCGCAAGTCATGCTGTGAAATTTTAACGCGGAAAGCAACAGCATATTACAAATTAAATGAATGCAAAAATACTAAAGAAATAAATAAGGAATAATAAGGACACCAAAGATTTATGTGATTTGGTCTGATTATCGATACTTACATCCACGGGGAAAGCCAGCAGCAAGTAATCCCCTATAATCGAAGAATCACGTTTACAATTGCTCACATGCTTGAGTGTTTCCCATATCTAAATTAAACCCAAATCTAATGTATTAGATGTAGAACTTACAACACAAAATCATCGCGTGTCAAGCCCCAAAAGCAAAGACTTTTGTACAGCACGAAGAAAGAACGGTGTTGGTCCTTTTTTCTCTTCATACTTGGCTCTTTTTCATGTGCAACTCGTTATTTGAGTACTCCTAGAATAGAATATACATTTCTTACATAAAGGAAAGAATTTGATCAACAATAGGAAATTTCTTTTTAGGAAGACTTATTCACTTAGGAAACTATTTAATTAGGAAACTTATTCCAAAAAGGAAATCTACTTGAATTAGACAAAATTTCTTTTTTTGGCTAAAACTTGAGACATAGTTTTAACAAATTTCCACCTTGGCTGGTTATATGGCTCATCTTATATGTTGCTCTCCTGACACCCCTATGGGCGCACACTCTTCATAGACACCAATTTTGCTTAAGCAGAGCTTGAGCTTCGCCAAAGGGATAAGCTTAGTCATCATGTCTGCAAAGTTCTCCGTTGTAAAGATCTTTGTCACAATAAAATTACCCTTCGCTGAGACATATTGGATGAAATGGTATATGATATTGATATATTGCGTCCACTCATAATAAACTAGATTAAACACTAGATGTATCGTACTTTGGTTATTACAGTGTATATCCACACTTTTGTGTTCCAATCTAAAGTCTAAAAGCAAACTTTGTAACCATATTACATCCTTTGTTATAAAGGTTAGTGCCATGTACTCTGCCTAAATCGAAGACAAGGCGACGTGATTCTATAAGGATGCCTTCCAATTAATTGCACATAGCGTAACAAAGTACCCTACTAGAGGCTTACGATCATCCTAGTTACCGACATGATCCGAATCCACATAATTAATGGTCTTATTACCATTATCCTCCTTTTAGTACATTATTCCAATGTTTGTAGTCCCATTCAAATATATAAGTATCCACTTCATAGCTTCCCAATGAGTGTTACCACGATATTTCATATAACAGCTCCATATGCTCACAACTTGTGTAATATCAGGCTTAGTGCTACCATAACATACATAATATTACCTGCTACACTAGAATAAAGAACATGGGACATATGCACTGCTTCCTCCTTACTTTGTGGTGATAATTTATCAAAAAGTCTAAAATGTTTCACTAAGATTGTACATATAGATTTCACCGTGTGCTATAATCTTCTCAATATATTTCTTTTGAGACAGATGTAAAGCTCCTTCGATCATGTCATGCAAAATCTTAGCACCCAATATTTTCTTTGCAACATCTAAATCTTTCATCTTAAACTTTGTAACATCCTCAATTCGATGCCACATTTTATCAAGTGAAGGCTTTAAGTTGTCAAGGCACGAATAGCAAAGTCGGGTAACTAGCCCACTAAATCAAATAGGACTGGCAATTAGTGATCAACAAGCGTGATCAAAGAGAGCACTTGGCCTTGGAAAAAATACTCGACCATAAGGATTGAAGCGAAATAATCTTGCGCTAACACGAGTTGGTGCAAGAAAACTCAAAGACGAATTCGTTGGATAATAATGGCAAATTCGTGGGTGATTCTAGGTGGTGATAATTAATCCCAGACTAGCCCTGGAATTGTCCACACGAGATTGTGATTATCAAGATATTCATTCCGCTTGTTACATGACAACCTAGGGTTTTTCCAAAGGACCAATGTGACTCAACGTGGCTCGATTAAGAGACAATCGTGGGACATGCAAGCGACACCATATTGACCGTCCATTTGAGAAAGCTATTTTAAGCCACTAAAAAGCGACACTAGGCCAAGAACTTCAAGTAAACTACAACATCCAACGAGGAAGAAATAACTCGAATCTAAATAGGAACTAAGAGGTGCCGAGTTCCATTGAAAAAGCTTGGCCCAACTAGTTTTTGAGCCCATTACTTTAAGCCCAAGAACATCTCATTTCTGGCCAAGGCCAAGGAAGAGCCAATTATTGCTTCGGAAAGATCTTGATCATGGACATGTGACCAAATAAGGAACCAAGGGCTATAATTCGGTTGGCCTAGGATTGATTCGGTCAAGGGAAGTGATTCGGCCATGAGGAAGCAATAATGGCCTTGGAAGATTCTCCATCAAAGACATGTGACAAATTGGGGAACAAGGGCTAGATCTTGTTAGGTTAGCCTAAGATAAGAATGATTGGTCAAGGAGACAATTCCAGTCAAGGGGGTTGTTTGGCCAAGGAGGTGAAAGGTGATGTCATGGAGTTAAGACCAAGATGTCATATGATTGACATAATCTTAGAACACCTAGTAGGCTAGATTTAGTAGCCATGGGAGAGAGAGAGAGAGAGAGAGAGAGAGAGAGAGAGAGAGCTTTGGTCACACGTGCAAAGGAGGAGAAGGCTGGCGACAAGGACACCTAGGAAGAGAAGAGAGAGCAATAGAGTAGAAGAGAACCTTGAATGACAAGCTAGAAGCCTAATAATAGATTTGGCTTAAGGACACCTAGAAGTAGCTAAGGAGAAGTAGGCATGATCTCATCAAGGCAAGCTGTGCGGTTGAGGTAGGAAAGAGAGGAGGAAGAGACCATCTAGAAGTTATAAGATAGGGAAGAAATGATGAGAGCTAGATTTCCTCATGATAACCTAAACTAAATAGCCACATGGACTAATGAGAGAAGGGAGGTAGTCGACCATGAGGATAGAATAAGAGATCTAGGGCCATCAAACCTAAATAGTGGCCTAAAGATTTGAATAGTAACCCAAGATTGCAAATAGTAGCATAGAAAATTTTAAGCAATATCTTGGCATATGATGCAAAGTTTCTTTCTCTTGCAAGAACACATTCCTCTTGCCTGTAAATAGGTGATCTTCAACTTCATTCCCCACCCCTTTTCTTCTCCATTTCCTCTGATTTCTTTCCATTCTTCTCCCTGCTTCTTCATTCGCTCACTTCCTCTTTTGCCCATTGTTCCTCTCTCTCTTCCGCCACTTCCACCGCTAACATCAGCCACCACTGAAAGTGCTAGTATGAACACCTAGAGGGGGTGAATAGGTGATAAGAAAATTTTCGCGAAACATAGTAAAATGTTTTGCTTTTGAAACTAAGTTTGAAGATCAACATATTTTAGCAATATATAGTACTACGAACAAAATAAAAGATTTCAGGGAAGAGAATAAAAATACATAATTTATAGTGATTTGTCTTAGATCAAGCCTACGTCCACTTTTCCATGCTGACAGCCTACTGGTTGGATTCCACTACGTAACAAAAGAGATCTTAAAGTCTTATGATCTCAGCTTCCAAGTGAAGAGTCTTTACTACTCTCTCAGAAGTCATACTAAAGGTTTCTCTCTCCTTTGAGTATAGCTTTGAGCTTAGTGAACAACACGAGAATGAGAGGTTTTAGACTTCATATTTTTTTCTTTCATGCACATCTTCGAATGACTAGAGATGTCTCCTTTAAATACCCCTTCATGACTTCTTGACCATTCGTACTTTCCAAAGGAATTCTTCCAATCTACCTATTGGACAGAATCAATTAAGGAGATCTCAAGCCGATTGAAAATTGAGATGAAAGCCCATAAATCATGTTCGCCCATACAATCAGGATCTTGGTTTCCATAAGTAGATAATTTCCAAGTTTACTTGCTTTCCAAAAGATTTGATGTATCCAAATTGATTTCAATAAAGATAGACAATCGTGTAGGTGATATATCCAACCAGGAAGCTATCCTTAATCCATACGAACCAAACCCTTGAAGAAATAAACAAATCTCGCATCTGGGTAAGTCTTCATTCTCTTATCACGTTCAGTCTGGGAAGACTTTGACACTAAAGTATGGCAGTCTTCAGACTTTGATACAGAAGTCTGAAAAACTTTAGAATAGACTTTGGATAAGTTTTGTCAACTTCAAACCATTAAAAGAGTTTTCTTCAACAATCTCTTTCTTTTTTATGGTGATAAAACTTCCCTACAGATTTAAGGACTTATAACCTACAAAACAACACTTTAGCAGTACATGATATCTTACAAAAGCTAATAGTTTAGGATTTGGAGAGCATCGATTCTGCAACCACTGAAAAACATGTTAATCTTGAAAAATTAGATAAATATCAAGATTTAAGCATTCATCTATATCCATAATCATGATCGCAAAAGTTCTACAGAATATAAGTGTCCAAAACAGTAAAACAAAACCAAAAAGTGGAGAACGACAAAATAGAAAAGAGATAGAATGAATCACGGTTGTCTTGGAATTCGAACTAATTGGAAATCCCCCATTGGCTAAACTGTTTCCTCCAGCTTTCCCATTGTCTCCTTCAACTTCTCAACATCTTCGATCTTGTTAGTCTGTGAAACTTACTAATGTAAAGCTTGCACTTGAATGTTTTGAGATTGTGCCTTCTTATTGAGAGAATCTAAAGTAGATTGCAAAGCAAAATGAAGCTTTTGGATCTTAAACTCGATACCATATTGCTGTGCTTTGAACTCCAAAAAGAGCTCAAGTAGCCTTTGAAAGTTTGCATTAGGTTTAGTCTAAGCACTAGCCTCAGCGAGGTGAATTCGTGGAGTGTTGAGAGATGAGGAACATGAACTTGTCTAGCTCCATGACTCAGAGTAGAATCTTCAATGTCAGCTTCAGGAAAATGAAAAGCATAGACTTCTTTTAGGTCTGTAGGAGATCAACATACATCATCACTTGCAAGATGAGGAGAAGAAGTACATCTTTTCTCACGAGCTTCCCATACGTTTGTGCCTACAAGTTGAGAATGGAAAACTTCTTCTTGTTCATTCTCCTTTTCAGAATGAAAGTGATGTTCTTTTTCTATTCTTCCTCCTATTTGTCCTCTCCTAGTATATTTTGAATCCTTAGATAAGAATATTGCAATTTTCACTTCATAGGAATCCAAACCCTCTTCTTCTACAGCTTATCTTCCTACTACTTCTCTTTCCTCTATTTCTTTTCTATCATCTATTTCTTCTTCTCTTGGCTTTGTTTCTCTTCTCTCTACTTCTTCCTTGTCCTTTGGTTGCTCAAAACCAACAAAACTCTGAAGATTCTTTAAGGCAAAGGCAGAAATTGTAAGATCATCTTCATCCTTTGTCTTGCAGGATAAGTGATCTTCTTGTCTTGGCTGGTTCTTGCATAACCTCCTTGCCATTCCTTTTTCTGCCAGCAGACTCTTCCTTGGTTTTGTCAAGGGATTCCTTCTTCAAGCTCTCTATAGCCATGCTCAGATGTTTCAACCTCATCTTCAAAACTATTTTTAGTCCTATAACCATAGGTGCAACAGTTCGAGAACAAAGAGAGGCTGGAAACTGAATTTGAAAGTGTTTGAACAATTTTGTGACCAGCGCATAGTAAGGCAACTGTCCCTTATCCTTCATAACAATCCTATACATGCGCATCATGATAGTATCAGGGAGTGAAATTTCATTTCATTGGAAATAGCAAACATGTTTCTAGCTTTGAATCTAGAGACATATGTTTTTAAAGTAGCCTTAAAATTTGTGGCTTTTAATTTGGAATAAGTGATGCCTCTTTCGGGTAATCTGTCCTTAACAAGAAATCTTGTTGCTTAACCAACAGAGATACTTATTGGTTGGAAACTACTCCTTTCCACCAAAATATTGTTAACCAACATGTCAATTCACAATGAACTGGAAAGGATTCTGGTCAAGAAAGGACAGGTTCGAGTAGAAAAAGGCAGTCAACTCTGGATATGCAATAGTTGTCTCAAAATAGAAATTTTCAAGTTGAACGAAAGCGAGTTTTTCCCTCAAAGTCACCTTGATCGAGTCTTAAAAATAAAAATCGACCGATCGAGGGTTCATCATCCCTTTTTCAACATTTGATGTAAACCCTTGTGATCCTTAGAATGAAAAAGTTTCGTTCCATCACCAGGCACTTTAGTAGCAATCCCATTCTTGGCTGAAAATTTGAAAACATCTTCTCATCATCGTCTATGCTTTCAAGCTAATTGAAAGAGCTAAATCTAGGATCAACAGGAAAGTTAAGGAAAGCCTTATCTACTGCTCCTTTCTTTGCTATTCTTAAACATTCCATCGTCTTTAGAAACAACGTTTTGTTTTGTGTCCATGTCCTCGAAGAAAATCAACAATGAACTTTTTTGGAGTACCACCCATTTTTAGATAACCATTATGTTTGTACATAACCTGGGGAGTCAAGGTACGGAGAGGAACAACATCTTGCTCAACTTCTTCTTCCAACGGTTCACGACGAGGATTCTGCGAAATTTCCTTCGGGTTGTGTTGCGGAGATGTTTAAGGAAAGTCTTCTTCTATAATATCGAAATGTGTCTGCCTTTCAGGCACTTTCCGAGGCCCCTTGCTTCCAATCCGAGATGATTTTCTTTGGTAAGACATGCTTGCAGGCTAGATTCAATATATATTTAAACTGAGGTAGCGTCTGGAAATTCTGAGTCTGGCCAACTCCAGACTTTAAAGTATAGGAGAAATGATATGTAGCATGTTGTGAATAAATTGAAATAGTCTTTTCTCTAGAGGCTTTGTGGAAAGATTTTCCATTTGATTCTTTGAATCAATGAACTAAATCAAGATCTCCTTATTCTGGACATGATCCCTTATAAAGTATGTCGAATTTCTATATGTTTCGCCCTTGAATGAAGAATTAGATTCTTGTGAGATTTATAGCACTGGTATTGTCGCATCTGATCTCAGTGCACGATTCTTCTTTTCCAAAGTCTCTTAGTTGTTGTCTTATCCACAGAATGTGAGAACAACAGATCCCAAGACCCACGTACTCTACTTCTGCTATTGATAGAGTTACAGTACTCTGTTTCCTTAAGAACCAAGACACTAGCATATTTCCCAATAGTTGACAAGTACCTGATGTGCTTTTTCTGTCGACTTTACAACCAGCTAAATTTGCATCAATCATGCTTCTATAAAGCTTTTGGTTTATTTTCTTCCATTTTTCATCATTGTCCAACTTTGAAGAACTTGACATTGATGCTGCTATTTTCTTGCAATTCTCCAACCTAAACTTCTTGAAAAGATCTTTTGCATACTTCTCTTGGTAAATGAAAATACCTTTCTTCGATTGTTTAACTTGCAATCCTGGAGTTAGTGTACCAATACCTACAGTTCAACAGGCCAATGCCCCCGCTATCTTCCATCCTCCACAAACTACGTTTGCTGAAGCTTTTGCACAAAGAAATCATTCTGAGGAATTCAAATAACTATTAGAATTTCTTATTGAGTTAAAGTCTCGCCAATCTGATATGGAGCTCGAGCTTTTACAACTTCACAATTTCATAAATGAGAAGATACGGTCTCTCAAATCTTATGTTCAAGTGTTACATTAGCAATTGGCAAAGAAAGTAGATGTTGAGTAATGAAAGGAGACAGTTACGAAATTGGAGCAGACTGTGCAGTCTCTGGATAATTTCCAACTTGTTCGAGTTCCCCGGATTCCATTATTTTTATCTTTTTGTTGATGGTAAAAAGGGGGAGAAAGAACATACTTTGAGATTTTATTTTGATAAACTTTGTTTTCTTTGTTTGACTAACTTTGTTTAGTTTGCTTTGTTCGGACTATATAGCTGGTATGTTGATTGGATGATATTAATCACTATTATCATAAATTTTTTACTGATGTTTGATCACGATTATTTGTCAAGACTAACTTTTTTTCTTGTGGATGCAGAATTGGTTAAGTATTTGTATATTGCTAAAGTGTGTTATTGCAAGATATACAATCTTCAAATCTGCAAGATGGTTTTGTTAACATCAGAGAGGGGGAGATTGTTAGGGACAACTTAGTTGTTATTTTGAAGATGACAAAACTCGGAGTTAGATTCGTATAGTCTGAAGATGACAGAACTCAAAGTGAGACTCGTAATGTCTGAAGGAGTCAGACTCTTAAGGTCTGAAGGCATCAGACTCGTAGAGTCTGAGTGGGTTAGACTCGATAGAACTTGAAGAGGTCAGACTCAAGACAGTCTATTGACTATCGATATAAGGAATTCTAATCAGATCCGAATAAGATGATCTGAGTGAGATGGTATTCTCAAAAGTTTAAATCATACAAATCGTTGACAGCTTGTTGGTTGGATAATTGGATTGATTATTCGTATCAAGATTATAATTAATATAATTGATCCTTGCAAAACGAGTAGATTTGCTTCGAGAGAGAGCAGATGACTCCTCTTTGAGAAGCCCTGATCTTTACATTGTAACTCTTTTGATTCATAGTGAAATCTTGCGAATAGGCTGTTAATGTGAGAGAATGGACGTAGGCTTAAGCTAAGCCGAACCACTATAAACTTTGTATTTATTTCTCTTCCATTAATTCTCTATTTGTGCTTTATAATTACTGTTGCTATCACATGTTAAGCACACGAACGTATTAAGTTACTTATTTCCGCATAACTTTTGGTAATTACCTATTCACCCCTTCTAGGTGATCGCACTAGTCTTTTTCAGTCTTCACATGATTCCAATCCTTAGAAAGTCCACGCAGTAGTTTATTGACTTTCATTGGTCATGAGATTGGTTGATCTTGATAGGCTAGGCCATTTACAATATCTGTGAAGCGACTAAAGTTAGTAATGGATTCTCAAGGCTTCATACTGTCCGAGTAGAATATTGATCTTTGTTTTCTTTACTCGTTCAGTTCCTTCGTAAGTAACATGCAATCTGTCCTAAACTTCTTTTATTGTTTCACAAGAAGAAATTCAGTTATACTTGGTGGGAGATAAGGCGCAGTATAAATAGTAGATAGATTTAGCATCAACAACTTGTCTCTTGGTTTTTTCTGCTTGAGTCATTTTGCTAGCATCTACAACTTCTCTTCCTATTCCTAGGATTGATATAGCTTTGAAATTGATCCCTTTTTCTACCACATCCCAATCCAGGGGATCTCTTGATCTCATAAATTCCTTCATCTTATTTTTTCACACGTTGTATTCCTTTCCATCAAAGTAAGGAGGTTTGGTGTTGCTTTGACTTTGAACCAATCTTGGAGCCAAAACACTAGCCATAGATCTTTAGCTTAGAAGTAATAATACTTCAATAAAATAAGCACACGAGCTATGATACCAATTGAAAGTGCTAGTATGAACACATAGAAATGGGTGAATAGGTGTGAGTAAATTTTCATGGAATATAGTAAAATGTTATGTTTTCAAAATGAGTTTGAAGAGCAATAAACTTTGATGGGTTCAGAGCTTTTTAGTGAACTAATAATACGAAGTTTATACTTGTTCGGCTTAAATCAAGCCTACGTCCACTCTCCCACGCTGACAGCCTACTGGATGGATTTCACTATGTAACAAAAGAGATTACAATTCTACGATCACAACTTCTCAGTGAAGAGTCTTCACTACTCTCTCATAAAGCAATACAAACAACTCTCTCTCTTTTGTGTATAATTATAAGCTTAGTAAATTGCAAGATGAATGGGAAGCTTCAGACTTTGTAATTTTTCTTTCACGCATTACCCATAAATGACTTGAGATGTCTCCTTTAAATAATCCTTCATGACCATTGGTACTTTCCAAAGGAATTCTTCCAATGTACCCGAGAGACAGAATCAATTAAGGAGATCTCGAGCTGATTGAAGATCATGATGAAAGCCCGTTAATCATGTTCGCCCATACAATCAGGATCTTGATTTGCATAAGTAGATACTTTCCAAGTTTACTTGCTCTCCAAAGATTTGACATATCCAAATTGATTCTAATAACGATTGTTAATCGTGTAAGTGATATATCCAACCATAAAGTTGTTTGTGATCCATACTAACCGAAACCTTGAAGAAAATTTCACATATGAGTAAGCCTTCATTCTCTTATCTGGTTTTGTCTAGAAGTCATCGAACTTTGACACTTGAGTTTGGTAGTCATTAGACTTTGATATATGAGTCCAGTGTTTGAGCCTGACTATGTTCAGACTTTGAATATGTTTTGCCAACATCAAATCATTAACAAAGTTTTCTCTAGCAGGTGCAAATTTAGGCAGATGATATTATCTTTGGTTCGCCTAATGAAAATCTATGAAATAAGTTTTCTAGATCTATGTAGGATGAATTTGTGATGACTTTCTGCATGATGGGTGAGTTAACTTTCTTTCCCATGTCTTTATGCTATCTTCTGTTTTGTTTTTATCTCCCCATGTCTTATGATACATCTACCATAGTGACGGAAAAAATAATTAGCAACAGTAAGATTACCATCATCTGAACTATCATCCTGAAGGCGTAATGTACGACGCCTCTTGGCAGGTTCAGTCATGACTGCTTTGCTTTTGTTCTTAAGCTTCTCTGATTGAATCAGAGTTGTCATTATAATAGGCTTTGATTGAGAAGCAACTTCAACAAGAGTCGGCCCTGTACTGACTTGGCCAAATCTTTTAATTGCAAGTCAAAAAGATTTTCTCGGTGTAGACATGGTAACAGTCTATAAGAGTTTCCTTGTTGCTCGAGTGAGAAAGTAGAAAAACTTTAAAGAGAATGCTTGAGAGAAAAATGAAGCTCTAGGGTTTCAAAGTTGAAGATGGAATCTGAAGAGAGAGAGAGTGTGTGTGTGTGTCGAACGATTTTAAGAGAGAGTCCTTTCTAAATTTCAAAAAGAAATAAAAATCGAAAAGTAAAACTTTCTAAAAACGGTTCATGTAATATATGAACAATCAAGCAAAGATTCAGATAATATTTTGACAAGTAATTTAAGTAAGTAATATCTCAGATCACATGTTAGGCAAGCGACATTTTTGGAAATGTTCCTTTTCATGCTTAATCACAAATAAATAAGTACCTGGATATAGATTATCTCAAGAGCGAATGGCGGGAAAATGTCAAGTCTGGAGCCCTTTGAGTTCATACTCTTTGAGTTAGAGACTTTTTACGTCTGAGACTTTGTGTGTCTTAGACCTTGTGAGTCTGCTCATCTCGATCTGAGTCTGAGTTTGAGCTTGCTTCTGATTCAGAATCAGAATGCGCCATCAGGCATATATTTGCATACTCGTCATCACTATCTTCGCACTCTTTTGGATCTTCCTCTTCGTCAATTCTCTCCACTTCATAAGATTGAAGTGTGCCCATAAGTTCATCTATAGAGAGAGGCATACTATTATGTGTTTCTCTAATTGACGTCTTAACGTGATTCCATTCCTTGGACAAACCACATAGTAGTTTGTTGACCTTCATGGGTCTAGAGATAGGTTGACCCTAGTATGCTAGACCGTTACAATTTCAGTAAACCGACTGAATATGTCAAAAATGCTCTCTCTATGTTTTATCTTGAATACTTCATATTGTCCAAGTAAAATGTTGATCTTTGTCCCCTTTACACGGTCAGTTTCTTCATATGTGACATTCAATCTGTCCCATATTTCCTTTGTTGTTTCAAATTAACAAATACAATTACATTCAGTATGTGATAAAGCACCATATAAAGAATAGACAGCCTTCGCATCAAGAGCTTGTCTCCTAATCAGTTCAGTTTGTGGCATTTCCCCAACTTGAACTGCACCTCTTTACTTCCTGAAGTCAATGTGGCTTTAGGATTGATTCCTTTCTCTACCACATCCCATTCTAGAAGATCTTTTGATCTTAGGAATGCCTTCATTTTGTTCTTCTAGACATTGTAATCATACCCGTCAAAGTAAGGAGGTCTGGTGTTGCTCTGTCATTCTATTAAACCTAGAGCCAAAGCATTAGCCATAGATCTATTTGCTTAGAAGTAAAACACTTTAGTAAAACAAGCAACCGTGTTTTGTTACCAATTGAAAAGACTAGTGCGATCACTTAGAGGGGGTGAATAGGTGATTATCAAAATTTATGCGGAAATAAATCACTTAATACGTTCATGTACTTAAAGTGTGATAGTAATAGTAATTATAATCACAAACAGAGAATTAAGGGAAGAGAAATAAACACAAGGTTTATAGTGGTTCGACTTATCTTAAGCCTAACCCACTCTCTCGCACTGACAGCCTATTGGCTGGATTTCACTATGAATCAAAAGAGTTACAATGTAAAGATCAAGGCTTCTCAAAGAGGAGTCTTCTGCTCTCTCTCGAAGCAAGCATGTGTATCACTCTTTTGTTTACAATGTAAGTGCTTAGTGAAAGACGAGGGAAATGATTAGCTTCAACCTTTGGAATTTATCTCTCGTGCATGTTCTTGAAAGACTTGAGGTATCTCCCTTATATACTTTTTCATGCCCACTTTACCGTTGGCACTTTCCAAAGGAATTCTTCCAATCTACCTGTTTGACAGAATCAATCAGGGAGATCTCAAGCAATCAGAAGATCATGTAGAGAGTCCGTTAACCCTGGTCGTCCATACAATTAGGATCTTGATTCTCATAAATGAATACTTACCAAATCTACTCGTCTTGCAAGGATCAATTATATCCATAATAATCTTGATAAAAATAATCAATCCAATTGTCCAACCAACAAGCTGTCAACGATTTATATGATTTAAACTTTTGATTAAGATCATCTTATTCGGATCTGATTAGAATTCCTTATACAGATAGTCAATAGACTATCTTGAGTCTAGCCTCTTCAGGTTCTACCGAGTTTGACTCATTCAGACTCTACGAGTATGATGCCTTCAGACCTTACGAGTTTGACTCCTTCAGACCTTACTTGTTTGACTCCTTCAGACCTTACGAGTCTGACTTCGAGTTTTGTTATCTTCAGACTCTACGAGTCTGACTCCAAGTTTTGTCATCTTCAAAATAACAATTGAGTTTTCTCTAACAAAGACTTCAATTAGAGAAACTCATAGGATCATCCTTCTCTGAGTAGATGAACTAGTAGGCACGCTTCAATCATATGAAGTAGAGCAGATTAATGAGGAAAAAACTCCAAGAGGTAAGAAGTCAATTGCTTGAAAATCTAACGATGATTTTGATGATGTAGATTCAGATGATGACTTGGATGATGACTTGGATGATGACGAGCTAGCGCTTATGATTAAGAAGTTCAGAAAATTTAATAGAAAGGGAAGAAGATACAACTAGAAGAAGCAGAGCACGCAAAATTTCCAAAAGAGACCAACTGAAGACAATAAAACTAGCAACGACGTAATAAGCTTCGGGTGCAAGAAAAGGGGGCATATCATACCTAAATGTCCTTTATTGAAGAAGAAGAAAGAAAGAACTGAGAAATACAAAAAGTCTCTCAAAGCTGAAACCTATAGTGCTACTGAGTGCGAGGAAAGTGAAAAGGAATATGCCAAAATTTGTATGATGGCTCATTCTGACTCAGACTCAAAATTGGAAATATACTCTGATTCAGATTCAGATCAAGAAGCCAAGCTTGGTAACTTAAAAATTCCTGTTAAAGTCTCTAAGTACATATAAGAACTTTGTCTCGATCTCAAAACCTCTCTTAAAAGGATTTCCGAATTGAAAAGATAAAATTCTAGGCTCAAGCAACATGAAATTTTTTGAAAAGAAAAGTTTGAAAATCTAGATAAAAGTTTTGTCAATTTATAAGAAAATTTTGATTCTCTTGCCAAGGAAAATGCTATTCTAAAAGAAGACATTCAAAATGTTGAAAAAGATTTTCAAAAGGATCCAAAAAGCTGAAGAAAATTCTTTCAATACAAAAACCTTACTTTAACAAATCTGGTTTGGGTATGACTGATGAAACTAATCCTTTAATTGATTTCCCAAAGTAAAAGAGAGTTTCAAACAAAGACCTGCAAAGGCATTTTACAAGAATCATTTTCAATTGACTTTTGTAAAACTTGTTGATCGAAGTGCTCTAAAATGTTCAAAGTATAACAGCTCAGAATATTTCGAGAAAGAATGTCTCAAGGTTTGGAGACCGGTTAAGAAGAACTGGGCCAAAACCCTATTTATTGCTAACTCTTTTGGACCCAAAAAAATCTGGGTACTAAAGAAAACTTGAGTTTTTCTTATGATAACAGGTCACTATCAAGAAAAAGATCGAATGGTATTTGGATAGTAGTTGTCTGAGGCATATGATAGGGGATTCAAGCTGCTTCACAAAGCTTGTTAGACTAAATAGAGGAAAAGTTTCTTTTGGAGGAAACAACAAAGGAAGAATTGTAGGATGTGGAACTGTGAACATTGGAAACTTGACCATTAATAATATTTCTTTCGTGGAAGGATTGAATAACAATCTACTCAGTATAAGTCAACTTTGTAACACTAGATTCAAAATAAACTTCGAAGAAGGTATTGTTCTGGAACGAGTCAAGACTTGTCCCAAACTTTCATTGGGTGAAGGCATGGGAACATTTATCTTTTGAATATAAACCCAAAAAGTTATCAATACCTTATATCTATTCAAGACAAAGCAAATCTCTAGCACCGAAAGATTGGTCTTGTTAACATGAAGCAAATTGCCAAGACCGGTAATACTGGCAAGGGAGCTTCATCTTTCTCGCACTAGCAACAAGCATTTCACTTCTTTCTCGCAAAATACCATCTTCAATCTCTCATCGGCGTTGAGCAGAAGGACTTTTGAGCTCTTTCCAGGTACTGTAGCTCGCCTGAGACCAAAACAGTGTAATGGTGCTTGCTAGCGCTCCGGTCATCGGATCGAGCTGAAAATCGTAGGGAAGCTTCCCCCCTCCTCGATCTACAAGCCCTCCGAAAGGCATTCGAAGATGTACCCCCTAGAGAAAGTTATGATGTTTCTTCTGTAGGGTTCTTTGAAGGTGCGAATTTCTGGAAAGGAGTTCAATTTTTGCATCTCCTACGGTTGGAATGGGATGAAATTTGGTGGAGTGACTACTCTCAACCTCCACTCCATTACCTCCAAATACTTCCTTTGGGTAAGCTTTCGTTGATTGTGTATGAGGATTGGAATTTAGGGCTGGTTTTTGGCCGAAACTTTTGGGTCTCCACTGGTCGCCTGCTGTTTCTAGATTCTTCGTGGTCTTTATATGGTGGGAGGCTGTGTTTAATTAGTGGTCTGATTGATGCTTCCATTTCGCTTCGCAATCGACGTTTCTGGTGTGCACAATTATGGGTTTGAATACAGTACTGTAGCTTGAAGACCCGCACTGTAGATTGAAGTTTCCCACGATCGAAGACTTGCACTATTCATTTAAGGCCGATTCTCTGGGTTGGTTTTGAGATGTTTTTCACATCCTGGGATGTCTAATGGCTAGCGTGGCCACGTATGAACATACTGGAGGTGAACCAACGAATATGAACAATGATTTGCAACCGCAATCTGGTCCGTTACTCTCAACTCAGCACCCCGAGCTTGCTAGTGCTGCTGGTCCGAACCAAAAGGCTACTGGAGACATCCCTAGTGATATGGAAGGAACGAGGGGATGTAGTATGAGCAAGAAGGCTCTAAGAAAGGTGTGGGGTGCCCGTGCTCTTGCAAATGATGACGCTGGTGGATCTCGGCCTCCACCTAGTCGACAAGATACCCCAGCTATATAGGGAGATGCGGTTGCTGCTTCTGGTAAACCACTTCCTCTTCATTCCTATGAAGTGGATGATGGAGGCCAGACCTCCTTGGTGAGCAAGGATCTTGGAGATGTAAACCCCTCGGCTTCTTCCAAGGACAAGGCTTTGGAATGCCCTCAAGGCGTTCAACAGAATGTGCCTCCTCAACCGATCATTCAAGGTGGCCAGCCAGCGCATGCATTAGTGGACGTACAAGACGCTCGATCGGGAAAGGAAGCTAGTCTACCACCTTTTCACACATTGAGGAATTGGGGGTAGCGGCTGGCATAGTACGTGGAGCCGCTGGCCTCAACCCCCCTAATCTGAATGCCTCCAAGGTATCACTAGGAGGACCAATGGATGGCAGGGCTAGAAGCAAACAGCCACTAGACGTTGGTATAACCGGCATTGGTATTGATCACAAGGGGACCAATGGTAGACCGTACATGCTTGGTGGTGGTCCGAAAGATGAGCCAAGTCGATCATGGGCAAGCGTGGCAAGGGGCATCACGAAAGGGTATTCTCTTACTCACTTCCCTTCATTGTCTAATGATGATTCTGAAGTAGTGGTCTTCAAGGAGATGATTGAGGCATGCGAACCGAAATGGAAGGAATGCCTAGTCGGGTATTATGTGGGGAAAAATACCCCCTTTAAACTCATGGAGACTATTCTTAAGAAGACATGGGGCGCTCATTTGAGTGAAGTTAGGGCCAACGAGGATGGCTTCTATTTTTTTTCATATTCCGGATGCCGACTTTCGATGGAAAATCCTCGATTGAGGCCATAAAATTGTGGCCAAATCTCCTCTCATCCTACAATAATGGGATTCACACTTGAAGCTTGTGAGGAATCGACATGACACCATTCCTATTTGGGTGAAGTTGTGGAATGTGCCTTATGTGCTTTGGTCACCTTTGAGTATAAGTACCATTGCAAGCAAGGTTGGTAAGCCACTATATGTGGATAGCCAAACCGAGAAAGCTAAGAGACTCTCATTTATCCGTGTATGTATAGAGGTGAGTGCAAAGAAGCCGCTCAAGACCTCTATTCCACTTCGTATGGATGATGAACTTTACTCCGTTAAGGTGGAGTATGAGAAGAAACCTATCGTATGTAATCTTTGTGGTACCTTTGGCCACAAATGTAAAGATCCCAATGAAGAGGCAAGGAAGGAGCCGAGACATGATGTTGTAACTGTGGAGTTTCCACTTGTGGCTGCCGGCGTTGCACCAGTAGCCCCTACGACGGACGGTGTTGTTCCCATGGTAGCCGGAGTCGCCCCAACTCTAGTTTGGCCTACACCTGTAATCGTCAGAGCGGAACCAGACATGGTTCGGTCATCACCCGTGATATCTCCAGGGACTTTGGCTCATAACCAGCCGGATGTATTCTTTGATTAGCTAGATACGATAAATGCTGGAGAGGTAGGAGGTAATGGGGAGGATTGGCAGCAAGCTAAGCCCAAGTGAAAGAAGAAGAAGCCTTCGAAGAAGTTGGCGAGTTATGTGGGAGTCATCCTTTCTATCACTTATCAGGGTGAGACATCCTCCCCTGGTGGGGTCGCACTCCAATCCATGGATTCGGTAGGCTCCTTGGATGGAATTAAGGAATCCTCCTCGGATGGCGATGGTAGCTCGGCTGAGGCGACCGGTGATGAGGTGTCCATGCTAGTGTCTTCTCAATGGCCTATTCGGCTTTCTCCTACAAGGCCCATTCCTAGAGTAAATCCAAAGAGAAAGGGCCGACAAGCCAAACACCGATAACCACCTATCTTTCTTCTCTATCTTGTACATATGATTATAGGAGTATGCAATATTAGAGGATTAGTTGGCTTGGCTAGATAGGCCGAGGTTCGGCATTTTGCTTTAAGTAACAACCTTTGTTGCATTGGTGTTTTGGAGACTAAGGCATCTGAAGCTATTTTTGTGGAGTTATCTACAAAGCTTCTCCACATATGGTCCTGGTGTGCTAATTATGAATTCTCCCAACATGGGAAGATTTGGGTAGGTTGGGACCCGAGAATAGTGACTTTTCAAGTTATTGTCAAATCTGAACAAGCTATTCACAGTCAGATTAGCGAGTTAGCATCCAATACCTCTTTTCCCTTTTCTTTTGTCTACACAACTCACTCTTTTGTTTCGAGGCGGCCATTATGGAATGATCTTATACAGAGGGATGGATTGAACATTAATATGCCATGGTTGGTAGTTGGGGACTTCAATGCCATTCGATACACATCAGATAGGATTGGAGGTTCTCAGTCCTGGATTCCTGCTTTTGATGACTTGCATAATTGTTTGGTGGAGGCGGAATTGGATGATTTGAGATATACTGGCTTTAGATATACATGGGCTACATCTCAAGGAGCTAACCGGAAACAGAGGAAGATTGACAGAGTCTTGGTGAACACTTGTTGGAGCACGATATTCTCATTTTCAGAGGCGAGGTTCCTTACATCAGGTATTTCTGATCACTCTTCAATGTTAATGCGTATTATGCCATCCATCCACGCTCGGAGAGCTTTTAAAATTTCCAATTATTAGATGTCGTATCCGGAGTTCATGAGGATTGTTGCCCAAGTTTGGGGGAGATATGTTGATAGCACACCCATGTTTCAACTTTGTACTAAGCTGCGCATGCTAAAGGACAAATTGAAGCAATTTAATAGGGACATATTCTCTGATATCTCCAATTGTACATGAGCAGTTGGACAAAGATTATCAGGGATTCAGGACTCATTATTGCAAGACCCATTTAATCTCCGCCTAGCCTAAGAGAAGAAGGATGCTATGGAGGCTTTCTCTAGTCTTTGACTGTAGGAGGAGGCTTTTTATAGGCAAAAATCACTAATAAGATGGCTGAAGAAGGGCGATATGAACACCAAATTTTTCCACCAGTTTGTGAAGAATAGACAGCTTTTTAATAGAATAGGCTCACTGGTGGATAGTTCAGGATACATGGCGTCTTCTCCAGTGGAAGTCAAGAGGGTTTTTGTCTCATATTACGAAGACTTATTCACCTCTCCTATCAAGCGAGTGCTACGATCGGTCCAGGATATTCAGACAATCCTCAAGCATACACTAGATGATGACCAAGTACGACACCTTTCTATGCCTTTTACCGACTTAGAGATCTGTAATACCCTTTTCTCACTAGCCTCGTGGAAAGCCCCGGGCCCAGACGGGTTTACTGCGGAATTCTTTAAGGGGTCTTGGGAGATACTAGGCCCGCTAGTGATTCTTGAAGCAAGTACACCGGTGACGTATATAAACATGAAATCAAGGTTGATCGATTCAGCTGTCAAAGATTTTCTAGAGTCTGCAAATATGCTTCGTCAATTGAATATCACCATTATAGCGTTGATTCCTAAGATTCCTAATGCATCATCGGTGATTGATTACCGTCCAATTGCATGTTGCAACACTGTATATAAATGCATCACCAAGTTGATAGCTAATCGGGTGGCTTCAATCCTTCCTTCGATCATTGGTTCCTCACAATGCCTTCGTTACGGGCAGACGTATAAGTGATAATATCATGCTAGCTCAGGAGCTATTTTGTGATTTTCATCATACCCCATATTTACCCAAGTGTGCAATGAAGGTGATTTCAAGAAGGCATATGACATTGTTGATTGGGATTTTTTGGAATTTACGTTATATGCTTTTGGTTTTCTGGCTCATATTATTATGTTGATCATGGCTTGTGTACGCACGCCCAAGTTCTCCATGTCGATCAGTGGGGAATTACAGGGTTTCTTTGCCAGTACTAGGGGCTTGAGACAGGGGGATCTAATCTCACCATATCTATTCACTTTGATTATGGAGGTCTTCTTAAGCATTTTCGACAACCAGACATCTCAATCGGGCTTTAAGTATTATTGGAGATGCAAATCTCCGAAGCTAACCCATTTGTTCTTCGTTGATGATGTGCTTTTGTTTAGCGAAGCAAACGAGGTATCCATTACTCTAATGAAGTCAGCTTTATCTAGATTTGCAGAGTGGTCGGGCTTGAAACCGAATTATGACAAGAGTGAGGTCTTCTTTTCGGGGGGATCAGCGAAATTACGGGCAACTATTACTGATGTCCTTGGTTTCAGGACCGGATCATTACCATTTCAATATTTGGGGGTCCTGGTTGTGGCGAGAAGGCTAGGGAAGGCAGATTGTGTTTCCCTGGTCAATAGAATCACGAAGAGAGCCCAAGGCTGAACTCAACAATTCCTCTCATTTGCGGGACGTTTACAGCTAATCAGGTCAGTTCTCTATGCTATTCAGGTCTACTGGTCTAGTTTATTTATCTTGCCTAGCTTTGTCATAGACAAGATCGAGCGTATACTTCGACAATTTCTATGGAAAGGCCCGGAGTTACGATCGGGTGGCGCCAAGGTATCCTGAAAGGATGTTTGCCTCCCTAAGGAGGAAGGGGGTCTCGGCATTCGGAGGCTTAGAGAAAGAAATAAGACAGCCATGTTAAAGCATATTTGGATCCAATTCACGGACAAGGAATCCTTATGGTGTAGGTGGATACATTCTACCTTCTTGAAGAGGCAGAGTTTCTAGGTGGCTAGGAATCCGACCCTTTGCTCATGGGCATGGAGGAGGATCTTACAGCTTGGAAAAAGAGTATCGTCACCTCTTTCGTTGGCGTATTGGTGATGGTAGATTTATATCATTATGGTCTGATCATTGGTACACCCGGGGACCCCTAGACAGGTTATTCTCCAACAGAGATATATACAGATCGGGCTTCTCTAGAGAGGCCAAGGTGAAGGATCTCATCGTGAGCCAAGGTTAGCATTCTCTCCTTATCCAGAGATCAGTTAATTGGGGAGATAGTCTTCCTATATTGAGCAGTGAGCCAGATTCCTTTCTATGGATGTGAGATACATCTAGTACGTTCTCGGTGGCTTCGGCATGAAGGTGTTTACGACCCTCCGAACAGATAGTTCCATGGCATTCGTTTGTCTGGAATAGTTTGATTATCCCCCGGCATCAGTTCCATATGTGGATTATGATGAGGAATCGGTTACCCACTCAGGAACTTTTGCTATCCCATGGTAGAATTGAGTATTCTAATTGTGTATTTTGCAACACTAGACCGGATTCTCTAGATCACCTTTATTTTGGATGTTCTGTTACATCACAACTTGCATCATTTTGGGTGGGGAATTGTACTCTATCCTGGAGGAGTGGTTTCATGAGCTAAGATGATGGAATGGGCGATTCATCATATTTCTGGAAATAGCTTTTACCAGTCCATAGCCAGATTTGCATTGGGAGCCTTGTGCCATATTATCGAGAAGGCATGGAATGATGCTTTGTTCCGCAATAGTGCTATATTCGTTCCTGCTATGAAGTTAAAGCTAATCAGGATGGCTAAAGATAAAGCGAGGACGTTCCAACACATAATGGACTCTCCCGGGAATAGAAGAACGCAGCAGAATTGGGGTATCGATGCCGCCATTTTTTCTTGAGTTTTTCTATTAGATAATTGCTTTAGAATGTTTGGCCATTGTTTAGGCTTTTGATTATGGTGGCTGATTTGTTGGCCTTTGGTTATTGTATTCATAGTTATATCCCGGTTCCCTTACACTTACATTGATTTGCAATGTTAAGTGTAAGTTTTGAGGAACCGAGAACTAATGGATTGTACATATTGCATAGTTAAAGATCAATACAATTACTTACCTTACCCAAAAAAAATTGCCAAGATTTCTTCTAAGAAGCTTGTTCGTGGTCTTCCCAACCTGGCATATCAAAAGTTTGAATTATGCACTCCATGTGTTTTGAGAAAACATGTTAGAAGTACTTTTAAATTGGTACATCAAGTCTCTGCTAATCGAGCTATGCAGCTTCTGCATATGGTCCTTTTTGGACCAACCAAAATTTGAAGTATTAGTGGAAAGAACTATTATTTAGTTATTGTGGATGATTACTCTCGCTTCACTTGGGTATACTTTATGGTAAATAAGTTTGAAGCTTTCTCATATTTCAAGCATTCAAACTGACCATGGAGATGAGTTTGAGAATCGGGACTTTGCGAGGTTTTGTGATGAATTTGGTTTTCAGCATGTTTTCTCTTCTCCATATACTTTAGAACAAAATGGGGTCGTGGAAAAGAAAAGTATATCCTTGCCAGAGATGCCCAAAACCCTCTTAATTGAGAGTAAATTTCCTCTCGATTTTGGGTAGAAGCAATTTCCACAGCTTGCTACATTATCAATAGATTGCTCTTGAGGCCTATCTTAGAGAAAACTCTATATGAAGTGTACAAAGGAAATAAACCAAAAATTTATTACTTTCATGTCTTTGGATGTAAATGTTTCGTTTTGAAGAATGCAAATGATCGAGCTGGAAAATTTGAAGAAAAATCATACGAATGAATCTTTCTAGGCTACTAAACCTCAATCAAGTTGTACCGAGTCTTCAACAAAAAGACTCAATCTGTAGAAAAATCTATGAACGTCAAGTTTCAAGATTATGTATAAAATCAATCAGATCAAACTCAACTTGTAAAGTCTGAACCTATTCCAAGCTTAACAAAGTCTGCTTCCCCTAAAGAGTTTCAGACTTTTGGAGATCAGTAACAAGCAGATCCAGAAGATTCAACCAATGCAAAGGATCGATAGACTTCCAACTGGAAGCACAACTCAAGTCATTCCACAGAGCTCATCATCGGCAACATTGATGAAGGAATTCACACCAAATCCAAAAGGCGAGAAGAATCTAGTGTTCTAGCATTTGTTTCTGAGATTGAACCAAAAAGTGTAGACAAAGCACTGTCTAATGAAAGCTGGATCGAAGCTATGCAAGAAAAACTCAGACAATTGGCCATCAATGATGTTTAGGAGCTATTCCAAAATCTAAAGGAAAATCTATAACGGGACAAAATAGGTCTTCAGGAACAAGATGAACGAGGAAGGAAAAGTAGTCAGGAACAAAGCAAGACTCGTGGCCAAAGGATATATGCAATAGGAAAGGATAGACTATGACAAGACCTATCCACTAGTAGCGAAGTTGGAAGCAATTAGATTATCGCTTGCATTTGCTTGTTATAAAAATTTCAGGTTATTCCAAATGGACATCAAAAGTGCATTCCTCAATGGATTCATTCAAGAAGAAATCTTTGTGGAACAACCACTAGGATTTGAAAATCCAAGAAAGCCAAACTTAGTCTACAGATTGAAAAAGGCCTTGTATGGGCTAAAGCAAGTACCTCGAGCTTGGTATGAAAGGTTGAGTAAGTTTTTAATTCAAAACGGTTTTGAAAAAGAAAAAGTAGATATTACTTTGTTCATTAAGATGGAAGGACAAGAGTTTATATTGGTACAAATTTATGTAGATGATATTATCTTTGGTTTACCTAATAAAAATCTCTACAATAAGTTTTCTAGATCTATACAAAATGAATTCGAGATGAGCATGATGGATGGGTTAACTTTCTTTCTGGCATTGTAAGTCAAACAATCAAATATAGGTATATTCATTTATCAAGAAAAATATGCAAAATATCTCATGAAGAAGTTTGGATTGGATAATCGCAAGAAAATACAAACACTTATGTCAAGTACTTCGAAGCGGATAAGGATGAAAAAGGGAAGAAAATAGACCAGAAACTTTACATAAGCATGATTGGTTCTCTTCTTCACCTTATTGCATCTAGACCTGACATCTTGTTTAGTGTTTGCCTATGTGCTAGATTTCAGTCTGATCCTAGATATTTAAGTGATGTAAAATGCATCATTCAATATATTGCGACTTATCCAAAGCTTCAGTCTGTGGTATCCAAAAGAAAGAGACTTTACTCTTCTTGGAAATTCAGACGTAGACTTAGCCAGTTATAGAATTGACAGGAAAAGTACATAAGGCACTTGTCAACTGCTGGGAAATAGGCTAATATCTAGGTTCTCAAGAAAGAGAATATTGTAGCTCTATCAACAACAGAAGCAAATGAGGCACCTGGGAGCTGTTGTTCTCAAACTCTATGGATAAGACAACAACAAAGAGATTTTGGGATAGAAGAATCGTGCATCGAGATCAAGTGTGGCGATGCTAGTGATATAGATCTCATCAAGAACCCAATTCTTCATTCAAGAGCAAAGCATATAGAAATCCGACATCACTTTATAAGTGACCAAAGAATATCTTCAATTCATAGCAATTCATCACCCAATTATTGATTCAAAGAATCAACTGGCAGATATCTTCACAAAGCCTCTGGAGGAAAACCTATTTGAATCTATTCATAGCAAGCTAAATATTATATCTCCCAAGCTTCAAAGTCCGGAGTTGGCTAAACTTAGAATCTCCAGACTCAAAGTCATCAGACTTTGAGAATCTCCAAACTCAAAGTCACCAGGCTTAGAATCTTCAAACTCAGACTTTCCAGAAGCTACTTAAGGTGCAATATATCTCGAATCCAGGTATTTGTATTTTTATGAAAATGTATGATTGTTTGAATATATCTTGAACCGTTGTTTGCCTAATTTATTATTGGAAATTATTATTTCGTGACAATTTTTCGGAGGTAGTTTCCTTTTCAAAATTGAAAAGATATATTCTTACTCCCCTTAAAAACAATATATGCTTTCTTCCAAGCACACCATTTCAAAACCCTATTATCCCAACTCCTTCCTCGACTTTTTCTCTCAAGATATCTCTACAAGTTTTCATCTTTTGAACTTAACTATGAAATTCTTCTAGCCTGGACGCATGTCTCGCCAGAGGAAATCATCAAGGATTGCTAACATGGGGTCTCGCGATGTACCTAAAGGGCTGACTCACTTTGATCTTACAGAGGTTGACTCTCCACAGACATCTTATCAACGAAGTCCGAAGGTTGCTTTGCATAATCTTTCTTATGAACCATCGAAAGAGGCACTTGAACAAGCTGTTGTTCCTCTACGTACATTGACACCCCAAGTTTTGTTTAAACATTATGGTTTTCTAAAGAAGGGTGGTAGTTCAATGATGCTTTTTGATAGTTTTCTTCGAGAGCATGGACATAAGAACGAAATGTTATTTCTAAGGGAGATGGAAAGGTTAGGATAGCGAATAAAGGCTCAGCAGATGAGACTGTTGATCTTAGATATAGTTCTCACAATTAGCTTGAGAGAAAGGATGATAATAAGAAGTTATTTTCAAACTTTCAGCCTAGAAAGGGCATTGCTGCGACATGCCTGGTGAGGGGAAGTCACTGTTTCGTTCCAAAGATCACAGAGTCTACACCCAAATGTCAAACAAAGGGATAATGAACCCTTGATTGGTCGACTTTGAATTTTTAGACTCGATCCAAGTCAATTTGTGGGAAAACCTGGCCTTCCTTCAACTTGAAAAATTTTTCTCTGAGACTCCTACTGCTTATCCTGAATTGACTGCCTATTTCTACTCCAACTTGTCTTTTTTTTTTATATCAGAATATCTTTCAGTTCACTGTGCTTGATAAGAACTACGTGGGGAATGTTGACACATCGACTAACATCATTGGGGTGGAAACGAGTAGTTTCCAACCAATACGTGTCTCTATTGGTGACGCGACAAGATTCCTTGCCAAGGATAGATTACCTGAAGGAGGCATCACTTATTCTAGATTGATCGCCTTTAATATTCTGTTGCACAAAATTTTCATCAAATGTATCAGGCCGAGGGCTGCCTCTAAATCAGATGTCTTCAGCTCCGAAGACAGACTCATGTTTACCATTGCCAATGGAATAAAGTTTTCACATCCTCATACTATTCTGATGCATATGTACAGGACAATTTTGAAGGATAATGGACAATTGCCTTACTCTGCATTAGTCACCAAACTATTTAGACATTTTTAGATTAGGCTTCCAACCTCTTTGTGTTCTCGAACTATCACTCCTATGGTCATAGGATAGAAAATGATTTCAAATATGAGATTGAAAGAACTGAGTAAGGTGATGGAGAGCATGAAGAAGGAATTCCCTAGCCAAACCAAAGCATGGTCTGCTAGAAAGAAGAGGAAAGGCAAGGAGATTATACAAGAGCCAGTAAGAAAAAAGGCCACTTATCCTACAAGATGAAGAGGATGAGGATCATCTTACCATTTTTTCCTTGACATTGCGAATCTTCAAAGTTCTATTGGTTTTGAGCCACCACAAGACAAGGATGAAGGAGCGAGAGGAGAAACATAGCCACAAGAAGAAGAAAGGGAGGAAATAGAGTCCACAGAAGAAGCAAGAGAAGAAAGAGAAGATGTAAGAGAAGAAAAAGGAGAAGCAAGAGAAGAAAGAGAAGAAGTAGGAGAAGAGGCTGCAGGAGATAAGGGTCACAATGACTCCACTGAATCCACATTTGCTATATCCTTATCTAAGGATTCTGAAGCAACTAAGAGTGGACATTTAAGAGAAAGAATAGAAACAGAAGACGTTGTCCATTCTTCACATGTAGGCACACAAATAGGGGGGATCGTGAGACAGGAGTACTTTTTCTCCTCCTGTCGACCTAGAAGAAGTCCATGCCTCTCATCTTCCTGCCACTAACATTGAAGTATCACCTCCAAGTCATGGAGCAAGCAGATGTTCCTTCATCTCTCAATACTCCACAAACTACCTTTGCTGAGGCTAGTGCGCAAATTGAACCTTTTGCTGACTTTCAAATGATGCTAGAGATCCTTATGAAGTTAAAAGCACAGCACAATAGTATGGAGTTTGAGATCAAGCAGCTTCACACTATCTTGCAATCTACCTCAGTTCTATCAATGAGAAGGTACAGTTTCTAAACATTCACGTTCAAACATTAAATCAGCAAATTACACAAACTGCAATGATAGAAGATGTTGAGAAACTGAAAGAGACAATGCAACAATTGAAGCAGACAATACAGTCTATGGGGGTTTTCCAGCTTGTTCGGATTCCAAGACAACATTAATTCTTTCTATCTCTTTTGACCTTTTTGCTGATTACAAAAAGTGGGAGAACGTGGCAGATTTGAACTTTGATTTTGATTTGATTTGAACAGGTTAGAACTAATATTCTGATTTGAATAATTTTGATTATGGATATGGATGAATGCTTATAGTATTTTTCAAGATTAACATGTTTTTTTGTGGTTGCAGAATCAATGATTATCCAGATCCTAAATAACTTATTGTAAGATATCATGTAATGCTAAAGTGTTGTTTTGCAGGTTATAAGTTCTTAAATCTACAAGGAAGATTTTTCACCATAAAAAAGAGGGAGATTGTTAGAGAAAACTTCGTTGATATTTTGAAGTTGACAAAACTTATTCAAAGTCTGAAGACTGTCAAACTCAAACACCAGACTCATATGTCAAAGTCTAAAGACTGTCAGACTCAAACACCAGACTCATATGTCAAAGTGTGAAGATTGCCAAACTCAAACACCAGACTCATATATCAAAATCTGATGACTACCAGACTCAAGTGTCAAAGTCTGATAACTCCCAAACTTAACCAAAGAAGAGAATGAAGGCTGATTCAGATGCGAAATTTTCTTCAAGGTTTCGACTAGTATGGATCACAGACTGCTTTATGGTTGGATATATCACCTAGATTGGTTATCCTTATCGGAATCAATTTGGATACGTCAAATCTTTTAGAAAGCAAGTAAACTTGAAAAGTATATACTTATGGAAACCAAGATCTTGATTGTATGGGCGAACATGATTGATGGGCTTTCATCAGGATCTTTAAACAGTTCGAGATCTCCTTAATTGATTCTATCCAACGGGTAGATTGAAAAAATTCCTTTGGAAAGTGCCAACGGTCATGAAGGCATGAATGAGTATTTAAAGGAGACATCTCAAGTCATTTGGGGGTAGTGTGTGAAAGAAAAGTTCCAAAGTTTGAAGCTTTCTATTCATCTTGCTATTTACTAAGCTCAAAATTATAGACAAAAGAGAGAGAGCTATTTGTATTGCTTCGTGAGAGAGTAGTTAAGCTGTGATAGTAGAATTGTAATCACTTTTGTTACATAGTGAAATCTAACCAGTAGGCTGCCAACATATGTCTTTTCAACAAGACGTTTTTGCACAATTGGATAAGCAAGATAACCACCCAAGTGTTATGCATGGTCACTAGATGGAACTTGCCACTGATTGAGTTCGTGATGGCGATGCCCGATGGTTTCGGATGATCGAAGGTTTCCAAATGCCTTTTCCCGAATCGGATTTGAGGGAGTTGCACACTTCGGTGGATGCCTAGCTTTTTTAGTCGAATTGTATCGTCCTGACAGGGCGAGATGATGCTCATAAGTGTTTCGAAAGACCGGGTCACCATGACTGGGGCTAAGGAGGGCCAAATGTAATGAAATGACCACATGCTTGTCATGTTCATGGGATGTCGAACTACTAAAATTTTGGGTGTGTGTATGGTGATTTTCTTTTGAAGTTCTCATGGCCTTTCTTGATAGGAAAAATGGGTAAAGGTTTATTGATTTCATAAGTGTTTTCCCTATTCTTGAAAAACCTTTACATGCTTGTTACAAGGCTACCTCTTATACGAGGCTTAGAACTTCTACTTAGTGAATCTATCTCATTCATGATTACTTAACATTTTCAAGTTCATGGAATGGATAGCCATAGAGTCCAATTTGGGGTTCCTCTTGGTATTACCGCCGAGGTGGAAACGGCAACCGACGATTACCTCCTTGTGACCTTCAAGAAGCACACATCGACGGTGTGGGTGGATGAGGCTTACGGGATTGCCATCCTTCATCAATACGTTGCTTGGTACGTAAAGTTTGACAACCATATGGTCGGGCCCTACCATGGCGACGCCATCCCACCGTCAGTGCTGGAGGTCAAGACGGAAGTGATCATCATAATCTCAGACTCTGATATCGACAACAAAGAGGAGCAAGATCTGGAAGAGGAATCGAATGATTGAGGACAACATTCCACGACCCCCACCACTTTTTGGTTTAGCTCTTAGGTTAGAGGAGTTAAGTTTAGCCAACCTCTGCTTTTGGAAGTAAATCATGATTAGCGCTTACTAATGGGTTGCTTATGTGAATATTGTAATCATGTGTTAAAGGGCCGTGTATTATGTTGCTCTTTTAATATTGTTAGAGAAAGATCTATCGATAATTTTGAAGATGACAAAACTCTATACAAAGCTCTGTGTCGAGAGGACAAAACTCTGTGATTTGACTTGAAGTCAAGTGTTTAGTCACGACCAGATCTTTATCATCTAGAGAGTTGGCAGATCTTTATGATCTAGAAGGGACTATATCTTTATCATCTGGAGAGATGTCAGACTTGTATAGTCTTGAGGTATTCAGATATTTAACATCTGAAGGTTCTCAGATCTTTAACATCTGAAGATAGTCAGATCTTTAAAGATCTGAAGGTATCAGACAGATTTGGTAAAATCTAAGTAGTTGGAATTATGACGACTGTTTGAACAAGAGGATATTCTTACAACTCTGTTGCTCGTGAATTTCAGATAGCATATATGTGGATCAACAAGATTGATTACTTCCAAGAATATGAAGTTTATTATTGGCATATTGGATTCTCTGAAGATCGGGTAAATGTGGCAAGTATTCACTTATGGAAACCAATATCCTGATTGTATGGGCGACCAGGATTGGCAGACACTTGACACTATTTGAAAATTGCTTGATATATTCCTGATTCTGTCCAACGGGTTGATTGGAAGAATTCCTTTGGAAAGTGCCAACGGTCGTATTGGCATGAAGGAGTATTTAAGGGAGATATTTCAAGCTGTTCGAAATGGATATACGAGATTGACAAGAGTTAAATTCATAAGTTTAGAACTGTCCATTTACTGTGCGCCTATTGTAAACAAAAGAGTTTTACATATACGTGTTGTGAGAGCATAAGACTTCGTGAAATCTTAGAACTGATTTGTAACTCTTTTGATTCATAGTAGAATCCAGCCGATAGTCTGTCAGCCCGAGAGAGTGGACGTAGGCTTAAGCTAAGCCGAACCACTATAAACCTTATGTCTCGATCTTCTCTCTTAACTCTCTATTTGTGTTTATAGTTCTTCATATATCACTCGTATATCACGCTTCACACACTGTGTTTTACATACTTCCGCAAAAGATTTTAAAATCACCTATTCACCCCCCTCTAGGTGATCACACTAGATCTTTCAATTGGTTTCAGAGCCTCGTGCTTGTTTTTGAAGTGTTTTACTTCTAAGCTAAAGATCTATGTCTAGTGTGTTTGTACCGGGAGTGATGGAAGGACAGCACTTTGCCAGAGCACCTTACTTTGATGGAAAGGACTACAACATCTGGAAAAATAAAATGAGAGCATTTCTAAGATCAAAAGATCCACTGGAATGTGATGTTGTTGAAAGAAGAGTAAATCCAAAATCTACAACAAATTCAAAGAGAAATGTTGTAGAAGCTGGAGAGATGAGTCAAGCTGAACTCATGAGAAGACAACACATTTATGCTAAAGCTAATTATTCTTTACTGTGCTTTGTCTCCTACAGAAGATAATCGTATCTCTTCTTGTTCAACAGCTAAATAAATATGGGAAAGGTTGAACATTTTTGAAGGAACTGATTGAGTCAAGGAGACAAGAATCAACATTCTACTTGGTCAATACGAAGCCTTCAAAGTGAAACCTGGAGAAAGCATCTCTGATTTGTTCAGTCGCTTCACAGAGATTGTCAATGGTCTCGCATATTAAGATCAAATTATTTCTAGACCAATGAAAGTGAGCAAGTTACTTCGTGGACTCTCAAGTGAATGGGACCAAGTGAAAGTCACTATCAGAGAGACACAGAGGATTCAACCTCTATCTGTTGATGAGCTGATTGGAACTCTCCAATCTTACGAAGTGGAAAGATCTGATGAACAATCGGACTTGAAAGGTAAGAAATCTATAGCTTTAAAATCTAATGAAGAAATTCATGTTGCAGGATCAAATGAGACTTTGGATGATGAAAAGATGGCTCTTTTAATGAAGAAGTTCAAGAAATTGAACAACAGAGGAAGAAGATTCAATGGTTCGGTCTGATTATTGGCAATTACATCCACGGGGACAGGCAGCAGTAAATAATCAATTACAATCAAAGAATTAAAGTTTACAATCACTCACATGCTCGAGTGCTTACCACACCTATATTAAACCCAAACCCAAACCCAAAGCATTTAGATTTAAAATTTACAGCACAAAATCACCGTGTCTTCAAGCCTCAAAAGCAAAGACTTTTTATATGGCACGGATAAAGAACGGTGTCAATCTTTTTTCTGTTTATAAGTTGGCTCTTCTTCATGAGTGGCTCTTTCTTCAAGTACTGGATCTAGAATAGGAAATATCTTTTTAGATAAGCTTCTTCAACTAAAAAGCCATTCAATTAGGAAATCTATTCAAAATATGAAAGCTGCTTGAATCAAATAACTTTCTTTTCTTGACTCAAACTCGAGAAGCAATTTTCACAAGTCACAATTATAATTGAAAGCAAAATCTTCATTATTTGATGAAAATTCATCTCATCTACCAATCAAAATTATGAAACTTCCTCTTGGCTAAAAAGAGAATAATTGTCATAACCTCCCCGAACGATGCACTACCTAGGAATTGGCTAATAAAATATTAGGACTAATCTCGAGCTCTTCGAAGGTTATACCAATTCGCAACTTAGGATTTAAGTTGTTAGCATGCGAATAATTTTTAACTAGAAGTTGCCAATAATATTCCTATGTAAAGTATTAAAAGAAATATTATCATTTTTCAAATCATTAAAAGTGACTCTATAAGTAAGGTGTTCAATAATGAGATTAAAAATGTCTTTCTTTAAAGCATATAATTTTTTGAAGTTTTTTGGGATTCCTTAAACATTCCCATAAAAAAATGCATATAGCTCTTCATAAGTTAGTTTAGAATTATTGACGTCATTTTTTATTTCATGGTCAGAGTCCACCATTAGGAAAGATTTGCCTCGTCCTCATCACTGCATTAGCATTCAGTGTCACTCTATGTTCTCTTAGTGCTTGTATCTTTCTTTCACATTTTTTTTTTTGAGATGGGCAATCTAGTTTTATGTGACCCGGTTTCTTACATTCATAATAGATGATATCCTTACCTTTGACCTCTTCTTTGCTTTTGAGTTGCTTTTTATCCTCTGAGAACTTCCTTGCCTTTTTCCTTCGAGGTTTCCTCATTTTCTTGTGAAGCTCTTGAATCTTCAAGTCAATAGTGCCATACATCATCTCTAACTTATGATGATGTTTGTTCACTTGTATTATCAAGGTTAGATTTAAATAATATAACTTTATAACTTTTTGAGTTGCTTTCCTTATTCATTCTGCTTCATAGGACATCAATGTTCCTAGAGCTCATCCATTATGATCGGTTGCATTCTCATTGTTTCTCACACCGATGTCTTCACATTGCTCAACTCCTCTAGCAATGCTCTCAATAACTTATTCATCTTTTCTCCATCAATGATTATCTGTCCGAGCCATTCACTATCTCAGTGAATCTTGTGAACATTTGTATCACTATTTCATTAGGTTTCATTTTGAAGAGCTCATAATTTCTTAGAAGAATGTTCACCTTTGTCTCTTTCACATTGTTGATTTCTTCAAAAGTCACTGGGAGTCGATCCCATATTTCCTTGGTTGTGACATAAGATGAAATTCTATTAAATTCAAATGGGGACATGGCATAATAAAGAAGATGTTTTGCGTTAGCATTGTGAGCAGCTCTTCTTTGAGGTTCTTGTGCTTTTTGTCAAGCAAAAGCTTGAGGAGCTTGGGTAGGTGTGGTTCGACCATTTTCAATCATTTCCCACATGGCAAGGTCCATTGCCTAAATGTACAATTGCATCTTTGCTTCCGATAACTATAATTGAGTAAGGTGGTTTGTTTGGAGCTTGCGCTTCACTCTTAAAGAAGCTACCAAAGTTAGTCATAAAAGAAGATATTTATGTTCAAAAGAAACACGCTTCAAATAACAAGGAATATAGCTCCAATACCAATTGCTAAGGCTAATAATACAACCTAGAGGGGGATAAATAGGTTATACCAAAAGACTTTTAACATTTTTACAAAAATTGGCAATTACTATGCAAAGATTAGGCCAAGTAGATGTAGCAAATATCGTTAACATGTTGTATACTCAATATGATCCAAAGTGATTGAAAAAAGAGCACAAAAAAATATATAGCGGTTTAATTTTATCATTAAGTCTATGTCCCAATCCACGCTAACAGCCAAAAATCGAGCTACATTACACTCGTAGTTTGAAAAAGCAAATTATAACCAGCAAACACCAATTCTATTAGATGATAGATCCCACTATTCTGAATCAGGTGTTACTATCTCTCGTGTACACTTAATCTTACGCATAATTACAAAATCAGCAAGAACTCTATAGTGAAGATGTAAGAGAATGAAACACTCTTTGCTAAGAATACAACTTCAACATATTTATGGATTTCTATATTCGCGTGCCTAACATATGGCCTTCAAGATCCTCTCTATATACATAAGCATCTTCCATGTTTCTATTAAAGATATCTCAAAGAAGCGAGTAGCCATTAGAGATCTATTGGTGTTGCCATCCAAAGCCAAAACCGCCCATACAATCTTTTATCCTGAACGTTTGCAGGCTTTCCAAATATAGGCTGTACTATTATCCCATTGCTAGTTGCTCTGGTAAGTCTGTTAGAAATCTTCTTTCCATTACTCTTAACATTTTCCGGTTCTTCTATGTGTACATCCGATCGACAACAGCTACGTTCTCAAATGGTCGTTGCTCTAACATCACTAGTGACACGATCTCTCTACCTTAGACAAAAACGTTGTTATAAGCTGACCTTTAAGTTCGTTTGGTACTGTTTGCAGACAAAACAGATTCGTCATCCTTTTACTTCCTGGATAACGGTTCTATCTTTAATCTAGTGTCACAAACATCTGCAAATATTATATTAAACAATATACTAATGATAGTTTTGCGATTATCAAAATTTGCTTCATATGTTTCTCCAACAATTTTCTCACCTTCTCTATTAGATAAACTCAACAATAATGTCCTATCGAAGTCTCCACAACATTTGAGCATGATCTAATGATTAACAATTGCGTTCTCGTCAATTTTGTTAAACTCACTACGGCAATATCCAACTGCCAAGTGTCCTCTTTTTTATTTTTTTTCTAATCCCCCCCCCCTCTCTGTGGACGGCCGAAGGGGTCTATTTATAGGCTTCGAAGGTCGACTTGAATTAGAACTGGAGATAACTCGATGAGAGTTTGAATGAATCGGTTATTATCTCCTAATCGTACAGAAGTCAAGTGTCCGGGAGAGATTAAACCGGATTCGGAATGGACGGAGGATAACAGAGCTAAGTTGGCCGGCGATGTGAAGTGCATACAAGAGTTCCAATGGATCTAACAGCGCGCACAAATGAAGAAAGGTGGTCGTTCTTTGGATTAAGAGATAAACCTTCGACTATGTAACCGACGACATCCCGTCCAAAGGGTTGATTGTGAAGTTTTTAATCCTATGGTGGCCAGCTATGGATCACATGCGTGCCAGTTCGGCGTAATGTCGTGGGGAGATCATGTGATCATAGCATGTGCAAGGCTTGTGACCAAGGTATGTGCATGGCAGATGTGACTATGAGAGAAGGGTTAGTGTGGCCCTGAATGACTTGCCACGCGGATGCCCAGAATTATGCCATGTCATCCAATGTGCTTTCAACTTATCAGCTGTGTCCATATCTTGTCTGATCCCCACAATCTTGGAGTTTTCGCTGAAGCTGTTGTCCAGTACCCCAGAAATTCCACATACATGGAAAGCATGTTCTCTACTTCGTCGAGCTAGTTTCAAGCTTTCATATTGTCGAATATTTGATTTTGGACCCGCCTCACCTTTCGCGTTCGTGTTCAAGCTCTAAGAGCGTTAGAATTTCAAGTTTGAAGCTGATCTCTTAAGTTCAAATTCCAGGAATGTTGGAATGTCTCATTTTGAGCTTTATCTCTTCATCTCTTCATTTGATCTCTTAAGTTCAAATTCTCCGTCATTGAGCTTTAATGAGTTGATCATTAGCTCCTTGTAAGATGTGTTAGTCCTAACAATCGCAAAAACTGCAATGTGAACTTAGATAGCTAAACATGCAACGGCTATATTTTTGTTTAAAGGTCGAGTTTGAATCCTAATTTTATTATGCAATGAATGACTAATAAAATAATCAAAATTTACTGGTCAATAGCCTCTACAAGTTGTCAAGTCTATATTAGGTCTCACACAACATATGATCTATCAAAATAATAGCGACAAGTTGCATCTTGATTATTTGAATGTCCCAGAAACTTCTGACTTCAACTTCGATGTAGCAGCACATATCTTCGGGGTTTTGATTCTCCACACTACATCAAGCATACATTGCTTCCGCGTGTATTTCCTTCCTTTTGATATAATAATTAAATTCATACAACCTGTAGAGCTTTCATCCCTTGCAAATCGATTTTTGTATGTCCTCATCATATAGTTAAATGAGGACAATTGTCGAAAAAATTCATAAACATTTTGCAACTTTGCCGATTCAGTTCTATACCTTTTGCTTTTTTTTTTTTTGCCAATTCGGTCTTAAACCTTTTGAAACTTTGCCTGACAACTTTTCGCCGAAAAAAGCCTACGTGGACGTGATGTGGCCCAATTGGTTGGTTGCCGGCAATGATGTGGACAACACGACATAGTTTTGACAATTTGCCTCAAATTTTGCCCCAAGCGAACCTTAGCTTGCTTTGCTGCCCCAAAACCGAACTCTAGCTTGCTTTTGCCCCAAATTCGTGCTTGCTCCAAATTGAAGAACCCAATTCGAGCCCTAGCTAATTAAAGAAGAGAAGAAGAAGGAGAATCAAGAAGAAGGGGAACCGAGAAGAAGGAGAAGAGAACATAGCGGAAGAAGAATCGAGGAACTGAGAATTTGAAGAACCCTACTCCTAAAGCTCAAGAACCCTAGCTAAATCAACTTGGCCAACTCCTAAATCTTGAGCGATTTTCAGCTTCAATTCTTCATCCGGTTCTAGGGTTCTTCGATTCATTCGGTTCTTCGACTTGCATTCTTGGAACTAGCATGCGTGAGTTCTTGTGTCTTTCATCTTCAAACTAGCATGCATGAGTCCTCCTTCTCAGCTAGGCTAGGCGTGCGTTCTAGTTCGAATTTGGGGCAAAAGCAAGCTAGGGTTTGGTTTTTGGGCAGCAAAGCAAGCTAGGGTTCGTTTGGGGCAAAATTTAGAGCAAATTATCAAAACTACATCGTTTTGTACCACATCACTGCTGGCAACCAACCCATCGGACCACGTCACATCCACGTAGGTTTTTTCCGGCAAAAGTTCGTCAGAAGGACTTAAATGACAATGTTCCAAAAGGTTTAGGTCTAAATCAGCAAAAAAAGAAGGTATAGCATTGAATCGGCAAAGTTGCAAAAAGTTTAGGACTTTTTCAACAATTGTCCCTAGTTTAATGACGTTTTATACGGTGAAAGCGTAGGCATTGATTTTCCTTGCATGAAGAATTACAACTTCAAACTATCAGAAAAGTTTCTCAATCAATCTTAAACCTACTGTACGTGTGTCAATTCTATCATAAACTTTTCAATTTTACCAATTTAGTCATAAACTTTTGCGCAAAATTCCAATGTAGCTTTTTTTTTTCAATTTTCATCGGAAATCATTATCATGGTGCTTTAGACATAGCTAGTTGTTGTACATGGCACACTGCTATGTCAGCAATTTACGGCAAAAATTTGCTAGAATAATTGGATTGGAATTTCATGCGAAGTTGGCAAAATTTTATAATTGAATTGTCATTCATACGGTATGTTTAGTACTAACTGGATAATTTTCCCACAAATAGACGTATCATAACAATGTCTCATCTACTCCCATAAAATGATATATAAGATAAAGTTATAGATTTAATATTCTCAACTTGCCGATTATTTGAATCGTAATCCATCCGTTGAAATTTTTGCTTTTGCTATCGTCAGCAGCATGCGCCGCATGCGTTTCTTGTAAAACCCTTCGAACTGCTTTTCTTTTCTTGTTCTTCATAGTCATATTATTTTATGTGATGTAATTGAGAAGAATGTTAATATGTCTTTGTTAATTTATCATTGCAGGTGGACGAACAATCTTATGGCATACTATGTCATCGTCTAGAAAACATCAGAACTTCCAGAAGTCCCCGCTGCATGTTCGATTTTAATACTACTACAGAAATCTACATAGTCACCAAAGAATTTTAAATTTCCTTCGTCATAGGCTTGGTTTAGGGTTTGACAAACTTACCTACAGTTGCGACCTTCTAGATAGAAGGAGCCAGAAGTATCTAACATGATAGATGGTTTGCATTATAATTTAATTTATTAACCAGTTTCTATATTTATTGAAAATATATATACTTTTCAAAACAAAGCTTACTATTTTTCTTTGCTTTTTCATAAAGTTAAATCTCTTGGGTCTCACTCATGAATCTTCTGGACCATGAAAAATAGAGAGGCATGGCATTAGGAGTCCTACCATCACCGAAATGTTGCAATAGAGGGATCGGACCACACGCATTATTGACAGAATTGGTGGCTCTCAATTCAGTCACACTTGCTTCGTAAAGAAGAGACACGATTATTTTGCGGCTTAAAAGTGAAATAATGACGGTGGAGAATACTCCAATGCCCCCATTTGGTGGGGCTGGTTGAAATAATGATGAGTTGAAACTTTCCAAGATGGATCTACTTGCAATTATAGTGGATAGAGCGATTTGCATTAATTTTTATATATTTTCGAAATATCGCAAGCTTTTCTGAAGTTTTGAGAATGATCAAATCTACTTTTTTGGGATTTTTTTTGGTAATGTACTTTTTTGGGTTTGTTTCTTTATGTTAAATTTAAAAAATTTCTTGGTAATCAACAAGGAGGGAAGGAAAGGAAGATCTCCGCTTATTTTATTCATTTAGCAGAAAAATGAAAAACCAATACACACATGTACGTTTAGACCAAAATACTCTTGTATCTCACTTCTTTATTTCCAGTTTAGATCTTTTAAACTCATTTTCTAATTCTGAAGTAAAGAGGGGAAAAAAAAGGTAAAATTCGCCAAAAGAAGGATGACAAAAAGTAAAAATGAAGAAAGTAATTACCCATTTTCGCTTAAGAAAGTGCACTTGGTAAAATAACTTAATTGTCCTAATAGTACAATACTGAACCTCACATTGCATTCCATGTGAAAAAAATTGAGATTGTTTATTCATTTTCTTTTATTTTCCTGATTTTAAATTGTTTACAGTTACTGCAAAAACAGCAAAATGTTCATCTAATGTCTTCTATGTCTTCTTCCTGGAAACAATTTGTATACTTGTAAGAAGGAAATATCATATCAAGTTTTTTATGACTCCATGGAATAAGAGCTATGATCAATTTCATTCGAAGATGATAATGTTGCACAAGAAATAGATACTAATCATCCACGTGCATGAAAACTACCATTGCTTAAGTGAGGTCTGCGTCTGATTTTTCCTAAAGTTGGATCTAGCAATAGCTATCTGGCACAGCATATGTGCCCTCTTTCGACTGATCAAGACAAGTCGTATTGGATGAAATTGACCATGAGACGGAGGATTGTTTGATTCGATTAATGTATCCCACTCTTCAAGCTTGTTCATCTGTGACAGCATGCTTTACAAATATTCCGTGGCTCAGCTTCTACCAAACCTTTCAAGCACTCCTCGAAACACGTGATTAGCCACCACTCAACACGAGTAAAGATTCGATTCCCTCCCTCTAATCAATCATTCCACCTCCATCATCGATTGGATTAGATCTGTATGGTGTTGGTATCGTCCGCATCACGAGCCATTATCATTATGTGCATGTGAAGAAATCTACTGTCTCGTGTTAGCTCAAGCTCCTAAGCAATAATCAATCACCGATTGCATGCATGAACCGAGCAGCTCTCAATACAAAATTGATCACGCAAGCCAATTATATTATTAAAATCAAACTTTATTTTCAGGCCTTTAATTAGATTTGAGTGACGAATATCTGCATTTTATTTTTGGGGGTCGGCTAAACATCGTTGTCAATATAACTCAACTGTGTCATCTGCTCCACAGAATTGTTGGCAAGAAACTTTTTTTTGAAAAGAACTGCTGATTAGTGACTCGTCATCACATCATAATGCATAGAGGGCCCTTTAGAAATTGCACCCGACCCCCCAACGCCAATGTATGAGTAGGGCCGAACTTAGGCGCAATATAATTATGACATCCACGTCAGCCACCACAAAAAATCCACATCGAAAGGACAAGATTCCACCGAAACCTTGAGATGACATGTTGGCAATCACGCCACGTGTACAGTATCAAGTTTGATTTGGCATGGAGCTTCGATATATCTCATTGATTTCATTAGGAAGCAGTACAAAATTCTTTTTCAGACAGGAAGTACGACAAATAAGAACCAACCAACTACCATCCCAACAACTGAACCGGCCAACCAACCGGCCAGTTGGGAGGTCTTCCTCTAACCTAATGCACGATTCCAAAAATGCATTTCATACAAGTTCCTTTTCCAAACCTACAATTATCAATATTTACACTTCTGGTTCCATATGTTTTTTTTCACATTTTATTGGTTTCCGGCTGTCGGTGTCGACATGCATCACATCAGTGAGCACGCATTCGGGTTTTCGTCGCTAAACATTTGAGGGGGGTTTAAGCGCGGGTCCATGGGGTGCAACCGCTGGTCCATAGGCATCCCATAGCCTTCATTTACATAGTGAGTCGGGTAGCCTGGGTTTGCATACCCTGGATGAGTCGGGTAGCCCGGGTTCGCATAACCCGGATGGTAATTGTACGGCTCCATGGCGTAGCTGTGAGGGTAATTATAGGCGTAATTGTGGGGGTAGTTGTGGTCGGAACTTTGAGTGTACGAGGGTCCTTCTTGCCAATACATCGAAGGTGCCGCAGAGTAACCGGGGTACTGCAGTTTGCTCGCCTCCATCTTCGGGGCCTCGGTGCCACCCCCATCCTCCTTTTTGCTCTCACCCTTGTCCTTTTTCTCGCCACCATCCTTCTTCTTCTCGTCACCACCGGCAGCTTCTTTCTCCTTCTTTTCTCCACCGCCTCCGGCTTCTTTGTTCTTCTTCTCACCGCCGCCTTCTTTCTCCTTCTTTGCAGCTCCGTCGTCCTTCTTTGCCGCCGGCGGTGGCACCACCTCGACGCTCCTCTTAAGCTTATCTTTGAGTTGTGGAGTCAATTCCTTGGGGTCCACCGTCCCGGTTACAGTCACTAGATCCTTGGCTCCGTCAATGCTCACCGCGCTCACCCCTGTTTATGCCAAGTCAGATTGAGTTACAAACCATTCGTTGCCAGGTCAATAATCTTGCCATTTGGCGAAATCTCGGTGAAGCAAGAAAGATCTTTAAAAATGGATTATATTACTTTTGCTGGCCACAAGGTAAGCTTTTTCTCGAAATAAGACAATTCAACTCCCAGGAATGATTTCATTTTGGTGAAAAATGGAGGGCGTCCATTGAAGTTAAAACCTTTTGACTTTAGAATTCAGGGTAGTAATTCAATCTCTGGACGCTTTGAACTAGTCTCTTACCCTTGGTGTTCGAAATGATCTTGTGAATCTTCTTAATGCAACCGTCGCAGTGCGTCCTGATTCTAAATACCACCGTCATCTGAAACCAAAAACAACAAAGAACCACAATAATCAAAAGATTAGCTACGGATCTAACAACCCTCTGACTCAGACCACAATTATAAAACATTAGCCAAAGCCAGCGTAGCCTTAACGTCATCCAATGTTCGCGATTGTTTGGTCAAACAGAAGAACCCTTTCTTTGTAGATTTCTATGTACCTCTTTAGGTTTCTTCTCCTCTGTTTTCTTCTCCTCTGTTTTCTTCTCCGGTTTCTCCTCAGGCTTCTTATCACCACCACCTCCGTCTTTTTTCGGCTGCGGAGAAACAATCTCGACCTTCTTCCTTGTCTTCTCCTCCAATTTCTCTTTGATCTTTGTGGGGTCGACTTTCCCAGTCACCGTTAATTTGTTACCGGCACTGTCGACCTTCACGTCTTCAACGCCTACACAACCACCACAACAACCACCACCATCATCAGTATCACCAACAACAACGCCACAAAAATTCAATTTGGTGGAGTTAAAATGCGATGCGTGTTGGGAAAGAGAGTGACATTTTCTATGCTTGGATTGTTCCACAAGGCATCTTCCTATCGAATCAAAAATATCATTTAAAGAGCCGCTCCGCGTCAACTCAAGAAGCTGAGGTTCTTATCCGAAATGTAAATACCAAGCAAAGGTTCAGCCAAACAGTGGAATCTCTGTAAGGAATTTGATCAAACCCATGGTGACAGAATTCGAAAGGGACCAAGCAATGCAGATCTAGACGTTGCTTATCGACTCGGGAACGAATGACAGGTCAATTAAGGAAAAAAAAAAATAACCTCGAAACTCCTCATCTCTAAAACAATTTGAAAACCAATTCGTCAAAACTGATTCGAAATCGAAGTCTCTGGACAACAATTTCGACATTGTGTCGAACACCTAACGAGGACAATTGGGTGTGAGGAATTCTTTCTGGGTTTCAATCCCCTAGCGCGTACCATGGATTTTTCTGACAGCTCGCCGGACTTTCTTGGCGCAACCGTCGCAGTGCATGTCCATCTTGAGGACGACGGCGGCATTCCCGTCGTCCTTCTTCTCGCCTTCCTTCTTGGCGCCTTCTTTCATCTGCGGTGACAAACCAGATCCAGACATGAGCACGGAAACCTCGAAGAGAAATCACACGGACAAAAAAGAAGACACGAAATCCTAAGACCATATAGCGCGAAAGACCTAGGAAGCACCAACCTCGCCCATTCTATGTCTTTTGTCCTTACTGTCTCTCTCCCCTCGCTAAATCCTAAGAAGCGCGCGGCCTCTTCTTCCGAGCAGTCGAATGGTTTGAAGAGACGAAATGGAGGCAACGAGGGGAATATATAGAGCGCTTGCTCATGCCATGTGATGGTTGGGTCATGAGTCATGCATGTGGGGGATCTATGGCCATGGCGATGGTCATGGTCATGATGGGTGGGGGTTTTATATTGATTTCTATACTCTCTTTTTTATTGAATGGCGATCATGACGTCATCACGCACGACCGGAACCGCAGCAGCGTGAGTCGCCGCCGAGTTGGACTTTGGACTCAATCTGGACTTCGTTTCCCGGTTTTTCTAAAGTGTAACGAGGGTCGCCTATCCATTAAGAAGGGGAAAAGTTTAGTAAAATAAAACAAGAAAACGCGACGCACGTTTTAATAATATTAATGAACTTTCGAGTGACAATTCGAACTTGTAAAAGGACACCCGCGCCTACCATGTAAGTGCTAATTGGTTTGCGGGTCGAACCCGTTGTAAACAATATAATTACATTATATGTTTACCTCGAAGCGTGAAGATCGGGCCTCGATCACCCCGTCATAGAAGTCATGCTTTTGAATGACGTGCCTCGAGATTGCAGCCATATATTGTTTAGACCCATTTCGCGGTTTACATGCGCCTGTGTCCTTTTGTGCATATAAGGATCGTCCGTTTGTTTCTATTTGAATAAGAAAACCTACCTAGTTTGATGTATATAATGTATGATGAAGGTAGCACCTTTGAGTATTTCTATTGATCGATTACGTCATGTGGACCCAAACCGTACATCGAATAAATTCGATTTGTATTATTCGAAGAACGGGAGATCAAGTTCATTTGTTGATTCAGTAGAAGCCAAGAGGCGTTGAATACAATTTCCCAATAAAAAAAGGATAATTAGAGAGCAGGTCCGATGACGCCATAAACTCTCGGGGTTTGTACTTGTACAAATTCAATCTATTTTTCAATACTATTAAGGGGAAGGTATAATACTAGGGCCTGCCGGAATTATGGATCCAAATTAAATAGTCTACCGGCCAAGTACACCTCCTAGCTACCGTTCTTCAGGTTGGACTTGGGATGCTGACCTTGAATCTGTTGTCTTCGGTGTTTGTCATCGCAGTGAGATGGAAAAGGATCAAACCAAGAAAGGCAAAGGTGGTTTACAAGGATTTTAGCCCTGGGGTGAAATTTTTCTGTGGTAAATAAAATTGTTTACTTATTATTCAATTTTTTAAGAAAATATATTATGCATATAACATTTGTAATATTCAAATATTGACCCAAATAAACATTCAAATCATTCGACGGTAGCTTTATAGGATTCTACATATACTGAGCATTAAAATTGCACGTTGTTTTCTTCCTAATATAATAGATATCTTGATTTCACTCTCGCTCAAATCCCAGGCTAGTCAGGAGAGGTATAGTAGATCATTAGGCGACTGCTCATAAAAACTCTATGGTTTGTAATAAATTGTGTATTAATTATGGTTGAAAATTCTAGTGCCCAACTTATGGTACAAATCAATTAGACGGTTTCGTAAGAAATTATCCTATCACAATCTTGTGGACATCTTTCATTCGAAGACGGATCTAACGTGGAAAATTCATTGTTCGCTAACATGTATGCATCTTATCGGGATATTGGATGAAAATTCTAATATTGGAGGAACCGCTTTGGAAGTTTTCAGTGACTTTATCCCTTTTATTAAAACATTACAAGATGATAACATCAGCCATAAGTGCGGGAGCCTGGGAAATCCATATCAAGCGAGAAAAGTTGCAATCAGATACGCAAGTGGAATCCTCCTCAAAGCACAACGCCATATGAGTATATATTATCTAGGCCCATTGCATGGATAATATGGGTATGTCTTTTTGCATACGTAAAGATTTTTCATTTGTTTTCATCTGAATATGATATCTACCTAGTGTGATGTATGAGATATATGACAAAGACGGAGCATCGGAGTATTTTCATTGATCGGTCATGTCGTATATGCTCAAGTTGTATATCTAATTGCTATGGTTTGAACATCCAATGCCTTATATATATATATATATCATTATAATATCAAGCAAGAAGTATGGACAATCAAACCAATATCTCGATCCAGTAGAAGACAAAAGAGTTGAAATTGAATGGGGTCGTCAATGAAGAGAGATATTTAAAAGGCGAGTTTGATTATGCGTACATTCTTGGGATTTGTATTCATATAAATCTGCCTTTTTTCTCTCTTCCATAGAAGTAGATCTTCTCACGAATCCTATTTTAAATGGAAATGTACTATTAAAAGGGTATAATCAATGGGGCCTACCTGAATTCTAGACCCAAATTAATTAGTCCATTTACTCCTCTCACCTACCATTCTTCAGGTTAGACTTATGATGTTGATCTTGAATTTATTGTCATCGCTATTTGTCATCATAGTGAGGATGGAAAAGACATAAACAGAGAAGAGCAATGATGATTTTCAAGGATTTTAGCCCTAGAGGGACAATTTTCTTACTAAACAAAAGTGTTTTCTTTTTATTTAATTTTTTCATAAAGCAAGTTTCCATGTCAGTCATTATTATCAGAAGTTGAGAAAAAATTTCCAAAAAATCTCAACCCATTGTAAACTTTTTTATTTATGTCAACTAAATCATAAACATTTTTCTAGTTTTGCCAATTAAGTTCATTCGGTCAATTTTAGCCAAAGTTTGTTAATGTGGACTCTAATCATCTTACGTGACATAACTGATACTGATTTGGATAATTTTGATAATATCTTAATAATTTTTCCATAATTAATAAAAAATTATTTTATTATTTTTTCCTTCTTTACTTGTTTTCCTTTTTTTTTAAAATTTTTCCCTAGATTAAGTTGATGGCTGATGGAGGTCACTAGCTATTGACCTCAGGCAAGGGTAAACCCTCACCCGATCTAGCAAAGGAGCCATCACTAGCCTAATCGAGAGCAACTCTTGCCTGAGCTGATAGTCAACAACCGCCGCATGCCATTGACGAGGCTTGATGATGGCTAGCAGAGGGAAAAAAGGGAAAAAGAAGAAGCAAAAAAGAAAATAAGAGAAAAGGTATAAAAAAGGTATAAAAGAAGGAATGTAGAAGAAAAAGTAAAAATCTAAAAAATAATTAAAATGTTATAAAAATTATTAATGCCCCACATTGATTGTGCCATATAGAACAATCGGCATTCACATCAGCAATTTCCAGCCCAAATTTTCCAAATAAACTTAAATGGCAAAACTTTGAAAATGTTTTAAACTCAATTAGCACAATTAAAAGATTTAGAACCAAATAGGCAAAATTGCAATAGGTTAAAATTTGTGGACAATTTTCTCTCACAATTTATGAGTGTTATAGTATTTTGACAAGTTTAAACTTTTAATCGACCGACAATAATTTGATAATGTTGTTTGAATAGTTGAGCATCAAATTGCCACTTGTTTCCTAGAACAAACAAGTTTCATGTTTTGCTTTCACCCAAATCCTAGACTATTCACAAGATATATGGCACGTCATTTGGCAATGGTCTTATAAGAACCCTGTGGATTTGTAATGAGTTCTATATAATTAATGGTCCAAAAACTCCAAAGCCAGAGTACTATTATTACTATTTTTTCGCTCTTGAATTGTGACTCAGGGATCAGCCAATATGTGGTGGAACGTTTCGTGAGAAGTCATCTAATCAGAACCGTGTGGAAATCTTCCATAACTCGTTTATCAGCATGGGTTTTGCCTAGCTGGTGCTTGAGATATCCGAGCGTGATGGCTTTTTTATAACAAGATTCGTTGTCGTGACATGTTTGCTCGGCATGTTTGGCTGTCCTCTTCATCTGACTAGGGTTTCTCTAATAAAGGATATAGGATACACTAATGGCGAAAAGCCCGAGTGCTTTCTGTCATTCCACCCGCGAGACGACAACAAGGAATTTCCACGCTACGAATGCCAATTTTTGTTGTCTCTTCTAAATATGTTAAATTGTAGAATTTAGTTTATGAAAGATATATGATGCATTGCGGGGGGAAATTGTATTTACTGAGTATTTCAAATCATCTTTAGATGGTTGAAAAGAGCTTATATCTATGCTTAGTGAAGCGGCCAATTCAAATTCAATATTCCTTGTTAACCATACACTCGCTTGTAGGCTAGTGTGTCGTCTCAAAGCGTGAAAATGACTCGAAAATGCCTAGCCAAACTAGAAATTTTACAATACAGAAAAAATCGCACCACGAGCCCTAAAACTTTGGAACAAAATGCATTTTAGTTCTACACCTTTCAATTGATTTTCTCAAATCCTAAATCTTTACCACAAAGTTCAATCCAGTCATAAATCTTTCAATTGATTCAATTAAATCTCATCCTTTGTCCAAAAAAGAAATGGGATCCTGAAATTATGTTGGAAATTGCAATTTAAGAAAGCTACATGAGCACTTTTTGAATGACACATAAGCAATTTTAGAAACTGTTTATCAAAATAACTTTGTTGCACTTTTTTAAGAAGATTTATAACTAAATTGAATCAATGGAAATATACACGACTCAAGTACATTCCGCACACCAGATTTAAGACTTATTTAGCATTTTTCCAATCAAAATGCTTATATTTTAAAATACAAACAATCTTTCTTTCTCATATACAATGTTCAATTAGGCAAAGTGGTCTCAATACCCTTAAGAGCTTCATCTCACATATAATAGAAGTTGGATTATTTGTATATTTTGAATAACACCGAAGCTGATGATGCTCCTCTTGGCAAATAGAACGGTCCACTTTGTTATCATTTTCGTCGCCGGTTTGCAACATAATGCTCATGTGAGGTCCTAGTCACTAATCATAATCCAAAATAAAGCATTGACAAACATCGATTTACTATTGCATCGACATTGTAAAATAAGGCAGTTATTTTCAATTTCGTGACTTTTTGTTGCTAGAAAAATCCGACCTTATCTGTATGGGAATTTCAAGTTCATTTGATCCGATTGATCTTTTCCTGTTGTTGTATCCAATGCATAAGATATTTTCTCCTTATGATCCCAGGAGGCTTTTTCATCAATCCTATCTTCTCTTCTCACGCGACACGATCAATTATAAAATTTCTCCAATTGCATGATTGCTAATCACATCACAAGTTTGCCAATAGAGCCCGAACAAATGAGAAAACAAGAAGCCTACACGCCGTTGATTGTGGCGACTGTTAGATAGGATAGAAAGTCATTAATGACCAATGAGGATAACCACTTTTGACTTTTTATTGAATGAACCAATACAAAAAAATGAGAAAAGTACTTCGGTGTGAAGCTAGAAGCAAGGTCAAATCTCAAATTGCCTCCACTATAATGGGTCTCAATTCATAAGAGGAGATATGAACTTAATTTCATGGCACTATCGCTAGAAAAGTATTTGGGGTTGGAATCAGTGAATGGACTGGACGATTCCAAGGCCAAATTGGGGACATTGGTCATCAATGAGAAGGTGACATGTTGGGCTCTCATCTTCCTTTGGAAGGAGCTTTTTTTTCTTTCCCTTTTTTGGGTCATTTTTAGCTTCTCAATTCTTGAGGGAAGATAGTATTAATTTGAAGGCACTGTTGCTAGAAAAGTAGACGGGATTGGAATAAATGGAAGGAAGGACAATGTCAAAAGCCAAATTGGAGACGCTAGTCATCCAGAATGTGACATTTGGGCTCTCGTCTTCTTTTGGAAGGAATTTTTTTCCTTTTTATGGTTCCTTTTTGGCTTTTCAATTCATGAAATAAGATAGCAAGTTAGTTTTGATGGCACTATCCAAAGAAAAGAAAATAGGGTTGGAATTAACGGAAGGGCGTAAAATTCAAAGCCAAATTGGAGGCATCGGTCATCAATGAGAAGGTGATTTTTTGGGCTCTCGTTTTCCTTTGGAAGGAAGCTTTTTTCTTTTTCCTTTTGTTGTTCAGTGCCATGGTGGGGGGACCTTGCAAGTGATGGGAGGCTGAGAGAGACATAATATTCCAATGGAAGAAGCCTTCCAAGAAAAGAAGCGACTCATCATCGTTTACGTCCATTAATTGATGAAGTTAGGCAATCTTTAGGCAAGGCCAATGTCAATTATTCATTCTCAGTCAAATGAAGACAATGGAAAATCGCATAAAGAGCTAAGCTGTTTTTTGAAACCGGCGACTTTGTAAGCACATGTTTCATCTCTTACGTGTGAATGTTTTTTATGTCAAAAGAAGGGGATATGAATTGTGCAAACTATATGGAAACACAGAGAAAATTATCTTTATGTATGACGAATGATTGGTGAAAGTTTCACCAGGAAACTAGATTCCAATAGTCATCTCCCGTAGCTCAATCTATTTTATTATTTATAATCTATTATATATATATAGTTAAAAAGGCAGAGCTAGGAGAATGCTCAGTCCTATGTCGCCACAGGACACTACACTTTACCTTAGTGATTGCCACATGGACAAACACATAGCAAAACTTCGCCACATGAATTATATTTGATTGATTAGCATCAGTACAGTGATCTTGTTATTTTCAAACTTCTATCACTTGTTAAATTTAAAAGAAATGTAGATAATGTATCGTTATATACATAATTCATTCATTAAGATTGAAATTAGGTATATATAAAAAAGAAATGCATCATATTACACGAGAAACACTCATAATTTGAAGTATAGCTCTTGTTAATTATGTGAATAAATGTATTATTTATCCATACAAATTAGGAATTCTTTATAATCATTTGAAGGATAACTTACTCCATTATTTCAATAAATTTCACTTAAAATTGGCTAAACTCAACGATACGACGAAGGTGTTCTGAAATTTCATATGATGTTTTGAAGATGACAAAATAATCAAGAGGTACTAATATGTGTCTTTGCATGTATAGAACAACTTCTTTATAAACAAGGCAAATAAAGATGCCTATGGAAAATAGGACATTTATGTAGAGGTGAATAATACAACTTGGATGAGAGATGAATAGGTTCATTAAAAACTTTCACAATTTTTTTGCAAAATATATTAAGTTTTACGCTGATATATGCATGAACAAATGAATAGTATGAGAGGCACGATGCTTTTATCAAACAAATGTAGACAATCTTAAGGAGACAAAAGATATTGCACATGGATATTAAGCTTACATTAACACTCCCAAATCAATAGCTGCTAACAAGACTATAATTCACTAATTATCTCAAGATTGTTTACAAACTGGTGAGTACTACTTCTACCAGAGGCTGATAGATTCCACTATTTATGCACAAGGACTATTTTTCACTTGCACACTTCTCTTGTCACCAATTGCAATAAGTATGAAGAACTAAGTAGAGAGACAATGAGAGTATAACAGAGTAATAGCTACTCAATTGCCGCCAACCCTTTCAGCTTTCTTTAAACTTCTTTTATAGACATTCCATCTCCGATTTAGTTGATGGAGAGTTTTTAGAATAGGCAAAGTGCCATTGGAATTTGATAGAAGCAATCGCTAGATGTAAAGCACCCACAAAGTCTATTTTTTCTTACAAAAGCAAGGTTTCTCCAAATGGAGTTTGTTGCCTCTGTCAATCATCTAATTCTCTAGTTGCTTAAACAATATGGGCAAAAAATGCTCGGAAACATTTTTGGTTCTTCTATCACGAGTTCCAGATATAGTCAACGGCTACCTTCCTTTTATTCTATGTTCAAATCTAATGAAAAATAGCCAAAGTCTTCTTAATCAATTGATAGATGCCCAATCAATGGTTGCTACTTAGTTGGTAAGAGGACATGCATATATCAGTGACCTAATGAGATTGTTCAAGCTTTTTTTTCCGTTTGGAATTGCTATATTCTAGTTGATGGTCTTCCTAAATATATCAATGATCATGGCTCTATTCAAATGTTCACATTGCCATGGTCCTACTAAGCCTTTACCAATACCCTGTTCTATCAAACTCATTCTCCATCCATCAAGGCTTTTTGATCTTGTTAGTGCCTTTTAACTATTTGCTTAGGACACCATTGGTAGTTATAAAGTATTCATGCAGTGTCACATAATTATGAATAATGCCGACATTAATCAAATAAGATTTTGAATGTATAGTTCTATTATCATCAAAATACTCTAGTTTGAGACATTGAGCTTTGTATCATTTACATCATGCATGACATCATCAATTTTAATATTATTCTAGATGATTCATTCATATACTTGACAAAGGAGAGGTGCTCATCTTCATTTCCATCAAAATATCTTCATGTGTTTAATTCTGTTGGGCCAAGTGTACTCTAGCTGATGCAAGCGCATCCGACTTTATCAATCTTGATAAGGAAATATGTGAATCAAATATATCTTCACCAACAGACCAATCTTTGTTATTCAAGCACGTGACACTAAGTTTGGTTGTAATTTGCTTCAATGGGTCAACAAATGAGTTTATTGGTTGATGTTCGATATTATACTTATGGGAAGCTATTTTGGACATTATCCTATGGTGTTTGGTAACATTATGAGGTGATTATGTGGTGGTCCAAGGTGGAGCTCCAAAATTGGAAGACGACTGATCAAGGCTAAAGAGTCAAGAAGTCATTCCTTTTCTTAGTTCTTAAGTGTTTTTAGTGCATTTCTAGTTCTCATTGTCTATTAAGTCTAGTTTGTTCCAATGTTTTAATGTTGGGTAGTTGTTGAGTAGTACCCATGTGTTAGAGTTTTGAAGATGACAAAACTTGTTCAAGTCTGAAGATATTGAAACGCAAAAGTTCAAGTCTGAATATATCAGACACAAACACAAATGTTCAAGTTAGACACAGATGCAAATGTTCAACTCTTAAGAAAGTCAGACACGGACACAAATGGCAAGGTCTGAAGAAAGTAAACACAAATATCTGACTCGAAGTACCAAAGCCTTACTAGTATCCAATTGAATCATATTTGGAAACTAAGATACGATATCTTGGTTCATTACTTCTTGGAATTTATTTTATTTGACTCGAAGACAAGCTTTCTGGTTGGATTTAAGATTGACAGTCCTCACTCTAGATATGATCGATCTTCAGATGCGAAGTAGATTTGGAAGGCAACTACTTATGGGAACCAAGATTTTGATTGTATGGGTGAATAGGATTGACAGACTCTCTTCACAATTCTTAATGGACTCGAGATCTCCTTAATTGATTTTGTCCAACGGCTAGTTTGGAAGAATTCCTTCGAATAGTGCCAATGGTCATGTAGGCATGAATGAGTATTTAAAGGACGTTACCTGGTCTTTCGAGGCATTGGTGATTGAGAGAAAAATTCCAAAGTCTGAAAGCTTACATTTTATTTGTCATTTTATTGAGCTCATAAATTGTACTCAAAGAGAGATTCACTATATAACTTTGTGAGAATAGATAACACTCGTCACTGAGAAGCTCTAAAAAGATTGTAATCCTCTTTGATCCATAGTGAAATCTAGCCAGTTGGCTATCAACGAAGAGAGTGGACGTAAACTTGAACTAAGCCAAACCACTATAAACTCTATGTCTTTTCTCTCTTCTCTGTTCTTGCTTGTTCTACTTATAGTGTTAAATAACTTTGATCATCTGTGTTAGCATTCATAAGAATCATATTTTATTTATTTCCGCGGAAAATTATTTTTACACCTATACACCCCTCTCTAGGTGTCCATACTAGCCCTAACAAGTGGTATTAGAGCCTGTGTTACTTGCTCTTATTGAAGTGTTTTACTTCTAAGCTAAATGATCTATGGCTAGTATTATGGCTCCAGGTTTGATTGAGGGACAAAGCCATACCAAGCCTCCTTACTTCGACGGGAAGGATTACAATGTGTGGAAAAATAAAATGAAGGCATTCTTGAGATCAAGAGATCCTTTGGAATGTGATGTAGTAGAGAAATGAATAAATCCGAAAACTACATCAACCTCGGGAAGAGATAAAGCTATTGAGATGACACATTCTAAGATAATCAGGAGACAAGCTCTTGATGCAAAAGTCATCTATGCTTTATATTGTACTTTATCTCCAACTGAATATAATAGAATCTCTTCATATAAAACAACTAAAGAAGTCTAGGACGGACTGCATGTCACCTATGAAAAAACTGATCGAGTTAAAAAAATCAAGAATCAACATATTACTTGGACAGTATGAAGCCTTCAAAATGAAGCCTGGAGAATCCATAACTAATATGTCCAGTCGCTTTATGGTTTAATGGTCTTGCTTATCAAGGCCAACCAATCTTTGGCCCTATGAAAGTCAACAAGTTGATGCGAAGACTTTCAAAGAATTGGGATAATGTGAATACATCCATCAGAGAGACTCAAAGAATGTCTCTCTCTGTTTATGAGTTAGTAGGAACACTCCAATCCTATGAGGCTGAACAAATCAACGAGGAGGAAGATTTTCAAGTTAAGAATCAATTGCCTTAAAATCTAATGATGATTCTAATGATGATGTGGACGATGAAGAGTTAGCAATCATGATTAGAAAGTTCAACAAGTTGAATAAATGAGGAAGAAATTCAACTGGAAGAAACTGAGTTCAAAGAGCTTTCAAAAGAAGCCAACATAACAGGATGAATCTAGCAAGGACGTGGTATATGTTAAATGTAACAAAAAAGGACATATCCAATCGAACTGCCCTTTGCTGAAGAAGAAGAAGAAAAAGAAGAAGAAGAAGAAGAAGAAGAAAGAAAAATATGAGAAATCCAAAAAAGGCTCTAAAAGCTGAGACTTGGAGTGACACTGAGTGTGAAAAGAGTGAGGAAGAATATACAAATATTTGCATGATGGCACACTCAGACTCAGATTCAGATTCAGACCCAGATCAAGAATCAGAGAATAGCAACCTTGGAATTCCTGTTAAAGTTTCCAAGTATATAGATGAATTGATTGATAATCTTAAAGATTCTCTCAAAAGGATTTCTGAGCTTAAGAAAGAGAACTTCAAGATCAAACAACAGGAGTCGGTTTGGAAAGAAAAGTTTGAAATGCTTGACACAAATTTTAAAGATTTGAAAGAAAATTCTTTGATTCTATTGCCAAGGAAAATGTTATTTTAAAAAGTGATATTTCAAACATTTCCAAAAGGTTTACAAATGGTTTAGAAAGTTAGACAAAATTATTTCTATTCAAAGACCCTATTTCAACAAATCAGGGTTAGGTATGACTTCTGAGACAAGTAGTTTGATTGATTTTCTGAAAGTGAATGAGAGACTTAAGCAAATACCTTCAAAAGCTTCTTACAAAAATCATTTTCAAAAGAATTTTGTGAAACCTGTTGGAAGAAGCTCTCTTAGATGTTCTAAATGCAATAGCTCAGATCATTTTGAGAATGATTGTCCTAAAGTTTGGAGACCTGTTAAAAAGAACTGGGCAAAGTCTATTTTCAATTCTAACTCTCTCAGACCCAAGAAAGTTTGAGTACCAAAAAGAGATTGAGTTATGTTTTCATTGAGGTCACTACCAAGGATAAAAGCAAATGGTACTTGGATAGTGGTTGCTCAAGGCACATGACGGGAGACGCAAATAACTTTACAAAGCTTACCAAACTAGATGGAGGAAAAGTTTACTTTAGAGGAAACAACAAAGGGAAAATCATAGGCTGTAAGACTCTAAAAATTGGAACAATGACCATCAACGATGTTTCATTGGTGAATAGATTAAACTATAATCTTCTGAGCATTAGTCAACTATGCGACATTGGATTCAAGATCACTTTTCAAGAAGATATTTGCTCTGGAATTAGTCAGGATTCTACTAAACCTTTACTGGACGAAGACAAGGAAATATTTATCTTCTAGATGTATATCCACAAATTTCTCAGTGCCTCATAGCCATTCATGAAGAAGCAATTCTATGGCATTGAAAGCTTGGACACGTGAATATGAAACAAATTGCCAAGATTTCATCCAAGAAACTTGTTCGTGGTCTTCCCAGCCTATCTTATAAAAGGACTGATTGTTTCACTCCTTGTATACTGGAAAAATAGGTCAGAAATACTTTCAAGTCTATAAAATAAGTTTCTACTAATCGAGTTCTGCAACTTCTGCACATGGATCTCTTTGGACCAACTAGAACTCAAAGCCTTGGTGTAAAGAAATACTGCTTAGTAATCGTGGATGATTACTCTCACTTTACTTGGGTATACTTCATGACAAGTAAGTTCGAAACTTTCTCACATTTTTCAAAGTTTACAAAGAAAATTCAAAATGAGAAAGGTCATGCTATCTCTAATATACCTACTGACCATGGAGGTGAGTTTGAAAATCAAGACTTTGCAACTTTCTGTGATGAATCTGGTTTCGATCATAATTTTTCTTCACCTTATGCTCCACAACAAAATGGAGATGTGGAAAGGAAAAATAGATCTTTATAGGAGATGGCCCATTTTCTCTTGACTGAGAACAACATGTCCTTTCGGTTTTGGGCTGAAGCAGTTTCAACAGCATGCTATATAATCAACATAGTGTTCTTAAGGCCTATTTTAGAGAAAACTCCATATGAAGTTTACAAAGGGAAAAATCCAAATGTTTCTTACTTTCATATATTCGGTTGCAATTGCTTTATTCTTAAGAATGCTAATGATCATTCTGGAAAGTTTGATGAAATATCATATGAAGGATTTTTCTTCGGGTACTCATCTACAAGCAAGGCATATAGAGTCTTTAACAAAAAGACACAGACTGTAGAAGAGTCCTTTAACGTCAAATTCTAGGATGACATCCTATTTCTACATGATAGACTCAACATGAAGAGTTTGAACTCTCTACAGAGTCTGTTTCCCTAAAGAAACTCAAAATCCTGAAAGTCACCAACAATCAGATCAAGAAGACTCAATCCAAGCCGAGGCTCTACAAATTCCAATTTGGAAGCATAAATCAAGTCATCCCACTAAGCTTATCATCGGTAACATCAACGAAGGAATTCGTACTAGATCCAAAAGGAGAGAAGAGTCTAGTGCTCTAGCACTTGTTTCTGAGATTGAACCAAAGAAAGTGGATGAAGTTTTGTCTAATGAAAGTTGGATTGAAACAATCCAAGAAGAACTTAGACAATTTGCTCTTACTGATGTTTAGGAGCTAATTCCAAAACCCAAAGGAAAGTATATAATTGGAGCAAAATGGGTTTTCAAAAACAAAATGGATGAACAAGGCAAAGTGGTCAAAAATAAAGCAAGACTCGTGGCTAAAGGATACAATCAACAAAAAGGGATAGACTATGATGAAGCTTATGCACCAGTGGCAAGGTTAGAAGCTATCAGATTATTACTTGCTTTTGTTTGCTATAAAAATCTCAGGTTATTCCAAATAGACATGAATAGTGCATTTCTAAATGAATTCATCCAAAAGGAAGTCTATGTGGAACAACCATCAGGATTTGAAGATCTAAGAAAACCATATTCGGTCTTCAGACTAAAAAAGGCCTTATATGGGCTAAAGCAAGCACCTCGAGCATGGTATGAAAGATTGAGTAAGTTTCTCTTACAAAATGGCTTAAGGTAAAGTGGATACAACTCTATTCATTAAGAAAGAAAGAAAGAAAGAAAGAAAGAAAGGATTTTATACTTGTACAAATATATGTGGATGATATTATATTTGGATCACCAAATGAAAATATGTGCAAGAAGTTTTCCACCTCAATGCAAATGAATTCGAGATGAGCATAATGGGAGAATTAACCTTCTTTTTGGGCTTACAAGTCAAACACTCGAAGAATGGTATTTTCATTCATCAAGAAAAATATGCAAAAGTCATCAAGAAGTTTGGAATTGAGAACTGCAAGAAGATTGAGACACTAATGTGAAGCTCTTTAAGTTTAGATAAGGATGAAGAAGGAAAGAAGATAGATCAGAAGCTCTATTAAAACATGATTGGTTCTCTTCTTTATCTTACTGCTTCTAGACCTAACATATTATTTAGTATTTGCTTGTGTGCTAGATTTCAGTTTGATCCTAGAGTATCTTACTTAAGTGTTGTTAAACGAATCATCATATGTGTTGCTACTACTCAGAAGCTTGGTTTGTGATATTCAAAAGAATGAGATTTTACTCTCCTCGGATATTCAAACACAGATTACGATGATTGTAGAGTTGATAGAAAATGCACTTCAAGTACTTGTCAGTTACTGGGAAATATGTTGATATCTTGGCTATCAAGAAAACAGAATATTGTTGTCTTATCAACAATAAAAGCATAGTATGTGGCACTTGGGAGTTGTTGCTCTCAAATTCTATGGTTAAAACAACAACTAAGAGACTATGAAATTGAAGAATCGTGCATTGAGATCAGGTGTGACAACACCAGTGCTACAGATCTCACAAAGAATCTAGTTATTCACACAAGAGCAAAGCATATAAAAATACGACATCACTTCATCAGAGATCATGTTGAGAAAAATAATATATTGATTCATTTTATTAATTCAAAGAATCAGCTGGCTGTAACCTCTGGAGAGAAGCTCCTTTGAATTTATTCACAGTAAGCTTAAAATTATCTGCCCAATATCTTAAAATTTGAAGTCAAAAGTTTCAGACATAGAATTTTCAGACACAAAATTCTCAGACATAGAATAACCGGACATACAGATTCTATATTTGTCAGACACCACTTGGTTCTAGGTATTTACATTTCAATATGAATGAAAAAGGTATGTGTGATCAAATATATGATTCGTTGCTTGCATTATCGTTGTTACTTGTTTTGGTGCCGTTTATTTTTAGAAAATACATTACTTATGAGATTTTCCAAAATTAGTTACTTTTTGAAAATTTGAAAAGCCGTTGGTTTATCCTCTTTAAAATAGTCAATGGACTTTTTAGTTTTCGCCTTTTCAAAACCCTAAATCAACAAATTCTCCCCTAAATTTTCTCTCACGCATTCTCTGCAAGAACTCATTTTTCTTCACCACACTCAGTTGAAAACATCCTAGAAGTGATCGTGTCTACTCCAAGGAAGTCTTCTCGCCTTGCAACTTTAGCGTCTTAGAGGGCCGCTGAAGGGCCTACACATGTTGATCTTACTGAAGAGGAGTTGCCCCCTCTGCCTTCGAATGTTGAACAAAGAGAACCTACAGAAAGTGAGATACAGGCAAAGCCTCTACACACTATAACTCCAAATGTAATGTTTCATCACTACACTCTTCCTAAAAAAGGTAGGAGTAGTCAGTCCTTCATTGATAAAATCCTACGAGAATTGGGGTATTGGAATGAAACATTCTTCTTGAAAAAGATGGAACATCTAGGTTTTGTGCCTAAAGGAACTGCTAAAGAAACGTTCCAAAACCTACCAGGCGACCCTTTCTTCAATCCTTATAACCAACCAGGCTGTAAGGATGAGAATGAAAAGTTGTCTTCCAACTTTGAACCTAGGCTAGGCTTCCCTGCTGAAGAAGGAAAAGGTTTGTATAGTTGAAAAAGCACAAAAAGTCTACAAGGAGTTGTTAGACAGAGGGATCTTGCACCCTAGAACCGTGGATTTCGATTTCCTAGCTTCGATTGAAATTCCACTCCGGGAGAAGCTGGTTGTGCTTCAATTGGAAAATTTTTGTTCTGAGGCATCTTTGGCATATTCTGAGTTAACCGCCTAATTCTATTCCAATTTATCCTTTTCTGATCCCGATAGCTTTCAATTTTCTTTTCAGGATAAGGATTATTTAGTACATGTGGATACTCTGGCGAACATACTTGGTGTGGAGAGAAGCAGTTTCAGGCCAACTCCTGTAGCCATTGGCACGACTATGCTTACTCTGGTCAAGGATAGGCTTCTTGAGGATAGGATCATTTACTCCCAGATGAAGGCTGTCAACATCTTATTGCATAAGATTGTTATAAACTGCATTCAACCCAAGACAGCTTCACGAATAGATGTTTCCAGTTATGAGGCTAGGCTTATGTTCAAAATCGTCAAGGGGATTAAATTTTCACTTCCACATGCTATTATCCTTCATATGTATAGGACAGTTTCGAAGGACAAGGGGCGATTTCCTTATTCTGCTTTAATCACTAAACTTTTAGGTCACTTTAAGGTTAGCTTGCCCACTACTCTCATTGCCCACAAACTTGACACTATGGTTATAGGACAGGCAATGATTGGCAAAATGAAGCTAAAAGAATTAAGCCAGGAAATTGTGAAATTGACAGGAAAATCACCTGCCACAACAGCGAAGCCTACTGAAGCCAAGAGGAAGGGGAAGGAAGTTCTATCTGTGCCTACAAGCAAGCCTTCCAGGAAGAGAAAGGCTCTTTTATTGCGTGATGAAAATTCTGATAATGATGATGTTACTCTCTCTGCTGCTGCATTGCAAAATCTTAGGAGTACAGTTGATTGGACTCCTCCAGCAATATTTGGTAGTGAGATTAGTGACAATGAGGAAGACAAAGTTGAAGGATTGGAAGGAAGAACATAACAAGAAAAAGAGCCAGCCAAAGCAAGGGACACAGAAAGCATGACCACGGCAGCTAGTGATGAACAGACTATCTCCGTGAGTCAGGATGATTCTTCTCATGGGCATTATGCACTATCTCTGTCCTCAGCATCTGCTGGCAAACATGATGCTCAAGATCGACAACAAATTGCCCATAAAGATTGTATCATCATCTCCAATGGGCATAGAGACGAGGGAGCAAGTGAGCTAGCAGATTCTTCTGTTCCTACTCCACCTATCATTGAGGAAGTTGGACAGGCTAATATTTCATCAGTTGCTGCCACTAGAGTTATACCAGACCAGCTTGAAGATCTCCCATAGCTGTTCCAACTTCTTCAGGAAATTAAGACACAACAATTTGTTATGCAGTTTAAGAACCGTCAGCTTTACGATGCACTGCAATTCACTGTTCAAACTTTGGCTCACCAAGTTTCTTATAATGCCACAATTGCTGATGTTGAACAACTGAGACAAATAGTCGCACGGTTGAAGCAGACTATTCATGACTTTGGAGATTTTCAGCTAGTCCGAGTTCCTCACAAACCTTCATTTTTTATGATGACAAAAAAGGGGAAAATTTTTGGCAGATTTTGATCTTTGATTCTGACTTTGATCTTCTATTGATTTTTTAATGACTTTATATTTTCATGATTTTTTATCATGTGATATGAACTGATCAACTGTTCTAATTAATGACCAGAAAGTGTCTTACAAAGAATTTTTATGGTTGTGATTGATTATGAATTATTGTTTATCCGATTTATCGAGACTAACATGTTTCTTTTGTGGATGAAGAATCGATAAACTATTTTGAGATATGAACTGCTAAAGTCTTGGTTTGTAGGATATAAGTGTATGCAGGGTGGTTTTGTCATCATCAAAAAGGGAAAGATTGTTAGAGTTTTGAAGATAACAAAAATTATTCAAGTCTAAAGATAACAGATACAGATGCAAAAGTTCAAGTCTGAAGATATCATACACAAACATGAATGTTCAAGTCTGACACGAACGCAAATGTTCAAGTCTAAAAAAAAGTCAGACACAGACACAAATGACAAGGTTTAAAGAAAGCCAAACACAAATATCTGACTCGAACTGCCAAAATCTTACTACTATTAAATTGAATCAAATTTGTAAACTAAGATATGATATCTTGGTTCAATCCTTTTTGAAATTTATTTTATTTGACTCAAAGACAAGCTTTTTAGTTGGATTCAAGATTGACAGTCCTCACTCTAGATTTGATCGATCTTCAAACGACAAGTAGATTTGGAAAATAACTACTTATGGAAACCAAGATCCTGATTGTGTGAGCGAACAGGATTGACGACTCTCTTCACGATCCTTAATTGACTCGAGATCTCCTTAATTGATTATATCCAATAGATAGTTTGGAAGAATTCCTTTAGATAGTGCCAATAGTTATGTAGGCATGATAAATTTAAATATAAATTCATTTTGGTGGTTAGTGAAAATACACGAAAGATCCTTTTTTGGCTCTCTCTTTAGCCCAAACAGTAAAGGGCCGTAACGCACGATCATGACAAAAGGTCACTGACTAGCATATGCGATATCAATCAATATGAGACGAGGGGCCAAAAAAGAAGCTATAATGGAAGGAAGAAGTTTATTTTGATGAATAATGCTAAGTTAGGTTATTCCACTTAGTACTTTTTATTTGATTGGTTGTTATGTACAATCTCAAATTTAGTTAAATCTAATGCAAAGTATGAACATGCACAATGATAATATGGAGATGTTGTGATTGTTGATTTATCTTGCTGATATCGCACATGTTTTAAAAAGGTATTGATCAATTTCTTCTTATGGTAATATGTTGTCTATGATAATATTCAATCTAAACCTAAAAACATTACCTTGGTAAATTTAGATTCACCCATGAAGTCTAATCATTAATCATTTAGGCTCACTTACAATTCAAACTCACTTACAATCAAAACACACTTATCATCATATTCATTTACAGTTTTGACTCATTTACTGTTCAAACTCACTTATGATTTCGACTCACCTAAAGTTCAAATCCATTTATTGTTTAGATTCACATGTTCGAAATCATTACTTGCTATTCAAACTCACCCATCAATCATCATCATTCAATATCCAGATTCAATTGTTGATTATTTGGATAGGGGGAGATTCTTCAACTATGTTATCGTTGCTTGCATAAGAAAACAAAAGAGGTGAGCATGTCATTATTTTAATTGTATGAGAAAGGATAAATTATTGTGATGCATGTGGCAATTGTTATGTCATAATGATGGGTATGTCTGCAATGTCAAGTAGCAAAAACATTCACCATAGCAAGGTCATAACAATATGAACTCACCAGTACAAGTATTTGTTACATTCATGACAAGTATGAACTTGTTCGTGTATGAGCTTCATGACTAGTATAAACTCACATATGTTAAGTATCGGTGACCTTCACGATAAGTATGAACTCATATGTATGTAAGTTTCACGAATAGTCTTAATTCACTTATGGAAGCATTGGTGAGCTTTTCTGACAAGTATGTGCTCGCGCGTATGTATGTACAAGCTTTATGATCAATATGAATTCACCTATTGTATGTATTGTTGAGATTCTTGACAAGTATAAATTTACCTATGTGTGTTATTAAGCTTCATGACGAGTGGGAAATAAAAGATTCTATGAGCATAATAGTGAGTCATTAGGTGATATTGATTTATTATAAATAATATGCCATATGCTTGCTTTTGATTGATTGAACTTGGTTAATGACTAACATAGCATATCATAATATATATATATATATGGAAAAAAGAATTGCTTATGCATAGGTCGTACATGGTTATTGTCTTGAGCACACGTTGTTTGCACCAAGTTGCCTACTGAGGCGGTCTTCTACCTTCGATTTAAGAATTTTATTTATTAGATTTTGACTCTTCAATTTCTAAGATGATTCTGCTAGAATGAGGATGGAGGGGACAAGATGATTTTAGAGGCCATCGCCCCATGGTCGAAAGCTGGCTTGGTTGATATCTAGGCATGCTTTTGGTTTAGTATAGGTATAGAGGTGCTAGGTGACCCTAATCTTTCCCAGAATTATACATTTTTGGTGTGTTTTGCTCAACATTTTGAAAGTCCCATTGGAAATTTTTTTAAGTGTTTAGCAATTAAAACCTCAACTAGTGAAAATTTGTTAGTCGCCCATTTTATCATCAAAACCTTATTAAAAATCCAATTTTACCCCTTTAAAAAAATAATCCTAGATCTCCATTTCATTTGCTCATCATCCTTTAATTGCTCTCTCGCTCTCTCTTCTTCCCCTGCTCTCCCTTATGACAACTGTTCCTTGCTCTCCCTTGCTCAACTGCACTCATTGCTCGACTACTTTGTTTCTTTAGTCACTCCATTCCTTCCCTCACTCAACTACTTGTTCTCCACAGGTTCAATCTCTCTCTCTCTCTCTCTCTCTCTCTCTCTCTCTCTCTCTTCAATGGATCTACTTTTGATTGCTTAGATATGTGAATTGTGGTGCTTGAGCAGAGAAGTAACTTAAGTGAATGATGAATGGTGCTTGTTATTATTGGTTGCATTATAATGTTTGAGCTAAGAAGCAACACACCTGAGCCCTTTCTCCTTTGTGTCGAGGTTGTCGTTTGAAATGATTGAGTTTTTGGTTATAGAGATAGTGATTTGGATTGGTAGAATTGTTATGAATTGTATTTTCTTCGAGTTTTTCTCAATTTTTTTATCCATACTGTTTGGCATCAAGTTGGATATTTAATAAATATGACATCAACTTAGCTAATACAAGAACAAGTCCCTGTAATAATTCAAATTAATAGATACTCATAAGCTATGATATGTTATTAATATATATATATATATATATATATAAATCAACAATCGACAAATGCATTACCTTTTCATGAATGTCCAACCTCCCTAATCAATTATCCAAAGGTCAAGCATTATATCATAGGGAACCAAGAGCAAGTATCCTTATTTTCTACTTTTACAATAGCCCAAGCTATTGGAAACATCTAATTGTTCACATATCTCCCTACGGCAACCAATAACTCTCCTTTGCATAAATCTTTTATAAAATATCCATGTAATCCTTTTACTCTCTTACGGTTAGTCAAAAATCCCTTCTACATCATGAAAGCAAACATACATTCTATCAAATCCATCATACAATTTGGCAATGGTCTTTCCACACCATCTACATATACTTTACTTGATAGGCTTTGAAGTCTACATTCCCCAACGTAGTCCCAAATTTGTGCATATTCCTCATTTCACTTACTCATCAATATACTCATCGCCTTGTGCTGACTCTGTTCAATTGATTTCTAGACATATTAAATCATCCTTCACTAGCTATTTCAATCAAGGACTCTTCATCTTAGGGGCAGCCTTGATAATGCTGAAGAAGTGCTTGGTTAACCATATACTAGTTACCCTTTTACCGTCCAGTACAATGGCATGAGTTTGTTCCACTTAGAAAAATCTTATTTGGAATTAATCATTGTCCTCACTCAGTGCCTCATAAATCTTTCATGACCTATATTATTTTGAATATTTTGCTCTCACAAATTCCTTATAATATCTATAGAATTGAACACTCATTTGTCAAGCAGTCGAGTACTTGACAATAGCTTCTTTTAATTGTTTTACATCATTAAATTCATAGACACGCGCAAGACGAGACATGCAATTGTCAAATCATAAAAAGGATACTTACTTTTCCTTCTCTCCATGGCGACTTCATCATCTTCATTCTCATTGTCTAAACTGTCACTCTTATCATCACTACGGCTTTCTTTATATTTAGTTTCATTATCAACGGCAACTGGAGCTCCATGATCCTTATTTATTGGTCAAGATTCATGCTTTTCTCTCAAATGCAAATTTATTATTCTAACATTTCCTCTAGTTTTACCTTACTCGTGCTAATTTCTCATCATCATCACTTGGTTGATTTTCAATCTAGTCAATTTTTCATCACCCCTATCTTCACCATAGACTCTAGGACATGTCACCATTTGTTAAACTCTCTCTAACACATGAGATGTAAGTGTTGCCTCCTCTCATGTTCTCCTTCATCTAAAATAGTTTATAATTTAATACCGTCTCAAACTTCTTCTATTTGAGTGCTCTCGTCATCCTCATCATCATTGTAATACTCCACATACAGTTAAAAATTTTTACCATGAATATAATGATAAACAAGATCCCTATTACCATTGTTGTCATGAAAGTATCTGAAACAACATTTCATGCTCTTAATAGAGACCTTATAATGCAATCTTTCTATTTTACATGCTGATTGTTGCATTATATCTCTCACTATCAATATATAGTAGCCTACTTACATTGACAAGAATAGTACTGCTGTTTTTAGCAATATATCCAACTAATCACTACATATAACAAATCATCCATCATAGCAAATATTTATAGGTGCAGTATCGACATTATACCCTAAATCCAAAAACAAAATTAGGTTTTGGAATCACAACACAAAAACAAGGACAACTTCACATGAGGTTCCCACAATCAATCCGAATTGAATAAATAGTGGCTTATTAGTTGTCACTTAGTGAAAAGAAAACAACCACGCATCTCACCAAACACAATAAAGCACTCACCTTTTACCTATTGCAAGATTCCTCCTCTAACACCAAGCCTTCACTTTTTTTTTCCCTCTAAAAATCGAGCCGTAATTTTTCCGTCCAAGGAGCGAGCCCTATTTTTCCCTCCAACCACCAAACCATAGTGTTTTTCCCACACCATTTAAGCGAGTAAGAGAGGATACCGATGGTTGAGTGAGTGACTGAGTGAGAGTGAGAGAGTGGGCACGTAAGCGAGCAAGTGACAACAATCGGCGACTTCTAACTATCAACAAAAGTGATAGGGAGAGAGAACAAAACGCAAGCGTTTAACAAATGAAACAAATCTATCTATTTTGAGAGAACGTCTGGCCGATGTCATTTAGGCAAGCCAACCACTTCAGAAGTTCACGTTAAACTCATGTTAATTATAAACAAGTCATGTCAGATTAAAAAATTTATTATAAAAGTTGCGTAATATTTATTGCCAAAGAAATTTAAATTATCGTTTTTTCTCCGATTTGTCACTTAAGTGACGAGGCAAAAAGTTGTGGCACTAAATTGACCATTGTAAGAAGATTATTGCACTTCTAGTGTCCCTTCCCAAATTGATGACAAAATTTTGGACAAATTCCAGCTTAATTTTCTACTGACCCGCCACTTCTCGTATTAAAATAAAAATCGAGCCAAAACTCTTGGCTCGCTCATTGAAAAGGCTGTAAACTCAAGCTAATCAACATTAAAAAAAAAAGGGGCATAAGCGCCTACTTCGTCGGACATATCTTAAGTATGTATGATGGAAGAATGCAAAAATCGATCAATTGCCAATTTTCAAACGAACAATTAGTCATAATCTTCTGCCCCTGTTTGTCACGTCACCTTAACACTACACAACTGAAAACGCACTTAATAATTGAAGTCTCATGCGTATAAAACCAAAATTCCATTCAAAGAACTTATCTGAGGGAGTTTCTCAGTCTTTCGCACTTCTCTAAGGTAGAGATCAAGCCCTTCTCATTATTTTTAATCACTGATGAATGACTTCAATAATAGTGCTATAATCTCAACTTAATGAGCATAGAAGAAAAAAGGTAAAAAAAAATGCTAAAAGATATTAAAATTTCTTAATTAAACACAGTGTGTACTTAGTGATTTGGCAAGAATATTCAAGATTACGTTAGGTGGCAAGAACATTCAAGATTACGTTAGGCACCAACCGCTATCCGCATGTTATTATTCAATCTTATCTTTCTAAATCATTAAATCCATAAATTTCAGTAAAGGTTTCAGCAATTCTATTTTTCCTAATACCGTGGATGGAGGTGTCCAGACTCAGTTAGTAATCAACTAGTCGTCCTGATGGAGAGATTGTAGCGCATGACGATCTCAACATCATGAACATATCAGGTACTTACAAATTAGCATACGTCCAAAACCATCAACATATACGCAAGAGATTCACGGTGAAGGGATTCGAACTTCGAGCCTCTTGCATCTGAGGCGAAAGACCCAAGCGGCTCGGCTATGGCGTCAATCCGCTCAGATTTATCCGTACTATCAATTATGGAAGGGAAATGCAAGTTTGATGGTGCAACGTCCCAGCCACGGAGTTGGACCCACGAGAGACCAACATTTTAATGGCAAACAAAAAGCGTGAAATCGGATCTGATGTCTGGACTAATAACAGGTCGCACTATTTTCGCAGTCAATATCACCTTTTGTTAGGCACAAAATCGTACGAGAGAAGGCAAGAGTTTTCTTTTCTGTTCGATACCTTTGTTTTCACGTGGCGATGACTTTTAGGATGTTCATAACGTGGAATTTATGTGGCTTCCTCGAAAGAGCCTGCTCTGGGAGTTTCTTATAATATGACCATTCTCTTGACCCATCGTGGCAATGCTCGAACTCGAACAACTCATGTCTTCCCTTGGATTGATTGAATGCTTCCGACACCGACACCTGCTTCATTCCAAACCCCTAGTACTTTCCGACGATGCTTCATAAGAAGTTAACTGTTTATCCTTGCTTTTATCCACAAAAGAACTCTAATGTCAAACAGGTGACAATGGATAGCCAAATTGATTTTTCTATGTCCTTTCGAATATCAAGGTTGTTTTTTTTTTCCGGTGGTTAACTAGAAAGGGAAAAGGGTATAGTCTATTATTGGGTTATTTGCCTGGTACCAACATGCCATAGACAATATATTTTGTTGTGTGCTATCATGTTCTCGCTTTATCACCTTGCATAAATTATATCCACGAAATTCCCAATTATTCTTGTGGACCATATGATAAACAAGTCAAAACACTAGAGCAGTAGTCATGTTTTTTTTTTTTTTGCTTTTTTGGTAAAGAGAGCAGTAGTCATGTTTCATTTCGTGTAAATCGATTTTCTCTTTTTGACTTTTTAATCAGATGTATCTCATATGGGCCATCACAAGTCAAACAGCTATATTTTATCGGCCTAGTCAAGGACAAGTCATTTACACTGGGACTTACAGGATCAACAGGTATTTATATTTGGCCCGATCCTAGGAAGAAGTTGTGTTTTTGTTGATCCAAGGAGATATTTTCTGCATGAATGCACTGCTTGACAATGGCAAGAGAAGGGATCCAATTGTAGGTAAAAATTTTTCAAAATTAAAAAAAAAAAGTGAATTTTGATATGCCAATCATACGGATAAGATAACGAAGTTGATTGGTCATACCGTATCATCCCTTAGATTCGAAGAAGTTCTAATAAGTATAGAATTCTCGATCTTTAATGTTACTCAAAAGGAAAATCCATAATAGCTCTACCCTTGGATTATTGTAGGTAAAAAAATTTCAAAATTAAAAAAGAAGTGGATTTTAATATGCCAATCATACGGATAAGATAACAAAGTTGATCGGTCAAAACGTATCATCCCTTAGATTCGAAGAAGTTGTAACAAGAATAGAATCCTCGATCTTTAATGTTACTCAAAAGGTAAATCCCTAATCGCTCTACCCTCGGATTAAGCCCCTGCAATGAAAAACCTCAATTTGGGAAAGAAATACCGTAATCATTCTTCTTCGTCGTGGCCTCATGCCTGTTGGTCGACTATAGATGGAGAAGCCGCAAAGGAAAGTGGGCTTCCGTTGCGTCGCCTTGGAGGAAATTTATATGAAGCCCAAGTGGTCCATCGCTAGCCTTTAGCCCATTTGTCACTTCAAGGGCCTGGTCCATTGGGAAAGCCGGCGATCGTGGTGTCAAATCAATGCTACTATGGAAAGGGTGGTTGGTCTCGCATTTTCCTTCTTCCCAAAATAACCTTGACTCTATGGCTCCGTTTTTCTTCAAGAAATGAAAAAGATTGGAAAAAGATTTGCTCAAAAGTAATTGGACGTATTGTTTAAAATATTTAGCAATTGAATCTTTTTACTATCGATTATTATTTATATTTAAATCTTTTCATGAAAGATAAAAAAAAATATCTATTCAACTTTGTAAGCGATTTAAGTGATCATTTTTGGAAAAATATTTTCAATAATGTACATTTTCCAAAAAGACAAAAGGAACCTACGTACCCATGGGTAGTCCAGCTGGTTAGGGCGAACTCGGACTTCGTTGAGGTATAGGGTTCGATTCTCCAGGAAAGCGCCTGTGATTTAAGTGGAGGCCATGGTGGTGGGTTGCTGTGCTAGTCTCTCCCGAGAAATAGTCGAGGTGCGCGCAAGCTGGCCCGGACATCTCGGTTATAAAAAAAAAAAAAAAACCTACGTATGCACATTTTGAGGAATGTCGCGAGAAACGAGAATGAGAAGTGTTGAGGGGTAATTAGAGTCTTGGACGCAATGGGGAGGGGTAAAAAATTGGTTGGGTCACTTAGAAGGAAAGTGAAATTACATCCGTAAGCATATGCCCTCTCTTCACCTGCCCTCACCAAGGCCTTGGTATGAGGGCAGTTGGCGACGTTGGGGCAATGTTCTATTGCTAAAAGTTTTATTCAAAATGAATGTATTGATTATAAGGAGACATTTTCACCAATTTATAAGAAAGACTCACTTACAATCATTATAGCTTTTGGTTGCTCATTATGTTTTAAAGTTGCATCAAATGGATGTTAAACTTGTCTTTCTTAATGGGAATTTAGAGAAACAGATTTATTTGGACCAACTCGAGAGTTTTCAGTTAAAGGAAAGGAACACATGGTGTGCAACTTGAAGAAATATATCAACTTAAACAAGCTTCCCAACAATGGTATCTTAAGTTTAATGATACCCTAATTTCTTTTAGATTTAAGGAAAATATTGTTAACGAATATATACATATAAAAGTTAGCGAGAGCAAGTTTATTTTTCTAGTTCTATCTATTGATAACATTTGTTTGCTACTAATTATCTTGGTTTGTTACATGAAATAAAATAAAAAAAAATCTCTCTAGGAGACGCAACGTATGTGATAGGAATAGGAATATGACGTGATATATTACACAGATTGTTAGGGTTGTCTTAGAAAGCTCACATTAATAAAATGCTAGAGAGATTCAACATGAATAAATGTTCACCATAAGTTGTCCCAATCCAAAAAGGTGATATATTTGGACTAACGCAATGTCTGAAAAATGAATTGGAACAAAAGCGAATGAAAAATATTCCTTATTTATTTGTTGTTGAGAGCTTGATATATGTCCAAACTTGCACCAGATCATACATTAGTTTTGTTGTCATCAAAGTAACTCATGATTGGATCACTCATAAAAGTTCTTAGATTTTTGCAAGGAACAAAGAATCATGTGCTCATTTATAAAATGTATGATTATCTTGAAGTAATTGTATATTTAGATTCAAACTATAATAGATATATTGATACAAGGAAATCAGTGTTTGGTTAGGCTGGAGGGGCAATTTCATGGAAAAGTGTAAAGCAGTCAATTGTTTCGACATCCACTATGAAGGCTAAGTTTATGGCATGCTTTGAGGCCATTATTCATGAATTATGGTTACGGATTTTATTTTAGAGCTTGCGATTGTTGACAGTATTGCCATATCGCTAAAAGTTATTGTAATGATTATGCATAAGTTTTCTTCTCTAAGAATGACAAGTATTTTAAGGGTGCTAAACATATGGAAGTTAAATACTTATATATTAAAAAAGAAGTTTATAAATAGAGACTGTCAATTGAACACATTAGCACCAATCTTATGATTGGAAATCTCTTATCAAAAGGACTGCCGTTGAAAATATTTAATGAACATGTTGAAAGGATGGGCATTATTGGACATCATTAAGAATATTGTATTATGATTCCATTATGTTTATTCATTTGTCACTTAGAGCTCATCTATGTGTTTCTAACATTTCATGTTTTCTATTTAATATACATTATGGAAAATAGGTGAATATTTAATGGGATGGTCTTTTAAAAAAATATCATTTTTGGACTGTTGTTATACTTCTCATTTATGGATCATGTTGAGTAGAGAACTATAGTTGTAGTACATGGAAGGGACTATGCCGATCAAGCGATATACAATCGTCATGACTCTCATTAGTTTTCTTTTCTTTATTGCTATTTTTATGTTGATAACTAATTTACGAAAAGTTTTAGCATAAATTTTTTGTGCACGTTATGGTATTTATTAAACCATGAAAGGAATGTCACATGAACCAAGTGGGAGAAAGTAAGAATAATTGTGGTCCACATGACATTATTAATGGTTTAATATCAATATAAGATGCTAAAAAATATATTGACTATGAGAAGACATGACTCTTTGAGAAGTGACATTTATAATGAAAGGGTGTGATTTTATGAAGAGGAAAATACTATGATGGATGTCACCTATAAAAAAATGCACCTATAAATGTGTAGAACAAAAAATATCCAGTCTATCTCCACCCAAAAGAAATGAAAGAAGTATTTATCCTCCATCAAATAAATGTGTTAAGATTAAAGAAGATTAAGGGAGAGAAATCAAATTTCTTTGTTTTCGTTTTGCATCAAATAGAGAAGAAAGGTTATTACACCATGGACAAATGTATGTCTTCAACCAACTTGGTGTGAAAAATCATGAAGACTAAGGATCACTTCGATGATGAATTTCCGCATTATCAAATTACATTTGTTGCTTACACACCGATGCATTGATATCTGTATGCTTTGATGGTACTTGGGAGTTCACTTTTTTCCTATCATAAAAAAAGAATTAATTTTGTAAGCTAACTAATGTTGCTAACGAATTAACATAGTCAATTATAGTGCAAAATTTCCATTATGGTATGGGAAATTAGAGGATCTGTGAGTAATGATCGAATCGTCTCATAGACTAAGTCATGAGAATTTTCCTCTATTTCTGTAATTTAAAAACCTGTCCACTTTTTCGATAAGTTACTCAAAACATGGAAAATATAAACGAGCGCAATGAACGATTATAGGAAGTTTCCGTATACTTACGGTTGAGTCTCCAACAATGACGAACTTCCAACCTTTGAGACTAGCTTTGACAGCACCATCCACTATACATGGGTATTTGGATGAACACATTGGAATAACTTTTGTTAAGCTCTCCATCTTCTTTTAAGTCGTCCAAATCATGCTGGGTGTGTCTCTTCTTTCCAAGATCACGATAGCCATGTACACACGTTAAAATGAAAAGCATGGCAGACGTCAAAGTGCACAATGCGAGTGCCACAAGTAGGATGGGCACAAGCACAGCGGCTTGCAAAAAATTTCACCATATGGCGACCGAGATTGCTTGTGGCATTTGCCGACACATTCAACACTTCAGGGCCTTCAAAAATGAACTTTTTCATGCTCTGGAATCTTGAATATGGAGCTCCAGAAGAGTCTGCTTCTGTGAAAGAAACGAAAAGGAAACACACGAAAATTGCTCTACAATGTGGAGCACGCCTGGTTCACTTTAAATAGTAAAACAAGTGATAGAGAAGTAGATAAAGACAATAATATTGTTGTCTTCGTCATGAGGAAGAATTGCGTAGCACGATGTACAAGCCATTAGCGAGGAAGTAACTGGTAAGATTAAGAGAGACGCGGTCCAATTGCTTGCAAAGTTGCTATAAGCATGCAACGTACGTACTTAATTATGGCTTTCCCGCCGACAGAAGTAATTATTGTTTACATGCACTTAATTACATATTGCAGCCGAGTCAAGCTACTGATGAAATAATAAAGCTTGACTCTTCTACAAGCTGAGATGTTCACCAGATACAAATGAGTTTAACTTGTAGATTACTTGAACCCGGATTAGTTCTTTTCGAGTTACATTTGAGTTTAAACTAATCAACTTGTACTCAAGTGGCTAGCCCCCAAATGAAATACGAAATGTTTTCCAAATGCGACTATTAACAAAATGTCGTTGTACTTTCGATATTGTAGCTTAAAGTCCAACTTATATCAATTTTCTATCATAGCTTACTTCATGATTTTCTCGTCAGTTTGCCGTAGAGTTTGTTAAAAGCGATATCAAATGAAGATGGAGATAAAAAGCAAACCAATTAAAGCTTGAAACGAATATCGAGTCTAGTATAGTCGAGTAAAGTCCACCTCGATCAGCTATAAACTACGTTACTCAACTTGGACTCAGCTTACATGCCTTCCTTAGTCCTCTTTCTCTGTGGCTTTAGTGAGCTCACCGCTTGAACTTTGTCGTTACGCATTATTTTAGAGACTCAAATGTAGGTACTGACAAAATTCTGAGTTGTCATTTCTTGTTGCCTTCTCTATCTGCCTTATTGCATCTTTTTATTTTCTATTGTGGTTTGAATATGATTTTCAAAGTTACAACGTTGAGGGAGGGTTAAATTAGGAATAAGAAGATGATATTGTTCTTATTCTCGCATTGTAATACTCTGCCTTAAAAGGAATTCAAGCACTACTTGGAAATTACTATAATAACTAATTTAATTCCTTAATAAACTCAAGGATATAGGATCGTGCTTCAGTAAAAAATTAAGATAAATATCTTAAACCCTTTTATTTAGAATGCACATGCGTTTTTTCTATATATAATTTGGCAAAAAAGTTCATCATCAGGTTGACTACTCAATGAAAGATTCATGTCACGTATAAGTATATGTACGTGTACAAGAGGTAATGCAGACTATCGTAGCTGACCATTTGAAGGAGGACAAATTCCAGTCTTTCCAGCTAAGTGCTGATGTAAACTACTCGGATAGATATTGATCCAAACCGGCTAGCATCTACTTATGGACTTACGTTTGCTTGTAAGGAATACATGCATCCAAGTTGTAGGAGGATGGGATCTAGCATGTCATCTACCTTGTAAATTTATGTATAAATTTTCTACCAATTAAAGATTTCCAGGGGAAATCCTGGCTAAAAAGAAAAATTATTCCTCGGGAGGGCAATCGGCAGGGCGGGGACAGTATTAGTCCGCCCCGCGCCATTAACCCAACCTGTTTACTTTTGTTGAGAAATTGTATGTTGATATTATATACATATATATTATATTATAATGTGGATCATTATATTAAGTAGCATTACAATTTTTTTTTTGGTAACTGAAGACTCCACCACATGTCCTAGTGCATGGATGGCATCAAATGGCCGGACCCCTATATCTCGATAAAGACTAGCACAAGACCCCAACACTATGGCCCCCAACTTAAGATGCTAGCAACTACGGGTTTCGAAACCTCGATCTCGGCGATAAGGGAGAAGCTCTCAACAAACACAGCTGCCCACCGTTAGGTAATTTATTTCTCAATTAATTTAAGAGTAAAAGGAAAAAGAACAAACATACATGTTGTTAAGTACATGATACAAAAGATTGATATTAATAAGTGGAGCGGCCCTTATGAGATTACGATAACTTTACTCGATTAGCTAATATGAATAAATTTACAATAGCAAAGTTTATAATTGTCATGAAAATTCTAATTAATATTTTAATACACGAGGCATGGTGCCCCGGGATGGGCCCCGTGGCCCAGGAGGACGGATCCCACCCCACTTCGCTTGGGATGAGGATAAGGTGTCTATCTGAGGTGGCAAGCAAACGATTATGGCTAACCCATAATTATTTAGAAGAAGGTGTACATTTAGGTAAACAAATAGGCGATCGAGTGCCTGCTCTAGATATCGATCAGTCACAGAATACTTGGAAACCGCCAAAGTCGTGGAAAATGAGTCCAAGTTACAAGAGTAATCTTATAAGGAAATTAATCATCTATATATGCGGTCATGTATACTAGTATGTAAAAATTGAGGATGTCATAAAATGACACGGCATGGCAAATTTGTGCACAACATGTCATGGCAACTTCAATACTCCAACTTGACCAAAAAATGACATGGCATAGCAAAATCCATAGGCAACACCATGTGGAGTTTGGAATTTGAGATGAGAGTATGAGTTATGCAAACTTAGGCCTACATGGGAGTTGATTCATTCATTTTTCAGCTTTTACTTGGACACGGTGACTCTAATGTAAAGTCACACATTTGTTGTAGATACAATTATGAGTTGTGTTAAAAAAAGATTTCACATTGGATAATTGGTGCAATGTAAAGTAGTTAAATATATCACAATTGGTTCATAACTCATTGATTTAAACTTTTGAGTAAAGGTGGGTCCAACTTGATAGGTTCGGTGAATATCTCAAGAAAAAAAAAACCTCATGATTGCTACTTGCTTCGAGTTGGAAAATGCCATCGCAATTGGTTTGGCAAGGAGAGACCATAAATAGTCAATTTGGTGACATAATATAAAGACCATAAATGAAGCAATGCCAAGTGAGCAATTAATGATGGTCATTATGCACGGTTGTCAATGCATTGCAAGGTATGGAAATTAAGTTGAGATAAGTTGATGAAGAAGGATATCATGAGATGGAAGTTTATGTAGATGATAAGATTGTCAAATCTCGAAATAACGAAGACCATCTAGTGAATCTTGCAAGAGTTTTTAACTGACTCGGGAAATACAAGCTTAGGCTTAACTGAGCTTATAATTAGGCTTTGGACTTACTTCAGGCAAGTTTCTGAGCTTCATAGTAAGTAGACAAGGAATTGAGATCGATCCAACAGTTAGCTAATAATTTATTAGCTTAAAATTTTGAATGAAAGTGAGTCCAACTAGATATGTTGACGAGTTCAAGCTTAAGCTCCTTTTTTGGCGAACTCCCTAGGTGAAGGCTCTCAATAATTTTTCCTTTTGGCTATGTTGAAAACGTAATCACAATCAATTTGAAACTCATGTTATGCAACGTTTTTTTTTTGTTTTGGTAAGGCATGTTATGCAACATTCATATCTACAAGAATCTCAAATTCATGGGTTTGAATCGGAATGGTTATCGACTTAAACCTATAATCGCATTATCATATCCTATTTGTCACACAAACCTAATCCCAATGGTATAATGATCGAAAGTGCTGACACCTAAATTTTGACTCTTCATTTAGGAATTAATTGCATGGAAAATTATGGATCAATCCCTGCCCCTAGCAAAGATATATTAAATCATTGCATAGCATATTTTCATTAAATTGCATGATAATTCACGTAGCATTTTTTTTAATTGCATCAGTTGGCGGTGGTAAGTGGACTTAAATTGACCCCATGGATCAGGCCGGCATTGCAGCAAAATTCTATAAAGCACAGGGAGCAATGGCCAAAATTCACATGGAGAGATAGGTTGAAACCAACTCAATTCAATTTAATTTCAGCCCATTGAACTTAGGCGCTAATAATTAGAGCTTATTATTTTAATTAAGGCCTAATCTACGCCCATCAAAAGCTAGTTTTACCACTATATATTCGAACTTATGCCTTATAACCTAGAGGTCGAAATCAGAAACTCAGAACAGTCAGAGAATGCACAAAGAAAACATACACGAGGGAGTGGGGGAGAGAAAATGAGCTCTTGGCCAGGTAGAGAAAATGAGCTCTCGACCAGGCATGGTCGAGATCTCCAGCGTGGGTCATCCCCTACTACTCCGTCGAAGTTGCTTACTCCAGCTACTATGCCGCCTTCATGCCACAGCTACTGCTCAACCCCCTTAGCAAGATGGTTGCCGTGACGACGAGGCTTTATACTCCAGCTGGTGACGTTTCTGCTCTTCTTTACTCTTCAACCATGATGACACGCTATAACCCTATTTCACGAACATGGAGCTGTAGCTGCTCATCTGCACCGACAACGCTGACAAAGCCCCAACAATGCTGTTCTTCCCACAAGTCACCATGATAAATTGCTTTTTCCCTTTGTCTCATTGACGAACCCAGCAGCCCAGCCGTGAGCAGCCAAGCCCACAAGGACCTGCTAATCATTGACGATCCTCAGCCTCGACAACTTGCTACCCTTTGCTCGGTCTCCCCATTGACTTTCTTTATTTTACAGGCTAAATTGTGCAATGGTGGTCCTTGCCGAGACGCTACTAACCCTTTTGTTGGGTTTTGGATTACAAAAATCCTCGAAAACCATAAACGAATTCCAATTACCAACGCAGCGGAAAACATACCCATGATTTGTTGTATCACCGATTGAAAGGCACATTACATAGACGGACATACCTTGATAGCCACAGATTAGATGCCCGCTTCGTGGCGTGAGATTTCCTTCGAGAATCATCCATGGAGAGAGGCGAGAGAGAACTTCAGTTTTCTCTTAAGGAGGAAGAAGCAAAAAGCAAGAATGACGTACGTTCTTTTTCTTCTCCTTGTAACCGCCATCACAATAACTTCTCCCTTAGTAGCCATTTAGGAGCCCGTGTTGGGCTTGGCCCATCTTGAGCTTAGCCCTGAGCACATAGCCCATCTTGGGCGGATCTTAAATCCTTCATCTCCCACTCGCACACGATGGTCTAAACAAGATTCTCATTTTCTCTCTTTCGCAAAGTTCATGTTGGCAAATAATCCGTGAGACCGGGCATACTCTGAGAGCTCAATTGCCATACATCTGTTAGGAGTATATAGCCGCTCAGAAATTGGGCATTGAGTAGATATAGTATGTAGTCCCCTAGACCAATCAGCCACATCTTCATTTCTCTTGATCTCTATACTTATAATTGAATTTTTATTCACAACTATGATAATACTCAATCACCATAATTGGTCGACCTGTGAACACAAAATTTAAAATGTGGCTTTACAATCAAATTGATCTGCCTCTTCTTTAAACCTCTTCGTCTCAGTTCAACTCGCTTTTCTAGAAATGGCCTATTAGACCAAATCACTCATGGTCATTAGCAACACTCTAAGATAGCAAACATCGAATAAAAACTTTGAGAATAAATCAAAGTCATGAGGGTACTTAATGAGAAACTTTTATCCTCAAGAGTCTCACACGACAATAAAAGTCGAGATCAAAACTTTGCCTACTCTTTTTGGTCTCTTTAGCATACGCAATATGAAATACGTATTACAGTATTTTCTCCTTTTCCCCAAGGAGCGCATGTCTTAACCCTTCAATATTGTACAGATGATAGTTAAGACATACATAATATCTAACTTGAGTTCACAATTCTACTCTTTTCAAAACATTTCTCAGAACTCACATTTGGCTTTTAAGATAGATAAAGTAAAATATGTGGGTTATTTTACTTTCGAACATAACAAATCATATATCCTCATCTTAATGCTCAGTTAAGGCGACACCTATATTTTAAGCTTGAGCTCTCGATTATCACCTATATAATAAGCTTAAAATTGTCTCATCTCCATTTAGCACCTAGCAAAGAGAGGCGATTACCCGTGTGAGTGGGCTAATCTCATATATGCCTGACATACTTCTTTAAACATAATGCACTAAGCATTAATATGCATAAGTATCAAATTTAACTTATAGACATTTCTAGTGAACAATTGGGGAATAATTCAATATTCGGTATATCAGCCTCCACATAGTCATAGAGATTTCACATGATCACTAAGAACATCTCTAGACGTTGGCTTCATCATAGGAACTTCTATCATCCTATGTATATATACTGCAAGTTCACATCTTTTCGTGCAATTATATCCTCGATAAGGTTATACTTGGTATCCATGTGTTTGGTCTTGGCATAGTGCCCTAGATCTTTGGTGCATGTTATCGTTGCTTGGCCATCGCAGCTAAGTAGCATATACTTTGTAGCATTCTAAACAATATCTAAACGATCCATCAATCTTTTAAACCAAACACTTTCTTGTTCACCACGGACTAAGCATTCATCATGGACAAGGCTTTATACATTTGTTTCGTATTGATCCAACATATGGTGCCATTATTTAGTAAGAAAACAAATATGGAGGTAGATTTTCTTTCATCTAAATCTCTTCTCTCAATCTGAATAGCCTTCAAGCTATAGATGTTTACTTTGGTAATTTAAGTACATAATCAGCAGTCCCATTCAAACACCTCAGTATTATTTTTAACAGCTATCCAAAGTGCTTAACCTAATTTGAATTGGTATCAACTTACCATTCAAATTGTAGAACATATCTAAGGCCTTGTACACAACATAATGTACATTAGGCGGGGAATGCTTTTACTTCGTCGTATTGGAGAATGTTCCCTTCAACATAGCATCGCTCCCACTCAGATTAGATGACGGTGGCATCGTCTCATCAAGTGGTTGCAATTAAGACCGATGAGAAACAAATTCCCCACTGCTTACATTGCTCCCACTTGGAATAATGCCAATCTTTTCTAAAGAGAGAACGATTTCATCTTTCACATTAGTTGATATTCTGCTTCTTCCCTGAAGAACTTTATTATTATTATTATTGCCTATCCTCCTTCTGAATGAATCAGAATACTTGCACTTAGAGCTTAAAGCCCTTTGTGAGCTAGTGTCGATATAGTACTGGTACAAAGCTATTGCTAGCTTATCTATCATGAGGCAGTCCTCCTCTAGCTCTAGTGGCGCATTCCATCCTTGAAGGTTCGGATATTATCCTTGTAAGTCAAGTGCAACTTCATATGTTCCCAACCTTAAGGCAATTACATATCACTACTTGCACTTACTGCTCGTTAGTGAGAGTGTGGGTAGCACTCTTAAGCTCTTTAATTATGTGACACTTTTCTTAGGTATTATTTCATGGACTAACCATGAAACATTTCTCTCTTTTTTTATGCATCAAAATCGATAGTGAGCTTTATGAACTTGGTCACACAAATATGACCTCTTTTTTCCGGCTAAGTGTTTCTCACTTTTATTTAACATATTCAAAGTGCCTGAACTCTTGCATGACATCTTTTTCCATGCTGCTCAGCAACGTGATGCGAGCAAGAGAGTTCATCTTCTTCTATGCAGCAAATGCATCATCTTTATATTGAGTAGTGCTTCCATCTTCAGGCTTGGCCAAAAATTCAAGAGCCTCTTGCTCTTTCAGCACATATTGGATTTTCATAAGACACATCTCATAATTATCACCGTTAAATTTCTCAACTTTGTTCCAATCAACGACTATTCCATTAGTTGCTGATGCCATTGTATCTAAACATATTAGAAACATATGCATGAATCAATAATGCCTATCATTTATGCATCTCTTTCTCATAAACTAACTATGTTAACAAATGATTTCACTTTGAGTTTCAAAATCGAAAGTTCACACTATGTTCCCAATCATCATTCAAAATCTCAACTTGAAATCACCATTAACACAATCATTTCGTGAAAAACTAGGTTCTCTTGAAGTTACTAAAACTTTTAGAACCTCCTACTATCATTGCCCCCCAAAAAATAGCAATGACTAGCAACAATGAAAATTGATTTTCACATAGAAAATCATTTTTTGCTTGAATATATATATATATATATATATATATATATATATATATATATATATATATATATATATACACACACATCATAAAGTGGGAATATCAACAATAAAATCTTCAAGAAAAAAAAATATTCATAAACTAACATGAACAAAATCATGTGCTATAAGCTTAAACAATAATCATGTAAGAATTATAAAACTTGAGGAAAGCTTAACCTAAGAAAGACCGTCGAATTCCCTTTGGAACTCTTTCAAGGCATACTTATTATATGCCAAATAGTACCCCATAACTAAAGCTTCTCGAAGCTTGTTCTAAACCATCAATATGTTGACCTTCTCAAAAATTGGCATCACATAGCCATTCTAGACGATATCTTATATCATCTTAATGAACATTGACCAAATGAGCAACCTTTAGATCATTATTTATCCTAATGATATCATTTTGCTCATAAACCAAAAATCTCGCTATTTCCTCATGCTCATGGGACTACAAATAGTCGTTTACATGGAAACTATATGACATTTTTATTGCAACATATGCAAAATTAAAAGATTACAACAATCTTTAATGTCAACGAAAAGAAATAAATTTTTTTTGAAAAAAAAAAATATTTTTTTGGTCAATGGTCAACTCTGGTCAACGGTAACCAGTCGCGGTCAATAAGTCAACCAGGTTAGAGTCAAATCGGGTCACGGTCAAACGGGTTGTGGATCGGGTTGTGAGTCAACCCGGGTCTTAGACGGGTCGCGGGTCAAAAGGTTTGCGGGCCTTGGTCCCATTGGCCCTGGGCTGGCTTGACATCACGCTGACGTCAGTGCCTTCGCGGGCTTGCGAGCTAGGCCGTGGGCCCATGATCCGGGCCTTTGGCCCTTAGGCTTGTGGATGTCGTGTGGGACGACGTCAATGGCTCGTGCGGCCCACACGCCGCCTTCCCGACCTCCGCTTGTGACAAGCCACCTATCGAAATACTCGTAACGACGAGCCCGTCCCATTGGTATACTTGTATACTTCGTATTTCGTATATATTTTGCGAAAAAATACGAAAAACCATCACTACCCCCAATGCCGAAAATCGTCGTGGCGCATGGGGCGCGTGCAACCTCATCCGGTGGCCTCTTGGGGTCGGTGACCACTTAAAACCCTCGTCTTGAAGAGTACTTTCTAACCATGTAATCAAATCACGATTTCATCCAGTAAAACAAAAAATATACCTCATGAACAGTACGGTTATACAAAAGCAAACCGAGCCCTAATCCGGTTCTAATCAAGCAAACATTGTATACATTTGATCGGGAAACAACATCGTTGGCTTTGATACTAATGTTGGGTTTTGGATTACAAAAATCCTCGAAAACTAAAAACGAATTTCAATTACGAACGCAGCAAAAAACATACCCAGGATTTATTGTATCACTGATCGAAAGGCACATCACATAGACGGACATACCTTGATAGCCACAGAGTAGATGCCCCCTTCGCTGCTTGAGATTTCCTTCGAGAATCATCCATGGAGAGAGGCGAGAGAGAACTTCAGTTTTCTCTTAGGGAGGAAGAAGCAAAAAGCAAGAACGATGTACGTTCTTTTTCTTCTCCTTGTAACCGCCATCACAATAACTTCTCCCTTAATAGCCATTTATGAGCCCGTGTTGGACTTGGTCCTGAGCACATAGCCCATCTTGGACGGACCTTAAATCCTTCACCTTCTAGCCAGGAGACAAGCACCACTGTGATTAGCCAAGAACCACCACTGATCCAGGGGTGAACCTACTGACATCACAGGTCATCCACCACAAGTACTCGCCGCCAAGCATCGGCAGTCACAAGCATCACTACCAACCATTTGTGATCCGTTGTCAATTCCAATTTAGAAAGCGCATTTAAATTAGGTAACTATCCTAGTCCAATTTCATGTGAACTTATTATTGCTCAATTCAGATTGTTATTATTATCTAATTCATTCATATAATTGTATGGGCTTTATCCATGTCAGGCGTTATTGATAAGGATCAATTTAATTACTGACTTGATCCATAAACTGTGGATCACTTTTTTATTACTTTGACTTTATATTGGATATTTGTGTTGTTTAAGAAATCTGTAGTTTAACTCGTGAGGTAATGAGTTATTTTTAGATTATTGTAACATTTATTTAAGATTCTTATCACGCGTGGATTGTGTATGATTTCATCTCTAATCTAGATAACTTCCATGTTTTGAGAAAACCCACAAAATTATTGCATATCATGTAGATTATGATTGATTTATATGTAGGATTGCATGTTCCTAATTAAATTACATGCTAAGATAAGACTACAAGTTAAAATAGGCTTTAGGTTAACTAAATTCCTAACTTAAACTAAATAATATCTAACTTTAGATAAAATTCTAATTTTATTAAGATTTAATTATGAATTTGAATGAAAAATTAATATGTACATGTTATATAAATTATTTACGTTAAATTTGTATCATCATGATATGTTCAAGTAATATGTCATGTCGAACTTTATGTCTGCCATCTATGCACGTGATTTAGTGATTGCATTTTTAGAGTCATTTAATTAATATTGCATGTCATATTAAAATTAGTTCATGTAGACATAATCTAGAGTTAAATTGGAATGTCATGCATTGCATATAGTTCAATATTTCATAAATTGGAAAAAAAAAAAACTAAACATATCATGCTAGATTAGGCACTGTAATTACTTAGTAGACATTGGCAGATTTGGGAAATAAATTAATATGCTTAGGTTTGGGTCAAGTATTTAATTCATTCCTTGTCTTAACAATTTATTTATTATTTTATTTATTAGCTGTTATTTTAACGTTTGCGTATCTGCATATTAGTCAATTGAGTTCAAATCAATTCAAATTGCCTGACGACTATTTTTCATTTTGAAAACAAATGAGAAGATGTTCCAAAAAAGCGTTAAAGTAATTTATCATAACTAAGTTCCTGAACTCACATTTTTTTTATATGAGAGAAATCTCTTGACAAACACGAAATGACCAGAAAATATGAAGAATCATCTTATTAGAGCACATCTCCCATTACTCGTCTCGTTGCAACAAGTTTGAGATGGAAAAACTTAGAAAGTTGGAATAGCATTGCTGTATATTTTTAAGAACAATCACTCGTATGTGTCACTTTCTTAATCAAAAGATAGGAGAGATAGGAGAGAACTCCTTCTTCCGATGTTACAAGGACATTTCACCAAATTCCTTTTTCTATTATGATGTCTATTATTTCATATAGTTGAGGAAGAAAAACTTCTTTGTGGTCAACTTTATTGGACTGACTATAAATCATGTTAAAAGACACGGAGAGTTCTTTGTATCTAGATGAAATTAGTGAGTTTGAGTTTGAGTATGAGTACAGAGATCATTGGCATGGTTAGGAAAATCTCCCTATAGTCTTTTGAAGATGATAAAATAGTCTAGTTTGCCATTATTTGATGGATGCGGATGTATCATATAGCATGTGAGTTTATATGTGATTGATACAAGGAATGCTCTGGTACTATCAATAGCGAACGAGGCATTAGGCGTCGAGATGTCTATAAGCTTGATGAACTTGATGGAAGATGAACAAGTCTGGTAGAATGAGTGATTTGTGAGGACTTGAAGCGATAGTTAATAAGTGAGCAGCTGAATAGAATAAGGAAGGACCAGAGGATATAGTGCATTGAAAGCCGATCTCCAGCAGTTAGCTTGAATAGATTCACTGGATCGGTAGTAGAGGTAACTCTATGTATCAATTGGATCAGACATGGATGATGCACTTCTATCACCTCGATAAGAAGACCTTGACCACTTTTGGTTTGATTTGAATTAAATTCACATGAAAGGTAAACAACCATGTTCGGGGACTAGAATTTGCAGCAAAAGACCTGGAGTTCAGTCAGACCAGTTTTACCCGTTTGTGCAAGCAGCTGGAGAGACCATTAGCTGACAAGGACAGCTGACTCCGGTCAAGGAAACCTCAGTTTTATTAGTGAAAGCAGATTATATGGGCAGACTGTTTACCAACGATTGGGTACCTTGAATCCAACGGCTTTTTGACCTCCCTGAAGACTCTTTCACGACTAGATTGATGATTGAAAGTCTATCTAATGGATTCAACTGTGTCGAAGGATTAGGCGGAAATTGAGAAAGCTCACAATAGTCTCCCTCTCTCATACTTGCAAACGTATTATTGCCGACTTATGATTCTCTCTCTTTTAGTCTGGTTACTCATTCTGATCTATGGATTAAGAAGTGTACAAGGGTAATAAAAGTGTCATTTATCAATTTCGAGTAGAAGTGGCACCTACTACTTTGCACTTGAGATTATTATTGGATTCCAATCTTGTTCATGGTTCGTTAGTTTGGAAAAATGGATGTAGCCTTAGTTAAAAGCCAATCTACTATAAATTAGTTTCCAATTCTCTTCTTTCTCTTTATTCATGTTATTATCTATTTGATAGACGCACTTGCATCTGCTATCTTTAAACTGATTCTCCATCTGCCAAAGTTTAACTCGAAGTAATCATCCTCTCTCGATTGTATTATTCCCCTCAGTAATCATCTCAAGAAAGGAAGCACCACGAATTAGATGAGCTGCCCAACAAAAAAAATACACAGACAAAAAATTCGGATGGAACCGGCCGAGCCTACCCTAGACAGATTTTGGGACTCCTTCAATTTTGTTCTTGTTCTTTCCGACCGGGGCCTTTGGGCCTGAGAGGTTTAGGCCGAAATGGCCCAGATTTGCTTGAAATAATTTTTTTTTTCAAAAAAGAGTAAACATTCCAATAAATAAGAAGTAATTATTTACTGTAGAAAGGCTCTAATATGGACATAAACAGGTCGGACAAAATATTTAAAAAAATTAAATAAACGTGAAAAGATGTGGTGACAATGTTTCAATTATGAAAATTGGCTGAAAATATGTCAAGAAAGTGAATCCTGAGGCTAAAAACAGCAACAGATCATTTGCCTTGAGCCTTGGGTATTGATCTCTCAATGAGCTCTGAATTGTACTTACGGGTTCAATGCCTCCGCTCAAATTAAAATTTGTGGTCCATTTAAGTTGAGGTGTGCAAAACTCATTGTAATGAAATTCACAAATTTCACAGTACCAAATATGTAAAGGCTCTGAAAAATACATATTTAATATGATGTTTTATAATTTTAATAAAAGGTAACAATTTAGCCTTATGCCTGATCACCAAATTTATGGGCAGGTGATGTTTAACAAACTTCTTAGGTTCTTGTATAAAAGTGATCGGTTTCAAGGGATAAGTTCCAAATCTAAAATTTCGAATCTATCCAACTATAATTGGTTCCTCGTTATTGAATCTACATTGTTTGCCTGAAATTAGTTACGAAACCATACTGCTTTCTAATTTCGTTCTTGAGTCTATTGAAGAATCTTTTTTTGTTTATATTTTATAATAAAATAATATGAATTCTTTAAATTTAGAACTTGTTTTCAGACCGATTTTGTGGGAACCGTTTTCCGGACTTATTTTTCGGATGTTCCAGCCCAATTCTCGAGTAGAACCGATCATATTGCACTCCCCCAGTTCTATGTCTTAAGTCGGAAGAAATTGGTCCACAAGGATTTTCATAATCCTTGGTGAAGATAGTAAGAAAATCACGGGACAATTCACTACCACAAAAGGGAAAAAAAACGCATTCAGAAAATGACAAATATATATCGACTTTATTATGGAAGAATAATCAAATGTATCCAAAAGCATGAACTTTTCCCTCTTTTCCATGGGTTGGAACCCTCGTTCATCAACCTGACGTATCTTTCCCTCTCTTGTAACTTCCCTCTTTCGTCCCCTTCCTCAGATCAAAACCCACTTCTCATTCTCAATCGCCCCCCATCAAGATTTCTTTCACTCAGTGTTCAACACAAAAAAGCTCACAGAATCACTCGGAAACAGCAAAGAAAGATCAAGAGAGTGAAAGGGGCAGAGACAAAAGGAGGAGAAGACAAGGCACTGGGCAGAACTGGGCTGCGTGTGATGCTTCACCCTCGTTCTCCTTCAATCCCAACTTTTCATTAGGTCAGTATGCATCTTGGTCCCTGAATTGTCGTTAATTTACTAGTGCAGGCACTGTCTTCTTGGTAGAAAGCTTCAATTTTTGGCGGCGTTGCAGAGGCTGGGATGGTGATTGGAAGCGGTAATAACAATCATAATCATCAAGAAGATGTGGAGAGGAACCCTGCGGCGGCGGCGGCCGCGGTGGGGGCTGCTGTGCCTAGAAGCGGTGGAGGGGGCGGCAGCAGGTCGTGGGGCACCACAGTTTCCGGACAATCGGTGTCGACCAGCGGCAGCATGGGTTCACCATCGAGCCGCAGTGAGCAGGCCATGGCTACTCCGGCGAGCGAGAGTACCTTTCTGCGCATAAACCACCTTGACATTCACGGTGACGATGCTGGATCTCAGGGAGATGTTGGGTAAGTGGGAGTTCTTTCTTTTGTTTAGCTGAATTGCGTTGTGTTGATGTGATGCTGGAGACAATAGGGGAGGTACTGTTATGTCCGAAAGTTCTTGATGAAATGTGAACCCGGTATTAGCTTCTTCTTTTTTTTGGTAAAGCGGTATTAGCTTCTTTGTGGCTGAACTTATGGGAATGTCTGAAAGCTAGATCATATGAAACTTCTGATGCGTGAAGTGACAATGCTGGTTTAATTTTGCTACTTCGGTGAAGAGCAGGTCACGAGTCAGCTTATAACGTTGGTGAAACATGCAATGTATACTTTTTTTGGGTCCTTTTAGTTAAGTTGAATCTCTGGAATTTATCTACTGGCTGGAATTGTTTGAATGTGTCTAAAGGCTAGAGGTACTTCTTAATGTGAACATTTGATAATCAACTCCTGCTATAACTATTGGTATCACAAAGATGAAGGGGGAAATCCTGTGGTATTCCATGAATTAGCGGCATGGGGCATCCGCATACAGTAGTAATATCTATGCACAAAGTTTGATCCTTGTTTTGTGCTTGAGATATTGCTTCATGTTTTAGTTCTCCTGAAGACTCACAAATTGACCATTTCTGTTTAGTGGCAAGAAGAAGAAGAGAGGTCAAAGGGCAACTGCTGGTGATAAGAGTGGAAGAGGACTTCGCCAGTTTAGCATGAAAGGTGATTACCAGTTTCTGATTATTCCTTTGCTTGTTTTGTTGTTTGTGAGAAACAATGTCTTCTATGGCGTGAATGAGGAGTAATAACCCTATGACACTTCTCCTGATTACAGGCCTGTTGCTATTTAGTCACCTATGAATAACTTTCCTCTTATTAATGTGCATTCATCGTTTTGGTGTTTTAGTGTGTGAAAAAGTGGAAAGCAAGGGAAGAACTACTTACAATGAGGTCAGGCAGAACATTTTTTAATTTGCTTTCCTTTGTTTAGCTTGCTATACATGTATTAGTAGTGCTCACTTCTATGCATAATGCTCTTTGTTTGAGCTGGAATCAAATTTGTGTTTCAATGGCAACGTTCACAACCAAGCTAATAGTCCCGTCAAGCTCTCTTCGCCTTTTGTGAGAACAAGAACATTCTCAAAATAGTATTGATGATATTTTCTTTCAATGCTTAGTCTAAAATTTGAACTCCAGCTATAATGATTGAATGACTTGTGGAATAGGAGGGTGCAATGTACATTCCACAACATATGAGGCATATGTATTCATTGCAAGTAATGTCAGTCATTATCTATGATGGTCCGTGTTCTCATTATTCTGACTAGTTCAGTGAACTTTTATCCCTTGCATTATGAAATATCATGATCTAAGTTAAGGATCTTGAATATTTGTCTATTCAGACCTGGTACTGAACATCTTATAAGGATCTGTGTAGCCAATATCCCCTGTAAAAGGGCTTTTTGTAGATGTTAACGCACCTTTTTTTGCCTAAAGTGGTGGTTTTAGCATTAGTAGTTGTCATTATCTGAAATATGGGGGATTTTATTATATTTGAATCAATTTTTGGTATAATTTAGTGTTGAAGCCGGTAATGGTTACTTAAACCTTCTCCTAGTTTCTTGGTTTAGGCCCTATAAGACGTTTCTCTTACAAGATATAATGAATTTCCTTTGTTATCTTTTCTTGTGCTTCTCTTTCTCTTTGGATTTATGTCTTTCAACTTTTGAAATTTCACTGAAGTTTCTCAGTATGAATCTTTTCTTGCCTTGTGTTTTTCCTTGGTTCAATCTTCCAAAGGAAAGCCAGAGTTATCATCCCATTTCTTCTGATGTCGTTGTCCAGTTTTTGTTACCTTTTCACAATAATGATCCAGATGTTTAGGTGTCTCCTTTAGGATAGGTGTCAGTTGAAAACTTGTTCGATTTCTTTATCCTTTTGGTGCATGGTCCCCTTTTCCATTGATCTAAGTACATATCTCATCATTATGAAAAATGATGCCTTATCTCACTATACTCACAATTTATTCCTTATGTTTCTTTGTTAGCCCCTTTTGTCACTGCCAGTAAATCTGCCACAGAGCCTCCCTCTTTGCATGACAAACTAGCCATGGCCATTAACAGAATGGTCTTTCCCCCATTCTTACCCCTATATCTTTGAACTCTTCGGATCACTTAAGCTGTTCAGCCGATCCTTCAACAACTTGATGTGAGCCAAAATCTTCAAAATACAGGATTTATCTAGAGAACAATTTTACAAATTGGCGTAACCAAAAAGATTTCGCAATTAAGAGCTGCTTGTGGTGGTCTCTGCAAAATCAAAGGTCAACTTAATTTTGACTCAACTTCTAACTGAATGTTCAACTACAAGCTTTGCATGTTGAAGTCAATTAAAAACAGGGCTTTTCTGTGACACTTAATATTTGGAGTTTTATGTTAAATTATTAGCATGATTGTAACTGTCTTAGACCCATCATTTTATTCTAATGTCACTAGTAATGAAAAAGTTTGCCTGAGTGGAATTCTTGAACTGATGATGAATTTTTGCCCTTGTGCTTTCTTAATTTTTCTAGTTGGTCTCTCTAGTCTTCATCCTTTCTTGGTTTCACTTCCTTTTGATATTTTGGAACTTTCAGTACTCATCCCTCATTTGGCCTGGAAAAAGATTATCCTTTAGTTTCCTTCACTTTCTTCAGAAGATAGTACAACTTGATCCTTGAAACCTTGCTACAACCTCCACAGAATTTTATGTTAAAAGTAGATATGCTATTCGGCTCCTTCTTCATGTGTTTAGTGTAGCCATCACTTACAAATACAGCGTTAAAAGGGGGTCTTTCCCTTCAGCTTACTGTTTGGTGAATATTTTGAAGTTGAACCAACCTAAAACTGAAGCACCTGACAGCTGTTTCTTTGGAGGTTGCTTTCACCTTCTTCAGAGTGCTAATGCTTAAAAAGATGTCTTGTCAAACACATGTAGCATTCACAGTGACTTGCATCACAAGACAAATACACACAGCTAAAAAAACACCAACCTGTGGTCTTGTTATTCAATGTAGGGATTTGGTCTTATGTTTTTGTATGCAATCTTTCACTCTTTATTATTTTATTTTATTTTGTTTTTTCGTATAAGCTTGTTACTCAATGGCTAGCTTTGTTGATCAATTGATGTGACGGGACATGACAAGATGAATAACATCTTGTCAAAAATGTGTTTGGTGATTCTCTTCTTTCTAAGTTCATCCATTGTGATAGATAAGTTACTACTGTCCAAAGCTATTGTTACTTCATTTTGAACTTCATAAAGAGCAGCTAAGACTGAGTTCTGCAGAAATCAACCTGTTAATTCCCTGTTGTTCTGGCCCTAGAAACATTCTTCATCAGCTTGCACTTACATTAGCAGTGACAGCTTGGCATTTGACTTCTTTCTGGAGAATTCAGAAACTCCTTGTTTTTTTCCTTTTGTTGCTTGGTAGGAACTTTCATGAGTGGCTGAACCACTAATTATGACTACTGAATGGCAAATGTCTTCTCTAAATAACAATTAATATAGTCTTGACTCTCTATTTAAAAGGAGGAGATGGTCTAATTGTCTTGGCTATGTCTTTTAATAAAATCCAATGGATCCTGAGCCATTCCATAATCATCTAGCAATAGAAGCATAAACAGGTTTTTTGCAAGTTGCATGATAGGATTGAATCAGCAGATTGATGGTTGATATAGACGTACTTGCTTTATCACAACATATGGAATAGGATGTCTTGTATCCGGTGCTAATTCCATGTTTCAGTAGAACTTTCAGATATAATGGGTGCTAGTAGCTGTTGCAAATTAAGGCATTTCCTCTCTTCATTCTTCTGGTGAGACATATTTTTAGTTCTAATTGTAAGGGAAATATTTGATACGATTCCTTCTCTTGGGGACTTGCAGTTGAATATATCGACATTTGAAGACCATATGCTAAAGAATATAGGTTTCCATCTCTCAATAAATTACTGCTTAGGAGTCTCTAGTGTTGTTGACGAACCGCAAATTATGTGCAAATATGATTTCTCTTTAACTAAGCCAGATAAGTTACTTTGTGAGAGTGAATATGCTCTGGAGGACTAATTGCTCTGCAAATCTTGTTGGTGCTTCTCATCTGCTACTGTGAAACCTCTCTTCAGTATTCAATCTGTGCTTGTCAGTTTTTACTTGAAAGTGTCAACGACTGATCTTATCATGCGCATGGACAAAACCACTTCTGTGAATGCAGCCTTTTGGTTTCATCTTTAATGGCTTTCTTCCCTGTGAGATATCTGAGAGTTTGGAACAATTTCCAGGTTGCTGATGAACTTGTTGCTGAGTTTGCTGATCCTGGCAATAGTGCTGCTTCCCCTGATCAGGTTTGTGGGTCCTTAAGAAAGATCCTGCAAATAGCAAGGATAACGTGACAGCTGTCCAATTAAGTTTGTAACTTTGGTGCTTTTTTCTTTCTTCACAGCAACAGTACGATGAGAAAAATATAAGACGAAGGGTGTATGACGCCCTGAATGTTCTTATGGCGATGGATATTATATCCAAAGACAAAAAAGAGATACAATGGAAGGGTCTGCCTCGAACTAGCCTAAATGACATTGAGGAACTAAAGGTGTGATATAATTCTCCAAGTTTTCTCTGGCAGTGGATTATCTCTGCCCTTTTTCGCCCTAAAATTCTGCTATTGGCTTATCTTGGTCATTCACCATCACCATGCAGACAGAGCGTCATGGGTTGAGAAGTAGAATTGAAAAGAAAGGGGCCTATTTACAGGAACTGGAGGAACAAGTAAAAGATACTTCCATTTTGGCCTGAAATTGGTTTTAAGTTGCTCTATTTTCTGTTTAGTTGTCTATAACATTGGAGCAGTTTCACTAACATCGTCAACTTTATCTTTTTATGCATGAAGTACGTAGGTCTACAGAACTTGATACAGAGAAACGAGCAGCTGTTTAGTACAGGAAATGCTCCAAGTGGTGGAATTGCATTACCATTTATTCTGGTTCAGGTGACAACTCATCCCTGATTCCACTAATTAGCATACATGTGATAGTTGAAAACTGAAAGTTTAATTATTCCCTTATTGTGCTTTTAATGAGATTACTTAATCTTGTCGGATCCAATGTGATAATATAATCAAAGGCAAAATATAATAAAGATTCATTATATAAGAATAAAAAGAAAAAAAAATTATCTCATCATCTACAAAAAGAATGAAATTGTCCAGAAATTTTAAAACATGTTTAAGTAGTATCCAAAGTCCAAACAAGATGTGGAAACTTCTAATAGGTTAAATCTTGAAGAACTCACAATGTCCTATTTTTTAGTTACTTTGCCGTTGGAATGCCTGTGGACAAGATTCAATCTCTTAACAAGTGCACTGCCTTGTGTCATTGTGCATTCTGTGGCATGATTTGATTGATAGATAGGCTGTGCAAAAGAATGTTTGCAACCTGTCACATCATAGCATATGAATTGCAATGGTTCTTTCATGTTAAAAAAAAATCAATTTTAGTCCTATTGCTTATCAGAGATCAATTCTAGATGATGTTATGGATGAAAAGGTCGAGTTCAAAGAATGTCATTCTGGATCTATATGGAATAAGTTTTTCATGCAAGCCCCATTAGGTGGGAGTTCCTTGATTGCTATATCTTCTGAACCTCCAGATTTGATTGAGTTGGATGAACTCTAAAGCATCTTTTTTTTCCTTGCGAATTGCAGACGCGACCACATGCAACTGTTGAGGTTGAAATATCGGAAGATATGCAGCTTGTGCATTTTGATTTCAACAGGTACAACAACATGGGCAATGTCTGTATTTTATTTTGCTCAACCAATTGTTCATACCTGCACTAGTGGCAAGCTGCCAGTTTCAACTTCAATTTTATCACGTGATCTCATTTTCCCTTTCAAAAGATGAGAGATGCTATTGAGCAATACCGAACTGAAATGGTGCACTGACCTTATTGCAGCACTCCTTTTGAGCTCCACGATGACAACTATGTCCTCAAGGCAATGAAGTTTTGCGAAAGACCGGGAAATGACGAGATGGTGCCTGTGTTTCCTTCCGATGGGGGCGAAGGCTCCAGCATGTCAGGCATGTACCAACCACAGCCTCCGTATCCTTCAATGTCCAGTGCAGTGGGTAGGCCACCTGCCTCTCCTCCCATACCCGGAATATTGAAGGCCCGTGTCAAGCATGAGCATTGATCATTCATGCCATGGCAATATTTCTCACCATAGCTGTATAGTCTGTAAAGAAAGTGAGCCCTGAAATTAGTCATGTGGTTGCCACAACGCTCTTTCATTAGGAAATCACAATTAACATAGAGATGGTAACTCGCTTTGGTCAGGAGTTGGTCGAGAGGTTTTGGATCTCTGGCTCGTGTTTTTGTGCCATTGTCAAATTATCGGTGCTGCAATTTGTTCATGGTTTCCTCCGCTCGATCCGGAGTTTAGAAGGAATCGTCATTTTGTTCTATTTCTCTTGGAAGGAGACTGTATAAGATCATTGTTCTCTTATATAATCGCACTACAACATTATTTCGGTAATGTCACTGTCCACGGATGTACGTGTTGGATATTAACTTTACAAAAGTGTAGCGCAAGGCTTATTATAACACATTACAACTCGAGAGTGAACTTGGACGAAATTGAGACGGAGATTGATAAGCCAGAGCATCAAACCCATTGAACTGTTGATATCAATTGTTGCAGAAATATCCATCAAACCGTTGATAGTCAATTTTCAATAGAATGAAAGCATATTCCTGGAAATCCAACTGCCCAACAACTAGGGCAGAAAAAGCAGAAAATCTGAGGGTAGGCGGGGAGAAGTGGACAAAATCCTCAGCAGTGAACTAGACCTGTTGCCGCCACGGGGTCTCACGGTCTGATTCATGTGGGTGGTCCGACGTGGCGCAAGTGCAGTGGATGATGACAACAAAGCATCACGTGCGTGGCCCCCTGCATCACGTGGTGTGGTCACTACTAGAGTTGGAGGGAGAAATAATAAAAATCCCGGCATTGACAAAGAGTAGACACTAGAAAGACAGTACTGGCACTGCACCAGTACACATTTGTAGGCAAATTCAGGATCAATCTTTTATATGATGATTAAGGGAGAAGAAGAAATGGGTTGCGCATAGACAAGCTTGAAGGGGTGGCGAATGATGAGATGCCTTCAGAAGTTATTCGAGGGAGGACCACAGGGGATGATGTGAAAGGACAAACTCTCTCTCTCTCTCGCGCGAGTTTTTGTTTGTGCAATATGCCGTTGCCATGTGGCCGTGAATAAATGTGAATTGGGAGCAGGTACTACAAATGGTGGAAGTCTATATAAGAGCACGTGTGTGTGGGAGTTGACAAGCAATGAGCTACTTCGCTTGGAGGTTGGAGAAGGTATTTAGATTACGCCTGGTCAAGGTGACTGTCATTCATCTGCATTTGCACCTGCACCTCAGTCACTAACTCAGCTGCTCATCAAACACTTGAAAACGCTGATGGTGAATTGCTGTGCAACGCAATCCGAACAGCGTTGGGAACCCAGGTGCAGGTGCAGGTCCAGATGAATGCCACTTTGACTCTCTATCTCTCTGTGGTAACATGGAGATTCTAACCTTCACTTTTGGCTAATCTCGCGAATGCATGCGAAGTGCCCTCTCTACGTAGACCGAGTAAGGCTCGACTGACAAAGTTTAAGTAGAAGCAGAGATTCGCGCATGACGGTGTTTGTAAACCAAGAGCTTACCCAGTAAGTCATACTTAAGGGTTGCTGTGGCTCTCAAGGTATTATGGCATGATGGAGATCCGATCCACGATCCATGTGAGGTAAGTCCTCAAAAAGATGAGCTCATGGTATTGTTTCTTAGATAGGCGTGCGTATACCATTAGATTCTCTGCGTGGTATCGTTTTCCCATGGTTCCTCGATACAAATGTCTGTTTGCTGCTAGCTCCTTTTTCAGCTGAAGGTTTCTCAAAGTAGAGAAGGCAAACGAAATGGTTGAAAAAGAGGCCTTTCTGCAAGAGGTGAATTCCAAACAAAAGAGGGAAGGAGCAAGCCACAGCGAGGGAGAGTGTTAGCATGCTAATTGAATGAAGAAACAACTAATCTCGGGAAACACAGAGTTCAATCATGGTTTGATTACGCTTCACACAAATTTTGTCATAGAAGCGATGAAGCACTGCAAGAACCCATCACAAATCCTTGTCTGGTTAGCTTTCCACTTTTAGGACACACTTGATGCTGCTTAGGACACGATCAGACGACGTTAGCGAGTTTCTCTTTGTAACTAAGGATTTCAAGTATCTTGAATGGGACGTCTATGCTTCAGTTTTTGTCTGAGTCCATTTTTGGCGTGATAGTTAAATTTGAATGACATTATTGGAATTGATTTCTTGGTTCTCCCGTAACCATGGATAATATCTTGTTGACGACCTCTCGTCTCTTCCACTCCTTCTCCTTGCTGGATTTGCTCTACTATCAGATGAACCTTGCATGATATTCTCTAAATTGAGGGCAAGTTTTCCTCCTTCACCGAAATCCTATTCGTCCGGTTTTTCGATTGGTGGTTATAAATATGTACACTCTTACAACTAATGAATCCAAAATGAATATGATAAATTAATGGTATCATAAAATAATTGGCTTATGAAGTTTTATGCTAGAGTAATCATTGCTAGTTTAGGGAAAATTTTGAAATAAGGCTTGAAGTTTGGCCCTTTTTTTTAAAAAAAAAGTCCAGAACAAATTTTGTTTCAAATAAAGCTATGACATGACCTGTTTACTCTCAAACAAGACATCGAACACACCGGCCAGCTAAATTTTCACCAACGGACAAGCACAAGTACCTCGCGTGCATCTTACATGCCATTTTTGTGACCAATCAATGGAAATTGCGCTAGCTGGTGAATTCAATGCCCTAGGTGAGACTAAGTAGGCAACTTCAAGGTCTTCTTTGAAAAAACAAAAAGTCAGTTCTATACTCTTTTATGAGACAGTAACATCACTTTAAATCCTTATTTAAAATTTTGCAATTAGTTTGTCTTATCATTTTCTACTCTTGGGCTCAACTTCCCCTATAATATCATCCTTTTATCATATTGTTCGCTGGACCTATTCGTGCAATTCACAGTATTACGTTGTTAATGTAGCAATCAGTATATCATCAATTGCACTCAAAGAACCAAAACAATAAAATAAATTTCATAATAAACATTAAAATGATGTATTTAATTTTGAAATGCTGATTTACTGTTATACTAGCAAAGCTCCCCTCAATTAGTAATAGTAAAAAATAATAAAATAGCAATACTGATAATGATGGAATGATATATTTTATTTAGAAATAACTCCTTATAGTTATGTTAGCACTAATTGCACTGAACTAAAAATATGCAATAAGATAGAATTAATAGTAGTGAAATGATAGATTTAGATTCGAAGCATGAATCAAATTGTGAGCTAATAAAGGTAAATATATAAAGTTATTGAGAATTTTCATTATTTTAAGTAGTTGGCGCCGTAAGTCGTCCAACCAATCAATTTAACTAGGAAAGAGTAGGATAGATTGATACAATATATAAATCCACTTCAATCGAAGCTACTTGATTTTTCTAGTACGACAGTTAATCATATATTTAGAAACATAACCTATTGCCACACAAGTAAATAGAAAACACTGAATATATGTAGATTATCATAGAAAAAAATTCCAATTTTAATTAACTCTTGGGTGCAATCATTTTTTAAAATGATTGAAATGGTGATTTTTCTTATAAATTTACTTAAATAGTAATATACAAATATTGGTATAGAAGTCTAATTGATTTAAAAATGACAGTCACTTTATTGAAAGAGTAAAATGAAATACAAACATTAAACTCCTGTTTTTCATTATATTCACTTCTTCATTCTTGCGAGTCGTTTATTATGGTTGAAAGTTTTATTGCTTTAATAGTGTTACAAACTTACATATATACTGGCATGTAATGGACTCTTCCTCTTACATTTTCAAAACAAGTCCAAAAACAAAAATGATTTATTTTACTGTCGACGGTTTTCATTTTATGTATATTCATCTGTCAATTTGAGTCCTCGTACCCTTTTGAAATACAGTAAGCAGATCGATTAAGCCTTTCTCTGTTTTAAATTCCTCGATTTTGGCATTTTCTTGTTTCTGTATCAAACATTTCCGACTTAAAAATTTGGCATTTCACAATATATACTTGTACAACCCAATACGCTTGAATAGGTGTTCCTTTGTATGTTCTCTCATTTCTTTGTTGATGATGTGGGCAAAGATAGCAAAGTATGAAGGTCAATCGATTGAAAATATGGTGGGACGAGCTTTAATATAGGCCGTTTCATAGGTCAATCGATTGAAAATGGATTGATGTTCAATTACATATGTAACATACAATATATATGCATAAAGATCATATTATAATATGTACATTTACTGAACATGTTATGTCGCATAAGATTCGTATCCATTAAATACATCTTTACGTTGAAAAGAAAACTTTGCTAGCCGTAGTATATTATATCTTCTCTGTTTTATACCCATTTTTCTCGCGAAATAATGTAATTACCTTACATCTACCTAATACATACAGCATTATTAGTACATGTCTTTAATTAGTTAATACATTAATCACAAAATCTTTTTAAAATGCTTCATAGAAGGATCTTAGAAACTTCAATAAACTTAATGATAAATTTATTGATGGTGGTTGCAAGATGTCGGCAATACTGGTGCAAAGGAATTTATGACGAAGGCAAATTCATACCGACTTCTTTGTTTCTCCCAGCTCTTCGTCGAAGCTAACTCACGAAAAGCTGCTCTATTTCTCCCAAATTAATGATATTTGTTGGCTTCTCGTAATTTACTAAATGGATGTTCTATATCAATCCATTTTATGCATTTGTAGGTCATAAGATTCAATCTCTCGATTATGATCGTCGTTGCTACTCTGCAGGGAATGTTTTAATTATTATTATTGTTGTTGTACTTCTTTTTCATTTCCATAGAGATTGTCCGTTGTACGATGGTTTTCGGAAAATAAGATGATGATCCAAAAGTTAGAGCAATGTAACTTATTCAAATTGCAATTTCTTCATATGAATATGCTAATATCACCAACCCAAGTGCAACGCACGTGATCCAATTATTAGTATTTTGTTAAGTCATAAAGGCATGGTCAGGGGACATATGATTACGGAACGGAAAAAAAATATAACTCCTATAATTTCCATCTAACAAGGAAAACTATATATTTTGGTGGAGGCACAAGTTGGGTCTGACAGCTTGTTCGTAGGATGACAATGGGGCAGGGTAGGGTTTCTACTTACATTATTGTAGACCCCCCATTATATTTTCTCTACTTGTCTTTTTTTTTATATTATATATCTATCCTACTCTCTCTCTAAATTTTACTGTATCTCTTTGCAGAGCGTAAAAGTCAAACCCTTGAAACTAAACATCTCCACCCCCACCTAAATCCCTTACCACTGGATCGTGTGCCCAGTGAGTGGCTTGTCTAATCTGGAAGGAGAAGAAAGAACAGCGGAACGGATTGCCAAAGTTTAATATGGAAATTTTTCATTGTAGATTGATGGGAAAATGAAAAGAAACGGAATTTTATTATTAGAAATATTCATGGTTAATATTGAAAATAATAGAGAAAATAGTGAAGTATATATGATAGAAAATTACTGAATTCAGATAAAGAAATTAATATATGCAATAAAAATTTTAAATTTTGTTGTCAAAATACAATCAAATTCTAAAATTTTCAATCGGAGCAATCAAATTTTAAAATTTATCCAATTCATGCAATATAATACCTACGGCAACTTGGTCCAATTCAAATGATGGAAAATCACCGACGTACCAATTCTTAATATTTTTAAAACCCACATGGCAATGATAAAGTGCCAAGTAGGCGTCACATGAGAAAACAGGGCAATGTTCCAAAAAGTTAAAATAAAAACAGAAAAAGACCAAAATAAAGGAGAAGTGCGCACAAAATTTTAGAATTATCTCAAAAGTGTTATTGAATACTAGAACATTCAAAAAATGCAATGTCATAAAATTTGTCAAAATAGTAAAACCAAGTTTTTTCGTTGACTCTAATTCAATTTGATTAATGAAGAAAATCACAATCAAGCGCCACATCAGGAAAAAGAATCTTAATAGTTAAAAATAAAAAAAAAGGGGAAAAAGCATAAAAAAATTTTGAAAGAAAAGAGGATAAAAGACAAGACGATGAGAACTGAAAAAAAAAAAACAAAAGGCTGTTTGGAGGCGAAGCCCGTGCGCAGCCAATGGAGATTATTTCTATGTGCTTCTTCCTCTTCTTCTTCACTGAAGTTTGCTCGATTTCTCAAATCTTTGAATTATCTAGCAAATGATGCTTCGCTAGTTAATTTGCCTCCTAGACAGCGTGAATCATTTCAAATTCCTTCCAATTTTACCAAATTACTAAGAGATTGCTTCATTAAATTGTTTAGTAAAAGGACGAGGAAGAATGTTCAAGTCTCTCCTCTGACCAAGGATAGAGTTGTGGTTCTAGTTCCCAATTTACTATGAGGAGGAGCTACTGGGAGCCGTAGTGATGGCGCCATTGCCAAGGGACTTATTACTAAGCGATGCTGCTCCTCCCTTTCCGTCGTAGGCCAACGGTGGTGGCTCGTTTGATGGGCTTGAGTGCCTGCATATCTAGCTCTTTTATTTGTTATTATTAATTTTTATCATTTTTTCTCTTTTTTATAATTTTGTCCTCTTTTTTTCTTTTGTCTTTTTTAAGTTTTTTTATTTTTATTTTTTTGATGCAGTACTTATTGGGCACCACTTGTATTAAGAAAATAAAAAGGAAGTCATGTCAAAATGCTCCATAAGTTATAGAGATTTTTTTTTTGTCTGCAATGGAGGGACTTGATTGCACATTTGAAACAATTGAAGATTAAATTGCACTTTTATACAAGTTTTAAGAATTTTGATGTACTTATCTCAAAATAAGAGAAAAATAGAAAATAATTGGAAAGTTGAACATGAATATCAGGGAAGGTGGCTGTGGGGCCTGTTGAAAGGGGCGGTAGTAGCGCCTCAATTTCGTCGGTCAAAGTTGTAATTGAATAACTTTTGCAGATCTAGAACATTTTGTAATAAAATTGATAGGCCTCTCGTCGGCCGATCTGTTTTTTTCTGGGCCAGAAGGTCCATGTCTTGATTTTAGGCTTCTCTTCTGGGTCATCATGGCCCATCTTCGTTTTTGGCCTACCATTCTTGTCGACGTTTGTATTCTCTTCAAGAGTGTTTGTTTCACAAACAAAAAAATCCCTAATTTTTCAGCGTCTATTTCATTTAATAAAATAAATGAATGGAAAAAGATTTTCTTATCAAAACTTAAATTCTGAAAAATGATTTCCATTTTGAAATGATCAGAAAAAGTTTTTCGAAATATAACTATGTATTGACACTTAACTCAAAACTCTACACTTCAATACAAAAATTCTAATGTAAGCTCTCAGATTCCAGCGTTCAAGACCACTTTAATTTTTTTTTTGAAAAAATATAAACATTTTATTAATTTTTTTCCTTTTTTTCTTTACTTTTTTCCCTTTTCCTCAGCCAATGGCCGACCATGGCTACAACCGGTGATTGACCACAAGCCAAGGATGAACTCGCTAGATTGATGAGGCCAAGGCACCATCCCAAATCACTAAGGTCGAGATGTCATTGACCTTTAGTGAGCTTGAGCTCGCCGATCTGGCGAGGCCAAGGCCTACCTAAAGGTCGACGACGGCTTGGCCTCACTAAAGGTTGACAATGCCTCGACCTCACTGATCGCAAAAGACTTGAGCTCTCTAGAGGCTGACGAGCTTGTCCTTCACTTGTAGCTAGTCATTGGCCGTTACCGTGGTTGACCACCACTAGTAGAAGAAGAAGGAAAAAATGGAAAGCAAAGAAAAAGGAAAAGAATAAATCAATAAATCAAATAAAAAATAATTGAATATATGAAATTTTGATAATTTTCTCAAGATACCAAACAACTAAAAACACTTTTTGAGTCTTTTTCAAGATTCAGCCAACCACTATAAAAGAAAATTATTTTCCTTAAAAATGATTTCATAAAAAACATGTTTTAAACTTGGCTCATTTTTTAGGAAACAAACACAACCTAAGGGTGTTGTTTTATTATTTTTAATTATTATTATTATTTTTCCACCTTTTCTTTTTTACTTTTTAAAATTTTATCATTTTGTCTTTCCAAATTTTCACATATTTTCGGATGGTTCTTAGTGGATGCCAAGTGTCTTCTGAAAGCAATAAGAAAGTCATGTCAAATTGCTTCGTTATTATATTAGATAGATCTAATGGAGAGACCTTTTTTAGGTTCTTGAATAAAGGGACTTGGTTGCACCTTTGAGAATGTGATTGCACTTTTTGAAAGGTATAAAATAAAATTGCACTTTTACCATGTTTTTTTTTATATTTTTGAAGTGCTTACCCCGAAAAAAAAAAGGAAAGTTGATCACAATTCTTAGGGAAGATGGCCGCGGCCGCAGGGCCTATTGAAAAGGGTGGTAGTGGCGCTCCAATTTCACCGATCAAAGTTTTTTATTCTTGGAAAGACTTTTGGAGAAAGGATCATCGAGAAAGTCAAATCTTGTTTATGAGAATTGCATTTTATACGAGTGGAGCTTGGTAAGAAGGTAGTCCTCATGAGAGCTTTAATCTTAAATGTTTGTTTTCATGTTTGAATGCCACTTGATATGTAGGTATAGTGTGGAACTTGTAAAACATGATACAAGTTATTTGCAAGTATGTCTTTGACGCAGCGCAGAAGCGTTCAAGAAAACTTAAACTGGAATCCTCTACAAATTGTAGAAGAAAAATAACTTTAATAGTTACTAAGTATTCAAACTTCAATGCAAAATTCAAAGAAAATGTCATTTTATATAAGGTAAGAAAGGCAAGATACTCTGATAATTTTCCGATGTGGGATAAGGACTAGTCTAATAATTTTCCCTTAATTTTCCGATTATGACCAAATTATATTCCAACAGTATCAAAGGTGTCAACAAGGTAGCAGGCTGTGCTTGAATATACTACAGGATTTACCAGATTATCATAGCGGAACAATTTGTCAGAAATAGAGGACAAAAAGTTTCGAGATACATCGACAACTTGAGGCCATTCATCAAGGATAGAATTGGAGTTCAAGTTCTACGCACATTCTCAGGCTAAGAACATGGCCTTGAAAGTAGAGCTTATGCAACAAGAGTTGAACAAGAGGGGCTTTGACAGCTTTAGAGGCAATAAAGCATGAGAAAAGAAAGCGATCCAAGATAGCAATTGGCTTGGCAACTCAAGCGGACACATTACATAACGCTTCCAAGAGAGTAAGGCTAATGGAAAGCATCCAATGTAGGAAACAAAAGAGAAAGTAACGAAGGTGCAAAAAGCTGCAAATTGGAACCCATATGCCAAGCCAATTATGGGAAAGTGCTATTGATGTAACCAATCTAGTCATCGATCTAATGAATGTCCTAAGACAAAAATAGTGAATGTAGTTGCTAAGGAAGATGAATAAGGAGAGACATACTACTGTGAACCAAAAGGAGAGAGTGAAGATTATGAAGATGAAGAACGTGAAGAAGTTGCATTTGTCGTTTACAGGATGATGTTGGCCTAAAACAAGAAGATAAATGATAGAGGCACCAGTTATTCGGAACTAGATGCAGATACTTGGCAAGTTCTTTGAAGTGGTAATAGATAGCGGTGGTATGGAGAACATCATAGCAAGGAAGTCGTCAATAAGTTGGGCGTGCCAGTGGAGAAACACTTTAATCCTTACACGCTGGGGTGGATCAAATCAGGACTCGAAAGCATTAAGGTAACCAGACAATGTAAAATTCCTTTTTCCATTAGTAAATATCATGATGAGATATATTGTGATGTTGTGGATATGGATGTGTGTCATCTATTGTTTGGGAGACCATAGCAATTTGATGTATATGCACAACATTCATAAAATGATAATCAGTAATACCCCAGTTAAAGATGGGGGTCACACTCATATTGCTACCATTGAAGAGTAAGAGAAGACAACATGTAGAGAAGAATTTCTTGACTCTTAGTAAAGAGTTTGAGTCTGAGATGAAAGATACTAAGCAGGTGCACGCATTGATTGTGAAGCAAGTGTTGGAAATATGGGTTCAATTGCAACTGGATGAGCAACCCAAATCTATTAGGCCTTTACTGTAGGAGTTCAACGAGCTTATGCTTAATGAAATACCATATGGGTTACCACCCATGAGGGACATCTAGCACCATATAGACTTGACACCTAGTGCTAGTTTGCCAAACTTACCTCATTATAGAATGAGCCCAAAGGAAAGTGAGATTTTAAAAGAAAAGGTTGAGGAGTTGCTGCAGAAATGGCACATCTAGGATAGCATAAGTCCTTGTGTTGTTCTAGCTTTACTAACTCCGAAGAAAGACGACAGTTGGAGAATGTGTGTTGATAGCAGGACCATCAACAAAATTACAGTAGGGTATAAGTTTCCAATCCCCAAGTTGGATGACATGCTTGATAGATTACATGGGTCGAAGTGGTTTTCCAAACTAGATTTGAAAAATGAATACCATCAAATTCGGATCCGATCAAGAGACAAGTGGAAGACAGCCTTCAAGACAAAGGAAGAATTGTATGAGTGGCTAGTGATACCTTTTGGACTTTCCAATGCTCCCAGCACATTCATGAGGCTTATGAATCAGATACTAAAACCCATTTATTGGCAAATTTGTTGTGGTTTATTTTGACAATATCTTGATTTATAGCAATAGTGAGCAAGAACATTTGAGGCATTTGAGAGAGATGTTGGAGGCCTTGCGAGATAACAAATTCTATGTAAACCTTAAAAAATACAGTTTTTAAACCCATAAGCTGTTGTTTTTGGGTTTCATTGTTAGAGCTGACAGTACACATGTGGATGAATCCAAAGTTAAGGTGATTAGAGAATGGCCAAAACTCAAAACTGTTTCTGAGGTAAGGAGTTTTCATGGATTGGCCACATTCTACAGGACGTTCATCAAGCACTTTGGCTCTATAGCAACCCAGATAACAAAATGTTTGAAAAAGGACATATTTCATTGGGGCAAAGATGCATACATCAGCTTTGCCATCCTAAAAGAGAAGCTATGCACTGCACTTGTATTGACATTGCGTGATTTAAATAAACTATTTGAGGTTGATTGTGACGCAAGTGGTGTCGCCATTGGCATTGTACTTTCTCAGGAGCGCAAGCTGATTTGTTACTTCAGTGAGAAGCCTAGTGATGCGAGGCAATCATGAAGCGCCTATTATAAAGATTTCTATTTTATTGTGCGAGCACTGAAGGTATGTGAACATTATCTAGTATGGAAAGAATTTATGCTTTATTCAGACCATGAAGCATTGAAGTACTTGAATAGAGAAGAGGATTAGTAAAGATATGCATGCTAAATGGTGTCAATTTTTGCAAAAGTTTCCTTTCAGATTGCAGCATAAGTCTTGCTCTACAAATGTGGCGGCAAATGCTATAAGTTGAAGGGTTGGCTTACTTGTGACTTTGAGATAAGAGATCATAAGATTTGATTAGCTACAAAATTACTATGCATGAGATGAAGATTGTGGACAAATATGGGAAGCATGTTCTAATGGACGACCTACACAAGATTTTTATATGCAATATGGGTTCCTAATGAAAGAAAACCAAATTTGCCTCCCTCGAACATCATTACAAGAGAAGGTAATTTGAGACTTACATGCTGAAGGACTAGCTGCACATCTAAGTTGTGACAAGACCATTGCTGCTGTTAAATAGTAGTTCTATTGGCCATGGTTGCATAGAGATGTAATCAAGCTTGTTGAGAGTTATTGTACTTGCCAAACCGCGAAAGGATAGTCCAAAAACACCGGTCTTTATTTGCCTTTGCTTGTTCCTGATAACATTTGGGAGGACTTGTCAATGGATTTTATATTGGGTCTACCTAGAACACAAAGAGGTGTAGACTCTGTTTTTGTTGTTGTTGACAGGTTCTCTAAGATGGCACACTTCATTGCGTGCAATAAGACTTCAGATGCCACTAATGTGGCTAGATTGTTCTTCAAAGAGGTGGTCTAACTACATGGTGTGCCCAAAACCATTACTTTGGACAGAGATAACAAATTTCTTGGGTATTTCTAGCAAACTTTGTGGAAATTGTTAGATTCATCATTAAACTTCAGTAGCATAGCTCACCCTCAAACAGATAGCCAGACCGAGGTTATCAATAGAACCTTGGGAAATTTATTTCGTAGTGTTTGTGGAGACAAGCCAAAACAATGGGATTTGGTCCTACCTTAGGCCAAATATGCTTAGAATAATGTTATTCACAGTGCAACTGGTAAGTCTTTATTCTCTGTGGTTTATACCAAGGCACCTCAACATCCCTTGGATTTGGTTTAATTGTCAAAGCAACAAGGAAAGGGTGTAATGGTAAACAACATGGCTAGACAAATCGTCGATACTCATCTTGAGGTGAAGCAACGACTAGAAGAAACAAAAGAAAGGTACGAAGAGGCTGCTGATAAGCATCAAAAGAAGCAAGTTTTTGCTGTAGGAGATCTAGTCATGGTGTTCCTTAGGCGTGAGAGATTTCCAGTTGGAACATATAGCAAACTGCAACCAAGGAAATATGAGCCATTCACAGTCATGAAGAAGATTAATGACAATGCTTAAGTTGTTGATCTTCTAGAAAGCATATGGATCTCAAGCACTTTCAATGTTGTTGGTTTATCTCATTTTCATGATTCGGTACGGCCCTTGTATCTAGATCTTGAGCCCAACTCAAGGAAGAGTTTTTCTTAAGTGGAGGAGACTAATGCAGAAGAAATAAAGGAAAACTTATTAGAATAGTCCTTATCCCATATCGAAAAATTATTAGAGTATCTTGCCTTTCTTACCCTATATAAAGGGATAGTTTCTTTCCATTTTGCATTGAAGTTTGGATACTTAGTAACTATTAAAGTTATTTTTTCCACAATTTGTAGAGGATTCCAGTTAAAGTTTTCTTGAACGCTTCTGCGCTGCGTCAATCTTTCTTTCCTTCCCTTCCCCCTTCTCTTTTTTTGGTGTGTGAGTGGGACATGTAAATCAAGACTCGAAAATAAAATGTTACTATGTGACTTTGAGGACATGAGGTATGGTGTGGGACATATAAAACACGATGGAGGATTTTTGATGTGGAACATTAAGTATATTGTGGAACATGTAAAACATGATAAAAATTTAAATGCTTATGTGTGACCTTAAGGATTAGATTTGACGGATCGAGAATTTTGTGCTTGTTTAGGCCAAACCCCAGCTTAAGTTTTCATTTTGATGTCTAGGTTTTGAATTATATGTGTGATTGTTAGAATTTTGCTTTTGAAGTTCGAACTTTTATTGTTCACTCAAACACATAGGCATAAAATACTATGAAGGTTCATATCATTCCTTCCTTAGTATTTCTCATGTCGAGCACACCCACATGAATTTAGATAAACCAAAGTATGAACCAATGATTTGTAAACTCTACGCATGGAATGACAAGGGTTTCTTTCCCTAGTGAGCGAATAGCTACCCCGCTCACCAATGAGCAAGCAAGGCCTCAAGGGCAGTGCCCTCAAAATAACATCGAATTTAGACTTATGTTTAAGTTAGTCTGTTTATTATAGGATTAAAGGGGTTAGGATGGACTTAGGGTTTCGGCCCTTTTATAAGTGCCATATATTATGCTTGTATAAGAGATCATTATAATAAGTTGTGCGGCCGCAAAATCATAGTGAAAACTCTTTGCAGGATGTAACCCTATTATGGGTGAACTTTGTTAAATTCATGTGTCATCTTATTTTTCGTTGTATGATCTTTCTGATTTGGTTTACGCTACAATCTATCAGGATGTTTACGCAAGTCTAGATGTATATTTGGAATGTTTGTTCTCCTTAGTTGTCTCCTTTCCTCTTACACTGAAGTACATAGTCGGGTATTAATTTGTGTACAAGATTTTTGGGCTTGTTCAGGTCACAAAACTTTGACACAGAGTATGCTTTTACTGGCTTCATTTTCTACTTATCTACACCAAGGTTGTTTTAATTTTACTTGCTTTGTTCTTATAATTTTGTGAGCATATATATGAGTATGGACTTCCGTAGCAATTGATATATATATTTCTCGTCAAGTAGGGTCATTACTAAACTTAAATCTATTGAAATTAACTCTGCAGCTTGTCATTTGTGACTCTTTTGGTGTCATATTAATTCCAATTTAGCAAATTTACATGTGAAATTGTATTGAATTGCTGATTCAAAGGTAATTCTTCACTTATCCTATGTAAACTAATCAGATGAAATGTTATTTTGCTTGTAAAAGACAACGTTAACTAGTTATTATTCTTTTACTTGTAGCATATAACTTCTTATTTTTCACATGTAATGCATGATGGAAGAAAAGATTTTGAATTTATAATAGGAATATGATGTTTTCGAATGAATTTGAAGTATATCATAAGTATGTGACATATGTAGTCGGTAAAGAATTTGAAGAGAGGAAGGTTGATAAGTTTTAAAATAGTAAAGGAGATATAGCCCGATAGATTTTATGGATGTAATTTAAGGGGTATTATCCCGACTTTTCAAATAAAGAAAAGAAATATGAGAGATTTGAAACTAAATGTGATTGTCTTGCTCATATCAAATTTAAGATTAACAATGGTGTGCATGAAGTTATAGTGTATGATTTCAAGCATAATCATGCATCTGTTTCGAAAAATCAAAAACATTTGATTAAATATAGAAGAATGATACATGATACTTGAGGAGTATTTTAGTTAACATGATTAACATTGGCATTGTGGGTGCTATGACATATAAGTTTTAAGAAAATGAAATACAAGAAAGTAAAAACTTTGGTTCAACTACATGATTGTCAAAATTATTTGTAAACAAAAAGATCCGATGGTATAAGAAGGTGAATTATCAACATCTTCTAAGTCTTTTCATTGCATGCAAATGGACAAACCAATGCTTTTCTCCATTATGCAAGTAGATCAATGTGATAGATTGGCAGACTTATTTTGGAGGAATAGTTTGTCCAAATTTGATTGCAACTATTTCAATGATGTGTTAGTATTTAACACCACGTATCATGCCAATAAATATAACATGATATATGCACATTTTGTATCAACTTTCAAAGAATATTCTATTTGGCTCTGGATTTTTGTTAGATGAGACTGGATCGCCAAATAGGTATGCACTTCTAATAATACAACAAGATGGCCAATTATTGATGCATACTTTGAATAATACAACAACATAACCAATTATTAGTGTATATTACGATAATATAACATCATGACCAATTATTGTTGGTACATGATGGTGCATACTTCTAATGATGGCTAGGTCTATTTGAGGTGTTTATGAAAAAGATAATGTTTCGAAAGCCATGTTCATTGGTCAAAACCAAGCCATGGAAAAAGTCAGTAGAGTAGTAATTCTACATACAAAAGATCATTTATGCACTTGGCTCATAAAAAATACCATTGCAAAAGCCATTAGATTAGTGTTTCTACATACAAAACATTGTTTATGCACTTGGTACATCAAACAAAGTAGAAATCAAAATATTCCATAACTTACCACAAGCCGAGTTTAAAGGACAAATATCTCTTAATGCTCATGTATAGATGTAGATCACATGATGAATTTGAATCTACTTTCAGATAAATGAAAGAAGAGTGTACCAATTGGCTTTAGAGATTATATGACACTGGACATAAATGAAGTTTAGCTTTTGATTATGATGCTTTTACACGTGATATAAATTCAAGCCAAATGAGTAGAAGCACCAATAATGTGTTCCAACAAATGTTGACTAAGATGTTAACCTTTGTAGTGTAATAAAATTCAAAATGGTATCAAAACAATCGAACAATATATTTGCAATACAACGATACAATAACAGAATGTAAAAGAAATTGAATTATAATAAACTAATCAGAATCGATATAAACGAATATCGAGGCCTGTATTCGATATAGTTTCCTTAAAACAGATTCGTCCCTTCCAGTACGCTCAAGGTTTCGTGACGTTTGTCTCCTAGGATACAGCAGTTAGCAGCATTGAAGAACAACACTTTGAAGCTTTCAACGACCTTGAACAAAGCCAGTACTGAATACTCTCGAAAAAATAATGCAATGCCGAGAAAGAAAAGAAAGAATTTTTAAAATCAAAATTGGGGAAGCGTTTCGGCAATTAAACTCACCGTTACAACTTAAATCAACCATTACAAGAATAATTACTGATTAAATCAACCATTACAAACTTAAATCCGTACCTTCTGTTACAAAATTTGTAACAATTTCGAGTTGGAAAAAAACATAATTAGAAAAGGCAAAATGTTGGCTTGTCGCGAAGCCTACTTTCCAAGGCTGCGTTAGTGTACATGGGTTGTACGCTTACGCCCAAGTTCTAGCTCATCAAGAATCAAATTTGCATCCCCCATAATAGTGTTTGTGCAATTATAGTTACTACTCCAAATGAATGTAACCATTTATAAAGCACTCTAAAGCCTTCTTGCTTTCCAACATGAGACTAGTGTTTTTCACTTCCCACTTCCAACTCAATGATGTTCTTTGAGCAACAATTTCTCATTCACCCATTAATTTATCCTATATTTCCAATAATCTATCACATGAATGAAAATTGTTTTAATTTTGACTCAGTGTTAGTGTTCAATAATTGAAATCTGCATAGGATAGGTAGGTTTTATCCTTTGAACCTTCCCTTGTAAAAGTATATTTATTTTACTAGTTGTCCAGTAGACATGATGTCTTTGAACTGTCCTACTTTCTTATGTAAAAGAACCATACATTTCACATAGGAATCATTTAATCATTTGTTCATTTTTTATAGTTATATTTGTTTTGGCCATGAATATCAACCTCGTTTTGCAAGAGTTTCTAAAGAATTTACCTTCAAAATTCTCCTTATGAGCAGTCCCACTTCTCTTTCACATAGATGATTACTTAAGTTTGAGCAATTTGTTTACTCCACTAAGAATCATTAAAGCAAAACTCTATCATTTTTCCTTACAATATCACTGATATATTATAGGAATGGTTTTAGGGATATCACCCACAATGACATTACTAAGTTTGCATAGGTAGGTTATCCTTTTGAACCTAGATCTTAGGATGGGTTTTCTTTATACTCACTCATTTTCCATGAGCTTCAGTCCCATTCCTCTTGTCAATTTTTTAACTAACTCTCTATTTAATCATTTGGTTAGTGGATCCACAATATATCCTTTGACTTTACATAGTCAATAGAGATAATTCAAGTTGAGAGTAGTTTGTCTAATGATATTATGTCTACGGCGTATATGTATAGACTTATCATTATACATGTTACTATATGCTCTTTCAATCGCAGATTGACTATTACAATGTATACAGATTTGTGGTACAAGTTTTTATCATTTTGGAATATTCTCTAAGAAATGGCATAGCCATTCAGCCTCTTCACCATATTTATACAAAGCTATAAATTCAGATTCTATTGTGGATCTAGCTAAAACAAAATAGGATTTTTAAGATACAGTTGCACTTACTAGTGTGAATATATATCCACTTGTAGATTTCGAGTTTTTTTATATGAGATATCTAGTTCGCATCACTATATCCTTCTAGAATAGCTAGGTATTTGGTATAATGCAAGCCATAATTTCGAGAATATCGTAAGTACTTAAGTACTCTCATTATTGCTTTCTAGTGGCCAGCACTCATATTGCTCGTATATCTACTTAATTTGCTAACCATATAGGCAATATCTGATCTAGTACAACTCATTAAGTACATTAGACTTCCATTAACTCTAGAGTACTCTACTTGAAAAATACTCTATCCTCTGTTCTTGGACATGAATATTATTGTGTGGAAGTGTTTTAGCAATACTAGAATCATTCATGTCGAAATTTTCAAGAATCTTGTCCACATAATATGATTGGTTTAAAATAAGATCTTCTGACGTTTTTGTTATTTTAATTCCTAAAATCACATCAGTCGGTCCCATATCTTTCATGTTAAATCTTGAATTCAACATATTCTTAGTAGATTTGATCATGTTGTCGTTGTTACTAACAATTAGTATGTCATTTACTTAAAGACACAAAATGACATAGATATTTTTTGTCTCTTTGATGTAGATACATTTGATCATATTCATTGATCTTAAAACCATTGGTAATCATTGTATTATCAAAATTTTCATGCCACTATTTTGGTGCTTGTTTTATGCCATACAATGATTTCACCAATTTACAAATTTTCCTTTCTTGTCACGGAACTATAAAACCCTCAGGTTCTTCCATGTAGATTTCTTCATCCAAATCGCCATTTAGGAAAGCTATTATTACATCCATTTGATGTACTTCTGGATTTCACAATGCGGCTATTGTAAGTATCATCTTAATGGAGTTTATTCTCGTCACATGAGAATAAGTATCAAAGTAATATAAGCCTTCTCGTTACATATATCCTTTGATTACAAGTCTGGCTTTAACTTATCAATAGAGCCATCTGCATTCATCTTCCTTTCAAAGATCCATTTGGATCTTAAAGGTTTATAGCTAGGAGAGATATTTACTAGCTCCTAAGTATGATTTTGCATAATAAAATTAACTTCACTTTTTATTGCTTCTTTCTATAGTGGTCCTTCATGAGAATTCATATTTTCTGCATAATTTTGTGGTTCATTATCTAATAAATAAGTTAGAAACTCATTTCCAAAAGATTTTTCCACTCTTGCTCGTTAGTTACGTCTCAGTTCTAGTTCATAATCAGAGTCATGACTTTCATGATCCGAATTATTCATAGTTTCATTTGTTCGTATAGAAGAACTTGATACATTTTTTTAAGAATGATGCATTTCTAGATTCCATGATCATATTATTGTGTATATTTGACATTTTAGATTCACACACAAGAAATTGATATGCATTACTGTTGTGTGTACAGCCTATTAAAATACAGTCCACCGTTTTAGGACTTATCTTTATTTTCTTTGGTGTTGGAACAGCTACTTTTGCAAGACACCCCCCACATTCGCAAGTGTTTGTAAAATGATTTTCTACATTTTCATAGCTCATAAGGGGTTTTATCGTCTTTATTTTGAGGTACCTTATTTAAAAGGTAATTGATTGACCAAAGAGTTTCTCCCCACATGTTTTGAGGCAAACCTGAACTTAGTAACGTTGTGTTCGTCATTTCTTTCAATGTGCAATTTTTATATTCCGCAACACCATTTGATTGAGGAAAGTAAGGCACATTTACTTCATGTATAATCCCGTATTGTGCACAGAATTCTCTAATTGGTACTTCATACTCACCACCTTTGTGACTTCTCAATCTTTTAATTTTCTTATTAAGTTGATTTCCAATTTCATTTTTATAGAGAACAAATTGTTTTAAGGCGTCACTTCTTTTAAGTAGATACACATAGCAGTATTTAGTGCTAACATCGATAAAGGTAATAAAAATAATTATTCCCACATCTTGTTTGTACGAATTTCAAATTGCAAACATCACTATGAATTAATTTGAGTGGTTCAATGTTTCTTTCAATTGTTTGAAATGATGATCTCGTTAATTTTGCATCAACACAAATTTCATATTTATGTTTTGAATCAATTTGGGATAAAGGTATATGTTCCAAGTTAATTAGTTTACGCAATGTATCATAATTTACGTGTTCAAGTCTACCATTCCATAAATTGGAATACTCAAGCAAATAAACGAAAGACTTATTATCCTTATTGATAATTGTCATTACATTGAGCTAAAAAATCTCATCAGATACATATCCCTTCGCCATATACATTTCTAATTTAGACAAAATAACTTTTTTTTGACTCGAACACCAAACGAAATCTATGCTTGTTATATAGAGACCCAAAGACTAAGTCCTCCATTCCATGAGCAATGTCATTCACCATATATGTTTCATAATTCTTCTTCTTCGGAAGTCTGCAATCCACAGACCTATGCCTCATCTTGCCACAGTTAAAGCATTTTCATTAAAACTTGTTCTTGGAAACGCTTACTTTTGGTCCCAACTTTGGTTTGGCAATCTTCTCGTTCTGGTGGCCTTGCCTATGCTCTAGAACATTTGCCTTAGCTACAGTATGATTGAACCCTTTACGTTTAGAACCTCTATTGTCTTCTTTTATTCAAAGTCTAACAATCAGCTCTTCTATGTTCATTTCCTTTCGCTTGTGCTTGAGGTAGTTCTTGAAATCATTCCAAGATAATTCCTTAATAGTAGCCCCTTAAAAGGTTTTACTCAAGATAATTCCTTTAGCCTAAATTTCGTGCAAGATCACTTGAATTTTTTGCACTTGACTGATCATAGTCTTGGAATCCACCATTTTATAATCAAGGAATCCATCGATAGCAATTTTTTTCGCTTCGACATTCTCTGCTTTATATTTCCAGTCTAGAGATTCCCATAGCTCCTTTGTCGTCTTTTTTGTACAATAGACATTGTACAATGAGTCATGTAAACCTTCCATAACATAATTCCTACACAGGAAGTTTGAGTGCTTCCAGGCTTTAATAATGTTTAAGGCTTGCTTATCTATTTCTCCATTGGATAACTTAGGGGCTTCCTTAGTCAAGAATCTCGCAAGATTCAAAGTTGTTAGATAAAACAAAATATTTTGTTGTCATCTTTTAAAGTTTAATCCGTTGAACTTTTCAAACTTCTCACCATGATGGACAAAAACTACAGCAGGGATAGTGGATGATCTAGGCAATTGGACCGTAGCAAGGACAATAGATGATTAAGGCAGTTGGACCGTAGCAGGGATAGATTCTATGTTGATGTTGTCAGCAGCGACACCAACCACTTCTTTTCCAATAGCCATTTGAATGTAAATTTGAAATGACAAACGAATGGAAGATCTGTTTTAGGATTGTAATAAAGTTCAAAATGGCATCAGAATAATCGAACAATATATTTGCAATACAACGATACAATAATAGAATGTAAATGAAACTAAATTGTAATAAACTAATTAAAATTGATACAAACAAATACCAAGGTGTGTATTTGACACAGTTTCCTTAAAACAGATCCATCTCCTTCAGTACGCTCAAAGTTTCGTGGCATCTGTCTCCTAAGATACAATGGTTAGCAGCAACGAAGAATAACACTTCGAAACTTTCGGCGAACTTGAACAAAACTAGTACTGAACATTCTCGGAAAAACAATGCAATTTTGAGAAAGAAAAGGAAGAATTTTTAAAATTAAAATTGGGGAAGCATTTCAGAGATTAAATTCGCCGTTACAAACTTAATTGCCGATTAAATCAGCCGTTACAAATTTAAATCTGTAACCTGCTGTTACAAAATTTATAAGAATTTTGAGTTGGAAAAAAACATTATTCCAAAAGGCAAAATGTTGGCTTGTCACGAAGTCCATTTTCCGAGGCTGCATTCGTATACATGGGTCGTACGCTCACGTCCAAGTTCTAGCTTGCCGGGAATCGAATATGCACCCCTTGCACTTGTGCGTTAGGCATAATGTTTGTGCTATTATAGTTACTACTCTAAAGGAGTATAACCATTTATGAAGCACTCAAAACCTTATTGCTTTCTAATATGGGACTAGTGTTTTTCATTTCCTACTTTCAATTCAAGGGTGTTCTTTGAGCAAAAATTTCTCATTCACCCATCAATTTATCCCATATTTCCAACATGAAGAACTTGTCCACCACTATGAATAACAACTAAAATATGTAAGAGAAATCAAAAGTCAAGATTATTACAATTCTTGTGAGAAGCCCAAATTGCAGGTCTTGAATAATGAGATCACGACACATGTTGCTTCAATGTATACCAACACTATTTTCAAAGGTTCAATGAAGAATTCATGCAACATATCTCAGAGACTATATTTGATGAATTGGTTTATTTATACAGTCTCAAGTCTAGGAATTCATGTGAACATGTTTTTATATTTGATTCTATAGACTTTTCAATTCCTTATGAATGTGTATTGTTTGAATCAAAAAGGTTATCTCTCCATGCCTCAAAAGTCTTGATTGAGAACATATTGGTTACACGCATTTAATCTGTCCATGCTTTGAAAAGATGAACTATGGGTGCTAAATAAGAAATTGTGAGTGATAAGTCTCATTTTATTTGTCCATGCTTTGAAAAGATGAACTAGGCCCATCTAAATTTAGTCAAATTTTCATGTGAATGGAATAATTATATGAACTAATGAGTTTGGGAGCCAAAAATGTGCATACTAAAAGTATAGTAAGTAAGAACATTGAAAAAGTAAAGGTTAAAATTTCACCATACAAATGAAATGTAGTTATGACTGATGATGCTAGTTATAATCATAATAATGATGCTTTTATATGTGAGATTTCGATTTTGGACCTCCTTTGAAGGAAAGGAGAAGAGCAACCTATGGAAGGCATAAAAGTTTAAGTGAAAAAAAAAAACCCCAACGGCAAATGGAAAGTTGAGGTGAGTAATGTATTGTTCTAGTTAATATGATTAGTTAAATTTTTTATTTATGTTACATGATGCCAATATAGAGTTGACTAAGTTTTTCTTTTTTGTAATTGTTGAACTCTTAATGTTATGTTTATTTATTGCCATGTGATGCAAAGAGAATTTTACCAGTTGATCCCATCCTTTGCAGCTGACTATAAAGACATAAGTTGATAACTTGTTTTTTTTTTTGTCATATTCTAGTTGTTGGCGTAGTTGATCCCATCCTTTGCAGATAAATTTTTGTCAATACTCCCATTTTATAGTAGAAATATATTAGATTGTGAATTCGTCCTAGCTTTTTTAGCTCACTGAAGTTCATTACTTTCTTAATGAGAATCGCCAGATAATATGTGATGTTGACAAAAGGTGGCATGGACCTATCCTAAGAATAAATTTGTTTATGACAAATTAGCAATGGACACTTATACAATAATGAAACGCTCTTAACATAATGGTGGCTAGGCAATTGTCATTTAAGTTCTAAATCTTTTACAACTTTACCGATTAAGTCCTTCCAACGAATTTTGGCCGAAAAATACCTACGTGGCATGACCGGCTGTCGACGGTAATGACAGGGCAAAAACGACATAATTTTAGCCTCCAAATTCATTCTTGCCCTCTTGCCATCGAAGAAAAGCCCCAAATTTATTTATTCGAGAACCCTAAATTCGTTTGCCCCAAATTTGTTCTTCTTAGCCTCAAATTCATTCTTCTTGGCCCTAAATCACTGAACCCTAACACCCAAAGTCGTTTTTCTTGACCCAAATTCGTTCTTCTTATCTCCAAACCAGCCTCAAAACCACCAAAGATAATTCTTGCCCTTCCCCTCAAAACCACTGAAGCCCCCAAATTTGTGATTTGCCCAAACAACCCAAAATCGACCTCTCCAAATCGAAATACCCTAGCAGCAGCAGCTGGTTCTTCGCGCGCCTTGGTTCTCTTCACTTCGGGTTCTTTTTCGCGGTCGTTCTCCCAAAGTCGGCTTCTTCAAGATAGGAGTTTCGAGCCCACTTTTGGTTCGTCCTCTTCACTCATATTTTTGAATTGTAACCATAGTTGATATATTTCTTGCTATGTGTACGTGTGGGCGTGTGCGTGTGCGTGTGCGTGTGTGCATGCGTGCCTATTGCATTGCATTCATCAATTTAGTGGTATAGGGTGTGGGGGCTGCTTGAGCTCCGAATTGTTGGTTCGCTGTTACTTGGTAATTAAATATCATTTGAGATGTCATGGAAGGTAATTACAATAAAAGAGACATGGCATTAAGAAACTTGAAGGAACAGGACATCGGTCGCGGTATAAATAGGGAAAAGGGCTTGAAAGCCTACCTAAACGACTTTGAAACGCGAAAGAATGGCACATACATAGCACAATAGTGACTTTTGATCAACACGCCATTTCCATGCGACTGATCAATTTCAACTCATTCCGAGTTCGTTATGTCCTTCCGAGTTCACCATGCTTGCTTGTTTGCTTGCTGCCTTCCTCCTTATTATGTTGTTCTACTTACTTTATGATTAAGATGAATGAGGTGAAATGAGGTGGATTGGTAATGTGCTTGCTGTCCTTCCTTTGCTTCCTGACCTAGTTGTGCCTATTGTTTAGGTAAAAAAAAGAGAGCAAGTTCATGAAGAATATTGACAACGGTGTGTCTATATTTTGCTATTGTGGTCTTAAATCTCATATATGAATAGTAAGGACGAAGGACAATCAGAGAGGAAGATATTATGGTTGCCCAAGATACAACCACAACAACAAAGGGGAATGTTGTAATTTTTTTATGTGGGTTGATGAGGGAAATCGGTCATTTAGCTACCAGTATGTCCAAGAGTTGCATGTTCAAGAGTTTTCATCAGAACAATGGTGACGCAGAACTTATGTCAACTGATGATGTGGATGATGGTTGTTCGGTGGATGCCAAAGTGAAGGCTCTCAAGGCACAACTTAAACATATCAAACAAGATTCGGTAAATGCTTTCAAGGTTTTGAAGAAAGAATATTATAAATTGAAAATAATAGTGGTTGTGTTGTCGATGTTTATAATGATGTTAACTCGCATGTTATTTTATAATTTGAATGCAAAGAATGTCATGAGTTTGGCATAAAAAGTGTTATTTTAACTCATGATGATGAGGATGATGGTTGGTTGTATTCACAATGGATGATGGTTGGGAGTATTCACCAACTATTGCTTTGTTATGCTATGTTTGTTATGCTTTTTTATGCTAAAAGCTCATCAACCACAAATAGAACAACCACATAAAAACTTAACTAAATGGACCAAAATGAACGGACACATTTCATTGTTGAATAGACACATTTCATTGCGTAAATGAGAAATTACAATTTTTGAAATCCATCAACATAAAAGATTCATCAATGATAAAAGCTCCATCAACAAGTTTGGCATAGCATAAAATAAAACAGGATTGCCTAAACTACTTCTTGTTCGTTTCTACTCCTTGTATGTACTCATTTGTTCCTATTTCTACTTTTTGTCACTATTTTCTTTGGATGATGCATTCCAATGAACATCTTATTACCAGCAGCTACAACATTATCACTTGTGCCTTCACCTGCACATCTTTGAACCTAGAAATGGAAATGGAAGTAGAAACATCGAATTATATAATTAAGTACTTGAAGTATAGTGTAAATATAAATATGGAAGTAAAGTACTAAAAGTTTAGGCCTTTGCAAAGCTACAACCTGCCAAAATATAGTTGCAGGGGAAAATGCAACTGCTGCAGATTGATAAGCTGTTGCTGTAACAACTTCATAAGCTGCTGCTGCAACTGGGGATGCTGTAGCTTGATAAGCTTTAGTTACTGCAATAGCTGAATAAGCAGCAACTGATGATTGTGAGGACGCTGCTCTTGTATGTTGAAAAGCTACTAGGGACGTTGCTGCATGTTGAGAAGCTGCTAGAGACGTTGCTGCTGTCGATGAAGTTGCAAGTTGGAATATTCAGTTGGTAAAGCTGCATGATGGGAAGTTGCAGGCCTAGCTAGATATGTCACACTATTGTGTCCTTTTTTCTTGCAAGTTCGACATGTCATCTTCATTTCTCTCCCGAACATCCTACTTTCACTTGCCACATCACCTTCCTCCCTTGTTCTTTTTTATTTGCGTCTACCGGTTTTCACCTTGGCTGGAAGTGATTCAAGTGCCTCCTTATTAGTTTTTTTTTTCCAAAATCTCTTTCCTTGAACCGGCATCATATGTTCTGCTATGTGGTTAAGAATCTATCCTTCTTATAACATATATTTAGATAATCATATGCATCTATCTGTTTATGATTTAATGTGAAAATGGCATAAGGGCAAGGAATGTCAGTAATATGCTACCTCTTGTAAGTATAATCTCTCTTGAAAATATCCACCACTTGCTTGTCCCCCTTATTTTTATCGATCACCTCATAGCCATTGTCACCATTCCATATCACTTGGCAATAAGTCACATCAATCCTATTTTCTTCTAACTTTTTAACAATTCATGGACCATACTCTCAAGCATCAATCCTCCACTGGGTACATGCATCCCTTTATGTGTGCATCCTTATCATTATCATTATCATTATATCCTTAAGCATCACATGTTAAGTGTTTTCATTAAACTCCACCATAGTATTACTCTTAGCACATTGCCAAAATAATCTTTGCATATGCATGCCCTTATACTTCTTGCCCTAGTTGGCATAAATGTGTCTAGCGTACATTCTATGCTTTGCTGCAGATAACATCGCTGCCACAACTTGTATCTACCCCTACAAAATATAATATAAGGAAAATGCAGAATAGCAACAACAGCAAGATGAACGCAACGAGCGGAACAGAATAGCGCAAAAAGTGCACTATCATAGAATGAATGCTGCGACCAGAATAGCAGAATGAATGCATAACATGATGAACAGTGGTAGAAAATGCAGAATAGAATAGAAAAATGGCAAAAATGTAAAACAAAACAACATAGATGCAGAATAGAATAGAATAGAATAGAATAGCAAAAACAATGCAACATAACATAACAATAGAAGCAAAATAGCAAAATGAGCAATGCAGCAAAATAGAACAGTAGAAGCAGAACAAAACTAACAACAAAATCAAAAGTAAAACGACGACAACAACAACAACAACAGAAACAAAACAGCACCGACAACAGCAAAATAGTAGAATAATATGAAAACAGAATCCATGTACAGTGCAAAACAGAACACATAGACCATAACAAAATCTAACAATAATAGAATAGAAACAGCAGAAGCCCAACAGAACAGAACATAATAGAAGACACAATACAGTTATCGCAGTGGCACAACAACAATATCAACACATAAAATAACATGGACAACAAGGATAATAGAACAACATATATATTTCTTGTCACTAATTATTACCTAGGTTCGCCCATATATGTCTTAAATGTTGAGGTTCCACATCAACTGTGTTAGAAACCAAGTCCAAGTCTCTCTACTCTCAACTCTAACAACTGCCCATGCAATTGGGAACATCTGATCATTTGCATTTTTCCAATGGCACACAAGATTTCCCCTTTTACAAGTTCCCTTCAAGAAACAACCATCTAGCTCCACAACTTTCTACATCCGTCAATGAAACCTCTTTTGCATGTAGCAAAATAAATATACATTCTATCAAATGATGCCTTAGAATGCATGATAAGCTTATCAACCTTCAATATGACAGTACTCTTAGGATTTGTGCATCTAACCTTCTCTACATAATTCCACAACTTTGCATATTCTTTCTTATAGTTTTTTTTTGTAACCGAGGTGTTCGGGTCAGCTTGCGCGCACCTTAACTATTCCTCGGGGGTGACTAGCACAGCAACCTACCGCCATGGCCCCCCACTTAAATCACTGGCGCTTCCCTAGGGAATTGAACCCAAGACCTCAACGAAGTTCAAGTTCGCCCTAACCAGCTAGGCTACCTATGGGTAGGTTTCTTTCTTATAGTTTCCCATAAAAAAAAATATAAGTAAACAACTTGGCTTTCATACATTGACTCATAATTACATTTAAGCCTAATTATTTCTTGATAAGCTCATTGAAAGTACTAGTTTTGATAGTTGGCACTACCATAATTGTACCAAGGAAGTGCTTTACTAACCAATAACTGGTGACCCTTTTATTATTGAAACTAATGATGCATAAATGTTAGTCGTGATACGTCTTCACATGAAATGATCCGGTCCTAACATCCAAAGATGCATGAATCTTCAAATGGCAATCTTTATCGGCACATTTAGCTATAACAACCTTCTTTTCATTCTTGATAAATTTTATCTCTCTACGCTCCGCTATTGAGTATTTTATTAGAGCGTCTTTAAATTGCCTTACCATCGTCAAACTTCATAGTTGGACAAAAAGAAGGCCTCACACTATCAACATCGTGTTAAACAAACCTATTTCTCCTTCATGTAACGTCTGTCTGATCACCATCTAATTCGGCGTCAAAACTCAAACTACCATCTTCATCCATTTCATGATAGTCTGTTCGGTAAGAATCGCCTTCATCAATAATCACATTATATATAAGAATCATATCGGAATGTTGGACCGCATCGGATCCTTGGCATGCATCAGATTATTGAACGGTATTGGATTGCTAGCCTGCATCAAATTGTTGGCTTGGACCTTTGATGATTGATTCCCCTACCAGATAACCCATTATGGCCCTGTTGAATTTCATCGTGTTTTTCCTTCCTTGTATAAGGTCTTCTTCATTGTTATCATTATTATCAGTTAGCATTACATTAAATGAGCTTTAGTTTTCTGACCGATTGCTTTCATCCCCATTAAATGAGTATTCGTTGTCTGATTGGTTGCTCATCTTAACCCTATAAAAAATGAAGAACATAATTATTAGCAAAACATGATGGAAGCAGAACATGGGGCCAAAACAATATACACAGCCAAAATATGAGCAAGTAGGCCATACGACAACCAACAAGCACTACGCCAACACAATCATAACAACAAGCACAACCACAATAGCAAGCATAACCACAACAACAACTAGGTTAGCAAGCACAACCTAAATAGTAAGCATAATTAGGTCAATAAGTATAAGATAGTTGATATAATGAAGCATAGGAAGGACATCAATCCACCTCACTTCACGTCATTCATCCAAATCAGCAAACAAGTAGGACAACATAATTAGGAGGGAGGCAGGCAGCAAGCAAGCATGGCGGCAACCATGGTAATGAATTTGGAAGGACCTAATGAAATCAGAATGAGTTGAAATTTGGTCAATCGCATGAAAACAATTTGTGACCAAAACTCATTGCTTTGTTGTGAATGACGCCTTTTTTTTTGCGTTTCGGAGTTGTTTATGTGGGTTTTTAGGCCATTTTCACTATTTTCGCCATGACCGACATCTTATTCCTTCAAGTTTCCTAATGACATGTCTCTTTTATTGTAATTACCTTTCACGCCATCTCAATTGACGTTTTAATTATCAAGTAATGCTGCAAACCAACAATTCAGAGCTCAAGAAGCCCTCACGCCTCCATGCCCCGCACCACTAAATTGATGAACGCAATGCAATAGGCACACACACACATGCATACACAACAAGAAACATGAAATATATTAGCTAGAGTTGTGATTTAATGGCGCACCTTTTTGCGATTCGGCTAGGGTTTGGTTGAGATTTAGGGATTAGCCGAGCTGATTCACATTTTCACTTTAAAACAGATGTAATCATGTGAACAACCAATATAAATCATCATATACACTCAACTCACCAATAAACATGAGTGAAGAGGATGAATCAAAAGTGAGCTTGAACCAGCTATCTTGAAGAGGCCGACTTTGGCGACTTTGGGAGAACGACCACGAAGAAGAACCAATCGTGAAGAACCAAGACAACCAGCTACTGTTGTTGTGCGAAGAGAGAGTCAACACGCGAAGAGAAAAGAGCCAATTGCTACTTCTACGATTCTTCAGTTTGGGAAGGTCGATTTTGGGTTGTTTGGGCAAATCACGAGCTTGCTATTTGGGGGCTAGGGCTCGGTCAAGAAGAACGAATTTGGGGCTGGTTTAGAGGCAAGAAGAATGAATTTGGGGCAAAAAGAACGAATTTGGGGACTAGGGTTAGGTGATTTGGCGCCAAGAAGAACGATTTTGGGGCAAGTGAATTTCGGATTCTTAAAGAAGCAAATTTGGGGCTTTTTTCTTCAGTGGTCATATGGTAAGAGGTCAAGGACAATTTTTTTGCCACGTTGTCGCCTACAACGGCCAGTCCGCTACGTCGTCGCCATGTAGGCATTTTCCAGCCAAAATCTATTGAAATGACTTCATAGGCAAAGTTGCAAAAGGTTTAGGACTTATTTGGCGAAAAAAAAGTTTATGACTAAATTGGCAAAGTTGTAAAAGGTTTAGGACTTAAATGACAATTGCCCCTAATGGTGACATATTCAAGTTGTTCTAGTCTATTCTAAAAAATGAAAAATTAATCATTGTACTAATTAGAAAAGAAATTTAATGTATTCTAGACATGCTTGATTTGAAGTGATGAGAAATGGTAGTTTGTATTAATTGATCTAGTTAATTGCCTTCTTGTGTTGATCTTTGCTGAAAGAAATGAGCTTTGAGTGGATGTGATATTATTAAGTTTATGGCAATTTGAGAGCATGTACAATTAGTGCTTTGTAAATGGTTGCTTCACGTTGTCATGTTACATATACTATGGAAAGATGCTATCTAGAAGATTAAATTATATTGGCATTGTCAATCATTTGTGCCTTTGTGAATTAGGGATCAGATTCGGCTTCAATGATGCTCGATAGCATGTTGGGGAATTAGTTTAACTAGTTCTGCGCACATTGTGTCCTGTACCACAACTATTCGTCTCCAATGATCACCGAACTTGATTGCGCAAGTGGTCTAACTTGTAAATACATGAGTTTGAATTGAGTGTAAGCACTAATCTAACAATGCAATACACTGACCATGTGAGTTTGATGGAATTGGTTTTGTTGGCAATAGTTTAGTTCACTCAATATCAGGAATCATTAAATATGCATTTGAAATATTGCTATGAGAAGAGTTGGTGTTGGCAATAGAGCTTGCCTTTGGCAATGGTTTAGTTCCTCAATGATTTAGTTTCCTTCATATCTCCCATAGCAAATATTTTGCCTTTTTTACCAGCTCATACCAATTGGTATGAAAGAAACATTTGATCAATGTCAATAATAGGTGATGGACATGTTTGACTTCAAACGGATTAGATACTAATCAGATGTTAGAACAAATCATACTTTGATTAGGTAAAAGAAAACAAATTACAAGTTACATTAATCATACGAGAATCGTTCAAGACTCACTAAAGTTTACTTTCCAGAACCGTTTGAGAAGCTTCCTTATTTGTGTGATTGTGATTATGAAAAGAAAAAAATATAGTGATTTTGTGGTGGGTTGGTGGAAACGATGTTCTCATGCAGAGTAGTTCAGTTTAAAATTCTTAAGGCTTTGGCAGTGGAGCTTGTGTCATCAGATTCAACACAATTGATGAATTATATCCATATCAATCACAAGGAAAAATTAGGAAAAAGTTTTCTGAAAAGATAATGAAATCGAGTCTATTAGAGCCAGCACAACACAATGTTTCATTCAAGCTAGCAAATTTATAAGTTTCAACTATCTACTTTTTTGGATAAGTAGTTCTAATAGAATAACAACTAACAGTCAAAAGAAAAGCAGTAGGAGATGTAAATGTTGTGCATCATGCCTTGATCCACTCACATGCTCAACCAAATACTTAAATGTTTTCTTATGTCATCTTTACATATTGCAGATGAAAAATGTCCTACTCACAATAAAAAAAGGTAAAGGGATAAAGGAAAGACATGCTTGCTAATAACTTGTGTCTTATTTTACATGTTCCACACCATATATCCACATCAAATCACATTCAAATACGAAAGCAAACATTTAAGCTGAAAAACTTTTATTTCAGGATGACAAGCTTCTTAGCGAGCTCTAATTACATGAAATACACTTACTCTTAAAGTCTTTTCAACACACAAGCAAATCTAATGACCAAGAGCGGAACACAAATAGAACAAGATTTGATCATTTTGACGATGCTTTTCTCATAAAGTCTTTCCAAGAACGAGAAATAGAGAAAACTAGATGAAATATAAGGTGTACAATGCAAGTAGTTGTCGATTTGGGAGCATGATGGGCTTCTTAAGGTCGTCGAAGGTGTCAATTCGGGAGAGCGGATCTAGGGATTCTCAGAGGGAGAGAGCATCATTGCATCGCATGAGATAAGAGAGGGAGCATCATATCTAAACTCCTTACGGATTCTAGATTGCAAGTCATATGTCTTGGAGTAGAATCATGATTCAATCATGCGGTGAGGTGCCGGTTTGGGTGACAACAAGCTTAAACCCTCACCTTCTTGAACCGGTTGTTTAGCAATCATGAAATGGATAAGGCGATGCGTTGACTTGAGAGAGGCGATGGAAAGCAGATGATTAACTAGGACAGAGAAAGCAAAGCTCGAATTGCGAGTCAGGAGAAAAAGAGAGAGATGGCTTTTCTTAACAGGAAGGGCGATAGACACTGATTATAGAGAGGAGAGACAAACTTTTTCCCGCGCTTTGCTTTGATTTTCGCTTTGACATTTTGAGCCTGCTTTTTCTATGTGGCATAAGATGAATGGACTTTGACGCCATCCTACATGGCATCACCCTTATACCCAATATATTCTCCAAAGCTCGATGAAAATCGCGTGATAAATTGTAATTAAATAACTTTTCCAGATATTGAACATTTTATTATATAGATGATTGCTAGAGCAGTGAAAGGCCTCTCGTAGGCCTATCTGTTTTTCCTGGGCCTGAAGCCCCATCGTCTTGATTTTGGGCCAGTTTCTTGGGCCATCAAGGCCCCTCTTCTTTGTTTTCGACCTACGATTCTTGTTCACATTTATACTCTCTAATGGGCTTTGTTTATACTGTTTATTTGTTCACTTCCACCGTCGTATCTATGAGCACCGCCAACCTATCAATCGGTGGTTTCTAGGGTTTCGAATCGCCTCAAAACCTTCAAACCCGATTCAGAGTGCAACCGACAGAGGTCGAGAGCGGCGAGAGAGAGAGAGAGAGAGAGAGAGAGAGAGAAGAAATCCGACGCCATGGGAGGTAAATGCCCGCACAGGAAAGTGAAGAAGAGACGCCTCTCTCACAAAACTGCTCGCCGCACCAAGTTCCTCGTCAAAGATATCCTTTTTTGCGCGTGTTCCCCTGCTCGCTCTGTTCTTGCGATCGCGTGCGATTTTGCGTCGATGAATTTGTGTAGCATGTTATGGGTACTTTGTGTGGATGGACAACCGTTTTTCTTTGACTCCTGCGAGTGTCGGCACGTGACGACGCGGTATATGATGAGTTGAAGAAGCCGGATGAGCAGCGAAAGCCATTGCCCGTTGACGAGGATCTCCCCGGGATGGGCCAGTACTATTGCTTTCATTGCGAGTGGGTGCCTCGTGTTTTTTTTTTTTTCGTAAATGGGTGCCTCGTGTTCGTGTTTGCTTTTGAAGGAAAAAAATTTTGTTTTATGAATTAATATCAGAGACCATTTGATGCAGCTGCTAGATTTATGAGAATAGCTTTTCAAACCTTTGTACAAGTATTGGACTTAAACTTATTGCTTATAAAAGCGGAAATAACTCTAAAGTTGTCTTATATTAGCTTATGTCGGTTCTCCAATGGTCGAAACCTGTTTTGCAATTTTTCCATAATCTTGGTTGTTAATTATGCACAAAGTATTGGAACGAGTTTTTTACTTGAGAAAATAAATCAAAATGGGGGCTTTGTTGGTTTCTTTGCTTGGTTGGGGATTTGGGATTGCTTATGTTTGATTGGGTTTTCTTACTTTTCAGCCGGTATTTTCCGAATGTCGCTACGAGGGATGAGCATTTCAAGACCAAGCGCCACAAGAAACGGTAAGTAAAGCTGATCACTTGATTTTCCTATTGCACTTGTGGCTATTGCATATGCTTATAGAAGATTCCTAATTGCTCAGATGCCAATGGCATTAGTGAGACATTCTTGACGCTGTCGACCAGCAGCATACTAAATAAGTTACTGTGTAGGATCAATTAGTCTAAGTTTCCCAGAATAATCTAGTATGATATTGCTATATACCATTTTGCTACTCCCTGCTTTTGTATTTATCAGTTTAGATATGTTCTATCTCTGTTTTAATTTCACGCCTGTTGGTTTTAGAATCTGTGGGACTTCTTCGGTTCTGTCTAAGGTTTCCTTTCACCTTTTGAGTCTTAAATTTTGGACTTTTCTCTTGGTTTTATAAAGTTACATACATTTAATTCCAAAAGAGAGAAATGAAGCTAAATACATGCAGTAGAGAAGCTGACAGTTTGAGTATTATAACACATAGTGTTTAAAATTCATTTACCTGTATTCATAGGTTAGCATAGGGTGATTTTTGGATGCTAAATTGTGGATTTTTTTGTATGAGATTGAAGTGGCATCATGTATTAATTGTTATGGCATGAATTAGAAGTGTTTATATGAGGGTTTGAGTGAGAAAAACGAGGGTTTTATGGGCTGCCTAGGTGGGTTCCGAAAGTGGCTATTCATGATGTCATAATCATGTAATTTTGATGTCACGTGTGCATTTATGAGAGTGAGGTCATGGATGATGTCCTGGATACAAAAGTCTTCCCATGACATCATCCATGACCTCACTCTCATAAATGCACACGTGACATCAAAATTACATTATTATGACAGCCTTGGTAGCCCACAAAACCCTCATTTTTCTCACTCAAATCCTCATATAAACACTTCTAATTCATGCCATAATAATTAATACATGACGGCACTTCAATCTCATACAAAAAAAATCCACTATTTAGCATCCTAAAAGTTTAGGAAGAAACTTACTACAAAAATGAGCTAAAAACATACACAAATAAAAATAGAATAGGCTCCGAACCGCTGCTCTAAAATTGTGGTGGCGACAAAAATGAAAACTGAACAAGAAACAAGGAAAAAGGAAGAAATTTTGAGAGAGTGTGAGTTGGAGAAGATGGTGGCCGAATAGTGTAGTGAGGAGAGAGAAATATGGGCTGAAAATTTTCTTTTAAAAGTGCTCAAATTAATCCAAGGGCTAGGGTTCATTCTTGCACAAAAAGAAAAACTAATGGCTTACATTTAATCTTGTATAAAAAATTCAATAAAGCATAAGTGTGTATTTCAGCCCATTAATAAATCAGCCACAAAAATAAACAAAAAGAAAACTATCCAACCGAAAAAAAGACAACCAAACCAAGGGCAAAACGGTAATTTCTAACTTCCGTGCCTGTAGTGCGATTATTTTTTTTCGAATTTTCGAACCTTACCACCAAAATCACTAACAATATGAGGTGCCGTCCAAAAGATACTCATTAATGTCATTGGAAGTTCGATACCAAGTTTGGAGGTCAATTTCGTGGTCAAAATTGATTAATTGCAAAGCATATTTCAAACTAACGGGTGGCTTTTTAAGTGTTATGTGTGTCAAACCTAGTTTGTAGGGGAGGTAGGCTTCAAGAAGAAAATGGGTCTTTCAAATAACACACCCGTTATTTTCTTCTTAAAGCTTTTTAAGCTTTACATGTGTCCTAGTCTTTCAAATAGATTGAGAGGTAGGCTTCAAGAAGAAAATGGGTCTTAGGCTGGGAGGAATGTAGCCCAGTTTTGTCTTTCTCGTGGCTGAAACAATCAATTCCCAAGGAAGTTTGGATCTCTAGAATCATTTGTGGGATTGGAATCCCATTAAATCTGATAACCTGGATAGTGGTCGCAATCTTGACTGCGAGCGTTTTTCCATACCATCTGGACCATTTGATGCATTTTGGATCATAGGATAACAATCCTAGGATCTAGATTGCCATCTTAACAACCATTCTATGAACATCAGATAACTTGGTCAGTGTACTGTCCATGCATTACTGTTGTTTCTCCAGTTGAGACTCTTTTTGGTTATTCCGTGTCTCATATCATCTAAATGGTGCAACCTTCATTAGTTTCTGATTTTATCTGCTGCTTTTACTTTATATACGCTAAATAAAATGCATAATCCTTTCATCTCCTCACATGTAATCAAATTCGTGGATGCATAGTTCTGTTTCTGTCTTGTCTTATTTGTAACCTGAAGTCCGTTGTGTGACTGAATGCTTAGACAACTATTGTGACTTGCAGTATGAAGCTAATGATGGGTCCTGCGCCACATTCTCAGCTTGATGCTGAGTTAGCGGCAGGGATGGGCATGCCTGATAATGGTCCAAAGCTTATGTCAATGTGAGCTATCTGTTTTTGTGCCCATATGGATGAGACCAGCCTTTTTTGGTGCAGCAAGGATTCTCTTCTTAAATTCTCTTGTTAGTTAGCTTATAAGTGTATATGCAGCTAGTGCTTTGATATGGGAACCTTTGTAGTTGCATTAGCTTGAGGAACGAGCATTAGAGCATATTCAGTAGACCTATCTGACTGATGGTAGCTGATAAAAGGTGATCTCCAGAAGGTTTGGGCTGCTATGTATTAAGAAAGGGCAAGTGAGATTTTGTTTTTGAATAGAAATTGCGTGTTTTCTCGTATTATGCATCTGAAATTTAAGTTTGTTCTAATTTGACCCACAGGGCATTGATTGGTGCAAATACAATTGATAGTACACTTGTTGTTTGTAAAATTTGAAGCAGCTTAATATGCCTTCTTCTCTTCTTCTTCTTCTTCTTCTAATTACTGCTGTTGATCGATATTTGGTACATTTATTGGAGTTCAGCATAGATTATATTTACTGTGTTTGAGAAGAGGTTAGGAGTTTCAATAGATGCTAGTCCGTATTTCCATTTCAGTGGTAGAATATTTTTCTCGCCATTACCAGTTCCCCTGGAAGCTTCAATTCATTTTGCTTTGTGGATAAGGCAAGTTCCACTACACGAAAGGTAGGCTATTTGTGATTTTACCTTCTGGGAGTATCTGCAAGCATAGGATTAAGGCCCCAAGCTTTAAAATGGAACTTCTTTACATATCTTTAGTTATATGCAGTGGACATTTCCTCTTCAAAAAGGTTGCTATCTGTCCTTGGAGTGCTCCAAGCTTGGTAAATTTAGGGGTACCTTCGTTCCGTTAGTAAACTTGTGCCTGGCAAATTCTAATGTTACCTGACAATGAGTGTGATCTTTGATTCGGATATCATTGAGCTCATTTTTTGACAAGGTTAAGTTCATAGATCATCCAGGTGCTACCCAACAGTGGTGTTTGAACAACTTTTGTGTAGGATCAATCTCGGGGAGCATTGAAATTAGTGCTACTTACCCGGCGAAATTCTTGCATTTAGAACTTGATGCAATTGTTCACATGGGGTGGATCATCGGTTTCTGGTTTTGCCACTCCTGTCCTTGTGCTCAATGTCATCTTCTTTTAATTACTGCTGTTGGGTCTTATCTGTGGATAGATGGATAGTTGGTTCTGTTTCCGGGAGTACCCTAATAAAAGGAGAGTATTTATTTGAGTTCAGCGTAGATTATATTCACTTTCTTTGAGAAGAGGTTAGTAGTTTGAATATATGCTAGTCTGTTTATTCATTTCAGGCGTACAATAGTTTTTTCACAATTACCAGTCCCTATGGAGTAAGGCTTCGATTCGTTTCTCTTTTATGGAAAAAGACAACATAAGTATAACTACACGACAGGTAGGCTTTTTGTAATTTTACATTCTTGGAGTATATGCAAGCATAGGATTAATGCCCCAAAGCTTCAAAATGGAACTTCTTGGCATATTGTTATACAGTGGGCATTTCCTCTTCAGAAAGGTTGCTATCTGTCTTTGGAGTGCTTCATGTTAGGTGAATTTATGGGTACCTTCGTTCTTGTTAGTAAATGTGTGGCCACAAAAACATCTCTAGTGTTATCTGACAATGAGTGTGAAATTGGGTTGAGAGCTTATTTTTCGACATGGTAGGGTTCATAGATCATCCAGATGCGACCCAACAGATTGGTGTTCAGACGACTTTTGTGTAGGATCAATCTCGTGGAGCATTGAAATTAGTGATACTTGTATTGTGGAAGTCTTGCATTTAGAACTTGATGCGATTGATTGCATGGGGTGGATTAGCGATTTTTGGTTTTGCCACTTCTGTCCTTGTGCTTGGCATCTTGTGTAATAATCATGGTAATTCTGTAAGTGACCATCTCAAACCCTCAAAGCATTTACTGCAAAAAATGTAGTTCTTCAATTTGGAGTTTGGACATCAATGAGATCTTTGATGTGTGTACATTTGGACGTATTTCTGGAGCTATCCATAGTGTCTTGGAGAAAACAGTATACTTGGTACGGAGACGTTGGTTTGTGCTTATGGAGCCATGTATATCTTGAGCTAGGGCTTCTCAAGCGCAGGATTCCCATCGACTCTAGTCAAATATTGGCATCAACTATGGTTGTAGAGTTTCTGATTTTCCTCGAATGATTGCACTTGCTATGTGGTTGTCGACTTAGGTGGACCTGAAACGCATGAGTTGAAAGTGTCTGAAAATTCCTTGTTATGAACTGGCTTAATCGCAACGTTTACCTAAGGTTCAAGCCATGGCATTGGCATTCTCTGGTGAAGTCATCCTAATTCAGTGTTTGATGTGAGAAAAGACTTAGGCATTGCCTTCCAAACTATCGGAATGTGTGTATCGCGGGTAAATACAACGGTACATTTTTGTGGGAGTCATGTGAACCCTGCATGATGAAGAATCTTGATCTGGAACAAGTCGATCAAAAAAGAACGGAGCCACCAGTTCTTTTTGCTATCAGTTCCACCATCAGAATGGCAGGATAAGGCCTAACTGGTGACATGGACCACTGCTATAAACTTCTAGATGAACTGTGCTCACAAAAGAAAAGGGTAATGATTTTCACTAGCTAGTTCTTTCCATGCCGGTCCAAACGATTTAACATACGGTCATGAATGTATTTTTTTCCGGAAATTTCAATGCGTAGACGACACTTTCCTGTTGTTTTTAACGAGAAAATTTTTGACCGACGTTAAACGTTAAGACAGCCTACTCATGTTGCACAGTTATAGGCAGTACACCTTCATAAGATCAAGCGATAGTTGCATGGGAAATAAACACCAAATCAGTCACGTGTTGTACATACATACACACACTTCTAAGAGAAGCGGTCGTCAAAAAGTGGTGAAATTAATCATTGAAAAGATCTTGAAACCCGACGGTTTGACTTGGTGCCAAAAGCAGAAAGGGAAGGAGGAAATCACACTTTATTTCAGTAAGTGCCGATGCTTTTGATCTCCCGCTAGTTATGTGATCCGGGCGAGAAGATTCATGATAGCTTTAGAAGGAGAGAACAGCAAAAATCATGATTGAGCAATTATTATCTCTGTCGTCTCCCGGTCTCCACTAATAAAGTTGATGATGTTGTAATAAAGTGCTTTTATAGTTGTCCTTTGTCTTTTCTACTTTGGACCTTCGCATTGCGAAGAATCTACTTGCTTTCGAGGTAAACAGGGTGCGTGGTATTGCCCTACAGATCTGATTACCCGTACGAGCCCTAGATGAACTTTAAAATAGTCGTTTCTTGTCAATCGATGTGATGGCAACCCCCTACACGTTTAAAGTAAGGGAAAATCGAGTAGATGTCATATGATATGAGCAAAATAACGATGAAAGTAAGTGCTTCTTGATAATCAATTTAAAGAGAGATTGAAGTATTTTGGCTTCAATAGTTAGCAATTATTGGATGGTGGATATCGCTTGTCCAGTATTTTGTGCAACCTTACTCGAGTAGTGTCGAGCATGAACGACAAATCCAATTCAGCGTATGTATGCACGATCAAGACATTGCAGATGCATCATTGGGTTGATCTACAAGGCGAACAAGACCGAACCTCCATGGAAGATGCAAAAATGGAAATTTTAGCATTTGCATAAGGTCACAAATAAAGAAAGTTGCCTTCTCCTGGTCCACTATCTAAATGATACCACTTTTATACTTGATGTTCGATCTAGATTGTTGCTTCTAGACGACATACACATCTAGGAAAAACATTTTGTCTAGATTTAAGTTTTTGTCTATTATGTAATAGATTAATATATATAATCCCTCGAGATTGGCATACTCACTTAGGGCATAAGCGCATTTCTAGTTCGGAAAACGAAGTGTCACATGTTTAAATCCTACTAATTCCATGCAAATTGCTTTTATTTAAAGCCACCGCATAGATCAATAATTTGAAGACAACTTGTTCATTAGACTTATAGAGTGATTTGTGGCCTAACACATAAGTGAGCCTTTGATTATCCGAAAAAAGAAATGGTGGTAGAGGCCATCAACGCATTCTAACAAGTTCTATAATTTAGTATACCCACCTCAATGTTATTGTAGTGCTTAGAAATCTCATGAGCCATGGGGTTTCAAAGTGAGAGAATTAACAAAAAGCTCATAAATCTATTCCACTTGTATCAATTTAATCCTAAATATTAGAGTTTTATCAACTGAGTCTATTTGACTAATTTTATTTGTCCTACATAATACGATCAGCACTAACATGAACTTTTTTTAATTAAAATTTTTACAAGTTTTTCCTTCTTTTTTCCTACAAGTTTGCAAGAGTCACTAGTCACCCGTTGTTGGTCACAAGCGAGGGCTAGCCAACCCTTGCTAACCGTGAGGTAAGGTTCACTACCCTCGCCCACATCTGGCGAAGGCTGCGAAGTTCTTGTTGTTCTTGGGCGAGGGTCGTGGCCCTCAGGCCACAAAGACCTCTCACCCTTATCCAATGGCCGCACCCTTGTCCAATGGCCACACCCTCGTCCAATGGCCATTTGGGCGAATACCACAATCACTTGCTATAGGGTGAGGGCTTTGCGGCCCTCATCCAGTGGCCAACTCGCCAACCCTTGCTTGTGATTGGAGAAGGTTAGCCGAACTTCACTTGTGATCTGTGAGGGTTGGCCGGCAACCCTTGTAGGACTTGGTAGGAAAAAAAGAGGAAAAGAAATAGAGAAAAAGTACATAAAAAAATTTATCCATCTCAGTGCCGACCATCCAGTGTAGTACAAATGGCATTTTTCATCGGTGATTTCCGACTAAAATTAGCCAGATGGACTTAATTGATAATAAGTGAAAAGATTTAGGACTCAATTAGTACAATTGAAATATATATAACTGAATTAATACATCCATGATATTATTAAAAATTTATAATGTTTCCCTTCATGTCTAGTATCAATTGGTGGCAACACCCTCCCTTGTTTCCTTCTCCTTTCTTTCTTTCTTTTGGCACGACTTTTTCTTTTGTGGACTTATCTGACTCACCTATCGTTTAATTTATTTATGATAAAAAAAATTAAGGTTGGAAAGTCAATTTATTTTGGGTTTAGATGCACCTTTAGTTAACATTAGCAACTATGCATGAAAATGAAAGTACTTAAAAATACCAAGTTGCATTTTCTATGAGTCAAAATAGACACAATTAACAGATGTATTTGATTATACCAATTTACAATGGGGACATGCAAATTTTAAAATACGATTACACTTTTCTAATAAGTTTTAAGACTTCTGATATACTTATTCTTTTTCTAGTATTGATTGCACTATCTGCAAGTTTTAATAAATAATTATAATAAATAGTTACACTTTTTTATAACGACGCCATCCTATGTTATAATAAATAGTTTCTTCTTTGAGCATTTATATAAACTATACAAAAAAACTGCTTAATATGTACGAATTGGATTAAAACTAAGTGCTCTTTGGATCATATATTTACAATTTAAAATAGCTTATTCATATAAAACTATTGCAATCCTAAAAATAAAATATTTATATTCTAAAAGCAAAATGTTTATACCTTTCAGTGAATTACATATAATATAACTGAAGGCCCAAAGTTTAGTTAAAATATTACTAAAGAAATTTATTTACAGTATTTATTTCGATGTTTAATGCATTGAGATACCCTTATTCTCTAGGGGAAGCATCCGAAAGCTCCTGTTATCCACATGATTTCTAAAGAAAACGATGCACTTGCTGGAGACTCAAAACATGCATCTTCCCCAAAAAAATAAAAGTTGTTTAACGTTTATGGGGTCGGTAGGTATCCCACCTTTTGACCTTTTTTACACACCAATTGAAACGACATTCCTAGACAGCCTTTTCCTCGCATACTAATTCATTTCTTTTTTGAAAAAGAAAACTGTTTGGTCATTTCTATCTTATATTCTCATATAATGCCTTTAGCTGGCAGACCCCATTAATTTAATCTAATGCCAAAGAAGCAAACAAACAATTGGGTACTGAATAGGTCAATGCTCTCGTCTTTTAACATTTCTCTGCTCATCTGGGGCAAGCTTTAATTTAGCCAAACAAATCATATCTTGTCTTACCAAGACAGCAAAGTCTCCTACAAATGATATGACATATTGGGTTTTTATTTATTTATTAACTTCTGCTCAAGAGGTTTTAATTTAACTTGCACTCCTTCCTCTGCGAGGATTCTCTATCACTTGCATGATATAGACTAGAAGAGTTCAAAACTTGTTTTCCTCTTCAAAGAATCTGTGTTTCACAAGTTGCAATTTTTTTTAATTAAAACGCAGTTGTTTAATCAAGCCATTTTCCCTCTCTCCTTAACATGAATATCATAACAAAAAAAAAATTGCGATCAATTATTGAAACCCCCCCAGCTCACATGTATCACGATGCCACTGAAATATGAAGTTGCATATGCACCACATAGTGACAAAAGTTTTGGCCTATGATCATATTTAATTAAGTGCATATCTCATTACACCCAAGTTAGTGCCGCTATTGGCTAAACTCTGAGACGTTACAATTATAATGCCGGTCTATTTGTTGTATAATATGTGGCGAATCTATAAACTAAGATACCGGTTGAAGAGGACTGAGATTTAGATAAGCATCAAGTCATTTTTGATGTCCCGCAACTGCGGCATCCGATTCAGAAAATAAAGTAAAAATTAAAAAATCATGACGTTGTCAGAAAATTACGGACTAAACAATAGAAAAGGGATTAGAAAAAGAAGGGAATTGTTTCTTGATGAGATTCAACACATAAACTACTGCATATCCTTGACTCCCATGACGATTCTTAATTGATGGCTTCTTTAATTTCCAAGACAATTGTTTCTGATTGGTGCAATCAATTTTTTTCATTAGTGGTAGAAATAAAGACATGCATACATCATTTCCCAGAAAAGCAAAATGGTCCTTCAAGGAAAAACAAACTTTTGCCATGTACAGTCAATGTGTTCGTATCCCGGGAAACAAACAAAATCTGAATATCTCCAACTTTAACCCTAAATCATCTTTCCCATGCCACTTCCCAGATCCTCGTGATTTTACACTCATTCACAGTCAATCATCATCATGTCAGTAGTACATCACCACTCCTTCAGGATCACTCTTGCCCTCATACAGTAAGAAGCTGTTGTTGTTACTTGAGCAATTACTAGCACTACTAATGAGCTGCTTGATCTCTTCGAGGCCTGCATAATCTGAAGGATTGTCAGTGACCCATGTCGGTTCACAGCTTTGTTTCTCCTGACTCCACCCACCAACGCTTCCAAGCACAAGTCTTTGACCACCATCATCAACACCAGAACAGAAACTTCTTTGAAAACCCATGGGATTATTATCATTAGCGCCATTTCCACACACGGAGAAGTCATAATACCCTCTCTCCCTTCCAAGACTGCAGATTTGGTTGTTGTTGTTGTTGCTGCTGCTACTCCCATCAGAGGAGCTGCAACAGCTAGCTTCATACTGCCTCATGGAGCCCAAGAAGCTCTCTTGTGGCTGAAGATTAGGGCTTGAAGAGTAATAGGAGATGGACTGTTCAAGGCCTGTGAGGGAGGGGAAGTAGTTGCTGTTCGAGAGGGAGGATTGTGATGGTGGTGACAAGGATGATGATGGTGGTGGGGTTGAAGAAGAAGAGATGAGAGGATGAGCGTGAGAATTAGTATGTGATGTGAAGCTAGTAATGATGGGGTTTCGTTGCGTTCTCTGCTGGAGAGATGGGTGGTGATGAAGCGAGGGTAAGCCCGCGAGCTTCTTCTTGAGCTTGGTATTCCAGTAGTTCTTGATGTCGTTGTCGGTTCTGCCTGGCAACTGAGCAGCTATTATCGACCACCTGCATTTAGATTTGGTACAGTAAATTCAAGAACTTAGGAATAAAAGAAGCGGAACTTAAGAAGAACAAGAATAACAAAATTTCAGTGTTTTTTTTCCTTCACTTTCTGGAGAGTGTCAAACTTGGTTAGGAGACTAAGAAACATTATTTCAAAGACGCTGTTAAATCACGTGTCTCACACTTTATGGAACCTCCTACCTACAGATACAAAGTACAAAGAAAGCTACAAAAAAGGTACGTTTCTTGATCTTGATCCCAGCACATGCCTGCCTTTTCCCCTCCTTTTCTTTTCCCTTGTTTTGCAAAGTTTGACTTTGCCTACCTAGATTTTTGATTTCAGGGGGCAAACAAAGAAGATGTTACCTAGGATCGATGACCAAGAAGATGCAAGTACCTGCTTCCAATTGTAGCATAGAGGGTGCAGATAATTTTGTCTTCTTCATCTGAGAACTCTCCATGTTTTATGTTTGGTCTCAGATAGTTCAGCCATCTCAAGCGGCAACTTTTCCCACATCTCCGAAGGCCTGATGTTATCAACAAACACAAGCAAAATCATCAATTCAAGAGACTATTGCAAAGCCTAGCTTATTAGGTGTATTGTAACAAATAAGCAAATGGAGGCATGATCCTCATATATGATCTCAAAAATATCACATGCTCTTTCTTTTCTCTTTATCAAGTCTAGTCTAGAAAAAGGGAAAAAATAAAAGAGAGAAAAAATACCAGCTTTTTGAGGGAGAGCAATCCAGTTGCCTCCAGTGCCGTGTTTGTCTATGAACTCCTTGAGCTTTGCATCTTCCTCAGGTGACCAGGGCCCTTTCTTCACATTTGCCTTGTCACAGCATGGAGCTCTCCCCATGCTTCTCTCTCTCTCTCTCTCTCTCTCTCTGGTTTTCCTCTAAGTTGTCTCGATGTTACCTGCGGTAGAGGCTGCTGTGCTTGCTTTGTGGAAGGCTTCGGTCTGCAGACACTTCATATATATTTGCCCCAGAGAGAGAGAGAGAGAGAGCAGAAGTCAAAGAAATAGAAAAGAAATGGGTCTCCATATTCAATCATATAGAGGGAAGTTTCTTGCTCGTTTTATTGATTAACCAGTAAGGGAACTTTCCGGCAAGTTAAATTTATGTTAAAGAAAATCAGAAATGAGGACTGAGTTTGAATCTTATCCTCGGTGTCACACACAACAAAGAATCCGAAGATGCTCGGGTAAATAGTGGTACATATTTCAGTTTGAAAGCGAGAGGCTTAATATTTTCCACGCCATAGGTCTGCTGGTAGGCTGATTAAATATGGTTGGAGTTTTTTGACAGATAGCTCCTAGAGTCGACCCCTGCTGATTTTTAGTCGCATAAATATTTGCTGTCCATTATTGCATATGCAGACATAATTTTTTAAGATCAGGAGACATATGTACGTTGTATTCAAGTAGTTCGTCCTCGGGTTCGTATTCCGAGAGGGTTTTCATTTCTTGGTTTATGTGACGAAACCACCGCCAGTCAGTACCCCAGAACTTCATGTTAGATTACGTACGAGAAGCAAGATGCGAATATAATAACCAAAAACAAATTGTTTAATGTTGGAACACTTTAGATAAGCTCTAACACTTCGCAGGAATCAACATGGTTTCTCACATGGGAGCCAAAGGACATCATTGGTGCATCATCTCTTATCCACCAACGCTGCTAACACAGTATGGACGTTGAAACCAAAGTATGCATCTATCTATAATTTTGATACCACGAACGAATACGATGTGCCCAAAATCATCACAAGCGCTGCTGATGTGGCTACTTAGCTATTTCTTTGGAAAGCTCCTACTAAGATGGGAAATTCCCCAATAAAGCTGTTGATACTAAGTGAACTCATAGGGGCCAAAGTGGAAAGGAAGGAAATGATAGAAAGAAGGGAATGACTACTTTGAAGGAAGGTACGCAGAAGCTAGCAATACATAAGTGATCTGACTTTCGCTCCTCTTCTTTCTGCCTCCATGGAGACTCTACTCTTATGGGGGCCCAAATTATCACGGTATTCTTTCACAATGATTAGTAACAACTGTAACAAGACATTTCAATTACTTGCATTTATAGGAAAAATCACCAAAACAGTCATAAATTAATTTTAAGGATGCCGATTTCATTCTAAACATTTCAAATTGGCTAATTTAGTCTTACACACTTTGGCAATTGTCAATGTAGTCATTTGAATCAATCTTGGCTAGAAATCATCTGCATGGATAATTTTTGCAACCCTCACTAGTGGCCAATGATGCTTGGCTACCCTCGCCAGCTATACTGGAAAAGAAAATACATAAATTATAAAAATTATTATTATCAGTGTCAGCAATTCCATGTAATACGGCTGATGTTCATGCTAGTGGTTTTCGAGTTAAAATTGGCAGAAATGGCTAAATTAACAAACTGTGAAAAATTTTGGTGCAACATTGATCAAATTGATATGTTTAGGGCTAAATTGGAATATATACGACATGTATAATTTTTGTGTGATAATTGTGCCTACATTGATGCACATGTGTTATGCGCGTTTAAGACCATATTTGTTATATAATTCTAACTGTTGTTGTTGATATAAATTTGTAAGAGAAAAAAATCTAGAAGATTATAACAAAAAATATTCACATCAATTAAGTTCTCTCCTAAATTTCGGGTTGAATTTTACTTGAGGTGGATCCAAATCCTATCATGTAGAATTATCCCTCAACAGAATGAAGTCAAAGATACAAAATGTAGAGAAAAAGATATCACAACAGTATAGTGCTCCCTTTGCTACATAATATTTGTATCAATTACATAGTTGTCATAACTTTTTAACTCATATAACTTGGAAGGTTTTCATTGTTGAGGATCTGATGTGGTATTAATCTCATAGAAGAGTTTTCTCAATCTCTTTGTGCCTTAATCTTGGGAGAAGATTATTATTGTATTCCTCCTTTCTTCTAAATCAAGTAGATTTGTAGAATGCATATGTGTAGAAACGTATCACAAGTTTGGGTGAATTTCGATAACAAATTTTTTAATGTATTCTTCTGATTTTATTTTTTTGTTATTATGTTCTACTTGGATGGATTGTTTGCTTGTGTTATTTTTCTAGAATTGGTGTGCGATTCCTAACAAATGGTATTAGAGCTTGGGTTGTCTAATCGAGAACATCAAAGGCTTATTTAGTGACATTTGATTGAAATCAAATGATATGACAAAAGAGACAATAAGAATCAATAAGTCACATAGGTAGGATTTCATATGGTGAAAACCCCAAATTGAGAATGATCTTTATTAGGAAAATCTCTACTCATCACTTGAGGGTTCAATCTTGAAATCAATGAGGTGCATTTGACATCGAAATGAAAAATTCTTGATTGAAAGACATTACATGCAATTTGGCTAAGGCTGATAAAAGAGGCACGATACAACATCGTGAAAGTGAAAACTGTAAGAGAAGCCATAGATATTCTACTGGACATACATGAGAAGCTATACACATCATATTTGACATTTTTGCTAAAGAAATTATTTAATGTTACGTTGTCTGACAAAGGTATGACAAAGCATATTAATAGTTTCATGTAGGTCACGGTTTAGTTGGAGTTTGAAAACATAAATCTGGATATGAAGCTCCAAGATTTTTTATTTTTAAGTTCCTTTTAGAAAAGCTACAATATCATAGTGTAGCGAATTTCGAGCACCACGAAGGATCATTTGAATCTGAATGATGGGAGCAACATCACTGGTGAAGAAATTCGAAGGAAAGTCCTTTATAAAGATAATTTTTTGGCATGTATGTCTTCGAGGGCTAGGAGTGGAGAACCATTGAATAAGTAAAAGTAGAGATAAATTGAGCAGACAAAGTATGTGATAATCAAAGGGGAAGAGAGAGGTTGCAAAAGATGATTGCTATTTTTATCACAAAATCCAACACTGGAAGTTCTAGTGTAAATCCTAAAAAAGAAGAAGTGACAAGCTGAGAATCAAGAATCTAATGTGGTTTCTCTACATGTTTTATTTGATGGTGGATAAATGGTTTGTTGACTGACTCCTGACTCCATTACTTCTTCCCATTGTACCTTGCAAATAGACATATTTACTTATTATGACAATTGAGATTTTGAGCAAGCGATTGTTGAAAATGGCTACATCTGTGCAATTATTAGAAAATGAAATGTGACTATAAATATCTCAGGTGAAGTATGCCCAATTTTTTGTGAAACCCAACAAATTCCACAGTTGAAGAAAAATATGATCTCAACTATGATACTTGATCAAGAAGGTTTGATAACAATTTTTTTGATATGAAGTATGGAAGATAACATTGAGGGCAAGAGTAATAGCCAACGAAATGCGTATGAATACACTTTACCTTCTCCAAAGAGACAATATCCGGTGATATCTACAGTGGCTACAAGTGATTTGTTTACTCTTTGGCATTATCATTTGAGACATCTTGATGAAAATGGTATAAAGCAGTTACGTTCAAGAACATTGCCTTCAAGTTTGCAGAAACTTTAGTTAGATTTTTGGGAGAGTTGTATTTATGAAAAATAAAAAGGCGGTTAGTTTCTAATTGAATGGGTCACTGAAAAAAGGTTGAAAGCTAGAGTTGGTTCAAATTGATGTGTGGGGATTTGCTTAGGAATTCTCTTATGGTGGTATAATACATTTTGCACTTTGATGATACAACAAGGAAGACTCAGGCCTATACTCTCGAAAAAAAATTAGAAGTATTCATGATATCCAAAATGTGGAAGACCATGGTAGAAAAATAGATATGTTAACAGATTAAAGTTTAGTGGTGAATTCTTGAGCAAGGAATTTCTAGAATAGTTGAGCTAGGAAGGCATACACAGGTTAAGACTGTTCGAAAAATTCACTGAGAGAATGGTGCACCTAAGAGAATGAGTATGACCATTTTGGAGTGCGCAAGATGCATTAGGCTACATGCAAAACTCCTATTAAACTTATGAGTTGTAATGGTTGATGCAACTGTTTATCTGATCAATCGAAGGTCGTTTAATGCACTAGATGGTGAAATACTACAAAAGTAGTAGTTAAGTAAAAAAAATTAATTATTCATATCTAAAATTTTTTGGTTATAGTGCATATGCTTTGATTGATAAGAAGGATAGGAAAACTTGATGCTAAATCCCAAATGTGCCTCTTATTGAATGCAATAACAATGAGTATGGCTGTAGGTTTTGAGTTTATGAAAGAAATAAAGTCATCTGCAGTCAAAATGTGATATTCCATGAAGTAAAGATTTACAAGGGTCATCACATAGAGCATGTGAAAGTAGTAAAACTAAAATATGTTAAGTTTGGACAAAATGCCCATGAAGGTGATTCCTACCAATTAGACTGCACTTGAAGAGGATGGTTGGGATGAACATATCATAGCTAGGTACTTCAAGAGGAACGCGGCAATCTAGAATAAACTAATGATCTTACATGTCTTAAGGATGCCAACACATTTGAGAAAGCCAAAGGTTGATCCATTAGCAAATACTATTCTGAATCATGTCTTATATACATATTTGGGAGGGCTAGAGACTTATAATGAGGTAAAAAAAATACACATCTCATATGTAATGGGAGCGTAATATGAGTAATGAAATGGACTCGTTATTTTAGAACAAAACTAAGGAGTTAACTAAGTTGCTCACTAGTAAAAAAGTTTTGTTCAACAAGTGGCTATATGGGATCAACAATGAATCCAATGATAGTATTAGATACAAGGCAAGAATTAAGGGTTTTTTTTTTTCAAAAAGAAGGGTTTGACTACTCTGAGATATTTTCACAAGTAGTGTGAATATATCAATAAGAATTTTATTGAGTATATTTATAATATAGGATCTTCATCTCGATCAGTTAGATGTGAAAACAATGCTTTTGCACAGTGACCTAGATGAAAAGTTATACATAATGCAAGGCTTTGAGGTCAAAGGTAAGGAGAACATGGCTTATTGCTTGAAAAAGAAGCAGGCGTGACTTGTCGTGAGCTCCACAATGATACTTAGAGTTTGAGGGTTTCATAGAAGAAAAAGTAATTAAATTATTTTCACAAGTATAGTGATGTTAATATTGCATGTCTCTCTTTTATATGTGAATAACATGCTGATAGCTAGTTTGAATGTGAAGAAAATCGCAAAAGTAAAGAAAATGTTTATACTGCGGTTTGCTATGAAAGAAGAGTTGAGAGAGGCCAATAAGATCTTAGGTATGAAAATCATCACGAATAGGAAAAATTAGATATTATAGCTAACACAGGAAAACTATGTGAACAAGGTGTTAAAGAGATTCAATATATATTAGACAAAACTGGTCATAGCTCCTCTAGTGAGTCACTTCAATCTTTCTAAGGTTATGTATCCAAGTACTCAAGTTTTGAATGATGAGATGACAATAACCCCATATGCATTAATAATGGGAAGTTCGATGTATGCCATGGTGAGCATAAGACTAGACATTACACAGGCGGTGGGATTTGAGAGTCAATGTAATACTAAAATGGATATTGAAATATCTAGCATGTACATCAAATTACTTTCTTTGTTATAAAAATACTTCTCTAAAGTTGCAGAGTTATGTTGATGCATATTACTTGACAATCAAGATAGTGGTAAGAGTTCCATTGGATATGTCCATACAATTGCAAGTGTAACATTGAGCTAGGTATCTCAACCATAAAAAAAAAAAATAATGGCTCTATCATACGTGAAGTACGTGGCAATCACAGAAGCCTCCAAGGAAACTATGTAGTTACAAACTTGCATAAATGAGTTAAATTGAAAGCAACCAGTGTGCATGTTATGGAGTGGTAGTCAAAATGTAATGCACTTAGTAAATAATGCAGCTTATCACTTAAAGGTATCTAATATTAGGAGGCATCATCATTTCATTAGCATTGAAAGATAATTAGTTAAAACTACATAAGATTGATGGCTCAAATAATCTAGTTGAGAAATTTACTAAGATAGTAGATAGAGAGAAGCAAACTTTATGTACTCTCGCAAACTTAATTGATGAGAGGATTGTAGAGGCACAAGTTCCGGTTGCTATAAAGTTAGTTTCATGTATTCTGCCCCAATTGAAGACAAGGTAACATGATCCTATAAAGATTCCTTTCAACTAATTGCACCATTAGCTAGTGTAAATAAGTACCCTACTAGAGACCTACAATCATCCGAGTTATTGACGATATCGGGATCCACATAACCATTAGTCTCACTGCCATTGTCGTCCATTCGGTAGATTATTCCAGCGTTTGTTATCCCCTTCAAATATATGAGGATCAATATCACAACTTCCCAATAAGCTTTATTATGATATTTCATATAACGGCTCACTATTCTCATAAATTGTGAAATATCAAGCTTAATACATACCATAGTAACACTACCCACTACACTAGAAAAAGGAACATAGAACATATGGTCCTCCTCCTCCTTTTCAGTTCATGGTGATTATTTGTCAGAAAGCTTAAAGTGCTTCACTGAAAATGTACTTACAAATTTTATTGACTGTATATTAAAATATGCTATAATCTTCTCAATATATTTCTTTTGAGACAGACGTAAAACTCTTACAATCCCGTCATGGAAAATCTTTATACTTAATATTTTCTTTGCAGCAACTAAATCTTTCATCTTAAACTTAGCGTTTAATTGCCACTTTAGCGCATCGATATTAGACATGTTCTTAGCTGTTATCAACATATCATAAACATATAATACTAAATAAATCAAAGACCCATCCTCTAATATTTTAAAGAAAACATAGCTATCAAACTAAATTTTCAATAGTCTTGACTAATCATGAAAGTATCAAAATACCATTATTGAGATTGCTTTAGTCCATATAAAGATTGCTTTAATAAGAAAACATGGCCTTCCTTACAACAACAAATCATTTTGGCTGCTTAATGTAAATCTGCTCCTCCAACTCACTGTGAAGAAATGCCATTTTCATATCTAGCTACTCCAACTCGAGATCTCGTGTAGCAACATAGACAAATAGAAGTATGTCTTACCACAGGATAGAACAACTCATTGTAGTCAATGCCCTCCCGTAGTGTATACCCATTCGCCATAAATATTGCATTATACCTCATTATCTCAACACCAGGAATGCATTCCTTCCGTTTAAAGATCCATTTACTTTCGACAATCTTTCCGCTCTTTAATACTTTGATCAACTCCCATGTTCGTTGTCGATGAAGTGATTCAATCTCTTCACTCATAACCTCTAACCATTGTGACGACTCATAACTAGACATCACCTCAAAGCAAGATGAATGGTTATGTGTCTTCACCTCATCACCTACAATTAAAACATATTAAATATACCAGTGGTTTAATTTGCCTTCTCTATTTGCTCGGGGTTATAGTGTGCTGCGGCTTTGCTGGTTGTTCACTATGATCAATTTTAGGGAACCGCGACCTCATCTACAGTCTCAGCTTTTGTTACCTTTGAAGTCTTCGAAGTCTTCACCTAAAAATCCATCTCACTATTGGCACCATACTCTTCTAGTTATGTCTCAAAACTCCTATGTTGAAGCATTGTAGTTTTGTCGAAGATCAGATCTTTGTCGATTAGAAAATCAAGTTATATGGGAATAGTGCAAGATAATCAGTAGCCTTTCATCCAATGTGTATAACTCAAAATATGTATTTCTTCGCTCTCGGCTCAAGCTTACCATCACTTGCATGAGCATATGCAAGACATCCAAATCTTCGTAATCCAGAGTAATCAACAAGTTTTCTCAACCATACTTCCTTAGGAGTCTCCACTAGATAACATATGATGGAGATTGATTAATCAAATAACATGCCATGTTCACTTCTTTGGAGCTCGCTCTAATAAAGTTCTTTTTTTCCGTTCTGCTATGACAATCTGTTATTATGTCCCAAGTACTATGCAGTGTCTCGCAATCTCTTCTCTCTCGTAGAACTCAATAAGATATTTACCACATAACTTTATGTCATTATCAGTTCTCAGGCATTTGATTTGTTTATTTGGCTAATTTTCAATCAATACCTTAAACTTCTTGAATTGATTGAACACATTAGATTTAAGCTTCAGAAAGTATACTCATACCTTCATTAAGTAGTCGTCGATAAATGTCAGCATCGATACCTTTAAAGGAACCAAAGACATGCCTCAGACATCTGAATGAATGTGCTCAACATGTTATTTGGTTGAATGAAAAACTATAATAAATTTAATTTGGCACTGCTTCTTAAAGATGCAGTGCTCACACAAATCTAATTCCCTTGTCTTTTGACCCTTTAAGAACCCCATTTCACTCAGCATCATCAAACCTACCTCACTCATGTACCCCAACCACCTATGCCATAATTGAGTCAAGTCAAATTCTAACTCACCTAATGAAACTGCAATAGTTCCTGTCACGATCTCTCACAGTAGACGATAGAAAGTATTTACTTTCTTCCATTTTAATACTATCATGGCATATCGAGAGATCTTTAGTACTCTATCTTCAGTGGTAAACCTACACCAAATGTCATCGAGTTCTCCTAGCGAAATAAGATTCTTCTCTCTGTACATGCCTCACATCTACTAGTGTGTTCATTGCCCCATGGTGCATCGGAATCTGAACTGTTCATATCTACAACCTTGCAACTGTGTTATTCCCCATCTAAACCCTACTACCACTTGTAGTCTAATAAGTAGTAAATTAATTCTTATGATGTGCCATATGATAAGAACACCACGAATCTAGCATTTATTTGTCTTCAGACGAACTAGTAGTCACACTCATGACAACCTCTGAATCATTAGTGCTCTCCTCTGCGACGTTGACTATACTACTTGTGACATTTTGTTTATCACATTTATTTCTCAGCTTAGAATAGTCTCTCATGATGTGCCCTTGCTTATGACACTGAGAACACTTCAAGCATCCCTTGGACTTTTTGTGATATGACTTTCATCTGCTTTTACCTCGGCTACTAGTGAACCCTTGATGTTGATCTTTACCTTGAATTACCAGTCCTCACGCAACATCTTGCGTTAGATTGTCATCTCGCAACTTCCTTTGCCACTCCTTAGAGAACAAAACAAACTTTACATCTTCCGAGATAATTGTAGTACACTCCTGTAGTAGTGAATCAATAAAGTGCTCCCATAATTATGGTAAAAAGCTAGCAATAACATGCCATGCTCTTCATCATCAATAATCTTACCGATGTTCTTTAAATTCATCTAGGTGAAATCTAATCGATGTACTTTCAATATATCAAAATTGAAACATCATTTTCAACATGTACAAGTGATTGTTCAAACCTTTCGTTATATAGAACGCTTGAAGTTTTGTCACAAAACTGCAGCATCCTTCTTTTTAGTAACCTCTATTAATACCTCATCAGATATATTCAATAGGAAAATGATGTTTACTTTCTCCACTAGCTCTACCTTAGTAGCGGCTTTCATTCAATTGGCAACTCAACTTCTCCATCTAATGCCTTTGTAAAATCTAGGGTTGCCAATAACATACACATCTTTAGGCTCCATAACCCAAAGTTATTCCTCCCATTAAACTTTTCAATTTCAACTTTTGCTCTAGATATAATTACAATAGCAGAATTTTCAAATAATAATCAAACAAGAAAAACTCCAAATCAAAATCTAGACAATTTGATCTAGTCTTTGATACCAATTGTTGTGAAATTTTAACGCTGAAAGCAACATGACCTTGCAAATTAATTCAATGCAAAAATACTAGAGAATTAAATGAGGAATAACAAGGACATGAGATATTTAAGTGGTTCAGTCCGATTATCCACAATTATATCTACGAGGAGAGTCGGTAGCAAATAATCCACTATAATTGGAAAATCAAAATTTACAATCACTCATGCACTCAAGTGTTGAATCCTAAACCCAAAGTATTTAGATGTAAAACTTATAGCACAATCACCGCGTGTTCAAGCCTCAAAAGCAAATAAAGAATGTCGTTCGTCCTTTTTCTCTTCGTACGTTGGCTCTTTTTCATGTGTAGCTCTTTTGCCAAGTGCTCATCGAATAGAACATCCACTTCTTATATATAAGTAAGAATTTGATCTATAATAGGAATTATCTTTTTAGGAAAACTTGTTCAGTTAGAAAAACATTCAATTAGGAAAACTATTTAAATTAGAAAATCTACTTGAATCAGACAACTTTTATTTCTTGACTCAAACTCGAGCCAACACATAGACAACAAGACAACATCGCTTTACTCCTCATATCCCTTAAGGCTGTGTTTGGTCGTTCGGATTTTTAAACAGAATAAGACCGGATAGGATATGATAATAAATCTATGAACTTCTTCATATCTCATCCACTATTTGGTGAACTATGGATTTAAAGTAGAATATCCTCATATCCTATCCAATCTACTGTTTGGTGAACTACGGATTTAAAGTCGGATATCTTCATATCTTACCAAATCTGCCATTTGATGAACTACGAATTTTAAATTCAGATATTTAAAAATAATAACATTAGGCAAGTACAAATTTGCAGGTTTAATATTCACAAAATTATCCAAAATAATATTTTTTTTTTTCAAATTAATAGATTCTTATCGAATTTTATGATTACGCATTGTTCTTTTCTGTTCCTTTGAAATAAACTTTTGGTTATCCCCTTTAACATCAAACATTTTTAGAATAACCTTAATTTTAATATATTCACATTGAAACGTGAATTTTTTTCTTTCTTACAAGTTTTTATTTGTTTCTATTTTGTTATAGGTCCAATACCAAATCAAACAAATGCCCAATTAGAACAAAGCATAAAGTCCAAAGTTTATTCATTTTTTCCAGCTGTTGCGAGGATTCAATGACAATTAATCATATTGATGAACGATTCTTTAACAATTCGCATTTATAAATAAAATTACAGTTTGTCGCTTTCGTAAAATTTTGATGTGAATCAGAGAGATATCAACGAGAAGGCTTCGATGTCAATACTTTGGATAAGAGCTCATTTAATTGAGTTTAAAACTTTTGAAGGGTTATCTCATTTTTTGTGCTAAACTAAAAATGTTTATTCAAAACGAAAAATCTAAAATTGGTTCAAGAGTTATAGAAATTATACTATATGAAATAAATTGTGGTCAACCACCTAAACATTCTTTATTGTATTTTTATTTTTGAATTCAATTTTTATATATTTTTACAAAAATGAATTTTTAAATTTTTTATATATTTTTTAGATTTTTTTAGAATTTTTATTCAGTATATTTTTTAATTCAAAAAAATGGACTTCAGACCGAGTCGAGGAAACCCGGTCCAACTCTTTGATCTGAACCCAATAAATGAGTTTGAGTCGTTTGTAGGTGAATGACGAAGAAAGAAAAAAAGCGAAAGGTTTATATTTCAGATAAAAGAAATCCTATCCAACTTTATCCCACCCTACCTCTTGGATTTTTTTATCCAGTTTATATCCCTTCTATATCCGACCTTATCCTATCCTAGACAGCTACCAAACATGAGATAGGATCAAACATATCATATCCTAATTTTTATCTGGTAGACCAAAGACAACCTAAAAAGACACCTCGAATGTCGATAGATGATTACATGCATCTTTTGTGTGTTGATGAACTTTGTTAGATACGCTAAATGTCAATTGGTATTGTGACGATAATTGCTTTAGAGAGCCCATCAAAATTGCCTTATTTTCTTTTGATGAGCGTAAGGACAAATTCATTCATATGATATTTCTTCGACTAGCAACACCAGCAATGAAAGGTGACAGGATGAAATCTGTCACACCAAATGTAGTAATGTTTGCATTAGTATTAGAGTAGGAGCAAGTTAGCTCAGTTACCACATTAGTACCATAATATGAACAATTTAGCTAAGTTGCAATTCTGCTAAAATAAATAGTGCGGGTATAGTGATTATTCCAGTAAAATTGACCTCGTACAATTTCGTCATAAATCCGAAGTTACTGTAATGGTGAAAATTCTGCATGTCAGTCATTTTGAAGAAATGCTTGTGACGATCGTAGAGTGCCCCGAAAAAAAAAAAAAAACCTTGGGCGTACCCCCTAATTTATCTTTAATATTGTAGTATACTGCGTCCTTGTCGGATGGAAAAACTTGCCGGCTCGAAGTGTGTGTGTGTGTTGCCGGGGGTGGGGGGGGGGGGGGTGGGGGAGAGGGCGTGTTAAATAAATTGACTGAAGATGATTCTCTTGCTTTGTTCTCACCTCTTCTTCAAGATTTCCTAGATTCCCCACTATGAAGTCGAGACAAAACCTCCATGGAAGGGGACCACAGTGTCAAACATCAAAGAAGCTACGCCTATATATTAGACGAATAGATGGAGGACCAACGAATATGAACTTGAGTTTGACCATATATATGTTGAAGAGGCTTGCAAGCAATATGATTACATGCACATTCGGCGAAGAGAGTAGATTGTCGCCTATAACTTAATTAGGGCGAAATATCACACATAGCTTGCTCTCGCCCTATCCTTTTGTCGGCATTGCTTTGACCAGAGGGAATTCATGATACGAAATAATGGAAAGAACGTGCGGTTCATTTACATTGTGCAAACCAACATGCCCCTCGAACCACACAATCTATTGAAGAGAATCTCGCTTTGACATAATTCGTAATGACTGGCCCGATCCATCTGAGTTAAATATTTACAGATGAGTACTCAATTATGGACCGTTTGGGTTTTAGGGGTATGATTATAAAAAAAATTAAATTTAATGTATGGATGTCATTTCAGTCATAAATCTTCTAATTTGGCTAGATAAAGTCCTAAATCTTTTGACAATTCATCAATGTAGCCCTTTCCGCTAAATTTAGCCGAAAATCGCTAATATAGATACCGGTCATCCTATGTGAACAGCTGGATGGCTTGCATTGTCGTGGACTATTTTTGGCAATCTTTTAATTTTCTTGGATATATTTATAATTTTTTTCTTCCTATTTTAGTTCCATCTTTCTTTGCCGATTGCCAGGCCTCGATGACAGCCAGCAAAGGGTTAGGCTTGCCAGTCCACTGGCAAGGCTGTACTAGACCTTGCCAAAAGAAGAAGAAATTTTTAAAAATATATATAAGAAATTGAAAATAAAAATATCCACTCGGTGCCTTGCCACATAGAAATGGCAAGCCAAAAGTGTTTGAAAGAGCTATATTCAGTAATCACTAAAATGGTTTAGATCTAAATTGATTAAATTTAAAAGTTTAGGATTGAATTAACATTGGTACAGTAGTTATAAGACTTTTTTTTTTTGAATTATCTCAAGGTTTAAGTATCATACCTCAACCTTTACTTTCTATGACGCGAGACTAGTGCAACAATATTTTATTGGTTAACATGGATGATTTACTGAGTTTATAAAAGATTTATGGGAATTCACTAATGGTAAAATGACAAGCAGATCAATAAACCAGCAATTTTTCAACCAGAAAATCGCGCGACGCCCTTTATTAGTCGCTTCCTTAAAATTTGTTCGCGACTGAGGTTTATCCAAGAAAGGGATATGGTTGCATACAAGAAATGCCAGGGATTCAGAATTCAGTTGGAGACAACATGTGAGAAGTCATTCTCAAAAGGCTTGGATGCGGAAATGCTAGAAAATGGAAAGCGCTAGTGATCGAGCAAGCTCTGAGCTAGCGTATGTAAATGAACTGTTATGCAATTCTGGGTTCTTTTTTCATCTGGATTGGAGCATAACGAAAAAAGAACCACAACTCTCATTTGCACCTCTCCCTCTGAGTTCCACGTCCCTTCCATGTGAAAACCCATAAAGGATCCTTAACATGCATAACCTCTGTCCTGTTCCACTTAAAACTGTACGAGGAAGCCATTGACGGCAAGAGACGAACAGAGACAGTTCGAAGAGATTAAGACGGACTCCCTCTCAGCTGTCAGTTGTGATCTTAAACGAGAATAGAATAATAGATTTATACAAGATAGGTATAAATATATAAGGATTTTCCAAATAAGGACCCGAAGTGGCAGGGTTTTCTTAAATAATGATTCGAAATGGACATTGTTTCAAATAATGACCTAAACTGCCATTATTGTTTCAAATAAGGACCTCAAATAAACATTGTTTCAAATAAGGACCCCAAATGAATTAATCAATCTCAAAATGGACCTGATTATGATAACATTTTCGTCTTTTGATTTTTTTTCCCTTTTTTTCACTTCAAAAATTAAAAAAAGATTAAAAAAATTTATAAAAAAAAAGAAAATACAGGGGACCTATGGTGCCACTCCATCGCCAGTTGGGCAGCGGCCATGACCGGCGGGGCCACCAGCCCCTCGGCGAGGATTGGCAGGGTCGCCAGCTCCTCATAAGCATACACAGTTTTCTACCTTGTAATTATTCGGATATCCAATAAAGAGCATAGACAATAAAAACGAGGAAGAAATAGACAAACCTGCCAACGTCTTTCTGTTGAACACTTCAATACTTTCGAAAATTTGAAAGCCGCTATCTTGAATAGTTTTAACAGCCATCAATTTGATGACTATGAATTGTTTTCTAACGGCTTTGTAACCGTTTTGACAGCCATTAATTTGATGAAAAATGGGTTGACTTTTAAGTGTCACAACCAACTACTTTAACTTGCTTCTCACCAACCCACTCTTTCATTTGCCCATAATTAACCTTAATTAAGAAAACTCTCTCTTCTCTTTCAATTTCTTTATTTGCTAGGTTTTACATATAACTTTGTTGTTATGATTCCTTCTATTAGTTTGTGCAAAGTGAAAAAAAAAATGAAATTTGTTGTATTTGAGGAGGATAGTTGTTAGAGCTTATTGTGCCAAGTTTCGGACTTGGAGGGGCAAAATTATTTTTGAGAACAGCACTTTTACGCCTCTGGAAATTGATCTTATAATCATCTTCTCCAAATTTTTCCAACTGTTTCACACCTGTGCATCTATTTATTGAGAGGATAGATTTTTGTTAGTCCATTTGATCATGGAAACAACAAAAATCATAGGCTAATATTCCTAACCTTGGTCCCAGTGACGCTAAGTCGATGTTCATTCTTGTCATGCATGGTTTTATCTTATGAAAATTTGATTTGAACTTGCCCATTTCTACCGTGATTTTATTGCCATGATCAGAACACAATTCTCAAGATAATGCCTTGCAATTTAAAGACACAAAGTTTCTTAAAATTCTCCGTCAAAAAGGATGCTACCATTTATCATTCTTGTCCGAAAATTCCCAACAAAATGATCGAGTAGAGTGCAAACAAGTGCAAATCTTAGATGTTGTACAAACTCTTCTAATCTCAACATCTTGTTCAGAATAATTTTAAGGAGGGGCATTTCATAGGCTACATATACTATCAATTGTAGTACCCTATTAACCACTACAGGTAATATCTTTTCTTATGACTGTTGATAGTGTTCCTAATTACGATTTTACAAGTCATTGGCAGTGCTTGTTTTGTGCATCATCTACCAAATGAACACATGAAATTAGAATCTTGTGCCTGTCTATGTTGCCTCCTTGGGTAAGTGAGCACAAAAGGCATGATCCTACCTCTAGTCATCTTCACGTGTCTCGTCATATTACTCTTTAGAAATACCAATTGTTCTCATCTCCTCATTCTTTTAAATCTTCTCCGACTGTTCCCTTTGTTACCAATCCTCTAGTATATTTATTCTCTGAAGATGACACATTTGGCCCTAATTTTGAAACTTCATCTCTGGAATTGTCTTCTCTTAGTTTTGATTCAAGTTTTTTTGGTGATGTCACTTCGAAAACTCCAACATGTCTGCACCTTTGCAACTACAACATATCTGTAGCATCCGTGGAGTCTCCACCCTTGCTCATTCCCTCCTCTCCTTTCCGACCCATGTAAGTTAACCTCTAGTTCGGCTTCATGATTTTCATTAAATAATCTACCATTGCTTCTTATCATGAGCCTTGTACATATACTTAAGCTAGTATTTCTTAAGTAGCATGTAGCAAATGAGTTGCATGCTTTAGACAAAACTTATACTTGGGATTTTGTTGATTTGCTTGCTGGATAGCCTGGTGTTGGATGTAAATGGCCGTGTAAGATTAAAACAAATTACAATGTAGAATGCTATAAAACTCGACTAGTAGCGAAAAGCTTTATTTAGGAGCATGGAGTTGACCATGATGAGCACCTTTTGCTCTTGTCACGTCTTATTTCTATTTGAAGCTTTCTTATATCACCTTCATTAGCGATGGGCTCTGATCCATATGAATGTTGAAAATGCATTAATTATTGACGATCCTACTGAAGAAGTCTATACGGAGCCTTCGCTTGGATGCACTCATCCTTGTAACAAGTGTGTCATTGAGCATTATATGGACTAAAACACACTCCTCATGCATGGTATTCCATATTGGGCTCAACCATGGAACGCTAGGCTTCAATTATGTCCTTTATGATCATGTTTCCTTTGTTTAGCGAACATCTTGTGGGTATGTTCAACTAATTTTATAAGTGGACAACATGATTAATACTAGCAATGACCATCCTAGCATTACAAAACTCCAACACTATCTTGGTGAATAGTTTGAAATGAAGGATATCGAGTAATGGAGTTAATTTTCAAGGACTTGAGGTTTCTTTGGATTTCTTTTGTAATTATCTTTCTCAAACAAAATACTCCACTGATATGTAGGACTCATTGATAGTAAAATCTCTCCAATCCCATAAAGATGAATGCTAAATTTGACGACAAAGATAGGAGTTCGCTTCGGAATCCTACACTCTGGAAAATTGGTTGGTGATTCTATGTATCTCGCTATTACTCATCATGACATCGCCTGTGCTGTTCATATATTTAGCTTGTTTATGAATATGCCACATAAGACTCACGTTGTTGCAGCTTTTTTAATCCTTCTTCATTTCATGGGTACCTTATTTCATGGCCATCACCTTTCTGCTAACTCTACCTTAGAGTTGAGCATTTATTCTAATACTGACCGAGCAAGTAACTCTTTAGATTGTCGCTCCATCACAAGCTATTGCTTCTTCCTAGTAACACATTTATCTTATAGCATAGTCGGAAACCAACCATCATATCTCGATTCAGAAGCATAATATCGTGCTCTTATTGATAGAACATTGAAACTGATATGGTTGCATTGGTTACTAGAAGACATAGGAGTTTGTCATAATGGTAGGAGTCTGTTACTACAACAACGAAATAGTACATAATGTTGTTTTCCACGAGCGCACCAGACACATTATAATAGACTATTATTTTATATAATTTCACATGCCTATTGATACTGTTTGTCTCATCTGCACTTTATAGATTGATCAGACTATTGATGTCTTCCCTAAAGCACATCCGCTTAGGCGTTGTTGAAATTTTTCCTAAAGTTTGATGGAGGTGTTAGAGAATTAGAAGATATTGAGAGATTTTACATATTTATCGAGATTATCTATATCTCTTAGAATTATGCACTATCTTTCAAGATTCTGCATATTCTTGATCAATCCTGATTCATCGTTAGTGACATTGTAAAATCTTATTGTCTTAAATAGTTATTTGTAAAGCCTATAAATAAACTCATTTACTCTTCGTTATGAATATAATAAACTTACACAATCTTTCCTAGGCATATTTCTTAACTTCACTCATGATCTTTATTATCCTCCGTAAGTCCGTTTGCTGATGAAGAAAATAGAGGAAACCTAGATTTACATCATTTGCTATCTGGACCAAACTTTTTCTGGCTTTACCCTGCTCGACAAGGATGGCCTCTTATTTTGGTCATGTTGCAAACGTCAAGTTGTGACTTCTATGACCTGTGCAACTTTCTAGCCATTAAACAATATCCATCCTATGCTAATCAACCATGTTAAGCAGCTGATCTTGTTTCGACTTTTTCTTACTAATTTTCAACACAAAACCCTCTCCTTAGGACAAAAGAGTTATCGTTCTTTTTCTTTCTCCTTAAGATATTCAGGATTATGAGAGCGAAACTGTATACATCGACCTTTCGGTAGTGACAGTATGACTTTTCTTCTTGTCAATTAGCCTTGACAAATTGAAATCTGTCACTATCGCGTTGAAATTTTCACTTGATAGTACGTCGTGGGCCTCAATACGATGCTCAATACGACTTCACTGAATTATTGATGGTCGAAATCCTGTGTGATGTCACCACGAGTTGACCGGAACATGATGCTCCCCCGTTGATGGCTTCTCGGTTAGTAAAAGTATGATTTACCACTTCGGCAAAGGCCATGCCATTATATATCAGACAATCCGTACGTTTGATCAATCCAGACAAACCCATCAATATCAATCAAGTGGATATCTTCAGCCGAGAGATTTGCCGGGCATATGAACGGTGCTGCAATTCACAAACACCCTCTGTCCGAAAATGCTTCCTTGCCCAAATTCACTCAACGCAGGGAATTGGGGCTGATCGCTGGTTGTCACACTCGCACATCACTATAGTTATGATATCCAGAAGGTTATACGTCCTCTGACTACCCTCTAAGGGCGAGACGTTACTAAGCGTGGTCATTGTTAGGCTATTTAGTCAATTAATACACAATGGAAGCATAAATTAGATGGGGGACACAACATTGAAGCACCTATCAGATCATTTGGAAATGACTGTCAGCTTTATTTATAGATCTGATGACTTCAATGACCGGACAAAGTAAGAAAATCAAATTATCCAGTTAAAATTTTCTTATCCATCTATACAAGCTTAGTTGGTCACTATCAAAATAAGTCGTCAGCTAAACTAGCTCCCGACGTCCCAAAAAGTACCCAACTTCACCGAGGCTTAATCCTCTGAATCCGAGTCATTGTTGCCGCTGAAGGTGTCGGGAGGTGAAAAGGGGACCACCGATCCGTTCTTGGAGTGGGCATATACGGTATAGAAGCAGTAGGTAACTTGGCCCCTAAACATCCCTAAATTTACCTTGGCTGTCGTTTCCACCAGTAGGTATAACCTACGTAGCGTCAATACGGACACGCGACACACGACACGATACGCTGACACGTCATTTCTCAAAAAGTGAAAAATTTCGACATGTTCTGACATGTTATATATTAAATAAATATTTTTATATATAAATGCATAAATAACTAAATAATTATTATTATAATTATAATAATAGGTGTCACGCCCCGATTCCTCGGGATCGTAGCAATGTTTCTAGGATCCAACTTTACTCTAAGATTTGCAGAAGAATCTAGTTCTTAGTTAAATTGTTCCCAAGGTAGAACACTACACTCCATTTTGATCAAGAAACTTACTTCCCATAGATACAAGGATAAGTCAGGTCAAAATACAAAAGGGGAAGAGAACAGGAGGAGACATAACAAAAGCCTAGAGTCACGGTCGCCGCACAGCTATACAATCAAAAGTCGCGGGGAAAAGAGAAGGGAGAGTACTAATCCTAAGTTGCCTCCATCGGCTTGGGCCAATCTCGCACACACGAAGGCTTTGGGTTGTCCACGGTGCCATCCTCTGAGTCATCTGCCCCATCAGGGTCTTCGAAGTCGGACTCGTAGCCTCCCTGAGGTACCTTACACTCCTCAACCAATAACTCTAGTTCGGCCTCATGGAAGCCCGCGTACACGCAAATGTGCTGATGTGGGTACCAGATGTGCTTCGTGGTGCTCCAAATCAAACCTGTCGTGCTATGGGATTCTTGGATTAATCCATCTTCCTTTACTTCCATGTCTATGACATCTCCCATGTCTCTAGGGGGAACGGGGGCTGCTGCCATACCGTTCTCTTCATCTTCTTCATCCAAATTGAAAGGGATATCCGGCTCCAGATCCCCCTCCTCCCGATCCTCCTCCTCCTGAGGGTCCCACTCCAGCTCCAGATCCAGCTGCTGCTCCCAGTCCTTCGGATCCAGAGGTTCTAGCTCCAGTAGATCCCAAGCTTCCTCCTCGTGAGGGTCCACCTCCATAAGCTCCTCCTCCTCTGGCTGGTCCTCCAAGTCTGATAGGTCCTGAACCGGGTCCATGCGGTGGTCCTGGGATGGTGGGGTGGTGGAATGAGATACTTGGTATCCCAGTGAATGAACCCTAATCCTAAATTAGGAACACTCCTGCCCTAGGGTCCCTAAATCGACCCTCCCAACTCTCGGGCTTCCGTTGGCCTGTCAGCCAACCCTAGGCAAGCCTAGCTGTAAATCTCTCATCCCAAGGTCCCCAAGCTCCGTGCAGAAACACTCATTACCAACCCAAATCGAACAACTCCCCACCTCTAGATTTCTAAGCTAAAGGTAGACTAACGATGTCATGGAAGTCTAAACAATTTACAGGGTGGGGCAGGTCTACTAACGAGGACCTAATTGCGATTATATGGAAATTTTATCTACGCATAATTGATTAAATGGAAGTGGCGCAACATTTAAATACACAATATAGTACTAGAATCGACTAATTATAATAACAATTTAATGAAATTGAAAAGCAAATAGGGCTCTTAACTAAATTAATCAAATGCTATGCGAAAGGACATTTAATGATAAATGACTAATTTAATTAAATTGTAGAAATAAATGAATTAACAACTCTAAGATTTTAACAGAGGTGTCAAGCCAACCCTCCTTTCTCCTCGAGGGGTCCCAACTCTGACCACGCTTGAGCACAAGTAAACGTACGAGGGCATTTCTCGTAAAACGTGGGATGCCAGTCCCTAGGTCGACACAAATCGAACTAAACCACCTAAGTGGTCAACAATTAACCATTGTCCAATACTGCTAACCAATCTAACTAATCAATGAAATTGACAAGTAAATAAGGAATCCTAACCGTTCTACTCGCCCTAGCCATTTCTAGCCATTTCTACCCGTTTTCTACTAAAACAGTAAATGCGCCTAATAAAGGTTTAGAGTCCACTCACCTGTGAGTTTTCTTGGCTAATTTTCCCTTGCTGCACTCCTGGTTACACCCAAGGAAAAATAATTTTTTCCTCTTTCTTTTCCTTTTTCTTTTCCTTTTTCCTTTTTCCTTTTTCCTTTTTCTTTTCCTTTTTCCTTTTCCTTTTTCCTTCTGGGCCGCGCGAGCTAGACTTGGGCCGGGCCGGCTGACTGGGCCTGGGTCGGTCGGCTGATTGGCTGGCTGGCTGGGCCGGGTCAGCTGGGCCGTTGACTGGGCCGGCTGACTAGGCTGGGTTGCTGGGCTGGCAGCCTAGCCCGTCGGCTGTCTTCTGTCTCCGGCGACGGTCGTCTTCTCCGGCGAACCCCGACTCCGGGTCGTGAGTCGAGTCGTGTGTTGGGTCAAGAGGTTTTCTCGGGTTTGGCCGCCGTCGCCGTTCTCCGGCCAAATCGAAGCTCGAGACCGGCTGGGAGAGGAAACTGAGCCTCCGGCGCGGCGATCGGTGGTCACGGCTTGGCCAGAAGTGGTCGGAGCTAGCGGGGAGACGGCCACGAAGTCGGTGGTTCACCTAGGGTTTCCCGAGAAAGGAGGTCCGAGCTTCAAGCTCAAATCCAACGAGTCTAGGCCAAAAACAGACAAATTTACACCACATCTAAGGACTAGGAAAGCCAAGGAAGCGATTGGTATCAACCAATCGAGCCAAGATGGTCGGAGGAGGGGTGAACTTACCTCTTGAAGCCGCGGCCTTTCTGGAAAATTTCCAGAAACGGCTGGCCGCGAGGCTCTCTATCGGGGGCCGTCGGCGGCGGAGCACGGCGAGTCGGAGCCCACCACCGGCGGCGTTGAAGAGAGGGCACTGCAGGCTTCACGGGGACACCAAGAACGAGCCGAGAGGTGGACTGAGCTCGGAGAAATCCGAGCTCAAAGTGGCTTGCCCACTCGGTTTATACTGAGTGGGAGCAGGTGGGTGGTAGCAGGAAAAACCGCTCGCCGGCTCCACGTGCTGCTCCGCCAAGGGCTGTTGTCCCCTCCGGCTGTCCCCTCAAACCAGAGGGTGGGTGGCTGCAGCGCTATAGTGGTCGTTGAGGCGACGGGTTGAACAGTTGATGGATGCCCATCAATTTTTCTACCGAATGCCAGAGAGAAGAGGAGAGAGGAAGAGAGGGAGATCGGGCACACGTGTCGCGCGCGTGCAGCGCGCGTGCTGCCCGGTCCGACCCGGTCGGACCGGCAGTTCGTGGGGCTAGGCCGGTCGGAATTTTAAATTAAAATAATATATTTCAATTCCCAAAAATTGGAAAATTGTTTTAAAAATTCCTAAAAATTCAGAAAATTTCTGGAAAAATCCTATATTGCAGTTTTTGACATTTTTGGGCCCAAATAAATTTTCCAACATAAATTTTCATTAAATTCAAAGCCTTTCACAATTTTCGCGAAATAAAAAGGGAAATTATTAAATTTTCCTGGAAAATTCCTGTTTAGCCAAAATCGCGAACCGAACCCGAACGCGGTCATTACAATAAGAGCCTAGAATTAATCTATACTTAAACATTAATCCTACATTTGTTAATATCATTGATTATTTTAATTTGACAAATTCAATTACATTTTATTGTAACAATGAATAACATTTGGAGGAAAAAAACAAATAATCCACATTCTACTATTAAGTTTAAAATTTAACAATAAGAAAAAGAATCAACATTCCGTCATCAAATATAACAAAAAGTCATTCATCCACAATATCCTCTTCTTCTGGAAAAAAAAACAAAAAAAAACAAACAAACATAGACTCCATCTCCAGTTCATCAAGTGAAAGATTTGCAACTTCAAACAACCCATCTCCAGTTCATCAAGTGAAAGATTTGCAACTTCAAGCACCCCAACATCTTCAAACGAGTCAAATGCATCTCCGCCAATATACCACATCTTGGTCTCTCCTTTTGCGTATTGTGGGCTTTTTCTTGATAGAAGACTAAGGTTGCTATGAATAAAAAGCAATTCTTCTGCACATTTTGGGGTCATCTTATTTCTTCTTACCGAGTACACAAATGAGTAAGTACTCCAATTTGAAAAAGAAAACGGAATAACACAACTTGCTAATCTGAGATGAGCAAAAAGATGAAATCTTGAGAGCAAAAGGTAAAGCAACACCGGCGAGAGACTCACGGTGAAAAAAAAGAACAAGAGGTACCTCAGGTGGTGCGATTGAGAAGAGTCCAGAAGTATTGAAATTTATTTTAGATTTTACTATCATTATCATCATCATATATTTATATTTAGGCTCCATAAGTATTAGAAATTTGTAAATATAACCCCATGCGTGTTGAAGTTACATGTCGGAATTTCCGACTAGCGTGTCGGAGACAGTTGACAGCATGTCGGGTTTTTTGACACGCGTTGACTGCGTGTCGGAGCATGTCAGAGAGTGTCGGACACGTGTCGGAGTGTCGGACACAACACGAAGGGTCCCGGAGAGTATCAGTGCTTCTTAGGGTAGAACTCGTGCAGTGAGCCAAGAAAGGTAAATTCAGTAAACTCATCTGGGAAATCACATAATACGCCATAGCGTGGCTCTGGGTCCTCTAGAAAGGTGCTCATTTTGTATTATTTTCTGAAAAGTGAAGTCATAACCACAGTAAGCTAATGCTTAACAAGCAATGCATTCTAATTACATGCATGCACTTCTTAATTTGTCAAGTGCATTATGCCACAAGCACAGAACATGTCAGTTTGACAAGCACATTATTATTAGTCAACACACTTTGATTGCAACAAAATAAAGTATGCAACTATCAACTACATCATGCGCCAATTCCCTACTCGCCTAACGCCTAACAACAGCAATGCACCCTACTCATACAAAAGGCTCCACCTATCGCTTATGCCCACAGTGATGCGTCCTGACTTGTCACAAGAGGTTTTTAGGTTCCAAACCCAGGCATCTCCACCACAAAGGCATTGCATCCCATAGCGTGGCATCTCATAGCATGGCATCTCATCTTAGAGGCATCCCGACTTCCCCTCTTCCCCCCCGCCCCTAACTATCGGACCCTCCATTCATCCAAGGCATCCTTACTGGACATCACGACATACCATTTGCGGAAAAACACTCACTTCAACACAATCACAAGCACTACACACATCATGAGTTTCAAATACCATGCATTAATGCAAGTCGAATGTTTACAGTATTCAAACAGTTTCCCAAGAAAGCTATAGAAATAGACGTATTGGAAACTTGTTTTAAGAAAGTACAAGGCCAATTGACCACACTTGAAATCCAAGTGGGAAACAAGTTCAAAATCTAATTATTCTAGCGATTCCAAATCATTTCCCCAAACCTTTCAAACTCATTAAGTAAAGAAGTTAGATTCGAAATGTTAGAAGAATTAATTACTGCCAATGAACGTTAAAATATCACCACTTTTCTTAAGAAATGGTGGCTTCGAAGCTTGTGCAAAATCGGAGATGGAAGCTGTGGCGGTCCGGTTGATGAAGTTGTAGTGGTTCGGCAGTCATGGTGGAGTAGCGGTAAAAGGTGGTGGTGGTCAGAAGGTGGAGTGGCGGTGAATGAGTGTTAGCGGTGGAGTACAGTAAAAACAAGGTGGCGGCGTCGCGGGATTGGAGAGATCTTTTCGAAAGTTTATGGAAGTTTCTCTCTATTTATAATCTCCTCTCTCTCTCTCTCTCTCTCTCTCTCTCTCTCTCTTTGGCACCAAGTTGCACTTGATGGCCCCAGATGGTACGCCACTTGGCGTCACCGCATCAAGCGGTGCCACCACAAAGCATGGCCACCGCTCCAAGCAATGGCCATTGAACCACAAGCTGGTGGTGCCACACGATGCCACATGGTGCCGTGGCATGAAGCGGCGCCGCTTGGCGCCATTGCTTCACGCGGTGACTCCATTTGGCACTACCAAGCGCAACTTGGCACCGAAGAGAGATAGAGAGGAGGGGAGGGATTATAAATGGCGAGAAACCTCCACAAACTTCCAAAAAGTTATTTCCAATCCCGCGACGCCGCCACTTCGTTTCTAGTCCAGTCCACCACCAACCCGCAACCATCGCCACTCCACCTTCTGATCACCGCCACCCCTTGCCACTACTCCACCACGTTGCTTCACGTCATTACCGTCGGACCACCATAGCTTCCCCTACCGGACCACCACAGCTTCCATCTTCAGCCGTGCACAAGCCTCGAAGCTACCGTGTCTTAAGGCAAGTGATCACATTCTAATGCTCGTAGGAAGTTGTTAATTCTTCTAACATTTCAAATCTAACTTCTTTACTTAATGAGTTTGAAAGGTTTGGGGAAATGATTTGGAATCGCTAGAATAATAAGATTTTTTGGACTCGTTTCCCACTTGGATTTCAAGTGTGGCTGATTGGCCTTGTGCTTTCTCAAAATCAATTTCCAATACTTTTGTTTCCATAGATTTCCTAGAAAACTATTTGAATACTAACATTCGACTTGCATCGATGCATGATATTTGAAATTCCTAATGTGTGTAGTGCTTGTGATTGTATTTCCGCGCATGGTAAGTCGTGATGCCCCTAGGTAGTAGGGATGCCTCGGATGAATGAGTGTCCGATAGTGAGGGGGGAAGCCGGGATGCCTGTAGGACAAGATGCCATGCTATGAGATGTGATGCTTCCGTGGGGGAGATACTTGGGTTTGGAACCCAAAAGCCTATCGTGACAAGTCAAGATGCACCACTATGGGTATACGAGATAGGCAAGGCCTTTCATATGAGCAGAGTGTGTTATCAATGTTAGATGTCAGGTGAGTGGGGGATTAGCGCATGACGCTAGCTGATAATTGCATATATTTTTTTGGCTGCAACAAAAATGCATTGACATATAATCACGCGCTTGTGGAATTTGCATGCTCCGCGCTTGTGGCATGATGCACTCGACAAATTAAGAAGTGCATGCATGTGATTATAATGCATTGCTTGCTAAGCATCATGTTATCATGGTTATGAATTCAATATTTACAAAGTAATACAGAATGAACAGTTTTCCACGGACCTAAAGCCACGTTATGGCGTATTATGTGATTTCTCACATGATTTTACCGAATTTACCTTTCATGACTCACTTGTCGAGTTATAACTATTGGTGGAAACGACGGCCAAGGTCAATTTAATGTTGTTTAGGGGGCAAGTTACCTACCACTTCTACACTGTATACACCTACCTCGAAAATGGCTGGGTGGGCCCCTTACCACTTCCCAACCCCTTTAGCAACGAGAGCAATTTGGGTCCACGGTGGTAAGCCTGGGTGAAGTTGGGTACTTTTTTGAGATGTCCAGAGCTAGTATAACTGATGACTTATTTTGATAGTGACCAACTAAGCTTGTATAGATGGATAAGAAAATTGTGACTATAGAATTTTATTTTCTTATCATGTACAGTCATTGAGTCATCAGTTGTATAAATAAAGCTAACATCATTTTCAGGTGGTCTGATGGGTGCTTTAGTGTTGTGTGCCCCATCTAGTTTATGATAATGCTAGTATTAACACCTAGAGGGGGTGAATAGATGTCAAAATAAACTTTTGCGGAACTAAGTAAAAAGATTTTCTTTCGGAACTAAGTCAGAAGAACAATGATACGATGAGTTCAAATGAAAGCAATTAACACTATAAACAAAATGAATAAGCTCAAAGAAAAGAGAATGAACACAGAGTTTATAGTGGTTCAGCTTAATCAAAACATATGTCCACTCTCTCACGCTGACAACCGGCTGGTTGGATTTGACCGTGGATCAAAAGAGAATTACAATCTTATTCAGAGCTTCTCAATGAAGAGTATTATTTGCTCTCACGAAGCTATACTATAATTCTTTCTTCTGTATATAATTTTTAAGCTCAATAAATGACAAGTGAAATGTAAGTCTTAGACTTTGGAATTTTTCTCTCAGTCACCAGTGCCCCAAAAGACTAGAAATGCCTCCTTTAAATACTCTTTTATGGCTTCTTGGCCGTTGGCACTTTCTAAAGGAATTCTTCCAATCTACCCGTTGGACAGAATCATTCAAGGAGATCTTGAGTCAATTGAGGACCGTGATGAAAGCTCGTCAATCATGTTCGCCCATACAATTAGAATCTTGATTTCCATAAGTAGATACCTTCCTAATATACTTGCCTTCTTGAAAGATCGATCGCATCCAACTCGATAAGAATAATCAATCTTGTTTCCAACCAGGAAGCTGTCAGTAAGTCATAGAAAAATAATCCTTAAAAGGAATAAAACAAGATATCACATCTAAGTTTCTTTATTTGATTCAATCTAAAAATCATCAATCATTTGAAATTGAGTTTGGTAGTCATTAGAATTTGACACTAAGTCTAATATTTGAGTATGGTCGTCTTCAAACTTTATTTGAGTGTGGCCGTCATTAGACTTTACTTAAGTCTGGCCGTTATCAGACTCTACTTGAGTCTGACTGTCTTCAGACTTTATTTGAGTCTGGCCATCATTAGACTCTACTTGAGTCTGACTGTCTGAGTTTTGTCATGTTTTGTCATAATCAAAACATAAACAGAGTTTTCTCTAACAATTTATACTTTCTTTGTGTATTAATTGAATAAATAGCATGACTATGACCACACTTAGTAATGCCTTACCCTTAGAGGGTAGTTACAGGATGTATAACCTTTTGGATATCAGAACTATAGTGATGTTAGAGTGTGACAACCTTTTTGGTATCAGAGCCAAGGTTTAGTGGAGTAATGTGGAGAAAACTTAAAAAGATGGAAGCAATAGGGGATAGAAAGATGGGGACTTAGAAAAACATAGTCAATCACCTTAATGTTTAAGATGTGTGGCATAAGTCATCTATCTCGGTCGGTGACATTGCTCCAAAGTGGTAGCACCGCCTGAAGTGTGGCACCACTTGGAGAGGTAGCGCTGCATGGTACCGCATGGCGCCACGCGGTGCCACTCTAAGTCTTAGGCAGTGGCACTGTGTGTTGCCACTTGGCGTCGTGCGATGCTATCAGCACGGTGGTGGTGTGGCGAGGGAGGAGGCTTGGTGGTGTTTCGGGGGAAGGGAAGTCCAATTGAGAGGGATTAAGTCCATCGGAGTCGAAATGGGTGACCATAATCCGACACCGAGTCCATAATATTAATAGTCCTCTATTAACTTTTCTTGTATTCTCCACATTTCCCTCTTTTGGGGTCCTCAAATTTTGGGTCTGTCACACCGGTGTTGGGTTGAGCAGGAGATGAAGATCATGACAGCTTTTGTTTGAGAAATATATCCGTCTCAAGAGTTCTATGATGCTTCCAAGGGTGGCTTTGTTGTCAACTTCGGTATGACTGGAGTTTGGAATAAGGTATACATTCTATGAAATCCGAAGTGGACAGAAACACACAAACCATTTGCTGCAATCTAATACATAGAATCACTATTTTATATAACAAGTGGGGTTTAATATATTCTTTTCTATATTTATCAAAAAAAATTCCAATTGGCTTAATTCTCTAAAAACAAAACAAAAAAAAAAAAAACTCCAACTTTAGGTTCAGTTCTAATTATGCCCGGCATTTTTATTTTTATCTAAGAAAAAATCCAAACTTTAGGTTTAACCCAAAATCTATCCCAAATTGTCCTTTTTGTCTACTAATAATCAAAGACTTTCTATTTAGTCTCAAATTTTCCATTGGTAACCCTCCATCCCAAAATCGCCATAAGTTGTTTGACTCAATAACTTCACATCGGTAAATAAATCCATATTATTAAGGTGATATGAAAAATTATCTCTAAAATGAAACTATTTTTTTATATGAAAATTATGGACCGATAATGGCGATTTTCGGACGAATGACTAATAAGGGCAGATTTGAGACCATATTATAGTTAATGATATTACATACATCCATTTATATATATATATATAGACACACACATAAATTAAAGTTCATGGTAGATTTGAGACTACACTAAAATTTCAAAGTTTTTCTTTTAGACAAAAAAGTTCCGGCATAATTGAAACTAGAGCTTTTATTGGGGGATTAGGCCCTTTCAAGTTTAATATAACTGACACCGAATCAAGTTAATATGACCTCAATAAACCAGGTAACTTTTTCTCGTATATCATTTCTGTCATGAAAACAATAACGCTGTATGTTTAGGTGCATCTAGCTTCGAGATGTTATCCCCATCTAGACGCAACCCATTCACATTTTCCATTATTGTCGTCTCTAGACCAGCTTTTTATTGAAGAAAAAACATTACTAAAATATCAACAGAGGACAAGCTACAACCCTACCCGCTGGCGCCCACATATAAAAACATTTCTGTTTCTGCCATGACTGACATTAGACGGGATACGGTGTCGATATTCAATTCATGTTTATGCCTGCAGAGAGAAGAGATGAAAAGACAGTAAAAGCTTGATTGAGATTGTGGTCCAATGTGAGAAACGTAAGAGTCTGCAGAGAAAGATCAAACATTGACCAAATTATTCAGAAATTAGAGAGTTCCACGATCTTTTTGAGTACATTAATGTTCAAAGATTGACAACTTGCTTGGTGCTTTGCTGTCGTTCGACCTTCTTCCATCGCCTTGTTGACCTCCGCTCATGGACTGCCTTTTTTCGCTGCTTTCCGTCAATCAATCAATGGAGATTTTCTAGTCATAGATCCCTTTTTGTTGACCTTTTCGCGCCTAAACAACCTCGCAAGTCTTCGGTCATTCAAGAGACCGAAAGCGATATATTGTTAATTTCATTTCATAGGACTGTTTGCTCGGTTCCAATCCAGTTTGGATGCCAAAAGCCAACATCTACGGTGGACAACGTAAAACCAACTTTCGTGATCGATCTGTCTTGCTTTAACCCATGCGTCCCTTTCTAAACAATATAATGTTTTATTGGTGTTGAAAGGGTTAGTTCCATTTGCAAGAAGAGTCAAAGGATATTATCTGGAAATGTTAATGATCGAACCTTTTGATTTAGTGGAGTCTATCCTTTCGGCCCAAGAAAACAGTTAGTCATTGTGGAAACAAGTCATATATTTCCTAATAAAGGATGCCCACCTCCTTAAATTTTCTCTAATGTCATCACCCACATTTAAAATATATTATTTGCATATGGGTAATATACACAACTTTAACCCACTAATGAAAATCATGTCTGAAGAAAATTTCCTTCACAGAGATCGAGAGAAAAATAGTCATTTATTGAGAAAATGTCCAAGCATCACAAGACAAAAGAGTATATTCCATCAAATTTTACTATTATACATTATTTATCATTACATTCACCGGACAGCTTCATATCTCAAGAAATACATGAAGATATAGCAAATCAAAAAGTTTGGTGGAATAGATGTTAAAAATAACCTAAAACTTTTCAGAATTTCTCGCATTAGTTTTTGAACTGAGTTTTCATATAAAATTGTGACTTCCAAAATTTTGAGTTACTCAAGTTGATATATCAATTTTGTTTTCATTATAAATAAAAGGGTGGGTAGGGCTAGTACTGGTGAATCTTTCTAGACATTATCATAAGGGTCTCACACTGATTATGGGTTTCTCATGACCATTGATCATAAGGGTCTGACACACTGATTATGGGTACCAGACACCTATCACTACGCCATTACTTAGTTGATGTTGGTTAGTCCCCCACTCGTCACTTCTTTTGATACATTCTCCTGTCACTTCTGAGAATCTGGATGTTTAAGCCGAGATGACCACATTATATTCTGTCACTTGTATTTTTGTTTACATGTTAGATGTAATTAATGGAAATGAAATAATTTAACCCAAATATATCAATTGATCTAATGGAACCTATACAGCTACTGGGACCTATTTCTTTATCTTACTAGAAATGAAGTTATTACATATGGTCTTTTCTTAAGAGACTTCCTTCTCATCTAAATTTAGCTTGACCCGCTTCTTTGGGACAAAAAAGGAATCCTCAACGCTTGAATCCAAAACTCCATGCTTGGACAAGGAAATTTCAATGCTTTCTGGGTTTGGTGTTCAGGACTAGGTTTCCTACGTCAATGCTCTAGTCCATCAAGGCCAAGCCCAAAGCCCTGGTGCCCATGCCCAATCCTCGGCATCTAAGGTCGAGTTCATAAAGGCAATGCTCGAGTCCTCATGCTCTAGCTTAGGTCCTAGACTCTACGGCTTATGTCTACAAAGGCCATGCGTGTGTCCTTGGTTCTTGAAATCTAGTCCTTTAGATGTTTGTTCTCATAAAATATTTTTTAAAAACAATTTGGAGTGTTTATCATTTTTTATTTTCTTCATTTTTCCATCTTTCTCCACTTATCACTAGCCACAGTGATGGTTGATGAGCAAGCTCGTCCTTGTCTTGTGGCCGATTGTCTTGGCCGGTGATTGGTTGAAAAGAAGAAAAAAGAGAAATTAAAGATAATTTGAAATTTAAAATTTTTGGTAATTAACAAATGATAAAAAAATATTTTCTTATTCATTTTTAGATTTCAGTCAAACACCAAAAGATATTATCTTTTTCTTGAAAATTAATTTTCTAGAAAATATTTTTTAGAAATGCCACATTTCTCGTGAAGCAACAAGAGCACCTAAGATATGAAATTAGATAAAAGAAAATTCTTTGAGCAATCTATAACGGACTATAACGCTTTGATACCAATTCTGATTTTAATCCTAAGTTCAAGTTAAATTCATTTCACTTGATTTGCATGGAGAAAGGGTTCTAAACATAATTACTCATGGTCAAATACAAATAAACTAGAACACATGTTAAAATATATTTAATGGTACCTCTTATTTATAGAAAGCAACATAGCTCATGAGGAAGAGGTGAAGAGCTAAAAAAAGGGTCCCTATCGGTGGACTTATAGCCCACTCTACCACCTATCATAACACTACCAGACAGCACCAGAGGTTCACAGACCTTCCAAGCTGCTAGACCTTCCGCTCCCCCTCTTCCTAATCCCACTGGAGTAGAAACTATTGCCGGGATTGCTAGACCAGTTTATAATATTCCTCAAGATTACCCTGAACCTACTTCCTCAGAGGTAGAAGCCGAGCTCAGCTTTGCCCAAAGAGAGCTCAACGTCATAGATAGAATTTTTGAACCTAATAAGGAGATGCTCAATAGAGAATTCTGTTCTGAGTCTAACTTAGAAATTAGGACTTGGTTCTTTAATCTATTCTGTGGTCATTCCAAGTTTATTAAAGAACAATATTATGATTGTATGTACAAACATGGACATCATATCTTGTTCTTTGATTGGTTTGAAGACCACTTTCTTCCGCCCAAACAAATCTATGTCATTGATAATTCTGTTCAATGGCAGCTCGACGATAACTCCATTATTAAGTCTGTTCATCCACCTCTCAGGAAATTTAAACTTGACCTAGCAGGTACTGAAATAGTCGCCGCACCTTTCAAGACTCCGGAAAGCAATGATGTCTCGGCTTAAAAAAGGTGATAGAGCAAAACAATTTTGCTAATCAACACCTTCATACCATAGGCAAACAGCTGGATAGAATAGAGACTTTAGCTTTGACTCATACTGAGACAACAGCTAGTCCAATACAACAACCTCTGGTTAGACCTTTCTCGATCCCTAGTATTCCTATTACTAAAAACCCAAGCGCGGAGTTTCTTCAAGCTATTGAACTCCGAAAAGCCAATCTTAAGGGAAAAGCCAAAGAAGCTTATTCCCCTAAGAAAGAAGAACTTTATACTCCCTCTACAACTCCTACTTCCAGAGGAATCATTTTCAATGAACCTCATAAAGAAGTAAACACAATTGATACCAATACTCTTTTAACCTCACATGTTAATCAAGTCTCCTGGAATGAACCTAAGAAAGTCTGGTACCCCAAAACTTCCCCAATGGACATCGGACTCAATGAAAAGTCTAATGTCTCCCAAAATAGATACTCATCCGATTCTATTTACGAATGGAATATAGATGGTCTTACTGATCACAACATGATCAACATTTTAAATCAAATGGTCATGCTTGCAAATACTTATAAGACCCAGGAGGCCACTTCCGACCACACAGTTGCCTACTATATCGTTGCCGGCTTTAGCGGACAGCTTAAAGGCTGGTGGGACAACTACCTTACGGAAGAAGCAAAGGGACTACATTCTCAATGCTCATAGGTTAGATGACTTAGGACATCCCATCCTTAATGAAAATGGTGAGCCCATCCAAGATGCGGTAAACACTCTCATTTTCAACATCTCTAACCATTTCATAGGTGACCCTTCTCATATTCGTAACAAAGACCTAGATCTTCTTTCAAATATGCGCTGTCGTTCATTAGGAGATTTCCGCCAGTATAAGGACATTTTCCTCCAAAGAGTTTTCCTTCGGCCAGACTGCAATCAACCTTTTTGGAAAGAAAAATTTCTTGCAGGATTGCCAAAACTCATCGGTGAACAAGTTCGTGATAAACTAAGAGAACAACATGGGGGTGAAATACCCTATGAAATCCTCTCTTATGGCGAACTTTCTTCTGTTGTTTATTCTATTGGTACCCAGCTTTGTACTTCTTTAAAAATTCAGAAACAATTGAAAAAACAAAACAAGACCCAAGGTCTTGGTGATTTTTGTGTCCAGTATGATCCTACTTTTGTCTCTTCTTCTAAGAAGATTAAAAATAAGAATAGTTCTTGTTCCAAGTGTCTTTCAGGCAACTGTCATTGCAAGTCTTTTTCCAAAAGAAAAAGTTCTTCTAAAAAATCCAACTTTAGGAAGAAACCTTTTCAGAAACAAGACTCCCCCAAAAAAGATACTTCGAAGCGTGACTTTAAAAATTTTAGCCGTTTTAATTGTGGTAAGAAAGGCCATACTTCAAGATTCTGCCGTGTTCACAAAAAAATTAATGAACTTGACCTTGAAGAAGAAGTTCTTGATCAGATTAATCAACTTATGATTGATTCTGAGGAAGAATTTTCTTCTGAAAGCTCTGTTTCAAGTTTTCAAATTAATGACATTGAAGCTTCCTCTTCTTCCTCTTCCGATTCTGAACGAGATTTAAACAATACACTTCAAATTAATGTCTTAACGCAAGACAAAAAACTGTTTCTTGATACTCTCGACAATGAATCTTACCCTTTAATCAGACAAAAGCTTCTTCATAATGTCACCCCTTCTCCCTCTATTCGTATTGAGAAAATTCCTTATAATTTAGATGTCATTCTTAACAGGAGTTCTAAACCCAAGAACAAACCTGTTAATATTAATGATTTGAGTAATGAAATCCAGCGGCATAAAATTGAGATACAAAATCTCAAGCTTGCCCAGATTGAACTCCAGAAACAATTCCTAGATTTCAAAGAGAATGATCTAAAAAGGAAAGGAGTCAAGCAAACATCTTCTCAATCCTCTGATAATATTGACACTGAAACCACTGGAAGACATGACTCCCAGTTTTTATTAAACATGCTTACTGAGGTCACAACCAGAAAAATGGTTATCAAAATTGTCATTAAAATCCATGATTTTGTTCTTCCCACGGCTACCCTTTTTGATACAGGCGCAGACCTTAATTGTATCAAAGAAGGCCTCATTCCTACCCGATATTATGAAATGTCATCAGAAAAGCTAAACTCAGCTAGTGGTGATAAGCTCAGAATTCGGTATAAAATCCCTGAAGCATCGATCGTACAAGATCATGCCTCTTTTAAAACTTCTTTTATTCTGGTTCAGAATATAAGTCAAAATGTCATTTTAGGAACTCCCTTTATGACCTTAATCACCCCTTTCTTGCTTACTCCAGAAGGAATTGAAACTCAAGCTTTCAATAAAAGGGTTATTTTCGAATTTATCACAAAACCTCAGACAAGGTCTTTAAATTCCATTCAAGAACAATCAATCTCTCAAATCAACTGTCTCATTCAAGACAAAGAAAGCCACCTCTCTTTCCTTAAAGATGAACTGGGAAATAAACGTATTGAACAAAGGCTTCTTGATCCTATCATTTTAAGAAAAATCTCAAATCTGCAGACTCTTTTCAAAACAAATGTTTGCTCTGATATTCCGCATGCTTTCTGGCATAGGCGAAAACATATTGTCAATCTTCCATATGAACCCGACTTCTCTGAGAAAGACATCCCAACAAAGGCAAGGCCTACTCAGATGAATCACGAGGTGATGGAACATTGCAAAAGGGAGATAAATGACCTTGTCGATAAAAAACTTATCTGAAAAAGTCATTCTCCTTGGAGTTGTTCGGCTTTCTATGTCAACAAGGCATCAGAAATCGAACGAGGAACTCCTCGTCTGGTCATCAATTACAAACCTCTAAATTCTGCTCTCAGTTGGATTCGTTACCCTATTCCTAATAAAAAGGATTTTCTTAACAGACTCCATAGTTCAAAAATCTTTTCGAAATTCAATACGAAGTCTGGCTTTTGGCAAATACAGATCGCTGAGAATGACAGGTACAAAACCGCCTTCACTGTACCATTCGGACAGTTTGAATGGAATGTCATGCCTTTTGGTCTGAAAAATGCCCCTTATGAATTCCAAAGAATAATGAATGATATTTTCAATCCTTACTCTGACTATATTATTGTTTACATTGATGATGTTTTGGTCTTCTCAAAAGACATAGATGCACATTTTAAACATCTTTCTCAATTCTTCAAAATTGTCAAAATCAATGGCCTTTCCCTTTCACCCACGAAATTGGTCTTGTTTCAAACAAAGATTCGTTTCTTAGGACATGACATTACACTTGGTACTTTTAGACCTATAGCTCGGTCTATTTCCTTTACCGAAAAATTTCCGGATGAAATTAAAGATAAAACCCAGCTCCAAAGATTTTTAGGATGTCTGAATTATATCATTGATTTCTTCCCTAATATTAATATTACTTGCAAGCCTTTGCACCAACGATTAAAGAAATATCCCCCAAACTGGTCTTCTGAACACACCAATGCTGTTCGAAAGATCAAAGCCCAAGTCAAGGAAATCCCTTGCCTACATCTCTCTGACCCGGCTGCTTTCAAAATCATTGAAATAGATGCGTCAGAAGTAGGCTATGGCGGTATTCTCAAACAAAGAATAAACGATAAAGAGCAAGTGGTGCAGTTCATTTCCAAGCACTGTAATGAAACTCAGCAAAACTACTCTACCATCAAAAAAGAAATCTTGGCTATAGTGCTAGCCATTTCAAAATTTCAAGGAGAAATTCTCAATAAACGATTCCTCCTTCGCATCGATTGCAAATCTGCAAAAGATGTTCTTCAGAAGGATGTGTTGAATATTGCCTCAAAACAGATTTTCGCAAGATGGCAGGCTATACTTTCTGTCTTTGAATTTGATATAGAATATATTAGTGGTAATACAAATTCTTTGCTAGATTTTCTTACACGAGAATTTCTACAGGGGAAATGACCTAATCATGCCACCAAAACCTAAAAAATCCTCAAGCTCTGAAAAGGGAAAAGCCAAAGCTTCACCTTTTTCTTCTTCACCAAACATAACTGATGTTCCATCACCCAAAGGTTTGACCCCAATCACCAGGTCATGGCTCGAATCTCTAAATCAAAGGCCACTTCAAATCGGTGGACCAAAACCAGCCCTCTCAGCTGCCTCAACAACATCTAGACAGCTTATACCAAAAACAGGTGTGCAAACGCGTGCCTCTTCTGCACTGTTGAGGACCCCTCAGCCTGAAAGGACCATAGTCTCCTCAGCCCTGGTAAGTATCCCACAACCCGAAAGGGTTTTGGCTTCTCAACCTCCTACTTCTTTAATTTCTCAAAAAACTTCACAAAAAACACAACCCAAATCTCCTTGGGTTAACAAAACCTTCTCCCCAGAAATAATTTCTGTTGAAAAAGAATTTTATAATGAAGATCCTTTTATTTGTGCCAACAAACTCTTCCCTCCTTCCTGGTACTATACTCCCCATGATATACTCAAACCTCGAGAGTATTATGAAAGGATACTCAGAGATACCTCCTCTTTTGTCTTCAAACATTTTGTCAAAAGTGACACAAACCATTGTCCTGATTACTCTACAGCCAAAATCCTTGGTGTCCTCCACCCTAGAGATTGGCTCCCCTCACCATACTCTTCAGAAAAGTTCGAAGACAAGCTTGCTGAAGTCCCTTCTTCTTCTTACCGTCCTTCATACACATACTATGATTACCAGCAATCCTGGTACCTCTCCTTTTTCCGCCAAAATACCGCAAGAATCCATACTGGCTTTTCTTCTTCGAAAAGGACTTCAACACTGAAAATCTCCCCAATTGGTTCACTAATTGGTGGGATACTTTCGGTCCCTTATATGATATACTGCCCCCTGATTATCTTAAAGGTTACCAAATTTTCTTTGACCTTTATAAACCACCTCCTCACAAAGAAAACTTCCCTTTACTGATGCTTTTCTTCATCCATTTCAAAATTTCTTGGGTTTTTGCATGGACCCTAGAACTCCAAAAATTAAAAGGTTCCACTGAATTTGTTCTCGCCAGAAAATTCCGAACAAAATGGTGGGATAATTTCAAATTTCAAGAAAATTGTGCCCCAGAAGCTGTAAAGAACTGGATCACGATTCATAATACATCAGCTAAAGAAGCTCCCCCAAGGCTTGCTTTCAAATCTCTAGCAATGTCAAAGTTAGCTGGAGCAAAAGATGATGAAGAAGCCCAACAAATACTTCTCCAATACGCAGCAGAAATACAAGGGTCCAACCCTTCAGAAGAAGGTTCTTCAGAGTCTCAACCTCTCTTCGGACATGACGAAGGACGAGAAGATTTTTCCAACTTGGAAGATTTGTGAGACACCATCAATATCCCAACATATTTTGATTTTACTGTTCACAAATACACTGTATTCACTGTACACTGTAGCAAAATACGGTTACTGTTCATCCTACACTGTACACTGTGGCGGTCACTGTACAAACAGTACTCACACCCGCCTATATTACAACGGCTCTCCACCATTCCAGGGGCACGTTGTCACAGCAGCAGAGAAGCCTTCTGAGATCTAAACACTCTCTCTCTCGAGACTTCCCTCCCGACTTCGCAACAAGCACTTCGCTCTCTCTCTCTCTCTCTCTCTCTTTCTTAGATCCCTCTCGGACAGAAAGAAATCACATACATCTTCATCCTTCTCAACTTCTGAAAACCCAGAACATGAAGAACTCATACATCGCTACTCATACATTCTCCCTCTTTCTCAGATCCTTCTTGGACGGAAAGAGTCCTTGAATATCCCTTCTCTTCCTCTGAAAACCAGAGTAAGTCTCTTTCTCCATATCTGAAACCAGATCTCCCCTCTTTAGGCACAAAACTTCTCAAGCTTTCTCCTTAGCTTGTTGGTTCTCTTCTTCTTTTGTAATGCACAGATCCTACAGATCTTTTACTTTCCTCGTACTGTAACTCTCAATTTCATTTATTAATATGATGTATTTCTTCTATATCTTCGCACAAACCCATAATTCACATGGCCTTGCCGTGATCTGTGGTGTTTAGTGCTTGTTCCCTTTTCTTACATTTAAGGTTCTGTACCTTTACTTTAATACATTTATGCTTATGTACTTGATCCACAAGTACAAAGTCGTTTAGATATTGTTTACGGGTAAAACTAGCAGGCAAAAACGCACCACTCAAGTGGTTGTACATGCCGTCCCCCCTCTGTTAGGTACTCGGCACAAGTGGAGTGCAGTGCCATCTTTGGGAGAGGCTACCTGCCAAAGCCTAGCTTACTTCGTTTGCACTATCCTATGATTTGTTCTTGGTGGGTTTTTACCTACGTTTTGCTTTTTATCTAATTGTCACTACGACAGGCCGAGCCGCCTATTACGCTTAATGTTGTTTCTCTACCTTGCTGCTTTATTTGTTTGCATAGCTTACATCGCGTTAGCTTTTCACATAATGTATAACATCAGTCCTTTCTATTTATCTTTCTGATAATCCTTTTCTCTTCTTTGCCTTCTTTCTTGGGATTAATTTGTTCTTTCTTTTAATCTTAGAACACCATTAGAGTCCCTACGGTTATCTCTCCCTCTATACCTTCCCCTCAGATCCTTGGATTAATATATATATATATATATATATATATATATATATATATAAGGCCTACTCAGATGAATCACGAGGTGATGTAACATTGCAAAAAGGAAATAAATGACCTTATCGATAAAAAAATTATCCGAAAAAGTCATTCTCCTTGGAGTTGTTCGGCTTTCTATGTCAACAAGGCATCTGAAATCGAACAAGGAACTCCTCGTCTGGTCATCAATTACAAACCTTTAAATTATGCTCTCAGTTGGATTCGTTACCCTATTCCTAATAAAAAGGATTTGCTTAACAGACTCCATAGTTCGAAAATCTTTTCGAAATTCGATATGAAGTCTGGCTTTTGGCAAATACAGATCGCTGAGAATGACAGGTACAAAACCGCCTTCACTGTACCATTCGGGCAGTTTGAATGGAATGTCATGCCTTTTGGTCTGAAAAATGCCCCTTATGAATTCCAAAGAATAATGAATGGTATTTTCAATCCCTACTCTGATTATATTATTGTTTACAGTGATGATGTTTTGGTCTTCTCAAAAGACATAGATGCACATTTTAAACATCTTTCTCAATTCTTCAAAATTGTCAAAATTAATGGCCTTTCCCTCTCACCCACGAAAATGGTCTTGTTCCAAACAAAGATTCGTTTCTTAGGACATGACATTACACTTGGTACTTTTAGACCTATAGCTCGGTCTATTTCCTTTACCGAAAAATTTCCGGATGAAATTAAAGATAAAACTCAGCTCCAAAGATTCTTAGGATGTCTGAATTATATCATTGATTTCTTCCCTAATATTAATATTACTTGCAAGTCTTTGCACCAACAATGAAAGAAGAAAAATCCCCCAAACTGGTCTTCTGAACACACCAATGCTGTTCGAAAGATCAAAGTCCAAGTCAAGGAAATCCCTTACCTACATCTCTCTGACCCTGCTGCTTTCAAAATCATTGAAACAGATGCGTCAGAGGTGGGCTATGGCGGTATTCTTAAACAAAGAATAAACGATAAAGAGCAAGTGGTGCAGTTCATTTCCAAGCACATATATATATATATCTGCTCATCGAGCATCGTCATCTTATTTGTGGCCTTATACAAAAAAGTGGCTAAGACTATTCAATAATTATCAAAAAGTGTCTATCCTGTCCAAAAAATTGTATGATCTAGGGACCTAATCAGGTGTCTCTGTCTAAGTCCCTACCACGACTACTACTAAGCTCAATGTCCAAGGGGGGAGAAATTGGACCAATCCAACCTACACCATGCCTAACATATATGGCGAAGAAGCTATAGATGATGTGACGAGAAAAAAGTCATGTATTGATTTGTCAGGACATTCTCAACTTGTAGGAATAGCTCTCCTGGAAATAATGGGGTAATGATATAAATAAACTCAAACTAAAACTTAGTGGGGACTCCATATCTAAGCGGCAGGTTTTGCAAAGATGCCATACATATCTATCTAAACAATGTTTGCCACATTAATAGTAAGCTAATAGCTTAGCAAGCAATGCATCCAACCACACAACTTAGTTAAACACATAGTTAATGAAATATTGTGATAACAAAATCACTACACACATATGCATAATGACACAATCACCACGAATCAGCCACACTCATCAAGTAGATTCAATCATGCATGTGTCAACATAACATCTCCCCTCGACTATTTGGCGTCGGACTCTC